>CM073525.1:2502500-5002500 GCA_037074615.1 Leucaena leucocephala
TAAAAGAAAGTTAAAATAATAATAATAATAATTAAATACATAAAAGAAAAAATAAAAATTGCAAATCTTAATGGGATATAAATTAAAAAAATCATGGGTGAGTTAAGAGCATACTACTCACTTAACCACACAGAGACACCCACCAAGAGGACAAGATTGAACCATTTCTTATTCTTCTTCTTTTTTTATTTTCTGCTTTCATTTTAAAACTGCCACTGAGATGAGATCTCTGTCAGAATATTTTTTAACGATGTTTCGTTCTTTAAATGACGTTTAAAAATCTTCTGCCAACCCACGCAAAGGGGAAAGCAATAAATAATATATTTTTGAGAAAATCAATAAAAAGTTTTAATTTAAATTTTTTACTGAAGTATCAATATTTAAAAAAATGTATATATAGAAAATATCATTAATTAAATTTAAATATTTTTAGCCAAACTTTTATTCATTTTCCTATATTTTCTGCTAAGTATATTGTTTATTGGTAATAAAAATCGATCTCAATAGATCGAATCTAACAGAATTTTTTTATAAAAATATATATTTATATTTTATATTTAATAATAAATTAAATAGATATTTTTAATAAGAGAATACTTATATATATAATAAAAAAAAGGAGATCAAGAATTTTGATATTATGATTATAACTTCAGCTAAATCCTACGAACAGCCAAACAAATATTGGGTGAATTGGCATCCAGATTGAATATTACAGTCTGACACATTTAAAGAATAATAATACGAAAAATTAAATATTCATTTTACTCCTTTTTAAAATTATATAACCATTCCTATAATTAAAAGAATTAATGGATCAATTATATTGTACTCAAAACACACCATGTTCAGTACACAAATGGAATCCATTGGAGAACTTCTTCACACGTGATGTTTCCATTATGATTCACTCCCTCCAACTGCTTTATCATGTGATTCCACCAATCATATTAAAAGATAGGCTTGACCTTTAATGCAATATGAATTTTGATTTAAAAATTATTTATTTTTTCATAGTTATAATAGTTTATTCATTTATATTCTACTCCTAATGCGCGTTTAATTATGAATAAAACTATAATTTTATAAAAAAATTAATTTAATTTTTGATTTAATTTTTTTAAAAATAAATAATTATATTTATCAAACAAAATATTTTTAGATCAAATTATAGTTTTAAATAAATAACTAAAAATAACTTCTAAAATAATAAAAAAATTATAGATTCTTTAATTTTTATTTTTTATCTATATTATCTTTTTTTTTTAATTTTCTCCCTTTTATCTCTCTGTTTTTTTTTTCTTTGAAATTGAAAAAGCTTGCCATTAAATTAGTTTATTTTATTAAATCTAATCATTAAATTTAATACGGTAATTTTGTTGGATGGAATATTTTTTTTGAATGTTTTCTCTCTCAGCCAAAAAAAAGCAATATGATTGTGAAGAATTAATGGTAATTTTGTTTGGAGCGTCACGGGATGTCACTGTATCAACGGATGTCATGTGGGACCACTCTCTGTTCTAGGCTCTGCCGACACCCTTGGACACTTCTAGCACATATAATTATTTTTTTTTAAAACAAATATTTTCAGAGAATTCCAAAATAAAAAAGAAGAAAGAAATTATACATTTTGAATTGAGATCAATATGAGAGTTTTGTACGTTGATTCCAAATTTCTCGATCTAGCAAGACTTGAGTGCATCACAACATGCTATTGCTTCTGACATTTGCTACCATTTAGGGGCTCTTTGATTAAATTTATATTTTGAATATTTAATCTTCTATTTTATGGTAGGGGGCCGGTTTAATTATAAACTATAATTTTAAAAATCATTTTAGATAAAAGTATTTATAAAAATAATTATCTAAATACTTATTTATTTAAAATTATTTTTTTTTCATAAACGCTTTTCTAAAAACTCTTTTTTATAAACTGACTAATTTTTTTTATAAGTTTATTTCTAAAATTTTATTTAAAAAATTATAATTATTTTTATTAAAAGAACATGGTGGCGTTTTTCCTTTGTTTTCCTCAAAGGAATGAAAAAGGAATTTTATTTATAAACAACGCTTTCTTTATCTTCAATAAAAGTTTGATATAAAAAAGTGGTGTTGCAAATTAGATGGAACATTAGAAAGATTTTTTGCTTTTTTTTCCTGGAACGCTAGAAGTTGGAATTATTTAAATTATGGATTTTGTGTTGTTATACATTAATTGTATATAATTTATTAAAAATAAAATATCTTTTACAATCAAGTTATTTTATATAATTATCTTTTATTTCTTGTAACGTTTTAAGCGTTTTAAATTAATATCAGAAAGGGTGTAGGAGTATAAAATGATATTTGAAGAGGGGACATAAAATACGTATAATTTGAGAGCAATAAATAAAAAAATCTGAAAAAGAAAAGGAACAAAAATGGAATAATATACTAAAGAAAATCCCACTTGACATAAACCTTTTATGTCATATTTAGTTAAAAAAAGTAGGATGGGAAAATAAAAGTAATTTTTTTTTATTTTTTTAATTTAGTATGATAAAAGTTATTTTTATTTTTAATATTTTAAATTATTTTTCTATTAAAAAAGTTATAAATTAAGATGATAGAAATAAAAATAAGATTTTTTAAACTATTTACTTTAATTATAAAATTATTAGATAACTTTAATTTTTTTAAATTATAAAAAAATATTCTTGATCATTTTTTCTTTAAATTAAAAAAAATACCAATTTTATATTTATTTCTATCATATTAACAAATTTTTAAAATTTATTTTTAATATAATATAATTTTATTTTCATTTCTATTTTTTTATTAATTTTTTTTATCCTGCCATACGTGTAGCGTTAGCTATTCGCCTAAAATTTACCATCACTATAGCGTCGACTATAGAATTATATATATATATATATATATATATATATATATATATCACACATTTTTTTTTCCCTTGGGCAGCATCCAAACATAATGAAAACAACGTAAAAGGAATAGGTTCGTCGTTTTATTTGAGTTCCCTATTATCGAGGTTGAAACGACGAGCCCTTGGATCCTAAGGGCACATGCAATGTACGACTAGGTTTTGCTTTTGGATCCTAAGTCACAATTTTTAGTTAAAATTATCTATTTCATATTTCAAAGTGATTTATGTAAGCATGTAAGAAAAATTTAATATAAAAATTGTTTTTAAAACTATGATTCATGATTTCTCAAATAAGTCTATGTGAAAAAAAATACCTCACTAATAAATTATTAATTAAAATAATATGCAGTCTCATTTATAAAAAGAAGATCATAAATTCGCGAAAACTCTTTACATTCTAATCATTAAAAGAGATTATATTCTTAAACGAATAAAAAAATACTCTCTTAATTTTAAATATAAAAATTTAATAATTAATTTATAAAAATTAAAAATTAATTAAATTATTATTTTATAAAAGAATGTGTATTAATTTTTTTTGTTTCATTAAATATAAAAGGAAACCATTTGATTTTTAACTTATAAATAGGGGTATTCACAATGTCTATGGCCCGGTCCACCTGCTCGAGCTTGCAAAAAAAATCGCTTAGCCTGGCTCTAAAATAGTTGTCTAAAATGTATTTGGGCCGGGCAGGGCAGGGCACTGTGCCCATTTGACCCCGCCCTATATATATTTATTATTTATTATTTTTTTTAAATTCTTATTTCTTTTCTTAACTTATTCTATTTGTAATTTTACCTTTTTTACTTTAGCCGGCAACTCTCCTTACTCATTTTTTAAATATTAAACATAACTCTTATATTTATGTAGATACAAAAGTTACTCATCTGCTTTACTTGTCAAATATTCGATTATTGGTATCGTAATAACGCTACAAATATTTGACATCTACATATTTCAATATTTCTTTTTTATATATGCAATTGACTTTAAGATTTTAATTACTATCTTTTTATTACTTTATTTTTAGTGAATTATAGATATTATTTAACTTTTGAAGATTTAAATATGATATTATTTTATAAGTTTATGATTACATATTTTTTTCTCACAATATGAGTAGAACATCACAATTTGGGTATGCCCAGTCCGCTCATGCTCAGCCTAAAATAGTTAGGGCTTTTACCTGGCAGGGCTGAGTATTGAGTTACAAAATATAACTCATACTTTTTTTAGATAGGACATTAGATAGAGGCTACCTTATCCAATTCTATCTATACACACCTCTACTTATAAAGGAGTACGTATACATTGATCTATGATTCTAGGACCAAACTCAAATTAAAAATATGTCCTACAAAGCCTTTTGTTTTGGAGTAAGTTGCTTTAAAGATGAGGAGGAAGAAAGCCAAACTAGGATGGGTCCCAATTAGGGATGTTAGCAGTAGCCTCGTTCACCATCTTTACCAGAGTCACCTGCAAACATCATCATCATATAGCAGATTATCAGCAATTCTCTGGCCACACTTTAGGAAGAATTAATTTTCCATTCCAACATCTAAATAAGTGTGTTTAGGTGTATAGTTTAAAAAATTTTATTTTTAGGTAAAATTTTAGTTTAGAAAAATTTTAAACTAAGAATTATATTTATCTAGAAGTAATTTTGGCCAATACTATAGTTTAAAACTATAGTTTTGAATAAGCTACTAAAAATAAATTTTAGAACAACAAAAGAATTTATAAATTATCAAATTACTATTTTACTCTTATTTTTTCTTACACCATCTACTCTCTCGTCTCTACCCTCTCTCTTCACTCATATTTTTCTCTCATCTCTCATCTTCACTCCATCTCCTCTCCCATCTCTCTTCTCTATCATATCTCCTCTCTCCCCTCTCTTCTTTACTCTATCTCTTTTCTCCTCTCTCTTCTCTACACCTTCTCCTCTCTCTTACTTTTAATCAAATCATACCATTTTTAATAATTTACTAATATAAAAAGTGATTCTACTACTAATTATCTAAATATTTTTATTTTTAAAATATATTATTCTTAAAATATATTTTTTAAAAATTAATCTAAATAAGGCCTAAGTCATTCATGACCATTCAAGTTATACGTCGAAGTTGCTAAGTGCCAAAAATATAATATATAATCAATTATGAGAGAGAAAAAAAATATGATTTCTTAAAAAATATATCCAAACACCTCTATACATGTCAAAATCAATTATGAACCTAAAACCAAACACATTTATCCATGTCAAAATCAATTATTAACCCAAAAACATGGTTATCTCATAGATTTCAAACACCCCTATGCCAAAATCAGTGTTCAAATAGATTAAGGGCCTATTTAAATTAGTTTTTAGAGAACAAATTTTGGGAAGAATAGATTTTAGAAAGAATATATTTTAAAAATAAAGATATTTGGATGATTAATAGTAGAATCACTTTTTATATTGATAAATTACTAAAAAATGTATGATTTGATTAAAAGTATGAGAAATGAGAGAGGGTAGAGAAGAGAGAAGAGAGGGTGTAGAGAAGAGAGATGAGATAGAGTGGAGAAGAGAGGAGAGAGGAGAGAGGAGAGAAAGTGTAAGAAAAAGTAAGGGTACGATAGTAATTGGATAGTCTATAAATTTATTTACTGTTCTAAAAACTAGTTTCAGTAGCTTATTCAAAACTATCGTTTTAAACCATAGTTTTAGCTAAAATTACTGAACAAATATAATTGTTTGTTTAAAATTTATTCAAACCAAAATTTTGTCAAAAAGACTATTTAAATCATACACTTAAACAAACACTAACACTTGTATGTTTAGAATTAGGGTTAAAACGGCAAAAATAACTCTAAGCAACTCGAAGGTCGAAAATCAAGTTTTGACCACTATCAAGTTAGTCTTTGTGATATTTGTTCAAACCAACACCTTAATCTACGCAGGAGGAATAGTGAGCTTGACCATGCACAATTTTGAATCTCTCTTTGTTTTCTTCTTCTGATTTATTGTCACTTTTAAAAGGAGAAAGACACAAAAAACGTCTAGGTCCCATCACTCTCAATAAGCTGGCCCCACAGATTCAAATAAGACCTCACCATTTGAGATTTGAGTGAGTCTAACATATTATGCACATATCTCTGTCTTTGATTGAAGCAAGAAGGCTAATGTCCAAGTGTCTCTTTGCTTCTCACCAAAGGCACAGCTTGATTTGTACAGAGAAATCTCAATGCTTCTAAGGCTCAAAACAAGGGACATCAGGTAAACTAAATACATCACTACATGTGCAAAACAAGCAATGTGTTAGCGCAGACACCACAAGCTAGCTCATGCATTGGCTTACAATCCTTATTATTCTCTAATAATGTCAGGCAGCTTTAAAAATATGGATATTTTGGATAGTATTGATGCTAGTGGCCCTATGTCTATCAAAACCAAGTCTCTAACATATTCCATTCTGTACAGTAAGCAGTTCATGCTGGATAGAGGGGACATACCACACTTTCAGGAACCCCAGGTGGTGGTAAAGGCAGATTTCTGGGTATAGGTCCTTGTAAGTATGACCTTTTGTCAAAGCTCCACTCTCCAATTTTGCCATACGTCAACTCACCCTGACCATCATGCAGCATGAGCATGATATACTAAAACTATCAGAGAAGCAAGAAAATTAAAATAAAAGACGATCTTTTTCGGGGGAAAAAGTTGATATCTACTCAAGCAGTATTCTGTTACGTTACCTTTAGATTGTAGTCACACGCATAAGTATAATGAAGAATATACTTGTTCCTAGTTTCAAGATCAAATGGGGGCTGAAAAGTTGCATAAAGAAAAGGGAATTATCGCTAAACAAAACCCACTTAAGCTGATCATGATATAAACTAAACATCATCACATTCAGAAATGATATGATCATGCCAAACCTGCAGCATAAAGTCCTCACGCAAAATATGCCCCACACCATGAAGGGCAGATGCTATAGCATAAGCATACCTAAATTCAACAATAACATCAAGAAATATTCCTTCACGAACTAAAATGTTTAATACTGCACACCTACTGCCTATTATTTGGCCATACATACATTTCAAGCACCCATCCAAAAGCTTTATCAGTCTCTGGGTCCTCTTTCATCATCAAAGAAACATTCATCCATGTTGGAGCAATCTCTGCAAGCAAATCCTGTGGGGAAAACAAGAAGCAATATATAAAGCTGTCCAAGCCAATCACACCATCCAAGAAAATGACAATGAACTACAAACAAGCAGGAGCAGCAACAGTGTAATAGAGGTAGAAATAGGTCAAACACCTATTTCAAGGCCTCCTTTTGCTTAACTAGGCCTAAGCTCTTTGAGAAGCCTTTTAGACATATTTTAAATTAAAATAATGTTACATAAAATTATTATGTTAAAAAGACTTATTAATGTCGGCCTGTTTGAAGGGCTATTAATCTATTTGTAGTTTTTAAAAATACAGGCCTATTAAAAAGACATATTAAAAAGGCTTGTTAACGCTATAATGTTTGAAGGCATGTTAGCCTATTTATAATTTTTTTAAATGTAAGTTTTTTTAACATGCTTTAGATTAGGCTAGGTTTAAGTCCAAAAAAAAGCCTATGAAAGGCCAGAGGTTATACTCAAGCTGACTTTACACATAACACGCCTAACTTATCCTATTTGTTGTAATTATTCATAATAATATGGACCTTGGTCTACCTTTTTAATGATCACGGGAGAATTTCCAATTGGATCAACATTTGTGACTGGTCCAAACTCTTCAGGATAATACTTCCTTACAATTTTATTTTTCTGATCAGGCCTGATGTAAGAAAATGGAAAGGCAGCAGGATGTCCTCCATAAGCCAAATTAGGTAGAGGATTTATAAAGATGTGATCAGGTTCTGCCATCAATACGTACCTGCATCAAAAAGTGGAGCGGGATAGTTAAGTTTGTGCATTATTAGTAACATAAAAGATGGATCACTCTGAATAAAGATCATACTCTTCCTCTATATTGGCCTGTTGCAACCACTGAACAAATGCCCACGGTCTATTTAAAACAACATATCCCTACAAAATTACACAAGTAATATGCCAGAAAACCCTCATAAGTATTCCTTGCAAAAAAAAAAAAAAACAGAACAAAAGTACATTCTTCTGCTATAAATTAAGCCCAAGCAACTTCCACAAAAGCCTTTGAATACGGAATATTTATGATAACTTTAAATGAAACTCGAAAGCGGTTAGCAAATAGATTCGAAAAAAGAAAGCTTACCCGGTCCAGCCCTGGTGGAAGAGGATCGACAACGACAGTGGGAATTTCATCCATCAAGTTATCGGCATTTCCCGAATGCAGAACTCTAGTGAATCCTCCCATCTCCGAGCCAGGTACATTCTTTTGCTGTTTGTACCAGTAATACATGATCCTGCACTGCCATTTGCTGTATGGAGCATCAGTTGCTGTCAAGGCAACATGAAAAAGTGCTCTAGTTGTCTTCCGATTTTTCATATTCTTAGTCCCCTCAATAATTGGGTCAAACAACAACCCATCATCCATGGAATCAATCCCCAAATTTTGTGAAGAACTGTGGTGCATTATCATAGTTACCACATTGTAAGTTGCAAAGGAAGAGCCAAGAACCAACAGAACCAGAAACAAGAGTGAAGGCCGTCCCATGATGTTCCTATTATAGACAGACATCAAAATATCATGGGCAGGAACTTTCTTCAGTTCTCTACTCTGCGATCCTCACAATCAAATAGCTCTCAGTAAACATGGAAAATGCTTTGTTAGAAGAGGCAAAACTCACTTCTTTGATCTAGCTATTTGACTAGGAGAAACTGCTTGGACTCTAAAAAAAAAAAGCTTTCAGTACCAATGTTCATTTCTCATCTCAAGAATACCCAATAACCAAAGTGCAAGAAGTTGAAGAACGAATTAAATAGTAGTTTGGGGGAAAATATATCAAAGTTTGGTCAAGTGACTTCTAAATTAATCCACAAGTTCAAAAAACTTACAACCATTGATTCTTCATAAAAATAATTTTTCAACTGTTGTTAACAGTTAATGAAAAGATTAAGAACAATATGGATCAAAGAGGGTAAAGAGGATGAAATTTGTAATGTAGGAAGGAAAAAGACTGAATCTTTCCAATCGAAACACAAACACAAGCAGTTCGCAATCTTCGCCTCTCAAAAACAAAAAGTTAAAATAGAGTAAAATTCAGGCTCATGTCAAGAAAACACGTGACAAATATTAGTTGTGTTGGAACTTGGAAGGAACATATTTTAAATATCGAGATGGTAATTCGAAACTTGGAAAGCACGCAAAAGGTAAAAAGCTCCCTATTTAATCATCATTATATACAGTTCACACATGAACGTTACAATAGTACATAGAAAGAAGAAACAATATTCCTTTTAACGCCAAAAATCTTCGCACCTTACAGTTTTCATCGAAAAGATAACAAAATAAGTATCACAATTTCACAATAGAATAATCACTTACTATCATCGAGACTCTAATTATCACGTTTCATGAATGTATAATCTCCATGAATCGAATTAATCACACGTATAACCACACTCGCAAACATCAAGAATCAATTCACATTTGAGTTTGGCAGTGATAGCTTGAAATCCCGCGCGAAAATCCAACGGAATAACCAGATAAACAACGTAAACCAAAAAGAAACAAAAGAGGAGATACGTGGCAAACTTTTCCTGGAAAATCAAGGAAACAGTCGAAGACAGATAACGCGGAGAAAGAACACGTGGTTGCCGATTGGAAGTAGTGTTTGTGAATAAAGCTGCTAGTAGAAGAAGGTAAATAATGAAAGTGTAAAACGAGAATGGCCTTTGAGAGAAGAGAATGAGAAAAAGGGAGTGACATTCGCACCTTTGCTTGTGATTCGAGAAAGGAAGGAAGGTAGAGAGAATCGAGAATGAACGATTTTTGGATCAAAGAGTTCCATGAAAACGATTGAAAAGTGAAGTTGTACTTTGTTGTCTCTTCAACGAAGCTAATGATCACCGTGTTCATTTCAATCTCTGTTAGTCTCTTCAACGAAGCTAATGATCACCGTCTTCGTTTCAATCTCTGTACTGTTAGTCTCTTCAACGAAGCTAATGATCACCTTGTTCGTTTCAATCTCAGTTTTTTTTTTGAATTTTTAATTTAAGGAAAATGACAAGAAAATATATTAACAGTTCGTGATGTTTTTTTTTTGTCAAGTTTGGAAAATTTGGAATACCCATTTTGTTTTTTGTTTCTTTTTTTTAAACAAGCAGGAAAAACTAGTCCTTAAGATCTTAACCATTGTCACGTGGCATGAACTGAAGCCTCGGCCTGCTTCTTTTTGTCTCTCTTTTTGTTCTTTAACATTCTTATTTAAATAGGATATTTGCTCCAAGTTTTATAAATTTAAAAGAGTATTATCAGAGGAAGAGCTTCATGTGTATCTAAACATAAGCCTTTAAGGTTTACATTAAGAAATTTAACCTTATTTATTAAAACATAAAAAATTATTCACCATTAAGTCGGATCACCTTCCAGTCTTCATACCCTCCTTGTTATCGTGGTTCTAACCCTCGTCTGTCTCCCATTCTAATCATTTACCTCTTTATTTCTTTCCCAGTACTGCCGATAGGAAGGAGCCATAACCAAAGCTTCCTCTCAACGTAACCTGGTATCCTCTTTAGTCGCCTTCGGTCGATGACATGGCTTACATCTTCTTCCGATGCCATCTGATTTAGCGATTCACTTTGGTTTATGGTTTAGATGAAGGACATTGAAAAAGTTCAAGTGTATGATTCTGGGTTTGAGTTTCAAATACGATTATTGTAGTATCTATTCAAAGATTCATAGAGTTGAATTTGAACAACAAATTAAATACATAAACTTTTTCAAATACCAAAATGAATGAAATGAAAATCCACATGTGGGTCCCATATTTCCTCCTCCATTATTTCATCCGACTGCTTTGATTACTCAGTTATTCATTCTTTTTGGCTTTGACGACACATTCCATATCCTTTGCTTGTTCTTTATGCGTATGTAGTAATCTCTGATCCGTCACTGCTTACGTATCCCCAATCCCAGGTCCCTGCCCACTTCCACTTATTACTTTATTGTACTAAATAATATGAATATATAAACTTTTCATGGCACATTATAATATACTCCTCTTATTATAATGGTAGTAGTTAGTGAAAGAATTTATTTTATTCACAGCAAAAAATCTCAATTTATTTTTCACTAAAATTTATATCTTTTAAACTATATTTATTGATTGTATATATTAATAGATCGTTCTAATACAAATAATTAAATATAATATTTTAGATAAAATAACACATATAACAAACTCACCTAATTTAGAACCTTCTCTATAAGACCTTGAATATAGGAACTTTGTTTACCGGTTAGAGAGTTGATTTTAATCATAAATATAAAATATATATTTTTTATATTTATCAATTTTTCTCGAGATTACTCCTATTAATATTCTCTCAATAATAATCAAGTAAGAGATAGAAAAAGAAAATGTATAATACAATCAAAGTATTTAAAAAAAATGTTATATTAATTAATTCAAATAATTTTTTAATCTAATGAATCAATATATTATATATATATAAATCATATAAAAATGTATTATATACATATGGAGAGGATCATACTAACCATGCACCATCATCCCTTTGCTATTTATTCTCTATTGATTTCTTCATTCTCGTCATTCTTCAAAGTGTTGGTTGACTTAAGACTCTGATCACGCTTAGAAGGAAGCATGGCACTCGAAGGGGCGACTGGTGCGGCGGTTCCGGTGAAGGTGGTGGCTGTCTGTGGTTCACTGCGTAAAGGCTCATACAACCGCGGCCTCATTCGAGCTGGTTAGTTACTGTCTCTGTTTCTTTGCTTGTGCTGTGTTTAATTTTGATTGTTTGGTTTCTGATTTTGTGGAGTTTGATGTTGATAGCGATTGAGTTAAGCAAGGGAGCCATTGAAGGTATCGAGATTGAGGACGTCGACATCGCTGCTCTGCCGATGCTGAATACCGATCTTGAAGAAGATGGGAGATTTCCGGCGGAAGTTGAAGCGTTTCGCCGGAAGATTCTGGAAGCCGATAGTGTTCTCTTCGCTTCTCCTGAGTATAATTATTCTGTCACTGGTAATCTGCTCTTCTTCTTCTTCTTCTTCTGTTTCTCACAAAATGATGTTAGTTACTTTACAGGATGATGTTTCTTTAGAGCTCTCAAAGTCAGAGTTGATTTGAAACGAACAAAGGCTAGTTTGCTAAAAGTGGATAATTTGACGTTTATAAATTGTAATTTTATCAAAACTAAATTTATCTTTCTTTCAAAAAAATAAAATAAAAATAGAAGCAACTTTGTTTTCATTTCAAATAAAAAAATCCTGTTAATGATTTTGCTAATATTTTTTTTTTATGTTGCCACTCAAGTTTTCTCTTTTCTCTTTATATTTTTTAGTAATCATTTTGTTAAAGTATTGTATTAATAATTTCGATATCATTTAACTATTTACCTTGGCATTTTTTTATTTAAATTATGATTTTTCAAAGAATTTAGAAACACGCCTCCATTGAAGATATTGTTTACATAATGCTGAAATCAATAGCTTAATTACAATACTTTTATCACTTACTAAATTATGTTTATTCATTAATTAAATGAAATAATAAAAGTACACTGGAGAATTTCAACCAATAAAAGCAAAGAGAGTAAACTGGAGAAATTAGTAATAAAAGTTATACTCTTTGTAGTAATCACAAATTAAAAAACAATATCAATTCTTTCACCAAAATCATTGTTAAAGAAGTTACAACGTAAAAATTACTTACAGAACTCACGTGATTCTTTTTATTTTTTAGCTAAAAACTCATGTGATTCAAATCACGTTTGTCTACAACCCTCCCCTAAAATTACTCCTCAATTGTGTTAATAAATAAGTTTATTTTGATCATAAATATAAAATCTTAATTTTATAATTTTTTTTTCTAAAGTGATCTCTCATCAACATATATTTTTTTACAAATAATTAATTTAACTATATAACTTTCTTAATCTCTTTATAAATTAATTATCTAACTCATATATTGAAAATTAGAGAAAAAATATTTTCTTATACATATAAGTCATCTTTTGTGTGTGAAGTTGAGTACTGTATATTTCTAAAAAGCTAATCCAAAACATCATTTTGGCTATTATTTCTACTGGTTTAATATAATTTGTCAAGTAGTTAATTTTGAGTACCTTGCTTATTTCTATGAAGTTGAGTATGGAATTCATGCATGTTGTAAATATATAGCTCCAATGAAGAATGCACTAGACTGGGCATCAAGACCTCCGAATGTGTGGGGAGGCAAAGCTGCGGCGATTGTGAGTGCGGCAGGGCTGTTAGGTGGAGCAAGGGGCCAAAGCCATCTTCGTGATATTGGAGTCTTTCTTGATCTTCATTTCGTCAACAAGCCTGAGTTCTTCCTCGACGTATTGCACCCTACTCCTCTTGAGTTCCATGCCGATGGCAGGCATTTTCTTGATGAACATACTTTGCTTAGGTTGAAGAAAATCCTCCTCTCTTTGAAGGCTTTCTCCCTCCAGCTTCGAGCTACTAAGAATTGATTCATGCATGCATCGTTATATCACTTCCATTTCTAGAATAGTTTCTGTTATGTGTGTTTAGAAATCCCTTGGTTTTGACCAAAATTATGCTGAGAGTTACCTTGGTTGTTACTTTTGAAGATCTGGTTGCGTGTGTTATTAGGATGCATCATTGTTGTTGACAGCATTGAGTTGGGGTTTATTAAATTCGAAATTAAAATGTGTATTTGAGCGTTTTGTATTTTTCTTATAGTTTCTAATTATATATATATATATATATTGTGAGCTATGTATCTATGTTGAAAAAAGGGTTTTGAAAAATAATGTATTATCCAAATGTATCACAACAATCTTAATTGGGATGACGTGACTAGGAAGTTTATTTATTTTTTGAAACTAGATAGCTTATTTATTGTCATAAATTATTGAAAAAAAGAAATAAATAATTATATAAATTTAAAAAAAATAATATGAATATATAAATATTTAAAAGGATAGATCTATTAGTTTTGTTTTGACTTTTCAGAAATTGTTTTTCTCAGCAATGGCATCATTATTTGTTAAATAAAACTCGGGAAAACGAAAGACGTATAATGTACTTCTGTTTTAACAGAGACCTTTGTCAGGTTTCATTGTTTTTCCCAGTAGAGAGAGAGAGTCATTACATGGATTAAACAAACCCTTAACCACTACTTAAATTCTAAACTAAATTTTTTATCCTTTGAATAAAATTAGAAAATCATCAGTATTTTATAACGATAGACATATAGTTTTGATTTTTTTATATATATAATGTAAAATTATGCTTCTATAACTTTTTATCCCTTAATTTTATAAAATATTTTTTCAATTTTTTAACTTAAAATTTCATTAAAAAAAATACCATTGAGACAACTATCTATATTAAAAATTAAAAATATATTTTATAAAATTGAGAGATTAAAATAAAATATAATATAAAAATAAAGGAGCAGAGAAACACTTTTTGTCTTTTATAAAACATACAAGTGTTTACAAACAATAATCAATGAAGCACACTAAACCAACCAATCTGCCTTTTATTTTAGCTTTGTTTTTTTAATTCTTATATTAATTATAATTAATTAATTTATTTAATTTTTATAATCTATCTAAACAAATAAAAAAACTCCTATATTAACAACCGAAAATAGTATAATGATAGAGTTTAATATAATTAATAAAGATAATATTAAAAATTACTTAAATTTTAGTATAAATTTAATGCTTTCTTGGTTACATGTGGATTATATAGAAAACAAGGAGAGTAATTATTTAGGCTTTATTTGACTCAACATAGTAGATGTTAGCAAGGTTAATTTAGGAAAAGGTAGGAAAAGGTAAGGGAAGTAAGTAGGGAAGTGAATGATATATTTCTTATTTAGTTTAAAAAATGAGAGGAGAGAATAGAAACTAATTAAAAATTGATAAATATATACTTATATATTTATTCAAGTTATTTCTTCTTATTTTATAATATTAATTTATATCAGAATTATTATTTTTTAATTTTTGAATTTTAAAAATGAATTATCTCATCTATATATGATAAAATATTCTTATAATTATAAGGCATATGATAGTTTATAAAAGTATTAATGTTTGAACCAGAGATAGCACTCTAAAAATTATACAAAATAAATTAACTAAAATTTAATAAAAGGTGAATAATGTATTGTGCTGATAAAAAATAATAATGCAGCAAACTCATTTTGAGACATCATCTATAAAGAAGTAAAAAAAAATATATTTTCCATTTAAAAGGTAAAATTATATTATTAAAAGACTAATATAGGCAATTAGTTAATATTGTAACAAATTACTCTCGCCCCTATAAAAAAAATAATTTTAAAAGATAGGAGATATAAGAAAGAATTGATGAATGAAAAAAGAAGACAAAAGTTAATATTTCTCCTCTCTCTCTCTCTCTCTCTTTTCAATTAAACAGTTATTTCTAATTTATCCTCCATTTCTTTCCATTAATCCCTCATCTAAATAATATCTTAAAGAAATGGCGGTATTAAATATATATGTATATGTTTGATAAAACTAAAAATTAATATTTAAAAAAAAATAATTTAAATTTTAGATTATTTTTTTAAAAAATAAATAACTATATTTATTTATAAATATTTTTAAATTAAATTATAATTTAAAATTATATTTTTAGATAAATTTTTTAGAATAATTTTTTATCATCAAAAGTTATTTTAACTCTATTTTAAATTTCTCTCTCTCTCACTCTCTCTTCCGTGTCCACCGTACTTGTTTTGACCCATCCCACCTCATGCCATTACTACTCTTGTAGGGATGAGATCCAGGTTTATGCAGATCAGCGAAGGCAGTTCTCTCTCCTCTCCTCTCTCTCTTTTCCCGCAACTCTTCCTTCATTGGCTTCACTTCCTCATCCTGATTTCTTCCTTCCTTCAATGCACTTTCTTCTCGTCTCCATTAGATCTAACGACTAGAGTAGCGTGGGTGAGAGCATCATTGTTAGGATAATGGAGATCTGGGCTCGTTTATGTCATTGAGAGACGATTGGAGATCTAAGCTTTGACTGTCAGTGATAAACATGGAGAGAGAATAAAAGAGAAAAAAAAGAAATATATTTTTTAATAATTTATTAATCATAAAATTCTTAATAATAACTCTTAAATATTTATTTATTTAAATTTATTTTTTTATAAATTTTTATTTAAAAATATTTATCTAAAAGCATTTTAAATTTTTTTTATTACCTCTTATGTAAAAGCAATCCCAACTGCCCATAATAATCATAATATTAGCTGTAACTAGTATTGGGCTGCTCACTTTGAATTTTAAAAAGTCTCTATCGACAAGCAAATTCATGGTCCAGCCCTACCCAAATGTCTCTCTACCAAGCAAATTCCTAGAACCATCCCAACAATGAGACAGACTTGCATCTATCTATGCCTCATCCCGGGGAATAGCATTGACATTCTTCTTCCATCTTTGGCCAGGTTTCTTCCTTCCTTGCTACCGAATAGTTTCTGATAGCTTTAACATGGCAGAGTTGGTGGCGGGAGCGTTTCTCTCCTCTTCCCTTCAGGTGGCTTTTGAGAGATTGGCTTCTCGTGACTTTCTGGATTACTTTCGTGGCAGAAAGCTCGATGAGGGATTACTGAAGGAATTGCATGTCATCCTTATTTCTGTGAACAAGATTGTTGAAGATGCAGAGGAAAGGCAATACAGAGACCATTGTGTGAAGCAGTGGCTTGAGGAGCTAAAAGATGAAGTCTTTAAAGCTCAGGACTTGCTAGACGACATAGCTACAGAGGCATCACGACAGAAGCTGGATGCTGAATCTCAAACTGCTGTTATCGGCAAGGTACGAGGCTTCTTTACTGCACTTGTTGTTGGTGGACATCAGTTTAACAGAAAGATAGAGTCAGCGATCAAACAAGTGCTTAATAACCTCGATAATCTTAAGAAGCAAAATGACATATTGGGATTAAGGGAAGGGCCCTCTGCTGGCATTCAATTGGGAGTCAACAGGAAAGTTTGCAAAAGATTGCCTACAACATGTTTGATAGATGAATCACTTAAAAATATGTATGGTAGAGATGCTGATAAAGAGAGGATTGTAGAGATTTTACTATCACAAAACATGGGTTGTAATCAGTCGCCTATGGATGTGATTGCCATCACTGGTATGGGTGGGGTGGGTAAGACAACCCTCGCGAGACTTATCTATGAAGATTTGAAGATGAAGGATCAATTTCAACATAGAGCTTGGGTGTGTGTTTCTGAAGAATTTGATGTTTATCAGGTCACAAAAGCAATTCTTCGGTCACTTGATTGTCCAACTGAAGAATTACAGGATTTTGACTCATGTCAGCAAAAACTAAAAGAGACACTGATGGGTAAGAAATTGTTTCTCGTTCTTGA
This sequence comes from Leucaena leucocephala, assembly GCA_037074615.1. Taxonomy (NCBI): domain Eukaryota; kingdom Viridiplantae; phylum Streptophyta; class Magnoliopsida; order Fabales; family Fabaceae; genus Leucaena; species Leucaena leucocephala. Next base: position 2,519,975 of record CM073525.1, read on the forward strand.
TGATGTTTGGAATGAGAATTGTGAAATTTGGGAGGTCTTCCAGGCTCCTTTGAAGCATCTAGCACCACAAAGTAAAATTCTTATCACAACTCGTAATAGAACGGTGACAGAAGTCATGTGCTGTACCTTGACTCATCCTTTGAGGCCCTTACAAGATATAGATTGTTGGAATTTATTTGCAAAACATGCATTTAACAACCAACTTCATGGGGCAGATCTAGATCTTGTACAGATCGGTAGAGAAATCGTTAACAAGTGTGGAGGATTGCCTTTAGCAATAAAAACACTGGCAAGTTTGTTGCACAGAAAGCTCTCTTTTCAGCACTGGGATAAGATTTTGAAGAGTGATATTTGGCAATTATCAGAAAATGATAGCAATATTATCCCATCTTTAAGATTGAGCTACCATTATCTGCCGTCAAATTTGAAACGTTGTTTTGCATATTGCTCCATCTTTCCTAAGGATTATGTTATAGACAAGAATGTCCTAATCCAATTGTGGATGGCAGATGGTTTAATATATCCTACTCAGAAAAGTATGAGCCTAGAAGAAGTGGGCAATGAAATTTTCAATGATCTAGAGTCTAGGTCTTTTTTTGAGCCATCAAGAAATGGTGACGATTACTTCATCATGCATGATCTTCTGAATGATTTGGCGAAGTCTGTGATGGGCGAGTTTTTTGTGCAGCAAGAGGTTCATCGGGGACAAGATATGTCAACAAAGGCTCGCTATTTCTCTTATATGGGCAAAGAAAATCGAAATCTTGAAACTTTTGAGAGAGTTTTCAAATGCCACCGATTGCGTAGTTTCATCCTATTGGATACACATACCTCCTACTATTTTGGCATGGATTATGATATGATGTCAAGAATTTATCATCTCAAGTACTTACGAGAATTATCTCTAAGTGGATATACAAATTTCAAAAACTTGTCAGATGGTATTAGCAATTTAAAGCACTTGCATTATTTGGATCTGTCTGGGACTTCAATTGAGAAATTGCCAAATTCAATGTGCTTGTTGAGTAATTTACAAACGTTGAAATTAAGAGGGTGCAGGGACTTGACTAAGTTGCCATGAAATTTCTACAAACTCATCAACTTGCGCCATCTTGACTTGGAAGAGTGTGGCATACGGAAGATGCCAAAATATATGGGAAAGTTAAGTCAACTCCGAACAATGAATAGATTTGTTGTGGCAGAGGAAGGAGGATCAGGTTTAAAAGAACTAGGTGCCTTAAAGCACTTGACAGGTTCTCTAACCATCTCAAATATGGGGGGCATAAATGATGCTACATATTTGAGAGAGGCCAATTTGAAAGAAAAGAAGTTGGATACATTGAAGTTGCAGTATTGGGGGTATAAGTACCGTCGTGAAGGGGCACAACACCAAGAGCATGTAATGGAAGCACTTGAGCCAAATCACAAAGTAAAAGAGCTCGCTCTTGAAGGATACGGAGGTACCAAATTTCCAAAGTGGCTTGCTGGTTCACATTTTTTACCCAATTTAGTGTCTTTATTTTTGTGTTGTCCCAACTATGGTAGCTTACCGCCGCTTGGGCAGCTACCTTCACTCCAGAAACTCACGATTTGTGAATGTGATGGAATAAAGGTGATAGGTGAAGAGTTCTATGGGAATGGTTCGTTAATTCCTCCATTTCCTCGCCTTTCACGTTTAGGGTTTTACAAGATGAGAGAATGGGAAGAATGGGATATTTGTTATGAAGGTGAAAGTTTCCCATACCTTGAAGAACTTCAAATAGAACATTGTCCTAGACTGACAGAGTCTCTGCCTCAAAACCTTCCCTGTTTAAAAAGACTTTTCATTTGGGGATGTGGGAATCTGGAGGCTACACTTCCCAAGTCCTCTTCCTTGGAAGAGCTATATTTATATGATTTGAACAAAATATCAATGGAAGACATGCCCACATGGAGCTCCTCAGATGTGCTTCCACCTCTTCATGTGCTATGTTTACAGCGTTGTCTGGCAATGAAATCGCTTCCCCGAGGAGGTATGCTTTCCAGCCTACAGCGTCTTTCAATCGATTGTTGTTCCAAACTCATTGCATCTTGTAGGCATTGGGGTTTGCATGAGTTGTGGTCTTTGAAAGAACTTGACATTAGTAACTTTGAAGATATGGAGTCCTTCCCTGAAGAGGGATTGTTGCCTCCCAATCTCGAATCTCTCATGTTCTGGTGTTGTACCAATTTGAGAAGAATAAACCATAAGGGTATTGTCCACCTCCATTCTCTCACTTCCTTGTCTTTTTACAATTGCCCAATCCTGAGTTTTGAAGGCATGTCAGAAGACGGTTTGCCTCCATCCCTTTCTCAGTTAACATTTTATTGTGGCTGTCCGTTGCTTAAGGAGAGGTGTGAAAAGGGGAAAGGACCAGATTGGCCTAAAATTGCTCATATCCCTCGTGTATACATGGATTGGCCATGACAAGGTTGAGGTGCTTCCTCTATACTCCCACGTATGCATGCAAAGAAGGGGTATGTGTTCTTCTACATTTTCTGAACTTGTACCAAGAGCATTGGTTTTTCTGTCTTTGGATGAAAATAACTTTACATGCTTTCTGCGAAGTTCATCCTTTTTATATGCAAAAAGTACAAAAAAAAAGTCATCTTCTTATCTTGTTTTCTCTACATATGCTACAATCAACTCATATCGTTCATCTCTCTGCAAAATTCAGCATCAGACAGAAAAAGGGAATTTCTTGCTTCAGCTTCAAATTAAAAGAAGTGCTCGTCAATTGAAGCTTTCAATACCAACAGGAATGACTCATGTATACGTTTTAATTCTGCAGAAATTAAATTAATCTTCATTTTAATCGTTTTAATTTCTCTTCATCTACGTTGTACGAGTTGGTTTCCCCACCTTTTTTTGTGTGACTGTCGCTGTGTCTCATCTAAGAAGAAAATTCGAGATTCAAAGGGATCCAGTAGAATCTTAAGTAGTTAAATTAACTCTAGATATTGTTGCTGAATGATTAAATATGATCTCTTGTATAAAATTCAAAAATGTAGTTGAGCATATTTTTTATTTTCTTCTAGTTTTTTTAAGTTTATTAATTCTTTTTGGGGGAGTGATTCACTATTTCTGATCAATTTTAATCTTACTAACTTGTTATGAAAATATATACACCTTTTCCTAACTTTTCAACCGCTCCTCCGCCTTCAAGTTAATTTGGTCACCATTTTTCAATCCTCCAAATAACTAGAACCATTTTTTAAAAAAAGAATTTTTGTTTTCAACCAAAATAAAAATTGCGAAGGGATATGCAATTATTTTGAAATAAATAAATAAATATAAGCATACAGTATTGGCGTATAATTAATTTAAAAATATCACTTCAATGAATAAGTATAAATAATTTACTTTTATATTAATATCACGTCAATAAATAATAAATAAATATTGAAAATAACATTAAATTTGGTATAATATAATTAAAATCTCATCGTTAAACAAAGGATAATCTCATTGATTATTAATTATCTTGGTAAAATTAATTCACAAATCCTTATAATTTACAGTAGTGTTAATTAATTTTTCTTTTTCATTATTATTTGACTGTCAAAGTCTCAGTTCAGAGAGCCAAAAGAAAAAAAAAAAAACCAGTTAGAAGAACGTCATGCACACTCACCTCACTGTTACATACCAGAATGCTAGAGAAATACGTTTTCGAATCAATTCTAGTTACAATTTCAAGTTCGCCATGTTTTCCTCCCAGCTTCAATTCAATATGGCTGTGCTTTCGTCAATTCGATCATTTTGAATTTTCAACGATCCTAAATTCCTATAAGAATGGCAACAGCCGGAGAGAATCTCTTCGTATCACAGCATCCACCAGATTTTCTTAGTCTGATCACATACAGAAAGACAAATGGCTCTTTCAGGAGTTGCCGGAGAGACGGTGAAAGTGGCGGCGATTTGTGGATCTCTTCGGAAAGGATCGTACAACAGAGGGCTCATTCGATCTGGTACAAATTTTACGGTTTCACAGTATTTTTTGTTCGTTTTAATCCTGCTTGCTTGCTTGACATTCTGATTTGGTGATTCGATTGGATCTCAGCGATCTAGTTAAGCAAGGGAGCCATTGAAGGTGTTGAAATCGAAGAAGTGGACATACTTCTCTGCCGATGCTCAACACCGATCTTGAAAAAATGGGGACCTTCCCCGCCGAAGTCGAAGCTTTCCGCCGGAAAATTCTCAAAGCCGATAGCATTCTGTTCGCTTCTCCGGAGTACAATTTCTGTCTCAGGTATAGAAAAATAGAAGTCATCAGCACGCAAGAGAACTAATTCCTACAAAATTGTTAAATTATTGACAAGTGGTTGAGATCTTTATGGAAAAAATTCTAATTAAATGATTATCTTGTTCCATTTTTATTCATTGAAAAATGATAAACAGACAATATAAATGATAATTTTATGTACTACAATTGATAAATTAAATAACAATAACTTATATAATTTGGATTTTATGTTTTAAGAGAAAGAATTGTTATTCGTTGCTCTATGAATTATCAATTTGATTTTTAGAGAATAATTTCTCTATCTTAGATATACAAAAATAGAAAATAGATTTTTTGTAAAAAAAGATTGTGACTGAAAGTATTATTGTAATTGGTAGATAACAAATTCAAATTTATTGGAAGGAGATATTATTGTTGTTATTGTTGTGACAGAACCATTGAAGAACGCAATAGACTGGGCGTCAAGGCCCCCCAATGTGGGGGGAGGCAAAGCTGGAGGCATAGCGAGTGCTGGAGGGCAGATTGGAGGAGCAAAGCAACGGCACAATATCATCTTCCGCCAAATTGGAATATACATTGATCTTCACTTCATCAATGCATCTCAGCCTCCTCTTAAGTTTAATCCTGATAATGGCGACTTGATTGATGATGATTCCAAGCTCCGATTGAAGCAAATCCTTCTCTCCTTGAAGGCTTTCTCCCTCCAACTTCATCCTTAGGCCTCGTGAATCTCTCAACCCACGATTTGATTCCCACAGTTATTAGTTTTATATGTGTTGTATATGAGCTCTCAGTTTCTATGCAAATTTCCTTGTGTGTTTATTCAGATGAATGATGTTCTTGCTCTTACATAGCATGCATAGAGCTGAAAACTGATATAATTGGAAGATGTACTTGTGCTTTTTCAATAATTTGTTGTGGGTTTACTATTTTAGAGTATTTTTATTTGAAAAATCGTATGCCACTTTTTTTCTGCAAAATATCAAAATGTTATTCATCTTATTATATGTAGAATATAATGATAAAAAAATAAGAAAAAACATTTGATATAGATAAGAATGTCCCAATTCATCATTTGTGGATGGCAGATGGTTTAATATATTCTACTGTGAAAAGTATGAGACTCGAAGAAGTGGGTACTGAAATTTTCAATGATCTAGAGTCTAGGTCGATGATTGGTTCATCATGCATGATCTGTTGAATGATTTACTATGTCAGTGATGGGGGGGAGTTTCTTGTGCAACATGGGGTAGACCAGACGCAAGATATTTCCACAAAGGCTCCCTACTTTTCCTGTATGGGCAAAGAAATAAAATGCAAATCTTTAAACTTTTGCGGAAGTTTTCAAATGCCCCCAATTACGTAATCTGCTCCTATTGGATTCATGGAAGAAATTTCGAGGCAGAAAGCTCGACGAGGGATTACTGAAGGAATTGAATGTCATCGATATGGGCCCAAAGATGTGTCACTTGTACATGTGCATATGCTGTTAAACATCATAAACGTGTTTATCTACTAATAATTGGCATCTCCAGGGACACATATAGATATATATTCATCTTACCTTAAATTATTGTTATCGTGACAATTAACACTTTTAAATATTTAAATTTATATAATTTTATTATTTTAATAATAAAAATATTAATTTTTATTTTATGACATTTAAATTTTTTTATTTTAATATATTATTGTTTAAAAAGTTATATATATAATATTATTTTAATAAATTGTACTATAAATTTTTTTAATTTTTATATATAAATTATATACAATATAAGTAAGGTTGCGCAATAAGTTTAAGGCTCAAAGAGTTCGTCCAATGCCGTACAAAAAATATCCTACTTAACCCGATAACAAATGACCCAATGTAAAATAGACAATTTTGAATATGGTCAATATTCGGGTAGGACTGAGTATCAGGCAAAGGTTGTTGCCCTGCCCATTTGGCCCTATCTAATTGGTTACCTTTTTACATATCAAAATTTATAGATTACAGTATTTCACATAGGACGAATATGATGGATACTGGTGACTTAATGGTAATTTTATAAATATGAGTAGTCAAATAGTTAATTGCATCCTTCAAAATTTATAATTAAATTAATTTCTTTCTATATTTTTTTAAATTTTGCTAACTGTCATATATTTTTTTTTTCAGATGCTTCATCTTTGTCAATTTTAGGGAGATTGATACAAAGTTACAATTGCAAACTACTTATACTTTAAGATATTTTTTTTATATGCTATGGATTTTAAAACTTTAATTACTATCTTTTTATTGCCTTATTGTTAGTGAATTATATATATTATTTAACTCTTGAAGATATATGAATATAATATTATTTTAGAAGTTTATAATTGTAAATTTTTCTACAATATGAGCAGGGTATCATGACTAACCCGCCCATATCTATCTCAAAATAGTTATAGTTTTTACCGGGCTGAGGGGCTACCCTGTCCATGCACACCTATAATTTTAAGGTTTATTCAATATTTTTATTTAAATAATATGACACATGTGACTTTTTAAATAGTAAAGTGTCAAAATAAAAAGCTCACGATACATGGATCGGACAAAAATTTATGTTTTTACCATAGAAATGGTAAGATTGTACCAATTTAAATAACTCGTTGCACCTCCAAAATTAATTAATGGAACAAATACTTTACTTCTAAAATTAGTTTATAATGCTAATTGTACCCTTAAATACTTTAGAATGCTAATTACTATTTTAAAATTAATTTAAGGTGTTAGATGTACTTTTACCCTATATAAAAAAAGAAAGAAAGATCTAACGCTATTCACCATATGGATCTTTTTATTAACGTAGCACTACCTAAATAGCCAAATAAGTCACTTCCATATCATATACACCTACCCATTTTTCAACTCATGTGGTGATTATAGTGGTCAGATGTGCGCGCATATTTACGGCATGCTAATTTGAAAAGATTACTGTAAAAAATATTTAATTATAATATATACCTAATATAAATAGAGAGCAATGGCTTCCACTTAATTACCCCAAAACACTGCAAGAAGTAAAAAGAGAGGAAGAATTAGTGAGTTATAAGCTTTTTGCTATATCTCTCTCTCTCTCTAACCAAGCCAATGGCTCTTTGTCATCAATTCCCCTTACTTTCAAACGCTACTCCCTTCAAAAACAAAATTGTCCCATCACTTTCAACAATAAAGAGCTCTTGTGTTCCTTATTCAATCCAATGCAAGGCTTCTTCTTCTTCCTTTATAACATCTGATCAAAACAATACTTCTCGTCGATCTACGAATTACTTCCAACCTTCAATTTGGAACCATGACTATATCCAGTCGTTAACGAGCGATTTTATGGTATGATTTATTTTAGGGAAAATTGAAGAAAAATCCTCTACACATAAAGTATCAGTACTATGTATGATATTATCTTCAATTTATGGGGACTTTCCTCTGGTTTTCCCATTATTTTATAATATTCATATTCAATTTGCTTTCCATAATATTATTTCCTTGTTTTGTGGGTATTTATAAATTTTATAACTGGTTAAGAATGAGAAAAAGTGAATTTTTTACAGGAAAAATCATACGCAGAAGAAAGTGAGAGGCTGCAAGGAGAAGTAAGAGAAACGCTGTTGAAATTGGAAAATGCTACGGATCAACTTGAGCTGATTGATGTCTTGCAAAGACTTGGAGTGGATCATCATTTTGGCCTTGAAATAAAAAAAATGATCGAAAGTATTTACAAGAATAATGACCAATTAAAGAGGAACACCAATTTATATCTCATGGCTCTTGGATTCAGGCTCTTGAGACAACATGGTTATGATGTGTCATCAGGTATTTATTGATGACCCTGGAATTACCAAGTTTTGTTAATAATATACTCCATAAGTCAATTTTAGAAGAATTGTATGATCTACAATTTAAGTTAATTGGAGAATAATTAATACTTATTTATCAAATTTGCCCATGCGATTAATATTTAAATATGGATCTTTGTATTTTTCTCACTCCTTCAAAACTTCATTTAATTTAGGTAAAGTTAAAAAAAGATTTTAGTTTAATATAGATTTAATAAGTTAACTACCATTTTTCTATTCTAATAAATTATTAATTGAAGTGACTTATAGAGTAAGTATATACTTGTATTTACATATACAATTAATTAAACATTGTTTTATTTGCATGGTTGTTTTCAGAGGCATTTAAAGGATTTCTTGATGATAAGGAAAATTTTTCGGCCGATATCAAGGAGATGCTTTCATTGTATGAAGCCTCATTTCTTTCAATGAAAGGTGAAATAATAATGGATCAAGCTAGAGATTTTAGCTCAACTTATCTTAAACAATTTGTCCATCAAAACAAGGAATTAGACAATGAGACATCACTCTTAGTAAATCATGCCCTAGAGCTTCCGCTACACTGGAGGATATCGAGATTGGAAGCTCGATGGTTCATCGATGTTTATGAAAGAAGACAGAACATGAGCCCTGCTTTGCTTAAGCTTGCTAAATTGGATTTCAACATTCTACAGGCAAAATACCAAGAAGATTTGAAACACACATCAAGGTATGTATGTGTGTGTCTATATGTTTGTATGAAAATAGTCATGGTATTTTCCACTTGGAATCTTTCACTATTTAGAAGTTCCTTAAGAATAATTCTCATAATTGGTTTTTAATATTGTGAAAAGATGGTGGAAAAGAATTGGACTTGGAGAAAAGTTGAGGTTCTCAAGGGACAGAATTGTGGAGAACTTCTTTTGGGCAGTAGGATTTGCTGCGGAACCTCGCTTTGGATATTATAAAAGAATAGCAGCAAAGGTTAACGCTTTGATAACCACAATTGATGATATCTATGACGTCTATGGAGAATTAGAAGAATTACAAGTTTTCACCCAAGTTATTGACAGGTTAATCGATTAGCACTTGGATTACCTTTTTATTTCATATTCCACACACTTTAATTATATTTCTCTCCTTGTAATTGTCTTAATAACATGTGCATGTTGGTTATGGTTTGTAGATGGGATATAAATGCCATCGATTCTCTTCCGGAGTACATGAAAATATGCCTCCTTGCACTTTTTAACTTTGTCAATGAAGTGGCTTTGGACATCCTTAAAGACAATGGACGCAACGTTATTCCACACCTTAAGAAAGTGGTATGCTTTAATTGATTCAATAATTCATTAATACATGGTTTGGCACGTTTATCATTATAACTTTATAATATTTAATTTCAAGTGTTAATTCTTTTTCTTATTTTTTTATTCAGTGGGCTGATCTTTGTAAATCATATTTGATTGAGGCAAAATGGAACCATAATGGCTACCAACCAAGCCTGCAAGAGTACTTAGAAAATGCATGAATTTCGATTGGTGCACCTATTTATGTTCATGCCTTTTTTGCACTCTCTAATTCAAGCCTTCTAGATTCCATCTGCTTTGAAGAATATTATGCTATTATTCGTTCTTCATCAATCATTTTACGCCTCGTCAATGACCTGGGAACGTCCAAGGTATCATGAAAAATAATATTATTTTTTATTATTCCTCTTATCTTAAATCTATGATCTAGTTATAGGTTAATTTTTATTCTAAATATAATATTTTACTATATTTTATCTTTTTTATTTATTATTTTTTTAAATAATTTATCTAATTTATAAACTTATATATTACTTCAATCCTTATTATACAGTCTTTTGTAAGAAAAAAATTTAATCTCAAATATAAGTTTAATTGAAAGGTTACTAATGATATCTTTTTTCTATTTTGCCCATATTTAATTCTAGTTGAAAAGAGAAAAAGAAAAGAAAAATGTGGTAATGATTTGTAAATATAGAAGGGGGGAGAGAGAGAATTTTAATAAATGTAAATTTAAATTTTTTATTAATTTAAAATATATTTAATGACGTGAATATTATTCATTGTTATATGAAAATTACTTAAAAGTGATTTATAATAAAGATCATAATGATATAATATAATATTATATAAAAATATTTTAAGAATATTATATCATATTTATTATAATTAAATAATATATTTATTTTTTAATCTATTAAAATTAAATAAATAATTATTATATTAAGAATTAATATTTAATTAATTAGTAGGAATCTCATGAAATATGAGACTCTATTTTCAGCGAGAAAAAGAAACGGGGGATATACCTAAATCAGTCGAGTGCTACGTGAATCAAACTGGGGCTTCTGAATCTGATGCTCGAAGGCATATAAATTCGTTGATATGTGAAACATGGAAGAAGATAAATGAAGAGGCTACAAATTCTCCAGATTTCAAGAGTTTCATGGAAGTCGCTCTCAACGTTGGGAGAATGTCACTGTGCATGTATCGGCATGGAGATGGCCATAGCATTCAAGATCTTGAGACTAAGAATAGCATTATGTCCTTACTTTTCCTGCCTATTGTGTAAACTCAATTATCAATTACTTTGATAAAACGAGTCCTTTTTACTTAAGAATAATTAATCATAATAATTAGTTTGAGATGCTGATATATATATATATATATGATGTTATTAGAATAATCTATTTAAATCTTAATTAGTTGTGTTGCTTGTTTTTCATGAAATAAGAAGGGATCTTTGTACATTTGTATTTGTACTTTCTCTGCAAGACAATAATTAATCATAATAATCTGATCAGTCTAGTGGACCGTCTCTTAAAAATACAAAGGGTGAGATGAGAATCATCCCAGAGAGAGAACTTCATAAACTCAAATGGCGTCTTTTTTTGTACAATCACAAACGAAAAATTATTAAATAAAATACGAAAGAAAATAGAACAGAAATTAAAAAAGAAATTAACGTCGGCTCTTGCCGGTCCTTTTGCTTTCCGGAAAGTGTGGGCACGATCACTCACTAATTTTGTCGGGTTTCAATTTCGTAGTAAGTTCCCAGAAGCATCCAAACAACCAGGGGAAGAGTTTCGTCTTTCGGCCCCTCATCGATGCATCTTTGTGCAGTTTTCTTCCTTCCTTGCTACTGAATAGTTTCTGTTAGCCTTAAAATGGCAGAATTGGTTGCGGGAGCGTTTCTCTCCTCTTTCCTTCAGGTGGCTTTTGAGAGATTGGCTTCTCGTGACTTTCTGGATTACTTTCGTGGCAGAAATCTCGATGAGGGATTACTGAAGGAATTGCATGTCATACTTATTTCTGTGAACAAGATTGTTGAAGATGCAGAGGAAAGGTAATACAGAGACCATTGTGTGAAGCAGTGGCTTGACGAGCTCAAAGATGAAGTCTTTAAGGCTCAAGACTTGTTGGACGGCATCACTACAGAGGCATCACGACAGAAGCGGGATGGTGAATCGCAAACTACTGTTATCGGCAAGGTACGAGGCATCTTTACTGCTCTTGTTGTTGATGGAAATCAGTTAAACAGAGGGATAGAGTCAGGGATCAAACAAGTGCTTAACAACCTCGATAATCTTAAGAAGCAAAATGACATATTGGGATTAAGGGAAGGACCTCTGTTGGCATTCAATTGGGAGCCAACAGGAAAGTACGCAAAAGATTGCCTACAACATGTTTGATAGATGAATCACTTAAAAATATGTATGGTAGAGATTCTGATAAAGAGAGGATTGTAGAGATTTTACTATCACAAAACATGGGTGGTAGTAATCAGTCGCCTATGGATGTGATTGCTATCACTGGTATGGGTGGAATGGGTAAGACAACTCTCGCGAGGCTTGTCTATGAAGATGTGAGGATGAAGGATCAATTTCAACATAGAGCGTGGGTGTGTGTTTCTGAAGAATTTAATGTTGATCAAATAACAAACGCAATTCTTCGGTCACTTGATTGTCCAACTGAAGAATTACATGATTTTGACTCATGTCAGCTTAAACTAAAAGAGACATTGATGGGTAAGAAATTGTTTCTCGTTCTTGATGATGTTTGGAATGAGAATTGCGAAATTTGGGAGGTCTTCCGGGCTCCTTTGAAGCATCTAGCACCACAAAGTAAGATTCTTATCACAACTCGTAATAGAACGGTGACAGAAGTCATGTGCTGTACCTTCACTCATCCTTTGAAGCCCTTACAAGACAGAGATTGTTGGAATTTATTTGCAAAACATGCATTTAACAACCAACTTCATGGGGCAGATCCAGATCTCATACAGATTGGTAGAGAAATCGTTAACAAGTGTGGTGGATTGCCTTTAGCAATAAAAACACTGGCAAGTTTGTTGCATAGAAAGCTCTCTTTTCAGCACTGGGATAAGATTTTGAAGAGTGATATTTGGCAATTATCAGAAAATAATAGCAATATTATCCCATCTTTAAGATTGAGCTACCATTGTCTGCCGTCAAATTTGAAACGTTGTTTTGCATATTGCTCCATCTTTACTAAGGATTATGTTATAGACAAGAATGTCCTAATCCAATTGTGGATGGCAGATGGTTTAATATATCCTACTCAGAAAAGTATGAGCCTAGAAGAAGTGGGCAATGAAGTTTTCAATGATCTAGAGTCTAGGTCTTTTTTTGAGCCATCAAGAAATGGTGACGATTACTTCATCATGCATGATCTTCTGAATGATTTGGCGAAGTCTGTGATGGGCGAGTTTTTTGTGCAGCAAGAGGTTCATCAGGGACAAGATATGTCAACAAAGGCTCGCTATTTCTCTTATATGGGCAAAGAATGGAAATCTTGAAACATTTGAGAAAGTTTTCAAATGCCACCGATTGCGTAGTTTCATCTTATTGGATACACATACCTCCTACTATTTTGGCATGGATTATGATATGATGTTAAAACTTTCTCATCTCAAGTACTCACGAGAATTATCTCTAAGTGGATATACAAATTTCAAAAACTTGACAGATGGTATTAGGAATTTAAAGCACTTGCATTATTTGGATCTGTCTGGTACTTCAGTTGAGAAATTGCCAAATTCAATGTGCTTGTTGAGTAATTTACAAACGTTGAAATTAAGAGGGTGAAGGGACGTGACTAAGTTGCCATCAAATTTCTACAAACTCATCAACTTGCGCCATCTTGACTTGGAACTGCGTGGCATATGGAAGATGCCAAAGTATATGGGAAAGTTAAATCAACTCCGAACAATGAATAGTTTTGTTTCGTGAGAGGAAGGAGGATCAGGTTTAAAAGAGCTAGGTGCCTTAAAGCACTTAACAGGTTCTCTAACCATCTCAGATATGGGGGCATAAATGGTGCTACATATTTGAGAGAGGCCAATTTGAAAGAAAAGAAGTTGGATACATTGAAGTTGCAGTATAGGTATTGGGAGTATGAGTACAGTCGTGAAGAGGACAACACCAAGAGCATGTAATGGAAGTGCTTGAGCCAAATCACAATTTAAAAGACCTCGGTCTTGAAGGATACTGAGGGACCAAATTCCCAAAGTGTCTTGCTGGCTCACATTTTTTACCCAATTTAGTGTCTTTATATTTGTGGAGATGTCGCAACTATTCGAGCTTACCATCACTTGGGTAACTACCTTCCCTCCAGAAACTCGTGATTGAAGGATTTGATGGAATAAAGGTGATAGGTGAAGAGTTCTATGGGAATGGTTCCTTAATTCCTCCATTTCCTCGCCTTTCATGTTTAGAGTTTTACGGGATGAGAGAATGGGAAGAATGGGATATTTGTTATGAAGGTGAAAGTTTCCCATACCTTGAAGAACTTCAAATAGAACATTGTCCTAGACTGACAGAGTCTCTGCCTCAAAACCTTCCCTGTTTAAAAAGACTTCTCATTTGGGGATGTGGGAATCTGGAGGCTACACTTCCCAAGTCCTGTTCCTTGGAAGAGCTATATTTATATGATTTGAACAAAATATCAATGGAAGACATGCTCACATGGAGCTCCTCAGATGTGCTCCCACCTCTTCATGACTATTTTTGCGTGGTTGTGCAGCATTGGAATCGCTTCCTCGAGGAGGTATGCTTTTAAGCCTACAACGTCTTTCAATATGTGGGTGTTTCAAACTCGTTGGATCTTGTAGGGATTGCGGTTTGCATGAGTTGTTGTCTTTGAAAGAACTTGACATTGATAACTTTGAAGATATGGAATCCTTCTCTGAAGAGGGATTGTTGCCTCCCAATATCGAATCTCTCGCATTCTGGAGTTGTCCCAATTTGAGAAGAATGAACAAGGGTATTGTCCATCTTCATTCTCTCACTTCCTTGGCCTTTTACAATTGCCCAAGAATGAGTTTTGAAGGCATGCCAGAAGACGGTTTGCCTCCATCCCTTTCTCAGTTAATATTTTATTGGGCCTGTCCGTTGCTTAAGGAGAGGTGTGAAAAGGGAAAGGACCAGATTGGCCTAAAATTGCTCATATCCCTCATGTGTACATGGATTAACCATGACAAGGTTAAGGTACTTCCTCTATACTCCCGCATATGCATGCAAAGAAGGGGTATTTGTTTTTCGACATTTTCTGAACTTGTACCAAGAGCATTGGTTTTTCTGTTTTTGGATGAAAATAACTTTACGTGCTTTCTGCGAAGTTCATCCTTTTTATATGCAAAAAGTACAAAAAAAAGTCATCTTCTTATCTTGTTTTCTCTACATATGCTACAGTCAACTCATACCGTTCATCTCTCTGCAAAATGCAGCATCAGACAGAAAAAGGGAATTTCTTGCTTCAGCTTCAAATTAAAAGAAGTGCTCGTCAATTGAAGCTTTCAATACCAACAGGAATGACTCATATGTATACTACTTCTGCAGAAATTTAATTAATCTTCATTTTAATCGTTTTAATTTCTCTTCATCTATGTTTTAGGAGTTGGTTTCCCCACCTTTTTTTGTGTGACTGTCGCTGTGTCTCATCTAAGAAGAAAATTCGAGATTCAAAGGGATCCAGTAGAATCTTAAGTAGTTAAATTAACTCTAGATATTGTTGCTGAATGATTAAATATGATCTCTTGAATCAAATTGAAAAATGTAGTTGCGCATATTTTTCTTTTCTTCTAGTTTTTTTAAGTTTATTAATTCTTTTTGGGGGAGTGATTCACTATTTCTGATCAATTTTTATCTTACTAACTTGTTATGAAAATATATACACCTTTTCCTAACTTTTCAATCGCTCCTCCGCCTTGAAGTTAATTTGGTCACCATTTTTCAATCCTCCAAATAACTAGAACCATTTTTTTTAAAAAATAATTTTTGCTTTCAACCAAAATAAAAATTGCGAAGGGATATGCCATTATTTTAAAAGAAATAAATAAATAGAAGCATACATTGTTGGCGTATAATTAATTTAAAAATATCACTTCAAAGAATAAGTATAAATAATTTTCTTTTACATTAATATCACGTCAATAAATATTGAAAATAACATTAAATTTGGTATAATATAATTAAAATCTCATCGTTAAAAAAAGGATAATCTCATTGATTATTAATTATCTTGGTAAAATTAATTCCCAAATCGTTATAATTTACAGTAGTGTTAATTAATTTTTCTTTTTCATTATTATTTGACTGTCAAAGTCTCAGTTCAGAGAGCCAAAAAAAAAAAAAAAACAGTTAGAAGAACGTCATGCACACTCAATGAGATTTTCTTAGTCTGATCACATACAGAAAGACAAATGGCTCTTTCAGGAGTTGCCGGAGAGACGGCGAAAGTGGCGGCGATTTGTGGATCTCTTCGAAAGGATCGTACAACAGAGGGCTCATTCGACCTGGTACAAATTTTACGGTTTCACAGTATTTTTGTTCGTTTTAATCTTGCTTGTTTGCTCGACGTTCTGATTTGGTGATTCGATTGGATCTCTGCGATCGAGTTAAGCAAGGGAGCCATTGAAGGTGTTGAAATCGAAGAAGTGGACATTACTTCTCTGCCGATGCTCAACACCGATCTTGAAAAAATGGGGACCTTCCCCGCCGAAGTCGAAGCTTTCCGCCGGAAAATTCTCAAAGCCGATAGCATTCTGTTCGCTTCTCCGGAGTACAATTTCTGTCTCAGGTATAGAAAAATAGAAGTCATCAGCACGCAAGAGAACTAATTCCTACAAATTTTTTAAATTATTGACAAGTGGTTGAGATCTTTATGGAAAAAATTCTAATTAAATGATTATCTTGTTCCATTTTTATTCATTGAAAAATGATAAACAGACAATATAAATGATAATTTTATGTACTACAATTCATAAATCAAATAACAATAACTGATATAATTTGGATTTTATATTTTAAGAGAAAGAATTGTTATTCGTTGCTCTATGAATTATCAATTTGATTTTTAGAGAACAATTTCTCTATCTTAGATATACAAAAATAGAAAATAGATTTTTTTGTAAAAAAAATTGTGCCTGAAAGTATTATTGTAATTGGTGGATAAAAAATTTAAATTTATTGGAAGGAGATATTATTGTTGTTATTGTTGTGCAGAACCATTGAAGAACGCAATAGACTGGGCGTCAAGGCCCCCCAATGTGTGGGGAGGCAAAGCTGGAGGCATAGCGAATGCTGGAGGGCAGATTGGAGGAGCAAAGCAACGGCACAATATCATCTTCCGCCAAATTGGAATATACATTGATCTTCACTTCATCAATGCATCTCAGCCTCCTAAGTTTAATCCTGATAAAGGCGACTTGATTGATGATGATTCCAAACTCCGATTGAAGCAAATCCTTCTCTCCTTGAAGGCTTTCTCCCTCCAACTTCATCCTTAGGCCTCGTGAATCTCTCAACCCACGATTTGATTCCCACAGTTATTAGTTTTATATGTGTTGTATATGAGCTCTCAGTTTCTATGCAAATTTCCTCGTGTGTTTATTCAGATGAATGATGTTCTTGCTCTTACATAGCATGCATAGAGCTGAAAACTGATATAATTGGAAGATGTACTTGTGCTTTTTCAATAATTTGTTGTGGGTTTAATATTTTAGAGTATTTTTATTTGAAAAATCGTATCCCACTTTTTTTCTGCAAAATATCAAAATGTTGTTCATCTTATGTATGTGTAATATAATGATATAAAAAATAAGAAAAAACATTTGATATAGATAAGAATGTCCCAATTCATCATTTGTGGATGGCAGATGGTTCAATGTATTCTACTCCAAAAAGTATGAGACTCGAAGAAGTGGGTACTGAAATTTTCAATGATCTAGAGTCTAGGTCGATGATTGGTTCATCATGCATGATCTGTTGAATGATTTACTATGTCCGTGATATTTCCACAAAGGCTCCCTACTTTTCTTGTATGGGCAAAGAAATAAAATGCAAATCTTTAAACTTTTGCGGAAGTTTTTAAATGCCCCCAATTACGTAATCTGCTCCTATTGGATGCATGGAAGAAATTTCGAGGCAGGAAGCTCGACGAGGGATTACTGAAGGAATTGAATGTCATCGATATGGGCCCAAAGATGTGTCACTTGTACATGTGCATATGCTGTTAAACATCATAAACGTGTGTATCTACGAATGATTGGCATCTCCCATGACACATATAGATATATATTCATCTTACCTGAAATTAATGATATTGTCACAATTAACACTTTTAAATATTTAAATTTATATTATTTTATTATTTTGATAATAAAAATATTAATTTTTATTTTATGACATTTAAATTTTTTATTTTAATATATTATTGTTTAAAAAATTACATATATAATATTGTTTTAATAAATTGTAATATAAAATTTTTTAATTTTATATATAAATTATATACAATATCAGTTTTAGGTAGGGTTACGCAAGAAGTCTAAAGCTCCAAGAGTTCTCCCTATGCCGCATAAAAAATATCCTGCCAGCCCGATAAAAAATGACCCAATATAAAATAGGCAATTTCAAGCAAGGCCAATATTCGGGCAGGATCGGGCATCGGGCAAGGGTTGCTGCCCTGCCCATTTGGCCCTATCTAGTTGGTTACCTTTTTACATATCAAAATTTGTAGATTACAATATTTCACATAGGACAAATATGATGGATACTGGTGACTCAAGGGTAATTTTATAAATATGAATCGTCAAATAGTTAATTGCATCCTTTAAAATTTATAATTAAATTGATTTCTTTCTATAATTTTTTAAACTGTGCTAACCGTCATATATTTTTTTTCAGATGCTTCATCTTTGTTAATTTTGAGGAGATTCAT
Organism: Leucaena leucocephala; assembly: GCA_037074615.1. Taxonomy (NCBI): domain Eukaryota; kingdom Viridiplantae; phylum Streptophyta; class Magnoliopsida; order Fabales; family Fabaceae; genus Leucaena; species Leucaena leucocephala. The sequence goes on from CM073525.1 coordinate 2,538,345, forward strand.
GCAAAGTTACAATTGCAAACTACTTATATTTCAAGGATTTTTTTTATATGCTATAGATTTTAAAACTTTAATTACTATCTTTTTGTTTCTTTATTGTTAGTGAATTATGTATATTATTTAACTCTTGAAGATATATGAATATAATATTATTTTAAAAGTTTATAATTGCAAATTTTTTCACAATATGAGCAGGGTATCATGACTTGGACATGCCCAACCCGCCCATATCTATCTCAAAATAGTTATAGTTTTTACCAAGTTGGGGGCTGCCCTGCCCATGCACACCCCTAATGTTAAAGTTTATTTAATATTTTTATTTAAATAATATGACATATGTGATTTTTTAAATAGTAATATGTCAAAATAAAAAGCTCACGATACATGGATCGGATAGAAATTTGTGTTTCTACCATAGAAATTGCTGAATTGTACCAATTTAAATAACTCGTTGCACCTCCAAAATTAATTCAAGGAACAAATACTTTACTTCTAAAATTAGTTCAGAATGCTAATTGTACCATTAAATATTTTAAGGTACTAATTGCTATTTCAAAATTAATTTAGGGTGTTAGAAATACTTTTACCCTATATATAAAAAAGAAATATCTAACCCTATTCACCATATGGATCTTTCTATTAACGTAGCACTACCTAAATAGCCAAATAAGTCACTTCCATATCATATACACCTACCCATTTTTCAACTCATGTGGTGATTATAGGGGTCAGATGTGCGCGCATATTTACGGCATGCTAATTTGAAAAGATTACTATAAAAAATATTTAATTATAATATATACCTAATATAAATAGAGAGCAATGGCTTCCACTTAATTACACCAAAACATTGCAAGAAGTAAAAAGAGAGGAAGAATTAGTGAGTTATAAGCTTTTGCTCTCTCTCTCTCTAACCAAGCCAATGGCTCTTTGTCATCAATTCCCCTTACTTTCAAACGCTACTCCCTTCAAAAACAATATCGTCCCATCACTTTCAACAATAAAGAGCTCTTGTGTTCCTTATTCAATCCAATGCAAGGCTTCTTCTTCTTCCGTTATAACATCTGATCAAAGCAATACTTCTCGTCGTTCTACGAATTACTTCCAACCTTCAATTTGGAACCATGACTATATCCAGTCGTTAACGAGCGATTTTATGGTATGATTTATTTTAGGGAAAATTGAAGAAAAATCCTCTACACATAAAGTATCAGTACTATGTATGATATTATCTTCAATTTATGGGGACTTTCCTCTGGTTTTCCCATTATTTTATAATATTCATATTCAATTTGCATTCCATAATATTATTTCCTTGTTTTGTGGGTATTTATAAATTTTATAACTGGTTAAGAATGAGAAAAAGTGAATTTTTTACAGGAAAAATCATGCGCAGAAGAAAGTGAGAGGCTGCAAGGAGAAGTAAGAGAAATGCTGTTGAAATTGGAAAATGCTACGGATCAACTTGAGCTGATTGATATCTTGCAAAGACTAGGAGTGGATCATCATTTTGGCCTTGAAATAAAAAAAATGATCGAAAGTATTTACAAGAATAATGAACAATTAAAGAGGAAAACCAATTTATATCTCATGGCTCTTGGATTCAGGCTCTTGAGACAACATGGTTATGATGTGTCATCAGGTATTTATTGATGACCCTGGAATTACCAAGTTTTGTTAATAATATACTCCATAAGTCACTTTTAGAAGAATTGTATGATCTACAATTTAAGTTAATTGGAGAATAATTAATACTTATTTATCAAATTTACGCATGTGATTAATATTTAAATATGGATCTTTGTATTTCTCTCTCTCCTTCAAAACTTCATTTAATTTAGGTAAAGTTAAAAAAAGATTTTAATTTAATATAGATTTAATAAGTTAACTACCATTTTTCTATTCTAATAAATTATTAATTGAAGTGACTTATAGAGTAAGTATATACTTGTATTTACATATACAATTAATTAAACATTGTTTTATTTGCATGGTTGTTTTCAGAGGCATTTAAAGGATTTCTTGATGATAAGGAAAACTTTTCGGCCGATATCAAGGGGATTCTTTCATTGTATGAAGCCTCATTTCTTTCAACGAAAGGTGAAATAATAATGGATGAAGCTAGAGATTTTAGCTCAACTTATCTCAAACAATTTGTCCATCAAAACAAGGAATTAGACAATGAGACATCACTCTTAGTTAATCATGCCCTAGAGCTTCCGCTACACTGGAGGATATCGAGATTGGAAGCTCGATGGTTCATCGATGTTTATGAAAGAAGACAGAACATAAGCCCTGCTTTGCTTAAGCTTGCTAAATTGGATTTCAACATTCTACAGGCAAAATACCAAGAAGATTTGAAACACACATCAAGGTATGTATGTGTGTGTCTATATGTTTGTATGAAAATAGTCATGGTATTTTCCACTTGGAATCTTTCACTATTTAGAAGTTCCTTAAGAATAATTCTCATAATTGGTTTTTAATATTGTGAAAAGATGGTGGAAAAGAATTGGACTTGGAGAAAAGTTGAGGTTTTCAAGGGACAGAATTGTGGAGAGCTTCTTTTGGACAGTAGGACTTGCTGCGGAACCACGGTTTGGATATTATAGAAGAATAGCAGCAAAGGTTAACGCTTTGATAACCACAATTGATGATATCTATGACGTCTATGGAGACTTTGAAGAATTACAAGTTTTCACCCAAGTTATTGACAGGTTAATCAATTAACACTTGGATTACCTTTTAATTGGGTATTCCACACACTTTAATTCTGTTTCTGACCTTGTAATTGTCTTAATAACATGTGCATGTTGGTTATGTTTTGTAGATGGGATATAAATGCCATCGATTCTCTTCCGGAGTACATGAAAATATGCGTCCTTGCACTTTATAACTTTGTCCATGAAGTGGCTTTTGGCATCCTTAAAGACAATGGACACAAAATAAATCTTACAAGGGTAATAAAATTAAGGTGTGGAATGACGTTGTGTCCATTGTCTTTAAGGATGTCAAAAGCCACTTCATGGACAAAGTTATAAAGTGCAAGGAAGCGTCGTTTTTGACAAATACTACTTTTGATGTATTTACTTTTCTAAAGAACTTGTATTATTTTGAAATGAAGGTAAATGCTCCACATAAACCTTAGAAAAGATTGTGTTAATTTGAAAAATGTTATGGAAACTTTAAACGTTGTATTTGAGATTTTAGGCTTTCGGAATATGAAACTATTCATATTCCGTGCCGGTCACGGTCCAAATTTCAGGACGTGACAATTTGGTATCAGAGCCAAGTTTTTCTATGGCTAAGTGGAGCAGGGATACTTCAGTGGGATCTCAATTATCGTTATGAACCCGGGCATAACCATAGTTGAGGTATTTCTGAAGATCTCTATGGGAATTTAAAAGTGTTTTGGTTTTCTTGTGATTTTAAAACCATATTTTCCTCAGAAATTGAATATTTCTATGTTATTAGCGTATAGTTAAATGACGCCTAGATGTCCACTATGTTGGAAGAAGCTCTAGAAGTGATAAGACTTCGGATTGAGGCTCTGCTCAGCAAGGAGAATTGCCCCATTGAGGGAGTGGACAAGGTCATAGGGGAGTTAGGTGTCAGGGAAAGTCGACCCCTTAGAATTCTGTATGAATCTTATTTAAAACCAAATCATCAAATCCACTATCCCTAGTTATTTCTATATTATATAGGCATAAAACTTGTAAAGAAACTCGGCATTAGTGAAGCGGATAATATTTTAGTCAAGTTATTAGAATGCATTAAGTTGGATCTTCTCAAGTTCACAGGTTTTTGTTCTAGGGAGGAACCTATAAAATTTTGTTAGACGTCATTCAAAAGAGGTGTATAAACTTGTTAAGTGGATTTTGAAGCTTTGATTAGATGGAATCAAGTTAATGGTTAGTGTTTTGATTATGATGATTTCGGGTTCTCCTGAAAGTACTTTGGAATGGTTATTTCAGTTTAATCTAAAATGGTTACTTCATATTGTTGTTTTTCCCTAAAGTATAAAGGTTTACGGAAATGTTTGCATCAAATTAAGAGATAGTATGAAATACATTTTTAGCATGTTATGCATTGGTAAGACGTACTAAGATTGGAAAAAGTTGTATTGGTGGCATAGTATGAAGAATAATATGGTGGATTTTGTTGCACGTTGTTTGGTGTGTCAAAAAGTCTAAACAGAGCATCAGAAACTTGCGGGACTATTGTAACGATTGGAAATACTTGAGTGGAAATGGGGAAAAAAAAGGTTTTGACTATATTTGGGCGATTGTTGACAGATTGACTAAGTCTGCTCATTTTCTTCTTGTGAAGACGCGTATAGTGCAGCTAGATACGCTGAGATTTACATTGAGGAGATTTTACAGTTGCACAGAGTCTCAGTGTCTATCATTTCAGATAGAGGGCCCTAGTTTACTTCTCGATTTTGGGAATCATTTCTAAAAGCATTAGGTACTCGATTTAATTTAAGCACTATCTGTCATCCCCAAACTGATGGATAATAAGAAAGGACAATCCAAATAGTTGAGGATATGTTGAGGTATTGTATCATGGATTTTGGTAAAAGTGGGATAAACATTTACCGTTAGTGGTAATTGCCTATAATAACAGTTATCAATCAAGTATTCAAATGGCACCACTTGAGGCATTACAGAAGGCAATGTAGATCTCCGATTGGATGGTTTAGAGATAGAGACAGTGAGATATTGGGACTTGATTTGGTTGAGGATGCAAAAGAAAAGGTAAAAGTGATTCAACAAAAGTTGTTGACAGCTCAAAATCGACAGAAGTCTTACATGGATCGTCGTCATAGGGAATTGGAATTTATGGTCTAAGATAAAGTATTTTTAAGAGTGTTGCCAGTGAAAGGTGTTATGAGATTTGGGAAGAAGGGCAAGTTAAGTTCGAGGTAGATTGGGTCTTTTGAGTTTTTGTATAAAATAGGCATAGTAGCTTATCGTTTAGCTCTACTACCATAATTATCGGGAATCCATCCGGTGTTTCGTGTATCGATGTTACGAAAGTACCTTTATGATCCATCCCATATTGTGGAATATCAAGAGGTTCAGACGATCGAAGACTTTTCATATGATAAGTATCCAGTAGCTATTATTGATAGTCAGGTAAAGAAGTGATCGAAAGAGATTCCTTCCATGAAAGTTTTATGGTGTGATCATTCAGAGGAAGAAGCTACTTGGAAAATAGAGAGTGAGATGCGAATCAAATACCCACATTTATTCGAGGACTAAGGTGAGCATATATTCAAATTCGGAGGACCGAATTTCTTAAGAGGGGAAGAATGTTATGGCCTGAAAAATTTAATAAATTTAGCAATGGTTATATATATATTTGGTGCAGAAATTGCCAATGGAACAGGTTAGCTGAGTGGTTAGCAACGGTGTCACTATGCATAAGGTCCCATGTTCGAACTTCAGCGCCTGCAGAAGGAGGTTTTATTTTTCTTTCTGGCGCATGAAATTTCTATTTTGCCCGGCTTTACTCAAACCAGATGCCGTACCTTCCTTTTCTTCTTTTGCGCTGAATCGCGGCGGTAGCAGAGGGTGAGGTCCAGTGAGTGCAGTGGTGAGGCTCAAGCGAGCGATGCCGTGTGGTCAGGCGTTGCTTCAGGCAGTCGCTCTGGTTGAGTTGTCACCACCAAAGCCATCGATGCCGTGTAGTAATTTGCTCCAATGTTCCGTCAGTTTCCCCTATTGGTCGTTGCCAGTGAGTCATCATATCAGTTGGCAGCCGCGGTCCTTATGATAAATGGAGCCTGTGAGGGAGGTCTGGGGGTCGTAGTCAGTGGAAAAAGAGAGAGGAGGGTCAACGCTATTGTGAGTCACCGCTGAGGTCAGTCGTCGTCACCGTTGTGCTGTTAATAGGAATTGCCATCGTGGTGTTAGAATAGGGCATTGTGGCTTCCTGGGTATTCAGTCCTTTCTTGACAACAATGAAGTAATGTGTTTGAGGGAAGGGAATAGAAATAGCAGAATTGGGAGCGACGGTAGACAGGGATGACGTTGTTAGCGGCGCCGGAGATAGAGCTGCAGAGTTGTTGGCGATGGGAGGTAAGTACCCGACTCTGTCTCCGTTTATTATCACTGGGATTGGAAATTTTATGGTTAAAATAGGAAACAAGGGATTGTTGTTATGCGACCTTTTCTGTTTAGTATGTGGGATGTCGTGGGGTAAGGGGACTTGGACATTGTAAGCCGTGTGTATGTAAATATGGTTATAGGCTTAAATGCCAAATGTTACTGCTATGTGCGTGTGTCTAAGCAGGGTGTTGGATTGCTGGGTTCTGTTTAAGTATGTGTGTGGGTGAACCGTGAGGAAAGAGGAGCAGAAGTCTGTTGCGGTGTGGGTGTTGCGGCAGTTTGGCTTAGTCATTTGGATTGAGAAAGAATGGTGGATGCTTGAGTTGAGGAAATCTCCATGGATTTGAGACCGTGCGTGGTAAGTTTTTGGAGCTTTCTTCCTCAATTGTTGTGTGAAAGTTGCTGCTGTAGGTAAGTATATATAGGCTGCTGTTTGGATATATGTGTTTGAGACACTGGCACTGCTGTGAATTTAAATAGTATATGCTTATATATATGATGATCGTTAACAGAGCGAAAGTAGTAAACGTTGAACCTGCTGTTTGATCACTGAATTGTATAAAATATATATATATGCACGGGCTGCTATTGTCATGAGGAGTTGGACAATAAATTATACTTGGTGCTGTTGTTGCTGTACATGTATGTGCGTAACTTGTGATCTTGGTTGATATTTATATATATATAAAGTTGAGGTTTAGATGATAAGTAAAAGTGGTAATGAAATTAGCAATTGATATAAGATGTCATGGTATTATGGATGAATTTTGTGAAAGAAGAAATTGGAGAATAGTTTGGTCTTAAGTGGAATCTGAATTAAGTGTGTAATGTAAATTAGCTTGAAGGGAAGAGGGGAATTTCTGTTGATATTCAGGTATGTGTAAATGAATTGGGAAGATATTGGAAGTTAATGAGCATGTATATATCTTGCAGTAATGGTATTAAATCGAAAGTACTTGGTATGGAAAAAGTGAACCTCATTTCTTTATGTAATAGGGAGTTTGAGAAGTGTGATGAATTTTGTTTTTGTCTATGGATGTTCATTAAGTATGATGGAATAAGGGATAAGGACAAATAGACATAACTGGGTAAAGATTAGTCAAATTTAATGTGGTTGCAAGGTTTGAAAGTTTTCATAGTCAAAGGTTGTGGTTTTTATACTTCAAGTATTATATAGTGAAAATAGTCTTCGGTACTAAAGAGATGCACAGTAATCATTGATGGAACATTTTATTTCCAGAAATCGTGGAGAAAAAAATAGTAAAGGGGAGAATGATATTCTATAGCTAAAAGCAAGAGTCAGTTAGTGGAGTATTCCAGGTGAGTGAATAACGTTCCCTATAAATTTACATTTTCAAATGCATTGTTATTTCAAATGATGAATTTCAAATATGGATTTCGAAAAGCAAGTTTTACGAAATTATGGTTTAAATCGTTAGAAATGATTTTCTTTCGATCGATTTATAAAAGATTACAATTATGCATGAAAATGGATAAAGAGGCTTTAGAAAAAGATTTGACAGTGAACTGATGTTATTCATGAAATATTCCTACGTGAAGTGCATATGTTTTTACAGTAACTTGATTATGAATGTTCATGCTGGGGTTTTTGAAATTCAAAGTGGCTTTATCAATGATTATGGTATTTGAAACGATTGAGATCATTACATGTGAAAAGGACCCCATGCATGATGTAAATGTTTTAGGACAGAATACAGAACGCTGGTTGCTAACAGCAGTACTGTTAGTCCTTGGTGCACCTTGGTTACCCGAGCTCGAGGGATTACACCGTGGGTTTCATACTCGCGAAGGGTAGCGGTTGAGCTACCAGATTTTGCCGTGGGTTTCGTACTCGCGAAAGGTAGCGGTTGAGCTACCAGATTTCGCCGTGGGTTTCGTACTCGTGAAGGGTAGCGGTTGAGCTACCAGATTTCACCGTGGGTTTCGTACTCGCGAAGGGTAGTGGTTGAGCTACCAGATTTCACCGTGGGTTTCGTACTCGCGAAGGTTAGTGGCTTTGAGCCACCGACAGTTAGCAGCTTTGAGCTGCCAGATTGGTTAGTTACCCTCGTGGACTGTGTGTCTACATCTATTTTCGTTCTGTTGAAGTCCTACAGAAGGATTAAGGTTTTCAAAGTATTATTGCATATTGAATTTGAAATGGTTATTTCATATTGTTGTTTCCCCTGAAATACAAATGTTTATAGAAAGGTTTGCATCATATTACGAAATATTATGAAATACATTTTCAACATGACTATGCATTGTTTATTTCCGCATTCTTTTAAATCATATTTTTGGGACGTTATTCACGAGTAGATTATTTGGCCTCAGATAGTGCAGGTGACCCTAACTCTTTCGCTGAGCAATGAAAAGCCTCGTTGCCGATCCGAAGCGTCATTTTTGACAAATACTACTTTTGATGTACTTACTTTTCTAAAGAACTTGTATTATTTTGAAAAGAAGGTAAATGCTCCACATAAACCTTAGAAAAGATTGTGTTAATTTGAAAAATGTTATGGAAACTTTAAACGTTGTATTTGAGATTTTAGGCTTTCGGAATATGAAACTATTCATATTCCGTGCCGGTCACGGTCCAAATTTCGGGACGTGACATGTCAGAAGACGGTTTGCCTCCATCCCTTTCTCAGTTAACATTTTATTGTGGCTGTCTGTTGCTTAAGGAGAGGTGTGAAAAGGGGAAAGGACCAGATTGGCCTAAAATTGCTCATATCCCTCGTGTATACATGGATTGGCCATGACAAGGTTGAGGTGCTTCCTCTATACTCCCACGTATGCATGCAAAGAAGGGGTATGTGTTCTTCTACATTTTCTGAACTTGTACCAAGAGCATTGGTTTTTCTGTTTTTGGATGAAAATAACTTTACATGCTTTCTGCGAAGTTCATCCTTTTTATATGCAAAAAGTACAAAAAAAAAAGTCATCTTCTTATCTTGTTTTCTCTACATATGCTACAATCAACTCATACCGTTCATCTCTCTGCAAAATTCAGCATCAGACAGAAAAAGGGAATTTCTTGCTTCAGCTTCAAATTAAAAGAAGTGCTCGTCAATTGAAGCTTCCAATACCAACAGGAATGACTCATGTATACTTTTTAATTCTGCAGAAATTAAATTAATCTTCATTTTAATCGTTTTAATTTCTCTTCATCTACGTTTTACGAGTTGGTTTCCCCACCTTTTTTTGTGTGACTGTCGCTCTGTCTCATCTAAGAAGAAAATTCGAGATTCAAAGGGATCCAGTAGAATCTTAAGTAGTTAAATTAACTCTAGATATTGTTGCTGAATGATTAAATATGATCTCTTGTATAAAATTCAAAAATGTACTTGAGCATATTTTTTCTTTTCTTCTAGTTTTTTTAAGTTTATTAATTCTTTTTGGGGGAGTGATTCAGTATTTCTGATCAATTTTTATCTTACTAACTTGTTATGAAAATATATACACATTTTCCTAACTTTTCAACCGCTCCTCCGCCTTCAAGTTAATTTGGTCACCATTTTTCAATCCTCCAAATAACTAGAACCATTTTTTTAAAACAATAATTTTTGTTTTCAACCAAAATAAAAATTGCGAAGGGATATGCAATTATTTTAAAATAAATAAATAAATATAAGCATACAGTATTGGCGTATAATTAATTTAAAAATATCACTTCAATGAATAAGTATAAATAATTTACTTTTATATTAATATCACGTCAATAAATAATTAATAAATATTAAAAATAACATTAAATTTGGTATAATATAATTAAAATCTCATCGTTAAAAAAAGGATAATCTCATTGATTATTAATTATTTTGGTAAAATTAATTCACAAATCCTTATAATTTACAGTAGTGTTAATTAATTTTTCTTTTTCATTATTATTTGACTGTCAAAGTCTCATTTCAGAGAGCCAAAAAAAAAAACAGTTAGAAGAACGTCATGCACACTCAATGAGATTTTTAGTCTGATCACATACAGAAAGACAAATGGCTCTTTCAGGAGTTGCCGGAGAGACGGCGAAAGTGGCGGCGATTTGTGGATCTCTTCGGAAAGGATCGTACAACAGTGGGCTCATTCGATCTGGTACAAATTTTACGGTTTCACAGTATTTTTGTTCGTTTTAATCTTGCTTGTTTGCTCGACGTTCTGATTTGGTGATTCGATTGGATCTCAGCGATCTAGTTAAGCAAGGGAGCCATTGAAGGTGTTGAAATCGAAGAAGTGGACATACTTCTCTGCCGATGCTCAACACCGATCTTGAAAATATGGGGACCTTCCCCGCCGAAGTCGAAGCTTTCCGCCGGAAAATTCTCAAAGCCGATAGCATTCTGTTCGCTTCTCCGGAGTACAATTTCTGTCTCAGGTATAGAAAAATAGAAGTCATCCGCACGGAAGAGAACTAATTCCTACAAAATTTTTAAATTATTGACAAGTGGTTGAGATCTTTATGGAAAAAATTCCAATTAAATGATTATCTTGTTCCATTTTTATTCATTGAAAAATGATAAACAGACAATATAAATGATAATTTTATGTACTACAATTGATAAATCAAATAACAATAACTGATATAATTTGGATTTTATGTTTTAAGAGAAAGAATTGTTATTCGTTGCTCTATGAATTATCAATTTGATTTTTAGAGAACAATTTCTCTATCTTAGATATACAAAAATAGAAAATAGATTTTTTTGTAAAAACATTTGTGACTGAAAGTATTATTGTCATTGGTAGATAACAAATTCAAATTTGTTGGAAGGAGATATTATTGTTGTTGTTGTTGTGATAGAACTATTGAAGAACGCAATAGACTGGCGTCAAGGCCCCCCAATGTGTGGGGAGGCAAAGCTGGAGGCATAGCGAGTGCTGGAGGGCAGCTTGGAGGAGCAAAGCAACGGCACAATATCATCTTCCGCCAAATTGGAATATACATTGATCTTCACTTCATCAATGCATCTCAGCCTCCTCTTAAATTTAATCCTGATAATGGCGACTTGATTGATGATGATTCCAAGCTCCGATTGAAGCAAATCCTTCTCTCCTTGAAGGCTTTCTCCCTCCAACTTCATCCTTAGGCCTCGTGAATCTCTCAACCCACAATTTGATTCCCACAGTTATTAGTTTTATATGTGTTGCATATGAGCTCTCAGTTTCTATGCAAATTTCCTTGTGTGTTTATTCAGATGAATGATGTTCTTGCTCTTACATAGCATGCATAGAGCTGAAAACTGATATAATTGGAAGATGTACTTGTAGAGTATTTTTAGAGTATTTTTATTTCAAAAATCGTATGCCACTTTTTTCCTGCAAAATATCAAAATGTTATTCATCTTATTATATGTAGAATATAATGATAAATAAATAAGAAAAAACATTTGATATAGATAAGAATGTCTCAATTCATCATTTGTGGATGGCAGATGGTTTAATATATTCTACTGCGAAAAGTATGAGACTCGAAGAAGTGGGTACTGAAATTTTCAATGATCTAGAGTCTTAGGTCGATGATTGGTTCATCATGCATGATCTGTTGAATGATTTACTATGTCCGTGATGGGGGCAGTTTCTTGTGCAACATGGGGTAGACCAGACGCAAGATATTTCAAGGCTATTTAATTGTAATTTTGGGAAGATTGATGCAAAGTTACAATTACAAACTACTTATACTTCAAGGCTATTTTTTTATATACCATGGATTTTAAAACTTTAATTACTATCTTTTTGTTGCCTTATTGTTAGTGAATTATGCATATTATTTAACTCTTGAAGATATATGAATATAATATTATTTTAGAAGTTCATACTTGTAAATTTTTCCATAATATGAGTAGGGTATCATGACTTAGACATGCCTAATCTGCACATATTTTATCATGCATGATCTGTTGAATGATTTACTATGTCAGTGATATTTCCACAAAGGCTCCCTACTTTTCCTGTATGGACAAAGAAATAAAATGCAAATCTTTAAACTTTTGCGGAAGTTTTCAAGTGCCCCCAATTACATAATCTGCTCCTATTGGATGCATGGAAGTACGATTTTCCCATAGATGGTGACATAATTTCCAGACTTTATCATCTCAAGTTCATGCGAGAATTATCATTGTGGGCGATGTAGAAGTTTGGAAAACTTGACAGATGGTATTAGGAGTTAATAAAAAGGGACTTAATTTAAAAAGGGAAAAATTATAAACACTTAATAAATTATAAGTAAAAAGGGAAATAAACAACCATAGGGACTTAATTTAAAATTGGAAAAAGTTATAAGTACTAGGAGTTAATTTTATCAATGTTTAATTTAAGGCAAGATCATGCATCATGCTTTTTTTAGAATAATAATTAAATTAATAGTATATCTAATTTAATGAAATAATTAGTAATCTTACCCCCTTAGATCAAATCAGTAATTAAATCAACACATGGAATTCAGTATATGAACTATGGAGAGAGATATGGAGGAGACCGAGCATGATGATAAACTGACAAAGGCTTGTTTTAATATTTGCAAAAAATTTGGCCACGGGGTTTGAACCCATGCGTGTTTGGAAAACTAAAAGTAATGACCACTAAGCTATCGAAACCCTTTGAGTAGATAGAGCAAAACATGATATAAATAACAAAATATTTCAAGTACCTAGATCGGCATACAGATGAAATAAGAAGTTTTATAATTAAAATTAAGTGATTAACAATAACTATATGAGAATTAACCACTTTCATATATATATATATATATATATATATATAATTCTTCATGCTCACGATGATGCACAATAACCTGGATCATTAATTGGACTGCTAAAAAAAATTGAAAGATTAGAAGAGGACACACACTCGTATATATAATTATTTATAATAATCAAGACAAAGTCAGATAATAATCAAATTCTAATATTTTACAAAGCTGTCTAGCTGTACTACAATACTTAGAGGATGGAAAATATGGTTTGAACAACAGGAGCATAATCGCAGCAACAGGAGCAACAATTTGCCAGGGTGTACGACAAGAATCCCGTCTTAGCGCAGCCTTCATCTCGATCGTGCCATGGATCTTGACAATCAATAGTCATTCAACCGTTTGCAGATATCAAGGTATTCATTCATTTACAATTGAAATTCTATCTAGTTATATTTTCCCCAAGACTATTAAATAAAAGAAAGCAACATTGTTGGAATCATTTAAATAGTTCCTGACTATTTTCTTGCTAACGAGGAGATGCACACCAAATAAAAAAGAATTGAAGTTGATTTTTAAGTAAAAGCAAATCTTCAAATATAGAATTCACTAACTATGAGAATTTAGCATCACCATATTCTAACCCATCCACCTCGTAAGACATGATGAAGAGTTCAATGATGAAGCCAGCATCCATTAATATCAATAAGTTCTTATTCGTTAAGTTCAACTATCTTCAAATGAGAGGTACAGACTCTTAGTTCTAAATGTTTTACACAACGATATAACTTGATTTCTAAATTATCTATAACTAAAATCAGATAAGGCTAAAGAAAGGAATAGAAAGAAAAAGAGAGGTTACAAGAAGGGCTCTCAATTATTGAAATGCAGGAATAAATAGATCAATCACACATGTAACGCAAAGAAACATAGAAAGGAGGCACCTAGTAAATAGATAATAGATGGGATAATTGGGAGAAACGTGTGAGTCTTCAGGTGGCTTTTGAGAGATTGGCTTCTCACGACTTTCTGGATTACTGAAGGAATTGAATGTCATCGATATGGGCCCAAAGATGTGTCACTTCATGTGAATATGCTGTTAAACATTATAAACGTGTGTATCTACTAATGATTGGCATCTCCAGTGACACGCATAGATATATATTTATCTTACCTTAAATTAATATTATTGTAATAATTAATATTTTAAAATATTTAAATTTATGTAAACACTTAAATTTTTTATTTTAATATATTATTGTTTAAAAGTTACATGTGTAATATTATTTTAATAAATTGTACTATAAATGTTTTTAATTTTTACATATAAATTGTATACAATATCAGCTTTAGGTAGGGTTACGCAAGAAGTCTAAGGCTCAGAGTTCGCCCAATGCTCTAAGGCTCAGAGTTCACCCAATGCCGCACAAAAAATATCCTTCTCAACCCGACAAAAAATGACCCAATGTAAAGTAGACAATTTCAAGTAGGGCCAATATTCAGGCAGGACTGGGCATCGGGCAAGGGTTGCTGTCTTGCCCATTTGACCCTGTCTAGTTGGTTACCATTTTACATATCAAAATTTATAGATTATAGTATTTCATATAGGACGAATATGATGAATACTGGTGACTCAAGGGTAATTTTATAAATATGAGTAGTCAAGTAGTTAATTGCATTTTTCAAAATTTATAATTAAATTGATTTCTTTCTATACATTTTTAAACTGTACTAACCATCATATATTTTTTTCAGATGCTTCATTTTTGTCAATTTTGAGGAGAATGATATAAAGTTACAATTGCAAACTACTTATACTTCAAGGCTTTATTTTTATATGTCATGAATTTTAAAACTTTAATTATTATCTTTTTGTTATATTATTATTAATGAATTATGTATATTATTGAACTATTGAAGATATATAAATATAATATTATTTTAGAATTTCATAATTATAAATTTTTCACAATATGAGTATGCCATCATGATTTAGACATGCACAATCTGCCCATATCCATCTTAAAGTAGTTATAGTTTTTACTGGCCGGGTGTTTTTTTTGGGGCAGGGCATCGGGCAAAGGGTTTTCCTGCCCATGCACACTCTTAATTTTAAAGTTTATTTAATATTTTTATTTAAATAATATGACATAAGTGACTTTTTAAATAGTACTGTATCAAAATAAAAGGCTCACGATACATGGATCGGACAAAAATTTGTGTTTCTACCATAGAAATGGCAAAATTGTACCAATTTAAATAACTTGTTGCACCTATGAAATTAGTTCAAGGAACAAATACTTTACTTTCAAAATTAGTTCAAAATACTAATTGTACCCTTAAATATTTTAGGGTGTTAATTGCTATTCTAAAATTAATTTAGAATATTAAATGTACTTTTACCCTATATAAAAAAAAAAAGAAAGATCTAACGCTATTCACCATATGGATCTTTTTATTAACGTAGCAACCTAGATAGCCAAAGAAGTCACTTTCATATCATATACACCCACCCATTTTTCAACTCATGTGGGGATTATAGTGGTCAGATGTGCGCGTATATTTACGGCATGCTAATTTGAAAAGACTACTATAAAAAAATATTTAATTATAATATATACCTAATATAAATAGAGAGCAATGGCTTCCACTTAATTATCCCAAAACATTGCAAGAAGTAAAAAGAGAGGAAGAATTAGTGAGTTATAAGCTTTTTGCTATATCTCTCTCTCTCTATAACCAAGCCAATGGCTCTTCGTCATCAATTCCCCTTACTTTCAAACGCTACTCCCTTCAAGAGCTCTTGTGTTCCTTATTCAATCCAATGCAAGGCTTCTTCTTCTTCTCGTCGATCTACGAATTACTTCCAACCTTCAATTTGGAACCATGATTATATCCAGTCGTTAACGAGCGATTTTATGGTATGATTTATTTTAGGGAAAATTGAAGAAAAATCCTCTACACAAAGTATCAGTGCTATGTATGATATTATCTTCAATTTATGGGGACTTTCCTCTAGTTTTCCCATTATTTTATAATATTCATATTCAATGTGCTTTCCATAATATTATTTCCTTGTTTTGTGGGTATTGATGTATGTATGCATGCATGCATGCATGTATGTATGTATGTATGTATGTATGTATGTATGTATGTATGTATGTATGTATGTATGTATGTATGTATGTATGTATGTATGTATGTATGTATGCATGCATGCATGCATGGGTTTTGTAAATTTTACAACTGGTTAAGAATGAGAAAATGTGAAATTTTTACAGGAAAAATCATATGAAGAAAGTGAGAGGCTGAAAGGAGAAGTGAGAGAAATGCTGTTGAAATTGGAAAATGCTATGGATCAACTTGAGCTGATTGATATCTTGCAAAGACTTGGAGTGGATCATCATTTTGGCCTTGAGATAAAAAACATCTTAGAAAGTATTTACCAGAATAATGACCAATTAAAGAGGAACGCCAATTTATATCTCATAGCTCTCGAATTCAGACTCTTGAGACAACATGGTTATGATGTGTCGTCAGGTATCTATTTATTGATTATCCTCCAATTACTAAGTTTTGTTAATAATGTACTCCATAAGTCGACATTTTTAGAAGAATTATATGGTCCACAATATAAGTTAATTAGAAAATAATTAATATTTATTTATCAAATTTTCCCATATGATTACTATTTAAATATGGTTCTTTGTATTTTTTTGCTCTCTTTCAAAACTTCATTTAATTTGGATAAATTTTTTTTAAAAAATTAATTTAATATAAATTTAATAAGTTAACTACAATTTTTATATTCTAGTAAATTATTAGTTGAAGTGACTTGTAAACATATACTTGTATTTACATGTACAATTAATTAAACATTGTCTTATTTGCATGGTTGTTTTCAGAGGCATTTAAAGGATTTCTTGATGATAAGGGAAACTTTTCGGCTGATATCAAGGGGATGCTTTCATTGTATGAAGCCTCATTTCTTTCAATGGAAGGTGAAACAATATTGGACGAAGCTAGAGATTTTAGTTCAACTTATCTCAAACAAATTGTCCATGGAAACAAGGAAAATGAATTAGACAATGAGACATCACTCTTAGTTAATCATGCCCTAGAGCTTCCGCTACACTGGAGGATATCGAGATTGGAAGCTCGATGGTTCATCGATGTTTATGGAAGAAGACAGAACATGAGCCCTGCTTTGCTTAAGCTTGCTAAATTGGATTTCAACATTTTACAGGCAAAATACCAAGAAGATTTGAAACATACATCAAGGTACGTGTGTGCTATATATGTGTATGAAAATAGCCATGGTATTTTCCACTTGGAATCTTTCACTATTGGAGGGGACATACAAGTCAAGTAATAAAGTCATTAGTGTTACATCTCAAATATATATATTTCTCGTTATGCTATATTTTTATTGTATATTTAGAAGTTCCTTAAGAATAATTCTCATAATTGGTTTTTAATATTATGAAAAGATGGTGGAAAAGAATTGGACTTGGAGAAAAGTTGAGGTTTTCAAGGGACAGAATTGTGGAGAGCTTCTTTTGGACAGTAGGACTTGCTGCGGAACCACGGTTTGGATATTATAGAAGAATAGCAGCAAAGGTTAACGCTTTGATAACCACAATTGATGATATGTATGACGTCTATGGAGACTTTGAAGAATTACAAGTTTTTACCCAAGTTATTGACAGGTTAATCAATTAGCACTTGGATTACCTTTTTATTGTGTATTCCACACACTTTAATTCTGTTTCTCTCCTTGTAATTGTCTTAATAACATGTGCATGTTGGTTATGTTTTGTAGATGGGATATAAATGCCATCGACTCTCTTCCGGATTACATGAAAATATGCTTCCTTGCAGTTTTTAATTTTGTCAATGAAGTGGCTTTTGACATCCTTAAAGACAATGGACACAACGTCATTCCACACCTTACGAAAGTGGTATGCGTTAATTGATTCAACAATTAATTAATATATGGTTTGGCACGTATATCATTATAACTTTATAAGCAATTCCTAGTGATTAATTATTATATTCTCTTATTTAATTTCATGTGTTAATTCTTTTTCTTATTTTTTTAATTCAGTGGGCTGATCTCTGTAAATCATATTTGATTGAGGCAAAATGGAAATGTAATGGCTATCAACCAAGCCTGCAAGAGTACTTAGAAAATGCGTGGATTTCGATTGGTGCACCTGGTTATGTTCATGCATTTTTTGCACTCTCTAATTCAAGCCTCCTGGATTCCATCCGCTTAGAAGAATATTATGATATTATTCGTTCTTCATCAATCATTTTTCGCCTAGTCAATGACTTGGGAACGGCCAAGGTATCATGAAAACTAATATCCCTTTTTATTACTCCAGTAAGATTTAGTTTGGTATTAATTTTAATTTTAAATATAAAATAATTTAATATATTTTATTTTTTATATGTATTATTTTTTAAAATAATTTATTTAATTTATAAACTGTTATATTACTCTAGTCCTTATTATATATTTTTTTTGTAAGAAAAAAATTACTACTAAATATAAATTTTATTAAAAGATTACTAATGACTGTTTTTCATTTTGCCCCTATTTGATTCTCCTTGAAAAGAGAGAAAGACAAGAGAGAGGTGATATTGATTTGTAAATATACTATGGTGAGAGAATTTTAAAAAAATATAATTAATTTTTTTATCAATTTAAAACATATTTAATGACTTGAATGCCATTCATTATTATATGGAAATTACTTGAAAGGGATTTAGAATAGGGACTACAGTAGTATAATCTAATATTGCATAAGAATATTTTAAAACGATTATATCATATTTATTATAATTAAATAATTTATTTTTTTAATTTATTAAAATTATATAAATAATTTTTATATTAAAGGTAAGAATAGTATTTATTAATTTTTTATTGGGAATCTCACGAAATACGATACTCTATTTTCAGCGAGAAAAGGAAACGGGTGATATACCCAAATCAGTCGAGTGCTACGTGAATCAAACTGGGACTTCTGAATCTGATGCTCGAAGGCATATAAATTCGTTGATATGTGAAACATGGAAGAAGATAAATGAAGAGGCTACTAATTATCCAGATTTCAAGAGTTTCATTGAAGTTGTTCTCAACGTTGGGAGAATGTCACTGTGCATGTATCAGCATGGAGATGCCCATAGCATTCAAGATCTTGAGACTAAGAATACTATCATGTCCTTACTTTTCCTGCCTATTGTGTAAATTTAATTATTACTTTGATAAAACGAGTCCTTTTTACTTCAAAGAATAATTAATCATAATAATTAGTTTGAGATGCTGAGTCCTTTTCCTGCCTATTCTGGAGTTGGCCCAAGTTGAGAAGAATAAACAAGAAGGGTATTATCCATCTTCATTCTCTCACTTCCTCGGCCTTTTACAATTGCCCAATCATGAGTTTTGAAGGCATGCCAAAAGATGGTTTGCCTCCATCCCTTTCTCAGTTAATATTTTATTGGGCCTGTCCGTTGCTTAAGGAGAGGTGTGGAAAGGGGAAAGGACCAGATTGGCCTAAAATTGCTCATATCCCTCGAGTATACATGGATTGGCCATGACAAGGTTGAGGTACTTCCTCTATACTCCGACATATGCATGCAAAGAAGCGGTATTTGTTCTTCTACCTTTTCTGAACTTGTACCAAGAGCATTGGTTTCTCTGCTTTTGGATGAAAAGAACTTTACATGCTTTCTGCGAAGTTCGTCCTTTTTATATGCAAAAAGGATAAAAAAAGTCATCTTCTTATCTTGTTTTCTCTACATATGCTACAGTCAACTCATACCGCCCCTCTCTTTGCAAAATGCAGCATCAGACAGAAAAAGGGAATTTCTTGCTTCAGCTTCAAATTAAAAGAAGTGCTCGTCTATTGAAGCTTTCAATACCAACAGGAATGACTCATGTATACTTTTTAATTCTGCAGAAATTAAATTAATCTTCATTTTAATCGTTTTAATTTCTCTTCATCTACGTTTTACGAGTTGGTTTCCCTACCTTTTTTTGTGTGACTGTCGCTGTGTCTCATCTAAGAAGAAAAATCGAGATTCAAAGGGATCCAGTAGAATCTTAAGTAGTTAAATTAACTCTAGATATTGTTGCTGAATGATTAAATATGATCTCTTGTATAAAATTCAAAAATGTACTTGAGCATATTTTTTCTTTTCTTCTAGTTTTTTTAAGTTTATTAATTCTTTTTGGGGGAGTGATTCAGTATTTCTGATCAATTTTTATCTTACTAACTTGTTATGAAAATATATACACATTTTCCTAACTTTTCAACCGCTCCTCCGCCTTCAAGTTAATTTGGCCACCATTTTTCAATCCTCCAAATAACTAGAACCATTTTTTTAAAACAATAATTTTTGTTTTCAACCAAAATAAAAATTGCGAAGGGATATGCAATTATTTTAAAATAAATAAATAAATATAAGCATACAGTATTGGCGTATAATTAATTTAAAAATATCACTTCAATGAATAAGTATAAATAATTTACTTTTATATTAATATCACGTCAATAAATAATTAATAAATATTAAAAATAACATTAAATTTGGTATAATATAATTAAAATCTCATCGTTAAAAAAAGGATAATCTCATTGATTATTAATTATTTTGGTAAAATTAATTCACAAATCCTTATAATTTACAGTAGTGTTAATTAATTTTTCTTTTTCATTATTATTTGACTGTCAAAGTCTCATTTCAGAGAGCCAAAAAAAAAAACAGTTAGAAGAACGTCATGCACACTCAATGAGATTTTTAGTCTGATCACATACAGAAAGACAAATGGCTCTTTCAGGAGTTGCCGGAGAGACGGCGAAAGTGGCGGCGATTTGTGGATCTCTTCGGAAAGGATCGTACAACAGTGGGCTCATTCGATCTGGTACAAATTTTACGGTTTCACAGTATTTTTGTTCGTTTTAATCTTGCTTGTTTGCTCGACGTTCTGATTTGGTGATTCGATTGGATCTCAGCGATCTAGTTAAGCAAGGGAGCCATTGAAGGTGTTGAAATCGAAGAAGTGGACATACTTCTCTGCCGATGCTCAACACCGATCTTGAAAATATGGGGACCTTCCCCGCCGAAGTCGAAGCTTTCCGCCGGAAAATTCTCAAAGCCGATAGCATTCTGTTCGCTTCTCCGGAGTACAATTTCTGTCTCAGGTATAGAAAAATAGAAGTCATCAGCACGCAAGAGAACTAATTCCTACAAAAATTTTAAATTATTGACAAGTGGTTGAGATCTTTATGGAAAAAATTCTAATTAAATGATTATCTTGTTCCATTTTTATTCATTGAAAAATGATAAACAGACAATATAAATGATAATTTTATGTACTACAATTGATAAATCAAATAACAATAACTGATATAATTTGGATTTTATGTTTTAAGAGAAAGAATTGTTATTCGTTGCTCTATGATTTATCAATTTGATTTTTAGAGAACAATTTCTCTATCTTAGATATACAAAAATAGAAAATAGATTTTTTTGTAAAAAAAATTGTGATTGAAAGTATTATTGTAATTGGGAGATAACAAATTCAAATTTGTTGGAAGGAGATATTATTGTTGTTGTTGTTGTGATAGAACTATTGAAGAACGCAATAGACTGGGCGTCAAGGTCCCCCAATGTGTGGGGAGGCAAAGCTTGAGGCATAGCGAGTGCTGGAGGACAGCTTGGAGGAGCAAAGCAACGGCACATTATCATCTTCCGCTAAATTGGAATGTACATTGATCTTCACTTCATCAATGCATCTCAGCCTCCTCTTAAATTTAATCCTGGTAATGGCGACTTGATTGATGATGATTCCAAGCTCCGATTGAAGCAAATCCTTCTCTCCTTGAAGGCTTTCTCCCTCCAACTTCATCCTTAGGCCTCGTGAATCTCTCAACCCACGATTTGATTCCCACAGTTATTAGTTTTCTATGTGTTGTATATGAGCTCTCAGTTTCTTTGCAAATTTCCTCGTGTGTTTATTCAGATGAATGATGTTCTTGCTCTTACATAGCATGCATAGAGCTGAAAACTGATATAATTGGAAGATGTACTTGTGCTTTTTCAATAATTTGTTGTGGGTTTACTATTTTAGAGTATTTTTATTTGAAAAATCGTATGCCACTTTTTTTCTGCAAAATATCAAAATGTTATTCATCTTATTATATGTAGAATATAATGATAAAAAAATAAGAAAAAACATTTGATATAGATAAGAATGTCCCAATTCATCATTTGTGGATGGCAGATGGTTTAACATATTCTACTGTGAAAAGTATGAGACTCGAAGAAGTGGGTACTGAAATTTTCAATGATCTAGAGTCTTAGGTCGATGATTGGTTCATCATGCATGATCTGTTGAATGATTTACTATGTCAGTGATGGGGGGGAGTTTCTTGTGCAACATGGGGTAGACCAGACGCAAGATATTTCCACAAAGGCTCCCTACTTTTCCTGTATGGGCAAAGAAATAAAATGCAAATCTTTAAACTTTTGCGGAAGTTTTCAAATGCCCCCAATTACGTAATCTGCTCCTATTGGATTCATGGAAGAAATTTCGAGGCAGAAAGCTCGACGAGGGATTACTGAAGGAATTGAATGTCATCGATATGGGCCCAAAGATGTGTCACTTGTACATGTGCATATGCTGTTAAACATCATAAACGTGTTTATGTACTAATAATTGGCATCTCCAGGGACACGTATAGATATATATTCATCTTACCTTAAATTATTGTTATCGTGACAATTAACACTTTTAAATATTTAAATTTATATAATTTTATTATTTTAATAATAAAAATATTAATTTTTATTTTATGACATTTAAATTTTTTTATTTTAATATATTATTGTTTAAAAAGTTATATATATAATATTATTTTAATAAATTGTACTATAAATTTTTTTAATTTTTATATATAAATTATATACAATATAAGTAAGGTTGCGCAATAAGTTTAAGGCTCAGAGTTCGTCCAATGCCGCACAAAAAATATCCTACTTAACCCGATAACAAATGACCCAATGTAAAATAGACAATTTTGAACAGGGTCAATATTCGGGTAGGACTGAGTATCAGGCAAAGGTTGCTGCCCTGCCCATTTGGCCCTATCTAATTGGTTACCTTTTAACATATCAAAATTTATAGATTACAGTATTTCACATAGGACGAATATGATGGATACTGGTGACTCAATGGTAATTTTATAAATATGAGTAGTCAAATAGTTAATTGCATCCTTCAAAATTTATAATTAAATTAATTTCTTTCTATATTTTTTAAATTTTGCTAACTGTCATATATTTTCTTTTCAGATGCTTCATCTTTGTCAATTTTAGGGAGATTGATACAAAGTTACAATTGCAAACTACTTATACTTTAAGATATTTTTTTTATATGCCATGGATTTTAAAACTTTAATTACTATCTTTTTATTGCCTTATTGTTAGTGAATTATGTATATTATTTAACTCTTGAAGATATATGAATATAATATTATTTTAGAGGTTTATAATTGTAAATTTTTCCACAATATGAGCAGGGTATAATGACTAACCCGCCATATCTATCTCAAAATATTTATAGTTTTTACCGGGCTGAGGGGCTGCCCTGTCCATGCACACCTATAATTTTAAGGTTTATTCAATATTTTTATTTAAATAATATGACACATGTGACTTTTTAAATAGTAAAGTGTCAAAATAAAAAGCTCACGATACATGGATCGGACAAAAATTTGTGTTTCTACCATAGAAATGGTAAAATTGTACCAATTTAAATAACTCGTTGCACCTCCAAAATTAATTAATGGAACAAATACTTTACTTCTAAAATTAGTTTATAATACTAATTGTACCCTTAAATACTTTAGAATGCTAATTACTATTTTAAAATTAATTTAAGGTGTTAGATGTACTTTCACCCTATATAAAAAAAGAAAGAAAGATCTAACGCTATTCACCATATGGATCTTTTTATTAACGTAGCACTACCTAAATAGCCAAATAAGTCACTTCCATATCATATACACCTACCCATTTTTCAACTCATGTGGTGATTATAGTGGTCAGATGTGCGCGCATATTTACGGCATGCTAATTTGAAAAGATTACTGTAAAAAATATTTAATTATAATATATACCTAATATAAATAGAGAGCAATGGCTTCCACTTAATTACCCCAAAACACTGCAAGAAGTAAAAAGAGAGGAAGAATTAGTGAGTTATAAGCTTTTTGCTATATATCTCTCTCTCTCTAACCAAGCCAATGGCTCTTTGTCATCAATTCCCCTTACTTTCAAACGCTACTCCCTTCAAAAACAAAATTGTCCCATCACTTTCAACTATAAAGAGCTCTTGTGTTCCTTATTCAATCCAATGCAAGGCTTCTTCTTCTTCCTTTATAACATCTGATCAAAACAATACTTCTCGTCGATCTACGAATTACTTCCAACCTTCAATTTGGAACCATGACTATATCCAGTCGTTAACGAGCGATTTTATGGTATGATTTATTTTAGGGAAAATTGAAGAAAAATCCTCTACACATAAAGTATCAGTACTATGTATGATATTATCTTCAATTTATGGGGACTTTCCTCTGGTTTTCCCATTATTTTATAATATTCATATTCAATTTGCTTTCCATAATATTATTTCCTTGTTTTGTGGGTATTTATAAATTTTATAACTGGTTAAGAATGAGAAAAAGTGAATTTTTTACAGGAAAAATCATACGCAGAAGAAAGTGAGAGGCTGCAAGGAGAAGTAAGAGAAACGCTGTTGAAATTGGAAAATGCTCCGGATCAACTTGAGCTGATTGATGTCTTGCAAAGACTTGGAGTGGATCATCATTTTGGCCTTGAAATAAAAAAAATGATCGAAAGTATTTACAAGAATAATGACCAATTAAAGAGGAACACCAATTTATATCTCATGGCTCTTGGATTCAGGCTCTTGAGACAACATGGTTATGATGTGTCATCAGGTATTTATTGATGACCCTGGAATTACCAAGTTTTGTTAATAATATACTCCATAAGTCAATTTTAGAATAATTGTATGATCTACAATTTAAGTTAATTGGAGAATAATTAATACTTATTTATCAAATTTACCCATGTGATTAATATTTAAATATGGATCTTTGTATTTCTCTCTCTCCTTCAAAACTTCATTTAATTTAGGTAAAGTTAAAAAAAGATTTTAATTTAATATAGATTTAATAAGTTAACTACCATTTTTCTATTCTAATAAATTATTAATTGAAGTGACTTATAGAGTAAGTATATACTTGTATTTACATATACAATTAATTAAACATTGTTTTATTTGCATGGTTGTTTTCAGAGGCATTTAAAGGATTTCTTGATGATAAGGAAAACTTTTCGGCCGATATCAAGGGGATTCTTTCATTGTATGAAGCCTCATTTCTTTCAACGAAAGGTGAAATAATAATGGATGAAGCTAGAGATTTTAGCTCAACTTATCTCAAACAATTTGTCCATCAAAACAAGGAATTAGACAATGAGACATCACTCTTAGTTAATCATGCCCTAGAGCTTCCGCTACACTGGAGGATATCGAGATTGGAAGCTCGATGGTTCATCGATGTTTATGAAAGAAGACAGAACATGAGCCCTGCTTTGCTTAAGCTTGCTAAATTGGATTTCAACATTCTACAGGCAAAATACCAAGAAGATTTGAAACACACATCAAGGTATGTATGTGTGTGTCTATATGTTTGTATGAAAATAGTCATGGTATTTTCCACTTGGAATCTTTCACTATTTAGAAGTTCCTTAAGAATAATTCTCATAATTGGTTTTTAATATTGTGAAAAGATGGTGGAAAAGAATTGGACTTGGAGAAAAGTTGAGGTTTTCAAGGGACAGAATTGTGGAGAATTTCATTTGGACAGTAGGATTTGCTGCGGAACCACGCTTTAGATATTATAGAAGAATAGCAGCAAAGGTTAACGCTTTGATAACCACAATTGATGACATCTATGACGTCTATGGAGACTTAAAAGAATTACAAGTTTTCACCCAAGTTATTGACAGGTTAATCAATTAGCACTTGAATTATTTTTTATTGCGTATTCCACACACTTCAATTATGTTTCTCTCATTGTAATTGTCTTAATAACATGTGCATGTTGGTTATGTTTTGTAGATGGGATATAAATGCCATCGATTCTCTTCCGGAGTACATGAAAATAGGCTTCCTTGCACTTTATAACTTTGTCCATGAAGTGGCTTTTGACATCCTTAAAGACAATGGACACAACGTTATTCCACACCTTAAGAAAGTGGTAAGCTTTAATTGATTCAATAATTCATTAATATATGGTTTGGCACGTATATCATTACAACTTTATAATTATTATATTCTCTTATTTAATTTCAAGTGTTAATTCTTTTTCTTATTTTTTTTATTCAGTGGGTTGATCTTTGTAAATCATATTTGATTGAGGCAAAATGGAACCATAATGGCTACCAACCAAGCCTGCAAGAGTACTTAGAAAATGGATGGATTTCGATTGGTGCTCCTATTTATGTTCATGCCTTTTTTGCACTCTCTAATTCAAGTCTTCTAGATTCCATTTGTTTAGAAGAATATTATGACATTATTCGTTCTTCATCAATCATTTTACGCCTTGCCAATGACCTAGGAACATCCAAGGTATCATAAAAACTAATATCCTTTTTTATTACTCCTCCGCTCTTAAATATAATATTTAGTTATAGATTAATTTTGATTCTAAATATAATATTATAATATATTTTATTTCTTATATTTATTATTTTTTAAAAATAATTTATCTAATTTATAAATTAATATATTACTTCAGTCCTTATTATATATCCTTTTGTAGGGAGAAAATTTAGTCTTAAATATAAGTTTAATTAAAAGGCTACTAATGACTATGTTTATATTTTGCCCCCATTTAATTTTAGTTGAGAAGAGAGAAAGAGAAGAGAAATGTGGTAATGATTTATAAATATAACAGGGGGAGAGAGAGAATTTTAATAAGTGTAAATTTAAATTTTTTATTAATTTAAGATATATTTAATAATTTGAATATTATTCATTGTTATATAGACTTACTTGAAATGGATTTAAAATAGGGTTTAGAGTGATATAATCTAATATTATATAATAGTATTTTAGAGAGATCATATCATATTTGTTATAATTAAATAATTTATTTATTTTTTAATATATTAAAATTAGATAAATAATTTTTATATTAAGAATTAAATAAGTATTTAATTTATTATTAGGAATCTCATGAAATATGATACTCTATTTTCAGCGAGAAAAAGAAACGGGTGATATACCTAAATCAGTCGAGTGCTACGTGAATCAAACTGAGGCTTCTGAATCTGATGCTCGAAGGCATATCAATTCGTTGATATGTGAAACATGGAAGAAGATAAATGAAGAGGCTACAAATTCTCCAGATTTCAAGAGTTTCATTGAAGTTGCTCTCAACGTTGGGAGAATGTCACTGTGCATGTATCAGCATGGAGATGCCCATAGCATTCAAGATCTTGATACTAAGAATACTATCATGTCTTTACTTTTTCTGCCTATTGTGTAAACTTAATTATCAATTACTTCGATAAAACGAGTCCTTTTTACTTAAGAATAATTAATCATAATAATTATTTTGAGATGCTGATATATATATATATATATATATATATGATGTTATTAGAATCATCTATTTAAATCTTAATCAGTTGTGTTGCTTGTTTTGTATGAAATAAGAAGGGATGTTTGTACATTTGTATTTGTACTTTCTCTGCAAGACAATAATTAATCATAATAATCTGATCAGTCTAGTGGACTGTCTCTTAAAAATACAAAGGGTGAGATGAGCATCATCCCAGAGAGAGAACTTTATAAACTCAAATGGCGTATTTTTCTGTACAATCGCAAACGAAAAATTATTAAATAAAATACGAAAGAAAATAGAACAGAAGTTCCACGTCGGCTCTTGTCGCTTTTCGGAAAGTGTGGGCACGATCACTCACTAATTTTGTCGGGTTTCAATTTCGGAGTAAGTTCCCAGAAGCATCCAGACAACCAAAGGAAGACTTTCGTATTTCTGCGCCTCATCGATGGATCTTTGTGCAGTTTTCTCCCTTCCTTGCTACTGAAAAGTTTCTGTTAGCCCTAAAATGGCAGAGTTGGTGGCGGGAGCGTTTCTCTCCTCTTCCCTTCAGGTGGAATTTGAGAGATTGGCTTCTCGTGACTTTCTGGATTACTTTCGTGGCAGAAAGCTCGATGAGGGATTGCTGAAGGAATTGCATGTCATCCTTATTTCTGTGAACAAGATTGTTGAAGATGCAGAGGAAAGGCAATACAGAGACCATTGTGTGAAGCAGTGGCTTGACGAGCTCAAAGAAGAAGTCTTTAAGGCTCAAGACTTGTTGGACGATATCGCTACAGAGGCATCAATACAGAAGCTGGTGGTGAATCTCAAACTACTGTTATCGGCAAGGTACGAGGCTTCTTTACTGCTCTTGTTGTTGATGGAAATCAGTTAAACAGAAAGATAGAGTCAGGGATCAAGCAAGTGCTTAACAACCTCGATAATCTTAAGAAGCAAAATGACATATTGGGATTAAGGGAAGGGCACTCTGTTGGCATTCAATTGGGAGTCAACAGGAAAGTACGCAAAATATTGCCTACAACATGTTTGATAGATGAATCACTTAAAAATATGTATGGTAGAGATTCTGATAAAGAGAGGATTGTAGAGATTCTACTATCACAAAACAAGGGTGGTAGTAATCAGTCGCATATGGATGTGATTGCTATCACTGGTATGGGTGGAATGGGTAAGACAACCCTCGCGAGACTTGTCTATGAAGATGTGAGGATGAAGGATCAATTTCAACATAGAGCGTGGGTGTGTGTTTCTGAAGAATTTAATGTTGATCAAATCACAAACGCAATTCTTCGGTCACTTGATTGTTTAACTGAAGAATTACATGATTTTGACTCATGTTAGCTTAAACTAAAAGAGACATTGATGGGTAAGAAATTGCTCCTCGTTCTTGATGATGTTTGGAGTGAAAATTGTGAAATTTGGGAGGTCTTCCAGGCTCCTTTGAAGCTTCTAGCACCACAAAGTAAGATTCTTATCACAACTCGTAATAGAACGGTGACAGAAGTCATGTGCTGTACCTTTTACTCATCCCTTGAAGCCCTTACAAGATAGAGATTGTTGGAATTTATTTGCAAAACATGCATTTAACAACCAACTTCATGGGGCAGATCCAGATCTCATACAGATTGGTAGAGAAATCGTTAACAAGTGTGGTGGATTGCCTTTAGCAATAAAAACACTGGCCAGTTTGTTGCACAGAAAGCTCTCTTTTCAGCACTGGGATAAGATTTTGAAGAGTGATATTTGGCAATTATCAGAAAATGATAGCAATATTATCCCATCTTTAAGATTGAGCTACCATTATCTGCCGTCAAATTTGAAACTTTGTTTTGCGTATTGCTCCATCTTTCCTAAGGATTATGTTACAGCCAAGAATGTCCTAATCGAATTGTGGATGGCAGATGGTTTAATATATCCTACTCAGAAAAGTATGAGCGTAGAAGAAGTGGGCAATGAAATTTTCAATGATCTAGAGTCTAGGTCTTTTTTTGAGCCATCAAGAAATGGTGACGATTACTTCATCATGCCTGATCTTCTGAATGATTTGGCGAAGTCTGTGATGGGCGAGTTTTTTGTGCAGCAAGAGGTTCATCAGGGACAAGATTTGTCAACAAAGGCTTGCTACTTTTCCTATATGGGCAAAGAAAATCGAAATCTTGAAACTTTTGAGAAAGTTTTCAAATGCCACCGATTGCGTAGTTTCATCCTATTGGATACACATACCTCCTACTATTTTGGCATGGATTATGATATGATGTCAAGAATTTATCATCTCAAGTACTTACGAGAATTATCTCTAAGTGGATATACAAATTTCAAAAACTTGTCAGATGGTATTAGCAATTTAAAGCACTTGCATTATTTGGATCTGTCTGGGACTTCAATTGAGAAATTGCCAAATTCAATGTGCTTGTTGAGTAATTTACAAACGTTGAAATTAAGAGGGTGCAGGGACTTGACTAAGTTGCCATGAAATTTCTACAAACTCATCAACTTGCGCCATCTTGACTTGGAACTGTTTGGCATACGGAAGATGCCAAAGTATATGGGAAAGTTAAATCAACTCCGAACAATGAATAGATTTGTTTTGGGAGAGGAAGGAGGATCAGGTTTAAAAGAGCTAGGTGCCTTAAAGCACTTAACAGGTTCTCTAACCATCTCAGATATGGGGTGCATAAATGATGCTACATATTTGAGAGAGGCCAATTTGAAAGAAAAGAAGTTGGATACATTGAAGTTGCACTATTGGGGGTATAATTACAGTCGTGAAGAGGCACAACAACAAGAGCATGTAATGGAAGCACTTGAGCCAAATCACAATGTAAAAGAGCTCTGTCTCGAAGGATACGGAGGTACCAAATTCCCAAAGTGGCTTGCTGGTTCACATTTTTTAGCCAATGTAGTGTCTTTATATTTGCGGAGATGTCGCAACTATTCGAGCTTACCACCACTTGGGCAACTACCTTCCCTCCAGAAACTCGTGATTGTAGGATTTGATGGAATAAAGGTGATAGGTGAAGAGTTCTATGGGAATGGCTCCTTAATTCCTCCATTTCCTCGCCTTTCACATTTAAAGTTTTATGGGCTGATAGAATGGGAAGAATGGGATATTTGTTATGAAGGTGTAAGTTTCCCATACCTTGAAGACCTTCATATAAAGTATTGTCCTAAACTGACAAAGTCTCTGCCTCAACGCCTTCCCTGTTTAAGAACACTAAACATTTTGGCATGTGGGAATCTGGAGGCTACACTTCCCAAGTCCTCTTCCTTGGAAAAGCTATCTTTAGAGGATTGTAACAAAATATCAATGAAAGACATGCCCACATGGAGGTCCTCAGATGTGCCTCCACCTCTTCATGTGCTATGTTTACAGCGTTGTCTGGCAATGAAATCGCTTCCCCGAGGAGGTATGCTTTCCAGCCTACAGCGTCTTTCAATCCATTGTTGTTCCAAACTCATTGCATCTTGTAGGCATTGGGGTTTGCATGAGTTGTGGTCTTTGAAAGAACTTGACATTAGTAACTTTGAAGATATGGAGTCCTTCCCTGAAGAGGGATTGTTGCCTCCCAATCTCGAATCTCTCATGTTCTGGTGTTGTACCAATTTGAGAAGAATAAACCATAAGGGTATTGTCCACCTCCATTCTCTCACTTCCTTGTCTTCTTACAATTGCCCAATCCTGAGTTTTGAAGGCATGTCAGAAGACGGTTTGCCTCCATCCCTTTCTCAGTTAACATTTTATTGTGGCTGTCCGTTGCTTAAGGAGAGGTGTGAAAAGGGGAAAGGACCAGATTGGCCTAAAATTGCTCATATCCCTCGTGTATACATGGATTGGCCATGACAAGGTTGAGGTGCTTCCTCTATACTCCCACGTATGCATGCAAAGAAGGGGTATGTGTTCTTCTACATTTTCTGAACTTGTACCAAGAGCATTGGTTTTTCTGTTTTTGGATGAAAATAACTTTACATGCTTTCTGCGAAGTTCATCCTTTTTATATGCAAAAAGTACAAAAAAAAAAGTCATCATCTTATCTTGTTTTCTCTACATATGCTACAGTCAACTCATACCGCCCCTCTCTTTGCAAAATGCAGCATCAGACAGAAAAAGGGAATTTCTTGCTTCAGCTTCAAATTAAAAGAAGTGCTCGTCAATTGAAGCTTTCAACACCAACTGGAATTACTCATATGTATACTACTACTTCAGAAATTAAATTAATCCCTCTCTTTTCTTTTTTTTGTGACTGCCCCAGTCGTCTCATATAAGAAGAAAATTGAGATCAAAAAGAAAATTTGAGACCAAAGGATTTAGTGACCAACACTATATTTTTATATATTGTTAGTGAAGGATTAAATATGATCTCTGGTATCAAATTGAAAAATGTAGTTGTGCATGTTTTTCTTTTCTTCTAGGATTAAATACAGAAAGACAAATGGCTCTTTCAGGAGTTGCCGGAGAGACGGCGAAAGTGGCGGCGATTTGTGGATCTCTTCGGAAAGGATCGTACAACAGAGGGCTCATTCGATCTGGTACAAATTTTACGGTTTCACAGTATTTTTGTTCGTTTTGATCTTGCTTGTTTGCTCGTCGTTCTGTTTTGGTGATTCGATTGGATCTCAGCGATAGGGTTAAGCAAGGGAGCCATTGAAGGTGTTGAAATCGAAGAAATGGACATTACTTATCTGCCGATGCTCAACACCGATCTTGAAAAACAGGGGACCTTCCCCGCCGAAGTCGAAGCTTTCCGCCGGAAAATTCTCAAAGCTGATAGCATTCTGTTCGCTTCTCCGGAGTACAATTTCTCTGGCTCAGGTATAGAATAATAGAAGGCAGTCCCATTATTTCTGTAAAGTTATTAAATTATTGACAAGTGATTTTTATGAAAAAGATTCCAAACTGATCATCTTGGTCTCATCTTCATTTATTAAAAAATGATAAGCGAGACAATCTGAATTGTCGGTTTGCTTACTGGAGTAAGTACAATTTCTCTATCTTAGGTATAGAAAAAGAGAAAATAGATTTTTGTAAAGAATTTGATTGAAACTATTATTGTAATTGGGAGATAACAAATTCAAATTTGTTGGAAAGAGATGTTGTTGTTGTGACAGAACCATTGAAGAACGCAATAGACTGGGCGTCAAGGCCCCCCAATGTGTGGGGAGGCAAAGCTGAAGGCATAGCGAGTGCTGGAGGGCAGCTTGGAGGAGCAAAGCAACCGCACAATATCATCTTCCGCCAAATTGGAATATACATTGATCTTCACTTCATCAATGCATCTCAGCCTCCTCTTTAAGTTTAATCCTGATAATGGCGACTTGATTGATGATGATTCCAATCTCCGATTGAAGCAAATCCTTCTCTCCTTGAAGGCTTTCTCCCTCCAACTTAATCAAACCAATCGAATTCATCAATTCGGTTGTAATCTTTGCTTATACCGTTTCGAGGTGTAGTTGCCTTGCAAGTTATGATGAGAAGGATAAATCAAGATAATATAGATTATTTTAAAAGGAAATAGAGAACACTAAAAACATTATTAGTTATTGAATATGATAGTCCACACCCCTTGAAGGAACAATGTTATTGTTGTAGTTGGGGAAGTTGCATTGGCAAAATATGCATTTAACCATTATTTATTTATTTTTTAGTTAAATTATAAAATTAATCATAATTTATTTATTGGAGTATTTTGGTTAAAATTATAGTGTACAAATTTATTCAAGCTAAATTATTATAGGCTCAAATCCACAGGTTATGGATTAACCAGAAAATTATTAAATTTTGTAAAGTAAAGAATAAATCACTCTAAAAGAGTAAATTAATGGAATCTGAGTGGTTTTTTTCCAAATTAGAAAGATGAATGTAGCTAAAGGAAAACTTGTATGAACAAATTAGGAAAGAGAAATAATGAGGCATAATTACCTTTGTCTTCCAGTTGAAGCATTAAATGGAGGGAGTGGAGTAAATAAGCATAGATAGCATTAGACAAAAAAACCATAATTGTTTGTCACACAAGCAACCTCCGCATCCTTATATTGTTAACATCATGCATTATTTTGGCCATCCCCATCACCCAATTATTTGTCTCCTTTTTCCTTTACAATCTTACAACATCAACCCTTTTTTGTCTCTAACAAATATAAAGTAAATATGGTCAATTTATGCAACACTAAGTAAAATAAATAATTATACTGTTTATACAAATTAGTTCATTTAATAAAAAATTAACTTATATAAAATTGTAAGTTTAAATTTTATTATTAATATGAGGACTATATTAATAAAAAATTGTAAATATTTTATAAATATTTTTTTATTCTTGAGGCATATTTTAATTTTAATGAATCTTATGACCTAAATCATTTGAACTTTTTATAAAAACAAAATTAGATATTTTAGCTCACTTTAGATCTTTGATATTTGATATTGGGATAGATTATCTTCAATGGTAAATGATATTTATATACTCCACCTAGATTTATATACAAGACATAATTTTTTGAGATGAATTGATCTATTTAGAAAATACAATCTCACATTTTAATCCCTTTATTCCATTTTTATCCCACATATTATATTATTTTACTCACTTTTTTCCTATAAATAAAAGGCATTTTTAAGAAATTAATTTTTTTACATATTTATTTTTTAAAATCAATTTTAATTTGGTTACTCCTATGTATAGTCTTTGAGGGAGTATTTGATTAATCAAATCTCTTACATTTATCCAATCGTATATATTCGTGAATTTATCCAAGAATCGAAAGACAAAACTAAAAATTAGGAGTAATAAATTCCGGCAAAAAAAAAAATTAGGAGTATTAAATGCTAAGAATAGGACAGACATCTTTCCCCGCCATTCTCTGTCTCTCGTGCATTCTTCAACGTTGGTCATTTCTCCTTCCAGTTGTCTGGTCTGCTATTGCTTTGAGGAACCAAATTCGGAATCAGTAGGAAGTTGAATCTCTTTGGTCCATACTCAACTGAACAAAACAAATAAAAATAATAATAATAATGTAATAAATAAAATAAATAAAAAAAGTGAGGGGGGAAAATGAATTTTCTAGCATGATAGGAAATAATAACTGAAAAAAATAGCAACCAGTCTCCGATCAACATTTCTTGTTTTTTCATCGCCAGTGTAATAGTCTAACAGAAATCTGAACACACAACCGATCCTGCAAAAGCACTAACGAAATTCAGGGGATTTTTCTTTCCTGGAGTTCGAACATTGAGTTTGGAAATGGATTCAAAATCCATCCTTCCTTTTTCTTTCTTTTGTGTCGTGTTACAGAGATGGTTACTGAAACGCCTCATGTGAAGCACGAAGCTTGCAGATATATCTCATTTTGGTATTGATGGATGAAGGCGAATAACAGGGTACAAGAAGATTGAGCCAAGAACTCGACAGCATTGCTTACAAGGCTTGGGAAGCAACGGTTTACAAACAGAGAGTGGGAAGAGAGGGAACCACGTAATCACGCCAAATGTCTGTGGATAATGACGACGAAGATCATCTGCCGGGAGAAACCTATCACGTCGAGAAGATTCTCGCCAATGGCGATTTCTATACTGGCCAATGGTGCGATCATCTGCCTCAAGGTCAAGGAAAGTACTTGTGGATTGACGGGTGTATGTATGTGGGTGAGTGGGAAAAAGGCAAAACCAACGGTAACGGAATGTTCAGCTGGCCAAGCGGGGCAACATATGAAGGAGAATTAAAAAATGGGTATATGGATGGTGTAGGTACTTACATAGGTTCATCTGGGGATACCTATAAAGGGTCTTGGGTGATCAATATGAAACATGGGAAAGGGACAAAAAGCTACCCAAATGGTGATTACTATGATGGAGAATGGAGGAAGGAGTATCAAGATGGTCATGGGAGGTATCAATGGAGGAAAGGGAATTATTATATTGGACAATGGAAAAATGGTAAGTTCAGTGGGAATGGTTCAATGATGTGGACAGATGGGAATAGGTATGATGGTTGCTGGGAAGATGGTTTGCCAAAAGGGAATGGTACATTCAGATGGCCTGATGGGAGTTTCTATGCTGGGCTTTGGAGTAAAGATCCAAAAGAGCAAAGTGGGACTTATTACCCTGCAGGTTCTACTTCTTCTGGTCATAAAGATTGGGATCCTCAAGAGGTGCTTTCTTCTGTTTTGAAGGATTGTGTAGTGTATCCTTGTGAGGATGTGCCAATTTATCCTTCAGAGAAGAGACTAAACTTGCCTGAGATGATGGCTATGTTGCAGTCAGTTTCTAAGAAGGGAAGTGATTGTGGGAGGACTAGGTGGATGTCTGCGGATGCGAGGCTTAGTAGTTATGGCAGCGAAGAATTTCGTCGTAATTCTGATGTAGATAGGAGAACAAGGGACGGGTTTGAAAGTTCAGGGAGTTTTCAGTTTGAAGAATCTGTTTCAAGAGGGAATAAACCGCCACATTTGAGACTAAAGCCTCCTAAGAGACAGGGGGAGACCATATCCAAAGGGCATAAGAACTATGACCTCATGCTTAATCTGCAGCTTGGAATCAGGTACTGATGATAGCTTTTAATTCCTATATTTTACTGTGACATTTTAGGTTCAATTAAGCTTTCATTCTTCATCTTCTTTTATTAACTCCTGCTTCTAAAATTTGGAGTGATAGCTCATATTTACTAAAAAGGGTTTTCTCCTATGATACCTATCTACAATAACATGGTGCAATTTTGAATGAGACTTTCATTGTATGATTCTGATATTAACTACAAGGTTATTAATTTCTTGTGCCATAGCACAGACATTCTGTTGGAAGACCTGCGCCAAGTGCATCCCTTGATTTGAAGCCTTCTGCATTTGATCCCAATGAAAAAGTGTGGACCAGGTTTCCACCAGAAGGATCGAAGCACACACCACCTCACTCGTCCATTGAGTTTAGATGGAAAGATTACTGCCCAGTGGTGTTCAGGTCAGGTTTCAGGCGAAAAATTTGAAGATTTAATAGACTTTGTTTATACAGAAAACATGTGTTAGTTAGGTGAACTGTTTTTTTGCAGTATAAACTTCTGAGTGCTAACTTGTTGAGAATGCTTTTGAAAATGTATAACCTTTTATCTGGAGGCACAAAGAGGTTGGTGATATGCTCTTGAGAATAATGTGTTTGTAACACAAACACTGGGAATGTGCGGAAACACTCAGTTATACTTGAAGTTGCAGTTGTTTCATAAGTCATAATATTAATTTTACTGATAGAGTTAACTTTGTTTGTGAAAATACTTTTTTCAGTAAATATGAGAGAATTGTTCATTGCTTTTAATATTTTCAGGGCTCTCAGAAAATTGTTTAAAGTAGACCCTGCTGATTATATGATATCCATATGTGGGAATGATGCCCTTCGGGAGCTCTCATCCCCAGGAAAAAGTGGAAGCTTTTTCTATTTGACCAATGATGACCGATACATGATAAAGACAATGAAGAAGTCTGAAGGAAAAGTGAGTTACCTTGAAATTGGCTGGATCTGATATAAGCCATGAGTCCTTGAATTTCTCCAACAATTTGGAAACATATCATCACCATGCGAATCAAGAATTATAAAGTTTCACTACTTATGTGTATGTAAATTCACAGAATGAATGGGAATACATCGATGGTCAACAAATACTACATATTTGTTAACGTTTTTGTGAACATGGAAATCCTTCTGTATGTTAACCAATTTTAAGGCTCTTTCAAATTTATCAATGGTTGTCGTCACACCTAACTTTGATGCGATTCTATTGTTTCCTGAATTGCAAAGGCTATGCATTTGCTAGATAAAACTCAACTTCATAATGTGATTGCAGGTTCTCTTGCGTATGCTTCCTGCATATTACAATCATGTTCGAGCTTTTGAAAACACTCTCATGACCAAGTTCTATGGTCTCCATTGTGTTAAACTAACAGGCGCACAGAAGAAGGTAATGCATAGGTGTGAAGAAACTTGTACTTGACAAACATTT
This sequence comes from Leucaena leucocephala, assembly GCA_037074615.1. Taxonomy (NCBI): domain Eukaryota; kingdom Viridiplantae; phylum Streptophyta; class Magnoliopsida; order Fabales; family Fabaceae; genus Leucaena; species Leucaena leucocephala. The sequence goes on from CM073525.1 coordinate 2,575,852, forward strand.
TGTTTTACTTTTTAATACATTATAAATTTCAGGTACGATTTGTCATCATGGGAAATCTATTCTGTTCTGAATTTGCCATTCATAGGCGCTTTGACTTGAAGGGCTCTACTTTTGGTCGTACAACTGATAAACCTGAGTCAGAAATAGATCCAACAACCACCCTTAAAGACCTTGACCTAAATTATCTTTTCCGGTTGCAGAAGGACTGGTTTGAGCAATTTTGCGCGTAATTTTCTTGCTTACTACTTTGATTCCTTCTTTTGTGTTTGTGCGTGTGCGTGTGCATGGATGCTATTGTTTTTCTCATGCTTATTAGCTGCTTATGGGTAACAATTAAGACTTTTGGAGATAAGCTTTAATGAAAATGGTAATGAGATAAGTGGTCTACAAAAAACTGATTGAACATTATAGCTGACATAAAGTGTCCTATATTCATTTCTTTAAATTGTAATATAAAAGGGTCATACCAATTACCTGTCATATTGGAATCAAACTCACATCACTAAATGGTTTCACTGTTGCATAAACCACAAAATTTCCTGCATTTTTCACTCTTAAATTTGTGCTCTTAACTTGGTCTCAATGACTTAACTTGCAATATATGAAATCTTTGGAAGGTAGATTGTTTTATTTTCTAAGCATGCCTTCATGCAGGCAAGTGGATAGGGACTGTGAATTACTTGAACAGGAAAGAATAATGGATTATAGTATGTTGGTTGGTCTTCACTTCCAAGAAAACCAATCTAGTAAAGATTCTCTTACGCCCCCCCGAACTTCAGGAGGTTTCACTCCTAAAGGTTATAACTTGTATTTTTTTCTTAAGTTATCTTCAATATGAAACTTCGCTAAATATATGAACATGTCTTGGAGCAGATGGACACTTCGACAATGGTGGAACCCCTCGTCTTTCGATAGCAGATAGAGACAAGCTTCTCATAAATTCTAGTCGGTATTGTCATTCAACACATGCTGGTAGAAGTTCCAGTTATATAATAACTTCAATTTTGATAGCTAAGTGTTGAGTCAAATCATCAGGAACCTAACCATTCCTACCCTTGTTTATTACAGTTACTTTTCTATTTTAATGAGGAAAAAACATTCTACAGTTCATTAGCTGGTTGCTATGAGCTTTTTTATCTGATATGGAAGAAACTTGCTTGCATACTGCAATCATTAGTTGTTTACTATCAGGTTTGCTAATAAGATTATAACCTGTGGAAGAACTTTATGGGAGAAGTTGACAGCCAATACTGAAGAACTTGATTTAATCATGTCGTGATAATCAATGTTAATAACATTTTTTCATGGTAAGCATTGTGTTTCCTGTTGTAGGTTGCCGTCCATTCAACTAGGTATAAACATGCCAGCGAGGGTTGAACGGACTGTGAGAAAAAATGAGGGTGAAACTCCTCAGCTGGTTGGAGAACCAACAGGGCAAATATATGAGATTATAATCTTTTTTGGCATCATAGACATATTACAAGACTATGACATCAGTAAAAAGCTTGAGCATGCTTACAAAGCAATGCAGTATGATCCGACTACAATCTCTGCTGTTGATCCTGGGCTATACTCGAAACGCTTCCGTGATTTCATCTCCAAAGTTTTCGTAGAAGATACTTAAAAAGGTACAGTTTTGATGCTAAACATTCATTCAACTTACAGCCAGAGGCCATCAAAAAGAGGCATTTATGGTAATGAGTTCACTAATCAGCCCATTCATTCCCATTTTGGCCCCAACTATGCTTATTGGGGGGGTTTTATGAGTGCCAGAGGATACATACAGACCACATCTGAATGGACAAAACTTAGGTCAAATTATTTTCGGCAGTTGCATCAGGTTCTTTGACAGAAATATAACAAATGAAAGAATTTTTTTTCTAGAATAATCTATGATGGGGAAAAATTGTGTTCACTATATGCATGTGCATGCAATGGTCCAAATTTAGTCTAAAAATTTGGAGCCTGTGTCAGATTGTGAAGGCTCAATCTGAGTTGTTGCATGTACATACATGTGGTAAAGATACACAAGAATTTATCCGATGATATGATGCTTGTAATTCTGTTAGAAAACCTCATAGCAAATGGAACTTGAACTTTTTTTTTCTTGGGAAATTTGTGCATTTCCCCCTCTCATCATCATAATCATAGAGACAGGAAAAATGTTGTATTGAATGTTGTTGAGAGAGCCACCATAGTATTTTGCAATTTGTAAATGAATAACAATGTACAGAATTAGTAATCATTCTTTTTGGTGGCCATTTGTTCCCAGAGGAGCCTCTGGGGATTTGGCACTGAATAAAAATGTACAGAAGGAAGGTGATGAAGAGGGGGTTTGTGTTTGTATGTATAGAATATTTAGATCAATCATCTTATTAGTCTTGGCACAGGATTTGGTATTCACTTTTTTGATTCAGTAAAATAGCTTATTCTTTTGTCTAATGATGCCTCCTTTTTTATGTTATGGTGTTGTCTATGTTTGTTCATGAACAGAAAGGCTTGAAGAACTTTATTGATGATTGTAGTTAGTGGAACTTAACAATATTTGTTTTTCTTAAATGAATTGCATAGATATTCTTCTGAATTTTATTGGAATTTTGCAAACATTTTCTTTGTTCTTAAAATATTCAGGGATCTCTCGAGACAAAATGTTATCTTTTTCCCTGGTCAAATTTCTAGCTTTTTGAACTGAAATATTTTCAGCTTAAATACATAATTTTGAAACTAAAAACAAATAACCGGAGGATATTTTTTACCTTAATGAAATATTTGTGAATATTTTAAAAAGAGATTTATTTAATTTCATACAATTCAAATAGAGATAACATAATTTAATTTCATTTTTTGTACTTTTATTTTGAGAAAATTACGCTTTTTCATGTGACTAATCCTAAGATAAAACAATTAGAAACCAAATTTATGTAATCATCGTAAAAACATTATATTAGTTTGATGATGTCTGAAGTGCTTTTAGCAATCTACAAATTATTGTCTTCAAAAGTGCTTGAAATCCTATGCAATTTTTCCTACCAATTGCAATAGAAAAAATAAAACTTACTATTTAATACTTTCAACTAAATTATTGTCTCCTTTTCCTCTCAGAATCCCATCTCCACCCTTCGATTAAAAAAATAAATGGTTCATATTTAGTATTTTATAAAAATATTATTATAATATCAAATAAAAACTATTGCCAATTGTAGTATAATTATGCATAATAGTCACATCCATTGTTGAGACGACCATTTTGAGGTGGGTTGGAACTACATTCAAGGAGGCTCACTTGAGTCTGCCAGGAACATTATTATCATGAGTACAAGGAACGCAAATACTACAGAACACTTGTTATTAACCAAGATGTAGCAATATTCACAAACCATAACATGAAAGTAAAAGAAGCTATTAAGATTATTCTTTTTCCATATGGCACCAAGGCACCAGCTAGAATGGATGCATGAGAATGAGATTATGCTCTTGTTTAGAGAGTTATCCAGCCATGATCCCCAGCAAGAAACTATTCCCCTGTCGGCATACCTCAAAAGTTTTGTTGGGATTTGTAAATCTCGTGATCGGAAGTGGCCGGAGTTACTGGACACAGCCTTACAGAAAAGGAGTATAGTATGGCAGGAAGAAGATATTGCTGGTGCACACATGGGGACCAGCTATCATCTCCACCCAAACCCATGTGCTTGTGGTCAAGATGAACCTGTAATAACATACAATGAAACAAAATTGAACAAATGACACAACTTACAAATGGGAAAGTAATAACTGCCTATGATCATCTTTTGTAGAAATTACAAAAGCAGAGATGCTGATGCAAGCAAATTACCTCAATGTTATCTCCTTCAATGAGTTCTTCCTTGCGTGTGGCCCGATCAAGCTCTGAAGTGCTATAATAGCTTGCACTCATTTGCATAGGTGGAGAGTTACCGTACCTTGAAGCATATATTCCAAAACCATCTTTGTTTCTGAATGTCACCCATCTAATATCCGCCCTACCTGAACATTCCCCAGGAACGATATAGGGAACATGCAAGTCACCAACACTCTGCTCGTAGACCCCCACATGTGCAGCTGCCTTTCTATCTGGATAACACTCAAATGGGCCTCTTCCGTACCACCTTGCTTGATCCAATGTTTTTTCCAAATTGAACTCAATTCCCACACGTGGCAATGGAGGAAGATCAGAATTTGGTTCCACATCACATTCTACAGTGACGTCCCCTGAAGCATAAATGGCATAGACCATGTTGATTTTAATTAAAATATTTGATTTATCGTGCTTGGAAACACCATGCAAAACCACCAATATTTTAACCAAGTTATTTATTGTATCCTGTATGGTACAGCTTTCGGTAACAAAGTGGAGGCTGTCAAGTTGAGCAGCTTTCCACCTGGAGAGGTAACTATGGGGTCCTCCACCTTTGTCATTATCCGTAGGAGCTCGCCAGAAACTTGGTAGTATGCCTTTACTCATCAGATTAACTCCTTTAACCTAGCATTTATCAGAATAAGATTAAAACCTTTATTTATTCAACAATTAAAACGGCTTTAAAGTCAAACAAGGATTTTCAGATCCCAAATTCAAGAGGACTTGATTCTATGGTATACGTTAACACTGTCTATTGGCAATTATAGACCTTGAAACTCTGAAAGTGAATTAACAAGTTGTGTTGCTAGGAACAACTCAGTGACTAGTGCCATTTAAATAGTGAAAATCCTAAAAAAAAAAAAAATACTACAGGAAAAAACATGCCCAGCAAAAACCTTAATGTTAACTCCACAAATGTTCATGGTTCCAATTCAATAATGAACCTCAATACCAATTAAAAATTGCATCATAAAAGAAATAAAATAAGTAATTCTATCTTCTCATTATTCATATTACCTTCCAGCTTTCAACAGTGCCTGTTTTGATGTTGAAGGCTATGTCCCATATATCTTGATGGCTAACTTTAATGATATCTCCTTGGGTTGCAGTGTGTAGAGCGGCATTGCTAATATTGATGGCCTGGACAAAATATTCAGCAATGAAATAGTGAATACCACAAATAACAAATGTTGGGAATATTGCCAAATTACTAGGTCCACGGGAAAAATTTCTAATTCAAGTTAATGTGCAAGTTAAAAATTACATGAGGTGCAATTTCTCTCCTGGCAGGCAGATGAACTTGTGTTGATGAAATGATATGACCAGCTTCAACCCAACGGGTGGAGTTCAAAAGCTTAGCATTTATTGTCAGAAATATTTCTTCTGCATCAGATGAACACCATAGAGAATACCATGGACCAGACTGCCAATCTATAGCATAACTACTTTGAGGTTTTATAGGGGCGAGACTTAAAATTCCTGACCCAAGGTTGCATCCATCCGCATGAGCACTCCAGCTGAACTCCAATCCTTGTGTCGTTTCAAAAAAATGAGCATTTGTGATCTACAAAACAAAATTTGAGTGAGATATCGAGAATAACTGACCCAGGCAAAAAGAAAGTCCCCATAAAATGAGTACCTCTAATTTTCCTTCGCGCAGAGTCACCTTGATTGGTTGGTGTAAATACTTGACTTCTGAAACAATCAAAGCCATGAATTGGGGTACAAATGAGTGAACATTAAAACAAAAGATGGAGTGCAAGGATGATATATTATATCAGCTCACCATGTAATACAGGATGAGGAGTTCGGTCAGGCCATGTGAGGCCATTTAAACAAAAATTTAAGTCATTAGGAACATCCCCAAAGTCACCTCCATATGCCCAATGTTTTCTGCCTTCTACTCCGTCCTTCAACAGGCCCTATGAATAAAAAGAAAGATCTTTCAATCCTATAAAATGATTTCCTAATGTAGACAATTGTATATGTTCAATGTCATAACTCACCTGATCAACCCAATCCCAAATAAAGCCTCCTTGAAGTCCAAAAGTGCTGTCAATTGCTTCCCAATATGAATGTATATTTCCATTACTGTTTCCCATTGCATGAGAATACCTGTCATTCACGCATTATAGATATCAAAAGGCCACAATCATTACTGAGAATAAGAGACTGTTGGAGCGGGCATCATAGCTATTGATGGCAAAACTCAAATATAGCAGGGTCCTTGTAGGTTAAAACATACTCGCATAATATTAGAGGACGGGTTTCAGTTGGATCATTTGCAATTTTCACAATGTCCCAAACACGCATATACATGGGGCACACAATATCTGTACTTGGCGTTCTAGATCCACCTCCCTCGTAGTGTAATAACCTCGTAGAATCTCTTCCTCGAATCCAACCTATTCACATTCAAATTAATGACAAATAAGAAAAGGATTAAGGAAAAAATTAAGGGGAGAGGGATAGCGAAGGCAAAAAGTGGATAAGGTTTGAATGAGGAAACTTTCCTACGAAGATTCTAAAATTAGATAATGATATGCTAATTAGCATAACCTAACTCAAGTTTAATACCAGCTAAAGCAGAATGATTTGGTCCATATCCAGATTCATTCCCCAAAGACCAAGAAAAAATGCATGCATGGTTTTTGTCTCTCTCAACCATGCCAATCACACGATCCAACATTGCAGTTGCCCAGCTTGGTTCCAAAGTAGGATGCTTGAGATGTTGAGAAAAGTCAAAACCATGCGTCTCAATGTTGGCTTCATCTATCATGTACATGCCAAAGAGATCACATAGCTCATACCAGCGAGGATGTTGGGGATAATGACTATTCCTCACAGCATTAATATTGTTTTGCTTCATTAAGACTATATCCTGCATGCACAGCCATTATTAGTTTCTAAAATCATTCAGTTAAGGTAAAATGGATGTCAAAGAAACTATATCATGGAAAGAAAAGACAAGCAATACCTTGACCATGCAGGATTCTATGTTTGTCTTCCCCACACGTGGATGATGTTCGTGCCTGTTCACCCCTCTTATTATGATTGCATGCCCATTAACAAGCAGCTGTTTGTGGACTTTGGATACTTTTCTAAAACCTACTGGACATGATTCACATTCAACAAGGCGGCCAGATCGATCTTTGAGGGTGACAACTAGGGTATAGAGGTGAGGCTGAAAGAAAATTCTTAGTCAATAATTGAATGAGTGAAGGCAAGAACTCAAGACATTTGTAGGACATTAGTTGAAGAGTAAGCATAAGACAAAGTTTCATTATTTCATCATCGGTTGTCAACATGGACTTTACTCCATTCTAAGCCCAATTAAGCCAAAGATAGTAATGGTACTGAAGGATCTTTTAAGAATCAATAACTAATACTTGAAATTTCCGTTCAAAGTTCTGGTTCTCAATTCATTATTTTCATCCAAGTTCCAACTATGTAGAAAACCTAAATTTTTGTAATTTCTTACTTGCTCTGCAGACCAAAGCTTTGGTGATTGAATTTTCCCCACAAGCACAAAACCATGGAATCCTAAAGCTGCGCCTGAAGGTTGGAGCTTTACATCTGCTACATGAGATGAAAGGAGATCCGGGCATCCATCAGAGGCAAACCAGTTTCCAGAATCATAAAGTGCTCCCTCTATGTTATAGTTTGTAAGAACACTTCCCTTTGATGCCTCTAGTGAGTTATCTAATTTAACTTCAACCTGGATAATATGCACACATTGGTAACATAAGGCATCTCGAAGATAACAAGATTTCAATATAAATACTATATTTTTCAAATAATATCAAGATAACTTTGAGACAATCAGGAGAGATTGAAGGAAGTAAAGATAAAATAAAATATATCTTGTAAAATATAACGGTCAATACATGTGCAGTGAGAGACTAAAATATCACAATGAATTTTATAACATCAGAAAAGCATAGATCACAAATATTTCAACAATTAAGTTATGGAAACATCTGCTCAACAAGCTAGTACTATATATAAATATGTGCGTGTTATTATCTGAGGTTAAAATCACCATATATAGATGCTTACCAGTATCTCTGCATAAGAAAAATCTTCAGCAAGGTTTGATTTGAAAAAATAGTCTGCAATAAATACCTACACATTGAATATGTTGATACATATCAGCATTACAACAACAAAAAGCCTTATCCCACTAGGTGGATTCAGCTACATGGATTGCATGATGTCATGGTGTTCTATCAAGCATTAAATAGGACAACATAGCAAATGCTGGACAACTCGAACTTTCTGCTTGCTCAAAACAAACATTTAAATAAGAAGATGAATATAAATACTTCTCAAACTTTTGGAGCAGATAAGGATATGAAAACTGTAAATGAGATGCATATAAGAGAGTTGGCAATAAATGATCCTTTCCTAACTCGGTCTAATTTACAAGTTCATCAATCATTGGAGAAAAAATAAGCACCACATGGATATCACATTAAAAGTTTCAACTCTTTTCTGTCTTTTTGCGCATGAAAATTGGAAAGACAAAAAGAAAAACTTTTCACTTTATTAGTCCTTCCATTTCCATATGATATGATTTGGATAAATTTCTCTTGCTGCGGAACATAAACCATGTGAAATCATAATTTTTCCATTATGCATTTTCAGACTTCCAATGAGCAAAAATGCTGATATATTGAGATATAATAATGGTAAGTAATAAGTTACAGAGAAAAAAAAACCTTAGGCTTTGCTAGAAGAAGCACATCACGGTGGATACCAGATAACCGCCAATGGTCCTGATCTTCAAGGTAAGAACCATCACTCCATCTAAACACTTGAACGGCTAGAACATTCTTAAGATCAGAACCGCATGGATGACAAAAATCAGTGATTTCAAATTCTGCAGGTAGCCTGCTGTCCTGGCTGTCCTTGTAAAACATTTAAGTATTTTGTTAATGGATGGATCCAAAAGTTGGTTAATGCCAAAAGCTTCATCCGTATAATCTCTTTGCTTCATACAATAATCTAAATAACATTAGCCGTAACAAAAGGTCAGGCCCATTTTAAATATGAAAACCCATGTCCTACTGTTATACCTGGACATATTCCAAAGTTGTTTGTCAACCACAACTGATTATTCAAATGAAACTATAGTTTTGATGTACAAAGGAAAAAGTGCAACTTTCTTAGGAATTTTGTTACTTTTTTTTTCTTTTGTACTTTAGTATTTTCTGATTTATTGCACCTTTAATCAGAAAAAAAAAGTTTTTTCATCCCAATATAATATGCAAAGGATACTAACCTCCACATGAAAGTGAGAATGCATAAAATTATCAAATAAGTGACATCGAATACCTATATCCCACAGGGGACCCATTTATCCAAGTACAAAAAGCAGAATCAACACCTTCAAAATGCAATAAAATTCTCCTACCTGTCAAAAGTCAATACAAAATGCATTTTAGTATTTTAAAGTTAAGTGCAATAGTCGATAAAAAGAAATTAACAGATAGTGACTTGGGTAAATAAGGATAACAGAACAAGATAATTTTTGCAACAAACCAGGCCAAACTATCATTTTAGACCATGAAAAAACTCAACACAACCAATTGTATAAAAGAATAGGACAGAGGAGACTTCACATTATTCAAACAATCAGATATTACAATTAATAAGCACCATAATTAAATTTTAAAACTAAAAATAAAATAGGATGGGTACAAAGAAGGACCAACAAAACCAAATTCTTCAAAAGTTTGTGTCACTCAACCAAAATATAGACACAACGTGATAACATTCCAAGAAAAATTTACTAGAACATACCCTCCCACTCTTTAGGAATGTGGAAATCAATCCTGTAGCAGCCCGTAGGATTCTCTGTAGGAACAGAAGGAGGATCCAATGGAAATGGATAATCTATATTTGTATATATAGGGCGGTCAAACCCATGCAACTGCCAATTTGAAGGAACTGTCCAATGTAGACAAAAGAACCCAAAGATGGATGAAAGATTAGCCCTTGTGATAATATAAAACATATTTAATGATGATAATGAATGTAAAAAGGTAATTTCTGTCTCATTTATCAAATACAGTGAATTCACTAACCAAATTCAGAATCTCACGCGGACAATTTTAACCTAAATGAGGCACTAACAAAGCAAAATTTTAATGCCTTAGAGGTGTCTACACTACCATTATTGGTTTGCTACGTCCCTCAAGAGACATTTCTTGTCCTTATTTACTATACTTACTTTTCTCAAGTTAGAAGTAAAGAAAGGTAATGTGATTCTTAGCATGATAAGAAAATAGTTTCCATCATGATGTTATATACTTCATAATAAAATAAAAGGCTTGCTTGATTTTGCGGTAGTTCAAAAGTGCAATGGAAAATAGTTACGAGGGAGAAACAGCATAAAACAACGTGATTATAAAGCATATGGGCAATGACATGAAAACTAACCAGGCAAAGTGTTCCACTCTGAGTCCTGGAATTCACTTTCATAAAATTTTGTGGGGACACTAGTAGGACTTGCAGCCAAGAAAAATTTCCAATATCCAGACAAGGACTTAACAAAGGGCAAGCCTTTGACCCAAAATGCAGCACAATCAAGAGCTCCAAGAACAGCATCATCATTCCAAGTAGCAGACTTGGAAACCAGTAAGTCCACTTTGCTGCGATCATACCAGTACCTAAGTGATCCTAATCATATCACAGAATGTCAGAAAACCTTTAAAAATTAAGATTGAAAAACAATGACATGCAACCAACACTCCACAAGCCAAATCAGCAAGGGAGGTTATTTATGTCCGTTTGGTTATTTCAATAGTACAATTATTGTATTGTTACCAATAGATTTATTCTTGATTCATTCCTCCATGAATTGCTAAAAACAAGTAAATCAAAATTCAAGATGAAATATGTGAAAAAAATTTCCTTTTATAACCCCAATTTTTCATCCTTTTGTCTTATCAGTACTGATAAACACAATCCGGTGATAACTGAGGTTCCAAAAGGCAGTCACTAATTTCCATACGTTTAGATGACCGCAAAATTTCAAACCTCAAATTACCAAGGATCCCAGCAAACGAAATGCTAAGTCAAATTAATGTTCATCATGGAGCCTCACCTTCAATTGAATCATTGCAATGCAAAGTAACGTGGGGGTCTCTTTTTCTCCACTTGATGAAAGATGGATCCTCCCACACTCTGTGACCGTGAACATCGGGAGGAAATACGATTTGCCCAATTAAACTAGATGCCATCGGCAAAAGCTCTCTTTGGGTGGTACTACACGGAGAGAAGAGAGTGAGTGTGAGGAAGAGGAAGAAGCAGCTCGTTGGAGGATCAGCGAGTCAATGCATTACGTTAGTGGAACTGCCACTTTATTGGATTGGATTGGATTGGATTGGGATGAAATCAGATGAGCATTTGTCGCCGTTTTATACAGAGTTGCTAATAGCGAGGTCTACGACACGTCGTTTTAGGTCCGGCTAAATATAACCACAAGAATTTCCACTGTAACACCCACAATTAAAATATAGTAACTATATATTTATTCAAATAATAACTTGAAAGAAATACAATTTAATTATGGAACTATATAATTATACGCAAGAATTACTATATATTTATTATAGTATTATTTTTCTCAAATGTTAGTTTAGTTTTAAAAAGTGAAAACCAATCGCTTCTATTTTCATATAGTACTAGCACTTTGATTTAATTACTCAAATTACTAAATTGCTTCTATTTTCATATAGTACTGTGGTGCTTCTTGTGCTCTCAATCTAGTAATAAATTTCTTTTCCATGGTTGAGGAAAGAGGAAGAAGGGCTGGTTTTTGGTGAATCTTAACTTCTGCGAACATACCAAAGGATTCGTCAAGTTCTACTCTTATATATAGGCACACACATGAATTAACTCTTCATGGTGTATCCACCACTCAAAAATAATTTTAGAAAAATAATTAGTATCATACAATATTTAATGATATAATTAGTATTATGAATTAATTTTGAAGGGGTTACTAGTATCCTAAAATATTTAAAGATGTAATTAGCATTTTAAATTAATTTTAGAGGTATGACTAGTTCTCTAAAATATTTAAATTAGTATAATTCTATTATTTCTCTAACAGAAATACAAATTTATGTTCAATCTATATCATGTGAGCTTTTTATTTTGACACGTTATTATTTAAAAAGTCACATGTGTCATATTATTTAAATAATAGTACCGAATAAATACTAAAATTGATATTGTATAGAATTTATATGTGAAGATTGAGAAATTTCATAGTTTATTTAGTGCAATTTATTAAAATAATATTATACGTGTAACTTTTTAAATAATAATGTGTCAAAATAAAATATTTACATGGCATATATTAAATGAAAATTAGTATTTTTGTATATGTTTATAAAACTTGAATGATATTTTTGGCCAAAGAACTTTAATAAAGTTAAAGATCAAGTAAATTATATATAAACTACATTTAGGAAATTTTTCCAACATAAATTTAAGTAATTAAAACCACGTTTTTCGGGATGAATTACAGGTGAAGGTTTATTAAACTTAATTGTTTATTGTCAAAATTAAATTATCCGGATAAACTTAAATCAGATTTTATTATATCATAATCCAGAAAAAGATAAATGTAAGTCAATCTTTAAATGTTTAACACCCTTCAAATCACATTATATGTGTATATATACACACACACACACACATAGCACATGCAGAGAGCAAACAACAGAACTTAAGCGTCAAAATTTCTCTGCATAGTTTTGTTTGATATCCCTTTGTTCAGTCTAACTATTCGAAGTATTTCAGCAGTTTATTGTCAATGGAGGATCGTTCTAGTGATTCTTCATCTGAAAATTATATCACACCTCCATCATCACCACCACGTGATTCATATAATATCTCTATCATCACTTCATTGTCCACTGATATTTTACCCTTCAAGTCTTATACATCTGCTTCAATCAATTCTTCGGGGTCGAAACCTAGTTATGCTGCTATTGTTGCTAAGTCCTTGAGATTGCCACCGCCAGCGACTGTGGTTGAATGTTCATCTTCCCCCACACCTTCTTTGCTAGAGAATGATTCTCACCCTGCCATGGGCGAGGGTTTGAAACTGTCGTCAGAAGAGTCATCCAAAAGTTTGACCGATGGATCATCTTCACCACAATTGCAGGTTTGGTTTTCTTTGTTATCTTTCTTTCTTTTATTCTTGGATTTAGGTTTTTTTTGGTTGCAAATAATGGAGTTTTAGTGATTGTTTCTCTACAGTTTTATTTTTTTTCAGTAATCACAAATTATTTTGTCTTATTTCTTCTTTTATATATGTATCTTGTGATCTAATACTTATTAGATCAACTATGTTTTGGGTTTCGTATACGTTCATATATCTGGAAAATATTTTAATATTTTAACCGCCATTATTATTTGTAGGGTTCTCAAAGCCCACCTTCCCCATTAGAGAAACAAGAAGTTATTATTGACGACACTCTGCCAATGCCAACAAATCATCAGCAGGAACTGGCAACTCAAAATGGTCCATCGTCTCTCAACAGTAGCCAAGGCAAGTCACAGTCAGCAGTTCATGCCGCCACTGCAGGGTCTCGCAACTCTTCTTTAAGCCACAATACACAAAAGAACGTTCATCCAAGAAGTGGATATGGATCACAACATTATCATCGTGCGGTCAATCAATATAAAAATACTCATAAGAGTTTCTATGGCAGAAACATGCATATGCGGCCAAACATCAGAGTCCTTCCCATATCTGCAAGGCCACCTCTACCACCACCGCTACCACCATTTGCGGCAAGGTTGCCTTGGCTGCCTCCACTTCGACCATCGCCATCACTGGCATCTTATTCTTACACTCAGTGTTTTCCCCAACCACCAATGCCATCTTATGGAGTCTACTATGAGTTCCCTAGTATGCACTCTCCAAAAATCACCGTATTTAATTACTTATTCTAATTTTTCTTTTCTTTTTAGTGTTGACTATATGCTATATAATTCATTTACAGATTTCGGTTCTCATTTTCCATACCATGCCACTCCAATAACTCCTCTTAATCCATATATTCCTGATCCTTATGTGCCACCATCAATACGGCCTTATTCAGTGAATGTTGCAGCTCATCCAGATCCCGAGTTACATGCTAAGATTGTCAAACAAATTGAGTACTATTTCAGGTACCCCGTTTAATTTTTAGTTAAATATTTATCATAATAAATATAAGAGTTAATTAAATAATTTATTTTAATTATAAGCGTAAAACCTCAATACATTTAGTTTTAAATATAAACAATTAAAAGGGGTTAATATAAAGCAAGTAATATATTTTTTTATAAATAATTAATTTAACTAATTTTTTTTTAAATTCGCCAATCTCCTCAATTTTCTTAATAGTTATTTAATCAAAGAGAGTATTAGTTTTTTATTTAATTTTATTTTACTAGAATTCTAATATTTGTGTTTTTGCAGTTTTCCCAATTTAGTTAAGGATACCTATCTGCGAAGGCAAATGGATGATGAGGGTTGGGTTCCCATAGGAATAGTAGCAGGTTTTCCTGAGGTATGATGTTAGCTTGCCTTTTATATATATTGCATATATTGCTTTTTCAATTTTTAATATGAAGAATGTTCTTTATTAAAAAATCCTAATTATTTAAGACAAAATAATCCTAATTATGCTTCTATATTTTCTGTGAATATTGCATAGGTTTTTGCAACATTCACTAACTGATGATGTTGTTTTCTTTTTTCCTTTTTTATCAGGTGAAAAAGTTGACCAGTAATATTAAGATTGTAAAAGACGCTCTGCAGGCCTCATCAGTAATTGAAATTTCGGTATTTTTTTGGCACTAAACTTATTTATATCAACACGTGTTTGTATAATTAATTTCTAAAACATGTGATTAAATATCTATCTTATTATTTTGTTAACAAATTATTTTCTTCTCTTAATCAGGGTGACAAAATCAGGCCAGTTGATGATGATCCGAAGAGATGGGTCTTAACTGATGCATTTAAACACTTTTTGGAAGAGAGGTCCAAAGGATTCAGTTGCACCAAAAATCAAGCTGATAATAATCAGAGCCCTGAAGACAATTAAACAATTGACCATATGCCAAAAAAATTAAATTGTTTTCTGATTGTAGGGAAATAGTGGGGTATGAACTTGTTTGAGAATTCTATATGTAGCAGAAGAGATGAATTGAGCTGTGGATGCGCATTAGAATATGCATTTTTTTTTTATTAAAGACAATTATTCTTATATAAACAAATGATTAGTGAATGATGAAAATTAATTAATAGTTGTTTTTGTACTCTTATCATCGTTATTATATATATGTGTGTGTGTGTACCACGTTATCTTAAGAATTGATTCGAAAATTCATTCATTAATTTTCCTATATAATTAAAACGGAGGCATTATATATAGTTTGATTTTTTTTTTAATAACGTTGCTGATGAGGATATATAAAGCTGTTATATATCTAGCAAATAAAATTTTAAGAATATTGATGTATATATGTTTGATATATTATGTGATTACATTATGAGGATCAAAGTGTAAAGAATGAAGTTATATTCTTCACTACCCTTGTAAAAAATACATAAAAATATAAAAGCTTACCTATCAAATTTTGTATTCTATTCATGATTTTATCCCTGGAAAAAATGAGATATTGGGTACCAACAAGCCTATGAAAACTACAATGTAAAGACTATATATAATTGATTAGCTAGATTAGATCGGCCATTTCCCCCCCTTGAATTTAATGAGTGAGCTATATTGTTGACAACTTGAACTTAGTTTGTTTTTATGTAATTAAATCTTTTTTTTTGTACGAAATTTTTTAAAAAGATGTTGAGCTTACTCATGATCTAAGGGCAGGACAAAATCTCTAATCCTCCTAAGCGATATCAATATCAAATAAGGCGAACCGTCTATTACCTTCAGGCATATTGCTAGATACCTAGGAGTTATGATGTCTTCCTAAGTACTGCGACTAAAATCATAATAAAATAGTACTTCCCAAAAATTTGAATGATATTAATTTTAAAAATTCTAATCAATAATTAGAAGTGCACTTCTTTTTGTAAATGATCCATCGATCTTTTTGCTTATTCATGTTTCTTGGGATTATGCTTCTTAGTGGTGAAATCACAAGTTAATGCATGAGTGACTAGAACAACATGGCAAATAATAATAATAACAATTCATGAGCAAATGACTACGGCAAACTACAATTGATTAATAAACGACCATACCATTTAAGCGAGTAACCACAATTTTCACAAATATCCATTGTTGTTTTTCACCATACCGTTCTAGTCAAGTATCTCAATTTAAAGGGGCGTGGGATCAAATCCCACCTTGACAAACCTCTGATGAAAGTAGAGACTCGGCTGAGGATGGCATTTTTTATGTGAGGGGCAGTAAGGTCTTTTCACTAAATTTCGAACATCCCATTTTAGTCCAAGAAGCTTGTCCGGTATTTTGTTATTTTGGGGAACTAATTTGGATTTTTTACTAGTTCAGAGATATTTTACTGTATTTTTCTTCTAATATTTTACAAACTTTTAAATCACATATTTGAAAATAACGATAAGAAATTTTAAATTTAAAGTGAATGATATTTCATTTTGCCCCAAGGAAAATAAATTTTTGATAAAAGAGAATGAAAATAATACAATTAAAGAGGAGGAGTATAAAAGGATTAAGATATTTTTTTTGATAAAAAAGGCTTTAAGATATTAATTATTTTAAATTTATATTCTTAAAATATTCCAAACCAATGATTTATATACTATTTAGTATTAAATACTTAAATTATATTCTATTCAATTCGTTGTTTTATTCATAATCATGTCCATTATTTATCTTATAAGTTTTAAGATAGATTTGTCTCTGCCTACGTGTCTTTTTTTTATTTGCTGAATTGGTTTGAAAATTATAAATGAACATATTCTATTAGGTTAGGTTAGCGCAGTTTTAAAGAATATCTTACCAAAAAAAAAAGTGTTTTATACGAAATTAATATTTAAGAAATTTAATAAAAAAAAATTTGGCCAAAGAACTTTAATAAAGTTAGAGATCAAGTAAATTATATATTATAACCTACATTTAAGAAATTATTTCCAACATAAATTTAAGTAATTAAAAACACTTTTTTCGGGATGAATTACATGTGAAGGTTTATTAAACTTAATTGTTTATTATTAAAATTAAATTATCCGGATAAACTTAAATCAGATTTTATTATATCATAATCCAGAAAAAGATAAATGTAAGTCAATCTTTAAATGTTTAACACCCTTCAAATCACATTATATGTGTATATACACACACACACACACATAGCACATGCAGAGAGCAAACAACAGAACTTAAGAGTCAAAATTTCTCTGCATAGTTTTGTTTGATATCCCTTTGTTCAGTCTAACTATTCGAAGTATTTCAGCAGTTTATTGTCAATGGAGGATTGTTCTAGTGATTCTTCATCTGAAAATTATATTACACCTCCATCATCACCACCACGTGATTCATATAATATCTCTATCATCACTTCATTGTCCACTGATATTTTACCCTTCAAGTCTTATACATCTGCTTCAATCAATTCTTCGGGGTCGAAACCTAGTTATGCTGCTATTGTTGCTAAGTCCTTGAGATTGCCACCGCCAGCGACTGTGGTTGAATGTTCATCTTCCCCCACACCTTCTTTGCTAGAGAATGATTCTCACCCTGCCATGGGCGAGGGTTTGAAACTGTCGTCAGAAGAGTCATCCAAAAGTTTGACCGATGGATCATCTTCACCACAATTGCAGGTTTGGTTTTCTTTGTTATCTTTCTTTCTTTTATTCTTGGATTTAGGTTTTTTTTGGTTGCAAATAATGGAGTTTTAGTGATTGTTTCTCTACAGTTTTATTTTTTTTCAGTAATCACAAATTATTTTGTCTTATTTCTTCTTTTATATATGTATCTTGTGATCTAATACTTA
Source organism: Leucaena leucocephala (assembly GCA_037074615.1). Lineage (NCBI taxonomy): Eukaryota > Viridiplantae > Streptophyta > Magnoliopsida > Fabales > Fabaceae > Leucaena > Leucaena leucocephala. The sequence goes on from CM073525.1 coordinate 2,593,742, forward strand.
TTAGATCAATTATGTTTTGGGTTTCGTATACCTTCATATATCTGGAAAATATTTTAATATTTTAACCGCCATTATTATTTGTAGGGTTCTCAAAGCCCACCTTCCCCATTAGAGAAACAAGAAGTTATTATTGACGACACTCTGCCAATGCCAGCAAATCATCAGCAGGAACTGACAACTCAAAATGGTCCGTCGTCTCTCAACGGTAGCCAAAGCAAGTCACAGTCAATAGTTCATGCCGCCACATTAGCTGCAGGGTCTCGCAACTCTTCTTTAAGCTATAATACACAAGGCAGCATTCATCCAAGGGGTGGGCATGGATCACAGCATTATCATCGTTGGATCAATCAAAATAGGAACACTCATAAGAGTTTCTATGGTAGAAACATGTATATGCGGCCAAACACCATAGGCCTTCCCATATCTGCAAGGGCACCTCTACCACCACCGCTACCACCATTTGCGGCAAGGTTGCCTTGGCTGCCTCCACTTCGACCATCGCCATCACCGGCATCTTATTCTTACACTTAGTGTTTTCCCCAACTACCAATGCCATCTTATGGAGTCTACTATGAGTTCCCTAGTATGCACTCTCCAAAAATCACCGTATTTAATTACTTATTCTAATTTTTCTTTTCTTTTTAGTGTTGACTATATGCTATATAATTCATTTACAGACTTCGGTTCTCATATTCCATACCATGCCACTCCAATAACTCCTCTTAATCCATATATTCCTGATCCTTATGTGCCACCATCAATACGGCCTTATCCAGTGAATGTTGCAGCTCATCCAGATCCCGAGTTACATGCTAAGATTGTCAAACAAATTGAGTACTATTTCAGGTACCCCGTTTAATTTTTAGTTAAATATTTATCATAATAAATATAAGAGTTAATTAAATAATTTATTTTAATTATAAGCGTAAAACCTCAATACATTTAGTTTTAAATATAAACAATTAAAAGGGGTTAATATAAAGCAAGTAATATATTTTTTTATAAATAATTAATTTAACTAATTTTTTTTTAAATTCGCCAATCTCCTCAATTTTCTTAATAGTTATTTAATCAAAGAGAGTATTAGTTTTTTATTTAATTTTATTTTACTAGCATTCTAATATTTGTGTTTTTGCAGTTTTCCCAATTTAGTTAAGGATACCTATCAGCGAAGGCAAATGGATGATGAGGGTTGGGTTCCCATAGGAATAGTAGCAGGTTTTCCTGAGGTATGATGTTAGCTTGCCTTTTATATATATTGCATATATTGCTTTTTCAATTTTTAATATAAAGAATGTTCTTTATTAAAAAATCCTAATTATTTAAGACAAAATAATCCTAATTATGCTTCTATATTTTCTGTGAAAATTGCATAGGTTTCTGCAACATTCACTAACTGACGATGTTGTTTTCTTTTTTCCTTTTTTATCAGGTGAAAAAGTTGACCAGTAATATTAATATTATAAAAGATGCTCTGCAAGCATCATCAGTAATTGAAATTTCGGTATTTTTTGGCACTAAACTTATTTATATCAACACGTGTTTGTATAATTAATTTCTAAAACATGTGATTAAATATCTATCTTATTATTTTGTTAACAAATTATTTTCTTCTCTTAATCAGGGTGACAAAATCAGGCCAGTTGATGATGATCCGAAGAGATGGGTCTTAACTGATGCGTTTAAACAATTTTTGGAAGAGAGGTCCAAAGGATTCAGTTGCACCAAAAATCAAGCTGATAATAATCAGAGCCCTGGAGACAATTAAACAATTGACCATATGCCAAAAAAAAAATATTGTTTTCTGATTGTAGGGAAATAGTGGGGTATGAACTTGTTTGAGAATTCTATATGTAGCAGAAGAGATGAATTGAGCTGTGGATGCGCATTAGAATATGCATTTTTTTTTATTAAAGACAATTATTCTTATATAAACAAATGATTAGTGAATGATGAAAATTAATTAATATTTGTTTTTGTACTCTTATCATCGTTTTTTTATTAAAAAAATTGGTTCTTTGTTCCAAGATATATAAAAAAAAATTGTATTTATTTTCTTAAGATCATGAAGCCTCATTTTGCCACAATTATTATTTTTTTTAGCTGCAAATATATGCTTTAACTAAATGTCAGTTTATTTTTGTTATGATGTTCACTGGATTTCAAAATTTTGTATAAAATTTAAAGATCCATATTTAAATCTTCAATATAACATATGAAGATGTTTAGAAAATGATTTTTTATGTATTATTTATCATTTCTATTTAAATTATACAATTATACAAACAAAACAAGATAATTATTTACAAATAACAACATTAATTAACAAATTCTTCATTGGGGATTTCATTTGCTATATTTCAATTTTTTAAAACAACTCAAATAATTTATTCTCTGGTATTCTATAAAAATGAATTATGATAAATATTAAAAACTTCAATTAACAATATATACCCATGTCAGTGTAAATAATTTTTGCAAATTACTCCCACACTTCGAGCTTCTACTTAATTTTATGTTTGTGTATATGTTTATAAAACTTGAATGATATTATACCCAATAATGCTTTTTCTATTATTTATTTTCTATAATTTCTAATTATATAATTAATTTATTTGAGGTAAGAAAATAATGAGAATGGCTACCTATTTGACCCCCAATTTCCTCCTTTTTCCTTATCTCCCTCAGCTCAATCTGTAAATTGTATCTTCCTTATTTTCATAACATTGGTAGAGTAATGCATTTGGCTCTTCATTTGCCAGAAGTTTTTCACCAATTTTTTTAAAGGATGTATTGGCAATTAAGTTTGTTTGGTTGGGGTTTAGTGTATTTTCCTAAAAATGAACAGTACTCGAGCGACGGGATGCAACCCTTGCATCACTGAACTATGCTCCTGTTATTCCTTTCGTCCTAATAAAGATACGGGGAACTCAAGATTCCCTCTGCTCTCCGGCTCAAGAACCAAACCGGAGTCTCAATTGGAATTTCAAACTTGGTTCGACAATTTCCATTCCCTTTTCCATCGATCCCTAATCCAGAAACTGGATGAATGATTTTTGAGATTCTAGGGTTTTTGATTGGTTGCAGAAGACGATGACTGACACCAACGGCAACAGCAGCAGCAGTAACAACCATCACCACCACCACCACCAACAACAACAAGAAGATCTCGGTCTGTACTTCCTGGAGTTGTCTCGCCACGGCTCATCTCAAGGTCCGTGCGACATGGACGAGGACGAGGAGACGCCGACGGAGCTCAACCCCATTAACAGCTCTGGAGGCTTTCTTGTAGTGTCACCAGATAAGCTCTCTATTAAATACCCCAGTGTGGACCTTCATGGCCACGACGTCGGTGTGATTCAAGCTAACAAGCCTGCTCCCAAGAAGCGCCTTGTCTACTATTTTGAAATCTATGTGAAGGATGCTGGAACTAAGGGTCACGTGGCAATTGGGTTTACCAGTAAGGGTTTCAAGATGCGAAGGCAACCGGGGTAAGGGCTTTAATACGTTTTCTCGAGGAAAAAGGTTCATGAATTGTCTTACTGGAAGGAAAGATAGGGTGGTTTACTTCTAGGTAGTTTGGCAAATTATCCGCTTCTTTCTTAGGAAAACGTATTAAGAACCAATAGTAAATCATGTTGCTTTTGGTTCGTCGAGCTATGTTGGAAGATGCAAATCTTGTTACTTCTTTGAATTTTTAACAGGGAGCGCTTTTCGCAAGAGAACAAGATTGAAGAAATAGTTGAAGTAGAGATAGTAACTGTAAAATCTAAAATCTTATTTCTTACCATCATTCAGGAACATTTTTAGTACCGAAACCTATGCCTAGTTCAATAGATCTTTATGCGGTAAAATAAGTCTCTTGAATTAACAAAGTGCTTTTGCATAGGAATCTCGTTATATTTCTTTCGAGTAGGTATGTATGCAAGAGAAATGGTATGATCTATTTTCTGTACAACCTGAAGGATGCAGCATGGGTGTTGTACTTTTCTTGTATATAACTTTAAGGCTGAAGCTTGACGTTTGAAGTTTCCTCAATTATTTGGTGACCCTTTCATTATGTTATGCTCTTCTGCATTTTGTTAGACTTAACATATTCTGCATCTTCAAAATAATGGGGGTACTAAATAGGGAGTTTAATCTTATCCTGGGCTTTGCTATCAATTTTTTAGAGTCTTTCTTTTAAGCAAAATCAGATTAGTAGACAGTGAAAGCATGTAGACAGTCTAGCTAGTTCTTCATATGTCGATGCATCCTAGCATGAAATTCTCGAAGTAGTTTCGTAAAGGCTTTACCTATCCATTTCCTCTGCATTTTTTTGAGTAATAGCTGATGCTATAACTTACATTACGTAGATATGGAACTTGCCTTTGGTACAAGTGTTATAGTATTCATGTTACAATGCTACAATGCTATTTTTGTGGCCAACATGACATTACATTGATTGGAGATTAAAACTAGAGAATTTGGCTGAAGATTATGTAGAAAAAAGAGGTAACAAATATAAATTGCATTTTATGGATCATTTGAATTGATGAAAAGTTAAAACAGCTGAGCAAGTCAGATAATTCTTATTAATTAAGAAAATAATTTATCATTTATCATTAATTTTATTAACTAATTAATTCTGAATATCATGGTTTTTCCCCAGGAATCTTAGGCTGTGACTGGATGGGTAGATCTTTAGGATTTAGTTGTTACATACTGGCCGGGTTTATGATGAATGCATGCTTGTGACTTAGTAAAAGTTGTCTTCATTTGGCTTTTCTCTGATCTTTTTCTTCGTTTTTGTTTGTAAGCGTGATGCAAATCCATTCCATGTTGCTCACATGCCTGTGAGCATGGAAATTTTGAATTTGAAAACTTGCATGAAAAAATAGATTAAATGCTAAATCCATTTTTTGCTGCATTTTATTTTATTCATATGTTTACATATAAATGTGATTTTTTTTTTTATCTTTTCCCTCTTTTGATGATAGGTGGGAGCCAAATAGTTATGGATATCATGGGGATGATGGATTACTTTATCGTGGACCAGGGAAGAGTGAAACTTTTGGCCCAACATTTACGTCCGGTGATATAGTTGGTGGCGGAATTAACTATGCCACACAAGAATTCTTTTTCACGTAAGTTGCTTTCTTTTTCTGGGAATGAATAATTTGCTATATGTGCTCTTTGATTTTGTTATCAATGCCTCAAATGATATTGGTCCAGAGCTCTAATGGTATATCTCCCTGATAATAGCAAGGCAGATGATGATAATTATTATGGATAAAAAAACTAGCAACTGTTGCAGCAATTAGTTATTATAATTGTCTAATAAGCTGTAAAATCACTGAATGGAGTTTATTTTGAATATTTTATATTTAGCTTGTTTACGGTATTGTGTGCTTGCGGAAGTATAAAGATATTTATCATTAATTTTTTTAACTGTTTTGATGACAGTAAAAATGGGCAGGTAATAGGGACAGTTTACAAGGACTTGAAGGGTCCTCTTTTTCCAACCCTTGCTGTCCATAGCCAAAACGAAGAGTATGTTGTACTGCTCCCTTTTAATAATATGTATTTCTTTGCATTTATTTTCTTAATTAACGTGCATATGGTTTTTTGTTTTTGTTTTTCTTAAATTTTCCTAGTGGAGTAGATACCTGTCATAGGGGATAATTGTGCTACCATCTTCCATCTATTGAGACTTGAGAATGTTCTATTGATTACAATTTAAATACTTAATTGTAGAGGTTACTTCCAATATATGCATTAACATTAAGCTCTAGTTAATACTTTTGTTTAATTATTCTTTTGGTTGTTCTGGTCCTGTCTTTGCTGAATTTGGGGATCTTTACTATAAGAAAATCGTTAATAGGAGAAAGGTGATCTAAGCATATAACAGTTTTATTTGAAATGTTCTTTAGTTGTGAAATAAAGATTATTTTTCTGAGGAAAACTGTGCCCATTGGCTACGTCTGCTGGTGCTACTTTCATTCAGTTCTTGTTTTCCATTTCTTTTGAGACATTGATTTATTTCATATGTACGTATTCCTGGACCCTTGGATTATTGTTACTCTTTTTGCTTTTCTGATGGAGAGCATTCTTACAGCATAGTTTCTCTTATTTGAAAATTGGTTGGGATGTTTAATTTTTTTAGTGTGTGTGTGATGTCTATATATGACAGGGTGCATGTGAACTTTGGGCAGAAACCATTTGCCTTTGATTTGAAGGTAAGAAGCTTTTATCAATTCCATCTTTTCTTATTTATTTGTTAGTGTTTAATTGTATATATCTTACTTGCAATAAGTTTTTTAGCCTCTTTTTTATTTTATCATGCTTATAACATCTGCAAACTTTACTCTCCTGTAATTTTCTTGCATATTTTTCCACTTTTGGAACATAAGAAAATGAGCATTTCAATAATTTGAGATGTCAATTTTGTGAATATGAAGGAATTGTCCCTCTTTCATTCCATACTCATGCTGGTGTTAAAAGTTAATTATTGTGGAAATCAATCCGAACAGAAGTCTCTGCCAGCACTGTTCTAGGCTTCCATACTTCACCTACTTTGACTTTTCTTGTTTAATATCCATAATTGCTAATAATTTGGTGTAATATATTTAAGAAAGATGAAGCTACTGTACAAACTGTGCATTCCAAATTGTCCCTGCATAGATTGTTAGATGCGCTAGTTGACTAAAATGTACAAAGGCCATCTAGGAGAGAGCAACTTTGCCGTATCACTAATTATCTCCACAAAACCCTTTTTGCTATGGGAATTGTTTTCTTTCAAGAAATAGTAAATTTTAACTTGAAGTTATTTGATTTTTCTAAACTTTATTGATGTATTTACATATATGCCTAACTATTTCTATTATTGGATAAGGAATTTGAAGCTCAAGAAAGGATGAAGCAACAACGGAAAATAGAGGAAATACCTCTGCTGCCATCAGATGTTAGTTATGGGTGAGATAGTATTGCACTTTATCTTTTATAAAGGCTGAAGTCACCCATCACCCATTGGCTCTTTCATTACTGATATTTTGGGAAGTAATACTATTTAGTGAATAATGAATACATCCATATTTCCTGATTTCTGAGGTACAATTTGTCATCAGAATTGTTCGTTCCTACCTTCTACACTATGGCTATGAAGATACACTCAATTCATTTGATGTGGCTAGTAGAAGTACTGTTCCTCCTGTACATATAGCTCAAGAAAATGGAGTTGATGGGCAAGATATAACATATGCTTTGAGTCACCGAAAGACTCTACGACAGGTATGCTGATGTTGTGTTCATTTTGTTGAATGTTTGGCTGGTTTTACGATTGGTTATAAAAGATTATGATTCTCCCTCAAGCGTCTGCCTCCACACTTTATTTCTCTTCGATTATCTACCTCATTTTCCATCATCTCTCTCCTTTTTCAGGTTCTCTCCTTTTCTCTCTGTTACTTCTCTATTTGTTATACATTTGTTAATTGTTAATAGAGGCTGTGATATGGGTGAAAAATGTCTCAACCTCGTATATTGATTATTGAAGAGTGTTTAATCAGGGTGGGAAATTCGAGACAAATTGTCAATTTCTTTCAAGTGCTTGCATCCTTATGAATACATGTTCCTGTAGCATTCCCCTTAATTTTGTTATTACTGTTTTATCATGACTTCACTGATGTACATTATAATTTCTCTGATGTCTTTTCTCTTTTAATGAAGCTAATCAGAAATGGGGAGATTGATGCTGCCTTTGGTAAGTTGCGTGAATGGTATCCACAGATTGTTGAGGTGGGTTGTCTTGAACCATACAAGTTGCTTTCAGAAGTATCTGTTCATATTCTTCTTCTAATCGAATCCCTCAAATTTATTAAATTAAGTGCTATCAAGTCAGTCCGGTCTGGGGTATATGCCATTTATAGTTGAAAGTAAATGTACAAGCGATTCAATTAGAAGGGATTGTCCTTGGCCATTTTATCTAATAATGTTGTTATATTCTTGGTTTGTTGAATGAATAGCATCCATTGTTTGTCGCTTGTTTGTGCATACGTTGTTTAAGGACTCTTCAACTTCATGGGAAGGCATGCTTTCATGTCATTGATGAGAGAACCCGTGGTTAGATGGAAATTGATTTCTTTGCTTTCCTATTCATATTCATAGACAGGAAAATGTGGTAGGCAAAGTAGGAAGCAGCTGCACATTTTGAGACTACTTGTGTTCATAGTGCAAGATATGACCAAAATGAAGGAATTCAGAGTAGTTGATGCTCTGAAGTTGTATTATTGTGAATCAGAGAAACAAAATGTACCCTGAGAAAATAGAAGTGGCGGAACAAAAAGAAGACTGATCATATTAAAGCTAACACCCTAATTCTACAGATAAAATCTCTGTCTCTAATTTAAAGAGAAAATATAATTCAAAATTCGAATATAGTAATGACTGTCGCACTTTGGTATCTAGATCGTATGGTGTTGGTGTGTCCTTTTATGAGAATGAAGCCTCTCATGCTTCTTAAACTTACCCAGCAACTGCTAACCGACACTCCTCCACAAGTTGGGAGGTAAACAACCAACAAACTCAGCTTCAAGCTTAATACTTCAAAATTTTTCTTTGTAATAATTTGGTTAATAAATCAACCATTGGAGCTTAATTCTTGTAAATTGTTATTTTGGCAGGTTTGCTTTGATATATCTAATTGAATTATCATTCCTTAATTATTATTATCTCTTGAGTGACCACAGTTAATTTTGGTTTTTGCAGGATAATACATCGGCTACATGCTTTCTTCTTCATTGTCAAAAATTTATTGAATTAGTTCGGGTATATTCCATTCTATATTTAGTTTGCTATACATACAATTCTGTACTTGGAAATCTTTTATTAAGTTACTCAGTTTTCAAATGGAAGTGTTTTGGCCCTCTTCACTTAATGAGGATGTAGGCTGGTATTTTCCATGGCTGATACTCTGTTAATTAGTTAAAATATATTCGTATGCTCCCTTCTTTGAACAAATAGATGTGGGCCTTGTATGTTGTAAAAAGTATAGAAAATGAGTCACTATTTTTGCCATATGAATAATGTGGTTTTTTTATAGATTTTATTTATATAAACTTGCTGAAAATCAAGTGCCAAGTGCCAACACACCTTTATAAAGTTTGTTATTAAATTGAATGTCATTTTTTGGGGGAAAAACAAATTGAATGTTATTTTGTTCTCTTGGCTTTTCTTTTGAAGACAAGTCTGACTAGGGAACATTCTAAATTTCTGTATGTGACATTAGGTTGGAGCGCTGGAGGAGGCTGTCAAGTATGGAAGAATAGAATTGGCAAGATTTTTTGAGTTGCCTACTTTTGAGGATTTAGTCCAGGTGAATTTTCTTCTGTCTGAATTACAAAACTACATAGGGGTTTGACTTTTAATTTCAATTTTTCCATTTCTGAACAATGTCTTGTATGCTACGATAGGTTTCTTGTATATTAGTGGGCAATTTTTAAGTTTTCCATTGGATTCTCTTTGGTTTAGGATTGTGTTGCATTGCTGGCGTACGAACAACCACAGGAATCCTCCGTAGGTTATCTTCTTCAGGACTCACAGAGGGAAGTTGTTGCTGACACAGTAAATGCAATGATCTTGTCCACAAATCCCAATGTGAAAGGTTCAAAGAATTGCTTGCGCTCGTATCTCGAGAGGTTGCTCAGACAGCTTACTGCTTGTTGCTTAGAGAGACGGTCTTTGAGCGGCGATCAAGGAGAAGCTTTTCAACTGCAGAGAGTGCTTAGCAGTGGTAAAAATTGCTAGTGCCAGGTCATCTCATTGTTGCCCTTCTCACTCTTTGACACAATTCTGGGCTTATCAAAATGATCATCATAGTTCTAAAGACAATGGCCAGGTCATGGAATTCAAATTGATCCGAGTCTTTTACAATGTTATCCTTCTTCCCCACCCCAATCCAAAAAATGACCGCCTGTTTCATATACTCGGTTACTTTTGAAAGAGAGGACCGGGGGGGGGGGGGGGGCGCTTTGTGCATGCAAGCTTGTACTCATCCTCATGATTTGATAGAAATCATAAATTGAACAGGCAGTGATTTCCTTGTATGTAAGAAGCTCAAAAATCTATTTCGCAGAATGGAAGTTTCATCTTTGTATGCAAGTGACTTGGTGGAAACATTGCTAAATTTGGTTTTTCTTTTCCATTTTAAGTCCATTGATCTAAGTCAACAATCGTTAGATTGTCAAGATGATTTGTCAATTTTTGAAATCCAACGTTTTGACATAATTATTTTTTTACGCGCAATAAATTATAACTTGGTAGAAATTGTATTGAAAAAGATATTGTGGGGCAAGTAAATTTTATCAGGAAAAAAAAATGGAGAGACCTTCTAATGCAGTACGCTTGTAAATGGTTTATTATTGAGTTGTACTTGCTGAGCATGGGATTAGGCATTATCTGTTTTGATTTATTTTATGATGGAGAAACTAAAGATTTTTTTTTTAATTTTTAAAATGGGTCCTTGACCATACAAATCTTAATAGAAACTACGGTGATAAATGCTTTTGGAATATTCAATTTTTTCCGTAAAAATATGAAATTTAAAAAATTAAAATTATTATATGCTCCCTTCAACCTTAATTTAAGGCAATCACCTCATGCATCTTAAGGAAACATTGTTACATTTTTGAACTTGTTAAAGGAGCCTCTGATTCCATTGTATAAGAAATGATTTAAAGGTAAAAACGGCCAATCATTATATAATATTACATGGTAATTATAGTACCTGTGTAGGTGTTTCTTGTATTGTAGTGGGGTAGGCATTGGTCATATTGTAGGTTTGGTGGCAATTGTCTGTAATGGACTAATAATTTGGATGAATCAGGTGTTGGCAAAGCTATTTTTGTCTTTGAGCATTGTGTTGGCCATTTTCAATGAACACTTTCTGAACTAGTTTGATATATATCAATGAATATAGTTGCTTCTTGGAGCATATTAGAAACTTGTTAATTTTTAGAAGGGTACTGGTCAATTCCCTGTACCAATGTTGTGAATTATTATGCTTTACTTGTCCATGATTGTGTTCTATTAGGAAAGAGATTGCCATTTTCAAAAGGGTACTTATTAATTCCCTATACCAACGTTATGAATCCTTATGCTTTACTTGTTAATAATTGTGTTCTATTGGGTAAAAAAGATTGCCAGTTTCATAAGGGTGCTTATTAATTCCCTATACCAATGTCATGAATCCTTATATGCTTTATTCCTTGTATTCTAATATTTTAAAAGCTATTAATATTTTATTGCAAAAATAGCTGAAAAATCCAAATTTTAGGAATTTACTGCCCACCCTACTATCTGCAAAAAAAAAAAAAATTATTGCCCACATTTACCTACGTCCTCGAGCAGATATAACTCTTTTGCATTTATGTACAAAATATTTTTAGTTATATGTAAACTTCTTCCATTTTACCTATAAAATAGGATGTGTGTAACTGATCTTCATTAGGTGTACAATTATATTTAAAAAAAATTTAAAATAGAAGACATTTACATATAAAGATATTTTATATATAACTCAAGAAGAGTTATACCTACTGAAGAACTTAATTTGTTAAATAGATTTAAGTACCTTTAAGCAATAAATATTTCATTGAGGGATTTTTTTTAGTAATTTTTCATATTTTATTTTATTTTGCTTTAAAATTTGGGATGTTAGATTTTTAGTTGCCGAAGCTTCGACGTTAGTCTGGCCCCCAAAGCCAAGCTCTAGCAGCACTCTAGCAGTGGTGATGGGATTTTGGTGATGGATCCAACTCTCCTCTTTAAGAAAATATGGAAGTTTACCACATTAATCAATAGTTTATTGGTTTTTAGTATGACCTCAAATTACATGCCTTGAACTTTTAAATATGAAAGACAATGTATGAAACTCCGCTAATATTCAGAGAGTATAAAAATAAAACTATTCTTGGTGAGCAATTAGAAACATGCCAAGCTATTCTATCGTGTCTTTTCGACAACTTTACTTAAAATTCAGAGATTATTAAAATAAATCTACAAGTTTACTTAAATTCACAACTTTGATAACTTTGCTACTGATATATAAAAGCCTCCCATCTTATTGACTATAAAAATAACACTACTCTATCATATCTTTTCAACAGCTAAAATAGAATATTTGAAACCAATCGCATGGATTTGACCTATAAAAAATAATTTTTTAAATAGATTGATATTACTAATTGTAAATTTTAAAATTAAAATAGTAATAATTTATAAATGTAATATATAATATAGAGATCATTTTCATCCATATATATATATATATATATAGAAAGAGAGATGATCACGTTATCATATTGAAAACGACCAGGAGCAAAGTAACTTTTAAAAAGTGGTGTTCTTGATAGACATCTTAATTTGAAGATCCTCACATATATTAAATTAATAATCATGTGGGTGGATCATTGTCCTTAATTAAAAAAAAATATACCTTGCGTAATCGAGATAGATACTTTTGCACATTCATCTTGCGTTCTTTTCTTTATTTTCCATTTCCAGCAATCATATATCGACTTTTCTTCACCTTCTGATTTCTTACACGATGTAGCTTTGATTTTGTTTCAGATTCAAACTACTGATTATTACTGACCAATTATAATTAATAAATTATAAATCCATTAACATTTATAGCAGAGCTAGTTGTATATATATTGTCTGAATCCTTTACATTCATATAATTAACTCTAATATGCATCATTTTCCCTATACATTCATATGATGTCACTCCCAAGGAATTCATAAATAGTGTAACAAAGGAAGATAATCAGATTTAATATATACACCTGGCAATTATTCATGAACCAAACCTACCACATCGATCGAGTTGACTAATAATTAACACTATATATTAATACATTTTTCGACTTCCTAATCATTCTCGAATTGTTTCATTTTGATAATTTAGCAGCCATGGTTGATGACAGGCCCTCTAGAGGTGGCTGGAATGCCGCCATCTTCATCATTTGTAAGCTCTCATCTGATCTTTCTCCTTCTCTGTGCTATCTTCTTGTTTTTTAGTTTTTCAAGTGGAGAATTGATTTTTAGCTGTACGAGGTAAGTTATATTGTAGAACGCAGAAGTACTTAAAATAAGTTGATCCAAACTGACCCGACCCTAGCACCGTTGAAACGGGTTAGCTTGCTTGTTCCCAAACTAGTTTTTCTTGAACACAGCACAGGTTTTCAAAGAAATTCAATACCTTGCATTTATATGAGGCTATATGATCAGTTTGATTGAGATAGTTTTTGAGTTGATAATGAAATTAAATAGATATATGCAGTTGTGGAGATGGCAGAGAGATTTGCGTTTTATGGATTGAGTGGGAACTTGGTGAGTTACCTGACCAATGTTTTGGGAGAGACAACATCGGCAGCAGCTAAGAATGTCAACACATGGGTTGGTGTCTCCTTTGTCTTCCCTTTGATCGGAGCCTTCATCGCCGACTCCTACCTCGGCCGTTTCAAGACCATCATCTTCTCTTCCATCATCTATTTCTTGGTATCTATATTAACTCGACCTTAAAGCTTAAGTGATACAAGTTTGATCAGTTTGAGGTTGATGAAACTGAGGGAAACTTCTGCAGGGAATGGTTTTGTTGACACTGTCGGTGTCAGTGATTCCAAGGCATAGCAGAAAGATGGTGTTCTTCCTAGCACTTTACATATTGGCGGTAGGAGAAGGAGGACACAAACCAAGTGTTCAAACATTTGCAGCAGATCAGTTTGATGAAGGCTCGCCACAAGAGAGAATGGCAAAGAATTCTTTCTTCAATTGGTGGTACTTAGGACTTATAACTGGTGCTGTTTCTGCCATTATCGTTGTCATTTATCTTCAGGTAACTTCTTCATTCAACATTTTCTCCCTATCACTCTTTCCACTTTACTAATTATTTGTAGCCCCCACAAAAACAATTAATTGACCTTGTTTTGATTTTCTTGAGAAATTATACAATTTTTATTAATAAATGTTGGGTTATAAACTAAAGTTTTATTCATGTATTAAAACTCAACAACTAACTAGGTCAACTAATTAAACTAGTGAATTGCTCTTCTTCTCGTTGATTTGGTCAAGAATTTTAGACAAATCAATTAAGTTTGATTTTATCTTTATTTTTTTCTTTGGTTGTCATTTTGAATTTTAAAAAATACCAATTCATCATAATTATACTTTAATAATTATATTTTGTTAAATTATGTATGATTTTATACGTAATGTTCCATTAATTTATAGATTGATTTCTCTCTCTCTCTCTCTTTTTGTTAAAAAAAAAGGTTTATATCAATTGGGTCATGGGGGCTACGGCATATAGATTGATTTCTTTTATATTTAAATGTGACTCCTTTTAGGGTTATACTGTTGGATCACTATCACTGTTTTAACTGGTTCAATGACCAGTGTGGCCTTCAGTACCTTGGTTTTAAGGCATCAAGTGCTTGTATCCTTGGGTACCATAGGCAGCAGCAAAAGTAATGGGCAACAGGCCTTAAATCATCTCACGTAGCCCAACAGGCCTTAAACTAGCTTTGGGTCGATCTGAAAAACCAGTGTTGACTATGTAAACACCTATGCCCATGAGCCTATTCAACATGGAAGATTGTCCCTTTATTACTCGAGTTAAAGTCTAACGAGAAATTATAGTTGAGGATATAGATATTAAAATTAAATAAGTTTAGAATCGAAATTACTTTGAAGGACTAAATGTACTATAAAAATCTAACTTTTCATTTGTTGACATTTTACGGATTTATTAGGATAATGTTGGGTGGACCGTAGGATTTGGAATATTGGCAGTTGCTATAGCTGTGGCTTTTGCAATTTTCTTGATTGGTATAAAAAAGTATAAAAAACAAGGCCCACTCGGAAGTCCTTTCACTACGGTGGCGCAAGTGTTAGTAGCAGCCACCCGGAAGTGGCGCGTAGACGAGACGCGCGATGGAAAAGGTGTTTTTTATGGAAACAAGACAATAATGCATGGTGATGATATGATTTCGGAGACTCAAACTAGAGTTTTGGCTCGTACAAAACATTTAAGGTATTATGAATTATCTCTCCTTTGTATAAATAGCAAAAATTAGTCCTTTAATTATTATAATTTTAATTTAGTTATAATTCAATTCTTAAATTTTAATTCACTATAATTCAGTTTTTATAGTTTTAACTGAGTTAAAATTCAGTCATTAAACTTTAACTCGATACAACTCAATTTCTATAGTTTTAATAATTTAAAATTTGGTCATTATATATTTTTATGAAGATTATGAATTAAAATTTTTACATGATTAAAACTGTAGGTATTCACAGAATTTCTAATAAATTGAATAATAAGTATAATAATTGTGTTGTGTTGAATTAAAATTTAGGACCTGAATTATAATTAAATTAAAATTATATTGATTAAAAGATTAATTTTTTTCCTTATAAATATAATTCTTGAGATTTAATAATTACACTTTTGATGACGTACGTGTTTCAGATTTTTGGACAAGGCAATGATAATTGATGAAATTGATACATCAAGCAACACAAGAAATCCTTGGAGGCTATGCTCATTAAACCAAGTTGAAGAAATAAAGCTAGTGTTTGGCCTTATACCAATATGGCTAACATGCTTGTACTTCAACTTAGCACAGGCTCAATCATCGACCTTCTTCACAAAACAAGGTAGCACAATGATTAGATCACTAGGACCTCATCACTTCAACATCCCACCAGCTTCACTCCAATGCATCTCCGGCTTCGCCGTCATCGCCTTCATCCCGATCTACGACAGACTCCTCGTTCCTCTACTAAGAAAATTCACCGGCAAACCGACCGGCATCACGATGCTTCAAAGAATAGGCATTGGCTTACTCCTATCTTCTCTAACCATGCTTGTCGCTGCCCTAGTAGAGTCCAAAAGGCTTAAAGTAGCAAGCGATCATAATCTCTTGGACAATCCAAAGGCAATATTACCGGTTAGGGTTTGGTGGTTGCTTCCTCAGTATATTCTTCTAGGGTTTGTGGATGTTTTATCAATTGTAGGGCTTCAACATTTGTGTTATGATCAGATGCCAGAAGCTATGAGAAGCTTGGGAGCTGCATTTTATATAAGTAATGCCGGTGTTGCAAACTTTATCAGTAGTGCTGTTATATCCATTGTGGAAGCAGCAAGTAAAAAGACATGGCTTGGGAATAATAATCTGAATAGGTCACATTTGGATTATTTCTATTTTCTGCTCGCAGGATTAGGGTTATTGAATTTGGTTGTTTATGTTGTTGTTGCTAATAGGTATGTTTACAAGAAAGTTGAAGGATTTGATGATGAAAGAGGAGAGGAAGAAGAGATGAGGAGTTTTAATGGACGTGCCAATCAGAATGATGGAGAAAACGCCCTTGGTCGTAAGTGACGAGCACTTGTATTTATTAATAGTGTTTTTATTGCTTTTTTCCCCAAATCAAATGGGTCATTGTTTGCTGTGTGTAGTAAACAAACAGTATATGATTTACAATCAATTTCATATTTTAGATTGATTAGGTTTCAGCCTCCATGCTAAATGCCAACGCTATCTTTTTTATAATAGAGAGTTTAAACGAGTTGAGAGCATTTACTTAACTTATAAGAGAGAAGAATTCTGGCAATGGATAGTTGTAACTCCAAAATCTTCATATTCATATAGGTTATGCATGCATAACATAAATTTTTAGTTAGATAGACCCACTTGATTCGTGATCAAGCTGGATGATGAAAAATTATGTTCGGTTCTTTTGGATGAGGGATCTATTAGAATTAACATAACAAAAAAAAAAACTTGACTTGAATGATCCTATATTAAGAATTTTTTTTTGTACAATTTTTTTTGAAAGGGTTGGGCTCACGCACTATTTAAGGATGTATTAAAGTTTCCATTTTTTTTAGGCGATATCAATATTAATTAGGGCGAGATATCAATTATCCTCAGGTTAAACTTAGATATCTAAGAGATATGATGTTTCTCTAAGTACCATGATTAGGATTATAACAAAGTAATACTTTTTAAATATACAATGGTCATATGTCTTACCTCTTCGCTAATTGAATCCACAGACGATATGTTGTATTAAGAGCTAAATTCACTAAAGGAATGTATCATAATCATTTTGGAGAACCCTCATGGCCCAATGATCTTTTATATATTTTTCTAGTAGTAATTCTAGGTACCATATTGCTTGTATCGGAGGCTTAGCGGTTCTAGAACCATCAAAGATTGGGAACCTATGGATCCATTTGCAACTCCTTTTGAAATATTGCCTAGTGGTATGCCCCCCCACCCCCTATTTCAAATATCGCAAGGGTTCACCAAGATTAAAATATATCTTTAAATTTAAAAAATATTTATAAAAATATTTATGAATTACCCATAAATAGAGTCATCACATAGTTAGTGAAATTTAAATTATTTATAATGCTATGTGAATATGAAAAGTGCAACTTGCCGTGTCTTATATATAGATATTGATAATATTGATTGGTATATTCTGTTTATACATATACTACTAAAAAAACCGGAAATTTTGTTTTGACATTTGAGACGGATATGCATACACACACACAACCATGGATTGGCGTAAAAAATTTCTTGATTGCAAATATTTTTGCCACAGAATTTCACCTTCCATTGCACATGTTAACAAATAAATTTTTGTGACGGATTTGCAACATTTTTTTTAATGTCATAAATCCATGGCAAATTTTACGTTTACTTGTAGTATGCTTAACAAAAAAAAAAAGTTCAAGGGAATGATGAAACGGAAAGAGACAAGGGAATTCAATTGACGTCACAATCAACATGGTGAAGAATATATTCCTGTTCTTAAGTCAACATTTGCATGGATTACGAATGATAGATAGAGGCTAAAATAAGACACCATATACGATAAAAAATTTTAACTTAAGGAAAAAAATATAAATTCAAATTTTTAACGAGTGTATGTATTAGAAGAGGTGGGACCAGAAGATTCGAAGTTGCTGACGAATTCCCATAATCTCAACAACTGTGCTAGGAATTATTAATGTAAGTAATTAAACCATCAAATGTAAAATCAAACACGCGTACAACAAAGAAGATCCAAATTCCAAAGGCAGTTGATTCCTATGGCAATAACGAGAGAATCAAAGGTCACGTTGCGTTACAGAAATTAATGTTAAAAAGTAAATTAAAGATCCTTATTTTGACGCATTTGGGTGCAACAAGCAAGACACTTTCAATGAAATCCTAACATATTTCAAAGTCTTAACAAGTGTCACTGTATATATCTCTATTCAAATTATAACGATATTTGCTGTAATTTTACATTATTTAAACGGAACTATCCTATGTTCAAATTAAGATCATTTGACTTATGCCCAATGTAATTAAAACGCTAATTAAATTAAATTGTTTGCTAATATAATGAATTTTAATTGTATAAATTACGTGCCGGCGTGAGTAGGCTACTTGCGGATTGACTATTGAGTCTTGTTTAAACAACTTGGACGCAAAGTCATCATCACCTTCGTCCAATTCTAACATACATGACTCTTGCAAACGTTACATTTCTTTTAATGTTGGAACTAATTATTCTCTCTAATCTTTATTATTATAAGCACTTATTAACAACTTCGCATAGTTTTAAAAACTTTATTTAAAATTAGCCAATCCTTTGAAAATTTTAAAATTACCTTAAAAAAAAGTTACTTAATTAGCTAGTTAGGAAATATCCAAGCATATAGGTCATCTAGAAAGAAAAGATAATACTTCATAGACAAAGGGTCTTAATTATATGAATTATAAGAAATTCCCTTATAATAAGGACCGAAAGAAATAATGGATGATTTTGTTGGGAGGACAAAAAAGAGAGGGGAAAAAATAGCCACATCTATATATTATATGCATAGATCTAGCTAGTCAATTGATGAGCAGACATAGCATCAAGTTTCTTCTAATTATGAACACAAGTAATTAACAGCTGGACAGAACATAACGTTGAATTAAAGCCAACTTATATTAATTTCTGCCGATTTCTTCATAAATAACTAACATTAATCAAATATATATATATATATGATAAGACAACATTTATCTGCATAAATGACACGCCGAGTTTCTTCCGACATTCTCAGAGCTAATTAAGCAAACTTGATATAGCCATGGATACAACAAATGAAGCTTCAAAGAAAGCCAATTCTCCAAGTGATGATGATGATAATTACAAACGCTCAACAGGTGGCTGGAATTCTGTCTTCTTTCTCATATGTAAGCTCTCTTTCTACCCCTTTTTCTCTCATATCATCAACCTTAATATATGCTTTTTTTTTTCTTTTTAATTTGCCCAAGCTGAAATTAAAAGTCAATAATATAAAGAATAAAAATTAATTAAAAACAAAGGCATTTATATATTATTCGTTTTTTAGTGAATTATATATTTTTTTCATATAATTTGCTAAACTTATATCAAACATATGCATATTTTTATATTATTAATTTAAAAAAAATCTGTGTATGACGTGAAATTACAAAATTCAAGGAAAAAAATAATTTTCGGTGAATCAATAATGCTTGAGTTTTTAAAAAAATAAAATTCTCTGTACAGATTCGGCATGTAATATTTGAATATTACTATTATCACTGTTCAAACTTTATACCATGAAATCGGCTACTAAGAGATTTGATAAAATTTTACATTAGCTATGGGGCGCCTAACATGTGTTGGGACCGATAAATCCAAATTTTGAAACGTAATTCACATAAAGCTTGAAACGCAGTTGTGGAGATGGCGGAGAGATTTGTTTTCTATGGTTTAACTGGAAACATGATAACTTTGCTCTCCAATGATTTGGGAGAGACAACATCGACAGCTGCTAAGATCGTCAACACTTGGGTTGGTGTCTCCTTCGTCTTCCCTTTGCTTGGAGCCTTCTTAGCTGATTCCTACCTTGGTCGTTCTAACGTCATCTTCTTCTCTTCCACCATCTATTTCTTGGTACGAGTACTAACTCTTACTTTACAGAGAGTTCGAGAAATGAGTTGTATTCTTCATGACTTATATATCGATGATGATGGTCAACACAGGGAATGATTTTGTTGGCAGTATCAGTATCAATGATTCCTCTGCATAGTCGAAAGGCGATGTTTTTTGCAGCACTGTACATATTGGCGATAGGAGAAGCAGGACAGAAGCCAATCATTCAAACATTTGCAGTGAATCAATTTGAAGAGTCGTCATTATTACAAGAGAGAAGGGTTAAGAGCTCCTTCTTCAATTGGTGGTACTTTGCTACTATCATTGCTCAAGTTTCTGCCCTTTCCTTTGTTATTTATGTCCAGGTATTGCATTGACTCCTTCTACACCCTCAAACTTTCATGAGTCATACTTGCTTACAGTACACAGTACTTGCAAATTACTCGAATAATGTCCTCACATAATGGCGTGATTCCAAGGAAGAACGGTGTACTTCGGCCCTGTTTGACATGATAGAATGGTTTTTGAAGGAATTGGAATCGGAATAGAATTATTTAATTTAAAAACTACTAAATTAATTTGGATAGAGCACACAAGTTAAATAAATTACTACTTAATTTTTTTAAAAAAATAAATTACTTAATTAATTACAACAAATATAATTTAATATCATTAAAATAGCCCATATAAAACATTATATTATAGATCCGTCTATATAATTAAGTAAATTAATTTTAAAAAAATAATTAATATTATAAATAAAATAAGTTCATAGAGAAGTATTAAGGTAGGAGCTTATATATAGAAATTTTACTTTCTTGGTGGCAATTTTTATTTGATGGAAATAGGATAACGTTGGGTGGGCAACCGGCTTCAGCATATTAGCGGCGGCTTTGGCTATTGCATTTGTTATCTTCTTGTGT
Organism: Leucaena leucocephala; assembly: GCA_037074615.1. Taxonomy (NCBI): domain Eukaryota; kingdom Viridiplantae; phylum Streptophyta; class Magnoliopsida; order Fabales; family Fabaceae; genus Leucaena; species Leucaena leucocephala. The sequence goes on from CM073525.1 coordinate 2,614,660, forward strand.
GGCATCAACAGGTATCGAAGACAAGTGCCCCTCGGAAGTCCCTTCACTTCGCTCGCACAGGTGGCAGTAGCCGCGGCTCGAAAGTGGCGCGTGGATGAGACGCTCCATGGAAGGAGACTTTGTTATGGAGACGCTATCAATGGCGATTTAATCCTTGAGCCTCAATATATGACTCTGAGTCGGACCAAAAAATTTAGGTATAAACGAAAGTGAAGTATCCCTCAAATTATATTAATTCTTAATTATCATTTGCGCAAGGGAAAATTAATATTTAGTCTTTATAATTTTAATTTAATTATAACTCAATTTTTAAATTTTAACTTTATACAATTTAGTCTCAATAATTTACTCATTTAAAATATTAGTCAATTTATTTTAAAAAATAAAATTATATATTTCATTAATTTTATAATGACTAAATTTTTAAATAATTAAAATTATAGGTACTAGGTTAGTATATTAAAGTTGAGAGATTAAATTTTAACTGAATCAAAATTAAATTTAAAGTTTTTCCTTTGAGAATACCTCTCTATTAATCTGTCATCATGTACTGAATCAGATTTTTGGAGAAAGCAATGATAATTGACGACATTGATGCATCAAGAAAAACCAGAGATCCATGGAGGCTATGCTCATTAAACCAAGTGGAAGAAACAAAGCAAGTCTTACTCTTGACCCCAATATGGTTAACCTTCTTGTATAATAGTGTAGCCCTAGCTCAGGTCTCAACCTTCTTCACCAAACAAGCCAGCACAATGGCTCGAACCATTATTATTGGACACAATCACCAACACTTCCCCATCCCACCAGCATCACTCCAATGCATCACTGGCTTCACCATCATCCTCATAATCCCAATCTACGATAGACTCTTCGTCCCGCTCACTAGAAAATTCACTGGCGAACTCACCGGCATCGCTATGCTTCAACGAATCGGCGTCGGTTTGTTCTTTTCTGTTCTAACCATGCTTGTGGCCGCCCTAGTTGAGAGCAAAAGGGTGAAATTAGCAAGTGATCACAGTCTCTTGGATGATCCAGAGGCAATAGTTCCAATTACGGTTTGGTGGTTGGTTCCTCAGTACATTCTGAGTGGGGTTTCTGAAGCTTTTGGGATTGTGGGGCTTCAACATTTTGTGTATGATCAATTGCCAGAGGCTAAGAGAAGCTTGGGAGCTGTGTTTTGTATTTGTAATGTGGGGATTGGGAATTTCATTAGTAGTGGGATTATCAATGTTGTGGAGGTTTTAAGCAAAGGGAAATGGCTTGGGAATAATTCTCTGAATAGGTCTCATCTTCATTTGTTCTATTTTCTTCTTGCTGGGTTAGGGTTTTTGAATTTAGGTCTTTTTGCTTTTCTTGCTAAGCGGTATGTGTACCGAAATATCATCACCCAAAATTATGCTAACTCAAAGCCTTGAAACATTATATTTATACAAGTGTACTTATAATATTCATTTTTTTAAAAAATAACTTCGAGTATTCATAAATTAACACTTAGCTTGCAAGTCGTGTATTTCTTTCAATATGTTATATTGTTTACAAATCGTAAATGATTAATCATGATTCAGTGATTCGATTATGGTGGAATATATGGGGCTTGTTTATAAAATATATAAAAGAATATAGCAGCCTAGTGACATATTTGTTTTATAGGATATTTTTGGTCTTACCTTCTTGACTAGGCAAACGGAATGAGTATTATTTTGGACATTTCAAAGAGAAGTAAACAAATCATACAAATATTAAAATATATTTTGTGTATTGTAAAGTATGCTACATGTATCATATCAAATACATCTGTATATCAATCTCATCTACAAAACAAAACAAAAATACATGAATGAAATTTCACCAGCTTGAATTTTCTGTACATTCATTTAATACATCTAATTTCAATTGTTCCTTTCAAAGTTTAGAAACTTCAATTTTTATTAATTTTTTACTCATTTTAAAAAATTTAAAGATCTCGATCTAAATAATTCGAAGTAGATTCACGTTACCTATACATCCTTCAGCATATACATGAGTTATTTAACTTTATGCATTTCTTTGCAAAGAGTGATATTCTTCTTGATTTAGTTTTGGGGTTACCTTCAAATCCCAGAAATAATAAATTATAAATCCATTGACATTTATCGCATATATATAAATATATTATACTAATTAAAGCTGGCAAATGTGTATTTAAATAAACACAACACCGCCAAGTTTCTTCTCATTCTCAGTGGGTTCATATAGCGAAGCAGCCATGGATAGCACCACGGCTCCAAAGGAAACCAACTCCATTTGTGATCACAAACCCTCTAGAGGTGGCTGGAATGCTGCCATCTTCATCATTTGTAAGCTCTAACTAACCTCTTCTCCCTCTTCTATCGCATTTTACCATATAAATCCAGATTCTTTATAATTTTTTGATGTCACCGGAGACTATTTTCTATTATTTTTTTCTGCAATATGCACCACATCAACTCTTTCATGTACATGTACATGTTCATTATAAATCTTATCATTTCTTATCTAAGAACATAACTTTCTCAACATCCTCATCTCTGTGGTACTGCAACTTTATGATCTTATTGTTCCCTTAAAGCTAATCATTCACCACCATATAACATTAATGTTGGTCTAATAATAGTTTGATAAATCTTTCTTTTTAAACTTATTAGATACTTTCCGAACACAAATAACTCTAATAGTTACATGTGTGATATTTTTACTGAGAGCATTTACATGAACTTGAAAATATTGCAGTTGTGGAGGTGGCAGAGAGATTTGCGTTTTATGGTTTGGGTGGGAACTTGATAAGTTACCTCACCAATGTTCTGCAACAGCCAACAGCCACTGCTGCAAGAAACGTCAACTTATGGGTTGGCCTCTCCTTCATGTTCCCTTTGTTTGGAGCCTTAATTGCTGATTCCTACTTTGGTCGCTTCATCACCATCATCTTCTCTTCCCTCATCTATTTCTTGGTATATTATTATTCATATATCTACACTTTCCCAACAATTACACTTTTATGTTACTTGATTTTCACATAGAAATATATACTGCTAGAAAACAGTGTCGCATATTATGAAAGATGGCAAGATTCATGATCGTTTGCTTGTCAATTTTTGTTACTCGCTATGCTATTATAGTCATTCATGGATGATTAAATTTGTATTTGAGAAAATAGTGGTCACTTACTCAGATGGTATGGTCATTTGCTAGTCAGTTATTGCTATTCGCTATGTGCTATTATCGTCCTTCAAGATTAAACTTGTGTTTGTGAAAATAGCGGTCCCTTACTCAGATGGTATGGTCCTTTGCTTGTCCATTACTGTTCTTCGCTATGTTGTTACAGGCATTCATGAATAATTATTAAACTTGTGTTTGTGAAAATAATAGTGATTACTCGCTCAGATGGTACTGTTATTCCCTAGTCAATTGTTGTTATTCACTCATATTTATGCTATAGTATGTTTAACATATATACATCCTTAAATATAAAACCTAATTTTTAGTACAAATTTATACTATAAACTAAATTTTATATATATAAGACTAGAAGAGTATATATATAGGTCAGTTTGAATAGATTTTTAAAAAATGATTTATGGAAAAAAATTTAGACATCATTTATATAAACTTTTATTATGCAAAAAAAAATAATTTTAAATAGATGAATGTTTAAATAGTTATTATTAGATTAATTTTTATAATTATTAAATTATCATAAATAGTATGAGATAATAAAAAAGATTATTGTTCACTCATCAGACTACAACCCACGCCTCTTCTTTTCCTTTTTCTCTTATTCCACTGTTCATCTCTACAACATCCCATCTTCTTCCACTATTCATCAGGCCTCCGTTGGCTCTTCATCTTCTTCTTCCATTTCTTCTTTTTTCCCTGTTCTTACTCCTATTGTCCAGTGATGCTCCCACAGCTACTTCTCTCCCCCTTCTTTCTCATGTTGTCTAGTGATGCTCCCACCCCTCCCCCTGCCCCAACCCCTGCCCCTCTTCTTTCTCCTGTTGTCTGGTGACACTGCTAATGAATAAGATGAGCCGGAGAAGACGAGATGGCTGATGCTGCTGATGGGAAGAAAAAGAAGTTCGAGATCATAAGCCTTTATTAGAGACCCACTATATTTCATCAACGGTGAAGCTTTTCACCACAAAAGAGAGGAGAAAGGAGAGCGTGTCAGAAAAAAATAGGGATAAAATTGTCTTTTGATGTCTATAAACCTTTTTTTCTATTCAAGAATCTATTTCAAATAGCTTATTTGAAATTATTGTTTGATCTATAAGTCTTTGTAGATAAATAAGGTTATTTGTTTTAAAATTTTCTTTAGACCATCCTTTTAAAACTTCAGTTTTATTGCAATCCAAATAGGCACTATAATTACACTTCCCCATCGGTATACATAATGTGGAGAATGAGTTTGATGAAATATATGTATGCGCACAGGGAATGGTTTTGCTAACACTATCGGTGTCAGTGGTTCCATTGCAGAGTAGAGAGATTGTGTTCTTCGCAGCACTTTACATATTAGTAATAGGAGAAGCAGGACACAAACCTTGTGTTCAAACATTTGCAGCAGTTCAGTTTGATGAAAGATCCCCAAAAGAGACAACGGCCAAGAACTCCTTCTTCAATTGGTTGTACCTAGGAATTAACGTTGGTTCTGTGTCTGCCATTTTGGTTGTTTATGTTCAGGTGATTATATTAAACCTTCATTGAAACTCTTCTCTTTAAATTTTTAATTATATATCTTCTATTGGGTTAATTGTACATGCATTATGATCAGGACAGTGTTGGATGGGCGCCAGGTTATGCAATATTAGCAACGGCTTTGGCTTTGGCTTTGGCATTTGTGATTTTTCTGGTTGGCATAAAGAAATACAGAAAACAAGGGCCACCGGCAAGTCCTTTCACCACGGTGGCGCAAGTGTTAGTTGCCGTGGCTCGAAGGGGTGTCGATGAGACACACGATGGAAGAGTTCTATGGAGATACATCAAGGGAAGATGGAAATATGGTTGTGAGGGCCCAAACTAAAACCTTATCTCGCACCCAACAATTCAGATGATTGAGGTAATATTTTATGCAAGGCCCTGTAGCCTGTATACTTCCCTATTTAATAGGAGGTTGTGGATTCATTCTCACTTGTGACATCAAGCTGTTAGTATTTGTCCCTCTAATTCATAAAAGAAATAAGTAATATTTCGTATTTCTCAATTAGAGCATATGAAACAAAGTTTTTACACTACTTTTGACATATGTTTCAGATTTTTGGATAAGGCAATGATAATTGATGAAATTGATGCATCAAGCAACAATAGAAATCCTTGGAGGCTATGTTCACTAAACCAAGTTGAAGAAATGAAGCAAGTACTTGGCCTAATACCAGTATGGCTAACAAGCTTGTACTTTGGTGTAGTCCATGCCCAAATGAACGCCTTCTTCACCAGACAAGCCAGTACAATGCTGAGATCCATAGGAGACAACAACTTCATCATCCCACCGGCATCTCTCCAATGCGTCGCCGGCTTCGTGGTCATCACCTTCCTCCCTATCTATCTATGACATGATTCTCGTTCCTCTTATAAGAAAATTCACAGCCAAACTCAGGCGTCACAATACTTCAAAGACTAGAGATTGGAATATTCTTTTCTGTTCTAACCATGCTGGTGACTGCCATAGTAGAGTCCAAGAGGGTTAAAACAGCAAGTGAACACAATCTCTTGGACAGTCCAAAAGCAATAGAGCCAATTAGGGTTTGGTGGCTTGTTCCTCAGTATATTCTTCTAGGGTTTGTGGATGCTCTTTGTATTGTAGGGACTCAACATTTGTTCTATAATCAAATGCCTGAAGCTATGAGAAGCATTGGGGCTGCATTTCATCTTGCAAATGCTGGTGTTGCAAACTTTATCAGTAGTGCTCTTATATCTGTTGTGGAAGGGAAATGGCTTGGGAATAATCTGAATAGGTCACATTTGGATTATTACTATTTTTTTATTTCTGGGTTAGGGTTTTTGAATTTGGGTGTTTATGTTGTTGTTGCTAAGATGTATGTTTATAAAAAAGTTGAAGGATTTGATGAGAGAAAAGAGGAAGAGATGAGGGGTTTCAATGGACCTCAACCAAATTGTGTGATGGAAAGAAAAAAAGCCTTGTTTTCTTGTTTTTATTTTTTAAAAAATGAATCTTTGTAACTTCAATATTTACAGTAATGTAATGTCTACCATAAAAGTTATGTTTTAAGGTTTGTTTCTGTGTTCTCTGTATCCCAAAAGAGATTAATCCTCGTTGCATGAGGCACTCCTAATTTTACTAAAAAAATGAAAAATAAAAAACAACCATGGTAATACTAATCATGATGGGATGAAGAAATTCAAACCCAACTCTGTTCTGAATTTTTCATCTCGCTCGTTGCACTCAGACATGAACTTGTTCTCTGACTTTGAGGCGTCTTCTTCTTCTTCTTCATCTTCTCTGTTCTGAATTTGTCAACTCTGTTCTGAAGACGTGAAGTTTGGAAACTTTTATGATGCTTAGTCTCTGATGGAAGAGATGGTTTTAAATGGACTCTGTCCTGATGTGATTTCTTTCCTTTTTTCACAGTTTCTGCTTTCAATTTAGTCAACTACCTGGTGCCATGAGAGGTAACATAAAAGAGGTCAAGATACAGAAATCTAGTCTATTGAGTGACCATCGTCATGTTCCACTTCAGATTCTTTGTATCAATTACTGCAAACTATAAGAAACCAGATTTAATGAGAAAGATGAAGAGTTTATGGATTTCTGATTTCATTTGGGTTAAATAACTTAAGATTTCCTACTAATTAATTATTTGACATCGCATACCGCCAATCTCCACATATGGGCTTCAACTTGGTTTCTTTGCTGCTACGCCAATTTCTCAACACTAGATTTACACAGTCCTGTTTTATTTTATTTTTCTTTCTTTTAAAATTAAAAAATTTTAAAATATATATATAGACAATTTGAAGCATCTAGATCTAGATTTTGTGTTGAAACTTCATCACAGTGGTTCTAGTGGCTTAATTAAGTGCTGTGACATTTATAGAGTTGTTTTGCTGTGAAGTGACATTTTGTCGCTTTTGAATTGCAGCATTCTCCAGACGCCTGCAGATTGTACCAACAGATTAAAAAACTAGTTAGCATACATGAGAATGTGAATGTGAATTTAAGAAACAAGTAATTGATATTGTAAAAAATATATAAATTGCTTCTGAAGTGGAAGGAGCAGACTGTTGAAATGTTCGAATGCAGCTATGTGTGTGTGTGTGTGTATATTCTCCATCTGAACATAATAGATTAGCTTTCAGCTTAATTTGCGTAAGAAATTTAAATTGTCAGGAAGCAGCTCAATGATATGATGTACCCAAGCAAACATTCATCTTAGGATATAAGTCTATTAGCAACCGTTGCTAAGTTTTTATATTTACTTAATAATAATTAAATAAAAAATAAAAAAAATAGATTAAGGAAAATAATTATAATATTTTAAAAAAGATAAATTATTAATTAATTTAATTTAATTTAACTAATTAAATATATTATATATTAAGAATTGAGAGAGGATAACAACAATAACTTTATTCAATTAGTTATAATCAGCTCCATGAATAATGTGATGTCATTGTATTTAAAATATAGTAGTTAATATGAAATTAACCCCTAGCATCAGAGAGGCCTACATAAACCTCACTCTCAAATATACAACCAACCAACAGACATTCTCCCACATGCACACGTGTCCTCATGTTTAGTTACGTCTCGACTTGAGTGTTTCGTAGTGTAGTGTTATTGCTTGATCTCAATTTCTAAAATTATTATATTTTTTATATATTTAATATTTTACATAATTATTGAGTATAAACATTTGGTGATTTTTTAGATAATCATTTTGTCATAAAGTATGTTAATAAGGGTGACAATCATACTCATAATTAGAATAATAAAAATGAATAATATGAATAATAGAAAGGCATATACGAGTATTAGAGAACTCACTTCTTTTAATGTAAAATTTGATCATTTTCGTACTTTTCCTTATTTGGATGTTAATTTTAAGTTGAAAGATCATTTGTTAAATAACTTGCTAAAATTTTATAGTTTGACAGGTGAGGGTCATTTCAAGAACTTGAAGACTATATAGTGGGTGTACTCATCTATGAAATCTGTAAGTGCTGATATGGATACTATGTAGAGACAAATATTGTTACACTTGAAAGGAATGCAAAAGAATGGTTCTACATGCTGCCACATTATATACCTCATGCCTTGAACTCATAGTACAACTTGAGAAATGCTTTCTTAGAAATATAATTTTCTACATCCAAGATTGCTACATTGAGGAAGAAAATTTTTGTTGCAAAACAGCTTACTCAAGAGTCTTTCTATGAGTTTGGGGGAATATTTCAAGAGTTACTAGCTAGATTTTCTTACCACCAAATTCCAAGTGAATATTTGGTACACTTAGGATTGTGCACTTCATATATGACTAATCTAGATGCAGCTATTAGGGGTTATATTGATGACTTAACTCCTGATGAAACATGAAATTTGATTGAGAAGATAGTAAATAATGACTAGCAGTATGGGAGCTATGATGCTAGGTAAGTCTATGAGATTTCTGCAAGGCCTTCTTAAGTTGCTACTATGAATGCCCAGATCAATAAGTTAGCTACTCAATTGAACAATGTACATATTCAAAGCCCACACTCTCAAGTTTTAGTTGCTCCTAGTTGTCAACTTTGTTCTTCTCCTATGCATACCAGTGATAAGTGTTATACACACTATGAAGATGTATTAGTCATTTATCAAGGCGAGCAAATCAGTATCTATAAAGAAATCTATACTCCAACACATATAATGAAGGATAGAGAGGTCATCCTAATTTTATATAGAGGGATGGAGGTAGAGACAGGAATTTTTGGCAAAACATATTCATAAGGATAGAGAGATCATCCTAATTTCATATAGAGAGATGGAGGTGGAGACATGAATTTTTGGCAAAACATATTCAATAATGACAAACAAATAGTTGAATCTTCTAGAGTTATAGAGTTACCTGTTACTTCAAAAGATTATGGTATATTTGATTATGGTAGTTAAGATCTAAATTCCATAAATACAAACTTCAGCTATAATTTCAAGGACTTAAGATCTACAGTGGAGAATAACATAGCAATGACAAATTCTAAATTTGCTGCTTTAGAGAGCAAAATAGAACAGTGGAAATAAAAGCTTCAAATATAAATGGTTATGTATCACAGTTAGCTAATTTAAACATTTGAACATTACTCACTGTTTTAACAATTGAACCAATTTTGACAATTGCCATTCAAATTATCAAACAAGAAATTAAGCTAACCTATAGTAAAGTGAAGTTATAACCTAGGTCGATTCATAAAGAGCCAATTGAGTTTAGTTCCTACAAATTCTTTAAGCCACAAATTATCAAATTAATCAATTGAATTGTGACATGAGATATTGAAAAATTCTAAATGTAAATCCTATGCTCCTATTTATTATTTTAGGTGTTGATGATGATGATGTTATAAATAATGACAAGTATGTTCCCTTGGAGATTACCTTACATTCATTGTCAACAAAATATGAGGAGTTAATTAGTTGAATTAGAATAAATTAGCTAACAACTCATCAGCTTAATATCTATGAAAACTATAACTTACAGACATTGAATAGAGAAATTTGAATTATTTAACTTTAAAGGAGTAAGAAGATGAATTAAATAGGTATAACTATACTCTGCTATAAAATTGCTTTAATAAACCACAACCATGTCCAACTAGTTCAAAGATGAATATCAATTAAAGTTCAATTACACATAATAGGAAATCCAACTCGGTTCTCTAATCAATCATCATCTACTAACTCTAATTGAATTAATAAAATCAGTATGAACTATATCAACATATACAATCAGATCTGAAATTAATGACACAATTAAACTCCCTGATTGTAGATCAAGAACTCTAGTTCAACTTTATTTCCAAGAGAGCACAATAGATCTAGCCTTGCATTACTATTAATACCCCAATAGCAACATTAGGTAGAATAGCAGGAATCATGGTGAATGTAGACAATAGAAGCTAACAATGGAAACAGATGGTTCCTCTAGTTATCTTCCCCATAACAGAAGAAAAGTGTAGAGAGAAAGAGAGAAAGACAAAGGGTGAGAGAGATAATAAAGACGGAGAGAGAGAGGGGGTGTGCAGTGATGTGTGAATGAATGGTATGAGAAAGTGAATTAATGATCTAGTATAGGAGCAATGGAATCAGTGAACGGTGTATGGGTCTAGAATGAATGAATTAGTTCCCCGTGTTTGTGAGCGTGAGCCGTGGAATCAATTAGCGGGTCCCTTCCTTAGCACGTGCAAGAATCTCATAATGCATTATTCTCTCCATGTAATTTTATTGGTCACCCTTAATTCCTTGGATCTAGCTATCACTTCCTTCCCATTACATTCTAATTAATCTTATCCAATTCAGTTTTAACAAGTTGATTTAGTGATTAGTAAATATTTTCCAGAAATAGGAATTGAGAAAATACAAATTATTTACTAAAGGGATAATATTCCAATATATGATTAAAATTATATCAATTAATTTTTTATTATTTTAATTTTATTTTATTTGTTAATTGCTCAACATAATAGTAAATGGGGACAAAATTAATAATAAAACTCTCTTTTAACACATTAAAATTAATACAAACATAAGAGTTTATCAAAATGTCCAATATTCTTGTTGGCAAATTATCATGCTTCATTCCCATCAAAATTTGGAGTTCTGTAATAATTTGGATGTGTGCATCACCATAAAACTGGGAAATGTAGTCACTGGTTTAATATTGTTAAATGCTCAAACCGCAACATTTAAGTGGGCATACTAAAGTACTAGTAATATGAAGAATTTATATATAAAAAATATTAGTATTTAAATTCAAGTCCTTCCAACTAATAAAATTTTTAAATAGGAACTTTTCACTTATTTTTCTATACTTAACTCAGATTTTTAGTTCTTGCTTAAAAAAACGAAAGAGAAGCTGAATGGATCACCCGAATGAACTTCCAATTTACTCATTTTGAATTTGCAAATCAGCAGGAAGTTATTTGCAGCCACATGGAGTAATGCGAATCTAACTATGTCTACATTCAGGTTCCTGTTCATTGATTCTTATTATATGTTCTTGTTTGTAATGATGAGGAGAATGATTATATGCGAAGGAAGTGATCCAGAAGTATGGTTTTGTGATACTTATTGGGGCCTTATGAGGCTTATGGTTTCTTATGTGTCAGTCTCAGCACTGTTGAGTGGGCCAAGCCATTGTTATCTCAACAACACACTTTGTTCTTTGAATCACTCTCAGTACTTAAGTGATGTAAGAGCTGTTTACCAACAGGTGTAATAGTGGATTGTAGGTGACTTCACCTTACTTAATATTATTATTATTTAAAAAAAATAGAGATTTTATCTTACTTTTAAATTATAAATGAGATTAACTTCTTTTCAAAAATTTTGTAACAAAAAAAAAGGTGTACTAATAGGAGAAGTTTTAGCCACTTAAGTATAAAGTTTTGAGTTTAAGTCTCTATAAATACAAAAAACACCTTTAGGAGAACTACTCTTATTTAATTTTAATAATACTGGAATCTAACCTAATCAAATAGCTATATATATATATATATATATATATAAGAACGCTTTTAGGGTCTAAGTCAAGTGTTTCCGGTTTAAAATGGTCTCAACCCAGTATGATCTATTTTTATATTCATGAACCAAAATCTATATAATTTATTCAGAAAAAATTATTAAAAACTTCATGAACCTTAAGGCAAGATATTTATTTCATATGCATATCCAAATACTACTACTGTATTTAAAAATAATTGTGGTTTTAAAATTTTGATAAAGTATAATTATTTTGTATTATTCTAACCTTTTATAAACAAAAATAATAGTGGGTCAAGCTTACATATTATAATAATTTAGTTTAATATGATTAAATTTTGCTGTAATCTCGATTTTTTTTAATAGTTGTTTTAATCTATGCAGATAATTTTAAATGATTATCATTTGAAAAGTATATTTTCCTATGTTATTTTCTTGAAATTTAAGCATATTGAGAATTTAATTTAGAATACAGTACATTGAATCCAAAGTTTGAGAGAATGCTTTTAGTTTTTTAGATTATATTGGCAAAAGAAAGGGATATGCAAATGCAATGGCTCGGGACATGGGAATTTTTTTTTGGACCAACTGATAAAAGATGTTTGTTCGATGGGTCATTTTCATGCATCGATCACTACTTTTTGTTTCTTTTTTTTTAAAGGAATTAAATAAACGACATATATAAAGTCAGAATTTATTAGTGAAGGAGTGCCAAAAAAATTATTTCCTTGGCGCCTTACCAGAAAGCAAATTGACTTCAAGTATTTTCAGATTCATACGTATAATTTTTTTTTTAAAAAAAAAATAAGTTTTCACTTTCTTGTACACGCTTCACCTTTCTTCTTTTGATGAAATTTTAGACTTCCTCTCATTCAAGTTTTATTTGCACTAAGCGAGCTTATCTATAAACTTAGGACTCTACTAAAATATAATAAAATTAATTTTTTATCTTCTTTTCAAAACAAATAGAACACCATGTGTTTCATCATTTCATGTTAAGACTTAAATAAAGGGCCTGCTAAATTTTCTTATGTTGTGATGAAATTACCTGAACTTAATACAACAATGGTGTGATTATTTTCTTAAAGTTTATTTTTCCTTGGCTTTTTTTCCTTTTTCTAGTGGTAATGGTGACTATTCTAGCTAGTTCACCCCCTTTGATTGATAGTATAATTCATTTTACATTTGCAGCTAAAATATAAATGCAATTTTTCAGTGTTATTGTCAGCTTCCCAGTGCTTCAATTTCCAATATTTCTTTTCAGAAAAGCTATGATACAGTTAATAGATTCTCCATTGCTTTTGTTTGTTTGCTGGCGATTATATTATATTCTTTAGTTTGCTGTTCTTTCTTGTTGAAAGAAAAGAAAAAATATGATTTGAGGGCCAAGATATTACGTATCATTGAATGCATGTCAATTTCTCTAAAGATTTATACATGATATAGATGTCTGTGGCCTTTAATAGTGCTTTTGATACTTTGACAAAACATGTCACGTCTAGAAAATACTGGAGATCAAAGGCAAATAAACATCTGGGGATAAGGTTTACTTCCTTTTGATGAGATTCCTCCAATTTGTTCTTCACTGTAATTATTTGTTTATTGATTGACTTTTTCTACAGGGCTTATTAATTATAAATCAATGTGTATGTGTCATCATACCTGGTTTGGTTTCTATACTTGGAGAAGCACATGCCTCTTGAAGATACAAATGGCCATGTGAGCCTTATCCCTCTGGTGGGATCTACATGGTTTGGTGAAATTTATCACTAGTTTCTTTGCTTCGAGAAGCACATGCTTATTGGAGAAAGATAGAAATAGCCATCTGAGCTGTGTGTGCCTCAAACGGGGTCTATGTGACTTTGTCCTTATGATCTGTAATTCCTCTGTTTTGAGAAGTGTATGCTTCTTAGGCTTACATGGCTTTTCCTTTATGATCTCTTTGAGAAGTGTATGCTTCTCGGAGAAGAGATAAGTAGAGGGATTTGGGCTCTTTATGAAAATAAAGAGGGACATGAAATTCTAGTTTAATTCAGATTGTATATAAAGTGACATGTAGAGAAGTATATTGTTTGCTTTGCTTCTTTGCTGAGCTAACAAAAGAATGTGATTGACGATTTAAAAAAAGTAGGAAAAATAGTACGACAATCCGTCATATTTCTTGGTCGACTCGAGAAACAGCTTTTTCCTTTTTGAAAAAAAAAAGGCAAGAAGAAGAAAATTCAAAGCAGTGGAAAAGCAAAGATAGAGTAAGATTGATTGCATCAAATTAAGAATATGGCTTAGATTTAATATCATTTTATATTTTTAATAACTTTTTATTTTAATAGATACAGTACTTGAAAGAAAAATAATATTTTGATTGGCATTCTGCAGAAGTTATTGAAAACAAATAAATAACAAAACTTAAAATTTAGACTGTTTAAATTTGAAGGATTTTGGGTGTAATTGAGATAGTTTCTTTTCTACTGAGATACCCACGTACAACCGGAGCACCTTATATAGACTCTGGTATGTTTCACAGCAAATGACACCAGTGAAAAAAGAGCACTGATGAATAACAGAAATAGAAGGAGAACAAATGAGGAGTAAAAATAAGAGCACAATTTTGCAGAGTAAAAAACAACTACCCACACAAGTAAACTAATCACTCTCTGTATTTTGCTTCTTCTTTGCGTGTGTAATTTATGGGAGGAGTGGAATACTTGTAACTTTTCACTCCCTCATTTTCCTTCCTTCAAAAATATAATTGTTCTCTCTATCTTCATTTATTATGGACTTGAGCTTAATCTATTTAGAGTGGACTGACCTATTTTTTAATAAAATTATATTTAGATAATAATAAACAGTGATAAGTGATACGTTGAAAGAAGCCACTCGTGCATAACTCTCTTTTATCTTTTGCTTTTTTTCATGAGTGTCTAAAGAGGAGCAGATGTGTGTGTCTGCGGGCCTACCCAATTGAAGCCATGAAACACCGTTCATTTCAATTAAAATCCTCTTCAACTTGATTCCCTACCACATATCATTCTTTCAGGCTCTCTATTTTTAAAGTTTTTGGCAAGAAACGTGCAGCCATACCTACAGTGTTCTTCAAAATCACCAGATAACAAACTATTCGCTCTATCTTTGCCTTATGAAAACTATTCCTCAAGATAGTGACCCACGAATTGAGCAAGTAAATATTTGTGCTTAAATTTTTTTAAAAATTAGAGTAAAATTATTGATTGAAATTATTAATTATAACTAGAAGAATTAAAAATATTAAATCTGATCAACTAAATTCATTTTTAATTAAAATAAATATTATAAAACTTTAAAAATATAATTGATAGATGATCATTAATGAATCTTAGTTACCATTGGAATTATATTTATTGTATCCTCGAAAGGAGCAATACTAAAGTACTTCTGACAAGTTGTCTTACAAGTTTAAATTTACTTCTTTTCGACTACAACACGAACTGAAAGCACTTGAACTTTACTAATTATTAGGTAATTTTCTATCTGTATGTTTGGTAGAGTAGGAGTAAAAATGAAAATAGATTCTTTTATTTTACTTATTTAAGACATATTTAGAATAGATTTTGGATAATAGATTTTGAGAAGAATAGATTTTAAAAATGAAGATATTTGGATGATTAGTAGTAAAATTATTTTTCATATTATTAAATTATTAAAAAGGGTATGATTTGATTAAAAATATGAGAGAAGGTAGAGAAGAAAGATGAAAGAGGAGAAAGTGTAGAAAAGAGAGAAGAGATAGGAGATATGGTGGAGAAGAGAGGGAAGAGAGGAGATAGGAGATAGAGTGGAGAAAAGAGAGGAGAAAGGAGAGAGGGTGTAAGAAAAAATATGGGTAAGATAGTAATTGGATAATTCATAAACTATTTTACTGTTTCAAAAATTAGTTTCAGTAGTTTATTCAAAACTATAGTTTTAAACTATCGTTTTGGTCAAAATTACTTCTAAACAAATATGGCCGTTTGTTTAAAATTGTCCCAAACTAAGATTTTGCCCAAAATAACTTTTCTAACCCAACTTCCAAACACACACTTAATATGATAGAAATTATTTTTATTTTTAATACTTTAGATCGTTTTAATTCTATTAAAAAAGTTGAAAATTGAGACTATAAAAATAAAAGTAAAATTTTTTAGATTATTTTACCCAAATTATAAAATTTCTAGACAATTTTAACCTTTTCTAAATTATAAAAAAATATTTTTAACTATTTTATCCTAAGTTATAAATAATATATATATATATCAATTCCATATCTATTTTCATCATACCAAATAAATTTTTAAAATTTATGTTTAACTTAATTCTACTTTTATTTTTTATTTTTATTAAAAACTCTTTCCTTCTACAAAACGTAACTATGTGCTACATGAGAAATAAACTGATATCTATTTAAGTTCATTGCAAACATAGTGACAGTTTGGATTGAATTTATAGTCAATTATACATCACGAAATTTTTATTTTGAGCTAAAAACTTAATTTGATTAGTCATAAACTATTCAAATGAGCTAATAATCAAATGTTTAGAAATCAATTTTAATTTATTTAAAATATATTCTTTCACCACTAATTCAATCACACGCATAAACTTCAGGTGATTCCACATTTGTACCTTTGAGTTCAAGTTCAGCTATTTGGAAAGTTTTAAGTTTCACACGACTTGATCCAAATTAGTCAGAGTTGAATGTAAACTGTGACAAACTAATCTTGATACCCTATACACTAACATGTATATGTATTATTAGTCATGTACGATATTCATAAATTATGACACTCATTTGAAATTTTAGATCATAGAGAAATATTCTAGATGCACTTTGATGATAGTGGGATGAAAAAGGAAGAAGAAAGGTGATGTATTTGTCCAAGACACCAAATTCATGGGTGGAGTCATTGAATGTAGGAAACACAATTTTCAGGAACAGTAGTGTCGCCTAGAAAGTTCCCTCCATATTGGCTTGCCTCTGCTTTTCCACTCACTTTCAGATGCCATTTTAGTCAATCAGCTTGCCTTGCTTGCCAAACAGACACCGTCTATCCCATATTATATTCCACTCAACTCAATATCTCTCTTATATGAATATATATAAGCTAGTTCATATTTAATTTAATCTCTTATGGCTTAAAAATCCAACAAAATTTGAGTCCTTTGAATTTTATTTAAATGATTTATTAATCATATATAAAAATATATTTTAAAAAAAGAATGATATTGACATAATTATAACTAAAATAAATAAAAAAAATACTATGAGATTATAAGAAAAGAATATAATCACATAAACACGAAAAAGTCTCATAACAAGTGTGAGTAATATAGACCTATTATTATTATTTCTTTACACTAGAATTTATCATTATTTGTTGTTCACTTGTTGTATAATTTTTTGATAATTACATATCTTTCTTGAAACCTCATAGAGAGTTTTTTCTTTAAAATAAATCGCAAAGAATATGCAACTGTGTGTATAGATACATGCATATTATAAGATATTTCCTAAAAGGAATAAGTGATCTTTATTATAAGACATCAAGTGGGGTACTAATTATTTTTTTTTAAGATTGCCCGTATTGAAAGTTCGATAAAAAATTTATTTATTTTACTATTTGCAAGATGTAATTCATGATCTTAAACATGGGTATTTAAATTTTAAAAAAAATAATTTTTAAATAAATTCAATGACTTAATCACTTCTTATTAATTTTAATGAAGTGGTTGAAAGTACCTTATAATAACATAATAACAGTGTATGTATATGAATGTATGTGTGTCTAGGAAATGGAACATGTGATGTATTTGGGGTTGTGAGTGTGTTGTTGACACGGCATTTGGTAGCCCTTCTTGTGGATGGGATCACGCTCCGTGCAACCATGCACTCCTCTTATTTACAGAAATCCTCTTCCATTAAAGGTTTCGAATATATGTGGCCAAGCATTATTTTAGCATCCAAATTTTATATTTTATTATAATGCACAACTTTTTATAGCGTTGAAAAATTATTCTCCCTTCTTTTCTCTCTTTCAATGCACTACACATAATATTCATTCACAATCCAATTGATATGTTTCTAGTCGAATTTAAAATAATTAATTATTTTCACACCTTTTTCCTCTTAATTAATTAATATCTCAACATATTCTTTTAGTGTGTAAATTTCTTAATGATCATTTTCCCGACATTATATTGTGCGCTGTTTCATATGTAAGAGCTCTAAAAAAGTCAATAGCCTAACAAACAACCTCTCATAGTGAATTAATTGATCTGATGCGTTTCATAATCATTCAATATTGCAATCGCCTTCTACTTTTTTTGGGTTAGGTTAGGTGGTATTGTTGACTTATTAGGTCCAATATATCATACATCTATACCTTTATATATAATATTTTTTATTTACATGAAATTTAAAATAGGTTTTATTATTTCTAACTTATGAATAGTGTGATCACTTGCAGTAAATTTTATATTTTATATTTTATATATTGATATTGATTATTATTTTAATTAAGGTTATTATTGTTGTTGTTGCAAATTTCATGAATAAGCATGGTAAAAGCATAACTTCTTCATATCAAAGAGTTAAGTGAGTAGCCATATGAAAATAAATATTTGGATTATTTAGATACTAGTATTTTTAGTTTTAGATTATGACTAGTCCTAATTATAACCCACTGATGATAGTAAAATTGACAAGTGGGTCAACCCACCATAGTTCCACTAAGAGATCTACCTACTCATCGTCGTCATCATGATGCCCCTTCTATCTGTCAGCCAATTTTTATTATGCAAATGCCTTCTACCCTTGAATTAGGGCAATATTCCTTTATTTTTCTTTTTTAATATTAAACAAAGACATCTTTAGGTTAATTTGTACATCCACCAATTAAGTATGAAGTGTTTGCCATCCTTCAATTCAGGTCTAATCCCAAAAGAAAATTCTCCGTTCTCCCCCGTCTCTCTTTGCATTTTTTAACTAATTATATCAACATTTCAATGGTTCATATTTTAATTTTTTTTTCAAAAAATTATTGTTAAAATGTTAAATTATAAATATGATTAATTGGGTGTGGTTTTAACTAATTATATGAATCATGAATATGATTAACTGGTGTGGTTTTATTGTTTACCGACACTAATAGTGTTTTTATAAGAGACTATTTATTTATAACGGTACAAATTAATATTTAAATGATTTTTTTAAAAAATATTTATATTTAGTATCCAACCGTGTTTTAAACATAATTATTTCTCATAGAAAAATATTATTACACAAACAAAATAGATTTTTTATATATACTCAAAGTTTAAGTGAGTTGAGTTCTGAGATTTAATATTTATTAAAATTAGGGTATGCTTCCAAACTCAAAGAGTGCTTACAAAGATACTTACAGATCATCTATCAATAAAGTCCTTATAATAGTAGCGGGATTTAAACTTATAACCTTATAGTTTATAAGATAACTCAGTATCAATTGGATTAACTTTATTAACATATATAAGTCTGGTGTGTGTATTTATGTCTTCTTTTCATGTGATAATTTTTTTGGGCCAAAATCTCCATGTAATAAAAATAATAACTTAACCGCATAATAATGGCTTATAGTATACAAATGAGGTGAGGTATGGATAAATACACCCAGATATAAATAATATATATATTAGATTTAAACCCCTCTATAATCTATAATATATACTAAAGGAATAACTAAAGAGGGAGTACCGTAAAAATTTAACAAATTATCACTATTCAATATTACTAGTGAAGAACCGCCGCGCATGGGCAGCCGGCTCCACCTTCCTTAGGCGGCGCCACTTAATTGTATAAGGATGGAGACAGTCGGCCAAACTCATGAAAATGGATCTGAAAAGACAGCAAATCTTAGGAACAATCTTATTAGTTATCTTATTAATGCTTACTTTTCTTTTTTAGTATTCCCTTTTAATTTTCACAACAAAAGTAAATAAACGTTCAAACCAGTAAAATCTCCACAGTTTTCCATTCATGAACAGTGATGTCGGCAAAACCCTAAATCACCCCCCCAATGTAACAACAAGTGGGCAACATTAAAGTTAAGATAATCATATAAGTGATTAACATTTTAATTATCTTGAATTTTTAATCACTATCATAATCTGACGTCATCCATTAATCCCAAACAATTACTCTTTTAGATTGAGTTAATTTTCAAAATGTCTAATCCATGCCAGCATGATATAACTACGGTTTTAAGTTCATATCAATATTGAATACTTAAAATCAAGTTAGGCCCTAAATCGAGGGACCTTTTCTAGCTCTTTTCTTAATCCACAAATTAAAGCTCCAACTTAATTAATACATCATTATTTAAAAGATGCTTAAGTTCTTAATTATTATTACTCAGCCCGACTACCATATGTTGCTTTGATGATTTTTATTTGTGTTAACTCTAATAATTTTTGTATTTTTTAATCAATAAAATCTAAGAATAAAAATATATAGGTTGTGGATTGTAAAGTTATTAATTTTTAAAAATAATGATATAATTAGTCAAATGAGCACAAATTAGCGAAGCATTACAACAAATTATGATTAGGGAAGCACTAAGTAGGCTTCGCCGAAGAAAATGAGCGAATCAAATTAATCTTTGAGGATTTGACTTGACGTCCCATTTTCCAAAAAGGTAAAGACTTTTTTATCATTACTGCGAGATTCATTGTCATGAACTGTACACTCTATTATCATCATCATCAAAGTCATGAACCAATAGAGTAAATTATGAAATTAATTTTTTAAAAAATAATCATCTGTAAAATAATATTACTTATTATATTTTTAATATTTTATATTATTAATATCAATACTAAATAATTTAGGCTGCTCAAATTAATTTTAAAATATTTGAATTTATAAGAGATTATTAGAATGGGGAAAAATGATGAAATGTAAAATGTTTGAATCTCATCTAAATTCAACGCACTTGGGTAGGATGAAGTATATAATAAAGTCATGAAAGGAAATTATTAAGGGATAACTATTGCCTTAATTGAGCAAGAAAACTAGTTACGTACTAATTCTGATAATGTCCTGTGATTGCTAAAAATTAAGAAAAATGTTTCATATGTGCTACCTCCATTATTATGCTATTGTGTGGATGTGGATGTGTTACCTCTATCTTTTTAATTATTGGTTTTGGGTTATATTATAACCATGGTATTGAAATTTATCCAGGTCGGTCTGTCAGTCAAACTAATATGAACCAGTCTCTTGGTCGATTTGGTTAAGAGTTTTAGACAAATTATGGGTTGGATTTTCTTTCTTCCTCATTTGTTAAGCTTAAAATGATGTCTTTTTTAATAAACCAAATATCAATATGTCTTATTTGTGATCAAATAACTCTATTTTATTAGATTATATGTGATTTATATATGCATATTCTATTTACTTGCAGATTAATGCAAGTAACTCTATTTAAGCATATTAATGCATTTTTTAATTTAAATATTATTATTTTCAAGATTATATATGAATATTTTTGGTAATATGACAAAAAAATATTCTAGAAAATGCCAAAGTGGGAGAGTTACCAATAATATATCAAACATTACTAACTATAGATTAAGTATTACTGACACAATGTCCTACTTTAATATTTATCATTTTTCTGAGTCTTTTTATGTTATTTTCCCAATATTTTTATATATTTTAATCATAATTGAGTTGGTCTCGATTTAAGTATATTTTAGACCACTAACCCTTGAACAACTGTTTCAACTAGTTTAATTACTAAATGCATACATATCTTAATTTAATGAATATTCGAAACTTGACTTATTATATTGTGAGAGACTAATCATTTATATTAAACTCAATTATGATTAATTCATTATATGTTAAATTAACAAAAATGTTGGGGGAGGGGGAGGGGGAGGTGAGATCCAAATTTTTAAAAAGATCCGTATAAATTTATAGCGTTCCCTATTCCCTTTGTTCTTTTTTTCAATTCTTTATGAACTATTGTGTCTCAGTATGATGAAGAAAAGAAGAAACAATTATTTGTCCAAAGAAAAGGGGGAAACAATGAGTTTGACAGAAAAGGTTTTTTTAAACAAAATCGCATTTGTCAAATTTAAAATACAGTAGTAATTAATAATTGAAAGAAAACATCAATGCTGTTATATTAAACTACATTAATTTCTTCAAATGTTTAACTAAATTTCTTCAAACTATATAATTGTTTCCTTTTTAAAATTTAATGTCAACTTCGTTATTTTAATTTGATTGTTATATTAAGAACAAAATAAAAGTTGGCAAAAAAAAATTATAATCAAAGTATTGTGTTATGGAAAACTTTAATTAGAAAAGGGGAGGGGGGAGAGTGCGTGCTTTGTAATATAATATTCAACCAAAAACTATCATCATGAATACTAATATAATATTAGTCTAACAGTATAAGATTTTATTAAATTTTTTAGATCTAAAATTCAATTAATAAGTAATTTATATAAATTTAGTCCTTCAATATAAGTATCTCTTTAGATATTTGATGCCAAAGTTTCACTTTATGCCTAAGTATGGTTTGATTTTCTTTGATATTATTTTATATTAGCCAAAGCACCATATATTGTTGATGCCTAGCTTAATATATTGATAACGTCACATTCCCTCACTTCCACAGTCAACCCATCTACTGCATATAAATACCCTCCCTACCCGTTCATTCCAGCTCAATTCCCTCTTCACTTTACAATATTCCATTCTCACTCTCTCTCTCTCTCACTAACTCCTTCGCCGTCTCCGGCCATCTTCCATGGCGTTAAATCACAACGGCAACGCCTTCTTCTTCAACCAACCTTCCACCAGCAAGAAGGGTGGCTGGCACGCCGCCATCTTCATCATCTGTACGTCTCTCTTTCCAACTCACATATATATGTATGTATATGTATTGTTCTGAGTCACAGACGACGATTTCAGCATCGAATAGATTCGGTGAGTTTGTGAGTGTGATGTAGAATTATATATTGTGTTGGCAGGTGTAGAGTTTGCGGAGAGATTCGCGTACTCAGGTTTGTCGGGGAATCTGATAACGTACCTGACGAATGCTCTTCACGAACCCATTACGACGGCGGCCCAAAACGTCAACACTTGGGTCGGCGTTTCGTCTCTCTTCCCTCTCATCGGCGGCTTTGTCGCCGACTCATATATCGGTCGTTTCAACACCATCGTCGTCTCCTCTCTCATCTATCTCCTGGTTTGTAATTTTCCCATTCTTCTTCTTCTTATTCATTGTGATCCAGCATCAATAGATTTTACCTCTTCTTCTTCTTCTTCTTATTCATTGTGATCCAGCATCCATAGATTTTACCTTTTGCCTTCTCAAATCTCCTTGATTCCCATATGTTGCCATGCTTGCTTTGTCAACAGGCTTGTTTTGTTTTTAAGACTGAGTGCCACATTTGGGTCCCACGACTTTGAACAATTCATGAGTTATGAAAAAAGTTTAATTGTCTAATCAGAAACTAATTTTGTTCGGAGCTATTATATTTATTATTTTAATACTTTTAAACAATAAAAAAATTGTTAAAAAATTTCTCAATACAAAATTTATTATCCAAGTATATCTAGAGACTCAACAACTTATAATTACCTTTTTTTTAATTATGTAAAATATATCTTTAAATTACATTTACAAAGTTAAAAATATTAAAAATATATTGCGTATATTACAATTACTTTAGAACATGAGTTATTAGATATTTTTGAACCATAAATTTTGTAATAAAATTGTTTGGACAATTGTCCCATCAATGTAGGATATCACCATCAAATGTATAGCAGTAAAAGATTCTATGGTGGATCCCATTTCAGATGTGGGACCTATCACCACATCCATTTCCTCCATTATTATAGATTCGTTTTATGTTACACTTTTCTCCTCATAATTCTAATGGCATAATACAGTTTCAACTACTCCATACTAATTAAGAAAAGTGGTTTTAAATTATAAGAAATTATCACTACTTTTTAATATTAGCATATCTCAATTACCTTTAATTTTTAATATCATCTCTTTTTATAATACAATTACAGAAAAAAATTAATATTATTGACTTGTTGTAAAGTAATGCCACACACATATATAGTCTTATACATATATTAAACACACAAAAATAGTACTAATTATTAATAAATTATTGATTAATTAATTTGTAACTTTTGAACTGAGATTATGAGAAGCCAGTGGGCAGTGGCAGAGAGAAATAGATGCAGCGGTGAGTCCCATTTAATTAACATATGGGACCACACCACTTTCAGCTACATTGAATCTTATACCTACATCAATTTCATGGCCTCCAATACCCACATTTCTACAGAAAAATTGCAAGAACATCCCTATACACTTATGCATGTGGGGAAATTTATGGGAACTTTTTCATACTCTATACACTTATGCATTTAGTTGCAATTCAATTAACAAATTTTTTTCATGTTTCACCAAAAAAACATGTAGGGAATGATACTTTTAACCCTATCGGTCTCAGCCATGAAGAACACAACTTTATTTTTCATCGCTCTTTATATACTATCCATCGGAGACGGTGGCCACAAGCCGTGTGTCCAAACTTTCGCTGCTGATCAGTTCGACGATGACTCGCCTGAAGAAAAGAATGCCAAGAGCTCATTCTTCAACTGGTGGTACTTGGGTATAGTTGCCGGTTCAACCATAGCCACTTTCCTAGTAATATACCTTCAGGTAATTAATCAATTAATTAAATTCATATTTTTTTCTTTAAATATTTTTTTAGTATAAATTTTTTTAAAAAAGAGTTAGACTCACTTACAATCTAAAGTAGAGTGAAGTACTAAACGATATAATTTTTTTTCCTTTTAATATAATATAATCTATGTGAACAATTATTATAGGATAATATTGGATGGGCTACGGGCCTGGGGGTACTAGTGGCAGTGTCAGCTTTAGCCTTAGCGTTGTTCTTGTTGGGTATCAAACGGTATAAGAAGGAAGGCCCAACGGGCAGCCCATTTACAAGGATGGCTCAAGTTTGTGTGGCCGCAATTCGCAAGTGGCACGTGAAGAACACGCATGACCCGAACTCCTATTGGTACGGGGATCAGGAAAAGCATCATAATATATCCCATCATCTCCAAAGTCAACCCAAGTATCATTCTTTGGCCCACACCAATCAATTCAGGTGCTTCTCATTTCTCACCAAAAAAGAAACTTTATCTTCATCATAAAATTGTAAGGCATTTGATGGTTCTATTTCATCCTGTATATATAAAAAAAGGCACTTGATGGAAACATATATAGTGTTATAATTATTATCCTAGCAATTATTGTGTTTATTTGGGTCGGTTGTCATGGGCTTAACATTCCAACACATAGCACTGGTGATTGGTGTAATCTTTCAAAAATACTTGAGTAAATAAAGTTGCATTCTAACTAACAGTTATATATAGTTTTTGGTTTAATGGCTAGTAAAATATTGTTGTAGATTTCTGGACAAGGCAATGATCATTGATGACATGGATGCTTCAAGTAAAACCAAAAATCCATGGAGACTATGTTCAGTAACTCAAGTTGAAGAAGTCAAGCTTGTTCTTCGTCTTATCCCTATATGGCTAACTTTCTTAATGTTCTTCGTTGTCCAAGCTCAACTCCACACTTTCCTCATCAAGCAAGGCAGCACAATGGTTCGTTCCATCGGACCACACTTCCAAATCCCTCCGGCATCGCTTCAAGGCCTCGTCGGAGTCATCATCCTCATCGCCGTCCCCATCTACGACCGAGTCTTCGTCCCCTTCGCCAGAAAACTCACCGGCCACCGATCTGGTATCACAGTCTTGCAGAGAATCGGAATTGGTCTCTTCTTGTCCATACTCAACATGGTTGTTGCAGCTTTAATAGAAGCCAAAAGGGTTCATGTTGCTACAGAGAATCATCTTCTTGACAATCCCAAAGCTGTAATACCAATGAGCATATGGTGGATGCTTCCTCAGTATATCATCTATGGTGTTTCTGATGCACTGGCCGTCGTAGGGTTTCAAGAACTGTTCTACGATCAGGTGCAGGAGACGATGAGAAGTCTCAGCGCCGCCGCCTATATAAGCTTGTTAGGAGTTGGAAGCTTTGCTAGCAATGTTGTGATAAGTGCTGTTGAAGATATCAGCTCAAGAATAAGTGGTGAGAAATGGTTAGGGAATAATCTGAATAGGGCACATCTTGATTATTACTATTGGGTTTTGGCTGCATTAAGTGCTCTGAGTTTTTGTATTTATATTTGGTTGGCTAAGCGTTTTGTGTACAAAAAAATTGATGTAAGTGATGAAACTAGTAACCAGAAAGTTTAAGCTATCTAGGTATATGGAGCTTGATTTATCTGAGCCTATCGGTTGAGATATATTAATGATTGTGTCTACAATGACACAAAATTAATTTAGTCTGATAGGATTGGCCATGTAGCTTCCTATAATATATGAAAGATGTATACTTATAATAATAAACTAAATGATGGTTGTATTTATTTATTTTTTTGTAAAAAAAGAAATTATGTGTGGTTATTGACTACTTGGGGCACTTTGTTTCAATTTTTCTTTTGATATATATATCAACCTAGCCCTAGCTATTTCTATAAATTATATTGGGTTATAACTAATTTGAATTGAAATGACTTAAATATAAATAGATTATAGACAACAAATTCTTCCAATAATATTTTGAATTATATTATAGATTATAGATTATAGATTATAGATTCTTCCAATAAATAGATTATAGATTATAAATTATATATCAACCTAGCCCTAGCTATTTCTATAAATTATATTGGGTTATAACTAATTTGAATTGAAATGACTTAAATATAAATAGATTATAGACAACAAATTCTTCCAATAATATTTTTTTTATTTACAAAACTTAAAATTGAGACTTCATTTACAGAAATCAAGCCATCTAATTAATTTTTCATTTGGAATGTGAATATCTATAGTTAAAATATAGATCACTTTGAATTATCAAAACTGTTTTTGGGTGAAATAATTGTGCATTCTAATTCACCCCCTTTGATTTGATAGTAAAATTCCTGTTACCTTTGCCGCGGAAATATACAGACATGTACAATAATATGAATGCAAAATTTTCAGTGTTATGGTCAGCTTCCCGGTGCTTCGATTTCCAATATTTCTTTCCAAAAAACTATGCTCTCAGAAAATAGATTCTCTGTTCCCTTGTTTCTGTGCTGGTTACGGATATTTTTCAACAAAAAGTAAACAAGAATACATGAAAAATTATGATTTGACGTATCCTTGAAATTAATGCATAATGTCAATTTCTGTATAGATTTATATATATATATATATATATATATAATATGCATGTATGAATTTTATTTTTTCTAATACACTCCATCATCTCTCCTATTTCTACTCTCATTTTATTGCTCCATCTTTGGTTCTTCTATCGCTGCTCTATCAAAAAGGAATCACGTTGTTGCTCCATAATCGTGTTCAGATTTAGAGAAAGAAAGAGAGGAGATAGACAAAAGAACCAAGGAAAGGAGGTGGTCGACGAGTTAGGCTGTCAGATCTTGTTGCTCCCGATGTGCCTAAGGTTGTCGGTAGCATTGACAGTGGTGGGATCAGTAGCGTCCTCATTAGATGTTGGCACTGTTGCTTGGTTGTGGAGGTGTTGTTGTTGGCCGATCAACATCGTCTTTACTGATAGAGATAATGATGAACAATTATCAATTTGTATTTATTTACCTTATATTTTTTAGATAATTTATTAATCACAAATAGTAATCTAAACACTCATTTTATATAAAATTATTTTTTTATAAATTTTTTAATAAGAATTTTTAAATCACTTATTATCCATAAAAAAATTTTAACGTGATATAAATGTTGTGGACATATGTTTATGACATTTAATAGTGTTGTAGCTTAATTTGGTAATTAATTTGACAAAACATATTTTGGGATAAGGGTTCACTTATTTGCCATCATTTTAACTAGAATATTTCTACAATTTGTTCTTCATACTATCTCACATTCTCCAACTCCACTTTTTCGTACATTCATAAAAATGAATGCAAAAGAAGTATTATTAGTAGAAAATTAAAGAATTTTTTTATAATTGTAATTATAAAATACTCATATGGTCATATTTATAGGAGTTAATTATCTATAATATTTATATTTTTTAAAATTAATTTATCTAACTTATAAACTAACTTATAATACTACTAGTAACCTATTAATCCAATTCATAAAAATGTAAGTCTACAATATAGAAAATATTATTATCTCTAAATAATTATTATGACTATATACTCAGAGCTCAAACACGAGACTACTGATTAAGTTAGAATAATACAACTAATTAATCTAAGTTTTTAGATGATACATATGTACATGTTTTAGATTATGCAAATTCAATATTGTTCTCATTGTAAATTGAGAGAAGAAAATGTTAACAAGCTAGTCATTTACAAACCATACGTAAGATAACTTGTATAAGTTATTAATAAATAAATATGTATGAAGAAATGTCAGAGTTTTTAATATTCAAGATTGGAATTGGATTGATGAATTGAATTGAAGTTTGATAAAAAGGAAACATCATGAATGTGTGCACTGGCCAACACTGAATTTCATTTTCAAGGGTGGAGTAATTGAATTATACATTGATTATTTATAAGAGACATTAATTGTCAGGCACAGTGTACAATGCCTAGAAACTTCCTCCTTATTGGCAGGCATACGTTTTGCCACTCTCATATATATATGCCATTATAGTCAAGGAGCTTAATTAGCATTTTTATTAAAGATAAGAAAAACACTAACATAGCATATTTGATTTTTTAGAAAAATTATTAGAGATGTCAGAGATTTAATTTTGACTGTATAGATTTTATAAAATAAAGCAGTAAAACTTTGATCCTTTAGAAATGTAAACGATATATATATCTTTAAGAATATTAAAAAGTAATCCGTTGACATATAAGTATCATTGAAATGGTTCAAATTAATGCACGTACCAAAATGCAAAATGTGATGTTTTGTGAGTGTGCTTTTGACACCCCGTGATGTGAAAGATGGACTGCTCCCAATTTATTCCTGCATTATCATGTTCTCTCACTACTTCCACTTTCACCATTTTAGTAGGATTTTTGTGAATGTGGTGAGCCTTTGGACGATAATGAGCATGTTTGGATAAAATTTAAAAAAAAATTATAAAAGAGTTTTTTGAGAAGAATTTATATAAAAAAATAGTTTTGAATAAATGAGTGTTTTGATAGTTATTTTTTGAAATATTTTTATTATTGATAAATTACAGAAAAATGTATGATTATTAAATATAAGAGAGATGAGAGATAAGATATGAGAGATGAGAGAGGGTGTAGAAAATAAAAGAGAGATGAGAGAGAATAGAGGGTGTAGAAGAGGGGGAGAAATAGTGTAAAAAAAGTATGGGTACTATAGTAATTTGTTAATTTATAAGCTCTTTTACTATTCTATAAGTTATTTTGACCAACTTATCTAAAACCTTAGTTTTAAACTATGGTTTGGTCTAAAAGCCATTTTGAACAAATATAACTGTTTGTTTTAAAATTTATATTTTACCCAAACCTAGGTCCAGACAATCCAAACACACTGAATGTAGTTCCCTTATTTTATTCTTTTAAAATAAATAGGTATTTTAATTAAAAAAAACTCTATTTTAAATATGGTTAGATATTAAATTAAATAATCTTTTTAGAGAAGACTTAAATTTTAATTTGTCACAATATTATAACTAATCTGTTTTATTAAACTCAATAATATCCAATTTAGAATATGATCAAACAATAGATATAAGTATATTTCATAATAATTATTTGAATTTCATATGGCCATTTTATCAATAACTAGCCTGTATCAGTAAACTCAACATCCATCGGTTGTACTCCACTTTATTTAGGGCACATAATTTTGTTTGAAGTATGATTAGATTGTAGACACCTCACCTATTAGTTAATTGTAGTCACTAACTAGCTCTTTCTATTAAATTTAATATTTGTTAATTGTAGTCTCTTTTATTTAGAGCAAATTTGAAACCTAATATTCAAGATATCAACACTCTATTTATATATATAAGTCATTTGTATATTAAATAATATATTAAATTGATAAAAAAATTATATTTATTCTTATTAAAGAAAGGATATTTAAAAAAAGTTTATTAATAATTCTAAAATTTATTTATATTTATGATCGAAGTTTTCTCCTACAAATTATTTACACAGAAATAAAATGGTAAATTAAAACAATAGAACTTGACATATTTAGTTATGACTAGGTTTTTAAACAGTTAAACAAGGTGCCCCGGATTTAAACTAAATTATGTGTATGAATTTTTTTTATTAAAATAAGTAAAATTTATTTTAATAATATTATATTTCAAGAGAATTAATTTATAACTTGGAAGAGATCGGTTAAATTTAAAAAAAAATTAGTAAATTAGAGTGTACAATTTGTGAATCGACTCCCGATGACCAATGCCACTGAGACGTTATTGATGTGTTAAATTGAAATATTAAGTGTCTTTAGAAAGAATCATAATTAAAATTTTAAAAAGAATTTTTATCCAAATTTTAATTTAATTTTTTCCAATAAAAAATTATATTTATTTTAAAAAAATTCAACTAAATTATAATTTAAAATTAAAATTTTAGATAAATTATTAAAAAATAATTTATGAATTACCTAATTATTAATTTATTTTTATATTTTCTTACATCATATATCCTTTCGCTTCTCCTATCTCTCCCATCTCTTATATTTTTAATAAAATTATATATTTTTTAATAATTTTTTAATTATAAAAGTTTATGTGATAATAATTCTCTAAATATATTTATTTAGAATTATTTTTTTATAAATTATTTTTTATTTTTTTTAAAAAAAATTATTTAAAAAGAGGACCTAAAGCTCTCTTCCCTATGCAACCGATGAAAATGGGTCAATAATAGACCTAACAAAGGCCCACTCGAAATGAGTGGGTTTTATGACCATTTAATTAAATTTATGTGACCCATTGTCTGTGGATTCAGCTGGTGAAGAGGTGAGACATACTACTATTTAGAGTATATTTAAATTTTAAGGAGTATTACTTTGTTGTGATTCCAGTCATGGCACTTAGGGAGGCATCCTAACTCTTGGGTGCTTAGGTTTACGCCTGAGGGTAATAGACAGCTCGCCCTGCCCGATATTGGTATCGTCTAAGAGGAAGGGAGACTTCGCTCTGCCCTTGAATCGTGGGTGAGCTCAACCCCTTTCCAAAAATTTTTGTACTAAAAAATAAAAATAAAAATAAATTTATGTGTATTTTTGTGAAGTATACTAACAAATATTATCTAATTAAATCACAAATAAAAAAAGTATTCTTTATATTATATAATTTTAAATATAAGATCTATTAATAAGAGATAATTAAATTTTAAATTTTAATATTCTTTATCTCTCATATTTAATATTTTGTCACCTTACTTTAATTAATTTCACAATTTTTTCCATTCTTATGAACAAGCATTTCCAGGCGAAGCATAAGTTTCACATCAAAGAATTATATGTTTGAGTATGTATACAAATTTAAATTATTTTATTATTACTAATTAGTTTTAGTCCAAAAAAAATAAAAAAAAAGGTACACGATGACTAGTTTTAATTGTAATTAACACTATTCTAAAAATATGTAGACATAACAAAATTGATTCTGACTAGTTTTATAGCTCATTGATGATAGTTATATTGATAAGTGGTCAACCCACCATAGACCCTCTAAGAGATTCTCCTAAAGCATTATCACGTCCCCTTCTATCATGTAATATTCTCCTAGAGCATTCATTTTTATACAAAAATGAAGTTCTTCTGTATAAATTAAAGGCTAAATTATATAATACTCTCCTGATTTTTTAATAATCTCTTTAACTTTTAAAATTTAATAATAAACTTTTAAATTAATCTATGTAGATAATGTCAAAATAATAATCAATTCATATCTCATAACTTTATGTTGTACATATATGCCCCCTTGGACTTTAAGTATTTATATGCAGATAAATTTTTAAAATTTTAAACCATCATAAATAAATAATGAACAAAATAAATGACATGAGAATTAACTGCATAAATATAAAATGTTAGGGAGGCTTATTGTAAAATCTCAAAAATTAGAAAAATCATTAACTTATGGTACAAAATTTAGGGAGTTTTATACTCCTTATAATTATTTGGATCATATATTAAGAACTGAAATATAGTATAATTTAGTCTAAATTTTATTTAATATTCATACATATAAGAATCTAAATTTAACTTATGAGTGGATATGCATATGGTATCCATACATTAGATTTTTATTTAGATAATCAAATTGGTGGTAAGGGAATCTACATTTTTTTAATGGTAATCCTTGGATTTGAGTTTAGTATATAGGGAGATCGAGGGACCTTTTTCCCACTGGATCGAGGGTGTCTCTCATTTTTATTGCAATACCTACGATAAAAAATGTATTACTGGTCTTACATAAAATATAGTAAATGAGTCCTAGGTTTATGTAAAGGGGCAAAAAATCATAGGTATTGAAGTGAAATTTTCTTATCAGTCACTTGTCCTATTTTAACTAATCTTTTTTCAATCATGTAACTGAATTTTAGTATTAAATAAATTAAAAATCATGCATTTTGATTTGATTAGAGAAAGCATTAACATGTGAATATAATTTTCTTTTCTTTGTAAGAATCATATGTTTGTTATAAAATTTATACTTTTTCATTTTTTTTATAAGGGCGACCTATTAACTATTTTATGTATTTTAAGAAATTTAATTGAAATTAGTAAAAACTAAAAACATTAAAAAAATCATTTTTAATGAATATTCATAAATAAAAGAGATGGATCAATTGGTAGGATTTTGTTTACCATACTAAGAAATATTAAAGCAAGATACATTTATAGAAAGAATTAATCTTTTAAACAGTACAAATGCTTGGTATTATAGGGTTAAAAGACATTTTTGCTAATAAACTATTCTCACAAAAACACTTAATATTATAAATTATTATCTCCATTCTTAATTATAAGAACTAATTAATTTTTTTATATAGATTAAAAAAGTTAAATAAATCAGTTGATTATGACTAAATACAATCCTTAAGATAAATTCATGTTATATATTTTTCAATATATCTAAATTAGTCAATTAATTTTTATATTAGTTATAATTAAATAATTTATTTTATTTTATTAATATATCTAAAAAAGTCAATTAACTCTTATAATTAAGACTGGATGGAGTATTATGTGGTGCAATATCACTATTAAATGTTTCAAAATGATGTAAACTAAGGGATGTTAATTTTGAGAGTTAAAAACTTTAGTTTGACTGAAAATACATGTGTGACAATTTACATGGCACACTTATACATCCAAGACACGACGTCTCCTTCTTTTTTATGAGTCTCTCGTCGTCTACACAATTCTCTCTCAATTTTACGCTGCTTCTCAATTATCTCTTCCCCTTCAACGGTTACGAGGGATTACTACGTGCCTATTTCGGTCAAACAACAAATTTTTATAGCCAAAATTAGCATCTGCAATAGTAGCTAGGGGCAACATTGTAATGTCTTAACCAAATTGTCTTGTGTCCATGTTCGAGTATGGACCCGTAACACCGGTTTTGGTTCAACCGTTGAATCGGTTAGCCTAGTTTAGTGACGTTAATATTGATTTTATAAACTACCTTACACGAACCAACAAAGATAGTTAGTTAAATAGATAAATGGAAGTTGCATTTTTAAATATGTAAAAAAATTGTAACACTTTTCAAATCTACCCTTATCAAAAGTTAATTACAATAAATTAGTTACTTATAATATTTAATTGTACATAAGGATGAAATACAAAAAAAAATCAATGTTTTAAATATCATCAAATTGGACTTATATTTTGAATAACCCAAACGTAGAGAAAATAAATTATAGTGTGGATGAGAGGAGTATGTAATGATACTCCACTTAGTTTTTAATATAATATATTTTAAACTATTTTTTATATATTAAAAAATATATATTGAGATTAAATTTATCTTAAATTAATAAATTTTTTTAACTTTATTTTTGTTTAAAACATAGAGTTCAAAAAGCATCATTTAAAAAATATTAAATATTAATTAATGATAAGAGTAAAATAGGAAAAGAGCAACTATGAGAACTAGCAAAATTACCACTTAGTTAGATTTTTTAAATATCTAATTAGAAGTTTGATCATTGTCAGTGTATATAGAAAAAATCTTGTGGCTAACACAAAAGCTCTTTCAAAAAATCTACCCTGTAAAGAAATTAATCATTTCTTCTAGCAATGAATACTCTAAACTTACGTTAAAAAAGAGAGGAAAAGAGTAATTAATGAGTTTGTTAGTATCTTATAATAAAGAAATACAATACTCCCTAGTTGATGTGTTATGATAAGGAGAAGAGGGAGTATTTATTAGTAGAGTCTCTCTTTTGACCTAAGTATTTTAAAAATTAAGAGAGACTAATTTTTCCTATCTACAAAAGATACTTCTTGTATTAGCTCTACATATTTTCGACTTTACTTTTATTTAAATTCATGCATTAAAAATAATGAAAATTTATTGGGGAAGTTATTGTATACTTTAGCCTTCTGATGTAGTAGTTTAAATATAGCGCACTTTTCTTAATTTCTCTTTTTATCTTTCGGCCATCAACTGGCTTTCTTGCTGTCACATTTTCTCACTTCCACACACTCACGCATCTCTCCATATAAACACTCACGAACGAACACTCCAAACACATTAATTCCAAACAAACACACCTTCGCTTCAGATTCAGATCATCTCTCTCTCTCACACACACACACACACTCTCTAACTCCTCCACCGCCCCCGTCCTCCATGGCGGAAAACCGCAACAGTAACGCCCCTCTCAGCCACCAACCTTCCATCCCAAAGGGTGGCTGGCACGCGGCCATCTTCATCATCTGTACGTCTCTTATTTCCAACTCATATATTCTTCTCTCTCGGAGAAGACGACTACGACGACAATTTTCGGAGCAAGATGGTTAGATTCGTTAACTCTGTGATTATTGTGTTGGCTGCAGGCGTGGAGTTAGCAAATAGATTCGCGTACTATGGTTTGTCTGGGAACCTGATACAGTACCTGACCAAAGTTCTTCATGAGCCCACTGCCACGGCCGCCAAAAACGTCAACACTTGGAACGGCGTTTCGGCTCTCTTCCCTCTGCTCGGCGGCTTCATCGCCGACTCATATTTCGGTCGTTTCAACACCATCGTCGTCTCCTCTATCATCTATCTACTGGTATGTATGTCTGTAATTTTTCTACTCTTCTTCTTCTTCTTCTTACTGGCTGCGAGGTTTGGTTTTGGATCGATTTCGCCATTGGGATTCTTCCTAGTTGTTGAAGGCAGTAGCAGTACTGCGGGGCTTGGGAACTGGGCGTCATGTTAATTAATTTCGTCTAATGCTATATTGTGGGCCCCACAAGTTGACCAAATTCATCAAAAGTTTCCTGAGTTATGGGTATGTATTATTGGATCAATTCGTATGTCCAGGTGCCTAACCTTTTCTGGGGTTGGAATTATAAGGTGTGTGTATATATATATATATATAGGAAAAATTATAATAAATACTAAATAAGTTTTTTCATTTCTATTTGTTGGTCAATTTATAAGTGACTGAGAATCATGGGTAATTAATATTTTTTTTAAAAAAAATGGGACCTATCTGTATGTAATTATTCCTTTTATTATTAATATTCACATTTATTAAAACACGATTTAATTTTCATAATTTGAAACGTCTTTAAATTTTTTAAGAAATTATTAGGGGCATATGTGAAAATAGTATATTTTAATTATATACGTATTCCTATATAAAATGTCTTATAATTATTAGATACACCAACCTTATTAGCCCTTATAACTGCGACTGAGGGAGAGTTACATTATAATACATTAAGTTGGATCGTGCCACACGTAGCCTTAAAAAATATTAGGCTGATATAATTCTATATTATCTATTTTATGTTCTTAGAAGAATCCTCTAGAATAATTTTTTAGAACAATTTTTGAAACAGAAAATTTAGAAAATATTTAAATCATTGTTTTGAAAAATATATCTAAAACGGTGAAGGGAAGGATGAAAGAATATTCTACTTTCTTTACACATGATTGTCATTAATGTAAATACAATTTTCTCCTACTCTTCCTTAATTTTGTAGAACAAAAAGCAACCAAACAAAAAAAAAAGTTATGATTTTTTGTTTTTTTAAAACACATTTTTAAACATTTTTTATTTTTTCAAAATAAAAACCTTTTTGAAAGCAACAAAATGCATTCATCTCTATCGTGAATTCGTATAATTAAAAAGAAATTGGCTCAATGGTCGATCCCATAACTCACATGTGGGACCCGTTATACTTTGACAATTTCTTTTTAATTACATGTACCATAAGTAGTTGGTTGGAGATATTTCAAATTAGTACGAGGTTCAATATTGGTGGTCAAATATTACAAGGCGGGATCATATATACTATTTTTTTCCATTGTATTAAAACTCTATCCAGGTTTGGCAGTCATACTATTTCCTTAATTGATATGATTAAAAGTTTTAGGCAAATTAACTAAATTAGATTTTATATATTTTTTCATCTTCTTGCTCATAAAAGAAAAAAAGATGGTAGCATGTTATATTTGTTGTTTTATAACTATGTTTTGTTATATTATTATATCTATACATTAAAATTCTATTTTATTTGTGAATTAATATATTTTTATTTAAATACTATCTTTTTTTAGTGTTATCTATAAATATTTTAATTATATTGTACTATTTTAAATTATGACTAGGTTAATTATAATTCAATCGCAATTATACCATTTACTATTCAACCACTAGTTGTGTCGATTAATTCAATGATTAGTCTGATTTTTAATTCTTATCTTCTTACACCCACGTAGCTTTTTTTTAAAATGCTTAACCATCAGATCGTGATCTAGTAATGATATTGAAATAAAAATTTCTATTTATTTTTTTGAAATAAATTTTTAACTTCCCACTTAATACTATGAGATCACGATCTGATGGTCAGTATCCCTCAATATTAGGGGATTCAAATCCATCACTAAATTGATGAATCGCGCAGTGAAAGAAATCCACACACACACCATTTTCTTCTTATACAAGTCAAATAAAAAACTAATTAATAATATATTGTGGGGACTTTTTTATTGTGATATATACTCTACACACACACATAAATCAAACTTGTGCATGTAGTTGCAGTTAATAGAACTAGTTTTGTTTGAATTGTAGGGCACGATATGGTTGATCCTGTCAACCTCAGTACTGAAGAATAATCATATTTCATTTTTCATTGGTCTTTATGTACTGTCCATCGGAGATGGTGGCCACAAGCCGTGTGTGCAAACCTTCGCCGCCAATCAGTTTGACGATGACTCGCCGGAAGAAAAAATTGCCAAGAACTCATTCTTCAACTATTGGTTTTTGGGATTAGTGTCTGCAGGTTTAGTTGCTAGCGTGGTCATATATATTGAGGTAATTCTTCATCTATGTTATTCATCAATCAATCAATTAACCTCATTATTTTCTGTTTTCTTACAAAAATTATTATTTAAGGTAATTAGCAAGGAGATTAAAAAAAAATATTTTTGACCAAAACAATATTTAGAAAAGGTTTGGTATATTTTAATAACTCGAAGTTGTACTACAACAATTTTTGTTTAGCTAGTGTAAAGTTGGTTCTGTAAATAAATCTTATTGTCATTGAGTAAACTTTGTTGGTAGGCAAATTTTAACTATTTCTATAGGCATTCTTTTGAACTACAAAGCTTGTTCTGATTTGGTGAGCTTCAGGGCATATCTTACTAAAAAAAATTGTTTAGAAAGGAAAACATGTGTATATTTTAAAAATAAATTAAAAGTATTTATAATAAATTAGAAATAAACTTATACTTGTTATCATTTTTTGTATCAAAACTTATCATATATACCTTATTTGTTGTAGAATTTTTTTTTATAATTATATTCATTATTTAAAACTCAATGACTTTCTCTATTCATAATTCATCAACAATTTATATAATATGTGGAGAAATAGGAAAATTTTGCATGGGCCACGGGCCTTGGAATCATATCTGGAGCGGCCGCCATAGCATTGGTATTGTTCTTGCTGGGAATAAAAAGGTACAGGAAAGACACCCCAACGGGTAGCCCATTCACTAGGATGGCCCAAGTTTTTGTCGCGGCAATTCGCAAGTGGCGCGCGGGGATGACGCTTGATCCTCACATTTATTGGTTTGACGAGGAAGGCAATAACGTCTCCCATCTCCAAAGCCAACCAAAGTCTCATTCTTTAGCTCATACTGATCAATTCAGGTTCTATTAATTTCTCTCAAAAGCTCTGAACTCTTGTTTGTTTTGATAAAATAAATAATACAAGAGAAAATTGTTGTAAATTTTTCCCTTAAAAAATTTATTATTCAAAAGTATCTAATAACACAAATCTTTGAACAAGTATAATATATTTTCAATAGGTGCAATTGCAATTTTTCTTTAGATGTGGGTAACATACTTTTAGTCATATGTAAATATTTTCTATTTTATAAATAGATGAAGATTAGTTATACACATACAATGAAGAGTTATATAAGTTAAAAGATAGGTTGAAATGAGTAAAAACCTTTTAAGGTAGTAACTGGCATCTGTCAAACAACAGCTAGACCGAATTAGAAGTGACATCACCACCAAAAGATCGATAAAAAAAGGATTTGAATGTAAATATATAGTTTTATGAATATGAACTTTTCATTTATCGTGTTGAATTTGTAGGTTTCTGGACAAGGCGATGATCATAGATGAGTTGGATGCCTCAACCAAAACTAGAAACCCATGGAGACTATGTTCAGTGACTCAAGTTGAAGAAGTCAAACTTCTTCTTCGCCTTATCCCTATTTGGCTGAGTGGTTTAATGTTCTTTGTTGTGCAAGCTCAACTCCATACATTCCTAGTGAAGCAAGGTGAGACAATGGTTCGTACCATTGGACGCATCAAAATCCCTTCGGCATCACTTCAGAGCGTTGTCGGAATCTTCATCTTCATCTCAGTACCGGTCTACGACCGGGTTTTTGTACCCATCGCTCGAAAACTCACCGGACACCCATCTGGTATCACAGTGTTACAAAGGATTGGATTAGGGTTATTCGTGTCTGTGCTCAACATGATTGTTGGGGCTTTACTAGAAGCCAAAAGGGTTGGTGTTGCAAGAGAGAATCATCTTCTTGACGCTCCAAAAGCTACATTACCAATAAGCATGTGGTGGATGGTTCCTCAGTATTTAATCTTTGGCGTTTCTGATGCACTTGCCATTGTAGGGTTTCAACAACTGTTCTACGATGAAGTTGCAGAGACGATGAGAAGTCTTGGAGCTGCAGCATATATAAGCATGCAAGGATTTGGAACCCTAGCCAGTAATGTTGTGATAACTCTGGTTGAAGATATCAGCTCAAGAAGCGGAGAGAAATGGCTTGGGAGCAACTTGAATAGGGCACACCTTTACTCTTTTTATTGGGTTTTGGCTGCTCTAAGTGCTGTTAATGTCTGCATTTATATTCTGGTTGCTAAAAAGTTTGTGCACAAACAGGTTAATGTGGTTGATCCTAGCATCAACGTTAATCATAATCAGGTGTAGCACCGAATGGGAAGAAGACCAATATAATATAATATACTATGCATGGAAGTGAAATAAAATAAAAGCTCCTTCTTAGGATAAGAGGATATATATATATATATTGTGATTCTTTATTATTATATACACTCTTTTAGGGGTTTAATTTGTTGTATGGTTTGTTCATAAATATAAAATATTTACTCACTTTATCTTTTAAATTTATATTTTTTAAAATTATTTCTATTGAATGATATATTAATAATGTTTACGTCAATGATAGTTGCTTCCAATACAAATGATCAATGGAGTATTTTAAAAAAAAATTAACCTATATTTTTTTCACCAATAAATAACTTCTTAAGAATTATTTTAAAGTAATAGAAATTATTAAAAAATACTTTAAGATATTATATACATTAAAAATTAATTTAAAATATCAAATGTCATTAGATAAATACTTGAGGGTGATAGCATGCTACTTAACCCTAATTAAATATATCGTACTTACTTTAAAAAAATTAATAAAAAGTTATTGTTTAAAAATTTTATTGTGAAGAATTTGGTATGTCTTCATTTTACCCTGAAAATTTTATAGAGATAGAGTAACAGAACATGAAGTTAATTGCTTCTACCCAATAAAATTCCCAACCATTAAATTTCACCAATTTTCGTTTGAATGTTTCGGCCCTTAGCCTTGCTGTCGCATTTTCTCGCCTCCACACACACGCTTCTCTGCATATAAACACACACTCATGCACACTCTAAACGCATTAATTCCAAACAAGCACGCCTTCGCTTCAGATTCAGATCATCTCTCTCTCTCAACAACTCATCCACCGTTTCAGTCTTCCATTGCGGAACACCGCAACGGTAATGCCGTCCTCCGCAACCAATCTTCCACCCTCAAAGGGTGGCTGGCACTCCGCCATCTTCATCATGTGTACGTCTCTCATTTCCAACTCTCTCTCTATCTCTCTGAGACGACGACCTCAGGATCAAAATTCTGTAGCAAGACTAGGTTAGAATCTCTAACTCAGTGAATGTGATATATATATTGTGTTGGCAGGTGTGGAGTTCACAGATAGATTCGCGTACTATGGTTTGACGGGGAATCTGATACAATACCTGACGAAAGTTCTTCACGAGTCCACGGCGACGGCGTCCAAAAACGTCAACACTTTCATTGGTGTTTCGGCTCTCTTCCCTCTGCTCGGCGGCTTCGTCGCCGACTCATATCTCGGTCGTTTCAACACCATTGTGGCCTCGTCTATCATCTATCTCCTGGTATGCATCTAATTTTTCTACCCTTACCTGTATTTTTCTTCGTCTTCTGCGGAACTGGGTGTCATATTTAGTTTTGGGTATTTTATTTACGTGGTGGGTCCCACAAGTTGACCAAATTCATTAAAGTTTAATGAGGGATGAATGGTTCAATGAATGGTCCAATTGTGAATTATTGTCTGACCTTTTCGGGGGTTGGAGTTATAAATTTTCTAAGAAAAATATTATAATAAGCCCTACATAAGAAATACCAGCCTAATCCTTATAATAAGTAATTTTTCATTAATTCTTATAAATTATTTAATATACTTTAAATTAATAATATTTTTTAAATTTAACCTTCTTATCTATTTACTTTTACAAATTATTCTTCTCTCTTTCCTTTCTTTTTAATGAGAATTAAATAAAAATAAAATTAAAAAACAGTTATTAATAATCTCTAAGTGAGTTTATATTTACGATCAAATTTTTGTTAACAAATAGATTTATAATAAGAACTAGAGTAGTAATTATTTTTTCATTTTCAACAAAACTAATTAATTTTGATATGTGGACAAGGATGCTCATAAATATATTTTGGGGACTTTTTGATTTTGATATTCTCTCTCTCTCTCTAAATGTGTGTGTGCATATAAATTATACTTGTGCAAGTAGTTGCAAATAATTCAAATAGTATTGTTTGCTATGTTTGATGGGAAAACTTCTCATGTTATTGTTACAAAAATTGTAGGGCATGATATGGTTGACCCTGTCAGCCTCAGTACTGACGAATAATTCGACTGTATTTTTTGTTGCCCTTTATATAATGTCCATCGGAGACGGTGGCCACAAGCCGTGTGTGCAGACTTTCGCCGCCAATCAGTTCGACGATAACTCGCCAGAAGAAAAAATTGCCAAGAGCTCATTCTTCAACTTTTGGTATTTGGGATTAGTAGCTGGAGGTTTAGCTTCTTGCGGAGCAATATATGTTGAGGTTGACCTCATTATTTTCTCAGTTCTAAAACAACTATTATATATTTAACGTAATATGCATGACAGCATGAGGATTAATTTGTTTTTTTTTTGGCCAAAATATATTTTAGAAAAATTTGGTACATTTTAAGTGTATACTCCTCTCGTCCAAGGCAAAGATAAAATATTTTATATGTTATATTTATATATCATATCATTAAATTTTTTATATGAATGTATAGTTTAATTATTTATTTATTATTATGTAGACTTTATATTTTTGAAATAGAGTATATATTAAATAGGGATAAGATTAAAAATTTATTAGATTTTAAAAAGAGTTAATAAAATTTAAGATTTTTATTAATTTCAATAAAATATATTAGAAGTAACTTGCAAACATGACAATTCTAAAGGTACTTGAAATTTATATAAAAATATATATCTTTAAGCAAGTATAACTCTTTTTTAACTATGTATAATATACCTTTATATATGTGTAAAGATCTTTCACTTTATATCTGATTACAAATAGCTGGCTAAGTAAAGAAGAGTTGCAAATGTATTTTCACTTGGCTGAACGTTATACACAAGAAGAAGATTTATGCTCAGATCAGAGATATGAGAATTCTTAAATAAATTTTAGATAGCTTTCGGCAATAAATATTTTAGTGAGGAATTTTTAGCAATTTTTTCTGTCACATATTAATCCTTGTTTATAATTATATATTATATATGTGGAGAAATAGGATAACGCTGGATGGGCTGCGGGCCTAGGAGTCATAACTGGAGCTGTGGCCTTGGCCTTGGCATTGTTCTTGTTGGGAATAAGAAGGTACAGAAAAGACAGCCCTACGGGCAGCCCTTTCACTAGGATGGCCCAAGTTTTTGTGGCTGCAATTCGCAAGTGGCGTATGGGGACGGCGCGTGACCCTCACATTTATTGGTTTGGCGAGGAAGACAATAACGTGCCCCACATCCAAAGTCAACCCAAGTCTCCTTCTTTAGCCCATACTCATCAATTCAGGTGCTTTTCGTTTCTCACAAAAGCTTTCAACCCCCTTTTTTTTATAAAATAGGTAAATATATTATATTAAAAAATTAGTTAAAATTTCATATATTCTATAAGTGTACAAAATTACGATAAATTGATAGG
Organism: Leucaena leucocephala; assembly: GCA_037074615.1. Lineage (NCBI taxonomy): Eukaryota > Viridiplantae > Streptophyta > Magnoliopsida > Fabales > Fabaceae > Leucaena > Leucaena leucocephala. Next base: position 2,657,551 of record CM073525.1, read on the forward strand.
AATGTTATGCATAGAATAAAAACTAGATGGTTAAAATAGAGAATTTTATCCCACTCTTTTAAAACTAACAATGTTTAATGTTATATGGTGATGAATATTGAGCATTAAAAGAATAAAAAAGTCGAGGGCAAATGTTGAGATGAATATCTAATCTAAAAAAGAAATTAAGATTCAGGATAACTATATATAAAGAAGAGTTGGAGTGATATTTATATTGAACAATAAGGTCAAAAACAGCTAAGGTGGTTTAGATAGGTACTAAAGGAAGGTGATAATTAAAGACACTAGTCACGAGGGGTTAAACCTATATCTTATAAATATGACTATATCAGTTTAAAAAACTATGGGCCCGTTTGGATAGGATTTTAAAAACAGGCTTATGAAAAAAAAGGGCTTTTAAACAGATTATAGAAAAAGGCTTTTGGAGAAGAGATTATGAAAAAAAAAAGTGGTTTTGAATAAATGAGTGTTTGGATAGTTATTTATAGAAGGGATTTTATTATTGGTAAATTACGAAAAAGGGTATGAGTATTAAATGAGGAGAGATAAGAGATAAGAGGAGAGAGGAGAGAGGGTGTAAGAAAGAAAATAGAGAAAAAGTAGGAGAGAGGAGAGAGGGTGTAAGAAAAAGTAGGAGAGAGGGTGTAAGAAAAAGTAGGGGTAATATAGTAATTAGTTAGTTCAAACGTGGTTTACTGTTCCAAAAGCTACTCTGACCAGCTTTTCTGAAACCTTGGTTTTAAACCAGAGTTTAGTCCAAAAACCCGTTTGAACAAATATGACTATTTGTTTTAAAATTTCTCCAAACCTAGGTTTTGAGCCAAACCTTAGTTTAAAACCAAGGTTTGGTACCCTCCCAAACAGGCACTATATCTGATATAAAGAATCGAATGGACTATTTGAACAAACCAAGCATCAGATTGTGAACTAAGAATTATTTTGTGTTGAGTTTGTAGGTTTTTAGACAAGGCAATGATCATTGATGAGTTGGATGCCTCAAGCAAAACCAAAAACCCATGGAGACTATGTTCAGTGACTCAAGTTGAAGAAGTCAAGCTTGTTCTTCGCCTTATCCCTATATGGTTGACCTGTTTGATGTTCTTTGTTGTTCAAGCTCAACTCTTTACATTCATAGTCAAGCAAGGTGAGACAATGGTTCGTTCCATCGGACCACACTTCAAAATCCCTCCGGCGTCACTTCAAAGCATCGTCTCCGTCATCATCCTCATCACCGTCCCCATCTACGACCGGGTTTTCGTACCCTTTGCTCGAAAACTCACCGGACATCCATCTGGTATCACAGTGTTGCAGAGAATCGGATTAGGGTTATTCGTGTCTATACTCAACATGATTGTTGGTGCTTTATTAGAAGCCAAAAGGGTTAGTGTTGCTAGAGAGAATAATCTTCTTGACGATCCCAAAGGCGTATTACCAATAAGCATATGGTGGATGCTTCCTCAGTATTCCATCTTTGGTGTTTCTAATGCATTTGCCATTGTAGGGTTTCAACAACTGTTCTACGATGAAGTTGCAGATACGATGAGAAGTCTTGGAGCTGCGGCGTATATAAGCTTGTTTGGATTTGGAACCCTAGCTAGTAATGTTGTTATAAGTGTTGTTGAAGAGATTAGCTCAAGAACTGGTGAGAAATGGCTAGCAGGGAGCAACTTAAATAGGGCACACCTTGACTATTTCTATTGGGTTTTGGCTGGTTTAAGTGCTGTGAATTTCTGTATTTATGTGCTGGTTGCTAAAAAGTTCGTGTACAAAAAGGAGGTTCAAGTGGTTGATCCTAGCATCAACGATAATCATGATCAAGTGTAGTAGCACAGGAACAGAATGAGAAAAAACTAATATATATATATATATATATATATATATATATATATATATATATAGGCATGGAAGTGAAATAAAATAGAAGTTTCTTGTTGGTAGATATATCGTGATTCCGTACTGTATATTCCCTCCAATCCTCAATGTTATAACTAATTAAAAAATTTATTTTGATTCTAAATATAAAATTATCTCTCTTTTTATTAGTTGTGGTTCAAAATAACTTATAATGTAAATGATAAATAACTCAGTTATAAAGCTACATGAAAGGAAACGATATTGTAGTTGGAGGACTATTTAATTTCGTACTTGTATCATATTTTAGATAAAAAGCAATAACTCACTTTAAGTAGTGGATATTTAATAACATTGATGGAATTAGGCTATGTTTGTTTGTTGGTTGAGAAAAATTATATTTTAATTATCCCTATATTTTGAGATGATTAGTCTCTAACTATTTATAGGATACAACCACACCTTTATTAAAAGAAAGTAATAACTTAGTTGAAGGAGGGGATATTATATTGGTGGAACTCCTTTGGATGAAGACTGAAGGCAAATTTCATAGGGGATATGACATGTAATTGCAATTGGCAAAAAGTAAAAAAAAGAAGCTGTAATTCAGTACAGCTAATTCTTTTTTGGCCCACAAAATTTAAACCTTTCAATTATTCTTGTGACAATCCACTTCCAAATATCATCATCATGAATTGTAGAGCTGAAAAAATGGATTAGTGCCAATATCACAAAACGAGTTGGCTAATAGCTAGCTTGAGTTTACCCGGCTTAAGTAGTGGGCTAGCCTTCCAATCTGCTAGCCCACCACTTTTTCTTTTTTTTAAAAAATATTTTTTTAATATTTTTTAAAGATTATTTTTTAATTTTTAAAATAGTAATAAATAAATTATAATATCATATTAGCATAATAATTTTTTTTAATATTATACTTTTTAAAATTCTTATTTTTTATAAAAAAATTTAAATTTTATAACTATAAATCTAAATAAACATTAACAATATAATATTAATCAATTACAATATATTAATACATATATTTGATAATAGGAGTTAAGTAAAATAAATAATAATATTAATTAAATTTTTTAAAAAAAGAGAGTTGCCCGCCTTATTTTATGTTAAAACGGGTACAATTTGTAAGTTTAGTATGTTTTACTAGCTGTAGTTTTTTTTTTTTGGTAAACACTATCTGTAGCTAATTGTACTTCCTAATAACATCTTACAAGGAACTCAAAAAATAATTAGGTGGTCACAATCAAATGATTTATAAGGTGCCAAGGGACCGCTTCCAAATATACCGAAACAATTACCCTAGCAGGACTTAAAAAGATTATCCTATAGTCAAATATTAAGAATATGATAAATATGCTGCTTAACTAAAGAATTAATACATATAATTTATTGCAGTATAAGATACATATTCTTTTATAACAACTATATGATTTGAAGATTCAGTATTTTCCAATAACGCAAAATAAATTGGCAGATATTTGGCAAATAATGATTTAACTACTACGTCAATTCTAAATTTATGCCCTTCACATGTGATATCTCTTGTAGCTAATGAGTACTTGAGATTTGATCCCTAATAATTTAATTTTATTATTTCAGGTGTTTAGCTCTCTTCTATACCAAAAAAAAAAAATTGCCCTAGCGTATCGGTGCATTTGGAAGTTTCTTTTGCTTTTAAAGGAAAACTTGTTAATTTATCTAACAAATTTAAAAATAAAATTTCAGAATTTTCCCCCAAAAAACTTTCAAATTTACAGCTCCCTCCTTTAAAAATTAATTGCTAAATTTGAGAGCGATACTTGTGATTTTTTCCTCTTAGATAATTACTTGTGAATTTATTTTGTGTCACATAATTTTTTTTAAAAGTTTTTAACACTTCTAGAAAATTTTAACAACCTTAGGACTTAGGAGTAGTTTCAAAAATTATATTTGTAATCCCTATTTATAATTATTTTTATTGCGTGGTCTTTATTTACCAGTACCTCTACAAATTATGAGGGGCTAACTATTTTGATTGGGCATTAACATGGAAAAACAATGGTTATAAGGGGTTAGGTTTACCAAAAATAATTAATTCTAGTCTCTCATAACATAATAAATAGATATTTAAATTTCTATTAAAAGATGTGCTCAAATTTAATACCTTCAAATAAGATTATATTTAATAGAAAGATACCTCTACTTTAAAAAAAAACTAATGGTTTTTCACATTAATATTAAAACAGTAAGATGTCCCATTCACAAGAGCTAATGTTAGGTAAGAAAAATCTTAAAAGTAATTTTTTTGGTTGCGTACCAGATTCACTAGAACTTTACTCCGACTACATTCAGATTCGACTCGAATCGCGTATTTGACTATGGTGGATGAGTCTACTAATAGGAATTTTCTGCATACGCAAAGGCTCAAACTCAAGACCTTACTTAAGCAATAACGAGTTATTTATCACTCAAACTAACTTCATTAGTTAAAAGTGATTGGAAACTTTTGACAAGGAAGAAAAAAATTGAAATATGAATGTAAATTTTGGATTTGGCTTCTCTCTTTCTTTTTATATCTATTTTTTTCTCTAGTTTTCATTTCAACTCTTGGATCAAATTTTAAATAGTTAGAATTTAAACATTCATATGAAGTTTGCTTAGTTTAAATTTATTTATTTTTTCATAATTTCATATTTTAATAATAAATTTATGAAATATTAAATCTTAATCGTTCAAAATTTGATCCGAGAGTTGAGATGAGTAGTAGAGAGAAAGTGAAACGAGTAAAAAATGGGGAAAGAAGCCAAATACGTAAATTTCAGGGACAAGATCTCTACGTTTTGCCACACTTTTCTTGGCTGTCATTTTCCTTTCCAGTTTGTTTGACATGACACATTCCTTAGATGCTCCCTCCCGAATCTCGGTAGATTCATGTAACATTCAAATTCCAAAACGCTCTAATGGCAACACAACAAAACACACATCCCCACCCTACGCCGCAGTTCAGATTTCACACACAGTCTCTCCCTCCCCACTCCACAGTTCCGTCGTCTCCAAGGGCGGAAAACACCGACGGGCACCGCCTCCTCGTTAAACATCCTACAGCCCACAAGGGAGGCTGGCACGCCGCCATCTTCATCATCTGTAAGTCTCGTTCCCAACTCATTATTCATATATATAGATCTATATTGTTCTTCCTCAGAGACAACGATCGCAATCTCAGTTTCGAAACGTTAGATTCACTAATTAAGACGCTTTGTTACTGTGATATTCTCGCTTTCGATCGCAGGGGTGGAGTTCGCAGAGAGATTTGCACACTATGGTTTGACCGAAAACCTGATTACCTATCTGATGACGAATGCTCTTCATCAGCACAATACGACGACGATGAACGTCAACACTTGGAACGGCGTTTCGTTGCCTAACTCATTTCTCGGTCGTTTCAACCGCATCGTTGCGTCGTCTCTCATCTATCTCGTCGTATGCGATTAATTCTTCTACTCTAATTACATCTCCATTACTTCTGTTTATTCATTATTGATTCTTCTTGTTCTTGACATTGCTTTGGAACGGATTGATTTCACCCTCGGAACTCTGCACATTTGTGCAAGTAGCTAGTTGCAATTAATTTAACAATTTCTTTTGTTCTTTTGGTATTTTTGATGGTCTTCAAGGTTTTTTTTTTTTTTGATACAGGGACGTCAAGGTTTTTGATGTTGAGCCATGCTCTTTCGGGGAATAAAAAGATACCGAAAATAAGGACCGACGAGCAGCCCATTCACCAGGATGGCCCAAGTTTTCGTGGCTGCATTTTGGAAATGGCGCGTGAAGACCACGCGTGAATTGGTATGGCGAAGAAGTGGATGATGATGAGTCCCCTCTTCAATGTAGTCTATCAACCAAGGTCTCAATCTATAGCCCTCACCAATGAATTCAGGTGCTTCTCGCTTCTCGCTTCTCACTTCTCACAAACTTTTTATTATATATTCCATCCATCTTAAAATGTAGAACTATTTGAGATGTGTGTTTTCTAATACCTAATTCAGATATCTTCAAAATTTATAATTTATTTTCTCATTATTCATATTGATTATATAGAGAAAACTACTTTGAAAGAACCTATATTTTCTCTTAATTTTTAATTTAGTATTTGTGTTATTTTTTTTCTTACTAAATCACTTAAGTTTGCTTTGTTAGCATAATTATCTTCTGTACTAGGGGGAATAGTATTAATAGAGCAAAATTATAGAGATTAATAGGACTAAGAGAGTAAAATGAAGGATTTAATAAAAGAAATAATATATATACCAAATTAAAAATTGAGGGAAAATATAAGTACCCTATAAAATGGTTTTCCCTTACACATGTTAAGATGATTTTGAGATAGTTCTAATACAAATTATTAAAAAAGGTACTGTACATTTTTACATATTATTAGCTTAATTAATTTTCTAAATCTCAACAAACAGAGGGGTATGATTTTGAATCTCGGTTTCTCATGTGTTATAGATTTTTGGACAAGGCAACGATCATTGATAACCTTGATGCTTCAAGCAAAACCAAAAATCCATGGAGACTATGTTCAGTAACTCAAGTTGAAGAAGTGAAGCAAGTTTTTCGGCGCCTTATCCCTATATGGCTGACTTGTTTAATGTTTTTTGTTGTCACAGCTCAACTCCACACTTTCCTCATCAAGCAAGGCAGCACAATGGTTCGTTCAATCGGACCACACTTCAAAATCCCTCCGGCATCACTTCAAGGCCTCGTCGGAGTCATCATCCTCATCGCTGTCCCCATCTATGACCGAGTCTTGGTCCCCTTCGCCATGGATTAGGTCTATTATTGTCTGCACTAAACATGATTGTTGCAGCTTTAGTAGAAGCCAAAAGGGTTAGTGTTGCTGCAGAGAATCATCTTCTTGACGATCCCAAAGCTGTATTACCAATGAGCATATGTTGGATGCTTCCTCAGTATATCATCTATGGTGTTTCTTATGCATTGACTGTTGTAGGGTTACAATAACTGTTCTTGATCAGGTGCCGGAGACGACGAGGAGTCTCGGCGCCGCGGCATATTTAAGCTTGTTAGGAGTTGGAAGCTTTGCGAATAATGTTGTTATAAGTGTCGTGGAAGAGATTAGCTCAAGAAATGGGGAGAAATGGCTTGGAGGCAACTTGAATAGAGCACACCTTGACTCTTTTTATTTGGTTTTGGCTGGTTTAAGTGCTATGAGTTTGTGTGTTTATATTTGGCTGGCTAAGAGGTTTGTGTATAATTAAGATGATAAATGTGAGTGATAATCAAAACTTGTAATACCATCAACAAGGAAGTGAAATGAAGTTTCTCGGTTTATATTGTGATTAATTTCCTAGCTAGCTTTCAGTTTTTTATCATAATTTCTATTGTTAGATAATAAACAATTGAAAAGTTCACTTCTGAAAATTTTCTAATTTTTAAGTGAAAAATAGTAAGAAATAACTCTCTTAGCCATTATAAGATTCGTTATCAGTAAACTATCCCAGTGATAGTGCTACCCATCAGCCATATTACCCATCAGTTAGCTAGATAGATGAAGTCCCAGACTTTAGCATGGCATTGACATGTTTATGTCTGAGTGTGTTTAAAATGATTGTATTAAAAAAAGGTAATTCTATTCAATAATAAATGTGGCATGATGATAAATATATCATATAAAGAAAATGATAGGGTATGTATGGAGGTGAAGTAAATTTCTTTTATTACTGTGATTCATTATTGGGGATCATCCACTTATGATTTATTAAACTTCAACATTTCAAGAACTTCTTTATTTTGGAGGGTTTTTTATTTAAACAAAATTGGAAGAAAAGTTTGTCACTAAGTACATAGATTTAGGTGCCATCCGATATGATTGCAATACCAAAAAAAATACTTCTAAGACTAAATAATCATCAACGTAGTACTGAGTTTTGATTTATTAAATGTTTATTTTTATGGAAGCTTTTAAAAGGTCAAAAAATATAAAATAAATTTCACAACAATTAATATATTAATAGATAGATGAATATTAAATCTATAACCAATCATATTATGCACAAATAATTAATAATGCGAATTATTTTTCAAAAATTTCTTACCAACATATTTTTAAAATTCTATACAATACACGAATAAAAATATCTATTAAACATCAGTGTATAAATTCAATAAGAATTCCAAGCTATATATATATATATATATATATATAATTAGATCACTAAGTTGAATGTTCGTAATAGAGTATTTATCAAGTTGAAATGACTTCTACGCATACCTAAGGGATTAAGACACATTCCTCCAATATTATGTCACTATTTAAAAGACATATATTAAATTTATTTCCCTCGATTTTTCCCCAAGAAAATTTAACTGTAGTTTATCATCACTCCAATAAGAAAACACTAATTAAATTCGCACTTCCCTCACCACTAGACTTTAAACGTTCTTTAAAGTAAAAGGTTACATTCCCAATATAGTGAAAAAGAAATATTACGAGATATTTATTGGTGAAATTTCCACCGAAAACTCTAAAGATTTCAAATTATATATAATTTGTTTCAATGTTCCAATTATGTTTCTTTTTTTAAAAAATAAATGATGTGGGAATGTGATGTGAAGAATGAAGGAGAGCTGGAAAGTCAATGACATGCATGCTTATTATATTATTAATGACAGAGAGAATCTGATGGCCATCATATTTTAGGACCTTCCCACATTCAAAAGGCTGTTTGGACATCAAAATTGTTTATTCTTTTTGGTCAATTTGTCCCTTCAAATTCCTCAATGGACAATCATTTTAATACCAATAAAATATTTTAATTAGAGAAATACTGGTTGACTGATTAAATAATTCTCTTATTCCTGATTTGGAGTTTTTTGAATGAATAAATATTAAAAGAGTTATTAATTAAATATAAAGAAAACGTATAAGCATAATTTTTAAAGCAAATTTAATTATAGTTTTCAAATAAATAGTGATTAAATAGTTCACTCTAGTATAGTAGTTTGAATAGGGATTAAAGCCTGAATATAGAACACTTGATATAATTTTTGGTTACTATATTGTCCAATTTAACTTAATTAAGAAATATTTATAATATATCAGTTTTATAATGTTAAAACATTTTTAAACAAAATTTAAGTACATGTATGTGCATGTGGTGACTAGTGAATTCATATTCTGGACACTATATTATATGGTTTGCCTTTAATTTTGAACAAAAAAGGTCAAAAGGAATAATGATGGACCATTCCAATATTAAATTTGGAAAAAGAAGACAGCATCATCATCTTTGCTTGTTTTTCAATTCAAGAATCGACCTAGAAGATCCTGCAGATTCTGGATGAAATCTGAATGATCTCTTTTCTCAAAGCTGTGAGATTTCCTATGAGGATCATGTATCTTCTTCATCATCTTGCTTCTCCCTTTTTAAAATGTTCCATCATTCTATTTGCATCATCTTCGTCTCTCTGAGTTCTCTTTTACCTTTCTCTCTTTCTGGGTATGGCTGTGCAGACACAAAAGTTTCATGTTTTGGCTGTTGATGATAGTTTGATTGATAGAATGTTGATTGAGAGGCTCCTCAAAACCTCTTCTTATCATGGTACCTTTTGTTTCTTCTCTCTTTTAGGGTTCTTCTTCATATGTAAATTTTATATTATACTGTTCACTTCACTACTTGTGCATTTAGAGTTTTGTATTATGACAGTAACTGCAGTGGAATCTGGCATCAAGGCTTTGAAGTTTCTGGGTTTGCAAGAGAATGATGAAATGAAAGTAGAAACTGCCATTGTTGCTGCAGAAACCCATCAGGTTTAATTCTGATATTAAATTAAATTCATAATCTTAATTAGCATTGGATTAATTTGAATTGATCTTTGATGGAACTGATGCAGAAGGTGGAGGTAAATTTGATCATCACAGATTACTGTATGCCAGAAATGACAGGCTATGATCTCACCAGAAAAATCAAGGCAAGTTGCTACTTTAGTATCATTAAGCCTTGAAAGAGGAAAATTACATTTTAAATTGTTCCTCATAAATGTGACTTAACTTTCTTTTAACTTCAGGGGCATTAAATATAATTTTTCCCAAGAATAAAAAAAGAAAAATCTTGTATCAATGTTTTATGTGATATTAAGTATAATGGAATTTCACTAATTTGCAGGAATCTAAGTCTCTTAGAGATATACCTGTGGTGATTATGTCCTCAGAGAATGTGCCATCAAGGATCAACAGGTAAGAAAAACAGCATCCTAAATTTTATATGCAAATCTCAAATTAAAAATATTTAAAGGGTATCACTATCACATGACTAAAATCTGAAATCTAAAAAAAAATGATTTTTTGTTTGTTTGTTTGGATCAGATGCTTAGAAGAAGGAGCTGAGGAATTCTTTCTTAAACCAGTTCAGCAATCAGATGTAAATAGGCTCAAGCCTCTTTTGCTGAGATCAAAAGTTAAGGAAGAAGAAGACCACCACCAACTCATTAATAATAAAAGAAAAGTCATGGAAAGGTTGATATTATTTTGACCATTTTCCACTTCTATGCTAATAGAAGAGAAAGGCAAATCATTTGATTCAATTTTCCTTTTATTTTCTTCAACTCTCGTCTTGATGATCAATCCTCAATTTGAGTTAATAAATTTTAGAGTATTTGTTCAAGATTGCTTGCTTTGTTATAAGACTATCCGACCATACTAGCTGGATTGTTAATGTTTCTAACGTGTTTATAGTTTCTTTTCTTATAATTCGTTGGAGATGCATGAGTTTTTTCATTCACATCTCCCTTTATAATTTTATTCTTTCACAGATTTTTCCCATTTTCCTTGTTTTTTTCAAATTGAGAGGACGTACAGTCCTATAAAGTAAAGAAGGGGGCAATAATTGTTCCCTTTTTTTCCTTAGAAAAGGAAAATCTTAGGGTAGGTTGTTTTACTTATTTATAGTAATATATGTTTTTGCCAATTTCATTGCTCTAAACCTATGCTTGGATGGAGGGGAAAATGAGAAGAAAATGAGGAAGAGAATACTAAGAAAAAGAACTTTTAAATACAGTGAAATAAATTAATATTTTTAAGAGTTTTTCCTCTCTAATTTTCTTTCCTTCTAAACATAGGTAAGCATTATAATCAAAATTAGTTGTCAGAAACAACTAAGAAACTACAACTAGATGAGGGATGTTGACTGCTCCCATGTTCCATCCTACCAAGTTACCTTAAAAGTCAAAAGAACAAGACATGGCAATTTACCAAAGAATATGGAGAGAACCCTCCATTGATTCATTAGACATTAGCTGACAAAAATGATGTACCAATTGCTACTACGTAGTTCCCCACAGAAGAATAGTGCATGGCACCCTTCATCATCCTAATTACCTTAATATTTTTTAACATTAAAAATGAATATTTACATACAAAAATGCCTGATAAGCAAATGGCAGCTGTAGAAACTGCGAGCAGGATGTTCATGCTTAATCAAATTAGTCAGGTCTTAACAATGGCAAGTCAAACACCTGAAGAAAAAGGGGCAAACAAATTAGAGAAGAATTAGCATACAACAGAAAAAAGAAAAAGAAAAAATACCTTCAGTAGCAATACAATAATTCTATCCCCAAAGTTTATTAGTTAATGTAAATGTTACTCAGTCACAAGCAATAACATTATAACAAGGATCAACTTTCACATGTATAAGGTAAGAAGTCCATACTCCATAGAACATTTGCAATTAAGTTCTGCCATTCACCATTCACCATGAGCCAATGACTTCTGATTTTTCCTTCAATTTATGTCAATAAACATGAACAGAGAGTTACGAAAAAGCAAAATTTCTATGCACAAACCTTCTACGGCATTAGGATTGGTGTTCACAAATCCAAGTTTCAGTAGATACCTATTTTCTGCAAAATCATGAAAAGAACGTCCTCGTCGCCCTTCTTCAAATTGGATAACACCTTTAGTTGGGAATTCTCTACCATCATCAGATTGAACAACAGGTTCACTAGGGGAGCTTCTGCTTCTATCAGCATCCTGTTTAAAAACGATAGCTAAGGCGTGAATACGTAGTACAAGCAGGGAGAGGGTGGGCAAACCCTCGCAGCCCGAAAAATAAATGAAGTATACAAAACAACAAATTAGCCATCCTATGAACAGGTCATCATTCATCATGCACATGGTAATTGGTAAAGTCATAATTTAAGAAGAGTTGTAGCTCAGGTCATAGAGTTTCACCTGTAAAAATTCTAGCATTTGCTCTTCAATTGTACCACACATTGCTAATGTTTCCACATGAATGGGACGACAAGCACCCCATGCGATGAGCACGACTAATGACTTGTTCCTCCATGCTGGAATTTTTTTTAACCATTAAAACTGGTTAAAGGATGATTAAATCGGATTAATCTGGTGATTTGATTTGTAGCGGGGTGATGACAATAAATTGGGGATAGGAGAACACTCACACGCACGCACACATGTAAAAATCATTTTTATTCAACAATAATGCTCCCAAAGCCAAATAACTAGATTTTGATTATGGGAAGTTTCATAAAACATCAAGGTAATATTTGATAGTTTCCCTATCACAAAAAAAATCATAGGGATAAAAATTTTCTGAAGTATAAAAAATTTCACCACAGCCTCACACAACAAAATTCCTTATTTGTGATCCATATTTGCACATAGATTAATTAAATGTACTACCTTCTATCCCAGATTGGTTCCATTAAAAACACGTGGGCAAAAAAACTCAAGTCAAGACCCAATGCAGCACTTCCATCCATCACAAGTGCCATACAATCGGGATCATGCTGAAATGTGGTCAATGACTTCTTCTGGAAAATAAAAAAGCAAACTACCCGAAGGTCATAACCAAAAGTATTACTCAGTGACAGTAGATGAGATTTTCAACATCGTACCTTGTTGCTTAAAGGCATTGGACTATACATCCCAGTATATTTAATACCAGCAATAGTCAACTGGACAGAGAGAAATGCAAGTTAATAGTGTGATCATTTTGAAATGAATTCACAAAAATATCATACCCAAAATCTGGAACAGGTAGATCACCTGCTGTTCAATGACATGTATATGCTCAAGAAATTGAGAAAATATAAGAACTTTCTCAGGCATACTATTGGGCTCAGTGCTTAGGGGCATTGCTGGAATGATGATTTCACATCTCTCATCAGCAGAGGGCAACTGCTCTCAGCAAGAACCTGATCATTGCTATTATAGTAGCTCTTCTCCTTATTGGATTCTTGTAAAGCTTTCAATCTCTGGACAAGATAAGATACATTGCTACTAGATGTCGATTGCCAATCAGGCTCAGGATCCCAATCATCCTGTGCTCACAACAGAGCAGATTTAGGAAGATTGTCAGACAAAAAAAAAAATCATAGCAATTCAACTAAATTTTTAACTCTAATAAAAACCTTGCCTGTTTATATGAAGGTTGTAGCTCAGTAAGATCTGTGGGTTCAGGCCACTTTGGTTTAGGATTTTCAGGGCGGGCCAGTGAATCGGGATTCTGCATCTCATAATTTATTGCATCCAGGATAAGCACACTTCATACTGTCTAAAGCCACACAGTCAAGGCAACAGATGCCGACATGGTGTGATAAAGGGAAGGCGACACCATTCCTTGCACCTTCACCCAAAAGAACAATTAACATGCAGTTCAATATGACTACGAATAGAATCAAAGCACATTAAACATCAAAAGTCACAATACCTGACACACCGACCACAAAGCAGATTATATCTAATAGAGGAATACTCAGCTAAATCAGGATCCATACCACTTCCTACTAACATATCCATCGTTTCCTGAATATCTTCACCAGCGTGCGTAACTTTAATATGTCCGGCAACACAGCATGAGAGCCTGATGTTTTTTATAGTTGCAACCCTAAATTTCCATTGTTTTGGATTCAGTAGACTCTCAATATGTGAATGATCATTCCAATCAGCCATTAATATATTACGACGAACTGTTAATACCAACTCATTATAACTTCTGGCATGATCCTCAGTAAAATCTAGAAAAACAGCTTTCTTGATACATGGGGGAATATTCTGCAAGTCTGTCTTCCTCGCACTAATCATGCAGTTACGAAGTAGATGCAACAGACGAAACCTTCCTTCCTCCATCTCTGCCTCAAATGGCTTAAGGATGCCAACTTCCCGTGACTTTGGATTCAGCCCATAAGCTTCTTCATGAAGGAACCTTAGCAATGTTTGTAAATGCAATAGTTGAATTTTAGGTGTGTTAGGTGTTGGTGTTCCTGTTAGTATCCAACGATTTGAAGCTGTCAATGAAATAGCCATTTGCAACTTGTTTGTTAAGTTCAGGCTTGAGCCAAGAGTGTGCCCTTCATCAAATATGATCCTCAGCCAATGGACTTGCATCAGAACACTTTTCTTACGTGGGATCCACTCTGCACTCAATCGACTAAATGTAGGAATGACAACATCATAACCCCATGCCAGACTGTGCACAGATGGCTTCCACTTCCAAGTATCATTCCAAACATAAACCCGCAATTGACTATGTTTGACATGCTTTTCTATTTGAGTTTTCCAGTGATCAACCAAGTTACCAGTAACAACTATAAGGGTTGCTCTTGACAAGTATAGCCTAAATGAATCTAATGGTTCACGCAGAGCACTGCCGAGAGCAGTTACATCAAAAGCCAAATGATTATTTAGATTTCGTGGGTTGTACCACTCGGTTACACCTTTTTCTATTCTCTTAATGAGACCAAATGCTTGAAATATCTTGTGGTATGGATTAAGATATCCACTGGACACAGTGCAGGTGCTTAAAACAGGACCCCTTATGCCGTTTATTTCCATTCTGGAAAGATTGTCAGGAGGAAGTCTAGCCAACCAAGTCAGGGCTTTCTTTGTCTCAGAATTTATAATTGTGTGGTGCTCCTTAAGTACACCAGTGAAAAATGAAACATTCTTCTTCTCACACCCTGGACCACCTTTCACATGAAATCCTGGTAAATAAGTTATTTCACAGCTATTATGCCAGGGTTGTTCTGGGATGCTACAACTCTGATACAAAGGATCAGTGTTCATACTACAAAACCATGCTGCATTAGTGTTAGCCATACTGGCATCTGCGAGCTTTTTCCATTTCTGGCAAGCATCACACTGAATACAAGTGTCATTGTACTCAAAAGAATCCACTGTAGGCTTCTTAGGTCCCTTGCAACCCTTTTCATGTCCATATGAAGTATCATCTGGTTTATTTTCTGATACACGTGCTTCAACATTTGATGCGTGTTCTAGTTTCATAGAGCTTACATATCTTTTCTTTCTTTGGAATGCCCAGCTTCCTCTTCAAAAGTGGCACATAGATCTTTCTTTATGCAACTCAAGCCCCAAGAGCATCGACTTGCAGCATTTGGCTGCTCAGAGTATTCACCTACAGGTGAATTTTTTTCTTCACCAGAACATTTATTATTAAGTCCATTGGTTTTCTCAGCAGGAACCTTCAATCTAGCTCTTTTGGAGGAGTAATCATGGAGCTCATTATTCCTAGCATCCTGGCATTTGTCCTTCTTCCCCAAATTACTACTGTCAATTAGGTAACTACCAACAATATCATAATAACCACATTTAATATTACCATTATGGTGACTCCATACCACCTTTGCTCCATCTGGTGGATCTGCCAAGGTACCCTGTGCCTTCAGTTTAAGAGAAAGAGTTGTTACAGTATTACCCAAACTAGGCTCATCACAGAACATTCCACCACAAAAGTCTTTAATGGTGGGAGCTCGCCCAATGGCTATTTCACCAGATACAGTATTTATATGGAAAACAAAGCCATCCTCTGTTGAAAAATAAACATACAAAGGATGTGCCAAGCGTTCAGCATTTCGCTCCCGATGCAACATCCACTCAACAGCAGTCTGCTGGTGAGGAAACAGTTTTAACTTCGTACAAGGCATTATTGAAGCAGCCAAGAATCTCAGATCATGACAAGTTGCAGAAACCCTAGCAATGTCCATTGACCCTAGGGGAGCTAGAATTTTAGTTAAAATGTCGTCAGATAACTCCGAAATTCCAGATCTCCAAGAGCCATTCCACGGTACTATCCTGGAATTATCAGGCTTCCGCTCTTTTCCTACACCAGATATACTCTTAAACATTTCATGGAGTTCAAATAGACCATTCTTTGAAGAATCTCTCGCATGGTAGTGGAGTTTTCACCCAAATACATGACAGTCACAAAGGTTCCAAATGCTCTCAATAGCCCCCTGAATATTCCTAGTGGAGTTTGAGCAAGAAAGAATTGATCTTTTCTCATCCCAGTCACACCTGTAGAAAGCATTTGCGTCAGCAAATTAAGACAGCCAAATTTATAAGTTGAGCTGATCAATGAGAAAGGGGTGTTTGTTTTGGGGGTTGTTAATCAGTTGCTTTATTCTACAAGGCCCCAGTGACTAGTAAGAAATATATGACTTTTTATTTTGACAAAATAATAAGTTAAAATTGAAACTCTAGTAACAATACAGATTCCACTATGTATCACACCTATTTTTCATTTCTTATCTCAATATTTTTATATCCCTACAAAAATTTATAAATAGAATCAACATGCTGATAGTAAACATAAACCACGTAAGGTTTCAAATGTATGTTGGAGTTGTGCTTGGTAAATATATTAAAACTTTCATAATCACACATAACAATATTATGTCAATATAACCATCAAATCAACCATCTGTAGCTAGAAATGACTAAAACAGAACAGCATTTAAAAATTGCCGCGCCATTAGTCTTTAATCACATAACCCTTTAAGACTGCTAGGTTGTGTAGTAAAATTTATGCTTTTTGGAAATCACTTTTTGCAAAATCGAGCCCAAGAAAAGGACTATAACAAAGAAGTAAAATGATTGAGGAAATGTCTGTAAAAATTTTGTTCAAGAATATTTTGAAGAAATATTGATTTCCTCCCCTGAAGTCTGAACCAATTCCCTATTCTGTTTCTAAGTAGACCATATTTTGCTGCCATTCAAAAGTGGCTTTTTCCAGTAGCCAAACAAACATTCAAGGGCAGAACCACATCCAATTGCGAGCTCCGCATCTAAATCTAAATTACTATAGAAAAAAATTTCCTTTTTTGGATTACATGTAGATTTAAATGGTAAACGCAAACCTCAAATGCTGAAAAAGAGCACCAACAGTGGACCCGTATTTAGTAAATTGCCATCCACTCCACAATTTAATTGGAAGATACTCATCAACCAGTAACACTGCTCTAGTCTCCCCACAGTCCCCAAGGTCAACCAAAATCACTCGAGCATCAACCTTTAAATTTAAAATATCATAAAATTAATAGTAAATTGAATATTATAAAATTTTAAAAATAAAGTTGATAATAAATTATTTTATAATTTAACTTTCAGGTGAAGAAAAACTCCATCTCTTTATTATTATTATTATTATTATTATTTTACTTTTGGGCCAACAGATTCTTGAACCTTGGTATGTTTCAACCCAAGTTTCGTTCATAAAGTTGAGGGGGCCAGATAAAAGTCCGGGAAATCTCTCCCTGCCGCGAAATCATCCTGAAATCAGATCACCGAATGGCTAGAGATAGCTGCCTCACTCGCGTCACCACCGGAGCGGCCCTCGGCGGTGCTATCGGCGGCGCCGTTGGTGAGTTTCTTACTAAAGTCTTTTATTGGAAGGGCCCTTGAGCCTTGTTTGGTTGTTGAGTATCCTGAGGAAAAAGAGTCGGCTTTCTTATTGCGTCCTGTTATCGAAGCCAAACTTGTGGTTATTAGGTTAAATTAAGTGTCATAAATAATAAATAATGCTCTAGTTTTTCCTTTGTTCTTCAAAAAACTATCTTTGTTATTAGAGTAGTTTCTTTCCTTCTTTTTCGTAAGTGTAATTTATTGAATTATGTTTATGTAGGTGCCGTCTATGGAACATATGAGGCTGTTAGGTATAAGGTATGTATTTATTCATATTTTTTGTTGGTGGATTTTTCATCATTCGTTATTGGTTTATTTGAGGTGTTATTGGCAATTATAATTTGTGATGTGTTGTGTGACTGTGCCATCTCATTTGTAATTGTACGTGTTCAACCTACAAGGTCACAGGTTACATTTTAAGTAATGCTAATATTCATTAGGCTTATTCTTTTTCTTGTTCAAATGCAAAAATACTTTCATAAAATGAGCGATAATGAAAGGAAGGACTTGACTTTATCCCAGGAAAAGTAGGGTCATTATGTTTGGCATACCGGAGAGTATGATTTGGTAACTTTTATTTCAAGAGCAAAATCATTGAAAGATCAGCTTTTTTGAAGCAAAATCATATATGTAGAGAGATATTTCTCCCAAGTAATTGGGACAAGAGTTTCTTTTCACTCATTTCCATATTAAATCACAACCAGATGTCTAGATATTGCGTAACAAACTCAACCATAACACCTTCTTCTTTCCAAACATTGGTTAGAGGATTTCAAACATTATTCTATAGCACACTATTATGGTCTAGAGAATGTAGCATCTAGTGTTGTTTGTTTCATATGGTGTATCTACGATTTTTGTCGAGAAATCTTTGGAGTTTGGACATCTATTTAATTACAATGGAGATTTTAATTCTCATGCCTGTAGATTTGAGAATTTGTTTTCGATCAATAAAATTAAGTCTATTCTGCTGAGTTGCTGGATGTGTTGGTGATAAGGTGTGTGATTTATGCAAATGCCTTTACAACTATGTCATATTATCTAAGTGTTGTAATTTTTGAAGGGATTGGACGGAAGTTCCATATATTTCTTCAAAGTGGGTCATGTTATTTGCTTAGTGGAATGTAGTGCTGTGCTATAATTAGCCAGAGGGAGACATTTAATCCGCTGCTTATCATAGGCAGCAATTCTTAACCTCTGTTTGGTCATCAGTTTAGTGGTGGTGCTCTTCTGAATTGTGCAGCTTACTTTTGAAATGGCTTAGATATGCATATAATCTTGAAACCATGCAGGTTCCTGGCCTCCTAAAGATTAGACATATTGGGCAGACTACTCTGGGAAGTGCAGCTGTATTTGGTTTGTTCCTTGGTGCTGGTAGCTTGATACACTGTGGACGGTAATCATGGTCTTCAATGAAGAATTGATCTCGGCCCTCATACCCCCTTCCTCTTTCATTTCTCATCTCTTTGATTAGTGTATGTTCTGCAATTTATTTTAACCTATCGGGGTCCAAAATTACTTAATTGCTGAATTGTTGCTTGGAAAAGCAGTGTGGTTGGCATATATCTTTTGTACTTTTCCCTCATAAGAGCATCAGAATTTCTTGTGCTAAAGTGATGCGTGATTTTATATATGGCAATTTATGGCGTTATTGAATTTTCTCTCCTAAGAACACAGTAAAAGCAGCTCTACTACTGCATGTATATGGTATTTTTTATAAGCATCTAGAGGGAAATGCTTTGCTCATATGCCCCGAGTGGAAATTGTGTGAGATGAGAAATAACAGATTAACTGATTCCACTTTACCCGTCTTCAAGCCAGTGAATCCGTGCTTTCCGTGCTTTAACAGGAAAAAAAAATCAAATTTTCTTGTGTGTCCATGCATGGAGAATACCTAGAACAGCGTTGATATTTATAATTGGCGAGCTTTATATGCCATTTAAGTGTTCCAGCTCATTCCGGTTATCTACAGTATATTTTCTACAGAATCCACCATCAATAATCAATA
Source organism: Leucaena leucocephala (assembly GCA_037074615.1). Classification (NCBI taxonomy): domain Eukaryota; kingdom Viridiplantae; phylum Streptophyta; class Magnoliopsida; order Fabales; family Fabaceae; genus Leucaena; species Leucaena leucocephala. Next base: position 2,677,143 of record CM073525.1, read on the forward strand.
AAATACTTGTATTCAAGAATAGTACTTCGTGAAGTTTATACATAAGTGTGCAGTGCATTGTACTTTGCGTTTATTTATTGGTAAATCACTATGAAGTGCCAAAGAAGGAGGAATGTAATTATCAAAAAAAAAATTCACAAGTGGATAAGTGGAGGAAATAACAATAGATCTCGTTTGTTCACTTGTGGGACTATTTTATTGATTACATTCCTTCCCTTAGACCATATTTCTTCTTCTTCTTAATTTATCAACATGAGAGAAGCCGTTGGCACTACGTTTGAAGTCCCTGGGTACTTGCTTCTATGCAGAATTGTACTCAGCAGAAATGTTGGGATTTGTCAAAGAGCCTTCCATTCTAGATATTTCCTCGTTGGGATTTATGAATCGAATGTCTTCCATTCTAGATTTCTGTTTGTAGACATATATTCCCTTGGCTTTCGCCCATGTTTGATTTTTCCTGATACGCAAGGTACAGCATATCTGAATCTTGTTCCATTCATCATGCTCTAAAACTACCCTCTTTAGTTTATCTTCATGAATAAGGTTTTGCAAATCAAACAAAAACGTATGCTGAGATGGAAGTCTTCCATAAACTCGTTCTTCGATCACAGATTCCAACAATTCACCATTGACATAGACCGAGCCATTTAGAAAGAGCTCTCCATGATGAAGTCCAATGTCACTTTCTCCACCAAAACATAAAGCCATGTTTGGGAATTTGTTTTTGAACCAGAAACAAATGGAATTGCCCTCAGTATAGTGACCAAACGATTCTGGCATTTTGTCCTCTAACATAACAAACCTTAACCCATCAACCTCACGTAGTGCCTGTTGCAAAACATTATAAGAAACAAAATTATAGCCATGTTGCAACTCTCCAGAGATAAATCAGGGGAGTGAGAGTGAAATTATAGAACGGAACATGTAGAGTTATTTCAGTTAAAGTGAGAAAAGAAATAGATACAAAATAATAGGCTCCACTTTCATTGGTGCAAAAAGACATTTTTACACCGGTTTTGCAACTAACTGTTGCTTTATCATGTAGACAACATTTTGATATCGATTAAAAAATCAATAATCTTGTATGTTATGACACTGTTCCCGTAATAACCAGTGTATGTTTTAAGAAGAATATTTCTTTATTTCATAGATGTTGGCACAAATTTCTTTCCAATGTCGGTCATTATTAGATTATCATGTAAATTCATTTTAAAGAGTAATAAGAAAGAGAGATGTACCTGACTCAGTAATATTCTGCAAGACTCTGAACTCAAGTGTTTGTCTTCTACCTCCAATTCTTGCAAGTTTGGTGGGATTGCTCTAAATTCTTGAAGGTATTCACAATTTGAAAGGTCCAATTGTTGTAACCCAATCAAGTTTCTGAATGAGAATGGCAATTCTTGTATGCCACTGTGATCTAAACGAACATCTCTTATATTTTCCATTGTTTTTAATATTTCTGGAAATCTCTTGAGGCTGGAGCACCATGAGAGGTCAAAAAATTCAAGGGATGTTAATGAGATGCTTGGAAAGTTCTTGAGGTTGCAGCAATAAGTAACACTTAACCTTTCAAGTTTATGAAGAAATCCAATGGAAACATGGACTTCAATCAGATTCTCACAAAAATCCAAACATAGTTCCTTCAAATTTGGGACTCCAGATACGTCAGGCAGTTCTGTTAAAAATTTACAGCCCTTAAAATCCATCACACTCACAGACTGGAACCTCTGCAAAGCAAGATTAAGAGCTAACTAATCTTGATAATGAGTAATTACAACATAAAACGTTAAATAGCACAAAGCGGACAAACACACCAGCATGATACCAACAAAATTTAAAGAATCTACCTCTAGTAATTTAAAAAAAAGGAAAATTAATCTTTTTGTGTTTATAATTTTGACTAAATTATTACTCAATCTTTAAATTTTAACTTAGTGTAACTTAATCCTTATAGTTTTGACTCAGTTGCAACTTTATCCATAAATTTTAACTTACATCAACTCAATCCTTATAGTTTTAATTTACTCAAAATTTAAAGATTGAGTTACAACCAAGTTAAAGTTTAGAGACTGAGTCAAAACTATAAGAACAAAAGAAGAAAAAAAATCCCTTTTAAAAGTATCGTGTTGTGCGTAATGTGGGTCTAAGATCAGCTCAAAGCATTTCTGCTTCAAAATAAAACAGAATAATACAACTGGAATAATTGTACATGCCTTGAGTGGTGAATCTAGTTTGAGGAAACTTGCAGGCAACCTGAGGATAACTAGTTCCTTGGGACAAAAGTCATATGGGAGAGAAGCATAAGGATATCCGTTCCAGTCTAGCAATCTCAAACTGTTTGGGAGATGCTTGGGACCTGTGGAAAATCTTGCATTTCTAACAATAAGAATCTTAAGATTTTTCATCTTTTTGAAGGCCATCCCACTCCAATTAATCTCCTTGTCTCTAGGCATTTGCAGATTTATGGCTTCAATCTTCTCACTTCCCTTCCAAACCAAACATATGTCAAACAACAAAATTTCAGAGTACTTTAATAGAGAACAAACAAAAGTGCACTTATAATTACTCTAATAGAGACATAATCACTAGGCAAAATTTGATAATGTTAACTAAAAATTATAATACTCCAATACTAAATATAAGAGTTAGTTGGGAGTTAGTTTTAGTCTTAAACTATCTAAAATATCCCTATTGATATTCAATAGTAGTAATCAAATTTAAATAATTACAATATATTTATTACACACATTTTTTTATAAAGATCAAGTCATATTTATTATAATTTATTTATTTAATTAATTTATTTAATCTATTCAAATTAATTAAGTAGCTTTTATATTAAAGACTAGAGAAATATTGATTAAAGGAGTATAATATAGATGGATCTTGACATACCTTGTTCCCTTCTAAAACTTGAAGAATGTATTCATGAAACCACAATCTAGAGCGCTTGCCTAATTCATTTGGTGATTGTTGTCGAATGATTTCTTTACCCATATCTTGAATCAAATCATGCATGGTCACAAGGCCATGGTCAATCTTTATGAGGCATTTATCAATCAACACCTTAATACCATAATCTGGGCATATCCCACGGGCACATAAAGCACTGTTGACATATTCCAAGCTATCTCCTTTAAAGCAACAAGCAATATCAAGAAAAATTTCCTTCTCAAATTCATCCAAAGCATCATAGCTTATATTAAGTACCTGTTGGATCTCTCTGTTGGGAATTCTTCTATAATTATCTAATGCAGAATTCCAATCTTTTATTCCTCTATTGAAAAAGTTGGAACCTATAACTTCCAAAGCCAATGGAAGACCACCAGCATAGAGTACTACATTGTTTAAAATATCCACAAAACTTGGATCAACTCTGTTTTCTCTAAAGGCATTCCATTTAAGTAGTTTAAGAGCTTCATTTTCATTTAAACTCTCTACTTCATAAATTCTTTCAACCCCATGTCTTGCAAGTAAATGCTTATCCCTTGTTGTTACAATGATTCTACTTCCAGAACCAAACCAGTCGAGTTCCCCGGCAATGGCTTGCAATTGCTTTGGCTCATCAACATCATCAAGAACGAGAAGAACTTTCTTTCTGTGAAGCCTCTGTTTCATTATTGGAATTCCTTGATTGATGTCAGCAATGAAGTTGAAATCTTCCCCAACCAGTATAGAAAGAAGCATTTTTTGGAGATATACTAGGCCATGCTTTTGTGAATTTTTGCTGACATTGGCAATAAAACAAAAGGCTTCAAATGAATCAGTGATTAAACTGCATACTGCTCTAGCAATTGTTGTTTTGCCTATTCCACCCATTCCACAAATCCCCACCATTTGAACTCCTTCATTAGATTCAACGTCAAGAAGAGAATTTACTTTTCTCACTCTATACTCGAGCCCAACTGGACGATCAGCAATGTGTAAAGGCTTGCGGTTGATTCGCCTGGAGACTTCTTTTACAATCCTTTCAATTAAATCACATTCATGTTCTTGCCTGTTCCGATCACAAAATGTTATGAAAATTTAATTTCAATCTAAATATTTTGCTTAAACTCAAACGCTTGAACGCAATGTACCCCTTCAATCTAAATATGTAAGCACTCAGATTTTGCAGTGTCTATACTTCTTGAAGTTTCTTAGATATTGATATTTATGATGCCAACTTCAAAGTAAACTAAGCCAAAATAAGCACATGCTCTTCTTTTTTCCCTTATGAAATGCATATTTTAACAAGGCCTGATTATTGTTTGACTTATATCGAACACAAAACGAACACTTATTATTTGACAAAATGCAAGACTTTTAATCACCTGAAATTTTTGAGTTCGCATGTTAGTATGATATAGTAACAATCAATATCAAATAGAGAAAGGTTCAAGTTTGCAAATTCAAATTTACCCAGGTTTGAAATGAAAACCCGCAATATCAGCAGCATCTCGGAGAGCCTGCTTCCATTTTTGCACCTTGTTTTGATCATTGTCGAACCTCTTCTCATGTTGAGTGAATGCTTTTCTATAATTTCCTCTTTGATGTCGCACATCTGATGGTTCAACATCATAGAAGATTGGCAAAACCAACTGACCTACTTTTTTCTGTATACAGTCAAGGATGTGAACAAGCTCGTCTAAACAAAATGTTGAAGAAGCATAGTTCTTGGAGAAAATTGTGATGGCGATTGTAGATTCTTGGACTGCTTTAAGAAGTGATGGAGTAATTCCTTCGCCTCTTCTAAGCCCCTTGTTGTCTATAAAAGTATGAATACCCTTTTGATGCAGAGCTTTGTAGAGATTTACAGCAAAATCAAAGCGAGTATCTTCGCCTCTGAAATTAAGAAACACATCATAAGTCCATCCATAGGTGAGAGTGGAGGAAAATGGTGATTGCTCTTCCATGGTTTCTATCTGAAATGAGCAACTGTTTTGCTCATAGCCTCTTCTTTAGCAATGGCTTTGAAGGAAAACCATGGCTGAATATTAAGCAACTACCTAAGCATAATTAATATTTTAATCCGTTGACCTTTTTTATTGATTCATTTTCGTTTTCTTAACTCAAGAATGTGGTCCCTCGTTGTTGTGTTTCTGTGAAATGATACACCTGGATTGGCAACCAAATTCAGATTAAATATTTAAATTAGTATTTTTAATCCCTTAATTATATTCCAAATTTTATGCATGTCTCTTAACAACCTTGCAAGAATGGTAGGAACTAGGAGAAGCAATACATGTTCCACCAAAATGGTTGGCTCCTGACTTGGCAAAACTACCAATATGATGATGGTCTTTAAAAATTAAAAATCAACAATTGATTTCACATGACCCCAGAGAACAAGTAATAATTAATTTTAATTTGGACATCTTTTGATGAATGGAGGGTCTACGAAAAGGTGTTATGAGATTTACATGAAGAAAATTCTATCTTTTTGCCAAGTGTGCCAACTCTTCCCGGTTACAATTTATGAATCCAATATCTTACACTGTATCCTTCTCTTTCCAAAGTGCATCCGACAAATGTGATAAAACAAAGATTCTTACGACGTTACTTAGCATTAATTCTCAGTAACATGTTGATAGATCTCTCCCGTCCCTCTTTCTTTTTCTCAATTCAGTAATGGGTTTGGATAAAAGGGACATGAATGCATTGTTGCTCCTGCTAGTGTTTGTGAAATCGATGTCGGACCACTTCATTCTACGCAGGACTAGCTCAGCAAAACTGTCAGTGGAAGATCCTTTCGATAACTCAAGTTCTGCTTCCTGGCTATGATTTATGAATCGGATATCTTCCATTCTGGATTTTCGCTTGTACACATATGCTCCACTCCATTTTGCCCTGGCTATTCGATATGTTTCAAGGTATCCTGAATGGTAGCAATTCGTGTAACTTACGACACAGGATATCTCCACGTGGTTCCATCCCTGCTCTGAAACTACAGTTTTCAGTTTATCTTCACGAACGAGCAGTCGCAAATCAAACAAAAAGATATGTGTTGTTGTGAGTGGTGCAAAAATTGTTTGCCCTCCAGGAAATCCAACATCTGTGTCATTAACTCGGACGTCAATTAGCATTTTAGGTGGTAAGTGACATGGGTCCTCTATTAGTGCGGCAAAACATACAGCCATGTTTGGGAATTCCTTTTGGAACCAAAAAGACCATGAATCTCCCTCAACATAGTGGTCAAGCCATTCTGGGGCCTTATCTTCTTCTATTATGAATTTCAAGCCATCAACCTCATGTAAAGCCTGGTTCAAATAGATCAAGAGCAAAGTTATTTCTAACATTAATGCTTGTGGAAGAAGAATTTGAGAGAACTGTCTATAGAACTTAGAGTGACGAGTCTTCTATTATTTCTCTACAAGCATAATAGCAATTAATAACATTACAATAGAAACACTAGATCAAGAAAGGAAAATCAATCTTTGAAATATGATTACTTTTTTCGTTTTGTTCAAGTGTCATGTCATTTTTATCCAATAATATCATTTCATTATGTGCGTGTTGGCACCAATTTCTTTTTAAAGCAGCTCATGATTCATCATACAGATGCAATTAAACGAGTGAAAGAGAGACTAACCTGACCCAGTAAAATGCTACGAGACTCTAAGCTCAAGTGTGAGTACCAATCACGGTTTATTGCTGACAATTCTTTCAGGTTTGGTGGAATACCTCTAATTTTTTCAATACTACTACAAAATGTAAGTTTTAACTTTTCCAATTTAACAAGGTTTTTGAATGACGAAGGCAATTCTTCTATGCCACTAAAGTCCAAACAGACATCTTTGATATTTTCCATCGTTCCTAATATTTCTGGGAATCTTGTGAGGCTGGAACACCCTGAAAGGTCAAGAAACTCTAGGGATGTTAACTTGATACTTGGAAAGGTCTTGAGCTTCCAACAGTTTTTAACACTCAACCTTTTAAGTTTACCAAGAAATCCAATGGACACATGAACTTCAGTTAACTTTTTGCAGCCTTCCAAACACAATTCCCTCAAATCTGGGACCGCCGATAAGTCAGATACTTGTCTTAAAAATTTGCAACCTCTGAAATTCATCACACTCAGAGACTGAAACTTCTGCAAGACAAGATTAAAAACAACTACGTTAATAAATTGTAAGAACATCACAAAACATTAAAAAAAAACAAACAAACACTAATACTGACAACATTCATAGCATAGAACAAATTTTGAAGTGTTCTTGCTTCATAATAAAACAAAATAATAATGAAAAGTGGTAATACTCTGCCTACCTTGAGTAGTACATCCCGTTTGAGGAAACTTTCTGGCATTTTGAGGATAATTAGTTCCTTGGGGTTAAAATCAGACGGTAAAGATGGGCAAGGATATCCCTTCCAATCCAACACTCTTAAACCGTTGGGGAGATACTTGGGACCTGTAGAAAATTGTGCATTTCTGATAATAAGTATCTTGAGATTTTGCATCTTTTTGAAGGCCTTTCCACTCCAATCAATCACTATATCTCCAGGCATGTCTAGATTTATGGCTTCAATCTTCTCAGAACCCTTTCATACCAAGTAACAGAGTAAACCAGAAAATCTGTCAGATGTATTACGAATTGGCATAAATTTCAACAAAAATATATTATATCATGACGGACAAGTGAAAAAAATAATACTAGGTTAGTCAAGGAATGGGAAGAGGAAAAAAAAATTTAAAAAAGAAACAAAAGCTATGTGTGCTCTCAAGATCCCTTGGAGAGGATTTTAGATTAGGGAAAACCATAGAACACTTTGATCGTAAAAAGTAATAATAAGAACAAAATATATATACAAATGACTCTCACCTTGTTTTCTTCTAAAACGTGAAGAATGTCTTTATGAAACCATAACCTAGTACGATTACCAGGCTCATATGGTGACTTCTGTCGCACAATTTCTTTACCCATGGCTTGAATCAAATCATGCATAGTCACCTTACCATGATTAATCTTTATAAGACATTTATCAATCAACACTTTAACACCATAGTCTGGGCATATACCACGTGCATACAAAGCACTTCTTACATAGTCAAAACTATCACCTTGAAAGCAACAAGCGATGTCAAGAAAAATTTCCTGCTCGTATTCCTCCAAAGCATCATAGCTTACCCTCAGAATTTGCTGGATCTCTTTAACTGGAATACTCTGATAACTTTCTAATGCAGAATTCCAATCATTTATTTCTCTATTGAACAAGTTGGAACCTATAACTTCCAAAGCCAACGGAAGACCACAAGAATAGAGTACTACATTGTTTAAAACGTCCATGAAACTTGCATCAACTCTACTTTGTTTAAAGGCATGCCACTTAAGCAATTCAAGACCTTCTTCTTTATTTAAACAGTCTACCTCATAAATTCTTTCAATACCATGGCTTACTAGCAAATGCTTATCCCTTGTTGTTACAATGATTCTACTACCAGAACCAAACCAATGAAGTCCCCCAGCAATTGCTTGTAATTGCTTTAGCTTATCAACATCATCAAGAACAAGAAGAACCTTCTTTTTGTGGAGTCTATGCTTTATTATTGGAATTCCTTTATGAACATCTCTTAACTGAATGTCTTCCTCCAACACTTCAGAAAGAAGCATTTCCTGGACATATACTAGGCCATGATTAATTGAATTTTCTCTAACATCAGCAAGAAAACAAAAGCCTTCAAATGAGTCCATAATCAAACTGCATACTGCTCGAGCAATTGTTGTTTTTCCTATTCCACCAGTGCCACAGATTCCTACCATTTGGGATCCTGCGTTAGATCCAACATCTAGAAGAGAGTTTACTTTTAGCACTCGACGCTCAAGCCCGACTGGATAATCAGCAATATGTAATGGTCTATAGTGAATCTTCCTAGTGACCTCTTTGACAATCGCTTTGATAAAAGCATATTCATATTCATAGCTGCACCAAAAACAAATTTTTCAGAAAATTCAAGCTACGTGTGTCAAATCAATCTTGTGATTATGTCACAAAATAGATTCATACCAAATGCATCAAAACAAACACTCAGACACAAACATCTAAATACATGATTCAAACACTTTAGATTTTGCAATTCTCATTATTCTAGGCCTTACACTTAATTATTTATAATACATAAAATATATTAGCCGAAATAAATTCATGCTCTGTTTTCATTTTTCTTTCAAGACATATAAGAGTTAATAGGAAATAATATAGCACTTCAAACTTTGATAGTCATAATTTTTGTTGTAGCCTCTCTTAGATGTTAATTTGGTAGTAACAATCAATATCAAATAAACGAATAAAAAATGTATTGCAAAAGAGAGGCCATGTACTCACATACCCAGGTTTGAAATGGAGACCCGAGAGACTAGCAGCATCTTGTAGAGCCCGCCTCCATTTTTGCACCTTCTCCTTGTCATTTTTAAACCTCCTCTCATGCTGAGCAAATACTTCTCTATAATTTTTTCTTTGATGTCGTACTTCTGATGGATCCAAGTTATAAAAAATGGGCAAAACCAATCTACCTTTTTTATTTATATGCTCAAGGATCTGAACAAGCTCATCTAAACAGTATGCAGAGGAAGCATAGTTTCTCGAGAAAATAGTAATAGCCATTCTAGACTCTTGGATTGCTTTGAGAAGTGATGGTGTAATCTTTTCTCCTTTCGTAAGACTTTCGTTGTCTAAAAAAGTATGGACGCCTTTCTGTTGCAAAGCCTCATAGAGGTTTCTAGCAAAATCAAAGCGAGTATCTTCACCTCTAAAATTGAGAAAGACGTCATAAGTCCATCCATAAGGGAAGGAAGAGGAAAATGGTGATTGCTCAGCCATGGTAGCTACTAGAAAGGGTGCTGGACCTGCTGGGCAATGAACAAAAATACCAGTGATTTAAGGTTATAATATTCTAATAAATCATGAGTCGCAAATTTCTCAGACTCATGATTAAAAGAAAGGAATCTCTGGAAGCGGACCAAAAAATTATTAGCTATAGAAAATCAAGTCGACAAAATCCTAGTTTCATCAGTACAGAAAACTTGAGAAGTCACTTAGTAGAACGAGAAGATCAAGTCAAAAAAAATGGTTGTTTTTATTGTTTTTTTTTTAACTTTTCAATGGTCAAGTCAACAAAATGGGTTTAGGGATGCAGAAACAAACCTTTTGGCGTTGGATGAACATGATGTCAATTCAGTGACGACAACGAGTATTGTTTTTCAATAGCCTCTATGACTTTCGCGCGTTATCTCTTTCTTTCATAGCAGCTACGGTTCCACACGGAAACGTACTCATCCACACTGATGGCTTCTCTATGCACATGATGTTGATATCCCAATCCAGCAACTGTAAACCCCTAACTTCACTGACCAGATCCAAAAAGAAAATGTCTAGAGTTACTATCTGAGTTTGCTTGAATCCGCAAAATCTTGTTGAGATTATCCTCTCCAACAGCATGAAAAATAGTATCAATCGCCTTCAGATTCTCACCCGAGAACACTCCATAATAGTCCATATCAAGCAGCATGTGTGGCAGAATATTCTCGGCTATTCCCATTTCCTTACGGCTCCGGTTGAAGATTTTTCTCCTGTATATATATGGTCCAAATGGCCAATACCGTTATGGACTTCTTCCGTGATATTTTCGGATAAAATTATATTGGGAAATGACATTAACCCCAAAAGATTGATATAAATATATGTAGTATTTTAAAAGTATTTTTTAAAAAATTGTAAATATAGATTCACAATTGTAAACTGAAATCTTAATTTTAAATTATATTTAAAACTTAAATATCTTATCTGCATTCCTGAATTTTGCAATTTATTAGTATTTAAAATTTTTAAATTGATCTTTTAAAACCTAATTATCATTATCCAAATTACATTCATATCCTTTCTATCACAAAATATTATGAAAAAATTTATGTTTTAGGTATTATTATAAAGATTAAATACGATTCATAATCAATCCTTGGGACATAAAGCACGACTTAGACTTTTTTTTAACGGAAACTAAAATCTATTAATTCAAAAGAAAATTACAATAATCAATAGGAGTTGGACAGAAAGAACTAGTCCCTAGTCCCTCGCAATGGGAGGGTGAACTCAGTTGTTGGTGTCCTCTCCATCCTATCTATCACCTTTACACAATTCTACAGGTTAATTTTAAGAATAATTATTCCTCACAAATTATATTCTTTGTTAATAAATGTAAGTTTTTAGAACAATTATTAAACGACTTTTTTAATAAAACTCATTTTAGAAAGAAATTTATAAAACTATTCTAAAAGGTAAAAACAGAAACAAACAAGGCCATAGATTTTACTATTACATAGATTCTATAATTATGTTCAAAGACGTTAGATAAAGGCTCGTTACATGCAAAACACCGCATTGCTGCTTTCCAATTTACATGTCCCGAGTACTGAACTTTTCTTTCGGTCCCGGAGTAACGAACAAATTTTCATTCTCAATATACTTTTGGCGCACTACTTACCAAGAAATTTCTAGCTTCCGTTTTCCATAAAATTTATCGAGACGCATGAAATTTCTACAAAGAATCACGCAAAATGTCGAAGTTACAACATGCTTAAGCCTTGTCATTTAGAAACACGGTCCTGAAATTACTATTACATGCCCAAGAGAGAAAATTGAACGAGCAGAGAGAACAATTTCTTTCCCTATACTAGATTGAATAAGATCATGGGAAGGGAGAGAAATTTACAAGAGAATGATCAATAAACAACAATTCTTTCCCTATTGAGGTTGTTGAGAGTGTGGTGGGGGCCCTGCATTGGAAGGCATCCCTGGCTGATTTCCAGACTGCAACAAGTAAGACGTAAGAATTAGCATCCAGGCAAAATTGGACCTTCCAGTGGAATTCAGGATATCAAAGGAAGAGTTATTTTTTTTTCTTTCCAGACTTAGAAGGGTAAGCACTAATAGCCTGAAATTATAAATGGAATCGAACATGTTACCTTCCACTTATAGGGAGCTTCCTTACCATTAAACTACAAGGCCATCGGCCAAAGGAAGAACTGTTTATCTCAGATAATCCCTAAGATACAGAATTCCATTGCTTTCTATGGGGATGTTGATCCTATCTCATTCTAAATTGTATACAAATTAGAAGGGAATGCAGAGGCTAATTTAGAGATGCAAATAAAATTATACTACAGAACATAAAATAAAAAGAAATAGGAATATGATCCAAAACCAAAGATCGAATATCAAATTTCTTAAGATGAGGCCACCAGGCAAGTTCTTAAGTGACAAACTATTCTTACCTGGTAAGGAGGATAACCTTGCATCAAAGGCATTTGTCCACCTTGTGGTCGGTTAAATGAACCACCCTGAGGATAACCAGCATTTGATGGCCCCTGCATGTTATGCAAGTTGCTTGGAAAACCTCCAACCGGCGGTCCTCCACTTGTGGGTAAGGACCCTGAATGCATTTGATTCATGCCAACAAAAGGACCTTGTGGCCCTGGAGCTCTCATCTGATTCATTGCACCTTGCATCCCCTGAAGGCAGAAATTTAAATTGCTGTGTTTGATATTTGCATAGTACTTAATTAGAGATAACTTAACATAGTTGAAAGTTGAAACTATTCAATAAAACTTAGTATGGTGACTTTTATGCATGCTATTTTCTTTCCTTCTACTAAATATCCATAAATTTGAATGGGATTTATGATACAGAAGTGATTGCACCTTTTGAATGCCAGTAAGATTTATCATTTTCTTTTCCTTTCCAAGCAATGTTCGGGAATAATCATTAGGTCAAATTAATCAGGGAAGGGAGGAGAGACGGAAAAAGGTAACCATTCATCACTAATGCTACACACAAAAAGACACAAGCAAGAATCTCCCACATGCTATGGACAAGATCCATACAATTTCATGATATGATTAAAAAGCAGGACACACCGAACAACATCAAAATATTCCTACCATTGGCATTGGATGTGATGAAGGCCCTGATGAAGGTGCTTGAAGAGATCCTGGCATTCCAAGTTGGGGCATTTGTGGTGGAGGGCGAGGCATATGCGGATGAGGGAGCAAAGGCATATGAGGCATATGCTGTAGCTGTTGCATGTTTGGAGGCATAGAGAGAGGACCCATCTGTTGTGGTAATGCCTGGTGTTGGTGTTGTGGAATCTGCTGAGGATTCTGCTGGTAGGGTTGCTGTTGATTGGCAGCAAGAAGAGAGGGATGTGGACCTGGTGGTAGGGGAGGAGCGCCCATTGAAGCAGGATGAGATTGCTTCAGCTCCCCCTGAGATGCATCTAGAGAAGGAATGGATAGGGGCATCGCAACCCCAACACCTGGAATGGTTCCCTCATTTCGAGTTAGCCCAGGAGGGAAAGCTCCTGGAGTTGCTGGTCCCTCAGGTGCAGCAAAATTACCACCCACACGACCACCAAGAGGATTTTGCTCGGCATAACCTGACAGATCAACATATTCAAATAATCGAAGGTGTTTCATTAGTCACACATCTAATCTAACAATATTTGTAACTATTAGGAATTTTCATGCACAAAACTCCAGTGTTCAACAAGTGATGTGTGTGTTGTGTTAAACATGCCAGTTTGTGACTTAGTTTTATATCTTTAAATAGTTTACGTGTAAACATGTCAGCATCATATCATGTGTCAGCTTCAAAATGCGGCTTATTTTCCTTTCGTAGGAAATTGGACCATTACCTTGCATACCCATGCTAAATTTATCTCTAGCAGTATCTCCTGGCCGATTTCTGCACCAAAACTTCGTTGTATGATCATTGCTACCACTGCAGGAGAAACACGAAAGCCCAGTTATTTAGGAGTTGGCCATCACTTTCTTCAAATATTCACAAATTGCAGTTTCCAGAATAGAACGAAAGCCATCGAGCACAATTCAGAGCTATTACAAGAAGGAATTTAAATTCACCTGCAGAGAAGGTATCCAATAGGATGCCATGCAAGGTCCCACACACTATTATCATGAGCACTGGGAATTTCAATTTGTGGTGTATCATGCCTGTAGAACGTATTAAATTAATTATCACAGTAAGCATAACTAGCTGCGAGGAAATACATGGGCCTTAAAATCCAAGCGCAAGGTCATACTACGTTTACATTGTAATCGTGCAAGCATACTTGTGAGTTATATGAGAAATAGACATGGACAGATAGGCCCCAATTATATTAGCTACTATTTTCAAAACTAACAAAGTTGATCTCATTGTGACACTATGACAGACATCTGGAAGATTGGAAATAAGTTATCTTTAGCAAACCACAACTAGTTGATACCGTTCAACACTCAATCACCCAGGACATAAGCTCCGTTCATTCCTTCACACCTCATAAAAGTTTCCGACATTTTTTTAATAGATCAAGTCCCTTCATTTTTTAATATTTACACATGTCTTCTCATTGCTTTCTTGGTGCAAGAATGACTCCAAAATTAAGAGAACAAACAGAAAAATAAACAATTTTAAACGTTCAACTGAATAAGAGCCAAGATGAAATCCTAAAGCTCTGAAACAATGTAAACGAAAAAGATAAAAAGTACATGAGAAAAATATATTTACCCGACAAGCCAATGAAAGATGGAACCATCAAAACTCCCGCTGACAAAGTACTCTTCATGAAATGGGTGCCAAGCCAAAGCTAACAAAGTTGCAAAAGGTAATGCATGAGAATCATCTTCCATTCAATCAAAATTGAAGATGAGCAACATGGCAATTTCTCCTGCAGTCCTATGATGTTACACTACGACGTAGAAGAAAATGTATCCATATTTCCATATAAACATCCTTCAGCACTATCCCAATTCAATATTAAGTCCTTTCGATTTCTTCCAACATAAAAACAAATATTACTTACTAGTAACATCCTTCCGATGTCCACGAAATGATTCAAGTTCCTTCATAGCCCTTATGTCATAAAGCTGCAGACACAGGCGGTTATGTAAATAAGTATTCTAGGAGGGGAAAAAGTTGTAATGGGAAAAATAATATAATAAAAAAACTCAGAAGAAAACAAGGGGCAAAAAAGAACCGCCAGAAAGCCAGAAAGCCAGAAGCAAGAGGCAAATGCCTATTAGGTGTCTATCAACTTAAACAGTGAAGATACAGGTGAAAATCCCAAGCATTTTTTATTATTTTCATTTATTTTTATTTGTTGTCTGATCATGTTATTCATTGTGGACCATCAACATCTTTTTCCCTTTTGATATTAATATGATGTCTCTGCCTTTATGGTGGATTTATTTTAGCAGATTTTCAGAGGCTTAATGGCAGGATTGTTACCATGCTTATTTATATACTCTCACCCACCATGAATAAAATACGAATTTCAGTGTAATTATTTTCTGGATCTTTGGTAGTTACAAACCTTGATTATTTGATCCTTTGAGGCAGTTAACACCCAGTTACCATTCTGGTTCCATTTGACGCATAGGACAGTATTTTTGTGGCCATGACTGCATAACACAAGCATGGAACTATTAAATAACTGCATTGGCACATAAATCCAAAAATATCAACACCTATACTTACAATGAGCACAGCTCTTTCCCTCTCTTAGCATCCCAAAGCTTCACAAGATTGTCTTTGCCACCTAATTGTAAAGGCCAAATGGAATACATATCACAATATTAAATAAAATATTCTCAAGAAAATAAAAGAAATAATTAAAACACCTGAAACTAATAGAGATTTTGTAGGATGCCAGTCAACACTCTTCACATCCCAACCATGGCCTGCCTGAGTTCAAAAGTCACAATAAAACTCCTAGGTTAGTTCATAAACAATAAAGAAATGAATAACATTAACATAAGCACTTGTCACTATAACCCTTGTGATATTTAAGAGCATTTAAATATACTAGTCATTTTATAACCCAACAGAGCAAGAACATGAAAACTCAATTTAAATAAAACTGATGGACCATCACCAAAATCAGTGGCCAAATGGTGGACTGCTTAAGGCTTATGGACCGTTAACATTCCAAACTTTCTCCTAATTTAGTTTGATATTCTCACCACATTCTGTATAGTGTATATCCATGTGGTCAGACCATATAAATAGAATATTATCAGAGATTCACTTTCAAGATTCCAACATCAAAGAAAAAAAAGGTTCATTCTCATCTCTAGTGCATCCAAAGCACATTACCGGATAATGAACGCTCTTCTTGACATCGTGCAAAATCCCAAACTTTAACAGTGGTATCATCAGAGCATGAACAGAACTTCAAATCTGTTCTACAGAAACTGTTCAAAAAGGTTACTGCAGCTTGCCTCATGAGGATTCTAAAATTGTCAAGTCTAAAAGGATAAAAAAAATGTACCTACCTTAAGGCCCGGACAGATTCTTTATGAGCAGATTTGTTGGCTTTGACGTTGTTCATGTTGTTCTGCCAGTACCTAGGAAAACATTCCATATATACAACTAAATCTAATCAGGCATATGATTTAACTTAGAAAAGTATAGTAAAATAACTATAAAGCTCAGCAGAAACCACATGAAATAATAAAGACTTTATTTACTTTATTGCACCCCCATCATCACCAGAGACCATCCAGTTGTCATTGTGACTCCAGACCATGGATCTGATGGCTTGATCATGAGCCTGTATAAGTTCCAAACACCCCCTTTCTGACTTATTTGTTACTAAATTAACGGTGACTACTAAAATAGGATCAAGAAAATGATGAAAACTAAATACCTGAAGAATCATTTCGAAATTAAAAGATTGTCCATTCCAAAGGGTGAATTCCCCACTCTGTGAGCCAGTGATAAGACGCCGCCCCGTTGGAGTCCACTTTATTTGTTAAAAAATACAAGTGGTAGCATCATAAAGTCAGTCAGATGAAATATACTTAATGTGGAGCAGCTTACGTTCAAAATCTTTGAATAAAATGAGAAATAAAAATTGAAGCTTGTATATCACTCATTGATAATGAAACCATGTCAAGAACAATGCATCATTTTTACTCACCAGGACTTGATTAATTGAGCACCGGTTTTTATTCAGAGAAGTATGAACAAATTTAGCAGCAAAGCTAGTAGATGGATTATCTGAATAGGCAACTGTTGGCAACATCTGCAAGAAGAAAAGGAGGGGAAAAGCTTAAGGTGAAAATTTTAAAGAAACAAGTAAAAAATGCTTTGATTGATCATTTACTACCAACATTCTTCAATTGTAGAGTTAGAAACAATATTCTTAAAATTAATCCTCTTATTAGAATAACGGGATGATCACATAAAACTTCAAAAAAGTAAAGAAAATAAAAGGAGGAAAAAGAAGCGCACTGACATCAATTGCTGCTGCAGGGGTAGCTTGTAATACTGTCCTATCCCTAGAATCCCGCTGCCACATACGAATCTATAAACAGTTGCAAATGATGAATATCCAAGAGAAACAAAATGAGATGAACAATATTAAAAAATATGTGCAGTATAGCCGTGATAGACAACATAAACAGATAATCCACCAATAGTACACAAGGAATCACTACCTGCATATAACGCACAACAGTGCTTGTATAATCAACTGCCCTTCTTTGGGTAAGCTTTCTCATTCTTTTCGCACCATAGCTATCACCATGAGCTATAACAATATTTTTCATCAAATACAAAATGTAAAAATTAATAAGAATAATTATGAAAATGCAAGCACAAGATATCTTACATTCCAAGCTGACTCACTGAATTGTCATACATTTCCAAGAAAATCTCAAAACGAAGTATATACCACTAGCTCATAATTGCACGGATCGATTAATGTCCGAAAATCCTTAAAGTTTACCATCGTAATGTGGTGGAGGACCTCCAGCAGCTGGGTGGTGAAACTCCGGATTTATATTCGTGGAGGAAGCAGAAGGGTGGCGGACCATCGGTGGCGGCGGTTGCGATTGCTGTTGTGGTGGTGGTCCCCTGAGAAAATCTGCTTCTGGCTGTTGCTGACGAAAATGTTGCGGTGGTGGTGGAGGCGGTTGTTGCTGGTGCTGGTGAGGATCATTGTACACCATTGTAACTGAGCAGTATTAATAAAATTGAGTTTTGATAGGTCAAAGAATGAGTGTAGAATCGTCGAGAGCGATGCAGGCAGAGCAAAAGCCCTAAACCCCTAATTTCCCCGTTGTGGAAGAAGGAGGAGCGGGAAAGTAAGGGCGGGTCCCTGGAATTTTTGAGGATAAGGATGGTAAAATCGTAATTTCGTTGGATCAAGAGATTCAGATTGTCAATGCCAATTGCTTGAATGTAAGTGATTTTGAAGATTTTCAAAGTCAACTGGCCCCGAAATTTGGAGAGATTTTGTATAATTTAACGAAAAATTATTAACATTATATGTTTAATCCTCAATAATGTACTCTACTTAAAAAAGAACATCCTAAGTTGAAGATTGATGTGCTGACAATAGTTATGAAAATCAATCAAATTCTTTTAAATAAAAAAAAAACCAAGTATTTGTTTTAAAACATGTTTTATTCAGTCTGTCTGTTTTTTTTTTTTCAAGTTTTCAACCCTAGGAGTTCTATGTATTTATTATAGAATTTCTGAAATTAGCTGTATTATTTAGAATTTATAAAAAGAAATATTCTAATTTTTTAAATTGTCCGTACATGCACTTAAATTGTTCGTAAGTGATATGAATATGAAGAAGCTCATGATCATACAAGCCAAGTGTTAATTATCTTAAACTTCTGTTGTTCATCTGTAATTGTTGTCTTATAAGTAGTGTTAAAACTACAGGTCAACCCACGACGTACGGATTAGTGGGTTGACTTAAATGAGAGGGTAAAAAAAATCTAATTTCAAAGTTTTTTTGATGAATAAAAAAAATACACTTCCCCATCTATGCTTTTACGGGTGAAAATTTAATTTTTGAAATTTTAGTTTGTTTAGATTTAATATATATCATTTCTGTCCTCTGTATTTATTTTCTTTTTTTTTCAATCAATTTTTTTAAAAAAATATGTTAATTAATATTTAGATGCTCACTAAAAAAGATGTTAAAATTAAAAAAAAATAAAAATTAATTTTCTATCATATTCAAATAGTTTATAAGTCCGTGTGTGACATGAGACACATGAGAGGTTTAAATCTTTCCTAATAAAGTAATCACACATTGAATATTATTTAATCACGTGATTTGGATGAGCACGCCAAGTTTTACTACATTGTGGGGATGGCCTCATATTTAACACGTTCACATATGTTAGGCAAAATAATTAAATTATAAAACGTGATTAGTCCATATACAATAACAAGAGAGAGCTTATGCAACATTTTTCTTTGGTGCGTGAATTTGTGCTTTTAATTGAATTTTCAAAGGAAAATATATCAAATAAAGAGAATTATTAACATACTAATAAGTTATTGATTCATACCATAAGTGTCACCTTTTTTCCTCCTAAACTTAATTTTTTTTTTTCTTAGTCAAAAATCACCCTCAAAGACAATAGGACTTAACGATATTTTAATAAATTTATGAAATTTATTTGTAAATAAATCTTTTATTTGAGATCTATTTATAATTTTTTTTTACGGCACATAGAATTGAATATTCTAGCATCTCCTAGAATTTTTAATTAAAATAAAAATATTAAAAAAGTTAAAATATAGTATCTGTCAAAACTCAAAAGTCAAATGTAAAAATTTTCAGAGTCAAACACCCGAATCGCGTAAAAGAGTCCGCGTATATTAATTCTCAACATTGTTCTCTTTCTCTCTCTTCAAACAAATATTTCTCAACAAAATTTCCAAAATCTTTCTGTTTCTCCTGTCTCAACCACCGGAAATTCCAGCTCCTTCTCTCCTCTCCTCCTCTGTTGCTCAACAATCTCTCTTTCTCTCTCTGCAAAAACTCAAAAGCCAAAAACCAGAGATAACGAAAACGAACAATCTATCATCATAGCAATCAAATTTCAGCTGCTTGTTTGATTTTCACCTGCTTTCTTACGTCGCCGTTCAATCGGTGTTTCTCGTTTTGTGTGGAGTTTTTGTGTTTGTTTCTTCGTTGGTGAAAGGTTGTGGGGGGGTTTCTTCGTTCCATTTGCGGTCTTGAAGGTGAGAGAGAGAAATCTAATAACTGAACGGTATTGCGATTATTTTCTTGTTGACAAGTCTTCTGGTTTGGCTCAAGAATTAAAGTTGTCGGTTCTTTTTTGGTCAGGTTGATGGCGGATCAGATGGATTACTCGTCGGGGAAGGCGAGGTATACGTTCTTCAATCGTTCGCAAACGATGCATGCGTCCCACTCGGATTCGTTTCAGAGACCCCTCCTTCAACCCGGTCTTGATCGATCAGGGTCAATGAATAGATTCTACAGTCCAGTGGAGTCGATGAAATCCGCGGGAATTTCTCTAAGAGGGAAGGTCAAGAAGCTATGCAATATCTTCGATTCCCAAAAAACTTCGCCGAAAGGTTCCGATGAACCGCCCGTTCAATATTCCATTAAACATAAACCCACGAAATCTGATTCTCGGATTTCTTCAAGTTTCCACGGCAGCTCCTGCATCAGATTACCCGGTACAGAGAATAGAATCGTGTTGTATTTTACTAGTTTGCGAGGGATTCGAAGAACATTCGAAGATTGCTATGTGGTTCGAAACATATTCAGGGGATGCAGGGTGTTGGTGGACGAACGAGACGTATCAATGGATTCAGCATACAGGAAAGAATTACAAAGTGTGCTTGGAGAAAAGAAGAACGTGCCCTTGCCTCAAGTGTTCATAGGTGGGAAATACATTGGAGGTGCCGAGGTGATAAAGTATCTATTCGAAGTTGGTGAATTAGCCAAGATTCTTGAAGCATTTCCAAAGAGAAAACCTGGTTTTATCTGTTGTGATAGCTGTGGAGATGCGAGATTTGTGCCTTGTACGAATTGCAGTGGAAGTAGGAAGATATTCGATGAAGACGAAGGCCTTTTGAAGAGATGCTCGGTGTGCAATGAGAATGGATTGATTCGTTGTCCAGATTGCTGTTCCTAAATTCTCTGAATACTATTGTTTGTTGCTTCCTCATTTGCACATCTTTAGTAGTTGATAAAGAATTCATCAAGTAGATTATTCCTACGGATGAAGAAGGTAAGGGCTTAGGCTTAAGCGTATGATTCAAAACACTCTTTGAATTTCTGGCTGCTCATGATGATCATCTTCTCCAGTCTCAACAGAACTGTTGCTGATAGTCCTCAGCACATTGATTGAATTGCATAGTGTTGTCAGGAGAGTGTGAGGGCTGATCAAAATGCTGAATGATTTGAAATATGTGTGATGTGTTGTTGTATTCTAAAGTCTGGAGAGTATTTTTCCCTCCACGCCAATGTAAATATTCAGTAGCATATGACTGAAAAGATTTTCAAGCATTGGCTGTTCCATAGTGTATACTGAGAATGAAATGTTGTAAATCTTCTGTCTTCATATTCCTCTATCTGTTTAATCTTATATTCTTGTATTTGATTAATTAATTGCATATCAAGCAGAAGTATCATGGAAGAATGATATGGCAGATACAGAATCTAATTCTATGATATTTGGTACTTTTTTGCTTGTATTTGATCAGTGTAGGGTCTAGGTGAAAGGCAGAATCTAATTGAAAGCAATTTTGCCAGGAATTTTTTTTTTCCTTAAATAAAATTCAAACACTTGACCTTTATATAAGTAATTAGTAGAGGTGATAAGTGGTTTCACATTTCTAATAAATTTATATTTAAATCCTAATCGAGATAACCTAATACACTCTAACCTCTTGAATTTGGACTAATTATTTGTTTGTCATAGTAGGATTTCCTTTATAGCAAGAAAATCATATTCTTTCCATTTTATTTAGTTATGGTTGATATATAAAATCTAATTCAGCAGTGCTATATTTACTATTGGCATTCATATTGAGAAACTCTTTCCCGTATATTGTAATAATTAGCTGCACAAGGATGAATAAGAATTTATCATTGTTTAGTTTTCTAAATGATAAGTTCTTAATTATTCTTTTTTTTTTTTAATGTGAAGTTCTTAATTATTCTTTTATATCATTCGATTGTTGCTTTCACAGTCGTTTAACCTCAAACACAAAGTCAATTGGTAAATGGATTCTTCCCCGATATACTATATCGAGGAAAACCATGAATACTTGTGATCTTTGTTCTTTATTGTATACTTTATTTAATTAAATAAAAACATTAATTAAGATCAAAGGAGGTTTTTGTTCAATCATGTGAAAAAGGTTACTTTGACTTCATACATTTTTGTTATAATATACATGAAAAATACTTAAATACTTAATTTTATCTAATTAAAATATAATACATTTTATTTTAATTTTAATTAACTAATAATTCATATAAAATAATTTATATTTTTTTGTTTGCTTTTAAAAAAATAATTTTTTTTTAATTTGGTTTAGATGGAGTTTTATTTTTCTACTATAACGTCAGTTAAATTATTATATTTTAATTAAATAAAATTCAGATAAAATAGTACTTTTAAAATATATAAATATTTTTTAATACACACACCAAATACTAATTCCATCTGGCAAACTAATTAATTAATATATAAAATCTTAAACGAATGTATTACGAAAAAAGTTAAGGATATGGTATACAGATAATCAAAATACGTTAAATTTAAAAGGAGAATCGAATATTTTTCCTGAATTGAATATAAGTAAAGTTAAAAAAAAAATAACAAAATTAGAGCCACCGACATATATAGTTATACTACGTGGATGTCAAAATACCGTTATGGGGCGACTATGATGAAGGGATTATTATATAATTATCTGAATGTTAGGCCATTCCCCATTTTGACTTGACCTCATACATACATTGAAGGAAAAGTAATATATAATATATATATATATATATATATATATATATATATTTTGTATAAGAATTTTTTGAAAAGGGTTGAGCTCACCCACGATCTAAGGGTAGGGCGAAGTCTCTCTTCCTTTTAGGCGATACCAATGTCGGGCAGGGCGAGTCGTCTATTACCCTCAAGCGTAAACCTAAGCACCTAAGAGTTAGGATGTCTCTCCCAGCGTCGCGATTGGAACCACAACAAAGTGATACTCCCCAAGATTCGAACACACTTTAAGTGATAGTATGTCCCACCCTTTTACCAGCTGAACCCACGGACGGACGATGGGTTATACAATATGTATTTAAGTAAGTATAAGCCCTCTTTCTTCCGCAATCCACCAAAAATGTATGATGTGTTGGGGCCAAATGCAAATGAAGTGAGAGAAGAAGCTCGGCCCTCATTAAAAACCAGAAGGAAAATGTTCAAAGTGCCAAAAACTTATATTTTTTATGGTTTAACTTTTGTTTTATCGGATCCTGTAATTAAAGTCGTTCATTATAGTTTCATCCCCGTCTCTACCATATTGAAATAGGACAAATTTAAAACAGGATATTTATAGTATATTTATAATGTATACAAATATCATAATGTATACATCATTTTATATTTATAATGTATACATCATTTTATAATTATATTTATAATGTGTTGTATATGTAATAATTATAAGTATTATTGTGATATACTAATTATATCTTTTTTAAAAAAAAAAGTTGGAAGAGATTGAAAATGTTATCCAATCTCTATTTACAAGGACAGAACATGATAGAGTTATACTAATATTGTCTTGTGAATACTCCTACTTATAATTTTAGAGTAGAATTGTAGAACTTTATTTGATCCTAAATATTGGATAGAGATATTGTAATTAATTTTATTTCAATATTACCCTTTCTTAATTGCACCAAGTTATTGGCAGGCTTTAATTTCTAGACACACTTTATTGTGGTCATTAATTTCAATTAAGGGTAAAATTGGTAATTCAAACTTTTTAAGGATAATATTGACTACCACTTCTTAAGAATCATAAAATTAGATAACTTTATCGAATAATTAGTATAGAATAAGGATATTGATTAAAAAGAATATTTTTAAAAAATTAATATAAATTTATTATAAATAATTAATTTAACTAATTTTTTTAATATTTATATATATTAGTTATCCCGCTTCAATGGCATATGATGAAAGGCAAAAAGGAGTGAACTTTAGAAGCATTAACAATTCACTAAATTGTTTCTACAATTAATGTCTAAAGAAAGGAAAACACTATCTCCTATGGTACATGGCTCCAAAATGAAAGTTTTTAGTTCAGCTATTGAGTGAGAGGAAGACACTCAAGCTCAAAATCCAGCTCCCCTCTCTCCACATGCTGCAGCTTTACGGATATTTCCTGTCTGATATTCCCGTCTTTGAGAGAGATGACGCCATCTTTAACGAGGGAGTTGTCCAAACTCGCCACCAATTTTTCAAACTCTATGGGTTCATTGGCTCTACATTTCTCATAGGCTTTTGCAGCCATGAGTAGGGGTTGGATGTCTATTTCGGCCCCTCCCATGAAATCATCAGTTGAGAATGTATCTTTGTCATACACATGCTGCACAATCACACATGAATGCATCACAATGAGAAACATCCACTAAATTATCAAGAAAAAAGGTTAAAATGGAATTGATAGGTACCTAAGTAAGATAAGAACCTTAGCCTAAAAATCAGCTGTTGAGATGGTATAATCAACCTACTTAAATACCTTATTGAACATCTCATACTAGTTAATGTGAGATTTATTATCCCATACTACTAAGAGGGTTTTTGGATTAGCATTTTGAAAGTGATTTTAAATAAGAATGTTAGAAGAATTTAACATAAAGAATACTTTTAAAACTATAGTTTAGAGATTCCCTAAACATGCCCTAAGTTTCTATCAGGGACTAAATGTTGCCTAGTTCAACCCAGAGCTTAACAAAAGTTGGTGAGCAATTGAACTCACCACTTTAAGAGGAGGAATGTTGTGTGGAATTGACAACATTAGGCTCTCATTCCAGATAGGATTTAAATTGTTCTTTATAACTCGTGTCCTTACTGACTGCAGAAACAAATATTAAAAAAAAGTTACATTGTTAATAATATACCTCATTTCTCCAGTTTAAATGCATGATAATTCCAACTAGCTAGTTAAGAGGTAAAAGATTCTCACTTGGTGACCCAAAGAAAGGATGACATAAGGATCACTAGTCATTACATCCCGGATAACCAGGTTAGTGCCTTTGACCACATTAACCTTTACCAACCCAACAAATTCCACCATGCCTGCCTGTAAGAGTATTACATCAAGAGAAATAAGATTCAGTATCAGTATTCAGATCATTATTTCGTATTTCAATGAATAAATTAGTCGGTATGAAATGGAACAACCCCAACATGATTTATCTGGGATGTCTAGATTATAAAGCTAGAAGATATTTGAAGAAGGATTTTGATGAGTACTTAAGTAGGATGAGAAATCCTACCCCAAAAACTAACTGTTAAGTTGGGAGAATCAATCCATTTAAATACTCAATTCAGTATCACATACTACTCAATATGGGATTTAGTATCTCATATTACCAAGTCTCTATCAAATTTCTCATAACTTAGAGTTAAGAATGTGAGGTTGTTTTCATGATTGTTCAGTCAAAGAGGAGACAAAACTGGGCAGGGAATGCAATTTATGATGTCATCTTTATAGCACTGATTCACTCATAAAGATGGGCAGCCAATTATTTGATGGTTAGCTGAAAGGGCCAGCATTAATAGAAAAAAGATCATACCAATGAATTGCTCTTCTTTGAAGAGTTGTTATTATTATTATCGGGCTCCTTTCTTCCCCAGCTGTTACGAAATGTACTCCCTATACGATGTTTGGTTGCTGGTTTATTACAATTTTTCTTGTCTAGAGGAGACATGATGAATGAGGAACTGCTCTGTTGTGGTATAAAGGGGCAGGACAGCTGTTCATCACACTCCATAAATTGAAGCCACTCATATTTTCTCCTGAATAACCAAACACATACATTCATCAATGAGAATGGTGAAGTTCCTCAATAAAAAACATGTATATAATCATTTTCGTCAATTACCTGATAAAGTCAGCACGCTCATCGATGGAAGAAGTCGGCTTTGGCTTTTTTATAAAACTAGGGATGAAAGCTTCATACTTTTCATTTACTGATATATTCCCTCCCAACTTTGCTAGTGCAGTAACTTCATCATCTGTCCATTGATCTAGCTTCAATGATAAAACCTGTAATGGTAAGATCAGGTTAGAATTTTAATTTGCAAATAAGGCTGTAAATTTATGTAAGCTATATGTTGTCAACACATACCTTTGATATATGGACTCCTAGGCTTCTATGTATGCCAGAACACTTTATGCAAATAAATGCTCCAATATTTGAAGATCTGATTTTCAAACACCAAAATGCAGATAATGTTTTCTGATAAAAGTAACTTCTCACTAAAACTAAAGAAATATCATATTCTGTGTTACTACAACTTTTAGAGAGATTACTTTGCCAATCAATCCAACATGTGAAATAAAGAGTGAGAAATTATGGTCTAGGATGAAATTTGAATGACATCAAGTCTATAATCCGAGATGATGATATTTAAACATGAGAATAGAAAAGTCAAGCAGACCAAGTTCTGTAAGAATCAGTATGACACTTACACCCATTTTGGCTCTGGAGACCCGCAATCGGCGCAATACTTGTTCCCGGCTTCATGGATCAACTTCTCTAACCTTTCAAGAGGACCTATTAATTGGAAACGCAAAGAAAATGAATAAGATCTGACCTATAATTGGTTATATTTAAAAGATTCATGGAATAAAGTTTAGTCTTGAAAACAAATAACTGTGATCAGGATCAGAGGAGTAAGTGTAACACATTAAATCATGGCTACAGAATAATAAAAAATATTAATCATTTAGATAGTACATACTTATATCAGAATTTAAATAATATCAGATTTACAGTACCACATGAAGGCGGCCGCTGATTCTTTTGGGATTGAAAATTTGGAGTTTCAGCACACAAAAGATCATAAAGGCAACATCCTGACCCTGCAGCTGAAACATTTCATTCATCAGTTAGCCTACCGATTATTGGAAATAAGATAGAACGTCACAGGAAGTATCTTCGAGTTTTGCATAATCACGAAAAACTCAGAAAGCTCACATGAATATTAAGAAATGAAAAATGCACTGTGTCTTATCAACTCAGAATCAGCAACTAGACTTTTACTATGAATAATCAATCAGCACATGATTCTACAAACATGCCTAATTAAAAAAGACAAAGGTGTCCACTTATTAAAAAAAATGTAAAAATTTGTATAGCCTCAAAGTAAGAATATAGAAAGGGGCTTTTCATAACCAGATGATTCCATGAAAATCGTTAAGAAGGAAAACAATTATCCAAAACAATCTACAAAGATGCAAGAAGAAAAGCTGAAGGAAATAGAAAGTTTCAACCTGAAACACCATGGAGCTCACCATGATTATGCTGATGTAAAGACATTTTCTGCCTCCAATCTTTCAATCCCCAAATCAAAAATTGCCGCTACAACCTGAGAACAGCCATTGAGCCGCTGGTTCTCTGCATGTAGTTATTGATTACAAACATGCAGAGAACACAAAAAGGAAGAAACTATCAAAGATGTAATCTTTAGATTTGATCATCTTTGCACAGAGAATAATACTGTTCAAAAGATAAGAAAGAAAAACAAACAAACCAGGCGTAGTCGTTGCAATGATAGCCCCCAAAACAGGTAGGAAAAGAAATAATTCTCAACCGAAAACCTTACAGGTCAGATTATAACTTTATCCTCTCAAGGAGCAACGAACCCTTAAATCGAAGTTTTCTTAAAAAGTTTCGGGGTTGGTGGTGAAGATTGAAATATCATTCGAGGCAGTTGGAAAGCCAGAGAATATTAAATGGGTTTGTGAGGGAATTGGTTTTCGAAAACCGTTGAAGTTGAAAGCTGAAACTTCGAGAAAACCGCGAAGAGAACGAAAACGAAAATGGTGAGATTCCAACGGAGATTACAAGAGAGATTCAGAAAACTACAAAGACAGGTCTGATTCCGATAATGTGGTAACGATTCTGTTCCGACAACTATCGTAAATTTTTGTAGATGTGAATCATTATGCCATTAGGTATCAAAAGTCAAGGTGGGGAAATATCGAATTTTCGGAAATGAAGCTCATTTCTGATAAATGATTAATCATTAGTCATTTACCAACCAACATTCAAGTATTCAGCTCTCACGATAGTGCTAAAGTTTTTGCTTAATGATGATGAGTGCATGGGGTTGTTTATCTCAAATAAAAACATAATTAATTATCCTTATTGCAGTATTGTACGACGTGGCTTGATTGCGGTCAACCGTTATGTGGACCCCACTTTCTCCACTGCAAGTCTTTACGTTATGTGGACCCCACTGTAAGCACGCTGTACTTGACTTTATATTTGGGATTCTATCAAAATGATTCGTTTAACGATTGCAATAATAGTCAACATTGGAGCACATATATGTCAATAATACTGTAACATAATTTGATTAAAAAATGACATGATAAGTTTATGGTATAAAAACTCTTCTACAAATAGAAGATAGAAGATCATGATGCATACATATTATTATAAAAAAATAAAATAAAATAGGGTTTAATGTTGAATTCCATATCTCTTAATGAAAATATAGGAATTTATATAAAATGTGGTAATGATGAAAATTTTTCCAATTTCATTCAAACTAAACAACTGATTATTTAATGAGATTGAAGTCTCCAAAGCAAAGTAAGTCAAGTGGCAGAGGAAAACCACCACTACTCTTACCCTCGGGCACGGCTGTATTCTATAATCAAATTAAGATCAAATGAAGCAAATAATTTGCCATGACAAACTATAATTATAAATAAAATAAACATTTCAAAAACTTATACTAACACTATCCAAAAGTAAGTCAAATTCGTTATATAATGATGATTTATAGAAAATTTCATTAGTGTTTGATTGGTAATAGCCACACCACCATGAAGTTCCCAAAATTTAATAACAATACAACAACAAAAGTTTTATCATTAGGTGAGATCAACTATATAAATTATATCATATTATTATGATCTATCAACAACTAACTTTTCAAATGGATTGTCAACCAAAATTTAACAATAAATAAAATGGTTAAGATGAAAGAATCAAGGTTCCTTCTATGGAACCACCCCCTCCGCCCCTTACTGTAATATGTGCTAGTAACACTCGCCAGCAGAAAATTGTAGGCAGATTTGAGGTGATCTGTAAGGCTTGGATCTCAGAAAGAGCTTGCCAGGGAGAGGTTGTTGATGCTTGATGCACGACCTTATTTCAATTTTTTTCCAGATGCAGTCGTACCCAACATGGAACATGGTTATATCCACCGAACTCAATCTTTGACAAGTCATAACATGGCCCATAATGCAAGAATCTTACATGAATGTATGATATTTGATCGTTAAATTAAAAATACTACTGCACTAGAGAAACGTCTATTTCAAACAAAAACCAATTCTAAACCACACAGCATTAAAGGAAAATATTAACTTGCTTGGGTTTCAGTTTTGAGGCCTCTGTCTGCTGAACCTGTTGAGTTTGGTGAGCTTTCTGATGATTTTACTGCATTTGAAATGTAACTCCAGCAGCGCTTGTGAACCCCACCAACCTTCTTTGGAGCGTCTGCTGCAGGCAAGCCTGCAATACATTATAACAAATTAGAAAGGCCCAATGACATGGATAAATAACTATTTTAGCACTAAAGGAATAGTTCCATTACAACGTTATGTCTTCAGATAACATAAATACAGTTCTAATTTTTTTGTAAATGAGGCTAGCACAAAAAATTATAATTGCAAAATCTTTAGTATCTCTTTGATCCTAAATAACAAACCAGATATTACTCTTTCTTTAGGTAGCATAGCTAGACATTACACTTGAGTTGCCATCTTGGTTTGCAACCTTCACCTGACATACTTGGTAGTAGGAAAATATCTTGAACTAGTCCCATACTCAAACACATAAACAACAGAAATAAACTACACTAAGCATCGATTCAACTATTCAGACAACATAAATAACTTTTATGATTGCATCCAGATGAATAATTCATAAAAAGTGTCCGAGGTGAGAATGAAACAGCATATAATAATAAAGAATATTGGCCAAAAGGAATTCAAAAGTTTATTGATTATCCATTTAGTTATTTCTCTGTGGTTTATAGATTCCACTAAAGAGATTGAGAGGAGATTTCGATAATACTTCAGATTGCAAAGACTTCAACTGGGTAAAGAATACCATATGGCGCAAAAAATTATATAAGGAACATAGGTTATTACAAAAGTAATGTTGTAAAAATCAGAACCAACAGCC
The DNA here is from genome assembly GCA_037074615.1 of Leucaena leucocephala. Lineage (NCBI taxonomy): Eukaryota > Viridiplantae > Streptophyta > Magnoliopsida > Fabales > Fabaceae > Leucaena > Leucaena leucocephala. The sequence goes on from CM073525.1 coordinate 2,707,408, forward strand.
ACCAAAATTGCATCTAAAAGAAACTTAATAAATGCATCCCTGGTATTCCATTTGGAATGTCTAAATGTAATTCCTCACCAAGAAAGTAACTTTGGAGTAATTCAGCTTCTAGGCTGAAGAAACATGTTCGGACAATCCAAATTGAATCCTAAACATTTTGAAACTCAAAATTTTGCAGTTTCAAGCAAAATAATTGCTTTGGGAAAAATGCTGATATGAAACTTAAGACTGACCATTTTTATGGACTATTCCCCATGCCTTGCCATGCCTTCCATCCTGAAAATGCGGCAGATACATAAAATGTAAGTCCTTAACAAACCAATGCAAAAGTGCATTTACTGGATGAGGGTAAATCCAGAGGGAGAAAAGGACCTTGTAGAGATTGATTTTGGTTATTTCGTAAGAGACGTCAGTCCAGTGAGTCTTGGCCATGCGGTATCCGATTCCCCAGTTAGGCAAGAACTGAGCGACCTCGAACAAGTTCTTCTTCTTTCTTCTCTTGGATTTCTTAGACGTGGTAGGGCTTTGAGAAGCAGAAGAAGCTGAAGACGAAGCAGACAAGTTTCTGAAGAGATTGAATGAGAATCTGAAGAAATGAGAGCTGCGAAGAGACTGGGCTGTGCGAGCGAGAGCAGTCCCCATTCCGGTGCTTCCCTTTCTGACAAACTGAAATCACTCCTCTCCTCCTGTTAGCCGCCGCTACTCAATCCAGTGATGCTCTAATCTTGTGAAACAACAATCTTGTTATGAGTAATGCTCTAAATTGGTAGCAACTGGTAATGCATAAATTCATTCTATTCCGCGATGGAAGAAGACATGATCACACGCGACGTGTATGCAATGTTTCTACGTAAGCATATAGAAGCAGAAATAGATCATACACCTTCAGTCTAATAAAATTCTGTACCTGACGAGAGAGCGCCGCCGACGATGTCTGATCTGAAGCACTAATATAAGATTAGAGAAAAAAAAATGGAATGAATAAGATGTAGTTTAGGGTTTAAATCTCACGATTAATTTCATTCTTAATAGAGCACCATAACATTGTGTTATCTGATAAAATTTATTATTATAGTAGTAGTATTTAAAAGGTACAAAGATCTTCTTCTTACCAAGTCCTTCTACAACACATTGAGTGATGCCTTAAGAATTGAATGGCTTCTTTGAGATTTGTTGTCTATGCTATGTTGGGATCCTATGCATATTCTCCCAGCCTTGATAGCCTCCCTCCCTCCCTCAGTAGATAGGGGTGTATATAGGTAAGGCAATCCCCTGCCCGATTTTCTACCTAAAAAAATATATGGGTTGTATTTTATAACTCGATATCTGGCCCTACCCGATAAAAGCCCTAATAATTTTAAGTTGGATATGAGCGAACTGGGTATGGGCGGGTTAAACATGCCTAAGTCGTGATGTCATTCTCATGTTGTGAAAAAAATATACAATTATAAACTTTTAAAATAATACCGTATTCATGTGTCTTCAATAGTTAAATAATATTTTGCGTCATTGCATCTTCAATCAACTTTTTAAAATATTTTTATACAAATTGTACTTATTTTTAAATAAACTTAAAATAGACAAACTTCTTCTTCTTTTTTTTTTTGTATAAGCTAACCATTTGGCAATTGGCATGTAATATTATTATTAATATAAAATTTAGGTATTATTGAGTTCAAGATAAGTAACACTTTTAAATTGATTTTTTTAATTAATAACATTCAAACTCTAAACTTGACTTAAAGAAATTAGATTTTTTTTTCCATTTAACCTTATTATCTTTGTTACATGACTTTTCTCAAAAATAACTTCTTTTTTTATTCGCCAGACAAAAATAGCTTGATTCCCTTCATAGTGCGCAAGAGATAATATGTCATATGTTGGCCCTTTTGCCATGTTTAGTGCCAAAGAATTATATTCTATTATACCATTAAAGTCTACACCATTAATAACGTATCATTTTCCGATCCAAAAAAAAAACGAAAAATATTCTTCCATCGAAACAAGAAAATATTTACTGGATTATTATTTATTTATTTTTACTATTTTTTCTTAGAAACATATTTGTTATTTTATTTATTTATAATATTATATTGTGTGTACCAAATAAATAAGGCCTAAAATGTCCTTTGCATAGTGATTATTGAAGTTATTATTTTGCCCTCCATGCTATTATTAACCAAACCAACTTTTATTTTTTTTAACAATGGTTTGTTTGGTCTTTTCACTCCTTTTTGTTATTCCAACTAGACATAAATTACTCGTATTCAGTGACATATGAATGGCATTAATCTATAATGTAGAAAATAATTAGTTCAAAAATACCAATCTAGATAGCTTTTGCAAGAAAATTTAGTTCATCTACACTGAAAGACACTTAATCTAATAAAATTATTTTTTCCAACCACATAGATTTTTCTTTATTTCTCAAAATGTACATGAATTTCTCATGAAAATGAAATAAAACTATATGGAAATTTAGACCTTATGAAAAATTGAGTCTCTTTGATTCAACTCAATTTTCTATCAGTAAATTATATATAATTTTAATGGAACTTAAAGATGATTCGTTAATCTATTTTTTATTTTAAAAAATTTTGTTAATTTAAAAAATCATAATTAAAAATCTAAAGAGTTTGACATAGTGGATAACCTCTCTTTTTTTATAGTTGTATGCAGTCTTTTTATTTATTTTAGGCTTCAAAAGAATGTACAACCTTTTTTTTACCATGAGAATTTATGTACAACCTTAACAGAATTAAAAACATAAATCCATGTAATTTAATGAGAAAAAAAATAATATATTAAAAAAAAAGAATCCAAAACTTTAACACAGTAAAGCAACATTCCTCTAAAAAATAAAAATAAAATCAAAAGTTTACGCTTTTTAACATCACCTCGTAATTCAGAAGCAGCAAGCGCCCTCTGCAAGCTCTAGTCTCCACCAGCGCCGCCGACTTCATCACCGGCGATCACCAGGTCGTTCTCTCTTATCTGTATCTCTGGTGTGCCTATTCTACTTCTGACTGCTTTCTTCCGGCATTTACCATGTGGGCAGTTTCAGCTATCAATGAGCTCGTACTCTGAAAAAAGCTGCTGTTTTCCATTTCTCTATTATTGCAAGAATAACCAGATTAACGCTACGTTTTTTCATTGTTTGAGAATCTATTTTACCCCCTTTTGATCATTTCTTCTTTGAACCTTCACTTGTCTCCAATAATTTCTCTCTCAAGTCATTTAACCTCTGTCTTGTTAGTGTCCATCCAGTAAGCAGACGGCAACCCACGAGTTTCTCATTCTTTTCTATTGAGCTGAAGCTCCTGGATTATATTTTTCTAATTAAAAATATTATTTTATTTGAGTTTCTATTCATTTTTATAGATTATATGATACCTCCTTTCTGCATTATGGCTGGCGTTTGATGAAGTTAATTTTGCTGATTAGATGCTACAAAGTTGGCAGTAGGGAAATGAATGATTGTAAATAGGGTCAACTACTTTTGTTATTTCAAATTTTTCCTGTGTGTTTTATCTCTCAAAGTTTATCATTTAATTTTTAGGCCATTGATCTCTTGAGTTAGAGTAATTTGAAAAGGTTGCAAGAACTGTGCCCTTCGACAATACTATCCCTAATGTAAAGTTAGTAGTACAATGATGAAGTATGAGCTGAATGATTGCCACTTTTATGCATGTTGACATCTGTTTCTTCAAACTTTGTGGTTGATGATGCACCTATTGTATGACACAGGCTGTTTCTAGGGTCTTGGACAAAACGTGAAACAAGGAAAAATAATTTATTTGTGAGGGAATGTCAACATCATCATCCATGGAGTCCCTAGTTCTTAAACTCTTTGAGATCTCAGCTGTCAAATTTGGAAACTTCAAACTCAAATCTGGCATCTTCTCACCAATTTATATAGACCTTCGCCTCATCATTTCGTACCCTTCCCTCCTTCAGCAAATCTCCCAAATTCTAATTTCATCTGCCGCTTCTGCTTCCTTTGACCTTGTGTGTGGGGTCCCTTACACTGCTCTTCCCATTGCCACTTGTGTCTCCACTACTAAGAACATCCCCATGGTCATGCGCCGCAAGGAAATCAAGGATTATGGCACTGCTAAAGCCATTGAGGGTGAATTCAAGCCTGGCCAAAGTTGCTTAATCATTGAAGACTTAGTTACCAGTGGCACATCAGTTTTGGAAACTGCTGCTCCACTACGTGGTGCAGGGATGAAGGTCAGTGATGCTGTTGTTTTAATTGATAGAGAGCAAGGTGGGAGAGAAAATTTAGAGGAGAATGGCATAAAGCTGCATTCAATTATAAAATTGACTGAAATGGTCAAAATTTTGAGGGAAGAAGGAAAGCTTGATGATCATATGGTTGGTACTGTTATGAAATTTTTAGAAGACAATCGGAAAGTTGCTGCTTTGACAAAGGTGGAGAAGCCCGCCACTAGGGCCAAGGCTTTGTCATTGGAGGAGAGGGCGAAGTTGTCAAAGAATCCAACAGGAAAGAGACTGTTTGATATAATGGCGAAGAAGGAGAGTAATTTGTGTTTGGCTGCAGATGTTGGAACTGCAGCAGAATTGCTTGAAATTGCTGAGAAAGTGAGAACTTAGCATTCCTTTTGTTAAAAATTTTCACCCCAATCTTACATAATGATTTTTTTTAAAAAGGACAAGTGCTATCTGGAAAATGGTTAAAAATGAAATAAGTTCTGTTATTGGGATTCCCCCCGCCCCCCTTTCTCCTTCCGGTTATAGGTAGAATTGTTGCATGAGTAAGTTATTTTTATTTCAACTAATTTGATTTTCCTTGACAGGTTGGGCCTGAGATATGCTTGCTGAAAACTCATGTGGACATATTGCCTGATTTTACTCCTGATTTTGGCTCTAAGCTTCGCTCGGTATAATTCTAATAGGACTGCCCCCTTTCTTCTGTATACCTATTTTGCCTTTCCTTTCAAGATCGCAAAACAAGCTTTTGCGTCCTACGTTTATTGACTTTGTACACTTTAGCATATTTAGGTAACATTTATTAAAGATTAAATGTTGATTTTGAGCATGTGATTAGTTTTGTGGAATTACTTAATTTTCTGCTCTAGCTCTTTTCTGATATGTAGTTTATGCGTTTGAAGATTGCAGAAAAATATAACTTCTTAATCTTTGAGGATAGGAAATTTGCTGACATTGGTAACACAGTAACAATGCAGTACGAAGGGTAAGACCTTTCTCTTCTATTTTGGATTTTTCTTAAAAGTTCCCTCGAACTTTTCTTTTGGTGGAGATAAATTCCTTTATTTTTGTTTTGTGCTTTGATGTGACATTTTTTATGTTCTGTCGTTTGAAGAGGGATCTTCCGTATATTGGATTGGGCTGATATAGTAAATGCCCATATTATCTCTGGTCCTGGAATTGTGGATGGATTGAAATTGAAGGTCTGTAACGTTAGATATTATTTATATCTTGAATGCAGTGTGACCTCAATTGATAACTTCATGTCTTGAACTGTACTCAGGGTTTGCCACGTGGTAGGGGTCTCTTGCTGCTTGCTGAAATGAGTTCGGCTGGTAACCTTGCTAAGGGAGATTATACAACTGCTGCGGTGAAAATCGCCGAGGAACACTCCGATTTTGTTATCGGGTTCATCTCAGTCAATCCAGCATCATGGCCCGGGGCACCCATAAATCCTTCTTTCATTCAGGCAACTCCTGGTGTTCAAATGGTGACTGGTGGGGATGCTTTGGGACAACAATATAATACACCATATTCTGTAAGTTATTGAATATTGACATTCATCAGCCAATGATTTTATTATCTGCATGCATCTGAAAGTTGAACATTTGTAGAAGTTGATCTTGTAGGAGTTACTTTTAACCTAGTTTTACCTTCTTAGGATAAAAGATTTCCGTTAGGATTAAAAGAAAGAAAATGGAAGGCGGTGCTGGGATCTAGTTTCAGTCTCTATAGTAGATCTTTATGGTATTTACTTGTGGTAGACATGTATTATTACTTGTATCACTCTGTTTCTCCTGCTTCCTCCTTATCTGCAACTTATTAGTACTTTTAAGGAAAAAAAAACTTTAGATTCAGTTAACATTATGAGCACAAAATAGAAAGCAATCAATAATATGATGCTTTAGTTATGTGAATTGTGATCGATACAATCTATATCCTAGGGTAGCCCAATGCACAAAATATCTATTAAGTAGGTCTGAGAAAGGATAGATATATGCAGTATTATTTCTACAAATGAAAATAATTTCTAGAATTTAAACTAATGACTTCTAAATCACATGACAATTACTAATGACTTCTAAATTATATGACAACAACTTTACTGTTCTTGTGAAACTCACTTTCATTATATCCACAACATTAAAAAAAAAGAAAAAGAAAACACATGTATTGCATTTGCAAAGAGATAGGGAGAAATGGAATGAGTGTTGAGATGAGATATAGGTTTTACACACATTCATATTCTTTCATGTCGCTTTCTATCTAATCTTGACACGTAATGTTTGACCAAATGAGATTACAGGTGATCCATGAGAGAGGAAGTGACATCACAATAGTGGGACGTGGCATCATCAAAGCGGCTAATCCGGCGGAAACAGCTCGTGAATACCGTCTTCAAGGATGGAATGCATATTTGGCCAAGAGCACTTAAATATTTAATTGCGTGAGTCTAATCTTTGTTACTGTGACATAACAGGCTGGTGCTCTAATCTTTGCGTGAAATATTGATGTGCAATAATATGCTTTTGGGCTAATTAACGTGTGACCCTTTTGTTTTCATGCAAATATTCTTGGTGGTGCCTGACTTTCAAGTTTTCATAATCACTAGAATACTCATCTATGCATTGTAATGTACTCATCCACTATTAAGTATAAAATCTAATTTATAATATAAATTATATTAACTAAAGATTAATCTTCTTCAAGGTGCAAAATTCATAAGATTGCTTCTTCCAACAAGAACTTTTACATGTATAATTAGAGATCAAACCCCGATTTTGTAAATATAGTTAAAAGTTAGCAATTAAAATATAATATAAAAATTATAGAAAATTATATTATTTATAAATTATAATTTAAGGATAAACAAATTTATTGTCAACAAAAGATATTTTAGTTAGATATTTAATGGGTTTATCATGTTTTTAAAGTTATTGAAACTATTTAAACGAAAAAGAGAGAAGAGAGTATATATTTTAAGTAAATCAAACTAACGAAAAATGTGATTTGTTCCATTTTTATGTTATAATCAAATTCAACATATAAACTTCAAATATGGTATCTTCCAAAATTTCTTTTAAATTCACCCGTTGAACCAAAAAAATCCAATGAACACAAGAAAATTACTGCATGAGAATTCCGTTGAAAATAAAAATTGCAGTTAGAAATTATATACAAGTACGGCAGGACTGCCGTTTAAAATTCTCTCAATGTCTTGCACAATTTGACATCTAACATTGCAGTATTCCTTCTCCATCAGAGATACTTTAACTTGAAAAGAAAGCAAAGGCCACTGAAAGAATCCTAAACGTCATAAACTAAAAATAAATTACAGATAACTATTAAGTCGAAAGGACCACACTCCATGACTATCCACTTCTTGTGCCTCCAAGGAACTTCTCGTGGAAAGAAACAGAGAATGGTTCGGACCCAAAGGTGAACGCCTAGGGTTGCCATCCGAACCATTCTATGTTTCTTTCCACGAAATTATTTGGAGGCACAAGTGGATAGTCATGGAGAATGGTCCTTTCGACTTATACAAATTTTCCCATTTCGTACCTAATAGAATAAAACCAAACAAAGTCAAATGATACAAAAGCTGATCATGAACAATTTGATGATGTTTGTTGTACATCAAACCAGAAAAGGAGAGAAGTTCGAGCATAAATTACTCTGACTCGTTGCAGCACAAGATCGCCACATATCAGAACAGCTTTGGCACCACCCTCTATCCGGGTTTGAGAAACAAAAACACCATCACCGTTGCTCTTCATGGACGAGGGAATCACCTCACGGCTACTAAATGTACTCACGATGGGACATGAGAGGTAATCCAGAGGATTAGATTCACACTGAAGTATGCATCCATCTATAGTCAGCCTTCCCCTTCTATGGAGCAAGCAGCAACCAAGCTCTGCCTTCACAGTTAGATTCGCTAGTTTGCATGTAGAAAGGAGCTCCAATGCACTGCTCAGACAGAATTAAGAGTAGATAACGCATGTAGCAGAAGAAGAATACAGTGGTGACTTCTCAGGAGACCTTTCCATACTGCTGGATTATGGTTGAAAAAACAAAGATCGATTGTTGAAATGTACACCGCAATCAGGGCATGTGACTCAAAATGTAATATGTCTAGCCATGAATCTTATCATCCATTGAACCCAGCAGCATGGAGATCGGTCTGAATGACCACTTCAGAAGTTCAGCAAACAAGGTAAAAAATCTAGGCAAAAGTTCTGCAAACCTGTCTGAACCTCGAGAACAAATGAGCATTGTGTCATCTGGAAGTTCACCCGCACCAATCTGGACACAGAAAGTTGGGATTAAAAAGGGAAAATGTGGGAACATTTCTTTACATGAAAATTCTTTTCCCATGGACTATATTAGTGATGCATGTGAAGACACTCTATAGCAAAGGAAGCTATGCATCATGATGAAGCATTGCCATTTAGAATTTGATATCAGATTGAAAGTCACAGTAATTAGAACTAGAAATCATCTAATCAAAATAGCATTAAAAACCAACGAGGCAGTAATGATATTAAGGGACAACTAAAAAAGATCACTAAAAGAGGCAGCCACTTGGTACCAGAAAGAGTCATATGCAATGCTACAGCCAAATGGCATAAATACTTCTAATTATTTAAACAAGAAAAAACGTAACGTAGAGGACATAACTCAGACACAAAGGCATAACTGATTCTTGAAAAACAGAACCCAGTACATATATATTTCTTTTCATCTATTTCAGCTAGAAACTACACGAATGTTTGTTATTCTTTCACCTAGGACTAAGAAAAGTGCGTGAGAGAGTATTTACTAGGCAGATCGGTTTCTTTATCTGAATGTTAGAGACACGGTGGCTCCCTCCAGCTGCAACTAGAATGGTGTCACCCGGTCTGAAAGAAACAAAACAATGATCCTAATATATGAGATGAGAAAAATCCAATAAACAAGGCAATGATTACAAACCTAGCTGCAGAAACAGCAGTTTCAATGCTGGGGAAAACACCAGGTTCAGATAAGTTTTTGGCCGATCGATCTACTCGAAGCCACAGGCGAGGATGACACGCCAAGTAATTCCATCTGTGGCAAACGAGGGCGGTGTTATAGCGATCTGCAAACTCAATAGCAGCTTCGTGACAGAAACAACCCTAATTTTCCATACCCTAAGCCTACTTCATACTCCAAATTACCAATAACAACTCGAAGAACTATCTAAAAGCATAGCATACACAATCACAATAAACCCCAAAACACAAAAAGTAATACAAATGAACGAAAATTTTAATTTTGACAAAATCCCAAATTGGTTCTTTCTTTAATTGAACCAAACAGGTAAAGGAAAAGATATCCACAGACTCAATAACATCAACGTGACAGAAATGGCTCCAATTTCACACCCTAAACGGAAGAAAGGAAATAGGGTTTACCAGGAATAGGGGAGAGAAAACTGAAGATGTGCATAAGACAACCATCGTCGAGGTTATTGATGTGAGAAGCTGAGGATGAAGAAGAAGATGAGGTTCTTCTCCTCAGACTTCGCTTCCAATTTCCCTTATCTTCTTCGGTGATGCTCGGTTTCATCTGAACCGTATCCGGATCCAACTTCATTGCCCGCCAACTTCCCTCACTAGTACCCCCGCTTGGTTTGAGCATCTTGCCCGCTTTATCCCGAGATTTTATTTGATCGGCGTCAGGCCAACGGACAATAAACGCCCAACACAATTTTCTTATCTTATGGAGAGGCGATCCCTAAGTAAAAAATACAAGACACTTTAGTTTCTTAAGGATTTATTTATAATTTAAGAAAATTTTTATTAATTTTTTATAAGAATCTTATTTATAATTTTCAAGATTCTTATTAATAATTCTTTCTTTCATTGAGGCACTAACCATAAAAATAACAAAAATTTAAGATTATACATTAACCCTTTTATATTCAAATAAACAAAAGTTTAAAATTTAAAATGGAAAAAAAAAAAGTAAAAAAGGAATGTCTATACTTAACAATTTTAGATCTACATCAATTATGTTTTCTGAATGACTTAGGATGGTTTGCTTTCGTGTCTTAATAGTCAATGCTCAATACTCTATTTTTTTAATAAAATATTTGAAGGAGAACTGTGGAGCATGGTAAGAATACTGCAACGTCACACAGAAGTTTATATTTAAAATTAGTATTGATAAAGAACAAATTTGTAAATAGTAAAAACAATATTATGTCTTCCGTTAATTTAAACAATATTAAAAGAAATAATTTAAAGAATCAAAGAATTGTCAATAGTGTGTTTGGTTAGAGATATAAAAAAAATATTTTTAGACTTAAATTATAGTTTGGGTTTAAAAATAACTATCCATATTTTATATTTACAGAGAAAAAAAAACTATAATTTAAACACTTAAAAATATGATTTTCAATAAATTTGTCTTAGCAAAACTTTTTATATTATAACCATCTTAAATGTTAATTTTATCTTTCTTATATTTTTGTTATCTTGTCAATTTAAGTAATTATTATTTTAACTTATACTCTTTTTAATAATTTATTTATTAAAAAAATTATTTTGAAAATAATCATTTAAATACTTCTTTTTTAAAAATTATTTTTATTTTTTATAATCAATTTTGTTGGTGATCTATTCTCCAAAAGCACTCTTCAACGTACAGGCCAGAGCACAAGGCAACGACATAAGGCGGAGTGAACAGCTTATTACTCGGCGCCGACCCCCTCCGACGTATGTTGCCCTCAACCGTAACGGAGCAAAGAAGACTGGGTCTTGTTATGCGGGGGCAGGGAGCGTGATTCCAGACCATACTGGAAAATGGTTAGCAGGTTGCTGCAGAAATATTGGCATGCGTGAAACCCCAATAGTCTTGTACCTTGTGAGACAAAAACTCTCAGTAAGAGATCATATATTCGATCTCACTTAGTGTCAGCTCCTCTAAATAAATAAAAGTATCAAAGAGCTATGGAGATTAATTTCAACTAGCTAAGGACCTTCAGGACTGAAAAAATTGTGGTTTCTAAACTCAAGGGGATTGGATTATAATTCAATTAATTAATTAATTAACACACTCTAAATGAGTCATGGAAAAGTCTCATCATCATTATCGCTCCTTTTGGTCCCCACCTCATTCTCTTCCTAAATTTAGAGAAAATCAATGGAGAGTAAGTTGAAAGGATTCAAATCCATTTAAGGATACACGTCATTGCCTCATTGCCACGTAAGAACCTAAAAACAGTCTTCATCAAATAAGACAAAACACAGCACTAACTGCAACTAAGTTCTCATGATTAAGATAAAACCTGATCAAGAGACGATTCCCTAATACACATGCCTATCAAGAACTTGGGCAGTGGTTAATCCACAAAATACATATAAAACATCAGACTCAAATTAGGTAACATAATTGCAGCAAATATTTGAATGCAATATAATAACTTATAATGGATCCCCCTACATTTATAGAAAAAGAGAAAACATGTTTATCTTCTCTCTCTCTCTCTCTCTCTATCTAACCTTTTTCCCTGCAGCAAGTTCTCTAAATGTAGAGAATCAGTTCACCATTCAGGCTTCAATCCCCTCGTAAGCTTTTTAGCCTCCAACCAATGAAAAGTATATATTTCCACAGAAAATTACTCATTGAGAATTGAAGCGGAAACTGAATAAAATCTGCTCATATGCAGAAAACCAGTCAACCAGAGAATTTAAATTTATATGAAGTATGGCCTCCTGTAACTCCCTTGGACATGATTTTGGAAGAAACCAAAAATCTACAAGCCAACATAGAGAAACTCGGTCTCAACTATTGGCAGATAGATATTGATACAATGATGAGAGGCAACTGTCTGCCAAATTGCATAAATAAAACTCCCATAATATGAGATTTGGGAGGTTTTGGTACTCCATACACACATCTGGCCAGTTCTGATAGAAACACCTTCTCAGGACTCAACACCTTGAGTGTGTTTAGGCACTGAGAGATACACACTAGTAGTCATGTTTTTTAATAGACGTATTATAAAGCCTTAAGAGTACACAAATTACGCAACTAGTGCTCGGGAATCTGTGAAGATAGGCCTTAGTGCTTGGGCTTGACTAAAATCCGGACAGCTGACAATGAAAGAAAACCATTGCGTTACAAGTAAAACCACAGAATCTATGCGGAGACAATAGTAATAAACATGGAAGCGATAATGCAAATAATTACCCTCAGATTTCTAGATAACTTTCTCTTCATTGAGATGCTTCAAGCTCCTGAGCTAAAACATCTGCTGGCGCATTGTTAGAAGCATTCTTTGAAGTGTCAATGCATGGACTGTTTCTAAACTGATCCATTGGTTGGGAATGGGCCTCAATCAACGAACAAGAATTCTTAAACCTTTGGTCAGAAAATTGTTTATAACTTTTCATATTTTCATCTGGCAAGCACTTCACGGTCAAATTCGGCTGGTTAGCTGCAGGACTTTTATTTTGCGTCCTAGCAGAGATAGGTGAGTCAAGTTTATCAGCATAATTTCCATTTAACTCCAGAGGCCTATGAAAGAGCAAATGAGCCACAGTTCGATCTATGGGATTTGTCTCTGTTTCACCATGGGGCATCCTGGCATATCCGTGATCACAATATGGTTCATACAGGAACATTAAATCATAACCAAAAAGTCAAATTGATCATTGTTCAAGCAAAATAAGAAAATATAATGGAGACGTTACTTTCATCTTTGAATTTAAGTTATGAATAGGTATTCAGTTGGAAAGCATGATCACATGATTAACCTCTTAACTGCAACTTAGAAGGACACCTGTTCTAAAAACTGAAATTATTATTTAGGTGATTGCTAATGTAGTGTCAGTGATTAATTCTTACCATGACAGCAAGTACAGTTTTGATATGCAGAAAACAGCCTTACCATGACTAATTCTTAAAAGCCTAAATTATTTTTTTTAGAGCTTTATCTTGGTAAAATAAAGAAAAGTATTACCACAAAATAAATAGTAACACAAGTAACACGGGCTCAATGAGGTAAAAGTAAAACCAAGTTGGCGCAGCAATACATGTATGTACCATCTCAAAGGAAAAGGGAAAACTGAGAGGGCACGAAGTTGCCACCCTCACCATAACATGACTCCACCACCGTGTTTCTGATGTTGTGCATAAGGGATGAAGAAATATGCTGAACTCTTACATAAGCACTGGATATTTCTCAAGAAGTGGTGGGAGTACATGTAGCAAAAATATTTTCCTCCACCATTTCTGCTTCACTTGTAAATAATAATAAACTAATATAGCAAATGAAACTTCCGCAAGTCATGGAAATTAAAGGAGCATTGTATTATAACATATTTCCTCACCTATTTTGGAAATTGATTTCTTCTCTTTGAAGAACATCATGTTCTTCTCTGCTGTTTTGGTTTGTACTGCTATTATCACTAGCAGGATGCCTTTCCATTGCACTTTGTGCCAAGCGGAACAAGCTATCTCTGATGCAGAGTCTTATTTTGATGTCCAACTGTAGAGAAAAGTATTGCCTCGGGATTGTAGCCGTGTCCAAATTAGTATACAAGGAAACAATCATAATATAAAGTGTTCACCACTAACAACTCAGCCATACCTTTGATATAATGTCCTGAAGCTTGTACAGTATTGTTTCTTCAACAAAACAATCATCAATAGCTCCAGAGACTGCATTGGAGTCGTCTTTTTCAATAGGTGGATCCAGAGCAGGAAAAGTGCTTCGATCTTCAACTTCAGGATCAGTCCCATCTGAGGAACGATTTTGCATTTCTAGAAGATATGTTTGACTAATAACTTTGTTAGTGCTAGGAACTTGATTTCCCAATTGCTGCTGTTGTTCCTGAATTGCAAGCATTGCCTGCATTTGCTGCCGCCTCCTCAATTTTTCAATTTTTTCTTGAGGAGTCATGGTCAGAGGTTTGACTGAGTCCCCAGACTTCTTCACAGGATTCACTAAATTACTAGACACTTCATATCCAGAAAGTAGAGGTTGATGCCCGAAATCAGACAGAGCCTGAGATAGCATTGGGATAGCTGGAGATGCATTTGCTGGGTTTCCATACACAGGAGATGTTAGATATGGATTCATGATATTCTGATAAAAGGCCTCGGCTCCTGGAATCTGCTTCTGTTTTCCAAAAAATGAAGGGGTAGAAGATTGCATGATAGAAGGTGTCAGTTGATTCTCAAATTGTTTTGACAGGTTTGTTGAAGGAGACCAACTACCATAAAAATTCTGCAATCTTTTAGCCTCTTGTTTTCCCTGTGATTTTTTCTGAACTTTCAACAGATTATTTTGCCCATAAGCCTGAATAAATATAATATAAAACAAGGTAAATAGGTCAATATAGATATGTTGACCAGAGCTGTTGCACAAAATTATTTACTAACAGACACAAATACCATGATTATTTTATCTTGGTGTACCCATTAACGGCTGTTATAACTTGTTCTGAAGCCACTTAATTTGTTCTCGATTTCCCCCAGGTTGCTTTTTGTGGCACAATATCCTTGCACCACACCTTTCCTTGTTTTGGTCTAACTAGTTCTAGTTTTAGCATAATATCCTTGATCAGAACTATAAAGCTTAGAATACATGTCTATATATAGTTCAACGCATCGGCTGAACTATATTGCTACTATTTGCTTTGGCCTTGGTCCATTACTCCAACTCCACTAATATTTGATATTTACTGAATAAACTACCGTTTCCCCCACTTCCCAAAAAAACATGCTAGAAACATTAGAATAATGCTAGGATTTAAAACATCTTATAGGAAGTCTCTTTTAACCCATCTTAAATAATCAATGCCAATTCTTCTGAAGCAACAACACATCTTCTAGCATAGATACAAAGATATAGAGGCTTAGCTAATAAATATTCTACCTGGTGCATGATTCACCTTTTTTTTCAACGAAGGGAAAATGACTCACCTAAAGCCCCTACACCTGATACCTTCTGTCAGATGAAATAAGGGTCTAAATTCACAAAGATTTTGGGGTAGCATTGGGATTAGTTGGAACTTGGCATAACTTTTTGGGCTATAGAACCTCCATTCCAGAAGTAAAGGGAGGTATTCTGTCTTAGTGAAAGAAGAGTGTGAAGAGTGGTGAGGAGAGATCTGGCCTCTCAAAAGCCAGTAGCTTTGTCTTGTTTTTGTAGTTCTGTGTTGCTTGAATCTTTGTGAACTTGCATTGCCATTTTGAGTGTATTAGGGAATAGGGTTTTGGCTAGAATCAATGGTTAAACTTGTACAACTAATTCAGTTTCCTTTTGTCATTGATAACAGAATATAAAGTGTATCATTTTTGTTGAGAATCACAAATATTTAATCTGTAGATCTAGCTTGAGGGGGAGTGTTGAGATGTTATAGTTTAGAATTAATTATTAATTAATTAATATTATATTTTGTTAGTTTAATTAATTATCTAACTTTAGGTTTAGATATTATTCAGGATCAGATTTGAATATTAAATTATCATATCTTAGAAGAATAAATCTGAGATATTAGGATTATGATAGATTTTAGATTTATCTTATTAGTTTATATTTTTGCCTATATAAAGGCCTATTTGTATTCTTATTCATTCAAGGATTAATAATATTTTGAGGCTTGTTCCCTCTACTTTCAATCCTTCAAATTTCCACATGGTATCAAAGCCTGAAGAAGAAGAAGAAGAATATCAAGCCTGAAGAGAAGGCACACCTTCAAGTGAAGATTAGTATGTAAACCCAAGTGGGTTACAATGCAAGAGGGTAACTTGGGTCTCTTCCCACAAAATCTCATAGGTTATGAGATTAGTTTATCTATCTCAAGTGAGGTTAGATTAATGTGTTAACCCAAGTGGGTTATAATAGAAGAGGATAACTTGGGTCTCTTCTCACAAAATCTCATAGGTTATGGGATTAGTTCATCTCCCTCACGTGAGGTTAGATTAGTGTGTAAACCCAAGTGGGTTACCATGATTCTATGAGCATGTTGCTCTTGTTAAGCCTCTAACATGGAAATTCTTCGTCAAGTTCGTAACTTTATCTCAAAATACAGATTTAAGATCCAATCAACTTCAGTTCAGTAGTTACTACTGGTTTAAAGATTCAAAGTTCTGGTTCTTTTATAATGATGTTGCTCACATCCAAGCTGCCTCCCAGCTTAAGGGGGAGTGTTGAGAATCACAAATATTTAATCTGTAGATCCAGCTTGAGGGGGAGTGTTGAGATGTTATAGTTTAGAATTAATTATTAATTAATTAATATTATATTTTGTTAGTTTAATTAATTATCTAACTTTAGGTTTAGATATTATTCAAGATCAGATTTGAATATTAAATTATCATATCTTAGAAGAATAAATCTGAGATATTAGGATTATGATAGATTTTAGATTTATCTTATTAGTTTATATTTTTGCCTATATAAAGGCCTATTTGTATTCTTATTCATTCAAGGATTAATAATATTTTGAGGCTTTTTCCCTCTACTTTCAATCCTTCAAATTTCCACAATTTTATATTTCCAAGATAATCCAGGGGTTACCTTATCAGCAAGTTCATTAGCATTTGCTACATTTTTTACACCAGCGGTTGAAGAAGTGATTCTTCCAACAATATCCTGATTTTTTTGTGGGGAAAAAAAATGAAATAAGTAATTTCATAGTTCCCATATACAGGCGAAGAACTTGATATTATAGAGATCAAATTGACTTGACACACCTGATGCTCCTTTCCAGAAGGCTTGATTCTCTCTCCACTGTAAGTCACATCACTTGTGATAGCATGCACATTTTGTGTATCAGGATATGCGGAACGACCAATCTTCTCATAGCTGAGGCCAAATAGTTGGTCATTACATTGAACGTAATCTGCTTTAATGTCCAAAGGCTCAGTTCTGTTCCTTAAAGCACCTGCTGTACTAGGAGTATCCAAGGATATAGGTGCTGTGCTGTTACTCACATCTTTAGAAGACCATAGTTCACCAGCATTATCCAGATTTACATTGCTAAAAATAGAATCATCACAGCTGCAAAATATCACTTGTGAGAATATTGAGTCAGACAGATGCCATTGTAAAATTAACGGGGGAGAAGTAACCAACTGATAGTTATATGGTAGGCTATATATCAGTTATATTCACCATTCAGAAGAATTTAATACTTCTATTCAATGTAATCCATCTGAGACCAGTTATGCACTGTTGTAACTTCAATAATACAATAAGCTTTATATCAATGATATTATTCACAAAGAAGGCCTCTCTATTTCAGTTTATTCACTCAAAATATTATCGAAGTTACAACACTGCATAACTGGACACATTTGTTTTCAAGTTTAACACAAATATCATTTGTGGAGCCCCTCAAACTCAGATGGACTGATGTACCAACAGTTGCATACATTTGTGACTGTTAGTTCTCAAAAAGCAGGTGGGAAGAGAGTGCAAAATTATGTCCTTTCAACGGTTGCATACATTTGTGACTGCTAAAGTTCTCAAAAAGCAGGTGGGGAAGAGAGTGAGAAATTCTGTCGTTTTTCTTTATGGAAAAGGTTCTAGAAGAAGGTAAACAGACTTAAGTAACTTGGTAAAAGAATGACACCTTTGTCAAAGAAATTTGTGATTATAATGTGCTACGAAGACAATGCATATATCAGATATACAATAAAAAAATAAATTTACATAACCTGAAAATTCGGTCAAGGTCATCAAAGCTTCCTATGTTTCCCCAGCCATAGTCACCAAAGTCAACTTGTTCTTTACCTTCATTTGCACTTTGGAAAACTTCAACATCCTTTCCAAGTTGAGTGGTCTCTTCTGTCAAACATGTACACAGTTAATAATTAGTAATAATAAAATAAAAATAAATTTCATAGATTTTTAGTCATTTGCAGATAAATATGGTTGGACAAATGTGAAACACACACAGGCAGACATATGTCCACACAGCACATGGACATACATAGAAACCCATGCTAGATACGTATAATTCCAGCAATTAGCAATTTTACCACCTCTTGATGAATTGAATTTTCTAATTTCACTAAAAGTTTTAGATACTTCGGTACCCAGGGAACCCTGATCAGTCTTAGCTGCACTGGATAAAGACAAGTCAGGCCATGAGCTAGTGTCATATCCTGAGGCAGATAGTCCTCCACTATTATCAACTTTTGATGAGCTTCCTAGCTTTCTGCAATGAACTTCAATTTTAATCTCTGGCCTCTTCTGCTCAGTGAGCTTAATGCTAGTGGCTTCCAGATTCCATTCTTTCTTGTTTCCAAGATCTCCAGCTACCTCTGGATAAGGCACAATATGATCATCACTCACACCTGCCTCGCCCCATATTATGTTGGCAAGCTGAAAACAATCATTTATTAGGAATACAATAAATATTGATGAGGTGAAAGTCATCAAGAAAAAGAAAACACCGGGAATGTATGGACATTATTATATGTCAGTAAAGTTCAAAACAAGTCCATAATCAGGTATACATGAATCTTCTGATGCTAAGATCACATGTTAAAGCTAAAGAAGGATATTCCATTTAATTTTCAATCAAACAGAAATACTCAACGGAGTCTGCATCAAATTTTCAATCTAACAGATATACTCAAGAGGAGTAGAATATTGACCAAGAACACAAGGGAAAATGAACTGCATATGATATCCTGACGCCATGTTTGGAATCAATTTTTTTATCTATATTTCCAAATTGACTATAATAGAGACAAAGGTAAAAGAAATCTTAGAATCCTGTGACACCAAACCGCAATAACTGAAGAATCCCGTGGACTGGAAAAGATTTTGGCACGAGTATATCAGTGCAGTTCTTGTTCATGTTTATAATTGCCTACTCTAAAAGTAGACTAATAAGAACAGATGATCTGCCATCAGCAAAAAATAAAAAGAGAAAAGAAAATCAACTGTTTTGAAGAATATATATCATGTTGATATTTCTGTACATTTAAGAAAAATTAGTCCACCCCTCATCCATGCCTCCTTGTCATATGCAATTAAAGGTGATTCTGAATCAGAGTGCGCCCAACAGCTAACCTTCCCGAAATGAATCGATATCACCATTTGGTCTTGATGTTTCTTAATCTTTCCAGGAAAAAGATCTGAAGAATTATAATAATCTTCCACCTCCATCAGTAAAGGTTGATGAAACGGACTATCGCAAGACCTCTAGTTGTGAGTTGTGACTATACATGCCGGCTCTCTACCATCTCATCTCTTCTCCTCTGTATCATGTCCATTGTTTACAAGCTCCACAAGATTCTCATCAGACTCATTAGTATAAACCAGTGGAAATCCAATTCCCAAGGCCCAAACTTGTTTTACAACTCGAATCCATGCAATATTTTTAATATTGGATTTGGAACGCTATCTCCTAAGCACTGGTTGATGGGAGTACTTTCCTTGTCGCTTCAAGTAGTACATCAGAGAAATTTCCTTTTCGTCACATAATACACATCTCCTATATCACACCACAGTCAGGGACTTCCCCAACATCTAATTCCCAGCGGAGCCAGAAAAGTTTCCAACTCAGTTCAGAGTTCGTACAATCATTTCACATTTGAACCGTCAAAAACTATCGACTCAACTACAACCACAAAAATTTACATACCTAAAACAACGACGTCGTTGACTACAACAAAAAAAAAGATACAGAACACAAAAAACACAAAAAGAAAAACTGAAAATCAGCTCACCTCTTCGTCGTTCCAATCAAACATTTCTTATAAAACCAGAACAGAAATCCTCAACTCCAAAACCGGAATCAAATACAAGCCCGTGAGTTAGTCCACTCATCGCCGAAATCACCAGAAGATCACAGAGAAAAGCAGCCCAAAGACACCATGAAATTGAGCCGAAGAAACAGAGGAAGTCAGACACGCCACAAAGAAGGGTAAACTAGAAGCATGCAGAGAGAACAAAAGCTTTCAACTCCTCTCCTTCACGGTAAAACGGCGACAAAATTTGCAGAAGCTGTGAGAGAGAGAGGGGGGGGGGAGGGAGAGGATTGACGAAGAGGAGGAAGAAGAAGGTGGCGTGGTCTGTGATGTGGTGGGTCGAGCTCACGTGCCGTCGAGTGAGTACGTGAATGGTTTACAATTAGGAGGGGTGGGGTCCACAAGTGTGACACGTGTGAATGGGGATGCATCAAAAGTAGTGGAGAGGAGGAGGGCGATCAAATGCTGAGAGGTAATTGGCGGGTGGGACGTAAATACTAATAATAATATTAAGATTTTCAGAAAAATATTTTGCTCGTGTTTGTGTTTCAGTTTTTACGATTCGTTCGTCCTGTTTTCCCATTCGGTGGGGCCCAGGCTCTGTTTCTAGTGTTTGGTTCAGGTCGTTTTACGGGTCGCTTTCGCCTTGAAGATGGGGTTTGCTTGGCCGCGTGCCCAGTTCTGCAAACTTGAGTTTTGCCTACGTGGCACTTTGATCTTATCACCATGATGTCAATCAATTATTTTTTAAAAAATAAAAAGTACCGTCAGTTCCCCGTATAATATGGTTATTCATTTATTTTCTTTTTTGTGTGTTCTTGCGTATGATTTACCTAATCCATAATCAAAGGATTAAAAAAAACTCTAATTTCCTGTAAGAGATCGTGACCTCCCTCAGAATAGAGGGTTACTTACGAGTTAGGGTGTATAGTATAATGAGTTAGCTCTCATGATTGAAGTTCAAATATCGTGGAGAGAAATGTTCATATATAATAACTAATAATATTTAAACACAATTGATCAAATAAAATAATATCTATATTTAGAAAAAAATCAGAGATAAATTTATATAATTTTGTAATATTACTCTTCATTTCCAGATGCTTATATAGTTTGATATAAGGATCTAAAACCCATTTTCTATTTTCTATTCAAGATTGTCCAAATTTATCTCTTGACTTGGGAATACCTTTTCAACGTAGATGAAGACATATTTGATTTTAACTTACCATATCGACACATCTTGTTTCTTTAATTTAGGCAGGACTTGAAACCTAAAACCTTCGCTATTATTGACCATTGACTAGCCACATTTATTCTAAAAATTTATTTATTGATAGAATATAATGATATAATGTAATTCATGTGGTCAATCTTATCTAATAAAATAAAATTTATTATTAATTATTCTATAACTATATTAAAATATATTCTATGAAAAAAATGTAATATATATATATATAGACACACACACATATTATTTTTTACCTCTATCTAATTGTATTATACACAAACAAATTGTAATTTAAGAGATTTTAATTCCTCTCGTAATGTAATATTATTAAATGAGTAAGAGTTTACTTACATATGAGTTCATGTTTTATGTAAACCAAATTAGATAGTGGGGCATGGTGTATCAAGTTGTATTATTAAGAGATTTTGAATAACTAAATTTGAGTTATTATATCCAATTTTTAATATAAGATATAATTTATATAATATTATCAATGTATAATAATAGCGAGAAAAGAAGATAATTAATGATTATTGGGAGTTATATGTCTCACATCAATTACTTTTTATTAATATCAAAATATATTAATTGATATGTAGGAAATGATAGTTATAATCAAGTTGAAGTGTGGTCAGCAATGGAAGTATTGGAAGCTACTTTCAGGCACAAGTACAACACAGTGGTGCTTTGTTGCTGCCTAGCTAATGCCCCATGTGACACAATGAACTTAATTCATTTAAACTTTATTTGGTTTGAGAGAGTAGATTAAATTAATTTAAGAGAGAGTAGGAAAAGATAGGAAATATTAATAAATGATATTTTTTATTTGGTTCAGGAGGGGAGGGGAGAGGGGTTAATTAAAAGTTGACAAAAATACCCTTATCTCTTTATTTAAATTTATTTATTCTTTATTTACAATATTGATATCAAAATTAATATTTTTTAATTTATAAATCTTAAATTTTTTTATCTCATTTATATATATAATAAAAAAAATATGTTAAAATTTTAATATTATTTTTTAATAATTTTATAATTATTATATATTTTAATATAATATATAAATAATTTATTATACTTATTAAGTTTTATTATAATTTATTATAATTATTATGCAATTAAAGAAAAAATTAGATGTAAAAAAATTAAAAAAAAAGTTTGAAGATATAATAGAAATATTAAAAAAGCTTAGGGTATTTTAGTTAAAAGGGGATAAATTTTTCTCTCCCCTCCAAAAACCCTCACTTTTGGAGGGGAGAGGAGGGGAGGGGACCACAAAAAGACAAAAAATCTCCCCTCCCCTCCATTTTTTTCAACCAAAAACAATTTCTCCTCCCCTCCTCTCTAAAATCCCCCAACCAAACAAACCCTTAGATTTTTGTGTGTCAGAAAAAAATTTTAAGCTAGCATAGTTTTCTCAATGAAATTTTTTTTATTCACAAAATTAAAACTTCTGACTTTGTGTTATAAGAATCAAAAGAAGTTGGGAAATTTAATAGTAGGATAATTTTTATTTTATATAAAAGTATTAAACATTATTAGATGTTGTCTACCTTATTAATTTGACTTGCCAAATGGATCAAAATTTGTTTCTTATTAGTGCACAGATAATCTCTTATTAAAAATAATTATATTTTAAATATTATTTAATACTATATATATGTATATTTTATTTTTTTAATGAGGATTTAAATTTTAGATTGAATTAAATAAATCAAAATTGATGCATGTCAACTATGACAACAATTTTAAAATCTAAGTAGGTGGATTCTCTAGGTGATTCTTGTTCACTTTGTGTTTGAAAAGGGGAAAAACAAAGAAAGTAAGCATATATCATGAATCATTGCATCGTATTGAGTTTGAAAAATGAATTATAGAGTATCATTTTTAATCTATAAATACTGCAACTTATTAGGATTTTTATACTTTATTTTAATTAATTGACGTTGATATTAATAACCATAATTTGCTTTTTAAACGCATTGATAAAGTGAGTTATATATCATTTTAATACATTAAATCAATATTTAAATTAATTAATTAATGGAATATAATCCATTCATGTGCAAACAGCATTCAATCCAACCAAACGTTGAATTAATAGGATGAATCCACATGAATTATCATATTTCAAATATACTTAAAAATTGTCCAATGACTCACGTGTAACTCTTTTTCCTAGATGAATTACGCCTATTCAATGACCTAAATACTTAAATATATTTAAATAATAAATTTTATAATATGAACATTTTCAGTAATTTTAAATAATACGAGCAGGGAAAGAGGAAAGAAAGGAGGGAATGGGAGAGTTGGGGGTGGGACTGGTGTCTGGTGGTGGATGGCATGTATTTGGTGGCCAACTACTCTCTGTCTCCACTTTGAAAGTGACGTTGATTTTTTTTTATTTTTTTTTTATACAAATTTTTGGAAAGTGCCGTTGATTTAAATGGCAATTGAAAGATTCTTTTCATTTGTGCAATACTTCATTCAAAATAAAAAATATAATTTTTCTTATAAATCAACACATTTTTTTATAAATAATTAATTTAATTATTTTTTAAAATATTTATAAATTAATTATTTTGTATACTTTGATATCTGGTGTAGTAAAATATTCATCAAGAAGAGAATACTCACAGGCTCATTTGAATATCAATATTAAGATATGCTTCCACATGCAAGTGCTATATTAACTTATATGGATATTTAATTAGGCCATAGATATTTAATTAGGTATTGCTAGTTATGCATCAGAGATAAATTTTTATTTTATTACATAAATATTGAAATATATAATAATATTTCTTTTATTTAATTAGTTATTATTGAGTATTCGTGATAGAAAAATATTTATATTTTATTATTTAAAGGTTGAAACATATAATATCTATTATATTCAAACAACTATTATTCGGCAAGAACTAATTTTTATTGTTAAAAGAGGACATCCTTTCTATTTTCTACTAAATAAAATGAGAACTTTTATCAAACATATAAAAATCATAATATATTTGCTTATAATTTTTAAGTAATATTTTTTTGCCAGAAATATTTTAAATAATATTAAGTATGATCCTATCAACTTTAAACCTGCTTCCACATGGAGTGACATAAAAAGCTATGGAGATTTAGTTTTAGTTAGGTATTCTTTGAAATGCATGAGAGTGATATTTTTATTCTATTATATTAAAATTTTTAATATTCATTATATTATTATTCAACCATAATGTTTGTTTATTCTTTTGTATGTGAAATACAAAACATTTTACATTCTTTAAAATTATTTTATATATTTTTTTCAACTACACCTTTTCATGTTCCATCCCATCCCTTAAATTGTGAAAGAGGGCAACAAGTGTAAAAAATATTAGGTAATTTGGTGAAATTTACTCCTTAATCTAGGGGGTGATTTGACTTCCATTTTATGTTGCCAGTATTTCATTTTCTTCTTCTTTTTAATATTTTAGAATTTTTTTATGATAAATAAATTTTTAAAAAAATGTTAAGCTCATCTACAATTTAAGAGCATGACGAAATCTCATTTTCTCATAAACGATACTAATATCAGGTAAGACGAGCTGTATATTACTCTCATGCATAAACTCATATATCCAAAAATAAAAATACATATCTAAATATTGCAACTAAATTAAAGAGTAGTTGTTAAATCAAATAATAGAAATTTAACCCCTTCTACCTTCTAAATAACGTCTCAGTTCAAGTTTTTATAAGGGCATAGTTGGATTAGTTTTTTGAAGAATAGATTTTGGAATAATAGATTTTAGGAAGAATATATTTTAAAAATAGAGATATTTATATGATTAGTAATAGAATCACTTTTTATATTGGTAAATTACCAAAAATATATTATTTGATTAAAAGTACGTGAGAGTGTAGAGAAAAAAGAGGAGATAAGAGATGAGGTGGAGAGTAAATAGGAGATAGGGTGGAGATGGGAGATGAGAGATGAGAGAGGGTAGAGATGAGAGATAGTGTGAGAAAAAGTAGGGGTAAGATAATAATTTGATAGTTAATAAGCTCTTTTACTATTCTAAAAGCTAGTTTCAATAGTTTATTTAAAACTATCATTTTAAACTATAGTCTTAGCCAAAATCACTTATAGACAAATATAACTGTTTATTTAAAATTTTCTTAAATTAAAGTTTAGCTCAAAAGGATCTTTCTAACCATATTCCTAAACACACAATAAAAAAATTATACGCATTCTTACTCTTTTATCTTAGATATTCTTCTTATTAAAATTTTATAACCCTATTTTTCTAATCAAGTTTCTTGAACTAACTCGAACACTCTGAAAAAATTTGGATCAAAGCTCATTCAAGTTCAGGCGGACTTGAAGAAAGTAAGATTGTTGTTCATGTTCTTCATGGTGAAAAGAATTGCTAGAGCCGAGTTTTGATGGATGGCTTTTTCTTAAATACAGATTTATTGGAATTAGTTCAAATGAGTCTATCCGCATGAACTGCTGGCTCTACTTATGAGAAATAGTACGTATTCATATAGAATTTTAAAAAATAAGTTATACAAAAAAATAACTTTTATACCGCATTTAAAAAAAGAGTTTTTAGATAATAGTTTATAGAAAAAAATAATTCTTAATAAATAAATTTAAATAGTTATTTTTATAATGAATTTTGTGATTATTAAATTATTAGAAAGTGTATGAAATAAAAAAAACTATCACAAAGATAAAGTTTTCTCTGATTTCTCTTCTTCTCTGATGACGGACTGAGGGTAGAGCTGGAAAAACGGGCCCAATCCTGTTTTCCCTCAAAACGGGGCGGGTTCGGGCTGTGCAGCCCGCCCCCTCCCGGCCCGTCAGTGCTGGTAGGCTGGCCCGTTTTTAAGCGGGCTAGCCCGCCATCCCGTTTTTTTTTTAATTTTTAATATTATTATTTATTTTACCCAAATATTACTTTGAATAATTTTATTATTGAATACTAATAAAAATAATTACCTATTTGTTAATATGTGTTGACATATTATAATTGATTAATATTATGTTAATATTTATTTAGATTTATAGTTATAAAATTTGATATTTTTTATAAAAAGTAAAGAATTTTAAGAGTATAACATTAACTATATTTTAATTATACTAATATAACATTAGAATTTTTTTATTAGTATTCTAAAAGTTTAGAAATAATTTTTTAAAAATATTAAAAAAAAAAGAGGGGCGGGTCGCGGGCTACACCCGCCCCTAAAAGGGGGTAGGCTCGGGCTAGCAAAATGCCAGCCCGTTTTAGGGCGGGCCGCACAGCTCGCCCCGTAAAAGCCCGCCCCCTAAAGTGGGTTGGCTCGTTTTTGGCGGGCTAGCCCGCTTTACCAGTGCTAACTGAGGGCGACAAAGCTGTTAATGATGGAGGGTGACGATGCTACATATGGATGGAGCGAGACAATGGACGGAGAGTGACGACGGATGGAAGTGATCGACAGAGGTGAGGATAGAGAAACGCTACCCACGTCTTGCAACGACCCACGGCAAGCAACGATGGCAAGCGGCGATCGACAACCCAAGACTTGTAGCGACCCACGAGTGGCGATGTAAAGAAGAAGAAAGAGAAGAGAGAGTAGGAAAAATATGGGCAAAATAGTTAATAGGTAATCTATAAAAATTTTTATTGTTCTAAAATTTAGTCATACCAACTTATCTGAAACTATAATTTTGTCCATAAACCCTTTTCGATAAATAAGGATATTTATTTTAAAAAACAATTAAACTAAGGCTGGCCCGTTTTTGGTGGGCTAGCCCGCTTTACCAGTGCTAACTGAGGGCGACAAAGCTGTTAATGATGGAGGGTGACGATGCTACATATGGATGGAGCGAGACAATGGACGGAGAGTGACGACGGATGGAAGTGATCGACAGAGGTGAGGATAGAGAAACGCTACCCACGTCTTGCAACGACCCACGACAAGCAACGATGGCAAGCGGCGATCGACAACCCAAGGCTTGTAGTGACCCACGAGTGGCGATGTAAAGAAGAAGAAAGAGAAGAGAGAGTAGGAAAAATATGGGCAAAATAGTTAATAGGTAATCTATACAAAATTTTATTGTTCTAAAATTTAGTCATACAAACTTATCTGAAACTATAATTTTGTCCATAAACCCTTTTCGATAAATAAGGATATTTATTTTAAAAAATAATTAAACTAAGGCTGGCCCGTTTTTGGTGGGCTAGCCCGCTTTACCAGTGCTAACTGAGGGCGACAAAGCTGTTAATGATGGAGGGTGACGATGCTACATATGGATGGAGCGAGACAATGGACGGAGAGTGACGACGGATGGAAGTGATCGACAGAGGTGAGGATAGAGAAACGCTACCCACGTCTTGCAACGACCCACGGCAAGCAACGATGGCAAGCGGCGATCGACAACCCAAGACTTGTAGCGACCCACGAGTGGCGATGTAAAGAAGAAGAAAGAGAAGAGAGAGTAGGAAAAATATGGACAAAATAGTTAATAGGTAATCTATAAAAATTTTTATTGTTCTAAAATTTAGTCATACCAACTTATCTGAAATTATAATTTTGTCCATAAACCCTTTTCGATAAATAAGGATGTTTATTTTAAAAAAACAATTAAACTAAAATTTTATCTAAAAAAGTTTCTTTTTTTTTTTCGGTATAAATTTTTTTGAAAATAGGTTAACTTTATCAACAATCTAAAAGTATGATAAATTTTTTTTATTTTTAAATTATATTAATATTGAGTAGAATGAACTACTTATACCTAAAAAGACTTCTTAAAACCATATTTTTTTTATCATTTTTAAACAGGCCCGTTAACTATATTCTTATACGGTTGGACTATGATTACCAAAAACCAAAAAAGAAAATGTGAAAAAGCAATAACTTACCAAATCAATGAATTAATGCATGTGGCAGACAAACACACAGATTCATGAACATATATATATATATATATATATATATATATATATTAATGACGAGGATGATATTCATAAATATATAGTAACATGTCATGATCTTGTATAGGCTTAGATATCCGACACTCTTAAACTATATCTCGATCACTATATATGAATGTGATTACTTGATTGACGAGTCTACCTTGTGCTTTTCACTTTATTCATTCTTCTTTACTTCTAATCATTTCTTTAATTAATTATATAATTAATTTTTTTATAAAATTAAAAGAGTACGAGATTACAAACATATCCAAGGAATTGTGACCTTATTTATATTAAGGTTAATAAAGTCCACATGCCCATTTGTACTCCTATAAACCTGCTTCCACGCGGGGGTGTTAGAAAAAGCTATGGATATTTAGTTGGGTAATCGATATTTAGTTGGGTAATTGATATTTAGTTAGGTAATTGATATTTAATTAGGTATTGTTTTGTATGCACGATATATATAGGTTGTATTACACAAAAAATTAACATATATTATATTTATTATTATTATTCAACTGTGACTTTTTAGTTTTTGCATAAAAATATTAACAGAAGATATTTACATATTATCAATAAGATTTTCATATTGTTAACAAGATTTAAATATGTTACCATGTGAAATTGGAGGTATTTACATGTTCCTTATAAATGAAATTCTCACATCATTATCTAAAAATATGCTATAGATATAAATTATAAATCATATATATACTAATTGGTGAAACTTGCTAGTTTTATATATAACTTAAATAACATTTATAAATATATAGGAAAAAAAAATATCGTTTGAATTTTATAATTTTAAATCAGTTTATTTATTACTGACTACTTTTATAAATCAAATAATAATATATTTTTTTGTAATAATTATTGATTTAAGATTTTAAAATTCAAGTGATATTGTTTTTAAAATTTTTCTTAAATATATTTATATATTACCTATCAATTAATGAAATTCTCAGAGTAACAGCTAGATTGTCACACCGTTTATAAAGAACTGAAAGAAACCTAGTAAAAATAATATATAATTGGGCATTCAATGCATATGGATGGGACATAAGGGTGCGAAGCTTGAGTTCATGAGGAGAATGACAGTAATAAATATGGTAACATCTCACGATCTCGTATCTGCATAGATATCCGACACTCAGACCATATATCCCCATCTCGATGTGAAGCTGCTGCTTTTCCCTCCCTTCATCTCTCTTTACTTCTAATCCTATATATTACTTTCACCAAAAATAAATATATACTGCTATTTCGAGAAAAATCATATATGCTTTTTGTGTGTGTAGATAGAGAGAGAGAGAGAGACAGAGAGACAGAGAGAGGCTTTTCAATTTTTATTGGCTACGACTTATAACAAGTAAGGATTCATAATGAAACGAGGGATCCAACTTTTATTTTTTGGTGTTTTTGTTACAAGTAAAAAAAGTTTTAAGTATGTCTGTTATCAATCCCCCATTAAAATTAAGATATAACTTTAAAGTTTAGAAAACGTTTATAGAGAATTTATAAGATTATCTACTAAAGGAACTATTATGATAATGGTAGAAATTGAACTCATATAGTTATAAAATACGAGTTCATTTCTTACTATATATGCCAACTTTTATTAGCAGCTTTTATTCTTGCCCCAACTGAGATTTTCTTAAAAATAATCAAAATACTTGGCCCATAATTCCAGCAGCCTAAGCCCAACAGCCCAATTGTCCATGGTGAGCTCTTCGTTGGTCCAAAAATATAGATAACATTGTAAAAAAAAAAAAATATAGATAACAGTTGTATAAAAAAAAATATAGATAACACAAGCGACTCCACTGGGGATCGAACCCAGAATCTCTGGTTCCGTAGACCAGCGCCTTATCCATTGGGCCATGGAGTCCCTTGTTTATAATGATCAATAACATTATAATCTTATCCGATTATCTTAATTTTTATTGTGCTTTAACCATCAATCATCTTTTTTGTATATTGATGAAAATCTTTAAATTAATTTTCATTTAATCTACAGAGGAAGGGGTGGAAAAATGAAAAATTATTTATTTGATCTCTAGTTTGGATTGGATTGAAACACACTTTCTAATCTCATTAAAAAAACATAATTTCTAAATTTTAACCTACAGTTAGTTCTTTTAGTTTTCATTTAAAATATTAGTTTTTAAATTTTAAAAAAATAAAATTATAAATATTTTAGTTGACTAAAATTATAAGGATTGAATCATATTGAATTAAAAATTTTAAACTAAATTTCAATGAATTAAGATTATATAAGTTAAGTTATATTAAATTAAAATTTAGTGAAAGTCTTATAATTAAATTAAAATTATTAATTTTTACGAAGAAATTAAATGGAGGAAGGTATTCCTTGTCAATGGCATATGTGACTTCCTAATGAATCTGCCTAGGGATCCACAGTGGATTCATAATGTTGTTCTTGCACTCCTAAAAAAATCACCTTATTTTAATTAATTTAAATAGTTAAATTGAATTATAAGCCATTCCATTCCCCTAGAACCAATAACACATGTCGGTAAATCATACCCCGTGATTTCCAAAAGTAAATATGAATGGGATTTCAAAGCAAGAAATAAAAAAAAAAAAACAGTTAAAATTTGGGTTTAAATCAGAAATATAATTATTTTGGAGGAAGAAAAAGGTCGGTGGGCGCCATCTGTCTGTCATGAGCAACAAAAAACGCCTCATCATTCGAGTCGCCACGCTTTCCAGCTCACTACGACTCCACCGACCGAAACTGAAACTCTGGAGCCAACTTTTCTTTTTCCCCATTTTTTTTAATTTATTTACTTTTCTAAATATTAATTTTTAATTTTAATGCTTGAGAAGGCGTTAATTCCTAAGCATAGTCATTTTGGCTATAAATTGTGGCTCCCTTCCTTGAAGCTCTATAGCCAAACAGAAACAAAGAGGAAGAAGAAAGAGCTTAGCTTTATCACAGCAATGGCTACTCTAATTTTCCCAAACGAGCACTCTCCTGTGGAAGATGCTGAGTCCATCCACAAGTCCTTCGAAGGTATTATATCCTTTCTTTCCTAAATTTTTTTAATATTTTTATTTCATTTATTTTAATATTATGCTCTAAATTTCGAGGGGTAGTAGTAGTCTTTAGTAAATAAAAATAATAATGCACTTCAGTTTATCTGAGTAGATCTATGAACCATTGAACCTACCCTTGAAAAAGGAGAGTGCAATGAACTGACACAGACATTGGTGTCAGGCTTTTTGGAAAATATAATAATTTTAATTTTAAAATTAAAATTTCAGTTAATTATAATAATAAATTATACTATAAACGAGATTTTACATTTAACTAGAACGGGGGAGAGTACGAAGTGTTGCAGACGAAATTGCCCTTTACCTCGTCATCAATCCTTCTCCATTGACTCCTCGGATCGGCAGAGCCATCATCTCCAACGGCTCTAACGCCACCACCCACTACTTTCTCCACGGTGGTTTCCCACTGCCCTCCTCAATTGAAGACAATCCATTGTTGTTGGGAAAGCCTTTGCTAATATGATCTAAGTCATTTGGATCAGATTTTTTTTTAAAAAAAGGAAAAAAAATTTAGAAGATGAAGATGTCATTTTCTTTGAATGTCTTCTTCGTCTACTTCTTTTAAATTTAGATTTTGATTTTGAGACATAGTTACACAAATCGTAAGGAGGGTTTGGCTTTTTATGAAATAGGAGTAAGAGTCAGTTCACCCAACTTAGAAGCAAAAGATGAAAGCCTATGCATGAGTTATAAATACAAATCTTTGCCTTAGTGGGAAAAACAATAAAATCCTCTTTTTAATAACAATTTATTTAATATTTATTATAATTAATTAATTTTACAGATTAAATAAGAAATTTTGTCTGCCTCACAATTTTGATCAGTCAACTAATTCATCCCTTAATTATCTGATTTAATAAAGTAAACAAAAAATAATAAAAATTTGATCTTTCTCTCGAAAATAAACAAATAAAGATTATGAGATATTTATTGGGTAGGGGGCATGCATCTTTCTCTTTCTTCTATATTTCTCAAGATAAGACCTAAAGTTTCTTTAATGAAATCCTTTAAAATTTCAAAGAACTCAAATTTTGAGAAAAGATCAAATTTTGAAAGTTCCCCTAATTTGTTCTTCTTCTTACATGGCAGAGAAGAGGCAATCAGACAAACATCTTTATATAAATATTAATGTTAAAGGAAAGGAAAGGAATAATTAAAATTAAAAAGAAATGGCATGCAATTAATTACTACAATTTTACTATAATTATCCTCATAAATTACAACCTACGAACTCTAATTGTCATTACAAATTTGGATAAAGCTAATAATGCATTATGAGTACGATGATAGCTGGCAATTCTACTGTTTCCAGACATAATAATACTGCTTTCACTGTAAAACTCAACAAACCTTTCTTTCAACCAAAAAATTCAATAATTAAGTGTACGCGTGACAGACTCATAATTTGTAAATTATGATTATATTTTTTTTATTTTTTTATTTATTATTTTTTCCTTCATAAATCTTCTTTGTTAACACAATTAACTTTTCTAGAAGAGCTAACAATATTAATAGAATAAAATTATAAAGGTTAACAGTACAATTAAAAGATTTAGTAAGAAAAAACAACACATGTACTAAATTAAAAATTGAAAAAAAGTATAAGTACCTTTTATAAATTGTGATAATTAATTCATTAAAAATCATGTCTATAATATTCAACCAAAAAGTAAATATAAAAATAAAACAAATAAGCATGCCTTATTGAGTCAGAGTTGGATTACATAGTATAAGGCCAAACTTTGGAATTAGGAAATCACAAAATCCATCTAAATGATTCTCTTAATAATCCCATAAAATGTGTTTGAATTTGGATGTATGCTATCCATATAATGCCAAACATGCCCTGCACGAAATTTCCGAGGCCATAATAAATAAATTATTGACCTGGGTACTGACCAATGAGATAAACACACTTGAATATCCATAAATATTTGAGATTATATAAATTTATTTGATGACATACTGTCCAAAAGATCAACCACTACACAGAAGACACTGTATCAGCAGAGAGACACTATTATATATAGAAGAACTCTAAAGACGATTTTCATTATCACAAAGCTTCAAACATTCAACCATGGCTACCCTTATTTTTCCCATTAATCATTCTCCAGTTGAAGATGCAGAAGTTCTCCGAAAGTCTGTGGAAGGTTCTGGTTTTTTTCTCATTAAAATCCATTTCTTCTTGAAACATTATAGATTTTGGTTTATGATCCTGATTTTGTGTTTATGGGCTTGCTTCTGTATTATCTATATGGATCATTTCAACGTGAATTTAAATCACTAGTTTTGCTGCATAATCTGTGATTGATTTGCTGTTTATTTTTCAACTTTTTTAGGATGGGGGACTGATGAGAAGAGCATAATAACAATCCTGGGTCACAGAAACACTCACCAGCGGCAGCAAATCAGAAAGGCTTATGAGGAACTTTTCCAGGAGGATCTTGTCAAACGCTTTGAGAAGGAGATCTCCGGCGACTTGGAGGTAACATTAGTTATTAAATTGATTATCAACATGGCTGTCCTGTCAGAGATCATAATAAAACAGTTTCATAAGTTCTTCACTAAACAGATTGAACTTTAGAATTGAAACTCCTCAACATGGTATCATGACTAAAGGGTCAAAAGTTCATATAAAATCTTAATCATTCACTTATCTGTGTCAAAAGTTCATATAAAATCTTAATCATTCACTTATCGGTCGTTTTTGTTGACAAATCTTTTTGTGCAAAACAGAGGGCTGTGTATCGGTGGATTCTGGAACCGGCCGATCGTGATGCAGTGTTGGCCCATGTGGTCATCAAGGATGGGAAAAACTACAATGTGATTGCAGAGATTGCCACAGTGCTCTCCCCTGAAGAGCTGCTTGCCGTGAGGCGTGCCTACCTCCATCGCTACAAACACTCCTTGGAAGAAGATGTGGCTGCAACTACTTCAGGCCATCTTCGCCAGGCAAGTTCATCATATCCCCCAACGTTTTCATTCTTAGATAATTGAATTCACTCTGAAATTTTCACAAAACATAATATGGAAAAGTGGCTAATAATAAACCTTCAGGGGGTTTGTTTAAGAAAAAGAAGTGAGCGGAAGGTGTTTAGCTATGTTAATATGGTTTGAGTCTCTGTGGGGTTGTTTTTTGGGGGGCTAGCTTTTGGTGGGGTTGGTGACCTCATATAGGTATGTTGGAGAAGAGATCAATGCAAGATTGGCACAATCTGAAGCTGAGATCCTTCATGAGGCTATCAAGGAGAAGAAAGGAAGCGAGGAAGAAGTCATTAGGATCTTGACCACAAGGAGCAAGACCCAACTTGTTGCAACCTTCAATCGGTACAGAGAGGCCCATGGGACTTCCATCTCTAAGGTACCAAAATCACATCCTTAATGTTTTCTCCAAATGTGTCTCCCAAAGAATCCTATCACGTGACTAAACAAAGAAGTTGCCTTTTCTTTTTCATCTGTGCAGAAATTGGTGGATGAGACATCAGATGAGTTCCATAAGGCATTGTACACAGCCATCCGCTGCTTCAATGACCACACCAAGTACTATGAAAAGGTAGGCTTCAAATTTTTCATCTTCCAAATGTGAGATCATAACATACAACACGTTTATGAACAGAGAAACAAGTATTCACTGTTGGAGTAATTTCATCGAACAGGTGGTGCGCAATGCAATACAGAAGAGGGGAACTGATGAGGATGCACTGACCCGTGTGATCGTGAGCAGGGCAGAAAAGGACATGAGGGAAATCAAAGATCTGTATTACAAGAGGAACAGTGTTAATCTTGAACAGGCTGTGGCCAAGGAGATCTCAGGAGACTACAAGAACTTCCTCCTCACTCTCTTGGGGAAGGAAGATTAAGGACTTTAAAGTTGTTGTGACGGCATTTTCTGAGTGTGGTGGTTTGAACTTTGAACTGTGTGGGATCTCATTGTCTGAGGAGTCCTACTTTTGTTGGTATTGCCCTTTTTTACTTACTGGTTTGGTTGCCATATGAATAATGAAGAGAGAGATGGTTCATGCTTGCAAAATTGAGTCCTCTGCCTCTTCATTCCTTACACTTCTAATTGACTCACATAAATTAAGACAAAAAATGTTAATCACAGGAAATTCTCCTAAACTTTGGAGTTTAGGGTACATATAATCCTTTAAATCTTTAAAACCTAATAATGAATCTCCACAAGCTTTTAAGTCTTTGCAAATAACATTTAACTATCAATTTTTTGTGCGTTCATATAACTCCTTAAACTTTAATTGATATGTAGATAATCCCCTTAATGAAAATTAATGCCTAAATATTTTATACAATTAATTATTACATAATTTATTATTATTACGAATGTCATATACTATTTACTACAAAAAATAATAATTGATACGTAAGGAATTTAAAGGAATTCACATTTATGTCTTTATGGGAATGGACAAGAGAAAATGAGAAGGAAAATATGAAAAATGAAATAGGTAGTCATCATTATTTTATTATTTTAGTATTTTTCATCCAGTTGCATATAAAATAAAATAATATTTTTGCTCTTTTCATATCATCTTAGATATAAGTATTTTTATGTTTACTTGTGAGTGAGATATTTTGATAATTTTGAGGCATGTTTTGCTCTGCTTCATCTGCATATCATTTAGGTAGGCTTATCCTTTTATTTTATTTCATGTATTTTGGCTTAATTTAAACTTTAAAGTAAGAACACGTCATCCATTTTTTAAAGATATTTCAGTAGTAAGTTCACAACTCAACAAGCAAACATACAGAAATAAAACAGGCAATCAAATGACTTAACTTTGCTTTTTGTTGACTAACCGTTCCAAACAAGTTTTTCTAGTAACTCCCAATTTTTTATTACTTAATTTTCAGATCCCAGTAGGTATACATCATGATTTGCTATTATGCTTAAACCTATGTAAGCAGAGTTACATTTCAGAACTTCAAACTCTGAGAAGTAGTTTATTTTTGAAATTCTAAAATTAGGTTGCTCTGGCAATCAAGGTTAGCAAGAAATCCTTGAAGTTGCCATTTGTTGTATCTTCAATTTTCTGGGTTAAAGAAACTCCACATAAGCGTTCACGTTCATCCATGATCTGCTTCAAATCTGTTTCAGCTCGAGTAACAATCACACGTGTCAGAGCTTTCTTGGTATTCTTATCTGCATCAAATCTCAATGCTGCATCCACAACCTGAGGGGAAAAGAACAGAAAAAGAAAAAGAAATTACAGGGCAGTTTGGAGGTTGAATTTAGATTTATAATTTAATATTACCTGAATAAAGTATGTTAAAGGGGAACAAAGGCATTGCACAGTCTCTTTTAACCTTAAGTCATCAAGATCCTAGCCAAAGGCAGAGAGGTTGGATCAGAAATAGAACTTCATGAGTGAATCTTTGAAAGTAGAAAACATAATCTTAAAGGGTTCAAGTAAAAAACCTCTTCAAGGTCTTTGCCATATAATTCTTTGTAGTTCTTATGAACTGCCTGGAGATGAGGCTTGCTTCTCGTTGCTAGTATCCTTATTACTTCCTCATCCTCAAGGATTGGCTTCCCATGAGCAGCCTTAATAGCAACAGAAAGTGCTTGGGCCTCTGATTTTGCAGTCTCATCTTTAACCTTTGATCCTTCATATCTATAGGCACTCACAAGGGCAAACAAGAGCTGTTGCCAAAAGCATAGGAACCAAGTTACAGAATTTTATTCCAATAAATGATAACGTACAGAGAAAAATTCTTAAGTAGACAAAGATAAAATATAGAAGTATACAAAGCTATTCATGAATACACAATAACGCAAGTAGTGTAACTAAAAACTTGCTTGTTTGATCTGCGAAAGAATATCTCAAGCATCAACCAATGAGAACAAGAATTATTATTATGGGTGATTTTAGGGTGACACTCACCTTACGTTCTGCACCATCAATAAGAGAGACAATGTCTTCTTCAAGGGAACGGTCAAAAAGTGAATGGTAGGCCTTCCTAGCTCCCAAAAGCTCTTCTGAGGTCCTGGTGCATGCAATCTCAACCAGCAATCCATAGGAATGAGGACCCTTCTTCAGCGCTTCCTTCGCTAAACGGGCATCTCTTTCCCATGGATGCATTGCCCACAGTACCACTGCATTCTGATAAACCCAAAACGATACTTACATAATCTCTTTTTTTTAAAATGATGCGCAATGTGAATATTGCTTAGTGATTCAGAATTCGGGTATATATTTGAATGGAATTTTGCAGGAGTTTTAAGTTCAATCCTCTAACAAATGGACATCAATGCTTGAGACTTGGTGGTAATCAGTTCTATCTTTGGACTTACGAGATTTACTTCCTTTTGAGTACAATTCTTGCCCAATCTTTTCTTTTCTCATTATTCTCAGTTGTTCACCTGAAAACGGTTCAGGCTTTATGTGTGTGTGTGTGTGTGTGTAAGCATATAACAGGACAAAGCAGAGATTTTCAATTAAGTTTCCCTGCTAGCTTAAGACACTTGCGGAATACTTCGTAAAGATTAACAGAGTAAATTTTAATTGTGCTCCTTGAATAGACAATGCATTTCATAATTTAATTGTTCATGTAAGACATAACTCAACTCGGTCCCTCTAAGATGAGTTTCTCTGAATTCAGGTATTGATGTGTAAATTATTATTATGGATAATGATTTTAGAAGAGAGTGACTAACTTGAAAAATAATTTATATATATAAGAAACCAGCATGAATGAATAAACCTTAAAACGCATGAATTCGTGTTTCAGCAGACGAATTCGACGATCATCCCACTTCTCGAATTGGCGTTCATCCTCTATGAAGAGATGCGGCGTTCCCTTCCTGAAAGCCTTTCTATTCTCCGGCTCCCATTTTCCCAAGATCGAAACCACTGATTTCTCATCAATTCCATGTCCTTTCATCGGCAACAACGGCGAAAGTCAATTTCCATACTCTAAAGCATCGTAAAAGTTATAAATCTTTTGAGAAGCTAGCCCGAAAAGCTGCCTATTGAAATTGAACACCCTAAACGTGAATCCCGAATCAATTTTCGCAACATTTTACCGCGAAAACATTCCAGAAATTCCAGTGAAATCCCACACCACTCGAATTTATATAAGTTCGCAAACTTCAAAATGACATGCAGAATCAGTATTGGAGGGAAAGGAAGTAATTTACTAATCACGAAGAGTAGCGAAGAGGAACCTGAGAAAGCTTTGGTGAGAGCTTCAACCTCTTCGGGGAGTGCCATGGTAAGTTGAAGAAAGTGACGTGTTGTCGCTCAGTATTTATACGAATCTGTCAGGTCACTTTCGTCAGTTCGTTATTTGAGGAGTTTTTATTAAATCCTGTGTTAATCACGATTACGATATCCCATTACATTTCACTTCTAAATTACGGTTATTTAAAAATAAGCAAAATAAAATAAAACAACGTTTCAAAATAACAAGACAACCTTTCTAAAATTACGTTAAAGTGCTCCAATTAATTTACAGTTATGGAATATAAAAGCTATTAAACACAACTTAAGGGAATTAATTTTTATATTCTTACGTGGCAACAAAACAGACATTGAATCTGAAAACTCCTCACGCATTCGTTCATTTTACTGTTATGTAGGATCTTGCAACTCTTTTTCTTTTTTTTCTTTTGGCTGAAATAAAAGCAACCCCATCTTTAATTATGATATTAAAACTCAATTTAATTAATCGGTATGAGTCAATCCTTTAATTAGTCTCATAAAAAAATTTAGATAAATTTATTAGATTAAATTTTATATTTGTTATGAAATAACGTTGTTTTAATTTAAAAAATATGTTTCTTCGTATTTATACTTTAATAAAAATTTATATAATTATATGAATATTTTATTTCATTTATTTGTAAATTAATATTTTTTATTTTAAATATTATTGGTTTAAAAGTTATATGTGTGTGTATTTTTATATATTTTAATTACGAGTGACTTGATCTCAACAAACCACTTAACTCATTGGTTTAATGACTAGTTGAATTTTGATTTCCTTGTTTAATATAGATAAACTAAACATGGCGTTGTTGATTCATTTGTGTAGAACGGTTACAAATTCTGCGTTTCAGCCCGGTTTGACAGTTATGAGCGCTTTCCGTCTCGTCCTGAAAAAATGGAACAAGTTTGAAGAATCTCAAGAATTATAAGTTGGGAATTTCTAACCACTAGCAACTCATTTCCTGTAAGAGATAAAGCTCTGAGAAGAAATGAGCACTCTTAGAGTTCCAGAGATTGTTCCTTCTCCTACCCATGATTGCGAGCGACTCCGAAAGGCTTTCGAAGGTCTCTCTTCCTTCCTGTACTCTTTTCTCACTTTTCTATCCCATGGAAATGATCGAATAAGATGAAAGTTCTATTGTTTTAATTCACGCATCTTTTAAGTATTTAATGGTAGTTTACACTTTTTATGATTCATGGGTATTTGTTTCACATCGTTGATTTTAGAGGAGGCATAATGTGCGATGTTACAGGATTCTTGACGGATGCGGAGGAAGTAATCTGGGTATTAGGACACAGGAATGCCAAGCAAAGGAAGGAAATCAGAGAAACTTATCAGCAGCTATTCAATGAATCACTTATTGATCGCCTTCACAAAGAACTCTCCAGCAATTTCAGAGTATATCATGCTTCTTACCTTTTCCTCTGTCTTTCCATGAAATTCACTATATTATTGGTTCATTAGACTAACCTTGTTTTTAACAACAAAAGTTTTCTGAGGCGCGCATGTAGGATAAAATAGATAATATAGGTAGTTCATAATAATATCTTGTCAATTCAATTGCATATCAATGCCTTTGTGAACACTGTTAATGCAGTCTGCAGAGGTGCTATATTAGTATACACTATACAGTGATATCTGCTACCTGGTCAAGAAGATTGATAGTGATGATAGACATAATGTGCTTGTAAAATTTCAGTTCTATTATAAATCATAATATATCAATGAGTACATAACAACATATCCATAGTTGCTTATTAGTTCTGAGACTTTTTAATAATTATATTTCTTTTTTAAGATTTCATAGTGATTATCCCCAAATTAATTGGAGTCTTATGTGGCTCACCTATAACAGGATGCAGTAATTCTTTGGACATATGACCCTGCAGAAAGGGATGCACACTTAGCAAACAAGGCATTGAAGGCTAAGAGAAAAGATGTCTCAAACCTCCAGGTTCTACTTGAAATTGCATGTGCTTCCACTCCTAGCCATCTAATTTCTGTCAGGGAGGCTTACTGCTCTATTTTTGATTGCTCTCTTGAAGAGGATATTGCATCCTGTGTTTCTCACCCCATCATCAGAAAGGTAAATCAGTGGAGTTTCTGTATCACTTCACAAAAATTTTTACCTAATTACTTTCGTCTGCTCAGGATCAAGTTTCCTTTTACTGATGAGAAAATCTCACCATATATACCCTATATCATAATCTCAAACACCTAAATGACTCAAGTCTCAGATTCTGATTCTTTGAAGTTCTTGAAGTTTAACAGCAAGGTAATATACTGTGTCTGCACCTTACCGTTGAACTTCAGAAACGTTAAAGGATCCAGATCTCTCAAGTCTCATACCTTGCAATTCAGTTCTATCAGTCCCTCATGCAGAAAAGTAGAATAGGTGAATATAATGCATTTTTTTAGGGCAGTGATCAATAAGAAGCATGAATATCATGCATTTATAAACTTTAGTTTCCACATACTAATCCTGAACAGGTTACTTTCTGTGTAAAATTTGTGCCAAGTTGACTGATGATGGTTGAACTCTATGCGTTCAAGGCCCTAATATCATCATCATCACATCATATGAGCACAATCTCTCATGCATTGCATGCACGCATGGGGTAAAATTCGTTAATAACAAATCATGAAAATTGAAACATACACTGTAGAGAGAGAATCAATTTCTTTTTTAAAAAAGTGGAAATCAAGCTAACAGTTATTCTACTGATGTATATTGAGTTGCATCTGTATATGTAGTTCATGGACTCAACTGAACATGCAATAACGTCACAATTTTCAGTTTAAGTTTGAATATTCTCTGTGGTTTCATTGTGGATATATTATAATCTGGGTACTGTGCAGCTTCTGGTGAACCTAGTGAGATCCTACAGATATGATAAACAAGTTGTAAATTTTGAGGTAGCTGAGTCAGAGGCAACGAGGCTGCATGTAGCAATCACCACAAGGCAGTTAGATGATGATCCACTCATTTGGATACTTAGCACCAGGAATTTTTTCCAGCTCCGGGCAACTTTTTCATGCTATAAGCAAATTTATGGGAATGCGTTGGAAGAGGTTTCACTTGAAATCTATTAAAGTTTTTATATTTACACATCCTGTAAAGAACTTGATTTAATTTGGCTGATTTTCTCTGCAGGATATAAAGAAATGTGGTAATGGTGATTTGGAAACTCTCTTGAATGTAGCATTATGGTGTGTAGAATGCCCTGAGAAACATTTTGCAAAGGTATTTTCTTCTTCATCCCAAATTGGTAGTATCAGATATTCAGGACAATCTTGTTTAAAGTACAGTAAGACATTGCATATAGGCACTTCTAATTTCAGTAATATTTAAACCTTAGTTCGTCATATTATAAATAATTAACTCTTTTTACTAAATCTAACACCTGTTGTAGTTTTCAATCTGAAGAAAAATATCATTTTAAATTCATAATATATATATATATATATATATGAAAAATGCTCAAATAAATTGATGAGTTTCTAGTTGAAGGTTTTGTGATATGATTCATGTGCAGGTGCTGAGGGATTCAATAATAGGGCTAGGAACTGATGAGGAGTCACTAAACAGAGCAGTGATAAATAGAGCAGAGTTAGACATGTTGAGAGTGAGAGAGGAGTATGCAAACATGTACAAGGAAGATCTTGAAGGAGCAATCATGAGGGATACTTCAAGTCACTACAAAGAGTTCTTGATGACTTTGCTTGGCAAAAGAATCTGAATTGAATTCTAATAAGTAGTTCATAGGTCCGAACTTTTTAACACAACTAGTTCCATAAGTTCTTAGTCTCAGAACTGTAAGGTAGAAACTAAAACCATGGTAGATTGGCTTATTTTTTTTTTTAGATTGACTTCGAATCTCTATAAAAGAGAAATGAAATAATCACTTTACTTTAAAATTATTGTTATATTTTATCACTTCATGATCTCTGTGTAGTGTCATATCCTATTTGTAATTCTTCCATTTTAAAATGTGTGGTAGATTTAAGTAGAAATGTTGATTAAACAATGATAAAGTTGGAGTTTTTCTTTTTGGGAATACAGGCTAGGAGCCATGCATAAAGAAAACAAAATGAATTCATGACAGTGACAAAACATCCCTGCATTTTAAATCTAGTATAATCAGCTTCGTTGAAGTGAGCATGATGAACAAACCAATCAGCACACTTGTTAACTTACAAATCAACCAATTATCAATAAATAATGATAATTAATTTATAATATATATACTGCAGCATTTACAAGTTATATAGAAGAGCGTGAGTTATTTCATTGTGAAGAAGAGCCCACCTAGTTTGAAAAATGAATGCGTGCCGTCAATGGTACGTAGGTCGGTCCCTGGAAAAGGGAGTTAAACTACCAAGCTTTTAAGGGAAAGGTGGCAAGAGAGGCAAATGTAGGTTACATTAATTATTTTATCTTACTCTACCAAATTAGTTGAATTGCACTTCAATGTATTGTAAC
The DNA here is from genome assembly GCA_037074615.1 of Leucaena leucocephala. Taxonomy (NCBI): domain Eukaryota; kingdom Viridiplantae; phylum Streptophyta; class Magnoliopsida; order Fabales; family Fabaceae; genus Leucaena; species Leucaena leucocephala. The sequence goes on from CM073525.1 coordinate 2,750,354, forward strand.
ATCCTATATCGTTCAATAAGCACCTTTTTCATAAAAGTATTATTTTTTTCCTTTTTACACATATGCAAGTTGAAACAGCTTAAGAGCAAATGGGATCCAAATGGGATCCAACTAACATGAATAGGCCGACCTTTTCCATTTATGCATAAATCCTTATACACACTAACATAAACTCCATCCGAATGTTATTATTTTTTTTTTGTTATAAAATTTTTTAAAAAGGGTCTGGGCTCACCCACTATCTAAGGGTAGAGCGAAATCTCCCTTCCTTCTAGGCGATACCAATGTCAGACAAGGCGAACCATCTATTACCCTAAGGCATAAACCTAGACACCTAAGGGCTATGATACCTCCCTAAGTGTCGTGACTGGAACTATAACAAAGTAGTACTCCCCAGGAATTGAACACACTCCAAATGTTCGTATATCTCACCCTTTCGTCAGTTGAATCTACGAATGATATGTATCCGATTGTTATTATAAGTCACTTATGGGTTATCAATTAATTTTTTTTATATCCTATCTATTTAAAATCATTAAGAGAGAATATATAATATAAATACAAAAATTATTCATTATATACAGGCATAAAATTATGAATTTATTTTATTTTCAAAAAATAATAAAGACGTAACTACCTCTTTATTTCTGATAATATGGTTAGAGATGCCTTATAATAGGGGATTAGAGAGAGGACATACCCACATTTTCATAATACTTCCTTCTTTAAAAGGCCCTATTAACTTTCTTATAAAATTGTTATTTAAATGAAAAATAAAAGAGACAATGATATTTTTTTAAAATGAGTCATCGATATTTTTATTAAATTTTGTAAGGAGTTTAGTATTAAAGACAAATAAAAATTTGTAGTGTGTTATAAATAGAACCAAATGGGAGATATAACACTTTCAAGGAGATTTTTCCCATCTTCATGAACCTTTTTAACAAGTTAGAATTTGAACCTTAATTTTTTCATTTTATAGTACCCATGGATAGACCGAATGGAGTAGATTGTTGATATGTACCTCAAGGAAAGGTGACTGTGTGTAAATATATGGTTGCCCAAACTATTATACGTGACGACCCTACAATTTAATGCCCTCATTTGCCTAAACGATATTATTGGCTATTGCATATATAATAATATATCATCAAAAGGACCCTCACTTGTTGAAGCATGTGGACCGATGATACGTCCCTTTCTTGGTAGCTCTCCCACTTGGCTGGCCACTTAGCTACTTCCCTTCGTTCCCCTCGGATCTTCTCTTCCACTAGATTTTCTTGCCTACGTTTACTTTTATTCTAAATTCATAATATGTATTGCTTGTTATGATTATTTCTTTTTTTTTGTTAGAGTAACAAGATATCTCCCCCATGCGTTACATATGGGGAGAAAAAAATATATTATAATTAATTAATTATATATGATTATTATGAATTATCACTATAATTAGAAGTTTGAAATATCAAGTTAATATATTATAGATTAATTACAATCATACCACTCAAAATCTTTTAAAGATGAGGGAGTAAAAAAATAGATTATAATTGATTAATTATTAATTATTATTATAGTTATAAATTTGAAATATCATAGAATTAGTTTATAGAATTACTACTCCATTACTACTTTGGGGTTCAAAATCTTTTAAAGATCAAGTAAAATTACTAATTAGGATTATTGATTTCTGTATAGGCAAAGGAATCAAAAGTATTGAGTCGGATTGACCTATACTGATTTTTAGTTAAATTGGGTATTATAAGATTTTAAGAGTATAGTTGATAAAATTACTATGAATAATATTCTAGAGAAGATAAAAATTAATATTTAACAAATCAAGATTTGAAGAGGTCCCACAGTGATAGAATTTAGTAAAGAAAATGGATAGTTTTTCTTTACTATATACAGTAACTGTAACTCCAATAGAATTTATTCTAACAATAAGAGAATAAAATGAGAAATGAGCACCTAGCTGGTTTCCAACACCTACCCCTCAAGGTTCAGAATCATATATGCATGTATTGTTTGAACTTTAGCTCACAGAACAGAACTATACCTAATTAGACGAATTATGCAAACAAATATTAAAAGAAATTATAAAAGAACAAAATCATCAATAATGGTGAGGAGCTACCTAGCAAACTAGCCAGCTAAGAAGAAGCTCATTCAATTAATGGAAAGAATGGACTCTCAACGACAAAATCGGTGACTAATATCATTGAACTAATATTAAGCATAATTCTCAACTAACAAATGGTCCCTGTAACCTCAAACTCCACAATTAATAACAGCAAAATCAGACATCATCATGTGTTAGTGATAATCAAAAGCTAATAACAACATTGCTTTTTACTATATATAGCAGTGCCATTCTGCGTCTATACTACCACTCCCTCACTCACTCAAAAGCTTCTTTGTTTTTGTTTAATTTGCCACATATATATCTCTTCTTCAAGTGTATGTGTGGCATTTATTAGTGAGTTTCCGAAAATGAAGAAAGCTATCATTAGCTTCATTTTGCATTGCTCATTGTTTCTCCTCCTCAGCTTCTCTTCTTTTTCTTCTGCAACATCGGATTTTCCAGGTTCGTGCATGCATGCTTCTATTAAGCTCTCTTAGCTTTCCTTTTTCTCTGCTATAACCATAATTTAGGTAAATTTGGTTCACAGACTTTAATGAAAGCTCATGTGGTTCAAAAAGAATCTATCGAGCTATTTACAAATTAGCTAACAATGAGATCATTATATAAGGAATTTGATACTCCTTCAATAGTTTTGGTAGATATAATTTAATCCTAAATATAAGATCTCAGTCCACTTTATTTCCTCTATTATTTAATATATTTTTCATGTACTACAGCACTCATTAATATTACACTTTTCTCACCATATTTTAATTCTCCCACGTTGAGTACCCTTGTTATATAATGCCAATAATATAATAATTAACTTAATTAATTTTATTAAATTAATTAATTAGATGATCAATATAAAATATACTTGTATAATAGAGGGATAGTCGTATCCTTCCTAAGTGGTGGTGTATCTATTCCAACACCATCTATATAAATAGATTAGTTAAATAACTATTATATTAAATATTAGAGGGAGTAATATTTATGGTTTCTAGTTAACCTATTTCATTGATATACTTATTTTTATGCTTCATGAGGATAATTTGCTTACATGATCATTATCTATTGATTAAGACTAATTAAAAATTCTGCACAACTGTTTTTATATATAGGTAACGAAGTAAACACTGTTGGCAACAAGGAATTGACAAAAACGACCTTGAAGGATCATGAAGACGAGGAAAAGTTCAAGTTTCTTCATTCACATAAGCCATTCTTCAAGAAGCCATTTTTCAAGATCCCACCAAAAGTAGTCCCACTGAAGCCATTCCCAGTTATTGGAAAACCAATTCCAGTTAATGATGAGAAGCCATTGCCAATTCCCGGATTCAAAAAGCATTTCCCCAAGCCATTCCCATTTGTGAAGAAGCCATTTCCTAAGCCTTTCATTCCAAAGCCAATTCCTTTGGTGAAGAAGCCATTTCCCAAGCCTTTCATTCCAAAGCCAATTCCCTTTGTGAAGAAGCCATTTCCTAAGCATTTCATTCCAAAGCCAATTCCTATCTTTAAGAAGCCTTTCCCATACCCCAAAAAGCCCTTCTTCCCTCCATCAGTTAATCCTTGAGACATTCCTAATGCCTAATTAAATTATCTTTCCATATAATTGGAAAAATAAAAAAAGGCAATACAATGCCCATTATATCCATAATATTTATTGCACCTCAATTTGAAGAATCAATAGTATATCTATCCCTATTTGTATGTGTACTGTATTTGCATCATATGAAGAATATTGCTGTCTTAAATAAAGCTCTTCCAGAGGAGCTATTATGTACACAGAAATCCATTAATTAGATATGCCATCATTGTTGTTTCTCTCTCTCTCTCTCTATATATATATATGTATGTATACACACTCCTTGTGGTCAAGTCCATAACTTGTGTATCTGATAACTTCAATATCAAAAAGTACCAGCAAAGATACCAAAGGCATTTTTCTAATGATTTAATTTTAATCTCCTACTATATATTGCAAACTGTACGTACAAAATTGAACTTTCGTAACACACACACACATATATATATATATAATAGTTATTAATATAGAGTTAGTCTAATTGTATAAGATCCTGTTCACTAGAGCTCTATAAGTATCCAGGTGTGTAATGTATTTTCCTTGTGCTTATGAACATATGCTGCTATGATTAAATTAAATAAAGCTTACAAAAGCAAAAGCAGGGATTAAATTACAAGTACAAACACAAAAATCCATATTAATTAATTACAGGCCCTTGTTGGTTAATTCTCTCTCTCTGTATATATATTTTTCTTTTATTAATTTTTATTATCACAACAAGTTCTTTATACTTGACAGTTAATAGATCGATGCATAAAGTTGCATAATCAAAATCAACTCCAAGACAAAGATTTAATTGAACAGCAAGAACAAGAAGAAAGGCACCTTTTTCTTTAAAGCAATAAAGTCTAAGAAATGATAAGATAAAACTTCAAATCATATAATGGAGAAAACTGGTGATAATGATCCGATCACCTATATATATATATATATATATATATATATCTTAAAATTAAAATTAGTTGCAAATATGGAGGCTTTGTAAGTCCCAAATATGTCTTCACAACTTAATTATAAAAGCTAGAAAATATATAGTTGTATGTGAAAAGTTTTTACAATTTTTCTTGTGAATTTTACAGCTAAACAGTCCAAAACTTATTAACTAAAATTTGTCTGAATATAAGGCCAATCACATCTAAGAATATTTTTGTCCATTTACTTTTAATATTTAACCTTTATATATATATATATATATATATATATATATTTGTCAGTTTTCAGAATGATTTCTTTATTTTAGTGGCCTACGTCATTCTCCACTCCGGGTTGACTCATGGGGTCCATGAATATATATGAACGCAATTGTTGGGTTGGTAAGCACAAGATGAAGTGACAATATTTTATCCTTTTTAACCTTCCTTTTACAACTTTTAGATCGTGGGCGTTTAATCCTATTTAAAAAATTTTTGCATAAAAAAAAATATTGTACCCATTAAAAAATAATCTTGGTTTTGACAATTCTCACTCGAACACCCATATTTTGATTAAAATTAATTATATGGCCATCAACCATACCTTTCATAAGTAACCCCACATGCTTCATTTATTTGGAATTTTGGATTGGATTATCGTTAGGTAAAACAAAGCTTATAATTTTTCTGTATGCATAATTAATTTAATCAAAACAGGGTGTTTAAACAATTTTTTAATATATATATATATATATATATAATTAAAAAGTAGGTGATAATAGTTTATGAGATAATCACGATTTTTGGTTTATAGTATTTTGAGTTTTTTTTTTAATTATAGAAAAAGTTTAGATTAATTAGGTTGTGTTGGTGGTGTGAGCATGTCTCAAACTTAAAATTTATTTATAAAAATCTTTACATATTATTTATTAACAAAATTATTATATTTATATTTTTTTTATAAAATTTTTTTTAAAAAATTAGACTCATATATAATATAAAGGTAGAGTAGAGTAAAGTTATTAAAAATTATCTATTAAAAAAATAATTAAATTGATAATAAAAAATATATTTATATAATATATTTTTTATTATATTGGCAATGTTTTAAACTTTTAATTGATGAAACACTCGAACACCCACCACTTGTATGTGCCGCCAAATTGAAGATAATGGCTCCATCCTCCATGTGCCGTTCTGTTTTGTTCAGTGAAACACGGTCCACTATGCTCTTTTTTTTTTTCCACTTTATTTTATATCTCCTATTTTTATATTTTTAATTAAATTCAAATATTTTCATGTAACATACGGAGCAAGATAGCACAGCGCTAAATATAAAATAAAATAAAACCACACTATACTCAAAATACTACACCTTTTCACCGAGAGACCCTATTAAGCTTCTTTTCCCAAAGAAATTGTGCTTAGAGACAAACATATAAAAATGTTTATATATATAACTCTAAAAATAATAATATTTAAATAAAAAATACATTAATTTGTAAGTAAATAGATAATTTATATATAAACTACATATAATTCAATAAAATAAAATAAATAAAATATAAATATAATATACAACCATTTGTTTAAACTCAAAATGAAGTTATTTTTGGTTTCATGATGGAAGAAAAAATGTTTATTTAAATTCAAAATGAAGTTATTTTTGGTTCCACGATGAAAGAAAAAAAATGTATAAAATTAAATATGATCAATAAATCTAAGATCGGTTAAAGCCTAGATTTTCATACCATGACTTTCAAGGGATCAAATGAACCATTTTCGGATTTTTTTTCCCGGCTCTGATTCCGTCCGTATTCAATCATACGCATACAGTACATGTGGAAAGGTATGGGTGGAGCCCATTGAACCCCTTTTACTCTCAATTATTACCCCGTGAATCCGTACATTTCGTTATTAATTGTATATTTATAAAGAAACAAAATATAAGGTTTTGAACATGTTTTTTTTAATCTAAATTCTAGTTTATTTTTTTTAAATAAATAATAATATTTATTTTAAAAAAATATTTTAGATTAAATAATATTTTAAAATTAAAATTTTTGATAAATTATTAAACTAATTTTTAAAATAATAAAATAAATTATAAATTATTTAATTATTATTTTATTTTTATTTTTTTATATCATCTTTATTCTCTCTTATTTCTTTTCTTATTTCTTTCTCTTATCTTCTCTATTCTTTCTCTTCTTTTTTTCATCATATTTTTTAATAAAATTATATTATTTTTAATAATTTTTTAATTACAAAAATCCTTCTAATAATAACTATTTAAATATTCATTTATTTATAACCACTTTTTTCTATAAATTTCTTTTTAAAAACTCTTATATAAAAAATATTTAAAAGTTTTTTTTCATAAACTTTTTATAGACTCTTATTCAAATAAACCCTATAATATGCCATGGTAAATAATTATGGTGAGAAAATATATATCCCTCTCCCTATTCAGGGACAGTTTTTAATTAACACATATCTCATTAATAAACTAATACGTCATTCTCCGGTCTTTAATGGAATAATTATTCACCTAATTTAATTATATTAAAGAATATAATTAATTAATGTGTTTTAACAATGATTCTTTTTGCCATTAAATTTGTACGAGTGTAAAGATACATATGAACATTATAAAATGGAGTAATTTTCATAAATTCGTTAAATGCTATAAATTGCCGTTACTTTAATTAACTTTTCAAAATTTCATCATTAGCACCTTCCCCACTCCTTCTTCTTCCTCTCGATGGTGGCACACTCCCTTAACAAGAGATGGATATCTCATAGCAACAACTTCACCCTCTCTTTCTCCCTTCTTCTTTCTCCGTCGTAACACAGACTACACCGGAAAATAATAGAATAGTCAATATGTCAAGCAACAGAGCAAGTTTTTTCACAAGATTTTCAATCACATCATTGCTAAAACAAAAGCGACATTTAATTCTCCTCAAAATCAACAACACAACTATGGCTTCAGCCACAATCAGTCGCCGGCCGCTACAAGGACCTCCGCTGATCGTGACTTCGATTCTTTCCAAAGGCTTCCAATGATAGTTTCCTGGAATATTGAATAGTACAAGCACTAACCTTATAGAACAAACATTTAAAGAACTTCCTCCTGGTTATAAAGTCCCTGACCTGAGAATCAAGAGGTTCGGTTTGATATTTTATTGCACTCTTTTTCAATGGAACAAATCCAATCACTCTAAATGGATACTAGCCAAGTTGAATCATAAGATCTTAACCGTATAAATGTCGAGCCTATATGGACGAAAAATAATAATTTTTCTTATATAGTTTTTTATGAAATAATTACATTATATTTTGTTGTTAACTTTAATTTACATTTGATACGATACCAAATTAATGATAGAGAAAAGTACATATTTAATCCTTTTAACTTTATTCAAAATTTTATTTTGATCCCTTGATCATATAATATGTCTTTTTTGAGTCATTTAACTCAAACTTTACTAACAAAAGAAATCTGACATTAAAATTTTAAATATTTATAAAATATTATCAAGTTTAATTTTTAAAATAATAATGATTATTAAAACAAATCATTTAAGATTAATGATATTAAGATTGTTTTTCATATAAGGGTCAAATTAAATTACATAAATATTAACGCATAAACCCACACTTACACATAGTAATTGCAGCACGTTTGAACTTATGACTTCTCGCCTATAGGTGAGAGGCTATGCCACTGGAGCACTGGCCTATTGGCAATGGTATTATGGTTGTTAGATGATTAAAAAGATACTTTATATTTTATAAAATTAAAAAATTAAATTAATATACTATATAAAGTTGGAGTAGAAAAGCTATTTTTTATCTAAATATTTTATTTTTTTATATAAAAATTTTAAGAAAGGGATTACCAATAATTCAAGGACATAATATCTAACTCATGATTTACAGTGACAAACTTAGATATAAATGTACATATACCTCATTAATCTTGATCCCGTTAGTACTTAATAATATGCCATAACACACTATTAAGAATTGGAATCCCTCACTTTAATGAGAGTGTATAAATGATATTCTAAACGTCTAATCTACGCATATACCACGCAAAGGACAACAAAAAGCTAAATTCCAATCAAACCAAACAAAAAATATAGGCAGCCACATGATAAAGTAGACATACCAATTCGGGCCATACCACTTTTATTTATCGGGTCGACATTCATTAGTTAAAAACAAAAGAAAATGGGACCTTGCATAATTTTGAAAGGAACTCATCACCCAAAAAGAGGGGGGGAAAATACACACACAATCACACACAAGATCTTATATGTTTCTACATAACCCAAACAAAAACAAAGAAAAAAATTGTTATACTCATCATCCTATACACTTTCATAATAATACCTGTTTTCTTAAATACGAGTATATAATTTCTTCTAAAAACTCTACTTAATCCAAAATCTAAGGCAACTTATAATGGTCTTCAGATCTTTTAAAAAAAAATATATTTATAGGTCCCAAATAAAAATATTAAATACAGAAAAAGTTCCCAAACAAATTTAATCTTGCCAAAAGTTGCATTCCCATCATCGAAGTCAGACGCAAGTATAAAGTGAACTACGAGAGCTGGCAATTCGGGCAAGCTCCAGTTGCTACTCCTATTTCTCCCACTCCTCTCTCCCCCCACTTCCATAGCCACCATGGTCAGGTCCGTCAAGGTCGCCGTCATCGGAGCCGGCGTTTCTGGCCTTGCCACTGCTCGGGAGCTTCAACGGGAAGGCCATCAAGTCGTCGTCTTCGAGAAAAACAATCGTGTTGGAGGCACCTGGGTCTACGATCCTAAAACTGAATCCGACCCTCTCGGCGTCGACCCGAGCCGCGAAACCGTCCATAGCAGCCTCTACTACTCGTTGCGCACCAATTTGCCCAGACAAATCATGGGATTTTATGACTACCCGTTTGCGATGCGTGAATCGGGTGATCAGAGAACATTCCCGGGTCACCAGGAGGTGCTCCATTTTCTGGAAAGTTTTGCGCAGGACGTCGGGATCCTTGAGTTGACCAGGTTCGACTCTGAGGTTGTTCGGGTGGAGCATGTCGGCAAAAGGAAGGATGAAGGTTGGGTTGTTGAGTGGAGGAGTCTGGGATCCGAATCGTTGGCCCAAGAAACGTTCGAAGCAGTGGTAGTGTGTTCTGGTCACTACTCGGTACCCAGGCTGCCTCAGGTTCCGGGTCTTGAAAACTGGAAGAGATTCCAAATGCATAGCCACAATTATCGGGTACCCGACCCATTTAAGGGACAGGTAAGTAATTCCAAGTCCGAATTGTCTGTCTGTCAAACTTTCAACCAGGCCCTTCAGAGACAAAAGTTTAGAATTTAAATTATAATATTTTATACATCATTTCTATAAAACATTTTTAGGGAAAAAAATAAAACACGTTGTGAATGAAGGCAATCTCCAAACTTTCATAGTGAACGAAAGATATCATGTATTTTACTTTTTATAATAAAATACTCAATGAAAAATAATTCTTTACTAAATTTTTTTTATTAAAAAATAAATTACTTTTTATATCTGGTAATGTTATAATTGATGTGGAAAGCAAATTTTTTTATTGCAGGATATAGAAAGTGGAGTACCTTCTTATAGAGTTTATCGTTTATTATTTATAATTTATAAAATTATGTTAATTTATTCTTAAATTCACACTAGTTACACTGGTTACTACATTTTTACATTACCATATTGGCTGTATCAACATGGCTTACAATCATATTTTCTATTTTAATTATTTAATCACATAAAAGGTAAATTCTAAGGAATTTATTATTAAGTCCATGCACGATTCAAATTTATTATTAAGGCTGTATTAATGATAAATTTTCTTTTTCTTTTTGGGGAAAAAAACAGGTGGTGGTGGTGGTAGGGCTGGGATCAAGTGGGTTTGACATATCAAAAGAAGTAGGGAAGGTGGCAAAAGAGGTTCATATAGCCATCCGATTGGATAAAAAGGATATGGATATGATGCCCCCTGACTTTGACAACATCACCCACCACCCTACGGTATACAACCTTTCATTAATTACCATCCAAATTAATATATTAAGAAGTATTATATTTTCTTTGTTCTAAGGTTACAATTAACAGAATTTTTTATGCTTAAATAGGGAAATCCATTTTTTTTTTTTTTGCTTTTTGCAGATAAAACGCGTTTATGAAGATGGGATGGTTGCCTTTGAAGATGGAACTTCAGTTTATGCAGATACCCTAATCCATTGCACTGGGTATCACCATATAATCATTTTTATACATTTTCTCTTTTTCTTATTATATATATATATATATATCAAAGTAACTCTTAATTTCTGTGAAATGAAATGACAGATATAAATATTATTTTCCATTTCTGAAGACCAAAGGAATAGTAAGTGTTGAGGACACAAAAGTTGGGCCCCTATACAAGCACGTGTTTCCTCCTGCATTAGCCCCATGGCTCTCTTTCATTGGTTTACCTTATAATGTACGTGGTAACATATTCTACCAAATTGAAACCTCAGTTGCCTTGTAAGTTTGTAAATTTTAAATTTAAACAAAAAAAGAAATTGGAGCTTTTGACAAAAAGAAATATTAAAAAATCCCACAAAAATATCATTTGAATTTTAAAATTCTATATCAATTTTGTTTCCTACACTTTAATAGTTATTAACTATAATTAATAAGTAAATAATAACATATTTTTGTAGAAATTTTTGATTTGGGATTTTGAAATTTAACTGGTATTTATAGGGTTTTGTGAAGAAATAATCTATTTTTGTGATTATAGAGTATAAAATTTGGAAATATTTTATTGCAGGATTATACATTCCATGTGGCCCAGTTGCAGGGGAATTGGGTAGCAAAAGTACTATCTGGAAAACTGAAGTTACCTTCGGAGGAGGAGATGATGGATGCTGTTCAAAATTACTATGAAACCTTGCAACAGAACCAAATCCCCAAGCATCACACTCACATCCTTAAACCTCATCACGTAAACACAATTCTTTCAACTACTTGATTCATTTGCATATATTTAATGGTAAAAATTTATAAAAAAAAAACCATTTTGGAGGTATTTATAAATTTAATATCATGATCTAAAACGGGATGACAGATGAAATACAAGCAAATGCTAGCAGAGGAAAGTGGATTTGGTCCATTGCCAGTGTGGAAAGAGATGTTGTATGCTGAGGTGGCAAAGAACTTTCTAGAAAGGAACCATTTCTACAGGGACCAGTGGGACGATGCTTATTGGGATTCCGTCATTCAGTCTTATTCATGAACTCTTCAAGTCTTATTATCATTAATAACGTAAGAATGTCCATTGATGATGACGATGATTCATAGATATATTTCTCTGAGTGTATTTTGAATAGTAGTATCATATTTGCTTATATTCTAATGATGGATTAGTTCCATCCTATCCTATCCTGTGGTTTGCTGAATTATGAAACAAGCACCAATAATATTATTATTGTAACATTCTAGGTGATGCCAAACTATGACATTCCAATATTCCCTTTAGTTGTAAGGGGATGTTTTGCACGATGGATTTTTTTTAGGTGAAGATTTAAAAAAAATTAGAGAAATGGGATTAAAAAATTTTAATTAATTTTTTTACCTTCATTTTTTAAATCTTATTTTTATTAAAGTTTTATTACCCGGTTTGTCTAATTTTTTTCAAATTAAACTCACATAAGTTGTCCCATCACAACATCTAAATCCTGTGTAATGTGTATCAAAGAGCTCCTTACTCTCACATGGTCTCGTGTTTAATGTATTATACTTGTTAGAATGGTGTGAGCAAGTCAATTCCAGTTGGGTAGGTGTATGTATTGGATCTTGGCTCTCTAATTACGGATTTGAGTGGTGAGGAAAATATATTAGTATTGGGACATGCCTCATTATTCAATGAATATTCATATAAATACTCACTAGAACCAGACCACTCTTTTTTTTTTTTATATAAAATTCTTTAAAAAGGGATTACGATCTAAGGGTAGGGCGAAGTCTCCCTTCCTCCTAATTGATATCAATATCGGGTAGGACGAGCCATCTATTATCCTCAAGTATAAACCTAGACACCAAGGAGTTAGGATGTCTCCCCAAACACCGCGATTGGAACCATAATAAAGTGATACTTTCCAGAGATTAAATACACTTCAAGTGGTTATATGTCTCACTCTTTCACCAACTAAACCCACAGACGATAAGCCCTCTAAAACCACTCTATAAAAACAATTATTCCTTTGACAGACCGTTGCTTATAGTGATTAACAGTGAATGCTAAAAACATAACGAATGGCAAATGGGTTCATTGTCTCATGATCTACTCTTACTTTTATATTTATAAGTAATTTTTAATATATTTTTTTATATAAAATTTAATAAATTTTTAACTTTATTCATATATAATACATATTACACACCCCTTGAAAACAAAATCAACATAATAATAAATAAGGGAAAAATGATACAATAAAAATAAACCTTATCTTATTAAATAAAATAATACATTTATATAAAAAATTTCTTTTTATAATATAAATAGAACTAAAATAAATATTTTTGTCTACCCTATAAATATGATTAAAATAATATAATTTTTCTATAAGTTGGAGGTCATGGTTCAATCTTTATTCTAACATCTAACGTGCCCTTAATGTTGGTCTCTTGAATTAAAAATAATAAATAATGAATGAAACGGGTGGTGGTGGTGGTGATAGGGTTGAGACCAAGTGGGTTTGACATATCATAACATGTGGCAAAAGAGGTTCATATAGCCATCCGAATGAATGAAATGTTTAAGAATATGGTGACCTATCACCCAAAAAAAAAATGGTGACCACTCTACGGTAAATACTTATACATTTTTTTTCCTAATCATAAATGTTTCGTAATCTCTTTTCTCTACATATTCACATTTTTTTTTTGTATTCTTAAATGGGGAAATCAAAAGACTTTTCTTTTTTTGCAGATAAAATGCGTTTATGAAGATGGATTGGTTGCCTTTGAAGATGGATCTTCAGTTTATGCAGACCCAAAAACCCATTGCACTGGGTATCACAATATAATCATTTTTATATAAACATTTATTTTCGTTGTTGTATTCTGGTTTATTTCTTTCTGACTCTTAAATTTTGTGAAATGAAATGACAGATATAAATATTATTTTCCATTTCTGGAGACAAATGGGATAGTAAGTGTTGAAGATGATAGAATTGGGCCACTATACAAGCATGTGTTCCCTCCTGCATTAGCTCCTTCCCTCTCTTTCGTTGGCTTAACTTCTCATGTTAGTGGTAACAAGTTCTTATTTCTGCCCCAAGTTTTATTGTTGTTGCTGTGGACTCTAGGATTTGATGTTTCCTTCTTTTCCTCTGAATAATGCAGGATCCAGTATTTCGTATATTTGAATTGCAGAGCAGGTGGGTTGCGAAAGTACTATCAGGAAAAGTTGAGTTACCTTTAGAAAAGGAGAAGATGGATTCTGTTGAAAATTACTACAAGTTCATGCAACACAACCGAATCTTCAAACATCACACTCACCTCCTTCGTCCTCATCAGGTATATGTCTACACACACACACAATTCTTTCAACTTCTTCAGACCCGGTTCTGTGACATTTCCATTTTCCCTTCATAAATCACTCCTTTTGAACAGGTGGATTACAAGGATTGGCTATCAGAGCAAAGTGGGTTTGGGCCTCTGGAAGAATGGAGAGAGAAGATGTTCAGTGAGGTCGTCAACAGATTTCTGCAAATGCAACAACACTCCTACATTAACCACTGGGACGATGCCTTTTGGGATTCCATTATTCACTCTTCTTCTTCTTCTTCTTTCCTGAAATCCTAATATATTTGCCAATGTTTACAAACCAGTTTCCAAAACGCAGTCTCGCTCATATGCAAGATAAGTAAATTGTTTTCCAGTTGCGTTGGTTCAAATATGGGTTTTAAGGGTAGATTTGCTTTGCCTTAGCATGGGTTGTTTACATGCACATGTTTAAAGGAGGGAAAACTATCACAAAAAAATAGTCTCATCACATTTTACTTGCAAGTCTCTCATCACAACAAAGCACCCTTGTTTGAGATCCAACATTTCTAATAGCTCTACTTTATAATAATTTACTCGACATCTTACAAGTCAAAATTTTTTACGGATAACTCCTCTATAAATAATAGTCCTTAAAAAAGCACTAATGCTACATTTGCAAATTTACAAGTGAGTTTATATCAAAAGACTACATGTCGAGAAGCAGTGAAGGAGAATCTTTTAAACTTCCTAGCCCATGAGTAGGGATGCTCAAAGTACATATCAGGATTAGGATAATCCCATTCTATGTTCTGCCTCAATATAGTATACAAGACGTAAAATACATTCAGTGTTTTGTCCCGTCAAGATTAGGATAGGTTCAGGACGGGAATTTCCGATCCCAATTTTTTTTTAAAAAAATATTATAATAAAATTATCTCAGTAGATCATTCTATATAAAATATCATAGCAACTTCCTCTAAATACCAACATTCCTCCATGATATAAAATGAAAACTTACCCAGATAAAGGAAAAAAATAACAGAGGAAGAATAAGAATATCTATATAAGAATATTTATAAGTAAAAACATCTGTATACAAATATCTATATGAGAAGTGACTAGCGAAACTTGTGATTGTGAGTGAGTAAAACGTGAGAAAAAAAAGACGGAGAGTTTGAGATAAGGAGATAGAGTGAAAAAGATGAGAAAATATAATATATATTTTTTATTAAAAAAAATTGAGGCCGAAACAAGAGTCATGAGAATCAAGCTGAGACTCATCCCTATCCTAATCCTTAATCCTTCTCTCTATCCTATCTCGGTTTTTATCAACATACCAATTCTAAAACTACTAAAACCAAATTAAGCCATCTAAAATAGGATATAGTTGAACACCCTAAACGCCCTACTCATGAGTTTAAGTTGCATTGACTTAAACTTAGTTTTTATATGGGTGGAGTTGATTTTATTCCTATGCATTATATGAAGCAAAAAGGAGCAAATTTTTTTAATTTTCGCCTTCCAAGCAACGGTTGAATTTTATAAACGAACAAACGCACTCGTTTCACTTGTTTTATGTTCTTTTCCCTCATCTCCCTCAATTAAGCCGGAAAATCCAGTTATTACATGAACTTATATGAATGATTGGTAATCATCAAAAGTATCTATTGCTTTCATAATCAGGATTCGAAAATAGCTAGTTCATGGCGAAAAGTATATAGCTAGTTGGCTGAAAAATTATATATATACAGAAGAGAAAATAGCCCATGAGGACGAAGCTTCGCCATGAACTATCTATATATATGGGTGTGCGCGCGCGCGCGCGCGTTGATGGCGAAGCTTCGTCCTCATGGACTATCACCAGTTAGCCGCCATGGAGTCCATAGAATTCCAGGCGCAGTCATCGTTTTCGTTTTCTCTTCTGTCAGTTTCACCATTCATTCTCTTTAAAAGAGAAACATCAAAAGGCCTCAATGGATTCTCTGCTCCGCCCTCTTCTCTGGGCTCCGCCATTGCTATAAACTCCAGAGATGGTCCAATCCGTTAAAGTCGCTGTAATCGGAGCCGGTGTTGCTGGTCTCTGCGCCGCCCGCGAGCTTGTGCGCGAAGGCCACGCAGTGGTCGTCTTCGAGAAAAGCGATCATATCGGAGGTACTTGGAAATACGATCCGCGAACGGATTCCGATCCTATAGGCATTGACCCGACCCGGGAAGTTGTCCATGGTAGCCTCTACCTCTCTCTTCGCACCAATCTTCCAAGACAGTTGATGGGTTTTCTGGACTATCCGTTTCCGGAGAATCGCGAAAACGGTGATCCGAGAACTTTTCCAGGTCACGAGGAGGTGGTCTGGTTTCTGAACAAGTTCGCTGATGAATTTGGGATTCGTGAGCTGATTCGATTCAATAGAGAGGTGCTTCGGATCGAACGAGTGGATGAGAGGAATGACAGGTGGGTGATTGAATGGAAGAGTCGTGATTCTTTGTTTGAGGACTTTTTTCAAGCGGTTGTTGTGTGCTCGGGCCACTTCACAGAACCAAGAATAGCTCAAATTCCAGGTAGGACTTGGATTGGTCTATTGATTCTGGATTGAACGTTGAATGAGGAATGGTTTCATGATCAAATGAATGGGTCAAATCAAGTTCAAAACCCTAAGTTTTGCGTTTCTGTGAATAATGTGTGTTTAAGGTATTGATAAGTGGTCAGGATATGAGATTCACAGCCATAACTACAGGGTACCCGAACCATTTCGCCATCAGGTACTCTCAAATCTATCCTTGCGCTGAAATCTTCTTTCTTCATTCCTCATCTCCATGCATACTACCACGTTGATCCATCGGTTCAGAATCTGAACGGATTAAAAAAAAGAAAAGAAAACATTGAGGTAATTTAAACACTTATTCATGCTCCAATTATACTAATCAAATTTTAAACTAACTTTATTTTATTGATCAAAATCTATTCTTTGGTATTTTATTTATTTTGATATTTTTAGCCTCAACACCCATGCAGACTAAGTTTTTTTCTTTTTTTAAATATTTTCCATTAATATGTTGGTTCATGAAAGAAAGCATTCGTTGGTGTTATACGCATAGTTATTTGTTCATTTTACAGCATAGGTTAAGTAAATAATGGATGTATATGTACTGATAATTCATTGCGAAATAATCTTCTCCTAACAGAGCGTGGTAGTAATTGGATGTGGACCCAGTGCCTTTGATATCTCGAGATATTGCAGGAGTAGCTAAGGAGGTTCATATAGCAACACGAAGTCCAAACGTAAAGGCCATGAAGTTAGCAAATCATGATAATATATGGCAGCATCCCATGGTATGTGAAACAATTGACCTTGATAGCTTATTAGCTAATCTATAATTACAATTATATTTAGAAAACAAATCCTTCTTTAGTAATGCAGATTTGTTACCTGTTCTTTTGTGAAGCATGTTTTTTCTCCTTATTTTTATTGGTAAAAAAAGGTTTTTAGGAGGAGATAGATAGGTCGTTTCATCTCCAACATGGAAAAAGCAGCAAAAAATTTGCGTATTGATCTCCATGGCCACTTTTCTTTACAGGTCAAACGCGTATCTGAAGATGGCTTGATTGTGTTTGAGGATGGATCATCTGTTTTTGCTCATGTCATATTCTATTGTACTGGGTCAGTATATATATTCGGAAGCTATCATGAGGAATCTCTTCACCTTATCTGATGAGTCAATTTCAAGTTCCAAATTTCTGTTTTGTGGCATTATTTTACAGATACAAGTACAATTATCCATTCCTTAAAACGAATGGAACAGTAACGATTGATGACAATCGTGTTGGACCATTATACAAGCATGTCTTTCCTCCTGCATTAGCTCCTTGGCTCTCTTTCATTGGCATACCAGAAAAGGTCACTAGTAACTTTTTTTTTTTCTTTTATCCTCTTCCATTCGTTTTTTAATTAGGTTCATGGTTTGTTGAAATGAATGAATTGACTCTGAACAGGACATCATCTTCCAAACATTGGAATTACAATCCAAGTGGGTGGCACGAGTTTTATCTGGTAAAGTCCTTATACCAACGGAAAAGGAGATGATGAAGTATGTTGAAGAATACTATCAGCAATTGGAGAAAATTGGGATTCCCAAGCACTTTACTCATTACTTGCATTTCAAGGAGGTATTCATGTTCTGTATATAGGCTTCTCAGAAAGTTTCCAGTCTGTCAGAAATAGATAAAAAACTTCTTATCCCATTAATTTTACATGATTGCAAATCCTTCTTTCAGGTTGGGTACAGCCAATGGCTTGCCAAAGAATCAGGCTTGCCTCCAGTGGACGAGTGGAGAGAAAAAATGTATGTAGAGAGCATCACAAAGATAAGCAACATGGAAGACAATTACAGAGACCAATGGGATAATGCTTATTGGGAAACAATCATAAAGGGTGAATCATCTCACAAGATATGATTAATATTAGCTATGCATGTAGTTTTAGACCCAGATCTATTAAGGATTTATTCTGGCCCTGGGGACCAAAACTTGTATAAATTGCATATTGAATTTTATCAAAGTGTCCATTTGCATTACCTTGGCTGTGAAATTGTGTCCTTTCTGGACTTTCAGAATGAATGAGACATCAACGGCATAAAGGTTTCACATTAGGTGTACAGAAAATAAAAGATCACGCTGAAGAGACTAATGGGGTGGAGCTAGATTCTGATGACAAGAAGTTCACAGGTCGTAAACCTGGTGGACAATAGGCATTGATAGCATTCTCACTGTGAACCTCCAAAAGACCACACTTCTCATCAATTTCGTCATTTTCGGCTGCATCCTATTTCCACAAATAAATAAAGGTCCATTAAAGACATCATATTACAAAGATAGTGACAAAGAAGTCAGTTCATATTTTTGTGCCTCCAGAGTTATTGCATTCTAAACATGAAATCACTTCATCTGATGCTAGAATGAGGAAAGTGAATCTAACGACTCATGAGGCATCCTTCTGGGATCCTGTGTATATATGGAGGCACCTCAATATAATAGTGGCGGGATTGATCTGCTTATAATCTTAAACTGTTAGTGCCCATCTTTTAATCAAAAAAGGGTGTTGCCAAGTTTACCTTAAGGGAATAATGGTGAAAGGAAGGAAGAAAACGCATCTTGCAGTACTCATTAAACATCAAAGTGAACAATAGTAGTGGAACTGTTGCTATGGCAGCAGCTGGCTTCAACTTCAATCCAAATAGACCAATCATGGTAACCTGCATGAGAATGATTGCAAGAAGAATGTAGTGATGAATGTACGGCCAATACTGTCCACATGTCTCGTAGGTCGTTTCATACACATCTTGAATCTGCAAAATATTCATATCCCTTAAACACAACAACAATAACCAAAAGTCCAAAACTAATGAAATGACCACAAAATTTAACTACATAGACATGAAAGAAGATGGAAACTATATATCCTTTTAAGTGCCTGTGCACGAATAGTTTTTGGTAGAAGATAAATGCACGCGCTTGATGCTGAGAAACTTACCTGGTTGATATAGACAACATAGCCTAGACAGAAGTAACCAATAAGAAATGGGAGCAACAATGGTGCTACGACTGCATAAACAATACCAATTAGGATTGAAAGAGAGACCAAAGGGATAATTCTGAAGTAGGGCAGAGAGTAAAGATATGGACTTCTGTCTCGTCGACATCCATAAAAACAAGACTTCATCATATCCCAAAGTAGTAAGCCAGGCTGAAGAACCTCAAAAGAAAACCCTGACAGACCATCTGTAAATATATATGTCACAAAGAAATCTCCTGCAACAAGATGGTGAAAAAAGTCATAACTTGTGCAGGTTATCAAATATAAGCAACTATAGAAGCAACTGTAACAGAGATAAATATAAGACACAGTGAAGGAAGAATATGCATTGAACAGCAGCAACAAAACCAACTTACTTGGGCAGAGCCAGCCCTGGCAAGGTGACTAGGAATATTCTTAGGATGACTGATGAATAGTCCAAGAACATCTATAAGAGATCCTGACAAGACACTCAAGAAGAACACATTTCCGACCAGAAAGTAGAAAACCATATTGCAAGCTTTGATCTCCTCCTTACTTTTTGCAATACATCCAGCTGCTTTAGCCATTGCAAACATTGCAAAGGGCACAACATATATGAATCCTTTGAGTACAACTCTTGGAATATACCCTGTTACTACCGAGCTTAATCCTGGTCTAAAGAATAATAAATGTGTTTTGTGTCAGAACAGGATACGTAAATAAATATGTATTTGGTTTCGGGTGAAGCAATTGATTAATTCACCAACGAGAAAGAATCTTACATTAACTGCACAGCCATGACCGGAGGAAACCATTTTTTGAGTTTCTCATATTTGGCTAACCCTTGCACAGCAGTAACAGGGATGGCAAAGAAAATTGTAAGCAGGGATGCTGCAATAAGAATACTAAGTCTGTAAAGTGGCACCACTCTATATGATATTTTCGTATTCCTCCATGAAACATCCCTCGGTTCTGGAACCATTTCAGTAATACAAAGAAGTGGATGAGAGTGCTGCAGCAACTGAGCTGCTACCGCAGCACCTGAGCGGGTCTTGAATGGGACAAAAGCAACTGGCAACTCCTAACACACGAAACAATTCGCTCTATAACTCTATAATTCATTCAAAGCAAAACAGAATTGTGAGCATCATACTGACTAACAACTACCTTTTGCTTGAGCACATCTTCGCTCTGTAACAGGTGAATCTTGTGACAAATTGCTTGAAGCTTTTCCTCAAGTAATGGTTCTTTAGAAGAATCGGGTTTCAATGCTTCAAAGAGTGAAAATTTGGTCTTATGCTTCTAGTCCGTGAAAGTCTCTCTCAAATCCTCTACTCTTCTTGCAAGAGATTTTGCCTGGTTCTACATATAATATAAAAATCTGTGAGAGGACCCACTACAAACAAGACAAACTATAAGAACTAAAGACTAAGGATAAGTTAGCACATAGAAAAATAACAACAGATTCTTTACGAACAGCATGGCAAGCTAAAACAATAGAGCATCTCTTACCAGCAACACCTGAAGATCTTCTGCAGCATATATCATTTGATTTGCGTGGTATGTATAGGGATGGTGCTTGGAGAAGAAGTGATCAACAAAGCACCTACGCGCCTTATGTTCGAGACACAAGGGAATTTCACGAACTAGAATGGTAAACTGATCAGGTCTATTCTTTATGTTATGAATTTGTTGAATCCTTCTGGTCAAAATTTCATCGTATTCCTGGAGATGGAAGGATGCATAAAGACCCCTGTTATGTTAAACTTCTACAAATGACGTGTATGTACGTAGATATCAAACTTCAAAACATACCTTATACAGTAGATACAGTCCATAGAAAGATATAAAACACAAACATCCAAAATGCACCCAGAGCCTGTAAGTAAAGCAGAAAGCCAGATCTGTTTAAGTAAATTGTGCATCGAAAGTTGCGCACCAGATCATCATCTAGGCATATATTGCTATAACAAGGTCAGCAGAACTGCAGCAGAAAATCCATAATAATCTCCTGTTATGGTTGTCAAGGATCCCTTCAACTTAAAAACTTAAATTGTTAAGTGAAGACATTTTAGGTTAGTGCTATATCGTAGTGTCTTAGGAAAAAACAAATTGTCATATAATAATTTCATCAGAGAATCTAATTGTAAGTACAGAAGACCATTCTCACCTATTAGATCCTATACTAACATTGGAAATTGTAAACTAGTCCAATGAATAATAATTTCTTTCTGAAGCATCCCCACCACCGTAGTTAACCGGGAGAAGTACCACCGATCCTACAAGGGTACACAACCCAAAAAATTTGATGCTGCAAGGAACATTAAAATTAACAAATATATATATGAGAGTGGCGACACATCTGAGAGTACGTGGCGGAGAGTGATGAGAGAAGAGGGCTTAAGTACCTTTGGCTCCATTTGCATTAACGCTCTCTCCTTCCTAATATTACTGTGCCCAAAAACGGAGTTAACAACCTGTTACTTTGTCCCTTTCTGTTTACTTTTTTTCAGTAAATTACTAACCAGTTTTTTTTTAAAAAATATTTTACCAAAACATAATTGAAAACTGAGAAATATATATTACTATACGACTATTGAAATAAGCAAATAGCAAAATGATCTTATGAAGTATTTAAGGATTATTCTGATTAATTTTTTTAGACTTAGAATATAAAAAATTTTAGTTTTGCTAATAAATAAGTGTTTTAATACTTAAATTTATGTTCTCTGAAATAGTTTATTACGTCAACTCAACTAAGATAGTTGAAATGACTTAACTATTCTCATAAAACCCCTCCACCTTCATATGTCGAATGTCAAAGCTCCATCCATTGCCAGCAAATGTAGAATTATTGAAAAATGGGTGATCTTAATATTTATTAATAACTACATCACTTTTAAAAAATAAATAATATTAATTATATAAAATGAGAACAGATATTATCATTTTATATATAATTAAAGTTGTTCATTTCTTAACATGAAGCATTCTTTTTTTTTTTAGGCCGAATGCAAAAGTATGATTTTTATATCCGAAGCTTCAAAAACTATCTAAGCTAGAGGCTGATGTGGCTATTTGTTTTTTTAATATGGATTCATTTTATTGTCTTGTACGGCCCAAATGTTGAAACTAACTTCTTATCGATGGCCCAAATAGATGAATCCCAACTTTTTATGCATAATGGTGGCCCAAATACGCAGCTGGTGCAAAAGGTGAAATTTGGAGTATGTTTTGATATTTAAAAAATATCATATTATTATTGTTTCAGTTATAATATTTAAAAATAAATCATAATTTTTAAGTATTTAGATTTATATCTTAGGGTAATTAAAAACTTTTTTTACCTGATAATAGTATCGCTTAAGAATTTAGAAGATTTTATCATACCCTTATATAGTGGGTGAATATAACTCTTTTTAAAAAAGTTTTATATACAAGGAAAAAAAAGATAATGGTGGCCCAAATGAACGAGGCCCAATAATGGGGGCATAACCTTTTGCGCCACTCCCTCGAAGTGTTTCCATGTTTTCTGCGAGAAAACGAAACCGCTCCGCCGCTTGGCTTCTGCATTTGCGACGAGTTTTCCAATAAATTCTTTAGGAGTCTAACATACTCAAACCCTTGGAGTCATAATCGTCACTCACCTAGTGGGTATGTTCTCTCCGCTTAACATGATCTGTTTTTCTCTTCTATCCACTCTTTATGTTAGCCTGCTTGTTTTATTGTAGTTCATTCTACTACTTTACTGCTTCGGTTAAAGCCTTTTGAGAATTATTGATCATATGGTTCGTGGTTTTCATTCATATTGCTTCTGATTCCTGCGATTCCTGCATTGGGTTGGAGCTTCTCATGTACTTATTTGCTTTCCTCTGTAGGAAAGTACTTTTTTCTTGTGGTATGCATATGCAATTAGTGTAGTGCGTTATGTGAGTGTTGCTCCATGAATATATTCATTTTTTTGGAAGTTGATTATATTTTGGGGAGTTTTTGATGGACAGCTTGTTTTCTTTTTTCTCCTTCCTTTCAGGTTTGCTCTGGAGAGGAGAAAATGCTTGTTTTGTTTGAAACACCGGCGGGCTTTGCACTTTTTAAGGTGCTTGATGAATGGAAGCTTTCTAAAGTAGAGGTAATTATTCTAATAATGTTGAGACTTGAGAACGAAAACTTGCGGTGGAGGTTATTTTTCTTTCAATTTGTCACAAGCTAACCAAGGGCCCTCGTGGTCTTGGTCTCATTTTCAGGCGTACATATAAAAATGTTTTTCTTTTCCCTATGCTGTCTTAGTTTTACTTTTGAAACTTGCGGGTCCTTAAATCAAAAACATTTTTAAAGTTAGGTTGTAACCATCGTTTTAAGTATTCAATGACGCCTTGGGATTGAGTTCCGGTTGCGACCATATTCAAGTTCCAATTTTCTTACTATTTAAGCTTTGGTCTGATTGTTTTCTTACCATATGAGATATTTTTATGCAGGACTTATGGAAGGAGTTTTCCACTGCGGATGCAGCTAGACAGGTTCTATTTCTTTGTCTATATGTGCTGACTTCATCATTATTATGTGTGCTTCAAGTTTTAAATGACCTATGAAGTTTACCATGTATTGCATCCCATTAGGTGGTCAAATTAAAAGCATTTTCTAAGTTTGAGAACACGTCCGAAGCTCTGGAGGCTGCATCCTTGTTAATTGAAAGTAAAGCTAGTAAAAGCCTGCGCAAGTTCTTGCGTGCCCATTGTGAGAATGAAACCTTAGCTGTTGCTGACTCAAAGCTTGGGAATATGATTAAGGACAAAATGGTATGACTCCTAATCATCATCTGGAAACTTTTGATAACAGTTTGTTTTACTCAAGTACTGTAATTTGACAACAATTATGATTGCAGAAAATAGAATGTGTCCACAACAATGCTGTTATGGAGTTAATGAGAGGTCTAAGGAATCAGTTAAATGAACTGATACAAGGTCTTGCTGTACAAGATATGGCCCCTATGAGTTTGGGTTTGTCTCATAGCTTATCAAGATACAAGCTGAAGTTCAGTGCAGATAAGGTATGCTTCATCTTGGTTTGAACATAGTGATCTGGTTTCATTTCTTTCTGTTCTTAGCCTTTGAATATGCTGCTGGCGTCGCCAATTTGGCATGTTTAATCATTTGCTTGCATCCTCATGCCAGAATGTTAACTATTTGATGTAGGATGATTCGTTTTAGAAATTCCGTTTCTTTTTTCCTCACTATGGTCTTGATTCATAATATTTATGGATTATAGATATTGAAAGATATTAGATTTATTGGCTGAATGTAACTTTCCATTTTTCAGGTGGATACCATGATTGTCCAAGCCATTGGTCTTCTGGATGATCTTGATAAAGAGCTAAATACATATGCCATGAGGGTTCGAGAATGGTATGGTTGGCATTTCCCTGAGCTTACTAAAATAATACAGGACAACATTCAGTATGCAAAAACAGTCAAACTGATGGGCGATCGCACTAATGCTGCAAAGCTTGATTTTTCTGAGGTAGGATTTATCATTGGTTATGTTGATTATACTCTCAAGCTTCATTCACTTGCATATGTTCTCTGCTGGATTGAATTTTGTTAGTTACTAATGATCGTTAATCTCTTTAAATCATGAATCATTATAAGTTCTGTCAATGTAAATGTCACAGATTTTGCCTGAGGAAGTTGAGGCTGAATTGAAAGAAGCAGCTATGATATCCATGGGAACTGAAGTTGGTGAGCTTGACTTGCTGAATATTAGAGAACTATGTGACCAGGTTTTGTCTCTTTCAGAGTACAGAGGACAACTATATGATTATCTTAAAAGCAGGATGAACACTATTGCACCCAATTTGACTGCTCTTGTTGGGGAGCTTGTCGGTGCTCGCCTTATTGCCCATGGTGGTAGCTTACTCAATCTTGCAAAGCAGCCAGGGAGCACTGTACAGATTCTTGGTGCTGAAAAGGCTCTCTTTAGGGCCCTTAAGACTAAGCATGCTACCCCAAAATATGGGCTTATTTATCATGCATCATTGATTGGTCAGGCAGCTCCAAAGTTTAAGGGGAAAATTTCTCGGTCACTTGCTGCAAAGACAGCATTGGCAATTAGATATGATGCTCTTGGAGATGGCCAAGATAATTCCATGGGATTGGAGAACAGAGCCAAGGTACTTGAGCTATATCTTCTCTAATTAGTTCTAGTTTTGCTGTCACTCTCTACCATTTCTTATAAATATTGTCACACAGCTTGAAGCACGCTTAAGGAATCTTGAAGGCAAAGAACTAGGTAGATTTGCTGGTTCAGCTAAAGGAAAGCCGAAGATAGAAAGTTATGACAAAGATAGGAAGAAGGGAGCCGGAGGCTTAATTACTCCAGCTAAGGTTTGATACTTGCTTAATTTGTTATACGTAAACGTATGCACCATAACTGTTTTTTAACGTGTTGACTTTTTTGTTTTATGTAGACATATAATCCTACTTCTGATTCTACTCTCGGTCAAACTCCTGCGCCTTTGGATGAGGAAATGCAAGAGCCTCCTAGTGCTGAAGAAAAGAAAGAAAAGAAGAAGAAGAAGAAAGAGAAAAGCAAAGAAGATGCAGCTTTACAAGGTGATGGGGATGCTGAGAAGGAATCAGATCAGACGGAGACTGCAAAGAAAGAGAAGAAGAAAAAGCGTAAGTATTCTGCTGAGGATGGCCAGGTGCAGGGCGACGAAGATGATGCTGGTGCTGGTGAGAAGAGGAAGAGGAAAAAGCATGCTGAGGAAGATGATTCTGCTGAAGCCCCTAAGAAAAAGAAGAAAGACAAGAAGAAGAAAAAAAGTGAGGATTAGAATGTAACAGATTGTGTCGACTTTCAAGTGCCATGTTGGTTTAAGGATATAATGATTCTCCCACATGTCATGGGAGGGTTTGAATCGACACGTAAAGAAGGAGAAGAATGCAACAGATTGTGGCCTCCAATTTTCCTCATTAGATATGTGGCTTTGGCAAAGCTTTGAATCTTCACGTTGCTTCAAAATGTAGAATTTTCATTTTTGATCATACCAGTACTAGTGTGATATCTAGATTTATTTCGTTATTGTCTAGTGCATCCTTTTAAGATTCTCTTGTTTTGTTTCAGACTATCTGAAAAGGAGTATGTAGCGTAATTAATCATAGGATGGTATATAACGTGGTATTGTGTACCATGGTACCAATCTCATCAGGGATATCATTAGATTCTTCTGTAGAGACATGCGTGGAAGAGCAATTTTGAAGACTAAATCATTTACCTTCAGATTGTAAAGAATTCATGTTTGTCATCCTTTTTTTTTCTCTTTTTTTTGATGATTAATATTTAAAAATTGAACTTATGTTAGTCGGTCCTTTTTATTGTAGCCAAATTTATTATTTTTATAAATCTTGGTTAAAACATGGTCTGGAAAAGGAAAGGTAAATCAAATTAAGTGTTAATGAATAAGTTTTTGAATTTACTCACAAAATACTCACTATTAAGTTTCCATGTTGATGAATTAGTAGTTTGATGTTTTGTAAAGCAAACCTAGCATGATACTTTCATGGTTTAGCTACTCATAAGTCATGCCCACTGATGACGACGCCGTTTTTTATTCATTTCGTTCTTCTGTCCATAATACAGATACAGATATGGAAGTGATCATAAATAAGAGGGAGGCCATAGGACTTTAAAGGCACTAGAAGGATGTGGTACAAGAATCTCATGGAGGAGGAATTGGCTTTTGAACCGGAAGGGGCTTCTTAAATTCTGGAGGAAATGGTATTTTGGGGATAGGTTTCTTGAATAAAGACTTCTTCAACTTCAGTGATTCTGGATCAATAGTAGAAGCCAATTGGGGGAGTAGTAAGTCTTTCTTTGATTTGAGAAGTGGCTTCTCATTGTTTGATATTGGTTTTCTTACTAATGGAGTTGGTCTTGGACTAAGTTTCTCATATTCTGGAATTAGTTTCTCTATTGACGAAATTGGTTCTAAAACAGGCTTTCCGAACTCTGGAATTGGTTTCCATGCTGCTGGAATTGGTTCTGAAATAAGTTTTTCAAACTCTGGAGGTGGTTCTGAAATAGGTTTCTCATCATTTGGAATTGGTTTTGAAATAGGCTTTTCAAACTCTAGAACTGGATTCCTTGTTTCTGGGATTGGTTCTGAAATAGGCTTCTCATATCCTGGAATTGGTTTCTGAACAATTGGAATTGGTCTTAGAATAGGCCTTCTAAATTTTGGAAAAGGCATAAATTTTTCCTTCACACATGGAAGTCGCTTTAAAGTAGGTTTCTCATATCCTGAAATTGGTTTCTGAACAATTGGAATTGGTCTTAGAATAGGCCTTCTAAATTCTGGGATTAGATTCCCAAAGAATGAAATTATCAGAAAACGAGGCCTCTTAACCATATGAAGTGGCTTTTCTTCAGAAATTGGAATTGATGGCTCTGGGGAAAGCTTTTGAAGATTTCGAATTCTGGGAGGCACTTTGATGAATGGCTTCTTCAATATTACTGGTTTTGGTTGAAGATGCTTCTTGTTAAACGGCTTTTTGATTGATTTGAACTTTTCTTCTTCAATGTGATTTACTGAGCCCGTGTTTCCCCAGTTCCAATTTTCTGACTTGCCTTCTTCATTCTCTGCGTGAACAAACTAAACTCATGAGAACCATAATATATTTTCACTTGATTTTAAATTTGGTTTGGATAATTCAAAATTAATAATTTTCATTAGTGATCTGATATAGATACAAAGTTTATATTGAAGCTAGAAATCAGTAAGGTTTCCAAACCTGGGAATGCTTGATGAGTTGCAGAAGATGCACCAGAATTATTAGCGCAGCAAAGTTTGATGGTAATAAACAGGAACACCCAGAAGAACATAACTGCAGATTGAAAGCTAAGACACTTCCCTATGATCTTCATTACTCTCAAGAACACTAGTTTAATTCTGAGTTAATGAGTTTCAGATGTAAACCTTGTGGTGTATATATAGTGACACTGTTATTACAGTTAAAGTGGCCTATCTGCTTCACTTCTAACATTTTGATGAACAGCTTATTCATGAATCATGAAGAGTTTATGAATTTGGTTGGGTTTTAGGTAAATAAGATTTGTTGGTTAAGATTAACAATGAGAATGATCATCATCATCATCACCAACTTTAATTTGGTGTTGAGATGGTGATGATTTAGGTTCTTCATTTATTAAGCTTCTCTATCAAGTATATCTGCATGTAAGCTACTCTTTGTTTTTGCAGCAACTGTATTGTTACTTTGTTTCCTGACTATATTCTCACGTGGTAAATTCAAGGGTTGTATATTTTTTTAGAACCAAAAATCAGTTGATCAATCTCTGTCAAAACTTGTCCAGTCCCAAAGTCAGAGATCTCACGGTAGTCACCGGAGCTTTGACTGGTAGTGGTGGTTGCCGGCGACTGGCAATGAGGGGCAATAAAGTCAATTCATCAAATTCTGAAATCCCAAATAAAAATGCCTTTGGACTTGTGAATTTGGGGTACTGGTTTGGGTTTTTGATATTTCAAAGATATTCGTATGGTATTTTCCCAAAGAAATTCTTGATTTTCCAATTAAATACAAAATAATTACTAAGATATTTAAATCATTTTGACATAAGTTCACATTTATCATTTATATAAAATAGTGGTACAAAATATTAATTGTAGGGGACAATTTGATTGGCATGTGGCTGCCTCTTAACCAACAGTAACATTACAGCAAACATCACAGAGCCAGCAGCAGCACAAGGCAATAAAGCTGCAATTAATATCACAAATTACAAATTATAACCATTCAATCAATTAATTAAAAAGATTAAATGATCAAATTAAAATTATATAAAATTTTCAAGAAATATTGCTTTTTGTATTAATTTTCATTTCCTTACTTTTCATAGGGAAGGAAAATCGTTCTTCATTATATTTAAGACATATCAAACAAACAATCAATATATTTAATTTCAAGTAAATATAAATTTAAGTATGGATAACTTCTATTTTTATGATACGGTACAATATTGTGGTATAAATAAGTTACTGAAAATTTTACTAATAATTAATTAAACTGACTGAATTAGTGATTTAAGGGTGAATGATTTAAACATAGTTAAACTGAATTAATCTAATCATGATTAAAATAATATAATTTAATTAAAATATATAAAATTTATATATAATACCAAAAAGAGTAAAATTTAAATAAAAAAATATTAATTCATGAGTAAATGAAATATTTATATATAAATCATGTATAACCTTATAAGATAAAAGTTACTAGAATATAAATATGACAGGACTATTTTTTTTTAAACTCAAAACAACGTTGTTATATGTTTAAAAGAAGAGAAAAAAAATAAAATCTAATTCAATCAATTCGTTTAAAATCTTTGACTAGACTAACTTGATGACTGATTCACTAAAAGGTGTTGGGTTGAGTTTTAATACCATATGCATAAATAAAAATCATGTGGTTGAAAATGAAAAAAATAACATAGAATACTAATAGAAAGGAAGGAAGAAAGAATTAAGGTAATTACCATCCTTCAATGAAACACCTTTCTCCTTTCTTCTTCACATAAGGGAAACACTTGTTTCTTCCACGTGTGAAGTATGTCAGTATCAGCACCTCACCTTAATAAATAAATTAACCAAAATTCCAGTGAAAAAAGAATTAATAATCTCAATGCAAATAAACTTATACTATATATATCGATCATGTATGTTGATCTCAAATGGAAAGATTATAAATTTGAATTTTATGAATAGAGAGAGAGAGAGATCATGCTTCTAAATAACAGAAGAACACCTGATCGATTCTGATGCTGTCCAATATGAACAGCTCCATCGTTCTCCATCTAAGAACTTCCCTTGATTAATTAAGCTTGCGGGCCCTCTCTCTCTCTCTCTCTCTCTCATATATATATATATATACATATATTCTATCTGGTTTGTTCATGTTTGATGCAATTTAAGGTCTTATATTATTAAATAGACACTATAAATGATATATGTGTGTTTTTTTTTTTATTTTGGCTATAACAGTGGCCCAGAATCAGAACCTTAGAGCTTCATCAGTTTTAATTAATGTCAAGCAAAATGGAATAATATTAACTGCTGAGAACCACATTACATATTCTGCTTCCAAATAATTATGTTTACGTTTTTGGAGAATCCTATGCCTCTGTTGATTTCCATATGTGCCACTAACTAATGAAAGGATTAAAGTGGGATGGAACTCACTCACAAAAACCCATACAGAAAGTGGAGAATTTGATACTAATACAATTGAACACTTTCTAGAATTTGTTCTTCCACACTCTAAATATTCTTCCCTTTTCCTTCTATAGCTTTGATTGCTTTTTTTGTTTCGATATTCTATGTCTTCTGCAAGTTAAGCTTCTTATTCTCAATAAATTAATATTAAGAAGTGAATAAACTAATATTTCTCATAACATGAGCTTTAATATGTAAGACGCAGATAAACTTGACTCCTTTTATATAATGATAATAATAATAATAAATAACACTCTATCACGGGATGAATAATCTAGCATGTATATGATGATGTTGGTAAAGAAAAAATTATAATTCAATTATTACCATTGCTTGATATTCGGGAAATATTCGAATATTATGGTAAATTTTTCTCAATTTTAAATTTAAGTTTTAAAGGAGATATCTATCTTAAGAAATATATCTATAAATTCTAAAACTATAATAGTCAGCAGCTCAAATACTAATATAATATGAAAAAAGTGCTAGATACTAGTTAATTGATGGTATGGAAAATATTTTTTTTTATTTTTTATATATAATCCTGACATATTAAGTTTATTTTTTTAAAATATTTATTATTGGCACAAAAATTGTATTATTAGAGTTAGAGAATTAAAAAGATACTCTATAAAATTAAAATTAAAGGATGAAATTAAAAGCTTTAGAAAGAAAAGTGTGTTTTGTCGTTATTTAATTAAGATTCAAAATTCTGTTATGTTCCCAGTGAGTTATTAAATTGTATAGAGAAAAGAATATAGTATCAAAAATGAGGTTAACAACGACAACAACGTATCACAAACATAGAGTCTTAAAATAGTTAAATGCGAAGGTAGCCCCTCATCATCAGCATCGTCATTGTCCGGCGACGAAGAACAAAACAAGAGAGATGACAATATCAACAGTTTGTTACATCACATTATTCCTCCTTTCCTTCATC
Source organism: Leucaena leucocephala (assembly GCA_037074615.1). Taxonomy (NCBI): domain Eukaryota; kingdom Viridiplantae; phylum Streptophyta; class Magnoliopsida; order Fabales; family Fabaceae; genus Leucaena; species Leucaena leucocephala. The sequence continues at coordinate 2,782,323 of CM073525.1, forward strand.
TGCTACAGTCCAATTCTGCCCAGTGCGTACACTGATCTTCATGCACTGCTCAAGCTCAAAGCTTCCATGAAAGGACCCAAAGCTTCCCCTTCTGCAATGGAGGATTGGAAGCCCTCTGCTTCTCCCTCTGCTCACTGTAACTTCTCTGGAGTTATCTGCGATGATAATTTCAGGGTCGTCTCTTTGAACATCTCGTTCCATCCCCTGTTCGCCTCTATTCCGCCGGAGATCGGCCTACTGGACAAGCTTCTCTCTCTCACCCTTTCACAAGACAACCTCACCGGCGAGCTTCCGAAGCAGCTCGCAAACCTTACTTCTCTGCAAGTCCTCAATATTTCACACAACATCTTTACCGGAGACTTCCCTGGTGAAATCACTCTCAACATGACGGAACTTGAGGTTCTAGATGTTTATGATAATAGCTTCAATGGCTCGTTACCGGAGGAGGTTGTGAAGTTGAAGAAACTGAAACAGCTCGAGCTCGCCGGGAACTACTTTTCCGGCCAGATACCAGAGAGTTATTCGGAGTTCGAGAGCTTGGAAATATTGAAGCTGAATGAAAACAACCTGAGAGGGAAAATCCCAGCGAGTTTAGCAAAATTGAAGAATCTCAGGGAATTGTATTTGGGGTATAGTAATGCGTACGAAGGAGGTATCCCACCGGAGCTTGGCACGAGGAGCACGCTTCAACTGATCGATTTAGCGAACTGTAATCTATCCGGTCAGATTCCACCGAGCTTGGGCAATCTGAAGAACTTGCAAATTTTGTTTCTGGATATGAACAATCTAAACGGAACCATTCCACATGAACTCTCCGGTATGATTAGCCTCACGTCTCTGGATTTATCCATCAACCAGCTCACCGGAGAGATACCTTCCACGTTTTCCAAATTAACGAACTTAACTTTGATCCATTTGTATGAAAACAAGCTTCATGGCCCTATCCCCTCATTCATCGGCGACCTTCCGAATTTGGAAGTTCTTTACGTTTGGGACAACGATTTCTCGTACATGTTGCCTGAAAATCTGGGACGGAATGGGAAATTGAAGAGACTTGACGTCGCGAGCAATCATTTCACCGGATTGGTTCCTAAGGATTTGTGTAAAAGAGGAACATTGCTGACTTTCATTCTCATGAATAATTTCTTCCACGGTCCGATTCCTGAGCATCTCGGTGAATGCAAGTCTCTACAAAAGGTTCGGATTTCTGATAATTTCCTTAATGGATCGATTCCTCCTGGTTTTTTCAATCTTCCATCTGCATTGATGATTGATCTCAGTTACAACTTGTTATCCGGCGAACTACCGTTGGATATGTCAGGCAATCTTCTCGGAATTTTGACGCTTTCGAATAATTCATTCACCGGTAAAATCCCCCCCGCGATCGGGAAGCTCCGGAGCTTGCAAAGTGTGTCAGTAGACATGAACCATTTCGTAGGCGAGATTCCCAAGGAAGTTTTCGACTTAAAGATGCTTACAGAGCTGAACATGAGCAACAACAACCTCACCGGTCCAATTCCTGAATCCGTATCTCGCTGTGTTTCCTTAACGACCATCGACCTCAGCCGGAACATGCTGGTCGGAGAAATCCCGAGAAGAATTGAGAACATAACGGTCCTGAACATTCTGAACGTCTCAACGAACCATCTAACAGGACCAATCCCGGAAGAAATCGGAAACATGACGAGCCTCACCACGCTGGATCTCTCCCACAACAACCTCAGCGGCAGAATCCCAAGCGGCGGGCAATTCAGCGTCTTCTCTGGCACGAGCTTTGCCGGTAATCCCAATCTCTGCTTCCCACAAGATCAGTCCTGCAACACATCTTCTACAATCACTTTGTTGCATGACATATGGCTTTCTCTTTTTGTTTTGTTAATGACGACGGCATTCATGAGGCCCCTAAATTGAATCCTTCCCGCTGCTGGAAGATACATGTAAAGAAAAGGTCTTCAACACACGAACATCTCCAATGTCATCACCCTCGGGGGTGTTCCTCTCATGATCTTATAAGTTTAAATTATTAAAGAAAAGTAAGATTACGTTTATTATGAATAAAAAATGGGTTACATGATAGTTAAAATCCCAGTAAAATTATTGAAATACCTAAAATTCAAATAAGTCCTCCGAGATTTCCATATTAGCTCTTTGAACTGATATAGGATTTCATAATTTGAGTGAAATTACTTTACTACCTCTCACTTTAAAAAAAAAACTCAACTTCTGTCGGTTGTCGTCAGCCACCACCGTTGGTGGTCAAAACTCCGTTGACAACAATGGCCACTAGCAGCCACTAGTGCTGATGGCGAGAGTCATTGGCAAGTAGATACTTTTTGAAAAAGGTTGGTGAAGATGGAATTTTTGACAAAAGTTTCTGTATTACATGATAGAGTCAACCTTTGTAACTTGGTTGTAAGTTATTTTGGGGAAAAAAAAGGTGGTGAGATCAAATCTCAGCTCGATAGACCTTAACAAAACCAAAAATTATCCAGTGGTTGGTGCCGGAGCTCCAGTCACCCATAGTGCTGGTTGACAACAGCTGTTGTCAACAAAACTCCAGCCTTAGGTGACGGATAGAGGCGAAAGTTTAATTTATGTGCGGCATGATAATGTAATTTCACCCAAATTCTGAAATCTCGTTTTGTTCCAGGGAAGAAGGAACGGATTGGAATCTGTTGTTTGATATTTGGAGACTGATTTTAGTTTTTGGGTATTTCAATGGCGATTTTCCCTGCATGATAAGCCAAAGCTTTTTTTTGGTACAATGATAAGCCCAAAACTATTATATTGCAATCCCCTTAAAAATATAAACGAAAAGAAGGCCCAATCTTTGCTACCAATAAACAAAGCCTAATCTTCACAAACTTCTTCGGCAAGGCCTTCCTGATAGCTATGGTCACTCCAAACCTTCACGGATCTCTCGCACTTTCTTATTAATCTGTTCGTCTCAAACTAATCTACCGGACTCCCAGGTGTGTCATCGCTGCTTTGATTCAGAAGTAAAGACTTCAGAGGGTTAAGGAGATTTCAGATCATGGGAAGCCGATTAGGAAGCAGGGTGGTTCACTTCGCAAATCTACCCATCAAGCTCCTCATGCCGTCTTCCTTCAACAACATCACCGAAATAGCGCTTAAGACCATTCCTTCTGCTTCCAAAATCGACATCAAGCGTGTCCTCGAATCCCTATACGGCTTCGAGGTCGATCAGGTACGAACCCTAAACATGGAAGGAAAAAAGAAGAAACGCGGTGGTTTGTTGATTGCGAAGCCCGACTATAAGAAGGCCTACGTAACCCTAAGGAACCCGCTTTCCATCTCGCCGGATCTTTACCCGCTTCGCATGATCGAAGAGGAGAAGAAGCGGGTCAACAAACAGTCCAAGTCCAGCGTCATTGAAGAAGGCGAAACCAAGAGGCATTGGCTTGATCAGAAGGAAGGCGAGAGGTTTAAGCTTGAGAAGAAGGCTTCGAACGATCATAGAAGGCCAAATCGTGCTGATGGTGTTGCTAAGTTCCCCTGGAGCAGCATGAAATCTGGTACTTCCAGTGCTAGGTAGAGTATTGAAATTTGAATGCCTAAATGTTGCATTCCAAGTGCTTGTGGAAATTCCCTTTCCCCATTTCAGCCTATAAAACATATGATCCTTCTTTTTAGGTTCCTGAATTTCATGGTTTAATCAAATTATGGTTGTGCTGTTGCTTGATATACAAAATTGTAGCAAGTGTCTGTTTATCAGTGAAAATGAAAGTTGAAACAAAAACTAGACAACACGAACCGACAGGGTACAGAGGGCTACTGTAGTATGTCTGAGTAGTTCTCATTAACTGTATATACAGTTAATAATCAATCAACGAATAACAGTTGCGCCTGAGTATATATAGATCACATACTAATTTTGATTATCAGTGCTTCAGTGTAGCAGCATGTTTCATATGCTTTGAATTGATAGAATTTCGGTCTCTCAAGAGAGCCTCATAAACTTATTCTTACCTTAAAATTTGTCATTCTATATAGTAATTATGATTTTTGGGTAATTAAATCGTTTAATAATTCCTCCTTATTATTATTATTATTCTTGGGTACTGGTTGAGTCACCCATTTTCTGGAATCTGGACAAATAAGACTGGCCAGCCTAGAGCAAAAATATGTTATGGGCTTAAAGTTCCAAAGCCGATTTTAAGTTTTGAGTCGAAACGTGACATTATAATATGGCCTTATAAGCTCACGTCATTCTCCTAATGAAAAATCTTGCATCATCCCAAAGGAAACAATTACGCGCCACAACGGAAACCATGGTAGATTTGAGTGTGTTATAACTCAGATTTTATAGGTTTAATTTGATAATAATTTAATCCTTAAATTATAACTCAATCTTTATAATTCAATCATTTAATTTGACAAAATAAAAAATTTAAAATATTAATCTTTATAATTTAAAAAATAAAATATATTTTATGAAATTTATAAATTAAAATTTTAATTAGTTAAAATTATTAAAAAAATTAACTGAATTAAAACTGTAAAAATTAGGTTGTACCTTATCAAAATTTAAATAATAAAGTTTTAATTGAGTGAAAAGTATAAGGTTTCATTGATTTGAAAGTAATTAGGAATATATATGTATATAGTGAAATTTATAACATTATATTTTTATAAAAAATAACAGGACATTTGCGTCTGGGAAATATATTTATAAAATATATCTAATATAATTTTGTAAATAAAAATATCAAATACTTGTAATTTATTTGAATTTCTTTTTATTATTTTTTCAAGGATTGACTTCATGATGGTGAAAAAATATTGAGAGTATTTAAAAAAGAACCTTAAAGTTTAAGGGTCGAATCATAAATTAATGTCCTATTCGTGTCTAAATGTATAGTTTCCATAAAACACACACACACACACACAATGAGGAAAGGGAAGTGGTGATGTTGGAAAGGAATGAATGGAGGGCTTCCTTCCATAAAAAGAGAGGGAGAATCTATTTTTCTTTATACCAATTTTTAAATAAGAGGGTTGGGCTTGAGCAAACGCATTTTGTGGTGTAGGTATTTAGGGAATTTCATTTGAAGGATATTCTCAATTTATCCTTTTTGTGATTGGGAAAAATTAATTACTCCCTCCAATTCTAAATATATAATATACATGAGATAAATAATTAATTTATAAAAATTTAAAAAATTATTTAAGTTTATTAGTTGTAATAAAATTAAAAATAAATCATCAACTAAATTATATTTTTAAGATGGAAAAATTATAATAAAATTTCAAGGAATTTGATTGTAGATAATTCACAGGAAATTATTAAATAATTATAAAATCTCACGAGACATACGATTAATTTTTTTAAATTATAAAATGATGAAATTACTCATAAAAAATATCTCAATTATTATTTTTTTGTCTCAATTATTATTATTTTCTCTATGAGTTATCATTTATATTATCTTAATTATTATTTTTTTATTTCAGTTATTATTTTTTTTAATAGAGTTGTCACCTATATTTTTTAAATTATTTCTTTATATGAGTAATTTTATCATTTTATAATTTGAAAAAATTAAACTTAAATATTTTGAGACTTCACAATTATTTAATAAATTTTTAATTTTTATTTTTGCAATTAGAGGACTTAAATACAATTTTTGATTGGAAAGAGCATAACGTTTTGAAAAATAGAGAAAAATAATCCCCACCAATGAGAAGCTCAAAGTTGGTCCTTTGGTCATGTCACTCTCTATCGAGTTGTCATATCACACAGTTCACTAGTGATTTAGTGTTAGTGGTTTGAAAATTTCTATTCAAAGATCCTAAATTAGTGAGCCCCAAAAAAACATTTTAAAAAATTCAAAATATTTGAAAGTTTTATGAATATATAATACCTCAAAATATATTTTCAATTATTCTTATCAAATGTTAAAATTATTGTTTTTTTTTACTTCTCAACTTGAATTTTCTAAAATCATTATCTAAATTTTGTCCCTATTGACAACAAAATCATTGAAGAAAATCTTGTCCATCCATTTTAATTGTTTCACACTGCCTCATTACTACTATATTAAAATTAATACTTATTTTTAAAATTTAGAGAAATTTTTTTTTTAATATTATATAACAATAGTCCTAAGTGAATCTCATATACATTTGGACAAGAAGATATATAGTGGATGAACACAACATGTTGACATATGTCAAATTAATAAAATGGATAAAGAAAATTACTAATTATTAGATTAAACGAAGATATTGTCGGAGACTTCATGAAATCCAAATCCTTAGTAGTTGACTTAAAATGTGCAAGAATCTTCATGAAATAAAAAATCATATGCATCTTTTAAACATGAATGACAAATGAATCAAATTTTATTCTTGACCTCTGTTGTTCTTTTGTTTTATCAAAGTAACATATTTTCAGCAGATACTCTTCTGTTGTCAAACTCAATAGAGCTCCTTACTAAACACGTACCACCCCACTTATCTTTATGGGGTGGTTTAATTTAATTTACAAAATGAAAGAATAATTAACATAAAATATATATTTTTTAAAAAAAATATGTATTTAATCTTTTAACTTTATACAAAAATTTATTTTCATTAATTTTATAAAATGTATTTATAGTAATTTAATTCTAATACCGTTAATAACAAATGTTAAATTAAATTTTTAAATATTGACAAATTATTTCGATAAAATGTAAACATTTTAGGTTTAATTTTTTAAATTACTAATGAAGTTAGAGTTTGACAAAAAAATATTATGAGATATAAAATTATGGAATATAAATCGACAGAGTAGTTGATTTGACAGGGAATGTTACATGAGAAGTCAAAGTAGTGAGGGAAGCACTGGGAAGATGGAAATGTATAATATAATATATATAATAAATTAATAGAAGAAATAAGATTTGAAATTCAGATGGCACTGAAACAAATACAGAATAGGAATATGTTCCAAAATGTAGTGGAATTTGGTTGATATACAGCTTGAACCACGCAAAAGCATAAATTCCTCCATTTTTGATTCTTCCCCCTCCCCACTTTGATCAACCTTTTCTCATTTCCCCCAATTTCTCTTTCAGTTCCCAAAGATCCTCTTCTATTAATTAGGGGAAATCACGATCACGCCCCAAGAGATTAATGTCATCACAGTTACATCCCAATAATTTTTGCTAAAAGGTTGAGTTGTACATATGAATTTAAAGTTTACACATTTGCAAATGTCATAATCTTAGTTGCAAATTATACTTAGAAGAGTAACATATAGATTTAAATGGTACCCCATCTCATGACACCAAAATATATTGTATTACTATTACCAAAATCTCTCAATCTCTCTCTCTCTCATGCATCCACATACAAGTTATTAAAAAAATACTTATAAAAATTATTACAAAATACTTTTTTTACATAGTACAGTAAACAGGGTACCTAAGATATTATATATTTATCACAAATGAAAATATGTCATATTTTTATCATTAATTAATACTCTTCAATCGTTAATTTAACTAGTTCGATTAAATTAAAAAATTAGTTAAATTAATTAATATAATATATTTTTTTTTAAAATACTATAATTATTTTTTTAACTATTTTTTTTTATTTTCTATCTTATTTAATTATTGTTTAAGGATATTAATAATAGGTAATTTAAAAATAATAATAAATATAAAAAATAAATATTTATTTAAAATTAATATTAATCTCATAGTCTTATATTAAGTATATTAAGTATGGGAGAAATATAAAATATGAAAATCTTTAAAAAAAACTATTACTGATAAACTATAGTTTTTTTTTTTTTAAAAAAAAAGAAAGATTTATTGTAGTGCAAGGATGAGGTCCTCGTTAGTCATTAGTAGATCGCTGAATAATTATAACTGAATTTTGTCTCTTTCGGAACTCACTGGCACAGTGACTTCATTAATTTTGCATTAGGAACGTAGTTTAAATAGACTGCATGTACTGAACCACGAAACAGAGCATCATCTCCGTTTTACCAATTCTCAAACATTACCTTCCCCAAATGCCAATTTAGCCTTCTTCTTCTCAAACATCAAGGAAGATGAGAAGATCCACTCTCTATTCCATCCCGTTCTTCCTTTCCTTCCTCTGGTACAGTTCATCTCTGTCCAGTGCCTCCTCTGACCTTGATGCTCTGCTCAAGCTCAAAGCTTCCCTCAAGGGACCCAAAGCTTCACCTTCTGCCATGGAGGACTGGGAACCCTCTGCTTCTCTCTCTGATCACTGTAACTTCACTGGAGTTTCCTGCGATGAGAATTTCAGGGTTGTCTCTTTGAATATTTCGTTCCATCCCCTGTTCGGCTTTATTCCGCCGGAGATCGGCCAACTGGACAAGCTTGTCTCTCTCACCCTTTCTCAAGACAACCTCACCGGCGAGCTTCCCAAACAGCTCGCCCACCTTACTTCTCTGCAAGCCCTTAATATTTCACACAACGCCCTCACCGGAGACTTCCCTGGTGAAATCACTCTCAACATGACGGAGCTTGAGATTCTAGACGTTTATGATAACAGCTTCAACGGCACGTTACCGGAGGAGGTAGTGAAATTGAAGAAACTGAAGCAGCTCTGGCTCGCCGGGAACTACTTTTCCGGCTTGATACCAGAGAGTTATTCGCACTTCGAGAGCTTGGAAATCCTGAAGCTGAATGAGAACAGCCTCAGAGGGAAAATCCCAGCGAGTTTAGCAAACTTGAAGAAGCTCAGGGAATTGTATTTGGGATATAGTAATGCATACCAAGGAGGTGTCCCACCGGAGCTAGGCAATATGAGCACGCTTCAACTGATCGATTTAGCAAACTGTAATCTATCTGGAGAGATTCCACCGGAGCTAGGTAATTTGAAGAAAGTTCATTCTCTGTTCCTTCAAATGAACAATCTCACCGGAGAAATCCCAGCTGAACTCTCCGGTATGACTAGCCTCATGTCGCTTGATTTTTCCATCAACAGCCTCACCGGAGAGATACCCTCCAGTTTTTCCAAACTCACGAACCTAACTTTGATCAATTTGTATGAAAACAAGCTTCGTGGCCCTATCCCGTCATTCATCGGAGACCTTCCGAATTTGGAAGTTCTTCACGTTTGGGAGAACAATTTCTCGTTCATCTTGCCGGAAAATCTGGGCAGCAACGGGAGATTTAAGAAGATTGACGTCACGAGCAATCATTTCACTGGGTTGGTTCCGAAAGATTTGTGTAAAGGAGGAAGGTTGGAGATTTTCATTCTCATGAATAATTCCTTCAACGGTCCGATTCCTGAGCAGCTCGGCGAGTGTAAGTCTTTGACAAAAGTTCGAATTTCTAATAATTTCCTCAGTGGATCGATCCCTCCTGGGTTTTTCAATCTTCCTTCTGCGTCGATGATCGATCTCAGTAACAACTTGTTATCCGGCGAGCTACCGACGGATATGTCAGGTGATGTTCTCGGGATTTTGACACTTTCGTATAATTCTATCACCGGGAAAATCCCACCCGCTATCGGAAAGCTCCGGAGCTTGCAGAATCTTCAACTAGACGTGAACCATTTTGTTGGCGAGATTCCCGAGGAAATGTTCGACTTGCCGATGCTGACGAAGGTGAACATCAGCTTCAACAATCTCAGCGGTCCGATTCCTGATTCCATCACTCACTGTGCTTCCTTAACAGCTGTTGATCTCTGCCGGAACAAGCTCGTCGGAGATATCCCGAGAACGATCAATAACATAACAGATCTCAGCATCCTCAACCTCTCAATGAACCACCTAACAGGTTCAATCCCAGACGAAATCCGTTACATGGTGAGCCTGACCACACTCGACCTCTCCAACAACAACCTCGAAGGCAGAATCCCAACCGGCGGCCAATTCAACGTCTTCTCCGGCGAGAGCTTCGCCGGAAACCCAAAACTCTGCTTCCCACAAGACCACTCCTGTAAATTACCCCAAAAACCCCTCAAATCGACCAAAATCATTGTCATAACAATCTCCCTCCTCACCACACTCCTCCTCGTGCTCATCACAATCTACGCGCTCCGAAAACGAAAGCAGCACAAATCCATGACCTGGAAGCTGACCTTATTCCGACGTCTGAACTTCAAAGTCGACGACGTCCTCGAATGCTTAAAGGAAGAGAACATAATCGGAAAAGGCGGCGCAGGGATCGTGTACAGAGGGTCCACCAGGGACGGCACTGAAGTGGCGATAAAGAGACTGGTGGGTCAGGGTCGGAGTGGCCGGAACGATTACGGATTCAAGGCGGAGATAGAGACGTTAGGGAGGATCCGACACAGGAACATAGTGAGGCTGTTAGGTTACGTATCGAACAAGGATACGAACTTGTTGGTTTATGAGTTTATGAGAAATGGAAGCTTAGGGGAATGGCTTCATGGCGCGAAAGGAGGGCATTTACAGTGGGAAGCTAGGTACAAGATCGCCGTCGAGGCCGCAAAGGGACTGTGTTATCTTCATCATGATTGCTCGCCCGGGATCATACATAGGGATGTGAAGTCGAATAATATATTGTTGGATGCAGATTTTGAAGCTCATGTTGCAGATTTTGGATTGGCTAAGTTTCTTCTTGATACTGGCGCTTCTCAGTCTATGTCCTCCATTGCTGGTTCTTATGGATACATAGCTCCAGGTTCTTCTGTTTCTCTTTCTCTTCTCTTTCTTTCTAGCCAGGTTTCCTCTCAGGCTCTCATCATCACACGTTAGTTGATACTATTATATTATCTTAATCATCATCTCACAAGACTAATTTGGATCATATATGTGTCAATGTTATAACTTCATCTTGTGTTTTGAATGCATATAAAACGTAGCCAAAATTAATTCTGACTCCTTATAGTTGTGACTTTATGTTTTGAATTTTAATTTGTCTCTATAATTTTAATAATTTAAAATAGTGATTCTTATGCCTAAGAATACTTTAATCTAATAGTAAATGAACTAGATTACAAAATAAGAGGATTGATGTTCAAATCTCACATCATTTAAGAAATATTTATAGGAGAGGTATGTATTTTGGTTGTAGAGTATTAACTTAGATTAGTTAATTTCTCATATACTTTGATAGGAAGATTTAAAAAATTATAAAGATTAAATTATAATGAGTTAAAATTTAAAGATTAAATTATAATTAAATTAAAATTATAAAATTTAAGTTGTATTAGAGTAAAATATTAATTTTTCTAAAAGCATACTAAAATTAAATAATTTTCCCAAAACATGCTATTTACATCAGATAAAAGGTCGTCGTCATTTTCATGCAAAGCCTTCTGACAACAATTTACGAACCCTAGAAACTAAAAAATAACGGTTACTCTGTAAATATATCGGTATTGAACATGTATGTGCAGAGATCTTTCTCAAAGCTTTTTTCTTATTCATGTGGTTATGGAATGGTGTTGCAGAGTACGCATACACACTGAAAGTCGACGAGAAGAGCGACGTGTACAGCTTCGGAGTGGTGCTGCTGGAGCTGATAGTGGGGAGGAAACCGGTGGGCGAGTTCGGCGACGGCGTGGACATTGTCGGGTGGGTGAAGAACACCACGTCGGAGCTGCCTCATCCGCGGTCGGAAGCCGTGACGGTGATGGCGGTGGTGGACCCAAGGCTATCAGGGTATCCTCTCACCGGCGTCATTCACACGTTCAAGATAGCGATGATGTGTGTGGAAGAGAAAGGTACCTCGAGGCCCACCATGAGACAAGTCGTTCATATGCTCACCAATATTAATCCTCCTCCTGATCTCATTCACCTCTAAAACTATAATCTAAGCTCTACAAATAAACCCTAATCTTCTTCTTTTTTCTTTTTTGGAACCATCATCACAAGTTTTTCAGTCCAATCTTATTGAGAAGATTTTCAATATTCCTTTTGATTCGCGACACATATCATAAGCTACTACGATGATGTGGCATGATGAAAGTGATTTCTACGTCGGCTCTTTTTCCTGAGACATCCTTGTATACCACTTTTCACAAGCTGACATGAAAATCTATCCCTAACCGTTGTAAAGTGAAGGGTGAAAATCTTCATAGTGAAATTTGACTGAAAATGGTCTTATTTTGCATGGAATCCATGCAAAAGCTTTTATTCGTGACTTACCTTGTTAGTGTATAAACGCAGGAAATTAAAAAAAGAAGAAGTGTAATCATATATCCTGTGGAATTGGAATATCTATATAGTATTTTTAATTTGCTTCTTTCTTCTCCTTTATGATGGTTGACTTTTGGTGTAATTGTGTATGTAAGTTTGCTCAAGTCAAATTATGTATAAAAGTTAAGTGGGCTGATTTTATTTTTTTTTTCCTCCCCCTGAGATTTTGTTCCTTAATTACCCCAAAGTTCGAATTACGAAATTTTAATGTAATGAATGTTAATTTTCATGTATCTAATATAAAATTTGTGTGTATTTTACAATCCTTTCATTTTAAGACCTTTTTCGTTGAATAAAAAATTATTAATATTATCCAACGTGTTTGGACAAGAGCTTAATTAGCATCTTTCTCTTCTCATGCAATATTTTTACAAAAATGAAGTTCACTCCAACTTATATATTTAATATTATGAAAAACCTTATATGTCATGAATAATTTTTCTGAATCTTTATCGGCCATTACTTACCCTGATGTTACTAATTTTTATAGCTTATTTTTGAATTTAGAATCTACTTATTTTAATTTGATTTAATATAAGTAACGTAAGAATATAAATTTAAGAAAATATATAAGAACATTTTCTTGTTATTTTTTGAGGTCAATTTAAAATATTTTTGAGAGAATATCATAAAAAATTAATTAAATTGAGACATATAATCTGTTATACCAAACATACATGTATGTATGTATATATGTATGTATGTATGTATGTGGAAGCGCCACTGAGTAAAATTCTTATTATGTGCATATTTGGAAACCACGTAAATTATAGTTTTATAAGTTCTTTTAGATAAAATTTAGATTTGGAGAAATTTTAAAATAAATAGCCATATTTGTTTAAATAGACTTTTGGATCAAATAATGATTTAAAATTAAGGTTTCAGATAAGCTGATCAGAGTAGCTTATGGAACAGTAAAAGAGCTTATGAACTAACCAATTATTCTATTACCCTTATTTTTTCTTACACTATCTCTTATTTTCCTATTTTTTCTTATATTATCTCTCCTCTCTTTTCTTACACTATTTCTCCTCTCTCCTTTCATCTCTCATCTTTCCTTATTTAATAATCATATCATTTTTCATAATTTACTAATAATAAAAGTACTTTTAGAAATAACTATCCAAATATTCATTTATTCAAAATCACTTTTTCTTTATAACCTTTTTTTTTCTAAAAGTCATTTTCTATAAGCTATCCAAAAGCTCTTTTTTTTATATGCCCATTTTCAAAATCATATCCTTACTTAATTAGTGTGAAATAGAAGAATAGCGGGGAAAGAGATGGCGAAAGAAAATCTGTATTAAAATTTGCCATTAACTTAATGGAGAATTCTATTAGGGCAACTAAGGAAATTTACAATATATAAATATATAAAAGAAGTTGGGAAAACACCCACAAGGAGACAGGCCATAAAATGAGATTTGAATTAATTTTGATAAGTTCCCCAATCATAAACGTGTTTCCCATCTTATAGGTTATGTAGTCATTATAATAGTATTAACATTAATTAGTGCAAACAAACATTGTCTTTCTTCTAGTAATTATGGTGATAAATGACTTAATTGGCCAACCAATCATACATTCTATTTCATTACACAATCATATATATATATATATATATATATATATATGCTTATTATCAATTTTAAAATTAATTAATATATATACACACATTGCTAGTGTGTTTAGTACTTGATAATGCCACGAATTACTTATAAGTAATTATATATATATATATGGTTTAATTTTCCGATAAAACCATGATGTGTATGTATAGTTTTGAAGACAATTAAATCATGTTCAATCTTGTCAACGATGATAAATAGATAAAAAGAATATGAGTAAATTTCACAAATTATCTTTCAGTTTTGCTAAAAAAATTATAATATATATAATTTCTTTTGAAACAAAAATGTCTAATTTGAAGTTTATATACTAAAATAACTTAACAGTATATAGTATTTTAATGGAACAAATAAACTCAACTACTTTTTAAAATAAAGATATATAATTTTAAATTTAGAAAATAAAAATATTTGATATTCTAAATGTGTTAAAAACATGCCATCATTGCTTAGTGGACCAACGAAGAAGATACCAATTTTTGAACAGTCAATAATACCTTCCAATCCCCAACACAATGAAAGCATCGTTGAACATACAATTACCACTACTTTCTTTTGTCCAAGTTTTGTATTCCCTAAGTGATTTTAATTTTGTCTTATTTAAACTTTCCACCATCCATTTCTTATACATATATGCATGTGTGTATATAAATATACATATATAAACACCTAGGCACATATTTTTTTTATAGGCAGGTTTCTTTTTATCAGAGATATTTTATTTAAAATACTATTAAATATTAAATACTGACACTTCTTCTCATAGAGATTTAAACTTTAAAGCCTATAAGCCAAAGCGCAAATAAATAGAATGATTGATTAGTAGAATGAAAATAAATATTTAGAGTATTTTTGAAATAAAACAATTATTACCCCCACAAATTCCTATAAAATAACTTGTATTTTTAAACTATAAAAATCTTTTAAGAAGGTAACTTACATAAATTAAAGGATTAGAGGGAATATATTTTTACAACTTTTTTTTTTTGGGAAAAAAACAAAGAGAAGTAGTGCATGCATATCCTTGTATTGGCTAATGAACATATATAGTTGACATTCTCCATGATTTTTCCCTGTTTAGGAATTTTATATAAAAAGTTGAAACATGTCTTCATGATCACAAAAGAAATCTATAAAATTGACCTTTTAGAGCTGAGAATAACACACGATATTGGATCTTATTGGCCCTCAGAATATAAGTAACTAAAGCACCAAATTAAAACAGTGTCCTCCAATAATATATATATCCTTCCAAAGAAGCATAAACGTTTTAATTATTCTGATGCCATCCAACACACCCATATAGAGAGGAATAAACCCTAAAAAAGGGCCAATAATTGAAGGTTTTAATGATCACTTTAGCGACAATATAAGACGTTGCCACTGTCTGTTTATTATTGTAGGGTTGAATACTAATCAATATTTGAGCATTCAACATGGTATCTTTCTTTCTGGAAGACTTTGCATTATTGCCAAATTCCAATATCCATTTTCCATTACAATCAAAGCATTGTTGACAAAATCCCACACATTTCTTCGTGGATCTGTCTCTCTTTGGGAATCTTAATTTTATTTCCCCTTTTTTAATTAAAGACTTTGATATTAAAATAACAAGGTCTTGTCTTCATGCTACGACAAAGGGAGAGGAGTTATTGGCTGAATAGATAGATCCACTAAAATATGTGCCCATGTTCTGTGTTTGTGTGAATATGATACTTTTTCCTTAGATAATTAATTAATTAATTTAATTATTTATAAAAATATATGTTAGTTTTTATAAAATATCACTCTCAGCACTATCTGCTTGAATGCACCAGTTATCATGTGTACAATAAATAGAAATAATTTAAAAACTCAATCATAAATACGAAAGATAAAATAGATTATGATATTATTTTTAAAAATTAAAATTTATCTTTAAACTAGCTCCTATATTTATAATTAAAAGAAGTATCTTCTATCCAATATTAAAGCATAGTTGGCCTAAACAAAGTTACTCTTCTAAAAATATTTTTATATTTATAGATATTCAAATTCAAAACTTTATGTTGAGTCAATCATAATATCTTCTACTAGAACTAACCGTATAGGTAAATTTTTATTATTTTAAAAATTTTTTAGCTTATGTGTAGGATCAAATAAAACTATCTTATTTAGTGAGAGAGTTGAATGATCCTATTAAATTAATTTATTTAATTTACTGTATTTTTGGATTAGTTTTTAAAAATATAAAATTTAATTCAATGGATCTTTCCTATAAATAGTTCATATTATTATGTTTTAAATGAAGAGAATAGTCTTTAACTCTTTATGGTCATAGAGAATATGAATATGTTCTGAAATATAGTGGGCAATGATTGAAAATAATAATAATAATAATAATAATAATAATAATAATAATAAAGGAATAAATGCTTTGCCTTTTTTATGTGGGAAACAACTGGAATGGTTCTGGGTTTATGCCAGTAATCTACCACTTCACTGAACGGGTTTTAACTATGAATAGATTTTTCTTGACTTTCTAATGTTAGAAAATAATGAGAAATTAGTGGAGACCAGAACATTAATCTAACTGAAGACCTCAAGGTAGGTCAGTATACACTTTGAAGTTGGGGAAGAAGCACTTTCTTTTATTCCATGTTTGGTAATGGTAAAACTTCCTCATCACCTTGTCACAAAACTATTAATTTAATTTATCCTAAAACTGCTTCTAATTATGCTTTTATTTTGACTGTCAAACTTTTGTAGAAACTTTATACAAATGTTTTGAAATTTTTTTAATAATATTTATAATTTTTTTTTTGGGAAATTGTGAACCATACGAATACAATGATAATCTTTTAGAATATAAAAAATCAAATGCAGGGATAAAATGAAATTACAAAATTATTACCATGAAATAAATAAGTCATGAGGAGACAAATGAGATTTTACCAAAAGAGACATATCTTCATATACATTTTGTCTATTTATATTCTATAATTTAGGTTTATCTCATTTATTTGTAATATTTTGGCTAGACATAGTAGCGTGGGCAAGTATTTGGATCGGTTACAGACAGGGCTTACCCAGGCCAGTTTCTTGGCTGAGTGTAAATTTGGATCCAAAAACCCGGAGTGATGAGACCAGTTACACCAAGTTTAACCTGTCATTATGACGCATCGGGTAATCTTTATCGAATAATTCAAATTATCTACTTTTTTTTGTTATCTAAATTTTTGAAAAAATATTAGACTCACCTATGATCTAAAAGTATGACAAAGTTTTTTTTTCTCTTAGGCAATATTAAAATCAGGTAGGGCGGGCCGTCTATTACTCTCAAGTATAAACTCAGATACCTAGGAACTAGAATACCTTCCCAAACGCCGTGATTGAAACTACAATAAAATAATATTCTTTAAAGATCGAATATACTCTAAATAGTCGTATATCTTATATTTTTACTAGTTAAAGATAATTTTATCTATTTAAATTCTATAAATAAGTCATGGTGAAGTGTATGGGTTGGTTCCAAACGCACT
Source organism: Leucaena leucocephala (assembly GCA_037074615.1). Taxonomy (NCBI): domain Eukaryota; kingdom Viridiplantae; phylum Streptophyta; class Magnoliopsida; order Fabales; family Fabaceae; genus Leucaena; species Leucaena leucocephala. Next base: position 2,799,632 of record CM073525.1, read on the forward strand.
AACCTATGCAAGTTTTCTTGGCCCGTCACAAATTTAGATTTAAAAACCCGAACCGGACAGATAGGTCCAGCTCCCGCAAATCATTATGTCGGGTTATGTTTGTCGTCTACCTTAGCAAACACTTTTTGAACCGCATGCATTAGTTTTTTTAACCCTAATCCACACGATGACAATAGTTCTCGTCTGCTAATTTTGAAATGCATTACAGCTTCAGAAAATTCACACGAACAAAACAGATGACTAACTAACGTTGAGGATGCTTCTAATTGATTTACAAAGCAAATTAAGCTAGAAAACTTTTGGCCAGAATTCATTCATTTTAACGCAGAACCAATCAATCTCAGGAATTACTTTAGTAGTCATACGTAGGGCAGTGGATTACTTTAATAATCAATCTCCGAAAGTAGAAATATCGTCGCTTCCAGGACCCAAATGTGAACTCGGATTACATGTTATCCAGAAAAACTGGTTTCAACCTTCAACTATGAGGCGCATAAATGACTCGATATTAAGGTATTCGCAAAGAGGAAGGAAAGCAGATTCGGGAGCATTGCAACTATTTAAAGCAAACAAGAAGCGCCTTAAAATACTTGAAATTTGAGTGGGGAAACAAAAAATCTTAAAACAATATCAAATATTGGCAGAGTCAAAACTCTAAGTCTAAGATGATGCTTCGGTGGTCTTCTCCTCAGCAGTGGTCTTCTCCTCTGCAACAGTCTCAAAGGTCTCCCCGGCCACAAGATCCGGGACCTCGTCGTCATCCTCCTCTTGGGCCACAGTTGCACCAGCACCTGCTGCTTCAGGAGCCTGCTTTTGGAACTGCTCTGCAAGCTTCTTCAAATTTTCCAGGTTATCAGGTCCTGCATTGTTTTCATGTAACAAACAATACTCCTCTCAGCATTCAGTAAGCAGGAAAAAAAGGAAGAGAAGTTGTGAAACTGGCATGCCATGTGAGGCACATACCTAATTGGTTGAAAATGTTAGGGAGTATATCCTGCAACTCTGCAAGAGATATCATGTCAAATTTTAAATACAAATCTAGCTTTGAATTATTTTCAAGAATAAAATTCCAGAATATTAAGTGTGCGCCAAAAAATTCCTTGGTACACTCCAAATTACATGAGTTCAGTCAGATAACTAATGAAGATGCTTACTCTTTATTTGAGGCGCACCACTAACAACCCAGGTATTGGCAGCAATTGATGCTTGAACTGTAAAACATAAATTAACAATGCAATCAATACTCAATTTTGTCAAGAAGTATTTAATAGGAAAAGAAAAGCCCAAACAGACATTACCTTTAGGGTTTAGGAACTGGATAACTACATCATCCTTGAAGATGTTAACTTCTTCAATTGCAGGGATAGCATTCACCCCTATTCTCTTCAAGGTGCTCTGAAGCCTTTTGTCATCGGTAGTTGTTGTCTTGTGGACAGCCTTCTTCTTTCTGTAATTTTCAGAATTCATGTCACTGTCAAAATTGAATTCTAACATAATAATCCAGGGTAATAGCTAAAGACATGTTCCCAAATGCCTCATGCACAAGCACAAAGAATCCAAAAAAAAAAATTGGGGAGAAAAAGGCATAATGTTAATTTGCTTGTAAATATCCTAACTTCTGTTGTAAGGTGCAAAACCAGAATACGTATTTGCTTCAGATAAATACTGGAACTACACCAAGGAACAATACAAATACCAAAACATCAAATAAAAAAGAGCCTCTGCAATAATCTATATGGTATACACTAACCATAACACCAATTGAATGAAAACACCAGATCGGTACATGTATATACCTTCTCATGGTACCCTTCCCACCGGTTCGCACTGAACCGGCCATCTTCATCAACTTTTCCCTATTCATCTGCATAGAAGGAAAATGCAAGAATATAAGATTCATTTAATAATAAAATAACTGAGCTTCAATGCAGACAGCCATATATTAATTAAAAAAAAAACCTATCTGAAGCACTGATAAAAAACAATAGGACTATTGTATCCAAAATTAAAAAAGGAGTGAAAATTTTCTTCCTTCTTCCCCAAAATCCAAAAACATAAAGTTTAATTTCAAACTCCACATGCTTCAATAGAAACCTAAAATAAAATGAACTTTCATAAAGCCTCCTCAGTTCAGGTCTCCAATAATTTTCCGCAAGGAGCAACTCAGAAGAACGAAAGTTATTTTTATTCATCATCGGAGGCAATGCAGAAACCCCTGATTGAAAAAACTAGACGGCGACATAATAATAATCAATGAAGTAATCAACTCCATAACTCATCAAACATAAGCCATAAATCCGGGTTACAGGCATGAGTAACAGATTAGCTAAATGCATGAGTTTTTAACATCCCTAGCTACAAGTACTTAAATGATACTTCAGGGAGAAAATTGATAATCCCATAACAACTTTACCAATTCTATCCTTAATACTCGAGCTCAGAAAAAAAAAATGACTCCAAAATCGCAGATAATGCAAAATTCAGTTCATCAAACAAGGCGAGTAGAGCCCAAGAGAATTTAGCTGAGCGCATTCAATCATATAGAAAAAACCCCCTCAAAATCAGCATGAAAGTCACATCAACTGATACGAATAGCATTTATCAATCCCTTAAACCCTATATTCACCCCCGAAACAGGGAAAAATGATATCTAAGTAGATGCTAACATAATCGCCAAACCCAGACCCTACAGTAAATGAATTTACCGATAACCGGGTAATGATAGTCACATAAAGAAAACCAAAAATAAATTATATCTCAAATTTTCTAAAGTGAAATAGACGATTGGCAAAGATATTACCTTTGTTAAATTCCTTTGACCTTGGCGGTCTCAAGCAGGAGGGAACCTCAGTTCGCAGACCAGGAGGGAAATGGAAGACCTAACAATAGAAGAAGATAAGGACGCCCTTTTATATAAAGACGTGCAAAAACCCTACCTTTTTTTTTTGTTACAAAAACCCCACCTTTATTTATTGTCTGAATCAAATTCCTAAAGCCCTTCACCATTGGGTCGGGCAAATGTGAAGTTGGACTCCATAAAAGAAGCCCAGTTAGCTTTTCGGCACTCACGAAACGGCCGTATGTGCATAAGCCGGTTTCATACACCCACACCCTTATACGCACAAATCTAATTGACCCAAATTTCATTTCATTTTTATTATGAATTAAAAAACACAAATGATTTATATAAAAAAACAAATGACAACGACAGGTTGAGTCTAGCTAGAGTTAATTATATTTAATATTTATTAATATCTTGAATAAGATTATTTTTAATAAAGAAATATTTGTATTCAACAACAAAAAAACACAAATGATTACATGTCTTCCATCACATAGAGGAAAATTGCTAATCACCAGTTACAAAATTCACGATTAGAAGTATTTAAGGATTTAAGTTGTTAAGTGGGTGTTTATTGGGGTAACTTTTTTTAATTATGAAATTTTTTTATTTTGCACATAATTAAAAATAAATTATATGTAACTGCACCTAGATTTTTAAATAAATTTCAGTTATCTCTAGAGAATAAATTTTGCAATGAAAAATACTTGACCATGAAAGCAATCATGTTTAAACAATAGGTAAAATAAGTTGGATGAACATTGGTAAACTAAAATTAAGAAAATGTTTAGTGTCTGTTATAAACGGTCTCCATCTGCACATAATCCAAAGGCGGGAGATAAACGGTACCGTCCGTTATTGCCTTATCTGAGCAGAGAGTAGTAAGCAATCACTCTTCCAAACTCCTCCTCAGGCCTCTGTTAGTTCTCTCTCTTACCATCCTCAAATTATGGCTTCTTTACGGCCTTCATGGCTCTCTTCATTGAACCTCATCTCCCCTGCAAAGCCCTCTCTTCTCTCCTCCTCCTCCTCCTCCCCCTTTAAGCCCATCAAACTTTTCTGTGCTCTTAACCCTGAAAATGCTGAATCGTCCGAAACCACGCCCGAATCTCAGCCAGAACCATTTGACGCTGTGAAGCTCGCGTTCAGCAAAGCCAAGGCGTACAGAGAATTGCTCAAATCGAACCCCGATTTGAAACTCGAGCAAAACATTTCTGCGAGTTCGGTTGAAAAATCAAACGGGCATGACGGGCTGAGTTCGGGTCAGAATGTTGTTGGTGATAATTGTGGGCAGAAGGAAGCGCCAATGTCTTTGAAGATCGCAATGGAGAAGGCCAAGAAGTATAAGGAGAATCAAGGGATTGTGGTCGAAGAAACGGGTCAAGGTAATTTGCGCAAGCAGAAATTTCTTGCATTGATGTATTTAATTCAGTATATGGCGAACACTTAAAAGCTGCATGTAGTTTGCGCTGAAATGTGTATCTGAAATTTGAATTGGTTCTTAGGATTTGAGGGAAGGAACGAAGGGTCTTCGAGAAGTAATATTGTGGATAATAATAGTGCTGGTATGAAGGGGCAACTGTCAATTTCGAAAATGGATTTCATGGGACTTGAATTTGCGGATAAGAAACAGACGAGGGGACTGCCACCTGGATTGGTTCCAATTTCGGATTCTTTCTCAAGCAGTGATATGCCTGAAGTGGAGCTGATTGTTGGGGACACGAGCAAGTTTGATGCCGCAACTACAGCTCCCAAGCCTGAGCAAACTGAGGAAGATGATGATCTTTATAAGCCAAAAGTTTCTACTTGGGGTGTCTTTCCTAGACCCAGCAATATTTCAAAAACAGTATATAATATTTGATACTGAGCTCAGCAATTTAGCAATTTCCTCAATTTAGCTCACATTCAGTTCACTTGTTCAGGGCTTATATTAAATTTCATAATTATTTGCCCTCCTTTTTTTCCCTCAAATATCTTCTCTGTGTGTGTGTGTTTTAACTATTCTTTGGTGTTTTCAGTATGGGGGAGGAAAAGTGATACGTCCTGGCGATGGGCTAGAGACTGAAGAAGAAAAATCTGAAAAACAAGAAAAAACAAGACAATTACTTGCAGCCTACAAGAAGAAAATTGGGTTAAATATTGATCCAAAGCTAAAATCTGAGTGTGAGGAGGTAAGTATATGTCAGTTTCATTTTCTAAGGTTAGTTTGCATCTTGCTGAATCTCTTGGATTTCATAATAATTATCAATGGCTAAATGGATTTGATTTTCTTGGTTGACTTAAAAAAAAAAAGATTTTGACTTCATTTGTTAAATAGTTTGAAGAAATTGATGTCAATATGATTTCATAAAGTCGCAAAAGATTATATTCTTGTGCATTCATGAAAATCAGAGTCAGAATCAATGTTACTCAGTTTCTCCTTTGTTCTTAGGATTTATTTTGCCACTTCTTGAGCTTGCTTATTATGACTTTGGAGCATAATTATGCCAAATAACATAATGCTTACAGGCATTGAAGGAAGGTGACTCATTAATGAATGCAGGAAAGCTGAAAGAAGCATTGCCCTTGTATGAAAAGGTTATGGAGAAATTAACTTTTAAGGTAACTGCTTTTAAGTACGCTACTACTAAAACTGAAAGTAGTACACAAGTTATCTTTTATGCTTAGTTAGTTAATTAATCTCTCTCTTGACTCTACTAAATATACTGAAAAAGAAAACTTCTAATATTAATCATGTCTCTGCAGAGTGAGTTGCATGGATTAGCTGCATTGCAGTGGTCAATTTGTCAAGACTCCCTCAGCAGGTATATATAAACTTCCCATTGAATTTACTGGATCAGTGTTATTCAAATCTTTGTGTTATATGTGTTTAATCCAACATGTTTTTATTTCTTCATTTGCGAATGAACTTCCCATTGCATTCATTGAAAGGTCCAATGAAGCTCGACTTATGTATGAGAAACTTCAATCTCACCCAAGTCCTAAAGTGAGCAAGAAAGCAAGACAGTTTGTGTTCAGCTTTCAGGTAATTTACTTCGTTCTACATGAAAGTGATCTCCTGAAATATATTGCTGCAGTGGCGAGAGAGAGAGAGAGAGAGAGAGGGAATTTGTTTTATATAATTGTTGTCATGCTTGATGGGTTAAAACTTGGCAGGCTATGGAAATGATGAAGATGACAACAGGATCTCCATTTTCATTGAACACAGGCTACCAGAATTACTTTGATGCTTTTATAGAAAAAAAGTCCAACTACCCTTTACAAGAAGAAGACCTCAATGTGCAAGAAAAGGCACTAAATCAAGTTCTGCCCTATCTTCTATTTCTTATTTCTCCTATCTTCATGGTAATAATTGTTGCCTTGCAGAAGAGAATATAAACAGATTCTTTTTTGTATATAAATATAGACACCTTCTCTGTTGTATATACATGTTCACAACCACACCTTGTCTTGTTTCATAGTTGTGAGGTTCCAGAAAAAGGGAAACCGGTATATTATTCATATGTATCACTGTCATATATTCACTTAATAAATACTGTTAATCCAAACCTGTACAAATACTTGCAACTACTTATAACTATACATAACTACTTCTGTTATATACTCTCTACAATAGTTTTGGTGCTGTTGGGGATGTGGAGAAGTTAGATCTTCCACGTTACATGGAGTTTAAGAAATAAGTCACAATGGTGTAATATGAATATGTGATCAATGTAGATAAAACTTGTTGTCGGTGCTCGCAACTTATGAACAATATAGCTTATTATAAAATTTTTGTTTGATATTGATGATGATTGATGATTCAGCTTATTAACAGAGAGAAGAACGGAAAATTGCTGCTACCACATTTGGTTCTTGAAAAATGGTAGCGTTATGAATATGATTCATTTGGAATTTGCAAAAGCTTGTTAGGCCTATTAGGTTCAAACTTCAAATTCATAGAAGGTTTTGGTACCTTTTGGCAAACATCAAAACTTTAGTTTCAAAAGTATTTCTGGCCCAAACTTTAGTTTAGGAAAATTTTAAAACAAATAGTTATATTTGTCTAAAAGGGTTTTTTAACTAAACCATAGTTTAAAACCATAGTTTTGGATCCAGTAGATTCTAGAATAGTAAAAAAGTTTATGAATTACCCAATTACTATTTTATTTTTATTTTCTCCTCTCTTCTCTATCTTCTCTCTTCTCTCCTTTTCCTTCTCTGCCTATCGACGTCTTAAACTCTCTATCTTCAGCTCCTCCGTCATTGCTTGGGTGCTGTTACTGCTCACGGTGCTCCTTCTTCTGTTGTCAGTATCGCCGTCTCTCTCTTTTCTCTTCTCTGTCTGTCGCCCTGTCCTTGTCCCTATCCGTCATCTCACTTTTAGTGTCAAACTCCTTCCATCCTCATAGAGAGAGAGAAGAGGAATGATGATAAACAGTATCCAAAGATGTGAGCTGAGATGATTTTTGATTTTTATTTTTATCTCATGCACTTTTTAATAATTTATCAATCACAAAATTATTTATACTAATGATTATCCTAACACTAATTTCTTAAAAACTACTTTTTTCCATAAAATTTTCTCTAAATGTTATTTTTTAAAAGCTATCTAAATTTTTTTTCAATAGACATTTTTCAAAAGTCTAACTGCCCTTGGCGTGTGTGTTGGTTGGGAAGATCAAAGTTTGCTAAGAAAACTGTTGGCGAATAAGAAGAAGAAACATGGCTTGCATCTTCATAAAGACATGACATTTACATTGAAAGAAACTCTGTATTTTGGTGGTCCTTATCCCGTGGGATGAGTTTGAATTTCTTATGCCCTTCGAGGCGCAATGAATTTTGATTAACCCACTAATCACCATACAATATTTATTAAGCGACATTGTTCATAAGTTAAGAATATTGTATATTTTTCAAGCAAGAGAGATATCAGACAACAGTGTAACTTTTCTTTTTTAAAATATTTATGTATAGTTTACGGAAAGACATATCTAATTGAATCATAATGTTTCTATAAAAAAATTCATATATAAAAAGTAATGTTATACATTCTTATAACTAATAAACTTTGATCTAATTATTAATGATCCGTCTACTATTTATAAAGAAGGGGCGAACTTCCCTGATTAAACTCACTTAAATCTCTTTTTTTTACAAAAAATGACGTTATTATAAAATTACATATTTTATATTTTAAATATCTACAATCCTTCTTCAAATTTGTAATATATATCTTGCTATAAAAATGAATTACCGTAGCACTATTTTTTAACAAACCAAATGAAACAAAATTTCGAAAACATATTTCAGTGAAATTTTATCTTAAAAGATTTTTACATGGATGTTTATAATAAACATATATAATTCAGCGTATAAAAGGCGACGAATCTCCATTGTTTGTAGGGCACAATGGACGTTCGCTTTGACCTTTGGGTCAACGATAATAACACTATTAACGATATTAATACACAGTCTCAAACACTTTATAATGTCCATGGAATAACCTTGCTCGTTTCTGCATTTTCATCTCGTTCTTGTTCGTTTTGCATTTCCAACTTCGGTTGAATCCATCTCTGCAGACTCACAACCACAACCACAACCACTTTCATCTATGGCGGATGCTTTGGTTGGTGGTGCTTTTCTTTCTGCTTTTCTTTAGGTGGCTTTCAATGGGCTGGCTTCTCGACATGTTCTGGACTTCTTTAAAAGACCAAAACTGAACCAGAAATTGTACAATAAGTTAAACATCGTGCTATTATCCATAGATGCTGTGGTTGACGATGCAGAGCAAAAGCAGATCACTAATCCGAAGGTGAAGGACTGGATTGATTTGGTGAAAGATGCGGTGTTCGATGCTGAGGATGTCTTGGATGAGATTGTTATGAAATGTCCAAGCGCAAGCTGGAAGCTGAACAACAGAGTCAAACCAGTGCTATTGGCAAGGTACGAAACTTATTTAGTGCTTCTGTTAGTTCATTTGAGAAGGAAATTGAGTCCAGGATGAAAAATGTCCTTGAAAATCTAGAATATCTTGCTTCTCAAAGGGATATATTAAGATTGAATGAACGTGATAGGGGTGCTGGATTGAGAAGAGCTGTACCAGATAGATTGCCAACTACATCTTTAATAGATGAAGATGCAACATATGGTAGAGATGATGACAAAGCAACCATCATTGAATGGCTGCTGTCAGAGAAGTATAACAACCAACTATCTGTGATTTCTATTGTGGGTATGGGTGGTCTGGTGTAAAACCACTCTTGCCCAGCTTGTTTATAATGATAGAAGGGTGATGGATGGATTCTACCTCAAAGTGTGGGTGTGTGTCTCTGATGAGTTCGATGTCTTGAGGGTAACAAGAACAATTTATGAGGCAATCACTGGATCTAATGATGATACCAATGATTTAAATATGCTTCAAATTAAATTGAAACGACAACTAACTCAACAGAGATTTCTCCTTGTTTTAGACGACGTATGGAATGAAAATTATATGCTATGGGAGGCCTTGCAATCACCATTCAATCATGGGGCTCTAGGAAGCAAAATTCTTATAACCACTCGCAGTGGAAAAGTGGCTTCAACCATTCGTTCTACAAAAATACTTTCATTGAAGCCCATATCAGAAGGAGCTAGTTGGTCATTATTTAGCAGATATGCATTTCATGATGGAAATGTTCTTTGTTCAAGCTCTGACCTTGAAGAAATTGGTAGAAAGATCAGTAAAAAATGCAAAGGGTTGCCTTTAGCATTGAAAGCCATCGGGAGTCTCTTATACCCAGAATCATCTCATGAGCAATGGAATGGCATTTTGAAAAGTGAGATATGGGAGGAAAAAAGTGATAGCAAGATTCTCCCTGCTTTGAGATTGAGTTATTACCACCTCCCCTCTCATCTAAAAAGATGCTTTGCTTATTGTTCAATATTTCCCAAAGATTATGATTTTGATAAGGAGCATTTGATACAATTGTGGATGGCAGAAAATTTTCTGACATGTTCTCATCAAAACAAAGATATGAGAGAAGTAGGACAACAATTCTTTGATGAACTATTGTTGAGATCACTTTTTCAACTATCATCAGTAGATGAAACACGTTTTGCCATGCATGACCTTATTAATGATATGGCAAAAGTTGAATATGGAAAGTTTTGCCATAGGTTGGAGGTAGATGATGTAAATAATTTGACAAAAATGACCCGCCATATTTCATTTGTGAGAAATAATTTTGATGCATACAAACGATTTCAGGCCATATACCAGGCTGATAAGTTGCGCACATTCTTGCCTCTCTCTATGCAGGGTCATAGAAGTACAAGATGTACACTTACACTTCACTTTATATCTGGCAAGATTCTTCACAATTTGCCATCCAAGTTTAATTGCATGCGTGTTTTATCTTTGTGCGATTATTTCATCATGCAGTTGCCTGAATCAATAGGAAATCTCAAACATCTACGTTATTTGGACTTATCAGGAACACAAATAAGGAAATTGCCTGATTCAATATGTCAACTTCATCGTTTGCAAACACTAAAGTTGTGGCGTTGTCGTCTTTTGGAGAAGTTGCCAATGGATTTTCATAAACTAGCGAATCTACGTCACCTTGATTTTCGTGAAACTCAGGTGAGAGAGATGCCAAATCAATTGGATAAATTGAAAAATCTTCAAGTACTGTCATCATTTATTATAGACAAATCAAGAGAGACCAACATCAAACATTTAGAAGGACTTACTCTTCATGGATCAATTTCCATCTCGGGGTTGCAGAATGTAGTTTCTCCCTTGGTTGCTTCTGCAGTCAATTTGAGAAGCAAGATACACCTTAAGGAGTTAACATTAGAATGGTGCATAGACAATGAAAAATCGCAACATGACAAGGCTGTTCTGGAGAACTTGCAACCGCATCAAAATATTAAAAAGTTATCAGTTGGCAACTATGGTGGTATCGAGTTTCCAAATTGGCTTGCAGGTCATTCATTGTCCAATATAGTAGCCCTAGAGCTAAGAAATTGCAAATATTGTATATCCGTGCGATCACTTGGCCGCTTTCCGTCTCTCAAGTCATTGTCAATTATCGGGTTTCATAGTATAGTAACTATTGGTCCTGAATTTTGTGGAAATTGCTCTAATGCTACATCCCTAGAAATCTTGAGGTTTGGAGATATGAAGGGCTGGGAGGAATGGGAATGTGAAAATATGACAGTTACTTTCCCTCATCTTCAAGAGTTGAGTATAGAAAATTGTCCGAAATTGAAAGGACAACTTCCTCAACAACTTCCTTCTCTAAGGATACTAGTAATTTGCAATTGTGAGAAGCTTTTGTCTTCAATTCCATGGGCTCCAGGTCTTGATAAATTGGTTATAAGAGATTGCGGAAATGAGCAGTTGGAAAGGCTTCCATCAATTCTAAGAGTCCTTGACATTTCTGGACGCTTCGAAAAATTATTGTCAGTTGACAAAATTGAGAATATCATTGCCAATTGTAGCCTTGAAGAGTTGAAGTTCTCCGATTGTCCGCAGCTAGAATTCCCCCTGTGCTATTGTCATAACTTCATTCATGAAATGGATATAAGAGGAAGCTGTGACTCTCTGAAGTCTTTTCCACTAGATTTATTCCCGTACCTTTATTCATTGAAGTTGATTGACTGTAATAATCTTGAAATGATATCTATTTCAGAGGGGCACCATTATTCTCTTACAAGCTTGTACATACGGAAGTGTCCTAAATTTGTACTTTTTCCTGAAGGAGGGTTTTTGGCCCCCCAACTAGTATTGTGTTTCTTTGAAGAATTGAAGAATTTGAAATCCCTACCGGAGAAGATGGGCATTCTCTTTCCCTCTCTCACACATCTGTTAATAAAATGCTGCCCACAAGTGGAATCATTTCCAGAGGGAGGTTTGCCATCAAATCTCATATATATTGATGTCTTGGAATGTCCAAAACTCGTAGCCTCTCGAATGGGATGGCATCTGAGTAGCCTTACTTCACTACAACACTTGGGGATTGGAGATGCGGATGATGAGTCTCTTCCCGATATTGGACTACTTCCACATTCTCTTCTTAGCCTATTATTCCATAACTGCCCAAATCTCATATCATTGGAACACAAAGGCCTTTGCCATTTATCCTCTTTGGAATGCTTGGCATTTTGTGGCTGTCCTAAACTCCAATACTTTCCAAAGGAGGGTTTGCCCAGTTCCCTTTGTGAGCTACCGATTATGGGCTGTCCCTTGCTCAAAAAGCGGATCCAGAAACAAAAAGGAAAATATTGGGCAAAGATTTCTCACCTCCCTTTTGTTAGCTTTGAAGATGAAGTAGAAGTATCTTTAATTGAGCTTCTCAGTCATGAGAGCATCAGTTTTCGTACTATTCAATCATTCATTAGGTATATATTTTCTCCCTTCTTAAATTTCAGACCCTGAACATATGTTTATTTCTTTTGGCTATTTGTTTTAGATTGAAAGATCTGCTTGATCATTTGAATTTCTCATAAAAGCTAAAAGGTTGATTAGTTTGTTGCGGAAGTGCTGCACACCATAGTGTTGCCACGCAATTCTACAAACCCCACCTCTCTGTGGGGGGTTTTTGCTACTGGCATTAGTTGGTCCGATGCCATGAGCTAAGGGGAAAATAATTCATTTTAAAATTTGATGAAAAAGAAGTAACATAATTTACTCATTCAGTATATAATCTTGCTATGATATAAGATCTTTTTAGTCGTTACTTATCATGAATTTTTGTCAGCCAAACTCAATTTTACTCAACTTTTCAACAGTCATGCTTATTTTCTTGGAATTTCAAATCGTAAAAAATGTGTCTAGTTTTGCACAGACTTATTTATAGATTTACTTGTTTGTTTGAAAATTTTCACTTTTTTAGATATCAATGGTAGCAAAGCTGCATAAAGTGAACATAATTTCTTTAAACTAGCAGCTCATTTTTCGCCTGCCATGCACTTCAAATTATAATTAGGAAACATTTGGTCCCATATCATACATTAGAGAAGAACTTCGGTTAAAAATTTAATAAAAAGAATTAAGATGATTTACTTATTACGTATATTATCTTGCTGTGTCAAAACATGACATTTTTTTTAACTTTGACTAAAAGCAGATAAAAAATGCAATTCTAATTCTAGTTTCAATGCAAGAACATTCTAGTATTTGTAAAAGAGATTAGTCCTTACATGTTATGAATTCTTTTTAACCAATCTCAATCTAACTTAACTATCCAATAAAAAGAGTGATTATGAGGTGGTTCATGAGCTTGGCCCAAATTAACTTGGTTACCATTGCTGTTGAATTTGACAGTTGAGACAAGCAACTCCAAACTCCAGAGCCTGATGAGACTCAACTCTAGTGTGTATAGCATTTTCATAGTCATTCAGGTTACATTGATCTTACTTGTTGATTACCAATTGCACTTATACATACTATCTATCATAAAGAATGCCTAACACTGCTTTTTTAGATGGTCATATTAGCATACCATTGTCTGAAAGTGAGCATTTGATGATTGCACCAACCACATATTGTACCAACTTCACAGAGGTAAACATCATGTCAGTATTTTTTTCCTTTTTTATTTCAAATCTTTTAGTCATATATTTTATATTGAGTGGGAAGAGTTTTTATAGTGTTCTTGATGATTGAAGCAGGAAGACATTGCTGTCCCGCCCCTATTCTAACAAGTATTCTTTTGCATTAGGTCCACATTATGAGTCAGGTTTATTGTACTTTGAAGGAAACGAATCCATTGCTTAAAGTGAAAGAGTTGAGCTTCAGCATGGTGAATATGCAAATGGAGATTGGGAGATTGCCCAGAAAATTCAATGCTCTCCAACTGCTCATAATTCTACGACTACAACTCCCTTGCAAATTGCTGAGTTTCCATTAGCCTTGTACAGTTCTTATTTTTTGTAAATTTGGACTTGTAAGATCTTGTGGGATTATGGGTTGCCTTTGGATATGGTTGTGAACGCCTTCATGGCAATTCTGCTGTAAAGAGATTGCTGCGTTTTGGTTGAGAAAATATTAAGGGTGTAAAAAGTCTCTAAAAAGTTACCAATAATCTTATAATCTAATGAAATAAATGTTTATATATAAGTGAGAGGTCTCTAACCCATCGTCGTCCGTGGGTTCAGCTGGTGAAGGGGTAAGACATGCTACCATTTGGAGCGTGTTCGAACCCTGGGGAGTACCACTTTGTTGTGGTTCCAGTCGCGGCGCTTGGGGAGGCATCCTAGCTCTTAGGTGCCTAGATTTACGCATGAGGGTAATAGACGGCTCGCCCTGCCCGACATTGGTATCGCCTAGGAGGAAGGGAGACTTTACCCTTAGATCGTGGGTGAGCCCAACCCCTTTCTAAAAATTTTGTAACCAAAAAAAAAAAAAGTGAGAGGTCTCTAGTTCTATGTAGTTAATATTTTCTCTCTAAGTTTTTTTTTTAAAAAAAGGTGTGAGAACTGAGAAGATTTCCCAAGGATAGTAAAGATTTAATTTTCTTCTTGAATGAATTTTGATTACCTACTCTGAAATTTGAATACGAACCTTTTATAAATTGGGTTTCCGATATGGGATCTAGTTAACCTCTTTTGCTCTTTGTTTTCAATAATCTTATTTGTCTAAATTGTTTTGGTAGAACTACTTTATTTTAAATATTTTTCTATGTTAAATATTTATAATTATAATCCTTCTTTAGATGTGTAAAAAAGATATATACTAATATAAGCGAATTCCAATTGCCCTATTTCTTAACCACAATGTCTTTATATCTAACGTTTATTTAATATGAGAAGTATCAAATATGTATTTCATTAATGCAAAATAATTTCTTTTGGCCAACCGAATAAAACAAAATTTTAAAAACATACTTCAGTGAAATTTTATATTACAATCCTTTTTTACATATATGTTTATAATAAAAATATATAATTTTAGCGTATAAGGGGCGACGCATATATGTTAAGCACAATGCACGGTCGTTTTGACCTTGAGGCTTGAGCACAATAATGTTTTTATATAATATCAATATTGTATTCTATCAAAAAAAAAAAAAAAAAAGTCAAAGAAATGATTCAACTTGGATTTGGTAGTTCCCTGTCTGAAACTTGGAACCTCAAAGTCTTTACTGTGCTCAATATTTTCTAGCGTGGTTGACGGTTTCAGGGATATAAGCTGAACGCATTTTACAAGCCACATATCGCTTCTGCATTTTCATCTCGTTCTTGTTCGCTTTGCATTTCCAACTTCGGTTGAATCCATCTCTGCAGACGCACAAGCACATCGGCTTCTTCATCTATGGCAGAAGCTTTGGCTGGTGGTGCATTTCTTTCTGCTTTTCTTCAGGTGGCTTTCGACAGGCTGGCTTCTCGGGATGTTCTCGACTTCTTCAAAACACCAAAATTGAACCATGCATTGCTCAATAAGTTGAAGATCGTGCTGTTATCCATCGATGCTGTTGTTGACGATGCAGAGAAAAAGCAGATCACTAATCCGAAGGTGAAGGACTGGATTGATTTGGTGAAAGATGCGATGTTCGATGCTGAGGATGTCTTGGATGAGATTGATTATGAAATGTCAAAGCGCAAGCTGGAAGCTGAACACCAGAGTCAAACCAGTGCTATTGGCAAGGTACGAAACTTCTTTAGTGCTTCCGTTAGTTCATTTGAGAAGGAAGTTGAATCCATGATGAAAAATGTCCTTGAAAATCTAGAATATCTTGCATCTCAGAGGGACATATTAAGATTGAATAAACGTGAGAGCGTTGCTGAATTAAAAAGTTCAGTATCAGATAGATTGCCTACAACATCGTTGGTAGATGAAGCTGGAACATACGGCAGAGACGATGAAAAAAAACAATCATTGACTGGTTGCTGTCGGACAGTAATAGCAATAAGCTATCTGTGATTTCTATATTGGGTATGGGTGGGATGGGTAAAACTACTCTAGCCCAGCTTGTTTACAATGACACGAGGGTAATGGATGAATTTGAACTCAAAGTCTGGCTTTGTGTTTCTGAAGAGTTTGATGTCTTGAGGTTAACAAGAACAACTTACGAGGCATTCACCATGTCAAAAGATGATACAAATGATCTAAATATGCTTCAAATGAAATTGAAGCAGTTCTTGAGCCAGAAGAGATTTCTTCTCGTTCTAGACGATGTTTGGAATGAAGATTATATACTATGGGAGGCCTTGCAATCACCATTCAATCATGGGGCTCAAGGAAGCAAAATTCTTCTGACAACTCGCAGTGGAAAAGTTGTATCAACCATGCGTTCTACTAAAATACTTCCCTTGATGCCCTTATCAGAAGGAGATAGTTGGTCATTATTTAGCAGATATGCATTCCATGATAGAAATGTTCTTTGTTCAAACTCTGACCTCGAAGAAATTGGTAGAAAAATCAGTAAAAAATGCAAAGGGTTGCCTTTAGCTTTGAAAGCCATCGGGAGTCTGTTATACACAGAATCATCTCACGAGCAATGGAATGGCATTTTGAAAAGTGAGATATGGGAGGAAAAAATTGATAGCAAGATTCTCCCTGCTTTGAGATTGAGTTATTGCTACCTCCCCTCTCATCTCAAAAGATGCTTTGCTTATTGTTCAATATTTCCCAAAGATTATGATTTTGATAAGGAGCATTTGATACAACTGTGGATGGCAGAAAATTTTCTGACATGTTCTCATCAAAACAAAGATATGAGAGAAGTAGGACAACAATTCTTTGATGAACTATTGTTGAGATCACTTTTTCAACTATCACCAGTAGATGAAACACGTTTTGCCATGCATGACCTTATTAATGATATGGCAAAAGTTGAATATGGAAAGTTTTGCCATAGGTTGGAGGTAGATGATGTAAATAATTTGACAAAAATGACCCGCCATATTTCATTTGTGAGAAATAATTTTGATACATACAAACGATTTCAGGCCATATACCAGGCTGATAAGTTGCGCACATTCTTGCCTCTCTCTATGCAGGGTCATAGAAGTACAAGATGTACACTTATTCTTCCCTTTATATCTGGCAAGATTCTTCACAATTTGCCATCCAAGTTTAATTGCATGCGTGTTTTATCTTTGTGCGATTATTTCTTCATGCAGTTGCCTGAATCACTAGGAAATCTCAAACATCTACGTTATTTGGACTTATCAGGAACACACATAAGGAAATTGCCTGATTCAATATGTCAACTTCATCGTTTGCAAACACTAAAGTTGTGGCGTTGTCGTCTTTTGGAGAAGTTGCCAATGGATTTTCATAAACTAGCGAATCTACGTCACCTTGATTTTCGTGAAACTCAGGTGAGAGAGATGCCAAAGCAATTGGATAAATTGAAAAATCTTCAAGTGCTGTCATCATTTATTATAGACAAATCTAGAGAGACCAACATCAAGCATTTAGCAGGACTTAATCTTCATGGATCAATTTTGATCTCGGAATTGCAGAATGTAGTTTCTCCCTTGGTTGCTTCTGCAGTCAATTTGAGAAGCAAGATACAACTTAAGGAGTTAACATTAGAATGGTGCATAGACAATGAAAAATCGCAACATGACAAGGCTGTTCTGGAGAACTTGCAACCTCATCAAAATATAAAAAAGCTATCAGTTGGCAACTATGGTGGTATCGAGTTTCCAAATTGGCTTGCAGATCATTCATTGTCCAATATAGTAGCCCTAGAGCTAAGGAATTGCAAATACTGTATATCCGTGCCATCACTTGGCCTCTTTCCGTCTCTCAAGTCATTGTCAATTATAGGGTTTCATAGTATAGTAGCTATTGGTCCTGAATTTTGTGGAAATTGCTCTAATGCTATATCCCTAGAAATCTTGAGGTTTGGAGATATGAAGGGCTGGGAGGAATGGAAATGTGAAAATATGACAGTTACTTTCCCTCATCTTCAAGAGTTAAGTATAGAAAATTGTCCGAAATTGAAAGGACAACTTCCTCAACAACTTCCTTCTCTAAGAATAGTAGTAATTTACAATTGTGAGAAGCTTTTGTCTTCAATTCCATGGGCTCCATGTCTTGATAAATTGGTTGTAAGAGATTGCGGAAATGAGCAGTTGGAAAGGCTTCCATCAACTCTAAGAGTCCTTGACATTTCTGGACGCTTCGAAAAATTATTGTCAGTTGACAAAATTGAGAATATCATTGCCAATTGTAGCCTTGAAAAGTTGAAGTTCTCCGATTGTCCCCACCTAGAATTCCCATCGTGCTATTGTCATAACTTCATTCATGAAATTGAGATAAGAGGAAGCTGTGACTCTCTGAAGTCTTTTCCACTAGATTTATTCCCGAACCTTCATTCCTTGAAGTTGAATGACTGTAATAATCTTGAAATGATATCTATTTCAGAGGGACACCATTATTCTCTTACAAGCTTGTACATACGAAAGTGTCCTAAATTTGTATGTTTTCCTGAAGGAGGGATTTTGGCCCCTCAACTAGTATTGTGTTTCTTTGAAGAATTGAAGAATTTGAAATCCCTACCAGAGAAGATGCACATTCTCTTTCCCTCCCTGACATATCTGGTAATAAAATGCTGCCCACAAGTGGAATCATTTCCAGAGGGAGGTTTCCCATCAAATCTCAAACATCTTGATGTCTTGAAATGCCCGAAACTCATAGCCTCTCGAATGGGATGGCATTTGAGTAGCCTTACTTCACTAGGACACTTAGGGATTGGAGATGCAGATGATGAGTCTCTTCCTGATATTGGACTACTTCCACCTAGTCTTGTTAGCCTTAGATTCCATAACTGCCCAAATCTTAGTTCATTGGAACACAAAGGTTTGGACCACTTATCCTCTTTGGAATGCTTGGGATTTTGTGGCTGTCCTAAACTCCAATACTTTCCAAAGGAGGGCTTGCCCAGTTCCATTTGTAAACTACGGATTGTTGGCTGTCCCTTGCTCAAAAAGCGGATCCAAAAACGAAAAGGAAAATGTTGGGCAAAGATTTCTCACGTCCTTTTTGTTAGCATTGAAGATGATGTAGTATCTTTTAGTGAGCTTCTCGCTCATGAGGGCATGGGTTTTCCTGCTATCCAGTTACTGATTAGGTATATGTTTACTCCTTTTTTAAATTTTAAATCATGAACATATTTTCCTCTCTTTTGGCTCTTTGGTTTAGATTGAAATATTTGGTTGATTATTTGAATTTCAAATCATACAAAAGTCTAATCTGGCATTAGTTAGTCTGATACCATGGACTAAGAGGAAAAAGATCTTTTTAAAATTTAATGAAAAAGAAATAATACCATTTACTTATGCTTTATAGAATCTTGTTGAGTTCTGATATGAAATCTTTTTAGTCATTACATATGATGAATTTTTGTCTGCCAAACTCAATTTTACTCAACTTCTCAATAGTCATGCTTATTTTCTTAGAATTTCAAATCATAAAAATAATTTATTTTTACACCGATCTTTTTATAGATTTAGTTGGTTATTTGAATTTTTCTTTTTTGTTGATATCAGTGACAGTGATAGTAAGCCTCATAAAGTGAACATAATTTCTTTAAACAAGCAGCTCCTTTTTCGCCTGTCATACACTTCAAATTCTAATTAGTAAACAATTGGTCCCATATCATGCATCAGAGAATAACTTTGGTTTAAAATTGAATAAAAAGATATAATATGATTTACTTATTACCTATGTTATCTTGCTGTGTCAAAATATGACATTTTTTAACTTCATTAAAATCTGATAAAAAAATGCAATTCTAATTGTTTCAATCTAAGAACAATTTAGTATTTGTAAAAGAGATTCAGTCCTTACGTATTATGAATTCTGTTTTACCAAACTCAATTTAACTCAACTTTTTAATAAAAATGAGTGATAATGATGTGGTTCATGAGCTTTGGTTGATGATATTGGCCCAAATTAACTTGGTTTCTATTGCTGTTGAATCTGGCAGTTGAGACAAGCAAGTTGAGTGGTGCAACAACCCAAACTCCAGAGCCTGATCGGAAACTCTAGTGTGTAGAGCATGTTCTTGTTCTGGTTTCATTGATCTTTTACTTGCTGATTACCAATTTGAACTTCAAACATCCGATCTATCATAAAGGATGCCTAACGCAGCTTTTTAGATGGTCATATTAGCAGACCATTGTCTGAAAGTGAACATTTGATGATTTTATCAATCACCTTCACAAAGGTACACATAATGTCAGTATTTTCTTGCCCTTTTTTTATTTCAAATCTTTTAGTCATGTATTTTATATTGAGTGGGAAGAGTTTTTTCAGTGTTGATGATTGATGCAGGAAGACATTAATGTCCTTTTTGTTGTTGCTGTTGTCCCATACTCTAACAAAGTATTCTTCTGCATTAAGTCCATGTTGTGAGTCAGGTTTATTGTGCTCTGAAGGAAACGAATGCAGTGCTTATAGTGAGAGAGTTGGGCTTCAGCAAGGTGAAGATGCAAATGGACATTGGGAGATTGCCCAGAAAAGTCAATGCTCTCCTACTGCTCATAATTCTATGATTACAACTCCCTTGCAAAACGCTGAAATCTATCATCTTCACTTTCTGAGCTTCTATTACTCTAGCACACTTTCTTTAAAAGTTGAACTCTGGAGATCTTGTGGCATTAACTTTTCTTCTTTCATGAGTAAAAATCCTGTCTGTAAGGGTTGCCTTTGGACATGGTTGTAAACACCTTAATGGCAATTCTACTGTAAACAGCTTGCTGGGTTCTTGGTTGAGAAAATATTAAGATTTGATTGTCTTCTTGATTCAGCGGTGATTACCTACTGTGGATAAAAAATTCTTTTGGTTTTTGCTTGAGGATATAAATTTAAAACACTTAAGTAAAAGAACAGAAATTTGAGCAACCAAGAAGGTCCCTGCGTATGCTTCAAATACTAACAGCTGACTGCTGAGTATTTGTCTCATACGCCTAACAATACTTGAGATTTGAGTCTCCTTCATTCTGTTGAACATGGGCCTCAAGCCCAATTTTAGAGTTTAGGCGCAGAAGACATGGGGAGGGGTGTTTTTGGTATTCTAAGGTTGACAGTTATAGCGGAGAGGATTTTAAATAGCATGGGAGATTTCTGTAGAGGGTATGGTAAATCTGGTACGGTGAGTGACTTGGGAGAGTCATGTACCTCTCGAATGCATTGTGTGGTGTGTTTCTTCTGTTGATAGAGCTTTCCTCCATTAGATCTACACTTTACGGAGGGTTTACTACTAAATAATATTACTCTTCTAGTCCTTTATATCTTATATAACTAATTTAATTAGATTGAATAAGTTAGTTAAGTTAGTTATTATGATATAATTTTTAAAACATTATAATTATCTTTTTTAATTATCTCTATCTCTTTCTTATTTGATTATTGTTAAGGGAATATCAATAGGGGTAATTTGAGAAAAATTCAATAATATAAAAAATAGATCTTAAATTAAGAATCAAAATTAACTCCATAATTGGGTTTTACTTTAAGGACTAGAGAAGTATTTTAGAGATATATTTGGATAATTTATTTTTTTTTGTTACTCACCTAATTTATCGGAGTTTTGCCCCGACTAAATCCGGATCTGACTCGCGTCACATACCTAATTATAGTGGGTGAATATTCTAATAAATTTTTTTTATATATGTCAAAATTTAAACTCGAGATACTTTATAGGCACATACATGTCATAACCAGTATCTCCTATCCGCCACCTACTATCCAAAATAAAGGACAAACAATCCTAACCACTATCCCGAAGGGTATCCTTTAGGCCTCTTCATTAACCTGATTCAGCTACTATTCTTACTTTGGATTAGTCATCTTTTCATGAATTTAAGACCACTGCCCAGAAATTGATGATAAAGGAAAAACAGTTGAGGGTGTTCTCTTGAACCAACTAGATTGTCCTAGGAAGAGTTGATGAAAACTAAATAGTATAATTTGTCTATTTTCACATTAAGTAATATTGACTATGAATGTGATGCTATGTTCAGCCTCTTGGATTTGTTCAACTTCTCAACATTTTGGAAAAAAAAAATCCACCTTATACAAATGCGTATCATAATCTACGTACAGTTAAATATTACTTAACATTTTAAAGTATTTTTTCTATTAATATTTGTTATCATAAACTAATTTTTAGTCATCAATTGTCTTAAAGTATTTTCTCAACAACACTTAATATTTTAAAATATTTTTAGTGTAATTTTTCTTTTAAATTATTTTTCTTAATAGTGACCAGCACCATAAATTTAGAATATTGAGTGATACTAAAAAATATTTTAAAATATTAGATATATCAAAAATTATGTTATAAAATTGAATAATATTAAAAAAATATTTTAAAATGTTAGATATAGTAAAAATTAGTTTAGGGTAGTACTATTGAATGCCACTTAACATATATACATATATATATATATATATATATATATAAGTTATGAAAAAGAGAATTCAGTTTTCAACTTTGGTGCAATACACAGAACCCATAGTAGTTGACATTAAAAGTATTGTTAAGTGACTCTGAAAGGACTAATTACATAATATTTTTGCTGGCGAGAGAAGTCAGATTGAACTGCAGCAAAATATACAAGCAGTGTATTTTTATTGTAAATTGATTAAGAAAAACTCAACTTCTTTGTTTTTGGTATACAAAAATTTAAGTAAAGGAATGATTGAGGAAGGAAGGTACCTAATCTCGAACCCGCACCATTATAGAATGTTCATAAAGACCATTCCACAAAACCACAGGCGAAATCGGTTTAAAAAAGTTTAAGTCGATTGCTAATCCTTCATCAAAGCTATGGTCCAGTCCAAAACTTAAGAGGGCACGAGACTTTACAAACCGCCTAAAAGCAAAACGTTAGCTTTATTTGTTTTTTTTGACACAATCTATTTTATACCTTAAATCTATATGGGCCAGCCCATATGATCGGGCCAGCCCATGAACACTTCAATAATAAATTTATAATAGGAAAATGAAGAGACTTGGGAGTAACGTGATAAAAAGTTTAATATTTGATTATGATCCAATTATGAATCTTAACTAACTTAGCATCTTAATCGTGATACCACCAAGAAAAAACAACACTACCATCTTAATCGGTTTATTGCTTTTGGCCCAAAAAAAACATAGTTCGCCATATTTTTTTTTTATTACAAGAAACTAATACGTTTCCGACTCTATTAATTAACTGAGTGGTTCTAGAATTATTAGTTATGATATAAGTTTTTTTAATAAAATTTTAAAAGCTAACCTATTTAAATTTTTTATTTATAACACACAAAAGAAGAAGAAAATCAATATTGTTCTCTTCTCCTTCAACTGACATGAAAGGACAAAATAAAAACCCTATCATCAATCAATCGATGAGATTGAGGTCATTTTGTCTACTTTTAGCATCAAAGCTAACGGTGTATTTGCCAAACTTCCCCTAATTTTCATCGAAATAAAGAAGTTAAATTTTGTTGTAGTTACGTAGGAAAAAA
Organism: Leucaena leucocephala; assembly: GCA_037074615.1. NCBI lineage: Eukaryota > Viridiplantae > Streptophyta > Magnoliopsida > Fabales > Fabaceae > Leucaena > Leucaena leucocephala. Next base: position 2,822,920 of record CM073525.1, read on the forward strand.
AACTAATTAATTTTTAAATAGATTAAAAAATTAAATTAATTAATTATAATTATTATAATAATTAATTAATTAATTTAAATAAATTTAAAAATATTAACATAAATTAATGTAGAGAGATTAAATTTAATTATAATTAAAAAAAATCAGAGAGGATGGGAGTAATATTTAATGTGAATGGAATCAAAGGATAATTTCAAAAAAACTAATAGTTTGTGGGCGGAAATTCCAGCCAAAAATATAATAATTTATTGGATGGAAGATTGTCAACCCCTCTATTATCTTCGCGCTCTCGTTACCGTCTGCAAGATACCAGTCGTTGAGTTTCCCTCCACTTCCTGCATTCCGAAAAAAAAAAAGAAAGCTTACGATCATGGCAGCTGAAATGTTGGCTGGGGCCTTTCTCAATGCTTTTGTGCAGACTTTGTTTGCCCGGATGGCCTCTCGTGAGATGCTAGACTTCCTCAAGGGACTAAAACAGAGCAATGGCCCCAATCTTCAACTTGACAAGTTGAAGATAACACTGCGATCCGTCGATGCTCTGGTCAGTCATGCAGAGGAGAGGCAGGCTGCAGATGTTCATGTCCGAGAATGGGTCAACGATCTTAAAGATGCCATGTTTGAAGCAGAGGACATTTTGTATAAGATCATTACAACTACAGTAGCTTCAAATCTGAAAATGGGAGCTGAATTAGGGAACGGAACAACAAATAGGGTGAGTTTCTTTTCTCCTGCCTCCCTTTCTAAGTTTAGCGATGGGATAAATATGATTATTGAAAAGTTGGAAAATTTAGTGAGACAAAAGGAAGTTCTGGGTTTGATGGAACTCTTCAGTGGTATTCCTACAAATAAATTTCAAACATCTTCTTTAGCAGGAAAGTCTGGTATTTATGGAAGAGATTCTGATAAAGAATCTATTATCAAACTGTTGCTATCGGATTCTGGATCTGGTGCTGATAAGATATGTGTCATCCCTATAGTTGGGATGGGTGGGGTTGGGAAGACAACCCTTGCTCAAGTTCTTTACAATGATGACAAGGTGAAGGAGCATTTTGACCTGAAAGTTTGGGTTTGTGTTACCCAAGAATTTGACGTGTCTAAATTGACAAGGACCATTTTAGAAGCAATTCCTTTAACATGTGATGGATTGGATCTCAACCAGCAACAGATTAAACTCAAGGAGTTTCTTGACAATAAGAGATTTCTCATTGTTTTAGACGATGTCTGGAATGAGAATTATATTATTTGGGAAACCTTACGACGTCCCTTTGAATATGGGGCACGAGGAAGTAAGATCGTAGTGACAACACGGAGTGAGATTGTCGCGTCAACCATGCTCACGGTTCCAATTTATCTTTTAAAACCACTATCAGATGATGATTGTTGGTTGTTATTTGCAGAGCATGCATTTGAAGGGATAGAATTGGATAAATCTGCTAAGTTGAGAGATATAGGAAGAAATATAGTGAAAAAATGTAGTGGACTACCGTTGGCAGCCAAAGCTCTTGGGGGTCTCTTGCGCTCAAAAAGAGATGAAAGTGAATGGGAGAAGGTATTGAAAAGTGATATATGGGATTTTCCAGAGGGTAGGAGCAATGTTCTTCCTGCTCTAATGTTAAGCTATCACTATCTTCGCTCACATCTTAAGCGATGTTTCACCTATTGTTCCGTGTTTCCAAAGAATTATCAATTTAAACAGAAGGAACTAGTGCGCCTATGGATGGTGGAAGATCTTCTGCTTCTGCAACATTCTGATAGAAATGCAACAATGGAAGAAGTAGGTAAAGAATATTTCAATGACCTCACATCTAGGTCATTCTTTCAGCAATCAAGCAAAAAGTGCTTCTTTATTCATGATCTTATGGGTGACTTGGCTAAATTTGTTTCTGGAGAATTCGCCTTCAGATTAGAGGGTGTAAAGACACATGTCATGTCAAAAAGAACTCGTCACTTGTCATATTGCAAGTTGAAATTTGATGATATAGAGAATATTATGGCCATATGCGAAAATCTGCGCACCTTCCTCCCATCACAAGTGTTATCATGGTCTATATGCTTAAACAACGAGGCTGTAAGTGTCTTACTTTCAAACCTAACAAGGTTGAGGGAACTTTCCCTCTCTAACTGCCGCAATTTGACAGTTATTCCTGATTCAATTGGTAATTTGATACATTTAAGATATTTAGACCTCTCTTCGACATCGATCTCCAAGTTACCAGACGCCACAGGTTCTTTGTTCAATTTGCAGACTTAGCTGTTGACAAATTGTCCATACCTGGATGAATTGCCTTTCAACCTGGGAAGGCTAACTAATCTCAGATGTTTGGATATAAGTGGAACAAAATTAAGTCAGATGCCACCGCATATTGGTAGATTGAAAAATCTTCAGATACTAACAGCTTTTGTTCTAGGTAACAGATGTGGATCGAGCATCAAAGAGTTGAAGGAACTTTAATTTCTTCGTAAAAAGCTCACCATTTCAAATCTGCAATATGTTACTAGTCCTGAGGATGCTATGATGGCTAATATGATTGGTAAAGAGAAGCTTAACGAATTGGTGTTGAAATGGAGTGGGACCACAACTAATTCAGAAGAAGATAGAAATGTACTTTATCACTTGAAACCTCCTAAAGCATTGACAAAACTTACCATCACTGGTTATGGGAGCACATCATTCCCAGACTGGTTAGGGAGATGTCAGTTTTTTAATTTAGCATCTTTATGTCTTGATAACTGTGAAAATTGTGTTCTCTTGCCACCACTTGGGCAACTGCCTTCGCTGAAAGCTCTCTCATTAACACGGCTTTCACTTGTAGTTTCTATCAGTGATTCTTTTTATTACATTCCTTCTGACCAAGTTGAGCCTCCCACAGAAATGCAGTAAGACCATTTAGGTCCCTTCAAACTTTGCGCTTTGAGAGCATGCCCCAGTGGCAAGAATGGCTTACTTTCACAGTAATGGGTGAAAATGAAGTTGAAGCATTTCCTCGTCTTCAACAGCTTTATATAAAAAATTGCCCAAAACTGAAGGGCTTGCCCAAAAAGCTACCTTTTCTTGACAAACTGGTGATTTCAAAGTGTGATCAACTTGTGGCTAAAGTTCCCCCAACAATCCGGGAATTGCAGTTGAAAGACCGTAAGATAGTATCAATGAAAGAACTGCCACCTCGTTTGTTGGATCTGTCAATTGGTGGATATGATGCTTTTGAGTTTCCGTTTGGGGGTGTTGATGACAGGAATTGTTCTATTAAAAATTTAAGCATCACAAGCTGCCGTGTCATTTGTCGGCTTCCTCAAATTGGCCTTGCCAACACATTGAAGTCCCTTAATGTTACGAACTGTGGGGATAATTGAGCTTCCCATGGACCAATGTTTTGCAACTCTTGAGAGTTTATGCATAAAATTTAGCTTTGGTTCTTTGAAGTCCTTCGTTTTAAGTTTCTTTCCAAAGCTGAGCCATCTTGACCTTGAAGGATGTCAGAATCTACAGTCTCTTTCAACTTCAGGGGATCACTTGCAGCATTTTCCATCTCTCAACTCCATAAGGATCAGTAATTGTCCTAATTTTGTCTCTTTTCCAGAAGGTGGCCTCTTAGCTCCAAATCTGACTTATCTCCTTGTTGATAATTGCAAAAATTTAAAGTCATTTCCCCATCAGATGAACAACCTGCTTCCTTCTCTAGTGACTTCGAATATATGGCTGTGTCCAGAGCTTGAGTCGTTTCCAGCAGGAGGACTGCCAAAAAGTTTACATTCATTAGAGATCATTCGCTGTGACAAGCTCTTTGCAAAAAGAAAGAACTGGGATTTGCAAAGACTCCCTTCTCTTCGAAGTTTTGGTATCAAAGGCGTGTGCAAAGATGGTGAATCCTTCCCAGAAGAATGGTTGCTTCCATCGTCTCTCGCTTCCCTTTATATACGTAAACTCCAGAATTTTAAGTGTATGAATGGAGGTGGCATCCAGAAATTGACCTCTTTAGAGACTTTGGGGATAGGAGACTGTTCAGAACTTCAGTGCATGCCAGAAAAACTACCTGCCTCACTTTCTGCCCTGCATATCTGGAATTGTCCATTGCTTGAACAAAGATGCAATGGGGAAAAATCCGAAGATTGGCCAAAAATTGCTCATATTCCCCGGATACGGATCAACAGAAGATTAGTCAGATATGGCTAAACTTCATATTGCAGAAATGTCTCTATCCCTTTTCAGACATTGGCACAAGATTCGTTCCTTGCTGAGCCACAAGCTTGAGTGCATGGTTAGTTTCAAAAATAGAGTGCATGATTAGTTTCAAAAATAGATAAATTCTAGCTGCTGTTCACTAGGGTTGAAATTGAAATCCATGTTTAAGCCCCTTAAATCTATTTAATATTTTTAATGGTATGTTTGCTTTTGTAACTGGTGGTGGTGGATGTGAAGGACCTTTTTCTAGTTTAAAACACTGATATTGGTTTCAGCTTGGAGGTTTTGTTCTGTTGACTATGAATTCTGCTTTAGTTATATGTATATGGAGTAACATTTCTTTCCTTTTGAATATTCATTTTCTTACGTGCTTTTGATACTTTTCATGTAATAGTCAGAAGCTATATGTCTGAGTTGGGAACCCTCATGATCTAAGACCTGTCTTGACTGACTAAATATGCATTAGAGCTGCTTCTGGAATGCATCATTTGCTTCGCACAAGTTTGTTCCATGCAATCTCAGAGGCAAGATTTTTTTTCCTGCTGTTTCAACTGTAATCTGGAATGAATTTCCTCTAAGTAATTATGTTTATAACTACCAGCTTCTTCTCATGGTCAAAGTATTGAAATAAAATTTTTACTGGACCAGAGTTGTCTAAGTTTTATGGATCCTGGCCTCTCCAGGTGAGCACAAAGTAGACCTACTTTATCTTCACCTTAACATTCTAGGAGCTTAAAATCAGTAGACATTCTGTATCCATTTTTGCTCGTTTTGTGCCTTCTCACTCAGTTAGGATCCTCTTGGAATCTGCAGTACTTAATTGCGATGATTCAGAAATTTCCAAGGACGATGGTGAAAGGATTATTGATTGGGGAAATCAATCATTCAGGCAAGTTTAATTCCATTTCAAGATCATCCCCTTCACATTGCAGCTTCAGAATGTTGAAGAAATTTTTGAAGTCAATCGGTCTTAATGGGTTTGCCAATATATTGAGGGATGAGAATGCTTATTCATTTTGTGTAATTGATGTTTTTCCCACTGGAAAATGAACAAGAGTGTTGAGTTAATAAAGCATGTCCAAAAAGATAGAACAGCATGGTGTATCTCTCTTGTAATTTCCTTCAATAATACATATACAGCTCATGTGTGGTTGAAATCCCCTTTAATTGATGATGGGGATCTTGGATTATAAGAAGCCCATACATTAACTAGTTTCTGTTTATATTTAGCTTTGATTTTGACTGTAAGAGATATTGCAATTATATTAATACATTGGGTCCTAAACCTATGAGTTAGGTAATAACTATTTTTTAAATATTAATAAAATTAATTAAATTAGTTATTTGTAAAATATGTATTAATTTTTAAAAAATATTTATTCAATTATTTATATTAAAAACTAATACATTAACAGAAATCTTCCTTTAAAATGTGCAATAATAGAGACAATTTAAAAAGAATTTTATAAATTTAAAAGATAAAATAATTAAGTTTTATATTTAGAAGGAAAAAAATTAACTAGTTCTTATATTTAGAATTGAAAGAAGTAATAAATTAATATTATTGAAAATAAAAAAGAAAAAAAAAGAACTCTAATTTTGTGCCAAAGAAGATGAAGTGAGAAAAGCAGAGGATTTTTTTTCTATCAATTCATGATGATGATGATCATCAAAAGCTTGTATTTGCTTGTGGGAGGCACTAGCAACCATGCTTCTGTTCATGCTGGGAAAGGCTTTTTGAGCGTGCTGGCTTCTTTCTATCATTCCAATTCTGTGATCAACGCCACCATTTTGAAAAACTTTGGATGATTTTCTAATTCACACACACAATATATATATATATATATATATATATATATATATATATATATATATGAATGTGATGGATTTTGCTTCACTCCACCAATCCAAACAGAAAATGTGCCAATTCTAAAGTGCTAGCATTGCTTGTAAGGGAAGCAAGCTTTTTAGTCAAATAAATAAATAAAAGAAATTAGCAAACGTGCTTCACAAAAGCTGCCAATCACCACGTGCTTGATCGTAATATGATTGTGACCATTTTAGATTACTTGGATCCCAAGCTACAGAAAGTATCGTTCAATAAATTAAACCCTATTTTGGATACGTCCATGTACCGACTAAAAAAATCGATTCACCGGTTCATTATTCACATTCCTCTTAGGTTCTAATTTCCAGATTAATTAAGTTCACACGAAAGCTTAAGTGCTAGGCACTGTAAATAAGTGTAATCTCCCATCTATAAGTAAGTGCTATGCACAGTAACCAAATAAGCACAACATCTCCGAATTCAAAAGAGAAAAATGGCTTTGTCTCTCAACATCCTCATCGTTCTCTTGTCTTCTTCTTCGTACTTCTCCATTATCAATGGAGCTTTCTCAGAACAAAACCCGATCACCTTAACCACGAAACGCATGGAAAAAACCACTCACCTTCACTTCTTCTTCCACGACACCCTCGATGGCAAGAACCCTAGCGCTGTCAGAATCATTACCCCTGAAAAGGGCAATTTCGGAACCACATTAATGACGGACGACCCTTTAACAGAAGGGCCAGAACCAAGCTCGAAGCTTGTGGGGAGAGCTCAGGGAATGTACGCGTGGGCGTCTCAACACAACGTCGTGTTGCTGATGGTGATGAATTATGCGTTTACAGAAGGCATTTACAGAGGCAGCTGACTCAGTGTTCTTGGGAGGAACCCTCCAATGGAAGATGTTAGAGAGATGCCTATTGTTGGAGGAAGTGGTGCGTTTCGATTAGCCAGAGGTTTTGCTTTGGCTCATACTCGTTGGTTTGATCCTAAATCTGGAAATGCTATTGTGGAATACAATGTTACTGTCATTCATTTCTAAGCATTTTTGTTTTCTTTTTTTGGCTTTTGTTTTAGCAGTCATTGAATATCCTCCGTTTGATATATTAATATAATACTCTTTTACACTACAAACTATATCTTTTATTTAGGACTAGAGGACTAGTATTTATTTAAGAAAAAAATCATGTTGCTGGCACTATCTTTAATTGTATTGTGTATTTATATGTTATCGTGTAAGCATCTCCGCTTACACTGTTCCTATATTAAAGTAATTTTTTGTTATTTATGATTTTAAACTGAATGTTAATTGGTGGAGTCATCAAAGACCATAGAGAAAGAAGGATTTGTGGTTTCAGTTGTAAACTCAGAAACGTTCCTCCAGCTATTATTGAAATTCTGGGGGTTATACAAAAGCTACAGTTATGTTGGGGGAAGGGCTACAAAAATATAGCCATTTTCTTGGATTGCATTGAATCCATTAATCTAATTCTTTAAGGGTGTGAGGAATCTCATCCCTTCTATGGCATTGTTAATGATGCTAGATTGGTATTACCTAAGGATTGACAGGTTGTTGTCAATCATATAGATAGAAAAACTTCAATTCTTAAACCTTCATCTCTTTATAAGGAGGAGGAGGCGATTGATGAATAAAGATAACTATTTTGTTGTGTAGACTCCACTTTAGTTGAAGTTATGAATTTTATCTTCTATTAAAAAAAACTAAATATTGATTTATCACTATCTTATTTACACGCTTATCTTCATGAGCCCCGGGTTGACCCAATAACTCTTTTAAACCTTTTTGTATAAAAGAAGAGAAAAATTTTCATATGCATAACATAGTAACTTATACATTGTTCTCATACATATTGATATTTGGACTAACCATTTAGTTTACATGTATGACGAATTATTGAAGATTGTCTAAAGTAAAGATAAGAGAAAGCACAAAATGAAAGGACTGAATGATGAAAAAGATAAAGATGATGAACAGATGATTCAAAAAGAGCTTGAGAGAATGAAGAACTTGGATGCATGAAAGCCTTGGACTTTATAGCTAAAACCTTCATATATTTAACCCTATGATCTAGGATCAATTGTGGATTAATATTGCTGTAGACCCATGCATACTTCCTCAATGGCTTCTTGTATTCAGTTGTGACTAATGTTATATATTTCCTTCAAATGGCTACTGGAGACCCATGCATGCTCCCTCAATGGCTTCATTTAGTCAATTTTGACTAATATTATTTCCCTCAATGGCTGCTATATGGTCAATTGTAGACCCATATATACTCCCTCAATAGCTTCATATGCAATCACTTGTGCACCCATGTTCTCCTCAAGGCCTGCATCATTTTAAGGTTTAGATTCTCTTCAAGTGAAATATTCTTTATTAGATAAAAAAAAAATATGAAGAGAAGCTTAACCCCACATCAATTGAAGAGATAAGAGAACATCAAAATTTGCATGAGCTTGAAAACACTTAAAATAAGTTTTTTTTTTTTTTGCTTTACGAGATAAAATTCTTTTAACATATTTATCTCGTAAATACAAAATTACTTAAAATAAGTTGATTCAAGTAAGAACGAATTTCATAAGATATGTAAAGTTTTTCTATATACCATTATCGTTACTCTCTTCTTGATAAATCGTTGAAACCTCTTTAGAACTTCCATGCTGATATCGAATAGAGTGGTCGGTCATTCCAACAAACAAACAGACATTGATTATGTTCAATAAGCTTATATCCTCTTCCATAGTTTTGCAATGGCCTTGTTGCCTGTAACATCCTAGCATAACATAGAGATCTCCTCTGAAACCCAGCTAATTCAAGCCATCTAACCCAAGTCTCAGCTTTCTCATGCCTCTCCTTTCTTTGAACTCCTTCACAAGCAATGATGTTCTTGATTTCTTCACCCAGAAGCATTCTCTCCATCACTGTCCTATCTGCTTCTCTTGCTTTAGGAACATTGGCTTCTAAGCAATCAAAGAGTGCTCCATAGAAGACTAGTGCATTCTCAAGCCTGGTCTTGAGGGTACGCTCGTTTGCATTTGATTCTTGCTCAGTGATGAGCATCAACCTGGGTTTGAGATTCCATATTGCATTTAAAAAACACTCCATTTTAGGGGAAGCACATGGAGAAAGAGCTGAATTAGGACTAGGTTTGATCCTTAGTTTCTCAAATAACTCTGCAAAATATTCACTTCATCATTTGACCTAATCCACCAAGTGGCATGGGTTGCCTAAAGCACGCACGGTTCATCAAAAGCACCACAACAAGTGAGGACAGTAAATCTAAAGAAATAATTCGTTAATGATTATAAGTTCAATTTATTTTTAATCAGTTTTGTATAATTTTTTATTTTTATTAGCCCATTTCTTCATCTTAGTTCTTATTATTATAAATTTTTTAATTAGGGTTAATATGGATATTGAATAACAAACATGTCAATTGCCATAAATTAAAAAATAAGTTTTTTTAAAAAATAATAGAATAAAATTTATTCATCAATATAAAAATAAAAAAATATTATGTTAATAAATGTCTCTTTATAATTATATATAATCAGTAACCTGATTAATTTTAATTTTATTTATATCCATGTGATAAAATTAATTCACTGAGTGAGAGAGTCATATCATCATCTATTAAAGTTGTTTTTCTTACATGTTAATAAATTATGAGTATGAGAATCAGTATCTATAATTAAAAAAATTATAAGGATCTAATTAAAAATGAGGTAAAATTGAAGGCTTTCCATATTAATATTTCCTAAATCTAATGATTTTAGGGAATTTAAATTAAAAAAATTTACAATAATAATTCTATTTTTTCTTAAAAGGCTAAAGTTACTGAAAGTTTTCAGAATCTTTTAAGAAAGTTATTATTATATTCATTAAAATTATTGTTTTATACCAATTTTCCTAAAATTCGGTTGTAATTTTTTAAGGTTCTTTAAAATTTAATAGTAATACGATTTTTTTCAATACACGGCCTTTGACTTCAGGATGTTTGCGCCAATTTTAACTAAATTTTAAATATTCAACCGCCATGAATAATATCCATTTGAAATAGGCGAACCTGAAGGAGAATTAATCCCACTCGAGACGGTTTGATCATCAGCAGCGAGAAGAGTATGTAGCTGAAGAACAGAGACGATCGCAAGAGGCTCATCTGGCTTCAAAGGCAAGTTAGCAAACATCAGATTCTCCAATTTGCATTCGAATGGATAAAAGAAGAAAGGGAAGCTCAATTTCTCAGCCTCCCCCATCAATTGAAACCCCGTCTTTTCCAGAACTTCCTTCTTCTCATGAATTCCGGTGATTTTCAGAAACGGAAGAGGCCGATTATCCGCTTGATATAGATCCTTCAATGTATGAAGAAGATGGATCCACTGTTCCGGATCGGAAGCGTTGAAATCTATCACATGAATCACCGATTCGCCTCTCATGGCTTCAGCGATGGCGTGATTCGAGATCCAGTATGAGAACATCAGGAAGGGACACAACTCTCTGAAGAGCCTTCGGACAAGCACTAGCTCTGATGCCGACAAGCGATTCGTCAGACGGAGTGATTCCGACAGTCCGGGGATGTACTTGTTGAGCATCCTATGAGCGAGGCCTTCGTTGGCGTAAGTGGCGACCCGCTGAAGAGCGTCCCCGTCGGGGCCGGCCAGAGTGGCGATTTTCTGGAGGGTGCTTACGACGTTCATGACATCGCCGGTTTCGGTAAGTTTAGCACAGTGTGGAAGAAGACGGGCAATTAAAATGCCCTTCGCTTCCCATCCCATTTCTGCGAGCCATTGGTATTGCGAACTTGAGCTCGAGCTCGAGTTTGAATTGGAACCTAATCATCAATAATCAAACAACAAAGATGACCTTTGAAATTAGAATCAAATAATCTTTTGATTTGTGTTGTGTTTAATCAAAATTTGGGTAAATTCTATATTGTTTTATTTAGATAAAAAAGGATGCGTATGTATATCTTGGCAAAAAAAAAAAAAATAAAAGAACAGAACAAATTCTTTACTTTCTCATAATATCTCTAACTCCCAAATAATTGGAGGGAGTTCGGCCAAAAAAAAAATTTGGAGGGAGAAATAAATAGAACACGTATACCTGTATCCATTGTGAAGAATAATACAATACAGAGACTTGGAAATTTTTGGACTTTCGGGAGGAAGAAAATTTGATTAAAGGGGTTTTAGTTTTATAGAACTTGAGAAGCAGGAATATTGCATTCATTTGATATCGTGGCCATTTATATTGTTAATTATATGGTTCTTGCCGATGGTTAAAATAAAAAAAAATATATTTTTATTTTTGTTATTTATATGTATATGAATATTGAGACAGAAATATCTCTCTCATTTCTCCTAGTCTATGGAAGGTGCTAGCCAGAGACAAACTTCTTTTCAAACAACATGTACATGCACATAACCGTTTCTTCTAGAGGCTTCGGATGTCCCCAGGTATAATTTCAGAATCCTATGGCACAATATGTTATTGATCATTGGATTCTTTTCTGATTTTACATTTATCTTTCCCTTGGTTTTGTAATATATATTAAAGTTGTCTTAGTATCAAGGCAAGTGGCCCATATACTAATTTAGTTTCTATCAACATATTCCTAAGTAACACAAATTCTCATTTTTTAATAATTATTTCATATATAGAAGGAACTCATTTGTAATTTCTTAGCATGGTTTGTTTCATTCTTGGGAACAAAAAACTAAAAATCCAATTATTCAATCAATTTTTATTCTGTTTTAGTTTGCTTTCTTCTCAGAGAAGTTTCTTGTTATGTTGACCATAACAAGGTGATTGTGTTAGAGTTTTGCTAGGGTTATTTTGTAACTTTGTGTTCAGACATTCAAACTTCCATAGAATAAAACACTAGTTGGCTTTGCTTAATTAAGAAAAAAAAAAACCCTCTATAGTGCTTAGTTAATTCAGCCGAGTCTATGATGCATTTAGGAGGAAGGGTTAAAAACAAAGCATGATTCATTACCCTACCCAAGGAGAATTACTCTATGCAAACATAGATGAAGCCGAGTTGAGGAAGGGTTAAAAACAAAGTATGATTCATTACCCTACCCAAGGAGAATTACTCTATGCAAACATAGATGAAGCAGGAGTTTCACGATGAGCTAAGAAAATTGAATACGGTCATAAATTCTAAGGGTATCATCATACGGCAAGAAACCGGAAATTATAGACAAAATTGTTGGGTCTGTAGTTTAATAGCAGTTTCTTCTTCTTAAATCTTTCTTAGAATAGTCATATTTTTTTAAAAAAATAAAGTAAGAAAAGAAATTTTATTTGAAAATTGAAGTCAGATCCAACTTAATCACTAGAAGTTAGAGTAGAGCTATATCTGAGGATTCCCTAATAGTTTAGTGTAAGTTTCTTTGTTTATGAGCATAGAAGATCACAAAAGGGTTGGGATCTCCAAAAAATTTTATCTCACTATTTGATTTGAAATAGATTTCACAATAATCCAGATCATGATGGGCCAAATTCACTAGCAAAAACCAGCCTCCAAAACGTAGGGTAATTAGTGAAATATGAATTTTTAAAAGATATCACATTCTGAAAACACTGATGAATATCTGTGAAGTGCTAGTTCCATTCAGAAATGTAAACAAGATAGTGAGATTAGAACAAACACACACCAAATCTACAGCGATTCAAATGAAAGAGATTTTAGATCCTCTCTACAAAAAAGTGAATATTTATATAATGAAATTACGGCACAACAAAGTGTAAGCTTTTCTCTCAAGTCTAATCCATATTTGGATTTGAGAAGGTCGTGACAGTAAACTATGAACTACTTCTTTCTGTTTCTTCACCGATTAACTGCATTGATCAATTCTCAATTGATGATAAAAATCACAGCTCCAATACCACAGTACAAAGCTTATAAAGAACTCAATGAAGGAGATGAGTTGCAATAATGAGGTCAAAGTACTTCTGACTTTATTGTTCTGTTATACAAACTTTCACATTACACAGTTCTTTGATGGTGTTATTACAGTTCATTCTTAAACTATCAGACTCAAATTAAATTACATATGGATATGGTTCAGAACAAGAAGAAATACAAACACTTACATATGTATATTATTAACAAAACTCAAATCAAACAATGCCATTGATACTTTTGATCATCTGCTTAACATAAAGCTGAGCTTCTTATAATGCTCTTACAGTACAATTCCACCTTGAAATTTTCTCTTAGAATCTCCAGGCTGATATAGAAAAGAGTGGGAGATCATTCCAGCATGTAAACAGACATTGATTGAAGTCTACCAACTTGTATCCATTCCCATAGCTCTGCAATGGCCTTGTTACTTGCAACATTCTCTCATAGTCCATTGGAACCCTCATGAAGCCCGCCAATTCAAAAGATGGTCGCCATGTCTTCAGAAACTTACCGTGCCTCTCTTTTCTGTCAACTCCATCACAAGCAACAATGTTCTTTATCTCCTCCCCAAAAAGCATCTTTTCAAGCATGATTCTCTCTGCTTCTTTTGCTTTTGGAACAGTAGCCTCCAAGCAATCAAACAGTGCAGCGTAGAAGTTCAGTGCCTTATCAAGCCTATCAGACAGAGAAGGTCCATTGTTATCTGATTCTTGTTCTGTAATGACCATCAACCTCGGTTGAAGTTTCCAAAGGCTACTTAGAAACCTCTTCATCTTTGGCGAAACACATTGCAAAGCCGAAGGATCAGGTGGCAAGACTGAATCAGGACTGATTTGATCATCAACTGCCAGAAGTGAATGAAGATGAAGAACAGAACTTATAGCAAGGGGCTCTCCTTGCTTCAAAGGCAATTTCTCAAAGCAAAGATTCTCCAATTTGCTTACAACGGGATAGAAGTGGAAAAGTATGTTCATTCTCTGAGCTTCTTGAATCAATTGAAACCCTATTTGTTCCAAAACATCTTTATCCTCATGAATCCCAGTAATCTTCAGAAAAGGTAGTTGCTCTCCCTGGTGTTGTTCCTTCAAAGTACGAATAAGATACATCCATTGAGTAGCATCACAGGCATTAAGATCCATAATATGAAACACTTGTTCTCTTTGCATGGTTTCAACAATAGCCTGATTGGTGATGAGATAAGAAAACTTCAAGAACGGGCAAAAGTCAAAGAACAGCTTTCTTGCATACTGTTGCACCAAGCTTGGCAAGGGATTTGAAAGATCAAGGGCTTCAGGAACACCTCGAATGTTCTTCACTAACCTGTAAGCAAGGCCCTTATTTAAGTAGCTTGCTACTCTCTGCATGGGATCACCATCAGGACAGGCAACACTAGCAATGTTGTCGATTGCTTCACTTGCATTGTGAAAGTCACGAACTTCAGTATACCTAGCACACGTTCCAAGGAGACGAGGTAGATAGAAGCCCCTGCATTCCACTTTCATGTTTCCGAGGTACTCCTTTGGTGAATCTATTCAAGGAGAGAATTAAACTGAGGCATATCTATTAAATGTGTGTGATGATGCATGAAGGACTTGACACAAGATTATGTTAGGAGTTGGTTTTAGTGGAAGGGACTTTGGTTGCTTAAGTATAGGGTCTCGAATTTGAGTCTATGTGAAAGCAGAAAATGCCTATGAGAGAATTACTCACAATTGAACTCGACAATGCTTAAATCTGACTCGGTCCATATCACCAAATAAATAAATTCTATACGAACATTTCAGAACATCTTTAAACAACTAAGCCTTGTACCAAAAAAAAAAGTCGGTAGACCCATCGAACCTCTCTCTTCCTCCTTCCTGTCAAGAAACTAATTCTTCTATTTAAAGGAACATCTTTATTTTTCTTATTATCTCATCATTCTGAAACTTGGAATCTCAAATCCAAGAGCATATACCTGCATTCATTATGAAGAGGTCAATTCACCAGAGCTTCAAATTGTTGAGAACAAAAAGCTGGAGCAAAGGGCTTTGAGGTTTGTTTGATGAGAAAGTGAGAGAGTAGTAAAAATTGTATTTGACATGGGTTTTTCTAGTGATGAAGGGCACTATGCTTTCTCATTTAATTACTTGGATTTATCTAAAAGGTTAAAAAAAGGGTGAAACTCTATGACTGGTTTTGCTTAAACCAAAAAAAAAATGGCGATTGTCACCAAGATATATTTTTGTTATGTAGGGAAAATGAAACAGATATGGACGAACCCTCTTTTGTCCTTGATTAAACCTTACGGAGGAAGAAACAAAGAAAGTAAATCTTATTAATTAATAGAATGCCCGAATGTGGACAGAAATATGATGCCTTTTAGAGTAAGTTGATCCCTATATCATAAATTTATTCACCATGGATGTCCTTAAGTTATGGTAACCACTTAAGGATCTTATATGATTATTAAATAATTTTGCCGAATTGCTATGTAATTAAGAGTAAAAGGATAAGAACAAAAGCAAGATGCAATGTTTTGTAGTTTTGTGTTTGATTATGACAAATTCTTGGGAGAGCTACACCCAAATGCTAGCTATTGGAGTTGGGAAACTTCTTATAAGAAGCTCTCTTTCAAAACAAACCCTCTTGATGTGAGACTCATGACAATCTTCAGGGGCAACATGGTCTAATACTAGAAACTAGAGAGATTTAAATACACACAAATCTAACATGCTTAATAGCATTGCCTTTTTCCATTCCCCTGATGCATTTGCTTGACTCCATTTTAGGTAGTTCTATTCATGGGATTGCTTTGATTCTATACTAACAGTTTGCCTTTTGCACTTATATATAGCCAAGGATAAGTTGCATTGTTTATGACTTGTGAATAGTGTAACTCTCTGCCACTTCGATAAATGTTGTAAGGCATCATCACCATATTTCAAACACAGTTGGTGCTGAGTCTTGTAAGACCATTTTTATTTTTCCCCACTTCTTCCTCTAGCTCTACCAGAAAATTGCCTCAATTGTTGCTATTACAAGAACCTACTCCATCAAAATTATTTTGATCTGATACCTTCTTGTGATTAATTTGAACAAGATCCAACTTAATTAAGCAGCAATAGAAGTTAGAGTAGAGCCATAACTGAGGCTCAAAAGATCATCAAGGAACTTAAAAGCCAAGGGGATAGAAGAGAGAACACTCGCTTTGATAATATTATTCCCTGATGCTGACACAAATGAAAGGCCTCCTTTGAGAGAAATTCAATGCCAATGGGAGTTTTGGATGTTACACAATCCATTTAATTCTCAAGTTTCGTGCCTCCATGGCGGGAACTTTTAACTCAAGTTTGGTCTTATATTTTGGATTTGATGAGTTTGAACTACTTATCTTTGTTTATTCACATATAATTGCATTGAATTCTGAATTCACGATACGAATCACAACTCTACTACCCTTATCATACAAGTCTTAACAAAACTGGATAAAAAAGCCCCTAATGAATAGTTGAGGTTTTGAGGTTTTGATGACAGCCCATTCTTCACTATGAGACTCAAAAGTAACAAGTGTATATAGTTGAGCATTTCCATATAATGAATGCTCTTACAAAGTTCGTACGTACGTATGTATGTACGTACGTATGTTTTATTGATCTAGTGTCTTGGAATTTATCCTCAGAAACTCCATGCTGATATAGAATAGAGTGGAAGATCATTCGAGCATGTAAACTGACATTGATTATTGGAGTCTGATAGTAACATGAATCCATGCCCATAGTTCTGCAATGGCCTTTTTACCTGCAACATTCTCTCATATTGAAGTGGCACTCTATTAAATCCAGCCAATTCAAGAACCATGTCTTATAAAACTTTCCATGCCTCACTTTTCTATCAATCCCATCACAAGAAATAATGTTCTTTATCTCCTCCCCAAGAAGCATCCTCTCCACCATTATTCTCTCTATTTCTCTTTCTTTTGGAACTTTAGCTTCCAAGCAATCAAACAATGTACCATATAAATTCATTGCCTTATCAAGCCTCTCTGTTAATGAAGTCCCATTATTATCTGATTCTTCTTCTGTAATCACCATCAACCTAGGTTTGAGTTTCCA
This sequence comes from Leucaena leucocephala, assembly GCA_037074615.1. NCBI lineage: Eukaryota > Viridiplantae > Streptophyta > Magnoliopsida > Fabales > Fabaceae > Leucaena > Leucaena leucocephala. The sequence continues at coordinate 2,839,954 of CM073525.1, forward strand.
AAGGCTACTCAGAACCTGCCTCATCTTAGTCGAATCGAATTGCGAAGGATTCGTTGGCAAGATTGAATCAGGACTGATTTGATCATCAACTGCAAGAAGAGAATGAAGATGAAGAACAGAACTTATGGCAAGGGGCTCTCCTGTCTTCAAAGGCAGATTCTCAAAGCAAAGATTCTCCAATTGGCTCTCAATGATAAAGAAGTTGAAGCGAATGTTCATTTTCTCAACTTCTTGAATCAACTGAATCCTCATTTGCTCCAAAACCCTTTTATTCTCGTGAATCCCAGGGATCTTCACATAAGGTACTTGATGACTTCCTTGACATTTTTCTTTCAAAGTGAAGAAGATATATCCATTGAGAAGCATCACAGGCATTGAGATCCATAATATTATGAATACTCGTTCTCCTCTCATGGCTTCAACAATGGCTTGATTGGTAATCATATAAGAGAACTTCAAGAATGGACAGAACTCAAAGAACAACGTTCTGGCATGTTGCTGTGCTAACGTTGATAAGGGACTTGACAGATTTAGAGCTTCAGGCACACCACGAATATTCTTGACCAACCTGTAAGCAAGCCTCTCAAGAGTGTAAGTAGCTATCCTCTGCATCGGATCACCAGCCGCGGGCGGCCACACTAGCAATGCACTCGGGTCCAGTACCTGCCTTGTTGAACTCACCATCTTCTGTATACTTAGCACAAGTCTTCAGTAGATGAACTAAGTCTAAGGCCTTGTCCTCCACTTCCATGTCACTGGGGTTGTGCCTTGGCGAATCTATACAAGGAGAGAGATACAGAAAGAAATGAATTAAACTAGGAAACTAGTTAAAGGATTTGCTTTAATACTAAGATCTCAATTAACTTTATCTTCTAAATTTATAATTTTTTCCCTAAATTCTATCAATGGGGTAGTTTCTAACGCAAATAATTAGAGGGATATTTTAGAAAAACTAATGCCTAATTTTTACAAATGACTAACTACTTAACTGATTTTTTTAATATCTATAAATTATTTATCTAATTTCTATATGTATAATCAATACATAAAAGAGATCCAAGAGAGACAAGATCTAGGAGGTGTTTGGCTACATATATTGAGTGTTAGGACTTTGGAGGCGTTCCATATGTGATTATATTTGGGCATATCTTATGTTTTGTATTGCACTTTATTATATGTAATACATGTATCCATTATATATGGCAAGAGAACAAAAAAAGACAAAGAAAAATAAAAAGTAACAAAAAAAATTGTATGTTTAGATTTAATAATAGAGAAATAATGAGTCGTGTATATTCCAATCTCAAATATGATTGTACAAGTGTCTCATTCAAATACCTGAATCCATTATATGAAGATGACACGAGAGGCTAATAGAGAGAGAAAAGGGTCTCCAAACACAGAGCAAGAGCTCCCATTTGGGGAAAAGGGATGGAGTATTCATTCAGACGGGTATTTCAAGCCATGAAGGGCTCTATGTTTTCGTCAAATTATTTGGACTTGTCCCTAAACAAACGAAAAGGAGAATATCAATATCACTAAGGTTTTTATTTATTTGGAATAAATTAATGAGGGAATGACATTTAAGTGTTATTAAAATATGCAAACGATAAAATGTATAGTCCCATGAAATGGTCTAATGACTGATGAGTCATGACAGTTAGGCCCTTAGGAACTTTTCTTAAATTAAAAAGGAACTTTTCTGAAATTAAATTTCTTAGTGACCATCGGGTTCTGGAAATCGAAGAATTATTATTTAAATATTGATGTTTTTAGGGTCTATATTAATGTTTTTTTTATGTTTGGACAACTAAATATTGAATTACTATTTCAACCTATTTAATGACTACTTCAGTTTCAGTATCTGCTTGTCAGTTTTTGTTTATTAGGTCTTTGATGCTATTACAACACCTAGGCCATTGGTCTATGTGAATGAGAGAAAGAGACGGAGTTATTAATCATCTGGATTTAATAACTTCGTCTCTTTCACAACTTGTATTTGCTTAAGCTTCAATAATGATTACAAGCTTAATTAGGATATTAATACAATGATGTTGCTCCCTTGGCCCTAGTGAATGTTCTTCAATATCTACGCTCAGATATAACTATGTTCTTGTTTCCTGCTTCATCTATGTCTTCTTCTTCATTACACTCATTTAGTCTTTTCCCACTTGTATAATGTCTTTTTTCTTTTGCCTTCTCCACTGTAAATTAAGAGGTATAGGTGTAGATTTTTTTTTTCCCGATATTGTATCTGACTTATGAAGATTTATTTCCATGAAGAGGAACTGTATGAGAAATTTCATGTTGAGCACGTACAGTCAATTTAAGAAGTGAGAAGTGTCTGGCGTATTGACCTTCATCATATAATGGAAGCAGGTACGTACGTACGTACGCTCGGATTTGAGCTTCCTTTGAAGTCTTAGAATTGTAACACAGTTTGTGAAAATATCAATTTGAGAATCTACAATCAGAAGTGTTAGAATAAGAGTCGTCTTTTTTATTTATTTGCATCAATAAATAAAAAATTACAGTGATGATCAGTATGGTGCTCATCTTTCATTATCTTTACGGACATCTTTTCTGCACTCCGTCTCGGTGCTTATTACAGTGATTACTAACGCTCATTGTTATAGAGAGATCTGTATTTATTCAAATACATTTTCGATAATCTAGATTTAACATTTTTAAATAAAAATATCATTTTTTATCAATAAAATATCATGTTTTTTGAAAAATTAACAGTTGAGATATTATTTTTATTTTAAATTCTGTACACATTAAAATAATTTATTTTTTTTTAGAAAAAATGAAAATGACTAAACCTGCTTTCTCCTGAGTGATGAGCACCCAAATTGAATACGTTTACAGCAATATCCTTGTCTATGAACTAATACAACAAGACACATTCTTATAACCTAAGTAGAGAGTTAATATTGATTCTAAATATAAAGCATATTTTTTATATATATTTATTAATTTTTTTTCTCAATTTACTCCTATTGATATTCCTTCAACAATAATTAAGTAAGAAAGAGAGGGATAGAGGGAGTTAAAGAAGATAATTATGATATTATAAGAAAAACATGTCATATTAACTAACTTAATTATCTTCCTTAATATAATCAAATTAATTAAATATGTCATATATTAATGACTGGAGAAGTATTACTCTCTCTAGTATTAAATATAAAAACTAGATAACTAACTTGTAGGAAGTAAGAAAATTAGTTAAGTTAATTATTTATTAAAAAAATAAGTTAACTTTTTTAAATTATCCTTATTAATAATTTGTATTGGAACTACTCCTTAATACAAACTCTCTTTCAATATATATAATCTATATAGATAGTTTGAAGAAAATTATAAATATGAGTGATAAAATAAATTGAGTTCGATCTGATTATCTCTTATAAAATACTGAGAGAGTTTCTGAATGAGAAGAAGTAGATTGAATAATAATGTATAACTCAATTAACCCACTTCTCTCTGCAATCTTGAATCTTGAATTACAAGACATGTTGAATACAGGGCCATTTTTCTACTTCGTCACCTGAAAAACTACATTTTATATTATTATTATTATTGGCAAAAACGAAATACACCCGCTAAAATGAAAAGAAAACATAAGCATACAACGTACAGAGATAAAGCATTACTACATTTTGAAAGGGAGCCTATCCAACAGAATCAGAAATTCAGAAATACGTTAAACAACACCTTTCTGGTCATTAGGGGCATATGTATATATACACACCAACTCTTTTGAAGGCCGTCCATAGAATCAGATCTCAATCATCTGCCAATTATTTGCTGACCACTACTCCCATTATTTAAAGCATTCATCACATCTCTAGGAGCAACCACATAAGGATCAATAGCATTAAACCACACTTTACGAATCCAAATCGCACAATCAAAGCCGATGTTCATTATTTTATAAGCTAGACTTGCTCAACAAAAACTAATAAACCACACTTTATGTACGAACCAAAAGTCAACCTTGATCATATTTGCAAGTTTTAGTTGTGTAATTTGGTTCGTAAAGTGTGATTCAGTTTATTGATCAATTACGTCAAGCTTGAAATTTTCCATCATCATCATCAGAACCTCCAGGCTGATATAGAATAGAGTGGAAGATCATTCCAGCATGTAAACAGACATTGATTGTTCTCTATTAACTTGTATCCACTCCCATAGCTCTGCATTAATGGCGTCGTCACCTGCAACATTCTCTCATAATCCATAGGAAACCTCTCAAACCCAGCCAGAGATGGACGCCATGTCTCAAGAACATGGTATGCCTCTCTTTTCTCTCAACTCCGTCAAATGCAATCATGTTCTTTATCTCCTCCCCAAAAATAATCCTCTCCATCATCATTCTCTCTATTTCTCTCTCTTTTGCAGCATTATTATCTTCCAAGCCATCAAACAGCGCACCATAAAAGTTCAGTGCCTTATTAAGCCTATCGCTCAAAGTTGGCCCGTTGTTGTCTGATTCTTGTTCTGTAATCACCGTCACCCTGAGATGGAGTTTCTAAAGCTGATTCAGAAAGCTCCTCATCTTAAGTAGAACATCTGAATCATGACTGATAAGTTGATCATCGACTGCAAGAAGGGAATGAAGATTAAGAACAGAACTTATAGCAAGTGGCTCTCCTGGATTCAGTGGCAATTTCTCAAAGCAAATATTCTCTAAATGGCTCACAATGGCGTTGAAGTGGACGGTGATGTTCAGTTTTTTAGCTTCCTGAATCAATTCAGACCCAATGTGTTCCAAAATATGTTTATTCTCATGTATCAGTGTGATCTTCACAACAGGTAGTGGGTTATTTCCTTTTTGGCGTTGTTTCAAAGTATGAAGAAGATATATCCATTGAGTAGCATTCCTGGCACTGAGATCAATTATATGAAACACTGGTTCTCCTTTCATGGCTTCAACAATGGCGAGGTTGGTGATCAGATAAGAGAATTTCAAGAATGGCAGAAAGTCAAAGAACAACTTTCTGGCATATTGTTGTTCTAAGGTTGACCACCAGAGATTTGTCAAACAACAAGAGACTCCAGGCACATCTCGAATTTGCTTGATGAGCCTGTAAGTAAAAGGTATTTTGAAGTAAGTAGCTAGCCTCTGCATTGTATCTCCACCAGGTGAAGCAACACAAGCAATGTCCTTGAGTGCAATGCCTGCATTTTTGAACTCACCATTTTCAATAAACCTGGCACAGGTTTTGAGGTTACGAACAAGAAATATGCCCCTGTCCTCCCCTTCCAGGCCACTCAGGTAGTGCCTTGATGAATCTATTCAAGGAGAGAGAGAGAGAGATAAATAAGGAACTAAGCTGATCATCTTGATGAGCATGGAATGCTCCACAAGAGCTTTGAGTATTGTTTAAATAATTGAGGTGCATAGTGTTTGTTTGACCATAATCTTAACCCTAACTAAACCCTATATTTATATTTTTTTTCAAACTATCTGGTTACATATATTGAGAAGGTTTTCATTAAGGGATAATTTCAATACAAATAATTAATAAAGGTTTTTTTGGGAAAACTAAAACTTATTTTTGACAAATAATTAATTTAACTAATTTCTTTAATCTCTAAAAATAAGTTATAGAATTCTTATATTTAAAACTGGTGAAGGAATATTATATAACACACAGTCTTCTATATAGGAATATTATATAACACACAGTCTTCTATATAGGGATGAAATGGATCTCAAGGTAATAAGTGGTAGTTAATCATATTTCCTTGTGAGAAGGTCTCTTGTTGGATTAGTTCATAGACAAGGATGAAAGTATATTCATGCTTTAAATATCAAGACAAAGATGTCTGTAAAGAAAATGAAAGATGAGATTATGTTCATAGAAGTATGAAAGTATATTCATGCATGAAGGATTTAACATGATGAGATTATGTTTTTTTTTTATGAAGTATAGAGTGGTTGATGTAAATACATATAAAAACGACTCTTCTGACACTTGTGATTTTAGGTTCTCAAGTTGGTATTTTCACAAACGGCTTTACTGTTCGTGGAAATAAGTACTCAGAATATCACTGAAGAAATTAATAATTAATAAGTATTAAAAACCCGTGTAATTAATTCTAAGACTTCAAAGGAAGCTCGAATCCGAATTGTTGGGTGTCAAAGGACGCAGCAAGATCTTTTGTAAAATGATAGCATGTGCTCAACATCAAAATTTCTCAAACGGTTCCTGTTCATGGAAATAAGTATTCATAAATCAATATAATAATAAAATGCTCTGTTTCATTGAATAGAACATCTTTACTTTTTACTGGTTTCTTATCTTCAAAACCCATTATCTATAACAAACTGCATTATTTATAAGTTGGGGACTGTACAACTTGTTGCTCTGGGTTTATGTAATGCATGGAACTTTACACACACACATATATATACCTACCTGCTTCCATTAATATGAAGATCAATACACCAGAGGCCTCAAATCATTAGGATCACCCACCAAAGAGAGTGAGGCAGAGCTTTTAAGGTTTATGTGAAGAGAGGGAACAGCAAATTGTAAATTGATTTGGTTTTTCTAGGCACTAGCCACGAAAATCCCTGGACATGTTCCTCAAATTTTCGTGGGAAACGAGACAAGCGGGTGATGAGACAAACATATTCACGTCCATGGTTACTCCTTGATTATTTCACATGATAATATATATATATATATATATATATACCCGTGTGTATATATAATAAAATAGATATCCTTATATCTTGGGGACACTTATTAATTATTAATAAACGTGTTTGTTGTACATTGTCCATTCATTGATTAAGTTTTTTTTGACAATGATCTTATTACCTAGTGGCATGAAAATTTTCTATAAATAGGAGATCACATAATCAATCTTACTTATAATCTCAAATTATTCGTGTTTACCCTTTTTAATTAAAAAACAATTAAGTTTCTCTCTATGCACTTTATTAATTGCGCCAAATTATTTATATACACACTCTATCCTTATATAGAATATATTTTCAATTATTTTATGCATGCAAACAGAAGTTAGTTGCTCATTGAAAATGGTATAAAAATATGTCAATGTTCAATTTTTTTTATTACCCTTATTCATTAAAAACATAATTAAAGACTCCTTTTCAAACCATAAGTATATTTTTTTCACAATATTTAGGGGTTTAGGGGTAAAATGGTCCAACTATTAGAAAAATTGACAAAACCCTTATATTCCCTCTTATCCTAAATATAAGAGTTAGATAGGGAATCTACTTTAATTATAAATATAAAACCCTAATTCATTTTGTCTCTTAAACTTATAATTTTTTCACAAATTATCCTTATATGATTATACATATTATTAAAAGGGTTTCTATTAAGGATAGTTCAAATGCATATGATTAAATGAGATATTTTAAGAAACCCAACATACAATCATTATAAATAATTAACTTAACTAATTTTCTTAATTTACCTAAATTAGTTAAGTAGATCTTATATTAAATATCAATATTATATAAGAGAGAGAGAGATTATAGAAAACATCTTACAACGATGCTAGTCCAACTCATGGAGAATTCATAGACAATGTAATAAACTATTACCAACAACAACAACAAGTCTTATCCCATTAAATGGGGTCGACTACATGGATCATACGACGCCATTGTGCTCTATTGAAAACTAAATCCTTAGGTAGGTTATTGACCAGGAGATCCCGTTCAATGATCTCTCTGAGCGTTCTCTTTGGCTTTTCTCTACTCCTTTTAACCGATGTTCATACTATTTGATCCACCCTCTTCACCGGCGCATCCCTTGGTCTTCTTTGTATGTGTACAAACTACCTAAGACGGTTCTCTACCATTTTCTCTTTAATAGGTGCTACTCAAACTCTTTCCCGTATATGTTCATTACGAATCTTATCTTTTCTTGTATGCGCACACATCCATCTCAGCATCCTCATCTTAGCTACCCTAACTTTATGCTCTTGCTGTCCTTTTAAAGCCCAGCATTCACTTCGATAAAGCATTGTTGGTCTTATAGCAGTGCAATAAAACTTTCCTTTTCCTTTATCTGATACTTTTCGATCATATATAACCCCACCACCCAGCCTGAATTCTATGATTAACATCCTCCAAAATTTCACCGTCCTTCTATATCATTGATCCCAAATATTTGAACTTATTTATTTGTGGAATAATTTGATTTCCCAATCTGACCTCCAAGTTACTTCTAACTTACTTTTTATCAAAATTATAATACATATGTTCAGTCTTACTTCTACTCAGACAAAAACCCTTCGACTCTAAAGTGCTTCTCCATAACTTAAGTTTAAAATTAATCTCTTCTCTTTACTCCGCCACAAGAACTATATCGTCCGCAAAAAGCATGCACTTAGGGATTTCTTCTTGAATAGGCTTAGTTAGAACATCCACTACTAGATTAAATAAATAAGGACTTAAGGCTGATCCCTGATGTAAACCAATCCTTATGGGAAAATCCTTTGTTTCGCTCCTAGACGTTCTTACAATAGTTGTTACCCCCTCATACATATCTTTTATTGTCTTGATATATGCCATGCGTACACCTTTCTTTTCTAAAACTTTCCAAAGCACCTCTCTTAGCACTCGATCATATGTTTTTTCTAAGTCAATGAAAACTATATGCAAGTCTCTTCTTTTAGTCCGTCATTAATGTAATAAACTATTAATGACGGTAAATTAGCTCCAAAAGCTAAGATATAAATACAATGTGTTACATCTACGTCTCTTGTATTATACAAATTACATGTTTAGAATTTGCCAACAGGACCTTCATTTCCTTTATTTCATTTTGGCTCTAACAGTGTCACTTTAATTAGATTGATTGATTAAGTTTTGCTATCAGCTAATTAACATTTTTTTTTGGTAGAAAAATGACGAGGATAGTCAAAGATTACTCAACAATATATCTTCAAAAACCATGGCCCTATAATAATACAAAAGGACTTTCATAGTTCATATATATTGCAGCAATATCACACACTAATCTTCTTCATCTTCTGAAACTCCAAGCTGATACAGAAAAAAGTGGCCTATCACTCCAACACAAAAGCAAACAATCATTCTCTTCCTTAATCTTATACTTATACCCATAACTCTGCAACAATCTCTTTGCCTGCAACATCCCAAAGTAACTCAATGGAACTCTCCTAAAACCAGCCATTTCCATCCTTGGAATCCATTTCTCAAGCTTCTCATACCTTTCTTTCCTCTCAAGACCCTCACAAGCAATGATCCTCTTTATCTGTTCCCCAAGCAGTTCACTCTCAAGCTTCTGTCTCTCCAATGAAGTCCTTGAAACAGTTGAATCCAAGCAATCAAACAATGGACTGTAGAAATACATTGCCTTCTCTATCCTCTCCATTAGGTTAGACCCATTAAGATTTGATTCTTGCTCAGTGATCAACATCAATTTTGGTTGGAGTTTCCTTAGAGAATTCAGAAACACATCCATTTTAGGAGAAGCACTTAGAGAAAGTGGTGATAAAGCTGAATCTGGGCTTGAGATATAAGCATTGATCATGTCTTTCTCTAGATATTCTGCAAAAGTCCTCTGGTTCATGCGGTTCTGATGATGATGATGGTGATGAACAGCTCTTTGCAGATTCATGGGTGTGGCTGGTGAGTTTCTTGCAGAAACTTCATCATCACTTGCAAGAAGAGAATGAAGCTGAAGAACTGAACTTATGGCAAGGGCTTCTCCTGACTTAACAGGCAAGCTTTCTACATCAAGATCTTCCAATTTGCTCACAATTGGATTAAACTGTAAAGGGAAGTCAAGTTTTCCAGCTTCAGTGGTCAAAAGAAGACCCATTTGATCCAAAACCTCTTTCTTCTCATGAATCCCTGTGATTTTCAAATGAGGAGGGCCTTCCGGGCGTTCCTTGAGAGTCATGAGAAGGTCAAGCCACTGTGCAGGTTCAGAAGAATGAAGGTCAATGATGTGAACAAGCTTTTCACCTTCCATGGCTTCAACAATGGCTTGGTTTGTGGTCAAGTAGGCAAGTTTCAGGAAAGGACAGAGCTCAAAGAAGTATTTTTGGACGAAGATTTGTTCAGAGGTTGGTGAGGATTTTGAGGAATGAAGAGCCTTATAGACGCCTGGTAGGTTCTTGATGATTCTGTAAGCTAGGGCTTCACTGAAATAAGTTACCATTCTCTGAACTGCATCACCATCAGGAGAAGCAAGGTGCGAGATGAACTCAAGAGCCATATCAGCATTCTTAATGCTTCCAGTTGCTACACATTTTGCACAGTCAAGAAGAACAGAGATTGGGTTGCAGCCTCCATTGTCCCATCTCAGTTCTCTCAGCCACTGGTAAGGTGAGCCTGAAGTATTTAGAATAGGATAAAAGAGTTAGTTTAATGGGTTAGGCCACAGTAACCCGATTTACTTTTTCAGAATACTTCCTTAAGTTCTTAATATAAATTAGTTATTTATAATAAATATAATTTAAACTCTCTAAAATATCCCTATACAATATTAAATTATATATTAATTAATAAATTAGGTAAATTAATATGAGAAATAATGAATTGAGGTTTTATTTTTATGAGTAAATTTAACCTCAACTAGATCCTATATTTAAGACAAGAAAAAGTACTACTTTTAAAGAGTAAGCTAAACAGTCTTAATTTTATCATCTCTTCTACTCTTTATCCAAAACTACTGAAGTTAAATAATTTTATATAGAATTCATGATCCGGTTTTCTTATGAAAAATTCAGTTTAATAACAAAATAATATTTGTCATTTCCAAAGCAATACGAAGATTTTTATGAAGAAATCACAAGTTTCATCCTTAAGACATCAAAATGAAACTCTCTGTGTGGGTCTTTATACATGGATATGAAAAGGGATTATATTAACCTTGGTGTTATGGATCTTAAACAATTGAACAAACATATTTCATGAAGTAAAGAGATATATAAAACATGTAGTGAAGTATATTAATTACCAGACTCCATATAGCTTGCTCTTCCTGAACAAGTGAACAAGAACAAGAAAATCAACTTGAAATATTTCCCAGAAACCAAACCAGGAAGGAGGTTTTGAACCTTCCCGGGAAGTAAATATTGCAAATTTGAGTAAGCTTTACAGTTGTTATGGGGAGGTTTTATATAGAAGATGACTGAGTCTGATGAAAACATGGAAGCTGTTTCTTTGTGTAGTAAAGGCTTAAGAAGAAACAGACAAAAAGAGGTTGATTTTGTCACCAAATGTTTATAGTGATCATGCCTTTTAGGTTATGAAGCAGAGAGGAATATGGAATTTCTGGAGAGTATAATTGTCAGTATGTTGAGAAGAGAATGGTTTCTGCTGTCCAACATGGGAATCACAGTCAAATACAAACAGCAACACAACAATCTATATAAATAAATTTAAAAAAAGGGAGAAGTTAAAACAATCATTCATATACAGACAATTCATATAAATTTAAATATATAGTAAAACTACTTATTCTAATATAATTCATCTTTGAACACTCATCCTCTCAATTGATACTGTGGGTATATTTGTACCAATCCTTTAGATTTGATTTATACCTTCATAAAAACACAAATATTACTGCAAATTAATTATCTAACTCTTATAGAATATTTTATATAAGGGAGTGATACTTAGTATAACAATTTTTTGTTTTGTCGTTCCTACGTAGGAGAAAATGATGATGAAGATAGGCAAGAAAAGTCCAAGGAAGTGCCTCCAAAACAAGAATTTGATCTAAGTTGGAAAGGACATCCACTTGGAGAAAGAAGACAAATGTGGTTTTTTGTAAAGAGGCATTGTTACATGTGAGTTTGAAGTTTCAAGCATTTATCTTTGGCTCTATATATGAACCGATTATAATATTATATGATATGACCAAGTTTGCCTTAGTGTGATTCGTTACTCGGTGATCAACATAGTTGGATGATGTCCTATTTAGATAAGATGTTTTCCCTCTATTTGATTCTCTCACCTTTTGTATTTTTAGGGTTTTGCATTTACTTGTCCATTTCAATAAAATATTTATGATTTTTACGTTATCATCATTATTTTCTATTGGGACTAGGGTATCCTCTGCCATTTTAGAGACTGGCAACTTACCCATTTAATGTATTTGACATTGGACATTCCTAAAATGAGTATGGTACTCCTTGCCCATTGGCTTTCCAACCATCCTTCTTCTTTCATAGCCTAATTCTAATTGATTTGTTTCAGATCCTAAGCTTCCCCATAATAAGCAAGGGATTTTCGAGTCAAATTGAGTGTTATTTTGATCTAAAATTAATCCAAGACTATATAAATTGAATTATAATTTGATCTGATTCAATATGATTGGCAAATTGTGTCAAAATGGCAGGCTTAACTGCCATTTTATATATTATTTTATTTAGAAAAAATAGATTGCTTTTTCTGTTAGGATTAAAGTGTATTTTTGTCCTGAGTATATTTATAGATGAATTATGAGTGCCTTAAATAAAATTGTGGGGCAACCTAACATATAATATTTAAAAACCTATTTAATATTCCCATGTTCAAAACCAGTGCACATAATCTATTATCTTCTTTGGTCAATGGTATACTAGATATTTCTAATTTAAAATTAATTTTTTGGTAATTCTATTGCATTCTACATTCTAAATATGATCTTAAACTATTGATTTGAAGCTTTGAACCAGTCAACTTTCTCCAGGCATGCATGTGTGAGACGTAATCAAATTCCATTTGCTCTATAAAATTATTACTATTTTAGTAGTGCAAAACAATTCAATGTTGTCGATTCATACTTCGTCATTTGGTAAGTTTCACCTAAACATAGTATCCAATTTAATTTTAATTAAAAAATTAGAAAATAAAAATGTTAATAATACAAAACTGTGGTCTTTGATTTGAAAGAAAGCACATTTGTTTTAACCTTAGGGATCGGTCAGAACAATGCAAAGCTGTGGAATTTCGTATTGCCTTACATTTTGAAGCTTTCTGTTGGATTTTCTTTCTATCCAAACCAAAACCAAGGACACACTCTTCTGTGTTTCAGTACAAAATGTAAAATAAATTAAATATATCCTACTATGTTTTACTTCTCAATTGGCTAAACCTAAGCATTTAGCATTTTGGAGTAGTCGAAGATTTGGTTAATCATACTCTCAAAGGATAAAAACAAGGCAATTTTTCATAGAGTGAAACTAGTTTGATTTTTAGGTAGTTTGTTTTAGGTTTAGTAGATTTAGATCATAACTATATTATTGTTTTAGAAAGTCATAAGGAAATAATATAATTACCAAAAAAAATTTACAGTAAGCGAGCAACATAAACCAGTTAGCCATTTTATAGTATAAACTCAGACATAATCACTCTCTTTAGACTCAAGAAATACTTCAAGTTACATAGTTGTGAGGATATATATTCATGAAGAACACATATTTGAATGTTTGCAATTAGTTAGACCTCCAAATTGCACTAATCACAATGAACCCCTTCATCAATTCCTATGAGCTATAAATGGGTGAATGGGATTGATTCTTAATAAATCAGTAAATCTGCTATTACTAAATCCAAATCCCCTAAGCTGGGACATTAAATAAGAACATATCGTGACAGTTGTTTATTGATAAAAGTGGACAGAGTGACATGTTTATAGCAAGAGAATTCACTATGCAGAACTCTCTCACTTTTAACATTAAAAGCCAAAATAGAAAAACGAATATCAATGTGGGATGCCATCAATAATGTCGATTTGATCTATTCCCTTTGATTTCTCCGGCTAAACAGTAGAATTCAATGAAACTCCAAATCATCTTTTATAGTATTTGGGATATTTCAACCCCCTTCAGAGTCTCATAAAATATGTTCCCGATCCAATTTTTTCTTCAAGTAAATTGTGCAGATAGTATCCTGTGTTAAGACAGCAATTTAATTTACAGTTATATATCTTTTCAAAATTGAATCTGCTTAAGAATCGGCTTTATAACACTTCAAAGTGAAAGGAGTTTTAAGGATAGCTTTCCTCAAAGAGCTAAGCAAACTTCACCTCTAAGCTCAAATGAAGATCACGAGAATCATGGTTCAGATCTTTTTATGACAACAGTGATACATATAGTTCAATAATGTACAATTTACAAATAGCAAATGAGCATTGCTAATCAGGCCAAAAGCTTATGTACAGATCATAATAGCTGTGACCAAATTTTTAGCCTGCATGTGGGTTAACTAGATACCGATCCTCATCAAATTCTCCAGCTATAATCTTGTGTGCCAGATCAATCGGTAAAGGAATTGAAAGGAAAATCAGGGCATTTCCTTAGCAAAATATATTGCTTCTCGGCAACAGAGAATGTCGGCATTACGTTTGTATCCGTTCAACATCCCAAAACCAGCACTGCATGGGTGGAACACGCAAGAGTCAGCTACCCCAAACTAACTGGAAAATATTCCTACTGGCAACTGCATTGATCACATTATTGCTCTGTTTTCTGAGCATGTCCTCTTGTGCACAAATATCTCCATCCTAGAAGAAGAAGACACTAAGAATGAGCCAAATCGGTGGAGGAGGGTGCAGCATAAGGAACAAGTCAGCTAAGTTTTGACGACTAGGCATTGCAAAGTTTATTAATGTAAGTGCAAATAACACGTTAAGTATGAATCATTGATATTTCGACAACACCATCATATCATATTCGATATTGGTCTGACACTAACGACAAACATAAACCACACTTCAAATAATACCATGCTTCTTAGTTCTTACACAAGTGTAAAATTTCACTAAGAAAAGTAGAAAACAGAGACTAGATAACCAGTTAAAACATCTAGCACTGATGAAGGACCAATCAGCCTTGAGGTGCCTCTCAAATCTAGTTCAATATCCTGAAGTTTTCCGTAACCATGTTATTCCAAGCACATCAACCAACTGATTTGAACATTGGGTGCTTAAAGGAAAGAAAAAGACTCACACGAAGAGAGTAGGCATTGGCAAGAGAGAGGAGTGTGGGGTACAAATCCAGCACAGCCAGGGCAACCTCCTCTGTAACCTGAGGGACCTGCATTTTTTATAGCCTAAATCAGGGGCATCAAACTGGCTTATATGGCAGCCTACGTTTCTCAATATTTTTCTGGATACAATAGGTGAAAGCTATACCATTCATTGTGGAGCTGTAAAAGTGTGGCAAAGAAGGATATTCATAGTTAACACAGCTGAATCAAACAAATAACCACAAGGAAACACCATTCCTTCTTAATTTTGCATATATGAATACCTGCATAAGCTGGACAGCAAATACATCACTGACTGTCATTTTGTCAAGATCTTGGCACCTTTTGACAAATTCATCAAAAGGAGGGCATGTTCCACAGCACTTAACATGGTCGTCCAGAACTATTGTCTTGTAATATTGAGAAATTGCTTGGGTAAGATAACCATACTTCTTTAGCGTATCAGCCAGACCACTTGTTCTCTGCACATCAAATCCCTCCAAAATCTCTGTTGTAAAACAGCTGCACACAGTGATACCCAAGAAGTTTTTCATAAGGATACAATGTTGGCAGTGGAGGCAGAAAAATCTTAAGATGTTTCAGAAGGTCCAAATCTTAAAGAAGAAGAAGAAGAAGCAGCCAAAAGCTAGAAAAAGTTGCTTCAGCTTCAACTTGACTTTTGGCCTAAAAGTCATTTAGTCCCAAGGCCATCCCAAACATGCCCTGCAACTGCCATGCACTTTCAAATAGTGAATGGATACCACACAATCATAACATTGCACAAGTCTATGGATACCACTCAATCATAGCATAGCACAATTCGTCTACCAGTTTCATTTATTGTGATAGCCATAAAAGCAGTTTTAACAATGACAATGCAAATGGACTCATCCCAACATATGAACTGCACAGCATGAATCAACTGAGAATTCGCAAAAAACAGAGAGAAATTATGCGTACGCAGTTTTTATGCTTTCAGCAGCTTCAGAGGAATTTGGATCACCTTCCACAAGATATATCAGCTTCTTCAGTCCACACCTCTTCCAATGAGCAATTTGAACAGGAGACTTTGTTATGCTAAGATTACAACTTATATGAAGATCATAAGGATATAGAACAGCTTAAAAGATTATAATTGCATATCAACATTTTGTTTTGTAAAAACTATCCAGATAGTTATAATCTGCTTTGACCAAACAATAAACATACAATGGCATTTGGCCCAAGGCCGTAAGGTGTCTAGATAATGGCCCAGGGTTTCATTAGCATCATATGGGAAAGGAGGTGAGAGAGAGACAGAAGGAGTTAGTTAGAAAGTGGGATATATATATATATATAGTGTAGGGCGAGTGAGGTAGCCGAGCTGTGATTGTTTGAATGGGAGAGATTGGCCTCTCAAATGCTAGCTCAGTGTGTTTTCCATAGTTTTCTTTGCAGTTCATATTCTTAGACTTATACTCCAGCAAATTTCTTACTTCGAATTCATATAAAGCTGAGTTCCATAATAAAACAAGTTAACATATACAATTATCCTCCATACGTGCAAACAATTCTGATCTCCAAGAAGGATTGTGTACCAAAAGTCTTAATTTTTGATCCTTATAACGGTTATCCCTGATTGAAGAACGCAAATCATCAACATTCTTCCTCTCAACAATAAAATCCAGCACATATTCACTGTCAAGAGTTTTATGGTGAGCTATCCAAATCCCATCTCCAACAGGCAATCTCCGAACCTGGAAATGAACCAATACACCAACCGTTGTTACCAAATTCAGAACAGAGAAATGCTATATTTTAATTCTAGTTCCATCCAAATAGACTAACATCACCGCTTGTATGTTTTACAATATTGTTAACAAGCTCAAATTTGAAGGCTTCATTAGAGAAAACAAAAAAAATAAAATGGATTCAGATAGAAGGGAAGTTCTGATACATTTTACTGATTATTGGTAAACATCAAGCTTCCAAAATACAAAATTAACAGGTCCAAGAATTAAATAGTACATGTGGTGCTACTTTTAGGGAAAAAATCAATGGGACCTGCCTGCATAGAGAAGAATCATCAAAACTCACATCTATTTGGATTTTGAATTGACTGCGGATATTCTCAATAATTCTCCTAGATCGTGATCTGAAAATAATAAAATCATAAAGCTTATCAAATTCATTAGATCATTGAACAAGGAAACTTATTCATCCACAGTTAAATGATGACTTTATGTAAATATCATAAAGTTTGAAAGAAAGAAAAACTTACACAATATGACCATCCTAACATCCAAAGGGAAAATAAATAATAAAATAAAATGCATACCTTATACTCAGATAATTTGCAGTTAGACAATAACAAAGAAAATAGTAGATTTAAAATTACATTACTCACCCCTGAGTGGCAAATTGCTCCCGATCATCCAATATTAAAACCACTTCATATACATCTTCAAACCTCTCCCCCAAGCTCAGTGGTGGTAAACTTAAACCGTTCACGATTGATTTAGGCCCCTCTCCAATTGATTTTTGCATGGCATGGTCCTAAGATTTTCAGCAGGGCAAGTAACCACTTCAAAAATAGTTCCAGAAATCATAAACTTCAAGTGAAAACCACGTATACTGATAAGAAAAGTCCTTTAAGTTTTGCAAATCATTGCAACATTGATAAGAAAATTTACAAAAGAATGCAGTTATTGATAATAACTGTGAATGTATTAGATGCAATGTTGAAATTTGGAGACATTTACACTCTGAAATTTAAACATGAATGCAACGTTGAAGAAATTTCTGACTAATGCACTAAAACAGACTACTGTTCATTTGATCCCCAAAATGACATCAAATTAAGGACCGCTACTGTATATTTATAAGAAAGGAACTAGATCCAATTCATGAAACAGATAAAACCGTACAGATGATGAACAAGCCCTCAAGGCAAAAGATGTATCAGGAGACCTAAAGCTCGGCATATTCCCACAAGATGCACTGACAGATCTGCTCCCATTTCCAGTGAGATCAATGGAACCTGGACATTAAAAAGTCGCTTAATGGTATAAAATGTTTATCGATCTCATTGATGAACCGAGTGATAAAGGAGAAAGAAAAATACCGCCTGAGGCAGTGATAGAACTTGTCACGTGGAAATTATTTCTCATGGTTTGAGATTCCGCCTGTAAACCATATACTTGCTCCTCTCTAAGATGACATAAAACATCCGGCCACAGAGTTGAAACATCATTGTCTGGGTGGCTTCTTGAAACATCAGTGAATGCACTAACAACTTGTTCCTTGGAGTAACCCATGCTTGTAAACTACGAAAGGAGATCAGTAGATGCACATAAATTATTCAACTAATCAACAATGATTGTCTGCAAGTAGCATGTTCAGACACATAAAAGTCATAGATTAGCTGTTAGAATAAAGGCAGGTAAGCTGTTAGAATAAAGGCAGGTAAGCGGACCTCAAGGGAGAACTTTGAAAATGTAATATTGTCTCTTTTATCAGAGGTTTAGGCATAGAAATGCAAAGAGGTTAATCAACTTAACCATGTACGAACTAGAGAAGTAATATCGATAGAAGATGAAGCCATTTAATGTTTACTGTAAAACACATATATTACTTTCTAAGGTTTACACCAACAAACTTCTCAGAAACCATGGAAAAGAAAGATAATAGCAAAGTTATTGTCAAAACATCTGATGATATTATTTCGAGACACAGCATCAAATGATACAATGGAGCAAAAGATAACTTTACACTTAATACCATATAAATCAGTGTAAAGAAGATTCTCAGCACTTGCCAAGAGAGATAGGACCGAGATGAGCAGATGCTGCTCGTGATTACATAATGAAATTAAAGAAGTTAAAATAAAGATAAAACTTATTCGGGTCAATGATTCTGAGATAAAGAAAAGCTATAATTGACAGCCAAAATAATATACCCTCTCTAGGAAATCAAGAGGAACATTCATCTTTTTTTGTTGGGTTGGTGGTGATATCACTTCAGTATCCAGACCATGATCACTGTGTTCCATATCTAAAGTGTTCTGCTTATCCATATCAGAACATTCTATAGTAACTGAGTTCTCTTGGGAATCTTCCATTCCAGATCGTCTGAGACATTCACGTGCTGCTTCCTTACCTTCTTCAGTTAGCATGTACCTGTAAAAGGAATAAAAGCAAAAATAATCCATATAGATATGAAGTATTGCAACTTAAGAAAATCCAGTACTAGAACTCAACACCAGAAACCTAGAGACCAAATCAAATAACAGCTCAAAACTACTATAACTGTATCTATGGTAAGAATGGTATGATAGAATTTAAACTTGCTTACTCAGGACCACTTGACATGCCTAATTGTAAATAATATTAACAAAAAAAGGATGATTGATTCAAGAATAAGTATCAATTCAGTTCATACAAGGAGTATCCACTTCAGTAATACATTTAACAAATAAAATTATAGAAAACCTCAGGAGATATTTTATGCACAAAGCTAAATAAAATGCACATAGTTTGGAAGAACACATGCCAAAGGGAAACCATACTTTGCTGGACAGCTAGATTTTACAACTAAACTCTTTGTGATCAGTGTCTTCATGCAGTTCCATCCACTATACCAATCCCTCGTAGAACTTCCAAATCCAGGCTTTCCTCTTCCTTTTTCTGGCCTGAACATTAAGGATCAGTTTTGTCAGAAATGTAGTTTTTAAAATCTTCACCGACAAAACAAAAATAGATGTAAATTACATGAACATACCCAATTGCCGCTCGAGACAACCCACTAGCTTCAGTAGCATCAATAAGTTCCTGTTTACGCATAAACTCATTCCCATTTGAAGTTCCCCTACAATGGATATATGCTCAATTCAGAAATCCAAGAAAATTTACAATGGAAGTTGTGTAACCTACCCTCAAAAGAAAAACACAGATACGACATATAACCTGGAAATGAACACTGCACAGTTTCACTTCTATATATGAAATGGCATACTTCATAAAGCCTAACAAATACAACTTTTGCAACACTATGCAATTATATGATGGTACATATGTACCTGAAAAGAGTTATCAACAACGCATATGCCACAGAATATTTTTGAGGCATATATCGTCTGCTTCCATTATTTTTCTTTCCTATAAATGAAAGGAAGAATTAGGTAGAACTACAACGATTTCTAATTATAGATTGATGGACAAATAACGTAAGGTCAATCAAACGTAAGGTCAATCAGACAAGAGAAAATTCACACAGCATCAGACGTACCCTTTTTGGTCAGGTCTTCAGCTTCAGAATTTCCAGAACCGGTCCCAAAAAATCCCTGCATGAGCTTCAAAATCCATTTTCCCACGCCCCTTCATATAATTCCAAAACAAAAGAATCGCATTAAAGTAGTAAAAAAATAAAATTTCACTGACATATAAGACCCTTCATCCTCGTTGCTTTGCCAACCCATTAGAGGGATCTCAAAGGATCAATAAGCAAAGACGCAACAACTATTTTACTGTAAAGCTTCCTCTTTCAAATTCCAGAAATGTCACTCCTTAGCAACATTGAACGAAAAGAGGAAAAATTTAAAAGCTAGATTGATCTCAATAACAAATTTAAACAAATGCTGATAAAAAATGGACATACTTGACCTCGGAAAGGTCCTTCATGGTTTGAATGGGAGTTGTCGAGTTACAGACATTGTAGTAAGCTTTAGACAGAGTCTTTTCAATGTTTTCTGAAATCCCTTTTGGTTTCTCTGCCAATTCTTTCCATTTATCGAACAAGTAAGCTGCAAGCTCTTCGTTCTCCGAGCACCGAACCCGAGCATCCTTCTCCATTCGGGCGCCTACAAGTTCTCTCCGTTGAAATGAAGATAAAGTTGGAATACTTCCGGCCGAGTAGTGGGGTACTTCAGGGTTTTTCCACTTTTTTGGCGATCATCCTGAACTGATGATTTCAGAAGCATGCAACCAAATCGCGCGCCAGGATCGCTTTGGTTCAAGACTTGAAAACTATTTTTGAAAATGTGGTGATTTGGGGACTCGCTAGTCAAACTCGGTCGGTCCCACTCGCAAGGCTCCTTCCAGATTTCAGGAAGGGACTACGTGGGCCGAGTCAAAGGCTTAGGACTTGGGTCCATTGCTTCTTCATAATCAGAAAAGTCTAGGCCCAAATTCATTAACACCGTTTGAAACCAAAAAAAAACACAGATCTCAAAAACGAGGCGCCTGATTGGCTTGCCCCATAACCATGATAGTTGGACGATGAGTTTTGATTGTTAAGGCTTTGATACCTCATTTCGCTTTGATGTCAACATTTCTTTTGACATTTAGGTAGAGATGGGAAGATGAGATGTGCAGCCTGCTATAAAATGAGTTAGTAAAAACTTATTATTTTTTTAATATTTAAAAAATTATTTATAAATTTTTAAAATATACTAATAAAAAATTTATAATATCATATTAGCATAATCAAAAAAATTTAATGTTATACTCTTAAAAATCCTAATTTTTATAAAAAAAATCTTAAATTTTATAATTATAAATTTAAATAAATATTAACATAATATTAATTAATTATAATATGTCAATACATATTAATAAATAAATAATTATCTTTATTAATATTTGATTATAGCCATATTCAAAGTAATATTTAAATAAAATAAATAATAATATTAATAATTTAAAAAAAAGTTTATTACCATTAAGTACTATCTAAACCTAATTTGGATGTTCAGATTACTTATTTTTACTTTTATATTTTTAAAATAAAAGTATCTTAATGTGTAGAGCATTTAAGATAAAGATAATATTTTAACTGTTATTTTTTAAAAAAAAAACTATCTCAACATAAGGCTGATTTTGATAGATTTTTGAAAAATTATTTATTAAAAAAATGGTTTTAGACAACTTTTAAAAAATAGCTTATGGAAAAGAATTTATAGGGAAAAAAAGTTCCTCTAAATAAATGAGTATTTTGATGGTTATTACCATAAGAATTTTTGTGATTAGTAAATTACCAAAAATGTATGAGATAAAAAGAAAGAAATCATGTTGTTCATCGTCTTCTCCACACTATCATCTCCCCTCGCCACTGTTCATTTAGCCAGCATAGATCCTTACTGTTGTTCATACGACAGTCCACTAGCCACGACGAGAAGCACAGAAAACAGACCAACGAAGATGGGAAGCACCGAAAGACCTCTTCTTCCTCTTTATTCTCAATGACGGACCACCAGATCTACAATGATAGACCAGCGAAGCTCCAGTGATAGACTAATGAAGCTTCAGCGATAGACCAGCCACGGTCGACCTAGGGCACACGGTGACAGACCACTAGATCTTAACAGAAATGCAACACTAGATGATGAGAATGTATAGAGAAATGAGAGTGTGTTAGAAAAAATAGAGGTAAAATAGTCTTTTGGGATCCAGAAACCCTTTTTGTTATTTCAGAAGTTATTTACAGTCATTTATTCAAAATTATAATTTGTTCTATAAGTTATTTTAAACCACTATAACTATTTATTTTTATTTTTTTAAAATTATATTTTAAATTAAAAGTTTTTTCAAAATTATAGTCTTGAGGGTTGTCAAATAGGCATATAGTGATGAGCACTGAAACTAATTTCTAATTAGGAGACATAATTAATATGCAAACCGAAAGTAAAAGCAATACTGCATTTGTGGTCTTTCTCTATCTATAAATTTCTCCTCAAACACATTAATTAGACAGTTTAATGGTTCCAAGTGTTTCTAGCTACACGAACTTATTACAATACTCACAATATACCCGTCATCATAGTTTTTATATAAAATAAATTATCCAGATCATCCAAAGTACTACTCCTTTGTCATAATTATAAAAGTTAACTAATTAATTTATAAAGATTAAAAAATTAATTAAATTAGTTATTTATAAAAAAATTAGTTTTCTAAAATATTAATTCTAATCGTTTGCAAAGAAAACTACTCATTTGATGAAAAAATTACTTAATTTATATAATAAATAAAGAGAATTTAAAAATTTAATTTTAAAAGATAAATAAGTGAGTTTTTATTATATTTATAAGTAAAGTCAATAGGAGGATATTATAATTTAATGATTTGGAATAATTAGTTAAGATGTATATATATATAGCACGAAAAGCATACTCAGAAACTAGAAAGCAATGTTGTTAATCTGTTCTTTCCTATCCAAACTTCGGATATAGCAATCATCACCGTGTCGTAAAGGCTAAGAAACACGCTTAACATTCTACTTAATTTTGTCCATATTCCATTAAAAAACTTCCAAAACCTGAATACACAAACAAAACCCCATCCCGTAAAAACACTCTCGTAAACCTCTCAGCCTCTTCCGGCCTTCTTCCTCCATTAATTCTCCCATTCAAAACCCTACTACATCATATATATATATATATATATATATATATATATATATATCACCACCCAAGATTGTAGTAGATCGATCAAATATGAGAATCAACTGGTACGTGAAAGTGTTCTTGTGGGTTCTGGGAGTGATGATCACAGCAATTGTAGCAGAAGGTGGTGAAGATTGTCAATCTGATCTGATAGGGTTAGAAATAGAGTGTCTGTATTACATGCACAAGGGGGTGCCTCCAATGCAAAACCCTAATCATCGATGTTGCAGAGCGATTCGGTTCGCCAATATACCATGCGTCTGCACCAAACTCACCCAGAAAATAAGTACGTATAATAACAAGTTAAAACTAGGGTTTTCATACTTCTTCGTCTCTTTCTTTTTCTTTCTCTCTTTCGTTTGGTGCCATGTTTCTTGAAGATGGTTGTTGTATCTTTTCGTATTTAGGCTCTTTAACCTAAAAAAGAAAATGTGTTTGGTCAGTTTTTGGTGCCATGATGGTTATTTCTTTGTTGTTTGATTGTGTGAAAGTGATATATATGAATTCATTTCAATATATGTAATTTGAGAAATATTTTAATGGCCAGAAATATCTTGCAATTAAAATATGGATGAATATAAATATATTTATCTGTATAGTAGTGGTTTCTACATTAATTAAAATTCGCTTTTAATTAAAATAACCAAGAAACCAAAAGGATTTTAGATTTTCAGAAGTGTAAGATTTTGCCAATTTTAGATAATAAGTATAAATTTTGTGTGAATAACACATTTTCTTAATTCCCCCCCTCCAAAAAAAAACTAGCTAGAAGATGTATGGTCTTAGCTTGTATAATTTGCTACATATACATTATGTATATCATAAAAAAATTCATAATCACTTTTAATATATGTATATATATATATGGAATATGAACTAATATGTAATTGGATGTGAACAGTAATACCACCCGGTTATACCATAGAAGATATGCTTGACTGGCACAAGGTGTTGCACTGCTTGAAATTCTGTGGCAAACCTCTTCCTCCTGCCTTCAAGTGTGGACGTAAGTCCCTCTCTTTGTTTTATGTATATTCATTTATTAAATTACAGTAACTTTGTTTTTTTTTGTGATTTTAACTTCCGATCATCAAAATATATAGTCCACAACATAAGTTATTTTTTTCCCTCAACTTAGCTAACTGGTTCAAAATATAAGTCAAATTTAATGAAATCTGTCGTACATTATTAATATCTTTTTCTATTTTGCCCTAGCTTGTATGCAATTAAATATTATAAGTAATTAATGTAGATTTGGAAAGTATTACAAGTTTTTTACCTCTTTGATGAATGATGGTGTAACTTCTTTTTAATTACTATTTTTTTTGTTTCTATACAGTAGTTAAATGAGATTTATATTGTGGATCGGGGGAATAGTTATTCAAAATTAAAGTGGTATTATGAAAAAATAATTTTATATACGTTTAACATTTGATTGTGAACATTTCAAAATATTCAACATGGCAGAGAAAAAAATTTAAAAAATGATAAATTCTGTATGACAGTTACTAATGGCAGATCAAATATTACCTATAGATCAAGCATTCTCAACACAATATCCTACTTTAGTATTTATTATTTTTTAGAGGTTTTTCTGTCATTTTTCCTTTAAATTAATTAATGGCTGAAATTCAAATATAGTATATCAATAATGAATTTTAATAGCATAGCTGTATTTATTTACAAAGGATTTTTTTCCTTGAAAATTTTACAGATTTCACCGTCCCACCAATAAGACCACCGCCAAAGTGAAGATTTGGAAGATGGCTATGTTTTTGGAAGAGAACATATATTAATTTCGTTGTAGTTATAATATTGTGTGTGTGTGTGTGTGTGTTGGGGGGTTGTATATGCTAGAAGCTGCTTGTTGGATAGAATATCATAAATTTGAGATATATATTTCATGAAATCAGAAAATGGGTGCCTACTAGTATGATGTGATGTGAAGACAAATTGATAAATCTTTGATGTTAGTGGAACTGTAACAGATTCGATCGGTGATTAACCATGATTAATTTCGGTATGGAGCTTCTTCTTTTTTTTTTTTGGTAAGAAAATCTGATAGATGGGATCCAAAGAGGTCAGATCATGGATTAAAGAAGGGGGTGTATTATCTAGTTGAATTAAATTCAAATATTATCAAATTTAATTAAAATAATTTTTTCAAAGATATTTTCTATAACCAAATTTGAACTTAAGATTTTATACTTAAACTAAAACCGGTTTCATATTAACACTAGTTTCTACACATGATATTACCTTTACCCTTATCATAAGATCTATTATAATGTTTCTATACATTTTTAAGTGATAAAAAAAGTTTAAAAGAAAATTTGCAAAGTAAAGGGGGGAAGTTGGGATTAATTAAGGACCTATTCAGAAACATATTTGAGGAAAATACCTAAATTGCAGATTATAGAAGACAAGATGCACAATGAAAGAAATTATGCCTTACATGGAAGTTAAATTGCTTATTTTTTTACCAGATCCTTTTTTCAAACATATTTGCCAATGAGTCCTTAATCCCAATTTTTCCAACAAAAAAAACAGCTTAGATTGTAAAATTTATAATTAAATTATGCTCTATTTATTCGTGCATTAAATTAATGGACCTAATTGGTACGTACATTATTATATATATATGGGCAATATTTTGCATTTATTTTCTTCTTATATGTAATTAATCACCGAATCATTCCACAATTATTTAGAATAATAAGTTGATATTTACCTGGCATATATCAATGGCTTTTGTCGATCAAAGATATGTACCTGGCATATTGAAGATATCGAGCAAAGATGAAAATGATGAAGCGGAATGTGAAAGTTTTATCGTTATGTGTTGTTGTGGGAGTTATGGGAATAATTATAGGAGGAGGTTATGTAGCAGAAGGAGTAGATTGTGAACAAAGGTGTTCATGTACATGCACAAAGTTTAAAGTTTGAAGTTTGAATCAATCATATCCCATTACACATTGACCACGTAAACTAGCTCCATGTGAAAATATTCAAAATATTATTTTATAAAACGCTCTTTAAGTGTCTCATCCTAAAATTAACGTTGGAAAAAGCGTTCTCTAACCTGGATATTAAATTTAATTTTTAAAAATAATAACCATTGACGCACAAAAATATCATTTGAGATTAAATATATTAAGATTAAAAGACCAAAAAAATAATATTTTATAAAATTAAAGTGTCAAAATAAAATATCAATTTAGAAGACCAAATGGTTATCATCATTTGATTAAATGAACACATATAGGATCCAAATCTATAATTGTTCTCATTAATTGCTTGGATATTGCATTAAAACCAAATCCCAAAACTTTACTAATATACAGAAAAAATCTCATAACATTAAATCACCCTAATGAACCATGCATACACCTCCCTCACCTCACCTACATTAATACAAACATTTAAGCTCAATATCTATATATCAGAATTCCTGAGAGAGAAGCAAACAGGAAATTGAAGATCGAACATGAAAATGAAGTTGAACATGAAATTTGTGTTATGTGTTGTGGGAGTGATAATAGGAATAATTATTGCAGATTATGGAGCAGATGGTGAAGATTGTGAAAGAGATCTTCGAGGGTTACAAATTGAGTGTCTGATTTTCATGCACAAGGGAGACGATCCAATTCAAGACCCTAATGATCGATGTTGCAATGAAATTAAACAAGCCAACGTACCTTGCGTTTGCTCCAACCTCTCACGCCACGTCGGTGAGTTTGGTCTTTTTTTTATAAATCGGTTAAAATTAGTTAAAAATAATAATTTTTTTCATAGTTTCTATACCTTTTATGTTTAGTAATTAATCCTCCAAGCATATATTTATGGGTAATTTTCTCCAAAAAAGATAACAACACAAAAAAAGGGTGGAGGGTGGATATGCATATATACTACTCTTTTTTATTTTTAATATAAGGGCTAGTAACTTTTTTTATATAAATTAAGAAAACTAAATAAATTAATTAATTATAACTAAATCAAACCTCTTAAAATAAATTCATATTATATACTCCTTAATCTATCCAAATTAGTCAACTAACTTTTATATGAGTTATAACTAATTGATCTACGTAGTTTCATTAATCTATCAAAAAAATATGTTACGTCTTATATTAATGGCTAGATGAGTAATTTATCTTCCCTCTATTTCTTTTAATATATGCATTTATGAACAGTATTCCCACCAAACGGGACAGTGGAAGATCTGCTTGACTGGCCAAAAGTGTTGCATTGCTTCAAGTTCTGTGGCAAACCTCTTCAACCTGGCTTCAAATGTGGACGTAATCCTCTCTCTCTCTCTCTCTCTGTTTAATATTACTGATTAATTTAAATTCGGGATTTCAAATGTTTAAATAAGAATTAGTTTATTCGAATGTGATTTTTTTTTTATTATAAGGCTCTAAATTGAAAACCTTTTATAAGAAGCATCCCTTAATTAACTCTTGTTTTAATGTTTTGCAGATTTCACCGTGCCACCAGGGCCTCCACCCAAGTCAGGATTTTGAAGATGGTATATATATATATATATATATATATATATATATATATAATCAAATCACCAAGTGAAATATGTAAACTTTATGAAATAAATCCTCTGCAATAATATTGGTACATATTTGCGATTTAATTATGAAAGTGGTAAATTTCTGATTAGTCAGCTATTTTTACTTTTTTTTTTTTTTAACGCCATTATTCTTAAGGAAAACTTTTTACGTTGGTTAGGGAATTATTGTAAAAGTCAGTGACATATATAGTTGTTTTCACTTTTTAGTAATTTTATAGGGTGAAAAAACTAATTTATGAAAATTAAAAAATATATTAAATTAGTTATTTATAAAAATATGTGTTATTTTCTAAAAAGTATCACATCTAATCATTTGTATTATAATACTTCAAATAATTAAATAAAAAGTATTTAATAAAAAATTATAAATTTGAGATATCAAATAAATAAATTTTTTACATATAATACTAGAATAAAACCTTTTACTAACATTTATATATTTAAAACAAAGGAAGTAATATTCTAATCATATATATGAATTTATATGATGTATCAAGATGTCAAATATTGTTAGATCGCGATTTAACGATCAACTAACGTTTGAATAAATTAAAATACAGTCTAAAAAATTATGGGGAAATTTGTCACATAACTTTTGATTTTGGATATAGGAGGGGATATAGATTTTAGAAATAAATAAAAGGAGATAGCTTAGATCAAGTCTTTTTTGTATATATTTCATTAAATTTTTTAATTTCATTTTGTCACATGCCCTATTAATATTCATTTAATCTGAAGCCACAAGAAAAAAATAGCAAACATGGCCAAATGTGAATAGAAAACTTGATAAAATAAATATAAAAAATTTGATGTAAGTATGATTATAAATAAAAAAATCCTTGTAATTAAGATAAAATAAATTGAGATCAATATATTTTACTCTAATTTAAAATATCATAAATTTAAAATATGATATGAAACTTTATCCTAGCTATAGAATTAACGAAGTTATGGTTGAAGAGTCATTTTCGTTAGAACATTAAGCAAATCTCAATGATATATTAACAATTAGATAAAACGGATAATGAGAAGATACGTTGAGTACAATAATTAGGCTTTAATGACAAAATTTTAAATTGTTGATATTGTCAACACTCAATTAGAAATATATTTAACATCAAACTAAATATATTGGATTAGATTAATTAAATTTGTTCAAACTAAACAAGAAATAGATATAAATTCCTTTTTATTTTATTTTTTTAAAATATTCTTTTTTAATAATATCCATTTCCAACCACGCCAGCTTTTTTTGTGAAGAGACAGGCTAGCATTATGATAAAAATGTTAATTAACAATCACAAAATAAATTCAAATGGTGCACAAGCTTTTTAGTTCCACGAGACACACAGTATTGAAGAGGAGTCCATATAGATAGATAGAGACAAATAGTCTTTAGGTGAGGGTAGCTTATAGGTTACATTAGGCAAAATTTATTTGCTGGAACACAGCCAAGAATTTGTTTTTACTACAAATTTGAATGAAGAAAGACTAAAGTTAAAGAAATAAACAGGTCAAGAAGCTATACAATTAGCATTATAACATAGTTGTAATTTGTAAATATACCGAAAGAGTTTAAAAATAAAAAGATTAATTAATTGAGAAAAAGCTAAACATTGTGAAAGTACCTTAATAAATTCGAAAATTATATTTAAGTGTAGATTCTGAAAGCCAAATCATAAACATTGGAAGGTTAATTGCAAATAACTAGGAACCCAATTCGAGCATCTGAGAAGTTAACTAATTAATCTTCGTAAATTTTCACAATTGAGCTTACAAGGTTTGTATATAACTAAGTTTATTCCGAATACACGTTTTCAGGAGGAGAAACCCAAAAAAAGAAAAACTAATACTCTTTTTTCATTCATCCTTAATATAAAAGTTAATTAATTTTTTTAATAGATTAAAAAAATAAATTATTAGTTAATTATAATTAAATCTAATTCTTAAAATAAATTTATATTATATATTTTTTAATTTATCTAAATTAGTTAAATAATTTTTATATAAATTATAATTAATCAATTTATTTAATTTATTTAATCTATTTAAAAAATTAATTAAATCTTATAATTAGTATGGAAGTTAATAATTTTTAAATCATGACTCAGGTTAGAGTTATAAACATCACTAAGACAATGAGGAAGAAACCTCTACTATGAGTTCCCTTTGTATGAGCCGTCCGCTTACTCACCATCATGACCTGGTCGAACTGGTTTTGAAGGTTTGATGAAACTAAAATATATCACATGATCGAGTTCTGTAACTGTTCCAGCTGTCTTAGAAACAGTAGGCCTAGACAATTTCCACATTCATTTAGCATCAAATTCAGTGGTATGCATGAAGAAGCCTTGCATGGATTCCACCTCGTACAATCCCTGTTAATCAAGATCATGAATATTAGTGCTGCAGAAACATGTTTTCGTTTCATCCTATGTAATTGTTCCTCACTATATGACACCTACTTGCGTGGCTCCTCAGGAAGAAGCCATGCATCAGATATCATCAACTAACTTATGTGTCTGCTTCATCAGCATCATGGCTGTCATCACTTTGCTCATAAAATTATTATTACTGCAGAGCTGCCAGTATTCTATAAATTTAGTGTATATAGTAATTAGTCTTTATAGGTATAAAGTAAATTTTGTATGTATAGGGTATCCATAGATAGAGTTTGGTAAGATAACCTCCTGTCTAGTGTCATATCTAAATAAAAATATAAATTATATTTTACAACCTGATACTTGATCTTATCTAATAAAATCTTTAACTATTTTGAATTAGGCATGCCTAAGTCATGATATCCTGTTCATATTGTGAAAAAATCTATAATTATGAACTTATAAAATAATACTATATTCATATGTTTTCAACAGTTAAATAATATATATAATTTATTAAAAATAAAGTAATAAAAAGATAATAATTAAAATTTTAAAATCTATGGCATATAAAAAAAGATTTAAAGTCTAAATAGTTTACAATTGTAACTTTGTATCAATTTTCTTAAAATTAATAAAGATAAATCATATGAAAAAAATATACGTGGGTTAGCACAATTTTAAAAAAAATTAATTTAGTTATAAATTTTGAAAGATATGATTACCTATTTACTATTTATATTTATAAAATTATTTTTTAGTTATCAGTATTTATCATATTTATTTTATATAAAATATTATAATATATAAATTTTAATATATAAAAAAATAACTAATTAGACAGGATTAAATGGACAAAATAGTAACTCCCACCCTACACATAATCCTAACGAATATTGACTTTGTTTAAAAAATTTTATTTTATATTAGGTGCATGTTTGGCTACCATAGTTTGAGAATTAATTTTAGGTAAAATTTTAGTTTAGAAAAATTTCATACAAACATCAATTTTTGTCCAGAATTGATTTTAGCCAAAACCTCAGTTTAAAAATTTTTGAACCAAACAACTATTTTTGTCTAAAATTGATTTTAGGTAAAACCTCAGTTTGAAACTATGGTTTTGAATAAGCTACTGAAAATAGATTTTGGAACTGTAAGAGTTTATAGATTATCCAATTACTATTTTACCTCTACTTTTTTATTATATTCTCTCTCATCTCTCATCTCTCTTCTTCACACTATCTCCTCTTTTCTCTCTCTTCTTTACACTCTCTCCTCTCTCCTATTTCTCCTCTCTCCTATGTATTCTCTACCCTCTCTCTTCTCTCATACTTTAATAAAATCATACACTTTTTAATAATTTATTAATATAAAAAGTGATTCTACTATTAATTATCTAAATATCTCTATTTTTAAAATTATTCTTTTTATAATCTATTATCCAGAATATATTCTTCCTATAATCTATTATTTCTAAAATTTATTTTTAAAAATCTATTATCTTTAAAATCTATTTAAAAGCTAATTTAAATATACTCTAAATTATTTTTTATAAAATATAAAATAATGCACAAGGCCTAAACAAACAATGCACAGAATATTTAACTTTTAGAGAAAAATAAATTGAATCTCGTAATTCTATGACCCTCCTGCACGTGATTCTGTCTCCCAGAGCCGCCCTTATCTTTATCTTGATCCATTGTCTAAGGGTGTGTTTGGATTAGCTTTTAGAGAATAGATTTTGGGAAGAATAGATTCTGGAGAATAGATTTTGGAAGAATAGATTCTAAAAAAAAAGTGATTTTAAAAATTGAAGATGTTTGGATGATTAGTAGCAGAATCACTTCTCCATAAATAATATGATAATTACATAAAATTAACCAATATTCACAATAAATTATTACAAAATAATAAATATACATATGTATTTGAGTAAGGTAAAAATTTATAATATTTACCTAAATTTTAATTTTTTTTCTCACTAAAAACTTTATTAGAATTAATCAATCTAGATGACTGTCAAAAAATATGGAAGATGGTAATTTTTATTGACAAATTCATATTTTTCTTAAAATTTTAAAATAAGAAATTAAAATTTTAGATTTTAAATAGTATTTATTTTTATTTTTTTAATAAAATTTAAATTATTAATAAAAGTGTACTGTAGCTTATGTGTGACCGCTTGACAAAAGTGAGGTGCCGCTTGTCCTCAAAACCATGGTTTGAATGCCATAATCGATTTTTTATATTTTATCATTGTTTGGGCAAAAATGAAGAAAACCATGGTTATACTGTAAAATCGATTTTATAACCTCCATCCCAAACACACACTAAAATATCTTCCACAGATAATTCATCCCTACCGTCCGATCTTGCTCTTTTTGTCTTCACCGTCCACGTTTCTTACCTCACGATGTCTTTTTGCGCCACGTCTGTAAAATTGATAGCTATTTTCTTGCCGAACCTCAGGTTCGTCATCCCGAAGCTGATGGGGAGTCTCTTTTCGCTTCATTCATTTAACTTTATGTATCTATATCGTTCTGTCTCTGGGATCTGGCAAGGAAACTCTCACTCACATCACTGCGAAGTGGAAACTCTCTACTAGTCTCTTCTGAATCGGTAAGTGTAGCTTTATCTTCAAATCTCAGTGTTTAAGTAATGGTTCTTTTTCTTCAAGTTTTGTGAAATTTCTAGTTGTCATTTGTCAAATTTCAACTTGTGTTAACCGCGATCGCGATGATCTCTTGAAATTTCATTTGTTGGATCATCGATTTGTGTTTATAGCATGAGTTTTGTTCTTTTGGGGTTTTGAGCTTGTAGTAGCGTCTAGCCTTGTTCAGGAGATTAATAGTTCTTTGATGATCTTCATTGATCTGTTGGTTGGGCAATTTTCTTGGTGCGAAATTGGATTTCTCAGGATCGAGAATTAAAGAAAAGAACAAAATATTAAAGTCTTCTGTTACTGTTTGCATTGGCTTTCATTAATGTTCCAGTCATGCTCTGAGCTGCATCTGGTTTTGATTTCGCTGCTCGATTGGATGTACAGATGATTATTATGAGTTGAGCTTATTTCTTATGCTTTTCTCTGACGGCTGTAACTATGTGGCCTGAGTGGGTTTAAGGCAATATAGTCTGTTACTACTAACTAAACACTGGATCTCATACGCACTGTCTGAGTTGTCTTTGTTGAGCTATAATTTTTAGTCCGATCATTTGATGAATAAGTGGCTAAAGTTCATCTGTTGAATTTTCATCTTCTGTATTAATCTGATATTTTAGATAGTGATCTTTCAATAATCAGGTAATCGCTGCAAGTTGGGATGGCTTTAGTCTCTGAAAGAAGTTCTGGTTTGAACCCAAATGCTCCTCTCTTCATTCCCGCTGCTCTTCATCAGGTGGAGGATTTTTCACCGAAATGGTGGGATCTGGTGAAAAATTCTACATGGTTTCGTGACTTCTGGCTGAGCGAGCACAAGGATGAGTATGTTGGAGAAACTGCCAATGACACAACAGTTGACGAGATTGAGAATATGCTGCCAGAGATGTTTGATCTGGGCATTGAAGAAGACATCCGTGATTTAGAAAATGAGTTTGAGCAGTTTATGCTGTTGTCTGAAGCTAAAGATTCTTCTGCTTGGACTGATCCTAATGCTGGAACAAAGCCTCTCAACGGTAAGCATTGATGATAGTTTTTGGCCTTGAAGTTTTGCATGTTTTAAAATGATGATTGAAAATATGATTTTGCTTCAGTTTTAAATAGGACTAAACTACTATAATACAGAATTATGTCACTGAGAAAACTATGAAGAAGTTTGAATGATTCAATGAGATGAAATATATATTTCTCCTATTGTCTGGCTTCTGAGCATAATACACATTCAGGACGAATAAAGTGTCTAATTACCTCTATTGGATGGATCTTGGCACTTACCATGGTCCTGCTTCCTTCAATTGGTGGGTTTTACTTGAGACTGTAATTATCCTCTCATTTTCTGTTTTTGTTTCTCACTCAGGCATGAACGTGGATACAAAAGCTCTTCTGAAGAATCTGACGACACCAAAATCACCAAAGAGTCCCAAGTCCGCAGTGGGGATTGGAAAGCACCTTGATAAGCCACCGCAGCATGTCAACTTGAAATATTCTCCTCGACGAATTATTCACCAGCCTCGTTGAAGGAAACTTTCAAGAGCTTAGTAGTTGCTTGTAAGCTTCTGACAAGAGTAGGGGTTATCTTTAGAAATAACTTTTGTAAATAGTTGCAGTTAAGGGTCGGTTGTATTCCTAGTTCCTACTTGTCAGATGTTTTGTATATTTCATCTACTCTTAGTACTTCAGAATCATGACCTTTCAAAATCTTGGTACTGTCACTGGTTGGTTCATTTTGAATGTCAAAATGAGCTTTTCAAGCAAACAGTTTGTTTGTTTTCTGTGCTATTAAATAAGAGTATATAGCCAAGCTTCTAGGCATCGTGTCCCTGGATGTGCTATGAATATGTGCTGCAACTTTTAAAAGTATTCTGAGAATTTGATGCTGATATATGTGTCAAGTAGCTGAGTATTATGTTTGGTATTGAAATTTTACCATTTCTTGAACACATTGAAATTAGATTGGCCCAATTGAAGACCTTAGGTTGAGGAATCATTGTATTGTTTATTGCAACATCAACACTACACACACACACACACACACACATATTTAATTAAAATATCTGTTAGAAAATGTGAGAAGTTATGCTATTTGTAAATGTATATTATGAGTTTCAAACAGATCCCCCATGTGGATCTTAAAATCCTACTGCTGAAAAGTCATGAATCAGTAGGTGGCTACTAGAGCTTTCCTTCAAGGCTTCAAGTATATTTCGTCTAATATATTAGGGCCTCAAATTTGTGAATAAATATTGTTCTCTCTTGAATTCTGTCCAACTGAAGTCCACATTAATATAATTTTTTTGAGCCCACCAAACGTACGAATTTTTCTTGTAGTCAAAACCAAACACACCAATTATTGCAGAACGCACTATTTGGATAAGAAGAAGACAAAAATATTGCATCCTTGTTTATAATTATGCCACAGGACATGCTTCTAAACAATGCGTGCAATTAATCGGTAAATGAATCCTTAGGATTAACCTTGTGATGAGAAAATAGAAAACGGATAGAATCGAGTGAGACCCACCATGTAAATACACACGCACATGCATAGGAAATTTAGACATATACACTCAAATTTTGCATTTATGCAAAGATAAATGAAGGTATGTATCTACATATATTTATGTACTTTTCTTAAAAAAAACAAAATTCCATAAATTAGGTCTTGTGAATTTACAAGAGTCATAGCATACCTTTATAAGTTTATAGAACGCTTACCAATAATGTCTTAACATTAATCTAATTACTTACCAATTGGATTAAGCAATCAGTAATTATTTTTTATATAAAACTCAAATTCAAAATCTTATTTAAAAAAAACAAACGTCAAAGCACTTGAACAAACTATCGTTAATATATAACTGTAAACTTACTTAATTGGTATAGGTTTGGTTTTAAATTAGTTCAATATATATAAGCAAAAATATATTGTAATTAAGGAGAGAAAAACCCGTCACCCTTGTCTTCAAGGAACCTTTTGAACGGACATGACAATAATATATATTATTAATGAGAGGTGACAATTATTTAGTTGTAACTTTTCTGTGCAATGTCTTGATAAACACAGCAGACAGCCGTCCTAAACTCTATGTACAAGTTATCTTTTCCAGACATAAAAAAAAAAAAAACAATAAGATTACATGTTAGATACATACATGACAAGCAAAGAAAAGAATAGAATCCCTTGTAGCCGACCACTTTTGAGTCTCTACTTATTTTAGCTTATTAATGTTTACTAATATATATATATATATATATATATGAAGGTGTCAAACTGTCGTCGACATAGGAGGAACCTTTTGTGGTCCTGTTTATGAAACAATATTAAAATACTAAACAACTTTTACTTCCACGATAAATTTACTTCATTTCCTCCACAAGAAAAACATTGGTCAAGTTTGTTGTGTTGATGTGCTTCATGTGAGCAAACCCTAATATCCTCCTCTTTGTCATATCATATACGTGCACGTATATACTTATGTTGTATCGACCCATTTTCAAAAGCTACATTTAATTCTATTTTTCCCACAAAACTAAAGTAAAAACAGTTCGAAATTAGGATTAGAAAAAATAATTCGCATTGAATTAAGTCAAATTACATCAATCTATTTTCATAAGCTACATTCAGAAGGTTAAACTACATATAAATTTAAAAGTGAAACTTAAGTCAAATGACTAAAATCTATTTTTAAATATTACAAAAGATTTATTTAATTATTTATAGATAAGAAGGATTGAAGGGACTAATACTTTTAGTTGACGTGAGATAGTTAAACTAAATTTATATTGTGCTATAACTATTAAGTAGTATTATTTTTAATTTTTAATATAAGAGTTAGTTAAAATGTTAAATTTAATTATAAATATAAAATTTTAATATATTTTATATCTAATATTTATTATTTTTAATTTATTTATTTAATCTATAAACTAATATATATAATATTATTTATAAATATTTTAAAAAGATCATAGTAATATCCAAGAGAATCTTCATAGAAAAATCTATTATTCTTAGGATTATAGGATATAATAGGAGTGTTCATAAAGCCCGCGGCTCGGTATATCCACCCAAGCCAGCAAAAAAAAAACCCTGCCCATCCCGATAAATATAGGGTAAGGCCGGGCATCAGGATGAAAAATATAGTCCATGCTTTTTTTGGGTTAGGCACCGGACAGGGTTGCTTTGCGCTGCCCTGCCTATGAGCACTCATTATTTTATTTTTTTTACTTTTCTCCTTAGATGCTACACTTAGAAAGAAGAATATGATAGTTACTGGTGACTAAAGGGTCATTTTAGAAATATAAGTAATTAAGTAAGTAAATTGCGTCTTTTAATATTTATAACTATATTAATTTTTTTTTAACTTTACTAAACATAATATGAATATATTATAAATTATAATTATTTATTTTATTTATTTTATATGTTTAATTCTTGCCAACATTTGAGAAATTGATAGAAAATTACAATTACAAATTATTTAGACTTTAAATTTTTTTTATATACAATGAATTTCAATACTTTAATTATTATCTTTTTGTTACCTTATTTTTAGTGGATTATAGATATTATTTAACTCTTGAATATATATGAATATAATATTATTTTATAAGTTTATAATTACATATTATTTTTCACAATATGAATATGGCATCACAACTTAGGCATGCATAGCCCGCCCACGTCCAGCTCAAAATGGTTAGGGCTTTTATCGGGTAGGGTTAGGTATCGAGTTACAAAATATAACCCATACTTTTTTTGGGTAGGGCACCGAGCAGGGGTTGCCTTGCCCAACCCTACCCATGAACACCCTTAGGATATAAGATGACGAGTCTGTTTAGATAAGAGTTTATAAAATGACTTATGAAAAAAAAATTTGGACAACCTTTAGAAAATAATTTTTAGAGAAGAGTTTATGGAAAAAAGAGTGATTTCTGAATAAATGAGTATTTATATGATTATTACTAGAATGATTTTTGTAATTGGAAAATTATTAGAAATGTATGATTTTATTCAAAATATGAGAGAAGAGAGATGATAAAGATGAGAGAGGAAATATGATGAAGAAAAGAGAGTAGAGATGAGAGATAGTGTAAAAAAAATAAAAATAAAATAGTAATTAGATAGTCTATAAACTCTTTTATTATTTTAAAAATTAATCTCAGTAACTTATCTAAAATTTTAATTTTAAACTATAATTTAAGTTAAAATATTTTTTAGATAAATATAACTATTTATTTTTAAAAAAATTTAAATTAAAGTGTGAGTTAAATTTTTTTGAAAATTTTAGTTTAAACCTTTTCTAAACACAATTCATTTTACATTTGAACACGTGGCAAACTATGATTGGATGAATTAAAAAGCGAATAAGAATTGGCTACAGCTCAAACATCCAACGATCCAAAAAGTGATTGGTTAATAGTCCTTCTTCCTTTGTTCTTAACATTAGCAATCATCCACCCACAAAACCTCTTTTGTCAAGGTAGCCGTTGTACCCTCTCCTTCAAAATAAATAATAAATTAAATAAATACAACAGCAATACAGACACACGACGATGTATTTTTCTTTATCACCAAGCAATCTCTCTCTCTCTACAGCTCCGCTCCTCCTCTGCTTTAAATTCCCTCTCCCCTTCCCTTCCCCGCTTTTAAATCTCCTTCAATACCACCTTCTTCTTCTTCAATGATGGTTTCCTCTGTTTCAAAATCCAGTCTTTCTACTCCATTATTACTCCCTCCTCCTCCTTTTTCTTCTCCGAGCAGTACCAGTGACAGCGTTAGTGACACCAACGATGTCAGCAGCATTAGCCCTGTTTCGTCGAATCGATTCGATGCCCTTGACGTCAAAAAATTTCATTTTTCTTCCATACCCGTTTCTGGGTTTTCTTCCCATCGATCCTTGGCTGTACTCTCGGGTCACGTTGGCTCTGTTTCTTGCTTGGCCTTATGCGGCGAGTTCATCCTCAGTGCTTCTCAAGGCAAGGACATCATCGTATGGCAACAACCTGATTTGAGGGTTTTCACGAAGTTCGGACAGGGAGATGGATCCGTCAAGGCCCTTGTATCAGTCGGAGACAAGGTTTTCACGGCGCATCAGGATAGCAGAATCAGAGTCTGGAAGGTTTCCAGGAGCTCCGAGAATGTCTTCAGGCTTATCGATTCATTGCCGACAACGAAGGACTATTTGGGGAAATTCATGAAGCAGAGCAACTACGTCCAAACTCGAAGACACCACAAGAAACTCTGGATCGAACATGCTGATAGCATCTCATGTTTAACCGTTTGTAACGGCTTAATCTACTCAGGATCATGGGATAAAACCCTAAAGGTATGGAATCTCTCAGATTTAAAATGCTTGGAATCCATTAAAGCTCACGACGATGCCATCAATGGCTTGGTTTCTAGTAAAGGGGTTGTGTATTCTGCTTCAGCAGATGGAAAGATCAAAGCTTGGACACAAGGGAAGGAGAAGAAAACACATGGTTTAAAAGGGATTCTAGAAGGTCACAAAGATGTTTCATTCAATTCTGTGCTTGTTTCTGATGATGGAAAGTGGGTTTATGGAGGAGGATCAGATGGGTATATAACGGGATGGGAAAATAACAATAATAACAGTAATTGGAGTTTAGTTTCTGAGACCAAAGCACATGAAATGGCTGTGTTGTGTATTTGTTTAATGGGGGAGTTTTTGTTCAGTGGATCAGCAGATAAGAGTATTGTTGTTTGGAGGAGAGAAGCATTTGGGCAGCTTTCTAAATTAGAGATCATAAATGGCCACGAAGGACCAGTGAAGTGCTTGCAGGCAAGTTTTGATAGAATTGGAGGTGGGTTTTTGCTCTACAGTGGAAGTCTTGATAAAAGCCTCAGGGTTTGGTGGGTTCCTAAGTACAGTGATGAAACAGAAACACATGACAAGTCAACAACAATTATTCCTCCAAGCTCTCTCAACAACAACAACAAAACCATTGTCGGATAAGGTTAACATTGTTGTTTGTTTCACTTGGTAGAATCAAACCTTTTGTTGACTAAAAGAGTTTTCATTATGGTTTGATTCTCATCAGTGATCTATCTGTTCTTGGTGTTGAAGTTCGTAAGGTTCTGTTACGAAGCAGCAGATTCCTTATTTTTTTTCTGTATCTGCAGTGCTTCCTTCTTCATTGACTAGAGTAACATACAAGATAGAAGGCCGAAGTTTGAATTTTTTTCTCCTTTTTTTTTTCCTGTAATTGCATTGATACTTTTTTGTTTCTACTTTGTGTCATTCAATGTATGATATCTTTTTAGGATTAAATTAAGGAGGGGCTTCTTGATTTTCTCATTTTATTTAGGATAGAAAGTGGAGGGGACGTAAGTTAGGTGGCAAAGAGATGTGATTATTATACACTGTTAATTTCATTATTCTGTATTTTTTTTATTGTGGATGTTGTAATTATGGATTCAATTGATGGAAATTTAAAAAAAAAACTATTTTTTTTATGTAGTTGCATGATTGATTATGGTACCATCCATTTGCAGTTAGTAGCAGAACATGGCGTTTACAGCGATCAAAGTGACACTTGGCATCTATGTTTCCTAGGTATCATTATTTAAGATCTTCCCCAACTAGAAGAGAACACATTAATACAACAGAGATTCTCCAAAAAAACAATTCTGCTGTATTTTAAGCTAAGGAATCTTGTCCTTTTGTAATAACTACATGAAGTCTTCATTGATTTTATTATGAAGACATTAATGGCTAATAATATAAGGATTAGTTCTAACAGATGAGCAGATTCATACTGTGCACTTTGATTATTTAAGGTTCTGTTTGGATTAACAGCAGAAGAATAAATTTTGAATAGAATTGATACAATCCATAAGTTGGAATCAATAGCTTTTGAGGAAACCATAATTTCTTCTCTATAATCGGTTTTAGATTAATTAAAGTGTTTGAATGAGAATCGACAAAATCATAGTCTTGCTCTATGATTTATTCTCTGCGCCTTTCTAAATAGACGTTAATTCATATGTTCCTAAAGTTCAATATATTCTTTATGCATATAATAATTCACCCTAAAAGGATTGTAATAGCATCTTGTTTACCAGTGTTGCTATGATAATGAAAAGTGAACTTATATCTTTTTTTATATACTAAAATAATTATTAAAAGAAATTCAGAGTATCAAACTAATACTTATTCAAATAAAAAGTCTGGACAGCAAAACAAAAGTATACATAAAATAGTCTTTCCTTTATGTTGTTCCACCGTCCATTTGGTACAAAGAAACTGAAAGCATATAATATATACATACATACATATATATATATATATAGGACCACTTAAAAGTCTTGAAACAAGGGGAACTGT
Organism: Leucaena leucocephala; assembly: GCA_037074615.1. Lineage (NCBI taxonomy): Eukaryota > Viridiplantae > Streptophyta > Magnoliopsida > Fabales > Fabaceae > Leucaena > Leucaena leucocephala. The sequence goes on from CM073525.1 coordinate 2,881,332, forward strand.
TACTTAAAATTATATATAAAGCCACCATTAAGTATTCACCTTCCACAATGAGAGCCTAAGTATGGCTCTCCTAATGTGGATGTGTGTTCTGGAATTGGACCAAAAGCAACAAAAAAGAATGAATGTTCAATTCATGTAAATGAAGGCAAGCTATCACCTGATGAAGCATCAACTTTTTTCTTTTCTTTTCTTTCTTTTTCCCCCTTGTTCTTTTCACAGAAGTTGCCATGAGACTTTTGGAGCACAAATTAAGGAAAAGATTGAACTCAAATGAGATCATTTCTACTTCCAATTTTAAACATCTAAGGATGATGCTACGTGAATTGAGTAATTCACTTATAATTTATATTCTTCTGTATAATTTATAATTTATATTTTTTTTAAAATTTTACCTATTGATTACAAATATTAAAAAGGATTTTTATAAAAAGGAACAATTTCTAATACAAATTATTAAAGAAATACTTTAAGAAAAATAATATATATTGTTTATAAATAATTAATTTAACTCTTTTTTATCTTTATGAATTATTTATCTAATTCCTACGTTTAAATTTAGGGTTGGAGAGAATATATGCCTCCAGATTTGGACCAGCCCTTTGCTTGAGACATGGAGATATGAAGAAGCAAATTCACACATATATGCATGCAATAAAGGGTTGAAGTAATGATTCAAAGCAAAAAAATAAAAGATACATCACCTATCTAATGGGGGTGCCAAACTTGGAAGATCCACTCTTTTTTTTTTTTAATTATTTAAAGTGGGTATTTCACAAGTAACAAGTTTAAATATTGGGGTTGGGCTCTTCATCCTTAAAGAGAGGCACTTTTGGGATTCTATTAGGAATTCATATATCTTATCTTTTTAGTGTTTAAATTTATATTTGAGAGTAATAGATGACTTGCCCTACCTAATATTGATATTGCCTAGGAGAAAGGGAAAATTTTTTCTATCCTTAGATCGTAAATAAACCCAACTACTTTCTAAAAATTAAAATATCAGGGGTGATCTCAATTAGAAAAACATGTACATTAAAAACTTTTTTTAAATAAAGCTTCAAACTTTGAATGAGGTGGAGAAGTCAGAAACAGAGGCCACTCAAAAAGCAAAGGGGATGTGTAATTAACTTGTGGATGTATTTTGATTTATTATATTGATTTGTTCATTGAAAATTAGAAACTTTATCCAGAAGTGGCATTTGTTTATTCTTTAAGGTGATGATGAATACAAGTTCACATAGCATAAATTGGGTTATACTAATCCATTGATTAATCTTGTTGATTTGTTTAAATAAAATTCAAGTTCGACTTGTTCAGTCAAAACAAGGGTACATGAAGAACTATTGTTGAACTTGCAAGCCTAACTTTAACTTTTGTTCGTAAAAATAACAAGCCAAATAGAACGAAAACTCTTTTCAACTATTGCCAGTTCACCAATATAAAACTCCGCCATTGAAATAGTAAACCTTGTTGACATTAGTGTAAATTAATCATTTCGCTTATCAAAAATTACTCTCTTTAATACAATTTTCCTTCCCTTCGATACTGGAAAACATAATACAAATACTGCACAAAGTCAAGAAGGGGTCTCAAACAAAATACGCCAGTCGGATCAGAAAACTGCATAAACTCCAATATAGCATCAAAATTAACAGAGGTTATTAAAAAAACAAAAGGCTGGAACTTGATAAAAAACAAAATATAAGTTAAAATCCCAACTCTAACAGACTCAATATCATATATGCAGCATTCCTTAAGAATCTATTACAACAGTATTGGGATACATCCCTTGGCCATAGCTAAAGGACTACAGAACTTCTCCCCACTTTTATGTAAGTTAACGATTATTCCAATTTGAAAATAACAAATCATGCCTAAGAGCGGAGAATGAGAGTCCTGAATCCTTGAAGCCATAGATATGGAGCTTGAGCCGTTCATAAATAATCTTTGACAAATGTTGAATGTACCCACCAACAGTAATCAGATAGATAGCAGCCACATTTCTAGGAGGAGAAGTCAATACTAGCAATGCAGGAATTATGGCTTTCACACTTGTTTGTAGAAAAGAACATATGCTTGATCATGCAACACCTTGTTTTCTCCTATGGCAAAGACCGATGCGTCATCGAACCGTAGCCACCGACCATTTGAGTATCGAGCATCGGTCGTGTAGTGGCCCTTTGAAGGCTCCCTTCCATGGTGAGTTATTGTAGCAACGAGCTCGTATCTTCGACCCTGCAGAAGCATAAAATTTGATCAGCAAATTTTCCCTTTCCAATTACATAAATACTTACCTAGCAAAACAAGACTGTCATGGACACTGATTTTCCTTCCAATACCCATAACAAATAATAGTAAAAATTCATTTTAAGATGAACTGACCAGAAAATTAGCAACCATTCATGTTTTGTTTGCAATTAGGAAAAGTTAGGGTGTACAAGGAGAAGGGAAGAAGAGAATAGCAATCTCCCAAAGCAAATTACTTGAGATATCATATTTGTGTTTCTATCCATTTGCCGACAAAATCTCTGAAGTGACTAGATCAATGATCGTGCGCGCAAAACAAGAGGAAGGGGATTCAGAGAAACATCACATTACCTCAGTAGTTGGCGATACCAGCAAATCACGACCCAACATCAGCTCAAGAGGAAAATGCACTGGCTTAAGCAACTTAGTGCTTCCCTGGCTTCCATAGCTAAAACGCATTAGGTGCAATATCATTATCTTGGAAAGTGTCTGTATCTGTACAGATTTTCTTGCACTCACAACGCCAGCCTGAAAGATATTTGTAATTATTAAAATATTATCGATAGAAGTAGAAAGCACATAATCCGACCCAACAAAAAGGCCATGCCATTATATACAAAGCCTGCCTCAATATAGGAAAGAAGTCATCTTGAAAGCTTCACTAAACCAAAATGTCAAGGTGGAATCAAAAGTATCAATGCTAGTGAAATAGAAGGGTAGACAGGGTTAATGGCAACATTGACCATAAAAAAGCTTCCATACCTTTCCAGTAACTGATGCTCGAAAACCTTCAAGAGTTTCCGATGCAGAAAACAGGTGAAGTGCATCCTCAATGGTGTTAACAGCATCAGGGTAAATGTCAAGGTGGAGCAAGAGATATGGTTGAATGGTGGCAGAAGCTCGGTTTCCTGAACAATAAATAGACATAAAATGACCCAACGATAAGAAAAGATGACACTTGTTCCTTAGGAGCTGTTTGATACGCAAAATGAAATGGAATAAAAAGGATGATAAAATTGAAGAGATAGTTTTAAAGATGAGAATTATCCTACTCATAAGTGAGAAATAATGGAAAACACCCTCATTCCTTATTTTCCGGGTAAAGTTGCAAGTTACAGTACAAAAGTCATCACTAATTATTTAACATTAGAATATATATATATACACACAATACATTTTTAAGATATTTCATACCTCTAGCTCTCACCAAACTTTTTAATTGCCCTCCAAAAATTTCACTCAATTCAGAAGGAAGGAATCTTTGAGTCCTTGTGACAGCAGATTTGTTCTTTGGTCCCACTGTCTCCCACTCATCATCTTCCACAGAACAAACTAGGGATGAGTTGCCCCCATTAATACTAGACTGTCCTTCAAGTTTCAGTAATTCATCATGTATTTGATCCATCACAAAGCTAAGAAATTCCTGAGCATCTTCCTGCCTGAAAGGAGAATTCAAAACCAAAGATTGTAGTGAAGCTTTATGATACAAAAACCAATTGTTTCATGCTCAGCCATATGATTTCCACACTTCTACATTACTACAGAACGACCCAACTTGAGTCTAAAATATTTTGAAGACATAGAAACATAACAAAATCTATAGTAACACAAAACTACAAGCAATTCACAAATAAGGAGACAAAGAGGGGTTAAAAAGAAAGGCTATTAAGATTATATTTCTACATTTATGCTACTCTAGTCAAAGAATTTAAAAAAAGGAAAAAAATAAAACTTTCTAAAACTTTCTACACAGCAAAGAAACACTGAAGATCAAGAGAAATGATTCTAAAAGAAAAGGCACATAAAACCAAATCTTACAAACCTTGGTCTTCCTGACATGCTATTTGGCACATCTGGAGTAAAATTTTTCAGAACCCCTTCAAACATGACAGGGCAAAATGGCCTTCCTGTCTCAAGAGCGCCATCTTTCTTCTTCAAATTTGTGCTATTTGGCATGTCAAATTGAGAAATAAACTCAACAAATGCAGTCAATGTTGGATAGCCAGCCTAACAAAGAGCAAAGACAGAAGAGGCCATAGTTAGCACTTGACATCATAAAATATCAATTAATTAAATGACTCTATTTTTTAATTTTCTTCAAAGTAGAGAAGTCAAATAATCAAGTAGCAAGTCCAAAAATTAACACCAATCATTTCCTGAACCCATCTTTCAAATATTTCTTTCATAAGTGCCATACGGAAAATAAGTTAAGCTAAAACGTTCATGCAGCAGAAGATGGTCATTTTAGAATAAAACTATCCATGCGTCTTTGCTTTATTACAAATTAAACTTTTGAGTTGAAGAGATGCTAACCTTAGGAATCTTGCGGGTTCTTAATTCTTGCAAAAGCTGGACAAAATGAGAGCAAGACAATAGAGCTTGCACAGTTGCATTTAGGAAGCACAAGTTTCCAGAGTTAATAAGGCCTCGAGGAAGAAGCTCTTTAGAGAGTGAGACATGCCCATTTGATGCATTATTAGAGTCTTGATCAAGACTCCCATTTTCATCCACATGTTTCAAGCTCCCAAACTCAGAATCATCCAGTTTCAAACTTGCAAACTGATTCAAGGGGCCATCTAAATCAGAGGGCACAGTGTACAGGACATTTTCCTTTTTAACTTCATTTACATCAACTGAATAAGTGGGACCAATGGAGAGATTGGCAGTGCTTCCATTCTCTTTTATAGTTCCTGATACTCCAGGTAAATTATTACTGACTATATTAACATTATTCACTCCGTTGCATTTATGAGAATCAGGGGGAGGAGGAATACTCTCTGATACTTTCGGTGATACTCCAGGTAAATTATCATGTACTGTACTAACTTTGTTCGCTTCATCACACACATGAGAATCAGAGGTAAGAGCACCACTATCTGATGTTTTTGTGGATTTTAACAACTTGCTTGATTCACCAGTAATATCGGCTGAAGATCCTTCAGTTGAAAAATTCAGAGAACCAAATTGCAGCTGATTCTTCAGTACAGTCTTTTTATTCCCACCAGAAGTCTGCTTTAGTAGCAATGATCTGGTTTCATCTTCGGAAAATGATCCAAATAAAAACATCTTCTGAGGAAGAAAAGCACAAGACCGAAAAGAAAAACGTAAATAATGGTCAGTTCTAAAAAAACATCAAATTACACTTTGAACGTATATCTTAACACGTTAAGAGAAAAATTGAAATTCCAGTTAAGGATCTACACAGAAATAGATGAAAAGGAAACTTTACTGCATAATTGATATTTCTGTAAGCTCTGTGAGCTCAGTGACCAGACAAATAACTCGTTCTTCATTCATCAAAAATAGTATACATACATAATAATTTACCTCAGCCAACGAAAATGGATATCCAAAAAAAAAAACTAAATGAAGGAACACATGATCAAAATGGAAACTGCAATCGAACCAAACATGCCCAGTTTCAAACCTCGCAAGAGATAAAACAACTATATCGGCAACAACATCAACTTCAGAAATCAGTTGCAAAATAATGTCGTTAACGATGTAATAGCTATCTCCAAAATCAAACTACAAATTCAATTTTCATCTCCCTTACTCTTAGTTCACCAAAATCGTACACCATAAACCACAAAAGAATGCGAATTTCCAAACCATGATAGTAAAAATTATTTTTGAGAAAAAAAAGACAGAAAATTCACACCTTTGGATCACTCATGCTGGCAAAGAGAGTAAATTTCGCAAACCCAGAAACCGCAAATTGAATCTTAATTTTCCGCTATAAGGGTAGTGCATAAAAGAAGAAACACAATCAGAAAGTAGGGGTTTTTGGGACCCTGAGGTAGCAGCGCAGTGAAGACCGGTAATTGAAGACATTAAAGGGCAAAAATCTGGGCAATGGTCGAAGAGAGAGAGCATTTAACAGAAAAACCCTCCCCTTTTGAACCTTGGAAGCTACACTATGCATTGACAAGAGGGGAGAGAAGAGAAGATAGCGATTGGCGAGTCGGTATAGTTTAGGGTTACGTGAGTGATCTTTGTTTTTTAAAGGGTGAGGAAGATCAACAGTGGATCACTGACAATCACATCCGCTGCTGTTTGGCTACTGTTTCCTACTTCATTGGATGATAAAATTTAAATTAAGATAGATAGATAGATTATTAAGTAATAAAAATATAATAAAACGTAATATAATATAAAAAATATAAATTAATTGTTAGAGGATAAGATTTAAAATAATGGAAAGAATTCACTATTTAAAAATTATTATAAAAAATTAGTTAATAAGATTATAGATTAATTATTATATGAGAATTAAAATCTTTTAAAGATAAAAATAATTTATAATTATTATCTATTATTATTATAGTTAAAATTTAAAATATTATAAAATTAATTAATATAATTATTAATGAATTACTATTATAAGATTTAAAATTTTTAAAATATCAAAATAAAATTATTAGTTAAAATTATTAATAGTAACTTGTAGATAAAAGAATTTAAATTATCAAGTCCAACAGATTTTAATTTATTTTTAATTAAATTATATATTAATATATTTTAAGAATAAAATTGATAATTAATGATTGATTAAAAAATAAATATAAATAATAATATTTAAAAAAATTAATTAAGATATTTTATTTTTGTACCACTAAATTTTTCATTTTTTTTTGGAACGTACCACTAAACTTTCATTTAAATGTATAGAACATATAGTCACAACTTATAACTCGTTGGTTTAAAAAAAGTACAATTTGATTAGGTGAACAAATTTTTAAAAATTAATTTTATTTCAATATTATAAAAAATAATATTTTAAAATATCAATTTATTCATAAATAAGAACCTATCTTATATTTAATTTTTGGTTAAAACACATTAAATCCTAAACTTTATATTAGTCATAAATAATTTTATAATTTTTAAAAATTTAAATTAAAATCTTTAATATTATATATTTTAATTATTAATTCTCAATAGTTAAAATTATTATTAAAATTAAGAATTTTTACCATATAATAATGTTTATATTTTTTATTATATAATATATAACTTAAAAAATAACATTTAATATTTAAATATAATTTTAAAAATTTATATTTTAAATTTAAATAATACATAAAAATAAATATTTTAAATATTTTTTATAAATTTTATATTTTAAATATTTATTTTAAGTATTTAAATTATAATATTTTATATTTTATAATTACTTTATTTTAAGTATTTAGATAAATTTAAAATTATATGTATCAAATTTTATTTTTAAATAGTATAATATATAATAAAAATATATAATTATGAATTGTCAAAATTTACTAATTTTAATAATAGTTTTAATGATAAAATTTTATAATTAAAATATAAAACATTAAAATTATTAATTTAAATTTTTAAAATTAAAAAAATTATATCTAACTAACTTAAAATTGAAGGGATTTTGTATATTTTATTTAATTTTAAATTAAGGGTCTAAGTGTATTATGTTTTAATTAAATGGGTTGCAAAGTCAACATACGTAAATGTTAAGAGCTCTTCGGCAATTAAACTACTGTTTTGCAGTTTCAAATCCTGTATTTTCTTCTGTCCCTCTAATGGCTTCCCCCATCTCTACCAAATCAACCTGCACCAGAGAGATACAAACAGAGCTTCCCAATCTTATCCGAGTATATAAGGACGGCTCAGTGGAACGCTTCTTCGGCTCTCCCATTGTCCCACCCTCTTCCTCAGACCCCGAAACCGGAGTTTCATCCAAAGACGTCATCATCTCCGACGACCCTTCAATCTCCGTTCGGCTCTACCTCCCAAAACCTACCCAGTCTAACAGCCGAAAAAAACTTCCGATCTTCGTCTACTTTCACGGCGGCGGATTCTGCCTCGTATCCGCCTTCTCCTTCCTCAACCACCGCTACCTCAACCTCATCGCCTCCGAAGCAAATGTCATCGCCGTCTCCGTCGAGTACAGGCTCGCCCCAGAGCACCCTCTTCCCGCTGCATTTGAAGATTGCTGGGCTTCCCTCAAATGGGTTTCCTTCCAATCAACTAACAACCCCACCAACGCCAGCGACCCGTGGCTCACAAATCACGGCGATTTCACCAGACTCTACCTCGGCGGCGACAGTGCCGGAGGAAACATTGTGCACAATATGGCTATCCGATGTGGGGCCGAGGATTTACCAGGTGGTGTGAAGCTCTTGGGTGGATTCCTCTCGTGCCCATATTTCTGGGGCTCAAAACCAATCGGATCTGAAGCAGAGGAAGGTCGAGAACAGAGTTGGCCGGCGTTGTTGTGGAAGCTGGCGTACCCGTCGGCACCAGGAGGGATCGATGACCCTGCGATCAATCCGACGGCTGAGGGGGCTCCGAGCTTGGGGAACCTTGGATGCTCGAAGCTGCTTGTGTGTGTTTGTGGTGAAGATGAGCTAAGAGACAGAGGGGTTCTGTACTGTGAATCAGTGAAGAGAAGTGAATGGGAAGGTGAAGTGGATTTGCTTGAAGTGGAAGGCGAAGATCACTGCTTTCATATATCGAATGTCGACACTGAGAATGCTAAGAAAATCTGGAATCGCCTGTTTTGTTTTCTCACTTAAAATTAACGATGTTGTGATATTCTTATGTTTGGCGGCCACACAAGAAAAATAGAAACAGAGGCATTCTTATGTCTTGAGGGTGATGGTTGATTGTCGAACTAAAGGGTGAAAATGGCTAATGAATCAGAATTGAGAATCTGAGCTTGCGATATATGTATTATTACTCTCTTTAAATCATTTAGGAGTTAGAATTAATTATTTATAAAAGTTATGTGTAATTTTGTGAAATATTCTTTTTAATCATGAGAAATTATTTCTTTAATAAAAAATATAAATTTTAAAAATAAAATAAATTAAAATATTCTATTTAAAATTAAATTAAATCTCAGTACTAATTTTTTTTTACTAACCTCATAGTTCTTATATTTAAAGCAAAAAGAGTAGGAGCTTTTCTTAAAGATTTCTTTCAAGTAAAAGTTAATGAGTGCAATCTCTTTGCAACTTTTTTTTTTAATTAAAAGGAGTCAAGCCTTGTTAATTTAAAGTTATAAATGAAAATCAATTCATAATCTTTTACTTAGAGCCTATTTGGATTAGATTTTAGGAAGAACATATTCTGTAAAATATATTTTAGGAATAATATATTTTGAGAAGAATATATTTTAAAAATAGAGATATTTGAATAATTAGTGGTAGAATATTTTTTATATTGTTAAATTATCAAAAAGTGTATGATTTAATTAAAAGTAAGAGAGATGAGAGAGGGTAGAGAGAAGAGAGAAGAGATGTATAGAGAAGAAAGATAAAAGAGGAGAAAGGGTAAAGAAGATAGATGATAGATAAAATATGAGAGAGGAGATATAGTATAAAAAAATAGGGGTAAGATAATAATTGGATAGTCCATAAGCTCTTTTACTGTTCCAAAAACTAGTTTCAATAGTTTATTTAAAATTATAGTTTTAACTAAAATTACTTCTAATTATATCATGTAGCTGTATGTTTAAAAAAATTTTGAATTAAAGTTTTGTCCAAAAAAAAATTTGAAACCTTAATGTCAATAGGTACTTAGAAAATTTTTATATCATTAAGTTAAATGGCATTAACATCTTTCATAGCTCTTTGGAAAAAAAAAACATGATACATGTATATTGAGAGACTATTCGTTACATAGAAATATAACTAAAATATATGTAATGGTCTTTTTTGTAATGGGGAGTGTAAGAATGTTTTAAGTAAATGATGAAAGAGGAACATCCCATGTGAAGTTGGTCGGTGGACGACATGAGACAAAACTTCCACTTGACAGATATTTTTTATTTTAAAAAAAATAGAAGATGTGGGACTTTAAATCAATCATTCAAGTGGCTAGAATAACGTACCATATAATGTTGATACAAGAACTCTCATGTCGTTATGAAAGAAAGATGAGATTGAGAATCAGTGTTGGATGTGGACTTTAAATCAAATTCTGCTTTGCAATTTACATGGAGGATTTAGAGGGAGGCTTCTTCATATTCAAACCACCCATTTTCTCTCACATAAAAATGATTTCCCCCTTACATAGTTTGTAAATAATGCGTTTGTTTTTGAAAAGTTTGGGGCATAGTTTTGAATGTGATGATGTCATTTTGCAACCCATGTGACAAAAACACAATATAGATTTCTTACACAACAAAATTATGTATAAATCCAGATTTGAGGATACTATGGGTTTTTGAGAGGAGATGAGTTCTATGTTACCAAGTTATCAATCATATAGTAAAAGATGGCTCACCCATTCTCCTCAAATGGGAAAAAATGCACTTAAAAGGAAAAATTACTTTTTTATATTGATATATATATATATATCTTTTTATTAAAAATAATTCTATTTAATATATTTTTTAATATTAAATATAGATCTATCTCTTATTATGAATTTAAACTTTAATTTTTCTAACCTCTGGAAACTACTTAAAGGAAATTATACTCCCCCCCCCCCTAAAAGTCCCTCCTAACAAGCTTGGCCCTCATCTATAAAAAAAATAAAACATATTTTTCTTTTAATATATATATATCTTTTTTAGATATTAAATTTAAAATTTAAAAAAATTTAATAAAATTTTATACTATTAGAGTATCTCATGATATGTTTAGTTTTCATTTGTTAAAAAAATTATTTGGTAAAAGCCTATTGAACCAAAATGAATTTGGCAAAAGTTAGTTATTGTCAGAAAATTTATGCTTGAATTTTTTTTTTCAATCATGTAATCATATCTTAGAATATGCAAAAACCATAAAGTTAATAAATAAAACGCCTGAAAATCGTCACTTGCGTTTTCGAGTAATTCATGTACCAAAGTAAGGTGAGAGAGATCGCTCTCTGATAGAGTCATCTTCTCCACTTCTTAAAACTTGCTTGTGAAGTCGAAGTAAAGTTGCTCTCTTTCTTCTTCTCTGTATGAGAGAGAGAGAGAGAGTCCACCATACATCGCCATGCCGAACCACCAACTTCATGCCCCTCTTCGTTCCGTCCCTTCTTCCTCTTCCTCTCAATCGTTCGCCTCAAAAATTCTCCTCCTCCTCACTCTTCTTCCCGTATCCTTGGCAGCCATTGCTTTCGTTCTTCAATGGCGTGGTGGAATCAGCGATCCTGCGAATCTTTTAACACCTCCTGGATCCTTTCAATTCCCTGGTATGGACTCATCTCCCATTTCCGCCATTTCCCACACCCCGTCGTCCGATTGTGTCAATCTTGGTCGCAGCTCGGCGCCTTCCTTCCCCTATTACAACAATTGGAAGTTTGATTACGGGACTAATCTGAAGCCCAAGGTTTGTTCGTCTGTTTCACTTTGGAGATTGATTTACTTTGTGGATCGGTTTTTGGTTTTTTATGTGGTCAATCGCTGCTGTTTTTATTTGATTACAGCTTCAATCATGATACCAGCAATTGGGTGCATTGTTATTCTTACTTTAGGATCGGAATCGATTCATTTCTGTCGTCTTTTAAATTTTGAGTTTAATTAAATTCTGCTTTTACCGGTGGATAATGTCTTGTGAAGTGGATTTTCATGTTTGCTTTTTGGAGAAATAGATCCAAGAAAGTATACTCGTATCTGGTCACTTGTTTAGCTTGGCATGAAATTTGAAATTTAGCTAGATGAAAATCTTTTGTGTTAATTTGGTAAAATCATGATTTTTAAGTATTTCGCAGTTCTTTCACTCTTGACTTAGATGCTGAAAGTTCGAATGCTAGGTTAAGTGTTGCGATTATTTTCAGGGTAGAACTAAGGAAATGGGGGCATCCTTGATCTAGGCGCCAGAAAACTCTTTTAATGATAGTTGTTTGATGAATAATTTTAGTTGTTTGTAAATTGAGTTTACTTTGGCATTTGAATTGTTCCAGTTGATGAGAAATTTTGAAGCATTTAATAAATATCCAATGTGCCTACTATTATTATATTCGAGCAATCTTTTCTTGAATTACACAACTAATACATTATTGATCTTTCGTATTGATATATAGATCTGTATTACGACTAGTACATCAGCAGGGCTAGATCAGATTCTGCCTTGGATGTTTTATCACAAAGTTATGGGGGTGTCAAACTTCTTTCTTTTTGTGGAGGGGAAGGCTGCTTCTCCTGAAGTATCAAAAGTCCTGGAATCTATTCCTGTAAGTTGATAAATTCAGTAATTTATTTTATCCTACCCATGATTTACTTCTTTGTATCTGTTTTGTCTCCTCCTTTCTCCCCACCATAATATATGTCTACCTTGCTTTATGTTATATAATTAGGGCGTAAAGGTTATATATAGGACAAGAGAGCTGGAAGAACAACAGGCTAGAAGGTTATTCAATTTTACCCTATCATATGGACTCTACTTTTTTTTCTTCTAAATTTAATTTGCAATGACAATGCTGCTCTATGGATATCTCAATTTGCATTTCTATATGCAGGGAACTTTACATCATTTTAAATTGAGAGATTCATTGACTGATATTCTGTCTTCATCTAGTTTACTTCATGATTCTTGTTTGCATTTTTTCAAAGCTTAGTGCCATAAAATTTTATTATTTTTCTTGCCATTTTTTTTCCGACTGTGTATTTTATTGTGACATACTCAGCATCTTTGTGTTTTTGCCTCTTCAGTATACTTAGAATTGCTACTAATTTTTCATGATGTTGATTTTATCAGCCGTATTTGGAATGAGACTTGGCTGGCAGGTTTCTTTTATAAACCATGTAATTATGAACTATTTGTGAAGCAATCCCTCAATATGGAGATGGCCATTGTTATGGCAAGGGTATGGCTATTTTTTCTCTCTCTCTTTAAATTAATAATGCTTTAGGTGATTTATTTCTTTGAGCAATACAATTTCTTGCTTATTAAAACCCTAGGATGCTGGTATGGAATGGATTCTTCATCTTGACACCGATGAGTTAATACACCCGGCGGGTGCACGGGAGTATTCTTTGAGACAGGTGCTGCTTGACGTTCCAGGAAATGTTGATATGGTCATATTTCCTAACTATGTAAGTATAATCCTCAAATCTTCTTCATTATTTTAATTTTGTAAATGTCTCGCACGGAATTTAGAGAAGAGATGGATAACGAGTCAGCTTCAACATTGTAACTAAGTTGATATCTGTGTTGTTTAGGAAAGCAGTGTTGAGCGTGATGATATCAAAGAACCTTTCAGTGAGGTAAGTCCTGAAAAAGTTTCATTGACTGTTGTAGACATATATGATTGGAATATGATATTTATTCGTTCTGAGGAGATGGATATATAGAGAATAATAAAGGTGTAATATCTACAATAATAAAATAAATGTTCTATAATCCTAACGTCTTCGTTTCATATATTATAACTTATTCACTTGTGAAACACCTGCATTATCAATTTGGCAATAATATAATTATGTTAGGTGCCTTTGTACGTTGAGAGAGTCTTTCTCACAGATCTACAGGCTATTACTTATATTTAGTTACATAGCTGGTTGATAATCTCATTTGCACTAAAGGATATCTGGGGAGCTGGTTTATGTTGGAGCGTCTGAATTAGTAGAGGCATATATATAATTTCCTTACCATTGCACTTAAGCTGAAGGGCTTCAGAAGTTCTTTCATTTATCTGGAACCAGTCTCATGATTTAGTTGAGTTACCTGTCATCAGCCCACAGTTAAGGGTTTGTGTTGGTGTTCCTTTATTGACAGAATATGGTAACAAAAATATGCATTGATACACAACAACAACAAGCCTTATCCCATTAAATGGAGTCGGCTACATGGATCATACGACGCTATTGTGCTCTATCGAAAACTAAATCCTTAGGTAGGTTATTAATCAGGAGATCTCGTTCAATGACCTCTTTGAGCGTTCTCTTTGGCCTTCCTCTATTCCTTTTAACCGATGTCCATACTATTTGATCCACCCTCTTCACCGGCGCATCTCTTGGCCTTCTTTGTACCTGTTCAAACCACCTAAGACGGTTCTCTACCATTTCCTCTTCAATAGATCCCACTTCAACTCTTCCCCGTATATGTTCATTACGAATCTTATCTTTTCTTGTATGCCCACACATCCATCTTAGCATCCTCATCTCAGCTACCCCAACTTTATGCTCTTACTGTCATTTTAAAGCCCAGCATTCACTTCCATAAAGCATTGTTGGTCTTATAGCAGTGCGACAAAACTTTTCTTTTACTTTATCTGGTATTTTCCGATCACATATAACCCCAGTAGCCTTTCTCCATTAAAACCACCTGGCCTGAATTCTGTGATTAACATCCTCCAAAATTTCATCGTCCTTCTGTATCATTGATCCCAAATATTTGAACTTATCTATTTGTGGAATAATTTGATTTTCTAATCTGACCTCCAAAAATATGCATTGATACCAAGATAAAAATTAAACGATGTTTATGCATTACAAGTATTGAAGCTTAGGCAAATATTAACATGGTGCTTGGACTCTAGGAGGTTCGTACACTTCTTTGGCAAGGTACTTGAGCTTCCAAATTTTTTTAATCCATGTGCCTGCTTGGCAATGACATAAGGTTTTTTCTACCTTTGTCAGTTATATAGTCTAAGCAGATATTTTATTTGCTAGAACCAGAATATCATTGGTCTTTAGATCATCCTTACCCCACCCAAACAGAAGTTATGATGAAATTCTTATGCGATATTTTCTGTGAGATTATATTGTTGTTTTGCATATTCTGTCGTTGACACAGTTTTTAATCTGTGGGAGCAGGTATCAATGTTTAAGAGAAACTATGACCATCTTCTGAAAGAAACATACTTTGGCATGTATAAAGAATCTATCCGTGGTAATCCAAACTACTTCCTGACTTATGGAAATGGAAAATCGGCTGCGCGAATACAAGATCATCTTCGACCTAATGGTGCCCACAGATGGCACAATTATATGAAAACTCCAAAGTATGATAATTTACTGTATAATAATTTACAGTTGGTGCATCTTGTTTTGAATGTCATTAAAGTAATCATCTTAAATTATGCTAGTGAAATCAAATTGGAAGAGGCTGCTGTTTTACATTACACATACGCAAAATTCTCAGACCTTACTTCCAGACGTGATCGCTGTGGCTGCAAACCTACAAAGGAGGATGTCAAAAGATGCTTCATGCTGGACTTTGACAGATCTGTGAGTTCCGGATTTCTGTTACTTACACACATACCCATATGGCATATGCTATTCTCTATCATTATGTTACAGTTAATCACATGGGTTGCACTGTATAAAACTCAGTTTGTGTTGCCAGCATAAACTTTGATAATTGGTTGTTCCTTTCCAAATTTTCTTGGAATCTCTTTTTTCTGGTGTTCGTGAAGGGTTTCTTTTGTTTGGTTTAGAATGGCTTTTCTCTTAACAACTATTCAGCATGCCAAGCACACGTTATTTTGCAGGCATTTATCATTGCGTCAACTGCAACCGAAGAGGAAATGCTGAAGTGGTATGCTAAGTTCCACTCTGTATTTATTGTCCCTGCGTCTGCTATGTTTTTTAACTGCCAGTTTTCTCAGTCCCAAATATGCATTGATCCATCAAAACATTTGGCCTTTCCTTTCCTTTCCAGGTACCATGAGCATGTTGTGTGGGATGACAAAGACATCAAAATGAAACTGTTGAGGAAGGGCATATTGACTCGCATATATACTCCTATGGTAAGCATAGTTAAATATTGACTTTTGTAAGCATAGTTAAATATTGACTTTTGTAAGCATAGTTAAATATTGACTTTTGTACTTATGATCTGAACTTGGAATTCATTTTTCTCATGTGTTTGCCAACAGGCCATAATACAAGGTTTGAGGGAATCTGGGGTATTCAGTTCTGTCATTGCATCAGCCCCAAAACTCTCCAAAGAAAAGTTTTTGATGTCAATTGATAGTAGTAACTCAACAAGAGTTTCTGCCTCTGGATCACTTCCTTCTAGAAATTCTAGAAAAGGCAAAGAGCAACAAGCAACTGCAAGAAAGATGTTGGAGATAGAATCTGCTGCATCTCATGAAGTAGCCGTACCACCATTGTCTCCCCCTGCAATGGAAGATATCGATCTAAGTTGAATTCCTTGATCAACCCTATTGTCTTTAGTTTTGGAAGAGCCGTTCAGTGCAGTTTTTTAAAATTATTTTTCTGTCATCCAATAGAATATGTTAACAAGCTGTAGCTTTATTAGAGAATCCTTCATTCTTCTTCTATTTCCATGAGGATGGTTGGTATAGTCGTGTTCTATATTTGATGATTCATTGTGTAGAGAAAGGGGAAGTTGATTGGTCTTTTTTATGCCTTTTGTATAGGAACTCAAATGACAATGTGGGTTCTTTCTAGTGAAATGACTATGTTGTGGAAAATGACAAGGATTCTTCTTTAAGCGTTAAGGGTTTTTTTTTTTACATAATTATAAAAATAAGACGTTATTAATATTTCTTATAAGTTGTCATTTGTGTTTGGTATGATTAGAATCAATATAAAATTATATGCACGTCTTATGTCAATCATGAATATTATACCTTACTATAAATTTAATACTGTATTTCATGTTGATCTAAAAGGTATCATTTGCTGTGACTAAGCTTTTGTTTGAGTTGGTTAGCTGCTTCCTGTCAGAGGAGAGCATAAATTTATATATTTAAATTTTTAAAAATATATTTATTAAAAAAAATAAAATTTTTCTACGTTCAAAACTTCAAGATTAAATTAAACAAAAGTATAATTAACTGTAGATGTTATATTTTAAATTAATATAATTAAATAAGTCTTATATTATAAAATACATGGAGAGATATTAGTTTTATAACTATCATTTTTCATATATCTATTCTCTTTATTTGAAATTAAAAATATTGTAATTCAAGAAAACTTTGTCCCTTTATTCGATTTGAATGATTTATTTTTTTATATTAAAAATAAAAAAGTAATTTTTAATAAATTTAGAAAATGTTTTTTTTTTTGACAAAAAGAATGGGATTAGCATCGGGGAGCCATTTTCGCCTTTGCTTATCATGGGAACGAACCGGAGGTGATTTCTCTCTCCAAGGCGAATCATAATATCTCAAACGAACGGCCATGGCGACCCTTCTCGTATCCAATTCACACTCCCTTCACTTCACATACGCTGCGCGCCTTTCCTTCAAGCCTCCACCGTTGCCTAACTCTCCGGCGATTCGCTTCGCCGGCGACTCGTTCCCACGCCGGAAACTGAGAGGCTTGACGGTGGTGACACGTGCGGGTCCCAGTTCCAGCAGCTACTTCTTCGCTTTTGCACTCCCTTTTTCGCTCCTCGCTATCACCATAGTAGCTTCGTGGAGGATAGGAGAGAGGCTTGACAGAGAATTTCTCGAGGAGGTAAATGGGTGAATTTTTATGTGGGGAGATGGTTTTTGGTTTTTCTTGCATTGGTTTTGTGATGCTTACTGACAGCTTAACTGTTCATGGATGGTGAATCTGTCTGTAATTGTTAACAGAGACAATATATATGGAAATTAATGGGTCTTGTAAGTTATTTATGTTTGCTTATATACAGTTCAACTGTTTATGGGAAGCATGTTTTGGCAATGTGGAGATTTGTGCCTAGTCTTCCACTTGTTTGAGAAAGTCTCCGGTGAATTACACTGATTCACATCAGAAGTGGAATATAATTGAAGAATTATATGTATGGAAATGGAAAGCAGAGACAATATATATGGAAATTAAAGGGTCTTGTAAGTTATTTATGTTTGCTTATATACAGTTCAACTGTTTATGGAAAGCATGATTTGGCAATGTGGAGATTTGTGCCTAGTCTTCCACTTGTTTGAGAAAGTCTCCTTGGTGAATTACACTGATTCAGAGCAGAAGTGGAATATAATTGAAGAATTATCTGGGTAGAACTGAAATTAAATAATTGAAAATGGAAAATAACGTAATTCAGAAAATTTTCTGGGGAAGCCAATCCTTTTGTGCCACTTGAAATGAATTCCTGATGCCTCATTAGAAAGAAGGTTTCTTCTATGGATCACTATGATTGGGTTACTATAATCACTATGAAGGTCCTTTTTCGGGATGAAGTTTATCATACTGTATTTAGTGCTTTTCTTGATATCAAAATGTTCAATTGTAGCCTATGTTGTATCTTGTAATTAAGTTCATTTCTGGCTGGGTGAGGCAAGGGTATTTTGATTTTACCGACCAATCTTGTGTAGGCATCCCAGATGTTTTGTCTGCATTTTTCTGATGACGAAGTTTGCCTAATTCCATTTATCATCTCAATTAGTTACACCAATGCCAGTGTAACGTAGCCATGCAAATTTCAAGTTTCTAACCAGTAGTGTATGTATATGTGTATATATATATATATATATATATATATATGAAACCGACCTAGCTATTTTGCAGTTTTGGTTTTAGAATATATGGTTCTTTTCAATCTGATTATTTTGACTAACATCTTGTCAATACCAGATGGCAATGAACGAAGCCATCATGGAAGCAGATGAAGAAGACGATGATGATGCTGAGGAAGATGAGACTAAAACTATTAAACAAGAAGAACCTGCTCTTCCTCGTGTTCGCAACAGGCCGAAAAGGGAAGCTTAGAGTCACACTTAATGTGTTTTGAGTTATAATTTTATTCCTGGATGCTTTTGAACTGTTACTTAGGCCAGCAGAATCAAGATTGTGGAAAGAGAGAGGAAGCTAACGGCTTCATTTTTATCTCGGATTCATGGAACATATAGGTCTTTCTAAAGTCAAGAACCATACCCTATCCAGAAGGAAGCAGAATAGAGTATTCCAATTTCTTCAGATGTAGTTAGATACACTAATTTCGGCAGAAAAAGTAATGTCATTGACTTTTGGGAGGCATGAAGTAATTGTCTCAAATTCTATGTATGTATTAGAAAACTTATTGATTATAGGATTATTTGGTTCTTAGAAGGGCGTGCTTGGGGTTATTGTAAATTTCTGCTCCCTTCTTGAAATCATGTTTTATAAGGAAAACAATGTTAAGTATGAAGCAATTTATGTAGTGTGTATTCGGGAGCATAAAACCATATTCTTAAGGTCACTGTTTTTTTCCTTTGCAAATGTCAAAAACAACAAAATTACATGTTTAGAATTCTAAATCTCCCTCTCCTACCTGAAATGCCCTCCCAAAAAAACAAGGCAAAAATCAGCTTATGTCAGAAAGTTCCAAGGGACCTGTTGGATATTTTATTGGATCATTCTGAGCAAGCTAGAACCCGTGAACTCCTTAGTCTAACTGGCCGAATGTTTTCTTTTTTCCTTTTTCTTTTCTTTTTGATTCGAACAAGGGTACTTAGAGCACAAAAAAGATTTTGCCTCTCTCAATAAGTGCTATTCCCGGAATTCGAACTCTTGTTCTCCTTCTTACTGAATGAAGTTGTTTCCTATTTCAACTAACAATTTGCCAAATATTTGTGATATATATGCGACAAACAATATCATGCAAGGGATCTGAAACTCATTCTTGTCGAAGTATTGCTTACAGTTCAGCTGAAACAATTATTTGATGAGCAAACTAATCAACCATGTTCTCCCATCTACGCCTCTTGCATCCTATGTATATATTTGATTTGTAAGGAGTCAAAAGAAATCAGACACTCTCCATTACCGTCTTCATCTTGGCAGGAACTTTACACCTTTTGATTTTAACTAGATTCTAGACCGAGGAACTTCAATCCAACTGTGCTGTCTTTACCTTCATGTGATCAATTAGTATTTCATAATACACAATTGCATTGGCTTCGGTCAATAATTTCCGCTCCCTCAAGTTTGCGAAAACCTTCCTGGCCTCTTCAATTGTTCCATGCTTACACATGCCAGAGATGATTGCAGAGTATATGACTTCTTCAGGAGAGAAACCTTCTTGCATCATCTCATTTAATACTTCAACTACATTCTCTGCATCATTTCACTTGCATGCACGAAGAATGGTAAGAGTATACTTAAACTCCATCGTTCCACTATCAACATTGGCTAAGCAGTCGTGAACAAGCATCATGGCTGCATCGATCTCTCCAATTTTGCAAAGCCCTTTGGAAAGACAACTGTAAGCAGCAACAGACGGAATAGAAGACATCTCAATGATCTTATTGTGACATTCACATGCCTCTGGAATTTCCCCAAGTTCAACAAAACATGTAATTGCTATACTGTATGTAGATGAATTAGGTGTACATGTTGAGCCATTCATTTCATCAAAGAGTGATAATGCCCTCTTGGCCTGACCAATCTTTTGCAGAGAATCCATAAGAATGCTGTATATTTTGACACTAATATAACCTTTTGCTTTCAGATCTGTAAATGTATCTAGTGCCGCAAATGGTCCCTTCTTCTCTATGAAAGAGGCAAAGAATTTGGACAGGTCATCAAGAACTGGTAACCCAAGTTCTTCTTTTGCTTGAGCAACTGGTAAAAATCTTCCTTTTGTTTCACTTCAGCATAAGACATCAATAAGGGTTTTACAGATACAAAGTCTGGTTTAAGATCTTCCTGTATAGTAAATTGGAAAATCTTGTAAGCCTTCTCAACCTGATTCACACCACACAAACCTTCAATAAGTGAATTATATATCCCCAAATCGGCCCTATATCCTGAAGCTATCAAATCCTTCAACAAATCACAAGCAGAGCCAACCTCCATCCTTGCCACGAATGACTCAATGAGTGCTCCATATATTGCTCTATCAATCAAATGGTCCTTTTTCTTCATCTCCTTGAATAATTCATAACCATCTTCAGTTCTGCCCCCTTTAGATAAACCTGTAATTAATGTTGAATAAGCCATGACATCAGGCTCAACCCCATCCCTCTTCATTTCATCCCAAACCCTCAAACACCCATCTAAATTGCCCTCTGAAACCAGCACACGAACCATAGCAGTGTATGCAAATACATCTGGCTTACACAAGTTGGTCCTCATTCGATTCAAAATCTCCAACATTTCATCGATCCTCCCCACCTTACACAATCCTTTTATCAAAATAATAAAAGTAATAGACTCTTCAACCAAACCATCTTCTCTAAAATCATCATAAACTGATAATGCCAAATCCAATTGGTCTGTTTTTGACTAATGCATCCATGATCCTATTATACAAAAAAAAAAAACCTTGGTTTCACACCAAATTTCTTCATTTTCTCATAAATATATTAGACCCTAAAACCCCTATTGGCATCTGAATGCATTATGATTAATATCTCGAACTGCTTCTCACTAGGTGGCTTCCCCTGTGAATCCATCAGTTCAGGAAGCTGATCTGCCGCCCGAAACTGATTGTTACGATTTAAGCAATAAGCAAATGCATTGTAGGAGGCATAATTGTGATTGTAACCCTTCTGCTTCCCTGCCCAATGGAAAAACTTAGAGGCAAGGGTGGGATTATTTTGGACTTTAAGCACCTCAAACACCAGGTTAGGTGTCACCCTACGGAGCTTTCAAAGCTCTTTCACCACAGACAGGCCCCACTTGTTCTGGTTATTGTGGAAGGCATCAATAATGGATAAACGGAGGGAGATGGAGAATAAGGTTTCTGGTGATGGTGCTAGTGCTGAAGATGGAGACCGGGAGAGGAGGTGAGGGTCCCACTTGTGTATATCAAAAGGCTGGACTTCAGTATTTTTTGGTTTATTGGGGTTAACTGTTTGGCGATTGGAGAAGAGACCACCGCATACAACTGGACGGTTTTGAGAGGTCTTGCGGTGACCATAGAAAACATAAAGTTTGTTGGTCTTGGATGGTGGTGACTGTGGAGGCATTTGCAGGTTTCTAGATGCCCCTTGATCTTTGCATTATTTAAAGCCAAAAGGAATATTTCTTCAATTCTTTCAGTATGAAATGTTGTTGAAAATCTTGTGGATAAGCTTACTCTCTTGGCTAATTACATCCTACAACACAGGAAAACTTCTAAGTTTACTCATAGGACTGAAGAGAACTATCCCTTTCACCCCACTTGCAGTAGTATCCCCTGTGATTATCAGTTAAAAGTTTGTAGAATGCTTGAAAATCTGTAACCAGGAAAAAACAATAAAGCCTATCAACACCCTCTTCATAAAAGCTCCCCAATTTTTGTTTATTTTTAATTCAGACTTCTTATGCACAATTGCATTCATGTTTTTCCAGATATTCTAATCTGAGCAGTAATGACAATTGAAACTTATATATGTACAAATTTTACAAAGGACTTGCATTTTATATTTTTCAGCTAACATAGTAGAAAATGCATCACATCAAGGAGCAGACCCTGTCCGCCAATGAGTAATGACCATCAAAATATTCATCATATATTCAGTGATTATATTGATTCTTGCGAAGCTTGTCAAATGTAAGACACTTAAACTAAGGGATAAACCACAAAGAAAAAGCAACATCCTCTGATAAAACTTCATGTTAACAAATTATTTCAGCAAGGTGTTTATCTAATAAGATTTCATAACGCAATCAGAATATCATTTGATTAATTCAAGAGGATTTCATGCAAAATAACCAAATAAGCAAAACTTAAATCACATCCACAAAGTCACCAGAAATCTTGTATATAAGCAACTCGCAATGGCTTCAAGGCAAAATGAGAAAATTTTCAGTGTTCCTCCCTCACTCCCTATGTCCATAAGCGGACCTATATTACACTCAGATGCCCCACTGAAATCTATGAAATAAGCTTAGTTGATATCATACTCTTATTAATTTTCGTTCCAGATGCTGTAACGAAGATGCCTTAGCGAGCCAGTTGATTCAGGCAACTCCTCCAAGCCACTGAATTTTGGGAGAAGACAAAACGATAGGGTTCGTACCTTCTTCAATACTTCCCGGAAAACAAACACGCAGGGCTGACTGGTCGGCGTGCAAGGGCGAGCTCGACCAATTGTGGAATACCGACCAAAGAAAAGGAATCAGCCACTCCTACCAGACGTCAGAGCGTGTTTTTTGTTGGAATTATAAAATTAATTCTGTTTTTGTTTTGCCAACTATAAAATTAATTCATTTTCTATCAGTTGCTATATTCTTTTAACCAATTTTCCCTTATATTTTTAATATTTCTGCCTTTTTTTTTAGGAAAATCGAGTACCAAATCATTTAGATTGCTTGAGAGAAATAAATTGACTTGAATTTAACATTGTATTTAAAGGGTAATATCCTCCTCCATAAGAACTAATCTATATTAATTTAAATATATTATGTAATACAAATACACTAATTATAAAAAGGTGAAAATTTTAATATAATTTTTATATTTAATATTAATATTAATCAGAATTGTATTACATAAATTATAATAACATTGATCAATTATCTATATGTTATTTGCAATTTTATGCTTAGTATTTTCTACATAGGAGGTTACAAATAAAAATAACTTACAATCTCCTATGTACTATGTACTAAAGAGTTTATATATTACCATGTCACAAAGCCACAAAGCACAAAGCTATTGGCTGAGAATTTCATTCTGCATATCAAAGTTTTCCAAAATACTTGCACCAATCAAATCCTAATATGATTGGAGTAGTTGAGCCCACTTAAATTTATGTGCAGTCCTAGCTCCATTTCATTATTGATCGATTCTCGCGGATCCTGCTTACATGCATATACGTCACATCACACTTAATTCTTCAACAGTTTCTGCATTCAAGGTTCAAGCCCTTTTTAGGTACGATTTTTCCTGTTGAAGCAAGCAGCACCAGTAACTATAACGCTCCTAACACAAGGTAATTCACTAATCTGAGATCCTTCTCTTTGAAGCTTGATTTTACAAAGTCTTGCGAAAAGGACAAACAATAAAAGAAGGGAAAAAGACAGGAAAAGACCACCTGAAAATCAAAAAGATGGATTAGGCATCTGAAAATTGGAAAAGACACATTGGGCAGGAGGCCCAAACTGTCTTTTGGAAATTCTGGAGTAAAGACAAAATTAACCCTCATTGGAAAATAGAGTTAAAGGCAGGGGCAGTTCACTCTGAAGCGTGCATAACAGCCGAGAGAGAGAGAAACGTCGTTCCAGCCCCATCGAATCGCCCTCAAATCCTCGTTCCAGCCCCATCGAATCGCCCTCAAATCCTCGTTGTAGCGTCATCAAATCCTCGGTCCAGCGCCATCGAAGGCTCATTCCAACAGCATAAAAGATTGTCGGACGCCTTCACTGAGGATTGTCATCGTCGAAGGTGAGTTTACATTTGAGTCAGAGGAAGATTAGGGTTTAGTTCATCACTGAGCTTTATCTGAAATCCCTTTCTGTTCTGTTTATCCTTCGGAAATTTGGTGTATTTTTTGCTTGTTGCTTTAATATATACCCATTGAATACTATCAGTAACATTATGTTCATTTGGTTGTGTGAATGAAATGTGATTGGTTTGGAAGAATGATATCCTTCAAACATGTTTTCCGAGTAGTTGTGGATTTCTATATTTGATGCATGTCGATTGAAGGGTTGAACTCAATTGATGATTAAGTATGGTTGAGATTTCTAACTTGTCCTAACTCTGTAATATCACTAGTAAGTTGTCGATTGAAAAACCCAATGTAGTCATGTTATGCCTAAAATGAAGCTAAGTGACCTGAAGCCCTTCATCACTCTCTTCCCTTTTGTCATACTTTTTCATGTGACATGCGTTGTTTCAATTTTTGTTATCCGCTTGCCTTCCTTTTTCCTTGTATGTACATATTGTACATGGACCCCTATGTAACCCATTACTGTTAAATTTCTCATTTTCACTCAGCTTTAGTTTGCTGTAAATAAAGCCCAGAAAATGGGGTTTAGTCCTTATTAGAGTTTAGTAATTCCTATTTATTTTGTTTAGAATATGTTCTGATTATAGGAATTTTTTGAACCCATAATATTGAGTTTAGTACTGCCGCTTAGCATTACATAATATTGAGCTACAACTGTTGATGAAACATACTATGTACTCGTGGTTTTTTAGCAGGAAAAATGACATTTCAACAAGGGACAAAGAAAGAGGTCAGGAATCCATACCTTGCGTTTCGCAATGAGTTCATCCATTCAGGTAGAAAGTTCAAGAACATGAATGAGCAGGCTAAGCGGACAGCATTGGCCTAGAAGGAGTTGTCTAGTGATGAGCAAAAGTGGTATAGACAACAGTTGCAGAGTTCACATGCTGATGAGAAGAGGGAGAACAAAGGGACGAAGAATGAGGTTCCCTTCAATACTCGGTGTTCACCCCGTCAGTTGAACGAATTGATGGAGTTTGTCAAGAAAGATGAAGGCCTAGTCAGCAGGGTGAAATCTTTAGGGTTCCACAACTTGCTTGACGTTGGAACGACAAGACTCCCTCGGAACTTGTTAGCCTCATTGATTCAGTCATATGATCCTCCAACTCATCAATTTAGAATCAGGGGGAGGACAAAAGGAATAGGGCCAAAAGATGTTGAGCAGTTGCTTGGTGTTCCTTGCAATGGGGAGGACATAAGAATTGATGTTGATGATGAAGATGAGATGTTGAAGATGTTAAAGACTCAGTATGGTAAAGTTTCATACACCAAAATACTCGGAGATATCAAATCTGGTCAACAGAGAGATAAGTTTGAGTTGTTATTTATGATATATGTGGTTGGCACATTTATAGCTCCTACTGCGAGCACAATTGTGAGTGCGCAGCTGTTAAAGGTGATAAAATGCACCATGAGTAGATTTCAGCAGTTTAATTGGGCCAAATACATTATGCATGTGCTATGGAAAGAGATGGCGGTTTATGTGAATTCGCTCAAAAAGAGCAAGGGACGGAGGTCCAACATGGGAGGGTGCATCTACTTATTGTTGGTATATATTTATTGTCTATGCTTCTGGGTATTCCTTTTTATTGAAAATATTACAGCTTATATTGTTGGTATTGCAGTTATATTTCGGTCAGCATTTTGCATTGCTGAAAGTAGGACAACATGAGTCCAGCAACCCTATGCTTTTTTGGACTGATGAGAGGTTGAAGGAAATGGTGAAGGTTGAGATGGAGAGCTACATGGGGATTTTGTACAAGGAAGGTTGTACTCAAGAGAGGGAGGTGAAGGGCAGTACGACAATCCGTTTAGACCCAGTATGTGTTGTAGTACTATGTTATGCCTTTAATGTTGCACACTGACTTTAATGTGTAAGATTTGATAGTTTAATGTTACAGAACTAAGTTACTCATTTCACCATGTTCTGATTGTGTTATGCAGGAGTTGAAGGAGTTGCATTCACGCTTGGTGGGTGCAATCGAAGAGAGCAGTCGTCAACTGATCAATGTAGTCGAGCAAGAGCTGTTGAAGGTACAGCTCCACAGACATGGGAAGCGTCATAGAGAAGATGAAATAAACATTGAAGAAGGAACTGAAGGACAAGGGGATTATGGTCAACATGAGGATGAAATGATGGAAGCATGTCGTGAGGGGGTAAAGAAGGGGATAAGGGAGATGATGAAGAAGAAGGAGACAAAGGTGGTAAGGGACAACTAGAAGAAGAGGCTCCTGAGCAAGGACAAGTGAGTGATGATGATGATGATGCACCAATCTCTGTGTCCATAGATTCTGAAGGCCGCGTAATGGATGAGGCAGAAGTGTTGAAGGAAGTACATCTTAGGAGATCAAAATGCCAAAAGAGACCTGCAGCTTCAGTACTGTCTCTGTGGGTGCTGACGAAGGCTGCTGACAAGAAAAATAGGCCGACAGATGCAAAAGATGTGTTCTTCACGATGATAAGCCGCATATGTTCGCGTGAGGAAGGCTAACGGTAAGTTTGGGCGTGTTTAGTCCAAGTTATTAGCTTTTATGATTTTCTATGCATATGTTGCTAACAACAAAAGTACAGCGTTTTGGTCAGCATACTGGACGAAGATATCAGCCGCGATCAGCTCTACACACTTGGTGGCATTCAAAGAATAAGTAACAGGGTAAGCGTAAAATCACTAATCTTAGTTTGTATTCAAGTGAGGGATTTGCATTGTTGCTCTATATAACATGCGCTTCTTCCTGATTTGTACAAGTTATGTCAGTGGTGTGTAAGACACTAATGGCTGATATGAAGAAGGAAGGACAAGTACGGTGACACCTTTTCGACGCTGACTTCATGGTGAGCATGTTATGACATCAGTTTAGGCTCTCAACATGCTGAGTTAGTAACCTTCAATTCTTTTGTAGGCAATTATGGCATCTAATCCCCTCACTTGGAATGTGAATGCAAAGAAGAAGCAACTTATGCTTGAACATCTTGGTTATAACTTGGCAAATTGTGATTTGATTCTTAGGCTGACACTTGTTGGAGCTCACTGGTTCTGTCTTGCATTAGAGCCGAGGACAATGAACTTCTATGTCTTGGATTCTTTGGCCAAACCCGCTGATACTAAGAAGAGAAAAAGTAGAAGAGCAACAGGGAATGAGATGGCCTTTGTTGTCAAAGCATGCGTGAGTGCCTTATTCACCTGGTACATTTATATATTGGTAATGACTATAATGGCTAACCTATGCATTTGTCTTTTGAGCAGAGAGATAGGTTTTATGATATAATTGAGTTAGTTAAACCTAACTTCCTTGGGAAGGGGAAGAAGAGAAAGGGTGAGATTATTTGGGCTGACGTTCCTGCGCAAAACAATTTGTAAGCCATTTAATTAGTCGCTGTTAAGATGTGTACCCTGTAAGTTGGTACAAGTTGGTCATATTGTTTATATTTTTTTCAATGCAGGCGAGACTGTGGGGTGCATGTACTAATTTGGTTGACAAAGTGGGAGCCCAACGTTGCACTTCAATATGATGATGATCAGGTTGCAGAGTTTAGACGGACCTTACTGTGGTGGCTAGTTAATCACGAGCTAAACTCAAAACGAGAATTTACATTAACCTTACTGCCGCAAAGCAACAATGCAACGGCCACCAAATGATATTTACATTAACACATTTTCCTGTATGACGGTTGGACAGTTAACGTTGTAATGAAAATGTCAACATTTTGTTATCACTGTATACACACTTTGTCCCACATGTTGCCTTCTGTTAACATATAGTAATGATGTTTGCAAGTAAGGGGTTCCTCAATACAACCTGTACAGCGATTACCAATTCCAGGCAGGGGAATTTGCAACTCCCCAAATGGTATTTGCAACTCCCCAAATGGTATTTGCAACTCCGTCAAAGGAATTTACAACTCCCTCAAAGGGATATGCAACTTCGTCCTGGGGCAAGTTGCAAAGTGTACAGTTCTTCGCAACTCCAGGCGGGGGAATTTGCAAGTTCCCAAATGGTATTTGCAACTCCATCAATGGAATTTGTAACTTCGTAAATGGGATATGCAACTTCGTCCTGGGGCAAGTTGCAAAGTGTACAGTTCTTCGCAACTCCAGGCGGGGGAATTTGCAAGTTCCCAAATGGTATTTGCAACTCCATCAATGGAATTTGCAATTTCGTAAATGGGATATGCAACTTCGTCCTGGGGCAAGTGCAAAGTGTACAGTTCTTCGCAACTCCAGGCGGGGGAATTTGCAAGTTCCCAAATGGTATTTACAACTCCATCAATGGAATTTACAACTTCGTAAATGGGATATGCAACTTCGTCCTGGGGCAAGTTGCAAAGTGTACAGTTCTTCGCAACTCCAGGCGGGGGAATTTGCAAGTTCCCAAATGGTATTTGCAACTCCATCAATGGAATTTGCAACTTCGTAAATGGGATATGCAACTTCGTCCTGGGGCAAGTGCAAAGTGTACAGTTCTTCGCAACTCCAGGCGGGGGAATTTGCAAGTTCCCAAATGGTATTTGCAACTCCATCAATGGAATTTACAACTTCGTAAATGGGATATGCAACTTCGTCCTGGGGCAAGTTGCAAAGTGTACAGTTCTTCGCAACTCCAGGCGGGGGAATTTGCAAGTTCCCAAATGGTATTTGCAACTCCATCAATGGAATTTACAACTTCGTAAATGGGATATGCAACTTCGTCCTGGGGCAAGTTGCAAAGTGTACAGTTCTTCGCAACTCCAGGCGGGGGAATTTGCAAGTTCCCAAATGGTATTTGCAACTCCATCAATGGAATTTACAACTTCATAAATGGGATATGCAACTTCGTCATTGGCCAACTTCAGTACTATTACATATGAACAAAATGAACAAAGTGCCAGAAGTCATTACTAATACACTTTACATTACTGTTATGAACAGCTAACAATATACGTCAGCTTCCATGCACTACACACTCAAGTGTTACACCATACTAATCATGGACAAAAAAGTTATGTCAAATACCAAAAAAATCATCATGGACTGACAGCTAACTTCATATTGGATTTGGATTTTTGCATGTTCTTCTAGTATGACTAGCTTGGTGGCAGGTGCTGCAGTGATATATCTTCTTGTTTTGGGTTTGAGATTCTCTCCTTTTGGTTTGAGGCCTTCCATGTGGTCTATTTGTAAAAGGTGGTGTAAGACATATTTGGTCATCTATATTTTGCAGTCGATACTCATTGGGTTGTGGTATGTCAAGTGTGACCACTGGAATCATGGTCATTCTATAAATCTTTTGCTGGGATGTAATCTTGTAGCACTCATCAACAAAATCGTACACATTGAGATGCGAAGCCTTGATGGCCATACAAGCGTGTGCACATGGGATGCCTGACATTTGCCACTCTGCACAACTGCATTGATGTGAACCAAGATTCACATGTACGGCTCCTTTAGATGTATGTACACATACCTGCCCTCTTCCATAAGGAACAGGAGTCATATGCCTAGCAGAAGCAACATTCTCCATAACTTTTGCATTTATGTTTGGCCTAACACCATTTTTCCATTTACTCATAGCCATTGTTGCTGCGCACATCTTCTTAGCCACTTTCTCACGATGCTCATGGATCAGCTGGGCAACGTTATGTCGTCTCTCCCTCACAATCCATGCATTGAAGGACTCAGCAACATTTGTCGTTATATTATCCCACCGTTTAAATGGGAACTTGCTCAGTGCCCACTTTTCTACATCACCATGATTGACAAGCCAGTCATATAACTCCTCATTGAAAGCTCTCATGTTTTCCAATGCTTTGTTGAAATCAGTGTCAAGCCTTGCAAAAGCAATATCATTAAGCAACTTCAGTCCATCTTCCCTTGCTTGTCCACTCATCTTTCTCTTACCTCTATTTAGTTTAATCATCTGTGTGCTGAAATTCTCCTTCACATGCCTATAACAGTATGCATGGATGTTACTTCCGAATATTAATTGGACAGCACCGGCTATTGCCTTGTGACGGTCAGACACAATTGTCAGTTGCATAGAACCAACTATTCGTTTAATCATGTCAAGAAACCATGTCCAGTCCTCTAATGTCTCTCCCTTCACAATTGCGAATGCAAATGGAAACAATTGATTGTCTGCATCGTACGCAGTAGCAGCCAACAACGTCCCCTTGTAGGGTCCACTTAAATGAGTTCCGTCAATGTATAGGACACATCTACAACCCTCAACGAACCCTTGTATACAACATCCATAGGCTATGAATACACGCTCAAATGTGTTCCCACTAGCCACCCATTCAGCCACAGTTTTTTCATCACTTTCCTTCAACCGTTGACAAATCCATGGTATTAACATATAAGACTGATCAGGTCTGCCATGTATGTCCTCCAATGCTTTTTCTTTTGCCCTATATGCTTGCTTATATGTCAACTTCACACCATAATCTCTCTCCAAACTCTTTCTTATTTCATTTGGATGCTTGTCTACATGATCCCTTACCTCATCAATTATAATTGCTGATGTCAAGGTAGCCCTTCTACCATGTGTCACTTTAAGATTATCTTGGGCACTATGAACATGGTCATTTCTAAATTTCATTACGCGTAGGAAAGGTGTGCTCTTGCCAAGTACTCTGGCAGTAATACGCCACGGACAACCTTCAACCTTACATTTCACATACATATTATCCTTATAATTTTTTATATATTTGTACTCGAACCGATGCGCAATACTGAACTTGTGTAACGCCTTCTTAAATGTGTCCACGTTTGCAAAAATCTGCATCCCCCCAACCAACTCTTCCTTCCATTTCACAGAGTTCATGGCAGCCATTGATGTTTGTGACCTTTGTACTCCAACAGTTGTTTGCTCATCTAAAATCTCCAAATTGTTACCCTCACTCCACAAAGAGGGGCACATTTCTTCAGACAGTTCGAACAAATCCTTAATACTGTCAACAAGAAAACATACTTTGTAAAAACATTCACACAATGAAATAATTAACAACTTACATAAATAAACACAAGAAACTTCACTTACATATCTGGATCACCCCTTTGTTCTGCTATATTATCAGTTACTTCAACTGCTAAATAAACATGTGCACTGCTGTCATTAAACTTAAACATATTATAAACTTCACTGTCATCATTCAGATTTAATAATATTCTCTCATCAAACTTCACTGTATATTTCATGACACAAGCAGTACCATCTATACCAAACCACCCACCTATCATTACCCTCAATTCTTCAACTGTCATCCCCTCCTTTATCCATTTTACCTTCACATCCCCTCCATTATATTTAACTCCACCTTCAATATCATATACAAAGTTTCCACCTACATGGAAAAAACAACAAATTCCTTTGGAAGATGTTGAGACAATATTACATGTCATTTTCCCAACTAACCTGCAACAAACAAAGCATTTATCACAATCTTACGTCCCTAACAATCATCATCAACACTTTACAGGATAGTCACAACACATAATTCGTTGCTTCAATGGAGGTTATCAGTTTTTCTACAGTTAAGTAAATATCATACTTCAAGTTGTAAAAATAATTACTGAACTTGCAAATTCTACTACAGGAGTTTGCAAACTTTAAAACGCAATATCAATTGTTACGTACTTTTAAATTTCTTAACTCAAGCAATGTCAAGTTGTATATCCCATGAGAAGAAGAATAATTAATCCAACTAATTGCACCTAACTTTTTGCAGAGTATAAAACTTTTTTCGCAAATGATTGTACTGAAGCAAATGGTTCTTCTTTTCCAAATGAATTCTATTTCGTAAATCATTGTTGTCAAATCTTTTTCCGCAAATGATTGTACTGAAGCAAATGATTGTTCTTTCCCAAATGACTTATATATGTGTGCGGAAGTCATACTTCGCAATTTCTCCAACTGCTTTGTTCAACTACTTGACTCTATCGTTTTCTCAATCTCTTTCTCCTAAAGTAACCACAGTAAATAAAACATACCTGATTACCAGTGGAGTAGAATAAGAAGATTTGTGTCAACTCTTTTCTTACACTTCCTGCTGTTTACCTTCAGCTCAGACAAAGGCGTCTCTCACAAGCTTTTTCTGTCATTCGCACCCTCCCTTGCTGTTACTATAGTATCATCTTCCAATGAGGGTTAATTTTGTCTTTGCTCCAGAATTTCCAAAAGACAGATTGGGCCTCCTGCCCAATTTGTCTTTTCCAATTTTCAGATGCCCAATCCGTCCTTTTGATTTTCAGGTGGTCTTTTCCTGTCTTTTTCCCAAGAAAGAATTACATCTATACAACTTGTAGATGTTTTCCATCTAGTTCTTTTATTAGTAAAAAATTGTCATTTTTACTACGAAACACTAAATGGTAGGGCCTTCCATAGAGAAAGCTTCTATGACATGTTTTTATTTATTGAAATACTTTATTGGACTAAATGAAAAGAAATTGAAAAAAAATAGAGAATCTAATTCTCTACTTAAGCAGCACAATACTATAAAAAAAATAAACACGTGAAAATAATAAAATCTACCTAATTTGTAATTCACATTTTATTTATGTGTCTATCTCTCTCCTTATAGTACTGTACTGCTGCGATTAGATGACTGTAAGAGAAAAATTATATCCTTTAATTTTTTTTCTCTATTTCTTTCCACTTAGTCTAATGAAGTATTTCAATGAATTCAAATTAATGAAAACATGTCATTGAATTTTTTTTTCTCTTAGAAGGCCGAACCAAGTTAATGTTTAGTAGTAATTAGTAGTGATATAGACAAAGATTTAGATCCCCAAAAATAATTGGCTCCACTTGCATAAGTTCATATGGGTAGATATAAAACCCATCATTCTCTTCCTATCTCTCTATGCTTTGTCATGATGAAACAATTCAAAAGGACCCAAGTTCTTGATTTTATTGATAAATCTAGTCACAAACAACTTATCAAACCTTATTCATCACTGAAACTCCTGTACCCTTTAACCTAGGAGATATTTGCTTATAATTACTGCCACTCCTAGTACTACCAAAAACCTCACTAGTAGTAGAGTTAACAGAAGATACAAGAGGTCGCTTTTTCTTGCATGGTGATGAATAGCTATAATCAGAATCAGTCGCCAAATTACTATTCCATGCCCATAATCTTGGGGAGCTTATGGATCTTGCTTTGGCTTTTGCTGATTCAGTTGCTGCCATGTAAGTGGGTGTTATCACAGGAGAGCTTGTGGATGAGTAGTTTTCTTCTCTTCCCACTGAAGAACACCGAATTTTGTGACAGTTCAACCCTTCTTCAATCTGATTTATTTGCCTCTGAATCTCAGGAT
This sequence comes from Leucaena leucocephala, assembly GCA_037074615.1. Lineage (NCBI taxonomy): Eukaryota > Viridiplantae > Streptophyta > Magnoliopsida > Fabales > Fabaceae > Leucaena > Leucaena leucocephala. The sequence continues at coordinate 2,915,108 of CM073525.1, forward strand.
TTCTCAGTTTAAGTGATCTTCCTCCTCCATTATTATCTTTTTCACCTCTGTAATGAGAGCTGAAAGTTGTACTGTCTAAATCTTCAAGCTCTTTGCTCTTAGAAAGTTGGGTATCTACCCATTGCTCTAGCCAGTACCTCCATCTTCCATTTACTCTGTTTCTTTCTGTTTCTGCAGACATCTGAAATACAATCATATATCAAGGCTCAGTTATAAAATTATAGCATATGAACCAATGCTTACTTGTAAAATCAGTTATATAAACTTCAGAACGCAACAAAACATCTCAATCAAACAAACAAAAAACAAATCAGGAACTTACTCGATGGTTAAATGAGTACTGTTTTATTCTCTCTCTTTTGAGAAGAGCTTCTTTCTTGTTCATGCATGACGTCTCTACTGCTTCCTTCAGCAAAATGCTGTCATCCCACCTTTTTTCACCGTTTGAATCCATCTGAAATATATAAACTGTATCAAAAGTTCAAATTGTACATACATGTAGAAACTACATAATTAATTGCTAATGGCCCTGTGTTTTGCATAGAATCTAAGGTAAGTCCTATTATTTATGACTTATAAATCCTCTTGGCCTAGTGCACAAGGCTCCATTAAATAGGGTTTAGGGAGAGATAAATGTATGTAACCTTAAGTAGCTATACTATTTTCAGGATCCAAACCATTGTTATTTATGACCATTGTTATTTATGACTTATGAATGATAAACTTTTTATTTATGCCTACCCTTATTATCTTGTCCCTTAAACCATGGAAGGCTTGGGGATCATGGAGAGATCTGGCTTCAAGCAATTGAAGTCTCCTTGAAGCAGAGGCTTGTGATTGGATGCTAACAATTGACTGCAAACACTTGAGGGACCTCAGAGCTTGGCGTCTCACTGCTGTTCCTCTAATAATAGCTTGAAGCTTCACTATTCCCTTCAATGCTCTCAATGCCTTCCTTGCCTGTTTTTACATTAACTGCTTATCATAAATCTATAATGGAAAAAGTATACAGAGAAATGTTATGCACTGTAGATAAAGAAACTTGCATGAATTATGAATGAATATTTAAAATGTTCACATAATATATTGATACAATTTAATGGTATTATTGGATATGCTTGATGACAATCACCACATTACTTTACAATTTCTTCAAAATGATAAGATCAAGTTAGGATCCAAGTAAAATAGACAAAATTAATTAATATAACCATAAGTCTCATGACTTGGGCTTCTTATATTCGATTAATCTACTACTACTTTCTTTTTTTCATTAATAGTTCCTCTGTGGGTTCCTAATTGGAGAGGTGTCGGTTTTTCAAGATATCTAATTTTGCTTCTTTCATAGCCTTACTCATCACTTGGGATTCTTATATTCGATTAATCTATTACTACTTTCTTTTTTTTCATTAATAGTTCCTCTGTGGGTTCCGAATTGGAGAGGTGTCGGTTTTTCAAGATATCTAATTTTGTTTCTTGCATAGCCTTACTCATCTTTGATAAATCCATAACTGGTGAAAGTCATATTGCGAATCTAGTCCCTGAATTTTTCTTTTTGAGAAAAATATAACTTTTGATCTCTAAATTTTTTCTCAATTATTAATTCATTCCCTAAGTTTGACTCTAAACAATCCAATCATATAAATCCTTAACTCAATCAACTATAAAGATTGATCTGTACAAAGTTCAAAGACTAAATTCATAATCGAGATAAAGTTTAGGGAAAAGTTAAAATTATCCCATATTTTATTAAAAACTAGCACCTTCAGTTTTATATGCTTAATGAGAAAAAAGCAAGAAACATGATGGAAAAAGATTAAGAACTTGGACAAACTCACTAGGTAACCCCTAAATGCAGATTGGATTCTGATGGCTGCAGAATTTTTGTTCCCTGATAAAGCATTCTTCCTCTGTTCTTCATCTTCTTCACCACCTAGCATTATGGTTTCCTTTGATGGAACAGCAATTGGAGTTAATCTCTTAACCTTCATCCTACCATATAACCATTCTCTTCTCTTCTCCTTCTGGTCAAAAACCAGAAAACAAAAAAGTTTTCTTTTCCCCATAAGCACACAACTATCAGAATATAATAAAACTAACAGATTTTCCCAAAGAAGCAGAGAAGATTTTACCTTGCCTTGTTCAGACTGTGTTGTGTCCCATCTAAAAAGCCTCTTTATCAGAGAAAACCAGCTCTTCTTCTTGCACATTTTAACATCACAAGATACAAACCACTCCTGTCTTGTGCAATGGCAATTTCTGGGATCTGAAAATGGTTACATATATAAATCTCAGTTCAGTATTAAATGAGTAGGTGGGGGTGAAACGTACAATTTGGTTGGTAAATAGTAGGGCATTATAAGTAAAGAAGAAGCTGTGCAGTACAGAGACCCTCCTCAAATATCGTCAGACTTGTCCATAAAAGAAGGAACAATTTGCAGAGCCATGTTAAACATTGACCATGACTTTCAATTGATCTCAGAGTAAAAATTTAACCCATGGAAGCTTACTAGTCAAGTCAAGATATACAGTTGAAGAAAAATATGAGAGATCCAAGCTTGTAAGTCTTACCCATTTGTCTGGAAATCTGTAAATTCGTTACTAAAAAGGACAAGTATCACCGTTTCAGAGAGGTTGAACGGTGCTTTGGAACAAGTGAAGAAGAAAAAATGCTCTCATTAAATTCAGAAGGGAATAGCCTTGGAGTCAGCAAACATTCTTTATAATATCTTAGATACCCAAGAACGTGGAACTTTTTCTAATCTCATTCTCATCAGTAAACTCACGCTGAAAATGGCCACACAAAAAGAAAAAGTATTTAGGTACTAGACTAGCATACAGCTATTTATAGGAAATTAATAGAAAATTATTAGAGTGAATCAAGGGTTCTTATCTCATCACATATGATATCTACTTTACTTTAGATGTGGTGAAATATCGTTTTCACGAAAAAAATATTTCAAGTAGTATTTCTTTTATTGCTTTCACATCCGATATTTGTGGGGCTACTCATCACCACGACTAATCTGAATCGGAGTTCTAGCCAGTGGTTAGATAAACACCTCTCTAACGATGTTCTTTCCAAGGTTTAAACCCCAAACATTACAAGTAAAATCCATCTTGGGACTCAGTCTAGGGCACGGAGCCAAACCCTGTAGTATTTCTTTTATGAGAAAAGATTGCTACTTATGGGGAGATATGCTACATCTTCATTATTTGTATATGATATCATGCACTGATTTCAAGATTTTTTTTCTTTTTTTCCCATAATCCAAAAGATGAAATTCCACTAAAAAAACTCTGTGAAGTGTTTAAGATTGTATGAATATGATGATTTTTTCTGTGGGTGCAATGCTAGTGATAATTCTGATCTTGCTCATGATGAGATGCCTCTGTTCAAAAACTGGGCCTTCAGCAGAAAGTACAGCACAGAATATAAAAAGCAGAGGCCACTATCTATGGTTTTCAAGCTCATCTCTCATCTTGATGGGCCCCCTCCCTCTCTTTTTTTAATCTCATTTTCCTGACTAGAGAATGCATTGTCATGTGTCTGTTTGGTTTAAAATTACAAAACCATCCTCAACCAGGAGATGTCGAACCAGAAAAAAACAACAACATAATTAGTAGTCCTTAATCTATGGTCTGCTGATTCATATGTACATTGAGGCTTATATCTTAGATAATATTTAGGTAAACTTATTAATTATTTGAGACTAGGTTCTTTAACAATAATACAAACATGACATGTAGATATGTAGAGTCCAAAAGTTTTTCGCTAAGCATTACCTTGCTTGAATATAGCCCATCCCAAGTCCAAAAAATTACAAGAGTTGTGTTAGCCAACATAAAACTCTACAGAATCTTTATGACATGGATCAATAAAGAAATTACCTTCCATGAATGTAAGAGTTAATGAAGTTGGGAGATTAATTTTCCACTTCCTCAACCTGAAGGGCAAGTTTGATTGTGTTCTCTCAGCTTCAAAGTCCATTCTCTCCAACAAATTAAGAAGTATATTTAGAAAGAATGACAATTAAAGACCCTATAAGGGAATTAATACAATTCAAATACATTTAGAGAGGGGGGGTGGGGGTGGGGTTGGGGGAGCCTCAGAGTTTGGCATGTCATTAGGCCATATCTGGATAACACATGAGCATGGCCACAGAGAGAGAAGTTTCTGTTCTGTATATGGCAGGGAATAAAAGAAGATTGGTACTATTGAGAGATCTTAACAAACAGGAGGAGGGCGAGGCAGTAGGATCAGGAAACTGTATAATTGAGAAGGGGGGACATGAAATATGATAGGGGGCAGAAAATGTGGGGTAAGGGATGTAAGAAAAAATTGGACAAGATTTGGATTTTTCTGATAAGTGAAATGAAGAGAAGACAGCTGTGTTATCGCCTAAACACAGGGAATTGCCATAACACAATTCTTGTCTTTTTCAAAAGCAGCGAAGTGAAACCCCCATAAAAAGCTGAGCTTGTCGCACTTGATCTTGCTTTTGGTTTTTAGTATAAGGATTAATTCAATTCAAGCCACTGGATAAGCGTAAAAAATTGAACCCCAATCGGTTCACACTTTATCCCACTCTCTTATTATTACAAAAAAAACAAAAGTAATTCATTAAGAGTTTCTAGTTTATATGTCACCTCACAACTCTCTTCAACCAACAAAAAGGTAAGAGTTTCTCATCCTTGAGTTAGAGTTCCACAAAACATATATGTGATGAGAGGGTAATTACGAAGTTTAAAATTAAAATTATTAATTACTTGAATATTTAATAATAAAATTTAGAAAAAATAAATATCCTTCTAATAAGCTCGTAGTTCTTATGGGTCAAATATAAAACTTATATGAGATATAGCGGAAAATTTAAAGTTACTCATCGTTATTAGTTTAATTAATTTTAGGAGAATTGAGATCAAAATATAATATATATTAAATAAAGAATACTGTCAGATAAATAATAGGTTTTTCTAGTTGGATGAAGATTATACTGCAAGTACATGGATTTTCTTTCCTTTTGATTGATAGTATAAAAAAACTCCTCTTGTTGAGGAGGTTGTGCATTCTATACTCCAGTGATCAAAATGAGATGGGTGTGTGCCTTGCAAGAAGAATCAAACCCTGGTAAGCGTCTAACAAAGCATGATCTCCATGCCCTTGCCTTGCCTGCACTACAGTGGACCTACTATTATAGTACTTGCAAGTTTCTACATTTTAGGGGCAACAGGTTTGAAGCATCTCTCATGAGTTGGGTAACTAAAATGAAATTGCATTCTATTTGTACTACCAAGCACTCGAAAAGACAATTTTTGTTGGGAAGATGACATCCTTTAAAATTTACTACTCTCGCTCGATAGTTAGATTATTAATTTTAAAAATTAAAAAATTAATTAAATTAGTTACTTATAAAAAAATATTTTTTTAAATGTCTTTTAATCATTTATATTATATTTTTTTAATGAAAAACTCTTGCTCATGGTAAAATATGATGGGAGAATTTGACAAAATAAAAGTAAAGAACTTGATATAAGTATAATCTTTTTATATACTATATAAAATTTAAAAATCACCATTCCTGTTTATAATTATAAATATGTGATGATAGACTTGATTCCTTATAGCTTGGTTCAATTAATTCGAATTTTGGCATGTTGAATTGATTTCTTTTCTCTTTTTCAAAAGTTTTTTTTTATTTTATTTTATACAACATAAGGGTTTTTTAATCTACTTAATTTATTAGAATTTTATCTCAACTATTTTCAAATTTGATTAATATCATATATTTAACTACAGTGAATGTGTCTCCTACGAATATTTTTTATTTTATTTTATACAATTTAAGGCTTTTTAAATTGAAAAAGATCACCAGTCAGCTCATGTTCACGTTAATGGGTTTTTTTTTTGTTTTGGCAAAAAAACCATAATAGGCTTGTTTTTATGTTTTTAAATTTATAACTATTTAAAATATATTTAATTTTTAAAAAATAATATTTTATTTTAATTCTAATTAAAATATTTTAAAAATATATTAATTTTTAAATATTTATATTTATATATAAAGGTAATTGAGTATTATCTTAACTTTTTTATATGAAAAAAAAATTAATCTTCAAATTAGTGATGGCCCAGAAAAAGTAAACGTACGAACATGAAAAATCGAAAAAGTTTTCCTTTTAAGCCTCCTCAATTTTGGTTGTTTTGTAAATTTCTTTCCTTTCCACTCAAACTCGCCTCTAGCCTAATTCCTAACCTATATATAAGGCAAGTACACTCTCAGATTCCATACCTACACTTCTTCCTGTTTTTCTTTTATTGCTTGCCCTTTTTTGCGTCCAAGTTTATACGATTACAGTCTCCAAATATTTCAGATTTGCGGTTTTTTCATGGGTAAGTGGAGGAACCGTAGATTCTTTCGTCAACGAAGAGCTCCCAGGCCTCCCCCTGTATTCTATGACCTTAAAGCTCCTCTACCTGGTAATTTTTTTTATCTCTTTCTTTTTCGTTTGTTTTTTTTTCTATAATCATTAAAACGTGATTAACATTTGTCCCTTTAGTATTCTGATATCTTCTTCAAACTTCTATTTCTAATTGTACAAATATCGCATTTTTCATTTAGAGGTGTATACTTGAGTTTGATTGGCAAAAATAGTATGTATTTATTGAGATGTGATTGCGAGAAAAATGTAGAAAACTAGAAAGAATGTTCTGTTAAATGAGAAGAAAAATGGTGTCTTGTAACTTTTAATCATTCATTGTACATTATTTCTTGGTGAAAGCTTGGGGATTTCAGTTTTTATGTGTTTACTGTCAAAGTTCACACATGTACGTCTTTTACAGCTCGGTACACATAATTGGGTTTCTCAGAAGAAATTCTTTAAGATGTCATAAACTCCTCTGAGGATCTTAGTAGAGCTTTACCGATGTCTAGTCCTTTTTGTAGCTATGGGCATGGTAACAATTGTTCTTTGATTAATGGTAGGCTTCATAAATTATCAATTTGTATGGAGTTGTTTTGGCCCTCCAAAGAGGAAATGCGTTGGGTGGTTTTTTTCTTGAAGTGATTACAGTTATTAACTGAACTGAAGGGGTGTGTATAACATTTTTGACTGGATAGTTTAGGCTTCAGTGGCCATAGGAAGTAGTAATGTAACCCTGTGAGGCTTCTTCTTGCTTAATCAAAGTAAGATCTATATCTATCATCATGTTAAAGAGGGTATTGTCAAAAGTTTGACTGTTTGAGTTGTTAAGGCTACTGCACTATGGCTTTTATATTGTGACTTTGTTATAACGTGACTATATTCTGCAAGATTTCTTTTTGCAACCATGAAGATTGCTTTGGATTTAGAAATGGCAATCATGGATGGATAAGGCGATCATGTCTATCATTTTGATGTTATTTCTGACTTTGATTTGAACATTCGAGTTCATATTTTTTGGTCTATCACTTACTGTTATATGTGTGGGTTGTTATATATTTATATATTCATGACTCTTGCATTTCTTGTCATTATGAATATAGTTTGACACTTTCAGTCTTCTTATTTTCTTTCACTATGATAATGGCATGTGCTTCTCTGTTCAACTTTACAATTTGGAATTAGATTGTATGTTTTGACCAGATTTCTACAATCTAGCCTTGTCTTCATGCTTAGGTGTGCCACTTTGGCTGTTGCAAATAAACCAAAAAGCTTCTGATATGCTTATTTTGGATGTCCTTCTGGCGCTACCTTTTGCCTTCAATTCTGTTCAGTTTCTTGCTGTTTGAGAACAATTTTTTTAGACCTTTCAATAGTTTTTCCAATATTATGTAATTTTCATATCTCATTGTGCTTTACTGAATTTGCTGTTCCCTTTCTGATCTTAACAGATTTTCGGCAAGATGGTATACCTTTATGGGAGAAGAAATTTTGCACATCGGTTGGATTGGTACCGTGGCAGAAGATAGTTGATACCAAGAATTGTATGAGCTGCCATAGCAATGTGCTCAATTGGAATGATTCAGCTTCTGAAGAAGCATTTCAAAATGGCAAAAAAACAATTTTGGGCAAAGTTCAACAGCCTCCCTTGTGATATTTCTCTTCCTGATTCTGATACTTACAATGATCAAATAGATTGGAACCCTTATATTGATTCTGAACTGATAAAGGATTTGGATTGTGTTTACTTTCATCCCCCCGATGAGGAAGAAACGAATGCTGTAAGTTACAAGGGGACAAAAATTTCAGCAAATGTTGAAAATTCTCAGGATTGTGACAGTACAGAGCTTGAGATAGCATTGGAAAATAAAGTGCAGGGTTGGAATCAACGTGAATTCGTTACACACAAAAGCAGTCCTAGCTATTCGGAGAAGAATGCTGGTAACCCTTGGGAGTACAGTGTAACTCGTGAAAATCAAGGATTAACCGACAATGCATGGGAAGCCGGTGGTGCTAAGGTTTTGGGTTGGAACCAAGTTAGTGGCCATAGCGATCACCTTAAGGACTGGGGCTTTGGATATAATCCTTGGCAGAATGATAATAAAGGATGGGGTAAAAAAGATTGGGATGATAATAAAGGATGGGGTAAAGCTTGGGATAACTCTTGGAACCCAAAACAATCAAATAATCCCTCGAACATCGAAAGTCCTTGGGAATGCAAATCTAATCCACATAATCGGGCTCAAACAGGAAGTGGCTGGAGAAACTGTGAAGAAAATAGCCCTGGATGGAAGCAGCAGAGAAATCCCACTAATGTTCCGGGCGATTCACAATTCAGAAGAAAATGTGGAGATTAGACTGCCAGGAACCAGAGTTTCCAGAAGAGGGAAAGTTATCATCAATCCACGGTAGGATCTCGATTTCAAAGGGATAGTCATCATCAAACAGATTATCACTGGAGGTGGGAGGAAAACTCAAAGAAAAGGGGTCAGTTTTACTTGTGAATAGCCATTAGAAAATGCTGTGCCTTGTTTTTTTCGGTCATGGGCATGAGATCCTTGTATCTGCTGATCCTTATGAATATCCCTGCATTGAACTGTTCATCCAGATTTTTTTGATTAGGTTGTTTTACAAGCAAATCAAATATAGCTGCAGGTTTGTCGTTGTATTTGTATTTATTACGCTAGTTAAATATTCCGATTCATTATTATGTGGTTATCATACTTAGGTTCTCTTCATAACAGAAATATACCAAGAAATTGGAGGCATTTGATTTATCCTTGAGATGTAAACTTAATTATTTCATTGGCCTCTATCAATCTGTCCATTCACTATGTTGTTGGGATTAATCAATTATAGTTTCTAAAAGGTTTTTTCTGTATTGAGCCGGATTCGAATTTGAAATCTTGTACTTACGTGATCAAAGTTCCTTCCACTTGGATAAACTCTTATTAGCCTATTGGTCAAGTACAGTTAGTAACATAGAGTCTTTTGGATTAGCTTCTAAGAAAATATTGTTAGAAATTGTTCTTCCTGGTTTATATTAAAACAATAGTTTTGGTAGAAAAATAGATTATGGAAATATTGAGTGTTTGTCATTTGGGTTGTTTTCTCTCCAAAATTTAGGTTAATTATTTTTTGTTCCATATTTTTTAATGCTATTTTTTATGCCTAGAGAAAATTGCAATCAATAGGATTTTAATTCACACATGAAATTGTATTTGTTAATTTCAAATTTAATTAATGAACAATTTGATATATTATGAAATTTTAATTCACATTTCACAATCAATTTCATATTGTGATGGGTTATGGATGGATGGTTGTTATGATTTTGAGATCATATTGAAAAGTTAGAGAGACATTTTTTTACCACAAAATATGGAAGGCATTTTGTCCTTTTTTTTTTGTTACAAAAAAGGGCAAAAGTCTAAAGGTAAAAAAATTAGACGAAATTTAATTTCATCCACTCTAAATCTATTAAATGTCACAATTATGAATGATACATGTCAAATATAACAGATATAGAAAGACATTTATTTGTTAGCGCATCTGTAACTTTATTAATACACTTTGAAATGAATTGTAACTATAAATTTTATTATATACTCCTCAATCTTTAAAATAATAAATTGCCTTTATTTGTTATTAATTTATGCCAATATATTAATGATAAATTTTGTATTATATCCAAAAAACCATACATCAATATCATGGGTTCTACATTGTGGGCTTCAAAATGTATGGTACCCATATGATCATAGTGTGCTCTAACATACTGATTTTTAAAATTAATCTCCTTTTGTCTACAATTTTTTTCCTTTTTTGATCAACCACAATTTCAAAAATAATATTAATGGCTCATAGAGGCAGAAAGAAGGGATCAATGGCTAATACATTTTCCTCCTGTTTGGTTGAAGGGAAATGGAGTAAGATATATTAATAAGTTTGATTTAGGAAAAAAATATATAAGTAGGGTTATAATATTTTAATAAATTGATGATGTAAGATAAAAAGAGTAAGAAAACTTAATTAAATATATAAGTAGGGAAATGGTTTAGCTTTTATATAATAGATTATAGAAAAAAATTAATTATAAAATGATTCTGAAAAATTATTTTATAAAATAGATTTTATATAAAAAAATGTTGAAGAAACAATAATTTGAATAGTTACTACTATAATAATTGTTTTGATTGATAAATTATTAGAAAGGGCTTGTGGTAAGATGATAATTACATAACATTTAATTTTAAATTTTTATTTTTTATTTTTTATTTGAGATTAAAATAATAAATAATATACATATATATATGTTATTAGAGTAATTAATAATAAATTATATTAAAAAAAATTATTTTCCTGCACTTAATTAAAATTTAATTTTATATATTTTGATTAATATAAGTAATTGAACTTCATTACTATTAAAAGAAAGGGCTAACTAGTATCCCCACATATAAAAACAAATTGAATATTCAAATAAATCATCCAAACTAAGTAGTTATAGGGCATCCTTAAGTCATCAATATATCTCCATGTTCTCCGAACTTCTCAAGACATCAATGCATCGTAAAAATAAATCTATATTTTGCTTAACTTGTTGAATAACATAGAGGTGAATCATGACTCGGCCAATTCATAGAATGGCAGCCTACACTACTTTTTTGTTTGCACGTTCTATGGCTGACATCCGCATACCAACCATATCACTCAAGCATTTTGCTATGACATTCAAGTCAGGTCCTTTTGCCTTGTTTTTTTTTTTTTTGTCACCTACCTTCCTATCCTCAGTGCACTGCCTGAAGACATTGATCTCTTCCCCTTCACACTTGCTTCGCCACTATATCCTTAGGACAAGAGGAATATCACCTTGTTCAATTCCCTATTTATCCCAGTTAGGGACCTTATGATATCATCAGAATCTCCATATCCTTCTTCAAGAGTAACACCTTCATTTTTAACATATTCATAGTTTTTCCCTAGTTCAGGTGCTATGCTAGGTGCCCAAGTGCAATATCCCCATGGCAACCACATTGTTAAATAAACAATCTAAAACATTGTTGAATAAACAATCTAACTCATCAGAGAACTATAGTCTTTAGAATCTAAATTTTTCGATTATTGGATTTTCCTGCACAAACAATTATCACAGGTCACAAAATGTTTTTTCCCATTATATTGGAAAATAATGAGATGTATGATAAGAAGAACATCATACCAATTTCATCTTGTCCCACCATTCATCTTTGGCCACTATTATATCCCTTATCCTCATCCCACTTCAACCCTATCTCTAAATTTTTTAATTTCTTTAGCAAAGTGTCATACTTATTTTTTAACTGTACCTTTAAGTAGTTGCTTCTAGTACAGATATTAAACCTTTCTTTAATAAGTTTCCATTCTACTTTTATAATACTACCCCATTTTCTTTCATAGGTTTGAACTTATTGAAGACACATGTCAATAAATAACTTAATGGTCTGATTATCCCATGATACTTTTGATTTGCTCACTAGGCTATAAAAAAATGACAACTGTTTTATTTACACTGCAAATCATTTATGCATAAATGAACGGGGAAACATAATACAAATAAAATGTATTTCTATTAATAAAAATAGAATGATCATCCATTATAATAACACGTAGATAAAATTTAATAAACTAATAATAGTTGAGTCGAGTAAAAGAGACTCAATTATCCTTAAATAATGTTAGAGATTTAAATTTTTTAGATAAAAAAAATATATCTAAAAGGCTATATCAAATTATACCCAACAATATTTGAATATAACATAATAATATATTGAATCCCAGATAAATATATAAAAAATTAATATTGGATCAAACCAGCAAACCAAGTTTTGAACAAGACAATTGAAATTTTATGTTGTTGAATGTAAGAGAATATTATATTAGAACTGTGAATATCTCTGGTGACATTCAATGGTGGCGGTGCAGAGAACTCAAAAGAGGATCAAATTAACAAGACAAGATGAGAGATCACAGATATGGAAAACACCTTTTAAGAACGATGAACGTGATACGATTCATTTGAGATAAATCATAGAGATCGGATAAAAAGTAACATATATTTGAAATTGTGTTAGGATCTTTATTTCATCAAATTCAATGGTGGTGTGGCATATTGATCGTGATCATGATCATGATGATCTGGGCCATCAAAGTTTGGTTCAGAATCAAATCTTTGTCCTGCATTTTTATCCTTTGAATTCGTGTCGTGTGTCTGACTCATATTGCTAAGGTTTGTTTTGTCCTTATACTACCTCCACTTTCTCTTTCACACATGATATGTTCGCACAATCTTGATCTATGTACACGATATTCATATATTTGCTTGGATTTGCACCACCTTTGAAAAAAAAAGGGGAATTACTACTATAAAATTTTAATAAAAAAATTTAATCATTTAAAAGTCTGTAACAATTGAGAAGCAAGTAATGATAAATTTCAATTCAAAAAATCACAATAAGGTTTTGTTACTCCTTTATCATTGAAACTTTTTAATAATTAAATCCCTTTCTTAATATCTTACTTTGGTTTCAAATGCATAATGTAATTAAGGAGTTCCCTTTACTCTTTGTTTTTAAATGGAAAACCTCAATTCACTTTAATTTTAAATTAAATTATTTTATACTTATTAAAGAAAAAATTCTATCAAGGAGGTAGTTTCTAATATAAATGATTAAAGAGATATTTTAAAAAAATCAATACAGATTTCTTATAAATAACTAATTTAATTTATTTTTTAATTTCTATAAATTAATTGTTTAGCTACTAAATTTAGGACTAGATTGAAAGGAGTAAAATTTATTAAATATAATCGTTTGGTATCATGTGTACATATTTGCGGTTCTTTTGTTAATACTCCCTTGGTCCTAAGATACAAATAATCAAATTAGGATGATAAAAAAGTTAGGTAAAATTAATTAAAAGCAATAAATATATAAAAATATATGTTATTTTTTAAAAGTACTCTTATTTATGGAAAGAGAATGAGTTAGAGGAAGAAAATGAGTATTAAGTAGGAAAAAGAGGTTTACGTGAGCGAGTCCGTGATAATTAATGGCTTAATGCAATGATATAATATGTAATCAATGTGAACAAAAATGAAAAAAAAAATTAGTTAAAATTTCATACATCCTCCAAATGTAACTTGTAAATAAGACTATGCTTATCTAAAAATTGTATTTTATATTCCTCCAGCCCTTAGGACCCACTTCATTTGGTAACAAGTGCTTTTGATCTTATTTATAAGGCATACTTGATTTCAATGAACATTACCGATTCTTTTCTACACATACTGCTATTTAATAAGGGGTAAGATGGGGTTTAGTGTAGTTAATAGGATAATATTAGAAATTACTTACATTTTAAGATAACTTTAATGCTTCTAACTATTTTCCTTGGTGTATGGGAATTAGTTGAAAATAGCCTATAATAAGGACCAAATAAAGTATCTAACTAATTTGATTAAATTAATAAAATTAGTTAAGTTAGTTAATATGATATATTTTTTAAAACATCCTAATTATCTTCCTTAACTCACTTTATCTCTCTTTTACTTAATTGTTGCTAATGGAGTATCAATAGAGATAATTTGAGAAAAAAATTAATAAATATAAGACATGGATCTTATATCTATTATCAAAATTAATTTTCTAATTAAATCCTATAATAAAAATTATTGGAGTATAAAAAATAGGAGGGAGTGCCAATTAGTTTTACTAGGTCACATTGAGCATTGATTTATTCAGAGTTTGATTGGGTTACATGTGTGTAAAGGTTGAATAAGGGGAATAAACAATGTACTACTTGAATAAACTGTTGTTAATGCAAATTTAATTTTCTTTCTTTTAAGAAATTTTGTGTAGAAAAAAAATTGCATTATTTTCAAAAGGTTGATAATATATAAATTCTTGTGCTTTTTGTGAGACAAACATGTTTGGCTAGGGGAGAATCTTGTTACTAGGAAGGAAGGAAGAAGGATGGCCATCTTCAAAAACATTATTAATAATATAAGGTTAGTGGGTCAATATTAAAATTTAATAACAATTAAAGCATGATGCAATCCATAATTGTCTCAGACAAAGGCAAAAACCCATAATTGTCAATGTTTTTAGAAAAATAAAAAAAAAATTGTGGCCTAGTTTCATTCATTGAATTTGACCTAAATAACTTTGATTCAAACAATAATTATGAAGCTATTCAGGGACAGGCAAATATTTTGATTTACTTTTTTAGTATTACGAATCAAGCATATTAAGATTTTGATAAAAAAAAAATTAAAAGAATATTTACATTTATATAAGTTAAGTTCAAATAATTTTTACATAAATATTTATAAATTACTTATTAATAAGGTATTTATATTGATATTAAATCAGGAGTGGTGGATACCCCGATCTATCCTAAAAGAATTTAAATTTTTATTTTTATTCTTATGAGACATAAGCCATATTATTATTGCCCACTAAATCTATCTTTGATAACTTTAAGAGGAAATTGTTAGAGATAACATAATATATATTCTATCAAATGGTCCAATATATTCCATAAAAATTTTATTCTAAAAATATTCTTTGAAAAAGAAAACTTAGGAATCTTTCTTATCCATATCTGTAATAATGATACAAGAGTATGATTTTCATAGTTTTAGATAAAGTTAAAGAGATTCAAAGTATTTATTTCATATAATTTAGAGAACATTACCTCAGGATTTCATTATATAAAAGAAAAAGAGAATGTAAAATCTTATCCTTAAAATATTCCTTGAGAAAGTAATCCTATGAGCACATGTATATTGAATTTAAATTTCTTACATTGACAAATAAACTGTATATAATATTAAATAAAGAACATTTTTTATATGACAAAATAAAGTCTACTCATTATTTCATTTTTTTTCTTATAAAATTGAACAAGGATAGATTTGAAATTTTAAAAAATTACTAAAAAGCTTTTCATTATAAAAATTATTATTTAAATATACATAAGGAATCAGAGCTTTTAAGCGAATGTTACTGGGTATAACTTTTATTCAAGTGTTTATAACATATCTTAAAAGAGCTATATCTAAATCCATAATAAATTTTGAGTATTTTTATAATATAAATTTTGTAATTGTGGTTTTTCAATAATTTTGTCTTGAAAAAATGGTATAATTTAAAAAAAAAAACATGTTAAGGATATTAACTACTTTTTAACCATATATCTTAGTTTAAAAATCATAGGAGTAATGACTTCATTTATAGATAATCTATAAAAATTGATAATTTATTTGAAGGAATTATAACATTTATTGATAGAAGATATAATTAAATTTATTATGTTGAATAAAGGAATATCAGATTGAGAATTTGTTGTGTGAAAATGTCGTAATGCATTGGAAGCAAGATGAACTAGATAATTTTGTTAATGAGCAATGGAAGACAGATAATATGTGTGTTTGGTTTTTTTAAAATTTAAGTTTTAAAATTTAGGTTTAGGTAAAATTTAGGTTTATAGATAAATAGTTATAGGGCTTTTAGACTAAATTATAATTTAAAATTAAAATTTTAGATAAGTTAGTCATAGTAATTTATAGACTAACCAATTACTGTATTACTCCTATTTTTTCTTATATCTTCTCTCATCTCTCATTTCTTTTCTACATCATCTCTCATATCTCTTTTATACTCTATCTCCTCTTTCCTATATTTAATAATCATATCATTTTTTATAATTTATTAATAATAAAAATATTTCTAAAAATAACTATCCAAACACTCATTTATTTAAAATTATTTTTTTATAAGTTCTTTTTTAAAAAAAAATCATAAATTTTTTCTTAAATTTTTATCCAAACAGCTCAATGTTTTAAAATGTAGTGAATGATAAGAAACATAGTGAAGACAAGTTACATAAATAAGGAGACACATCAATTAAAGCAAAAACACTGAGAATCAAAGATTGGGATAATTAAATTAAAGATCTCATCAGTTCATTAATTATTAATTTAATTTTCTCTCTTTGGGGATTTAAAATTAATTTTTGTGTCCTACGTGCCAGCCCTTGTCTGGGTATTGTTCTTTATAGTCGTGATGGTCAATGCTGAGGATTCCCTTACGTGGCATTCTGTGCTCCCCAATCTTGTCGCATACGTGGCATTTTTTTGGCTTATTATATACAAAAATCTTTAATAATCATGTTGTTTTAAAAAAGGTTTAAGAACATCTAATAAAAAGATTTTGGCTTAATAATTACGTATTGATGATTGATTTGATCTTTTACGTAATTTTTAAAAATCTTTTTTAAAACATTTAAAAATGAAAGATTCATCCGTTCTTTTAAAAAAATTAATAAAAAAAGTCTATCTTTTAAATTTTATTAATCAAAAATACTTAAAATTTATTTAAAAAATTGCAAATAGAACTTATATTCAATAGGATATAACTTTTCTTTATTTGTATATAATATATCTTTAATTATATGTAAATATCTTTTATTTTATCTATAAAAAAATGGCATGTACAACTTATATTCAATAGATGTAATTTTTTTTAATTTTATATAATATATATTTAATTATAAATATTTTTTTAAAAATATAATTAAAAAAATTATATATATATATATATAACCGAAAATGAGTCACACTTACTTAAAAACTGGAGTTTTTAAAACAAAATTTGGATACTTTGGCAATTAAAATTTGAAGGAGCGATTGTTAACCAATATTTTCTATAATTTTATTATTATTAATCAAATGATGTAAAAGGACTCTCGTCGCCACGCCTCCCCTTCATGGTTAAATGAGATAATATTGTGAGTGCTTAAAAGGCGATTTTGCTGTCCACAATGGAACATAAGGGGTCCCATCATTAATAATTATGTGAGTTAAGAAGTATTTTATTAAAAAAGCACTATTTAACACATAATAATTATAATCATAATTACTTCCTAAGCTGTGATATTTTACCCTCTTCATTCCTCTATTATGACAAACTATTTCACATTCAATATATTAACGGCTAATCCAAACCTATGTTAGGTCATATCATAATTGAGAGGAAGCTCTTTTAACATAATAATCTTTTTTTATTTGACAAACTCAAACTTAACACCTTATTTGAGAGTTGAAGTGTGAATTATTATGCCAATAAATATTAAATTAATTAATAAAAAAATTATTTATAATATATAATATTATGAGTTTAAACCCTATGATAATATGCAAATTTTATCCGTAGACTATTTACAAATATCTTTATAAAAAAAATTAAATTTATAAATATATCTTGAACTTAGTGAACATCTAAACCCCAACTCACTTAAATCATGCAAACTACATTGCCACACTAAAAGATTTAAAGAATTGGGAGAAAAATTATAGACTAATAATTGTTGAAAGGAGCTCTTTCTTCCAAAACATATCATACCACTCCTTGATATAAAATATAAAATTTATGTTAAGCTATACTATTTATGAATAAATAATATTATGTTATCTCAAAATCCATACAACATTTATGAATAAATAATATTGGTACTAGCATTGTACATTTTGTGATATTTGGTATGAGAGATTAGGGATAACTTGGGATTGATATTGATATTCTCGCGTGTTTCATTATATAATATAACCTAAGGTATTAATTTTTCCACCTAGCTAGTATCTTTAACTAATTATAAGACTTTTTAGCTAATTAAATAATTTTTTTAACTAATGATTTTTATTGGAGATGATTATCACAAGGGAAAAAAAAGAATGGTTAAGGATAAAAAAAATAGATGAGGGTGGATAAGTTTAGGAATGTTAATTTGAATCACTATAAGGACATTTGATAGGATAGAAGAATTTTTAATAGAAATAGAAGTGGAATTAGACTGAAAATATATTTTAAAAGTTTGTTTATTATGATATAAATAAATATATAATTAATAAATAGTTTTTTATATCTTTAGGTAAAATGATACAAAATATTTTTTTTATAATTTAAAAAGGGTTAAAGTTATCTCAGATTTTTATAACTACAGTAAAATGATTTAAAAAAATTTATTTCTATTTATATCATCTCAATTCTTAACTTTTTTAATTGAACTGAAATAATTTAAAATATTAAAAATAAAAATAATTTTATTATATTAAATAAAAAAATAAAATATTATATTTTTACTTTTACTTTTCACCTAGGAATCATGCCCTATGAGAATAATAGTTAAACTGTAGAAGGATCGGAAATGACCATGCATTTGACCCATTTGGTGAGGGACCCCATTTGGTCTTGTTTTGATTAAAAGAGCGTAAATTTGACTGTCTTCTTTATCACACACAAGATTTGAAGTTGGAGGTGTAATTGAGTGGTCTCTTAAATTGAGGACATAAATCACATCCATGTGTTGAGGTAGGATGAGAAAAATTTAACTTTTTTGGCTAGCTTTAAACAACATTAATGGAAAACTTTATTCATTTTGAATTATATGTTTGTTTTTGAAGTAAAATAATAAAATATTCAAATCATGTCTTTGTTTTTATCATAAGCACATGTATCCTTGTGAAAATTTAAAGGATTAAGAATAGAGAAAAAATAAAATCTTAAAATATTATTAATTATTGAATAAATGAGAATATAAATAAGCTTTTATATAAGTAAAAATATAAACTAATAGGGTAAATTTAAAATATATCATAATCTTAATATCTCAAATTTATTCTTCTAAAATATGATAATATAATCTTATCATAATCTTAACATCTCAAATTTATTCTTTAATATATGAATTTAATATTCAAATATGATCATAAATAATATCTAAACATAATTTTAGATAATTAATTAAATAACTAATAAAATATAATATAAGTTAATTAATAATTAATTCTAAACTAGTGCTTCTCAATACTTCCCCTTAAGTTGAATCTACAGTTTGAATAATTGTACTTATTAGCAATTCTCCTTTTAGAGACAATCTTATTCGATATACTATCAAATAGTAAATGTGGATACCTCTCCCAATAGGAATTCAAATTTTAATTCACCACATGTATTCAAATCATATCTAACCAATTTAATAGAGACTGATACTATCTCTCTAGTCCTAAATATAAGAGCCTTTATAAAGTTTATTTTTGTTATAAATCTAAAATTTCTATTTATTTTGTATTTCAAATATATAATTTCTTCATACATTCTTTCTATTAATTGAGCATATTAAGATTTACTTAAAAAAATACATATATTAAAAGAGTTTTTTATTAAGGGAGTAATTTCTAATATAAATGATTAATATATATATATATATCAATTAAAGGACAAGCACTATTAGCCTAATACTACAAGCAAGATTAAACCCTCAACCTTCCATTTATAGGAAACTTAAATATCACTTGTTTACAAAGTCATTAGCTTAAAAGAGATATTTTAAGAAAACTAATATATATTTTTAACAAATAACTAACTTAACTAATTTTTATAATATTTTTGAATTAATTATTTTTATTTAACTCCTATATTTAATGTTGGAGGAAGTATATACATCAAGTTGAAAAAAAATCCTTGTTATTATTGGCATGGTATGGAATCCAGAAGTTGGGCATATATAGAGTATCCTACACTGACGGTTCAGTTTAATTGAATGTGGATATATAAAGTGTAAATAATCCATTTTAACTAAGGAGAAATAAGAAAGAAAAAAAGAGGGATACGCACAACTCATCAATTATTGTGATCAAGTTTTAATGCGAATGTGAAGCCAATGAAGCAGACCCTTCAACCTACAAGCCATTTGCCCATTGGTTTGTGTTTCCTGCACAGAGCAGAGCAGGTTTTCCAGGACCACAACAGACTGCAACCATTCTATGACCCCCAATACTTCATTAACACATGATAATGAAAGTTCTTTCTCTTATTTATTTATTATTATTTTGTCAAATTTATTTGCTTATTGAATGAATGAGGAAAAGGGCATGCTGTCTTAAGAGGCCGCTTAATGAGATTTTTTGTTAAGCTTGATATAGAAATAATTATCTGTGTCTGTGATTAACATTCGCTTATCTTTTTGTATATCAATTCAGCTTATTAATTTTTTTTTTCAAAATGATATTAATTAATATGTATTAATGGGGTGATTTCTCATTGGCTACTACTTTGCAACTTGCATTGAAAAGGAAAATAGGAAAGAGATTAGAAAGATTTCTAATGACATAACATGTTAAAGGTAAATGCGTCATTGTATATTAAACATGTGGGGCTTTATGTATCACATTAAGTGCCAAAAATAAGTTTTACTCTGTCCCCTTTTATGCGTAAGTCGTTTTAACCAACTCATTAAAATTAAAGTTAGTTATTTAAAGAAAGTCGAATTAATTCTCATTTGTATCCCTTACAAACATTGGTAGAGAAATGTCTCCATTTACCTTCCTCTCTATTTACTCTTCACTTATCATCTCCACCATTGAATCAACTTTCAATGGATACCATAAAAAAATTATATTAAAGATCATGACTTTCTTCTAAAACATGGCTAATGTATATGATGAGCCGGAGAAGTATTAGTCATACCTTATCATTTTTGAAAAGGGTCAATAAATAGTAGCAGTACCAAAGTAATTTATTTTCACCCCCAATAAAAAAATAAGAAGGAAAAGGACAAGAGAATCACTCAAAAGTTGTCCAATAGCAGCATGTTAATGAGGATTTTGAGTTGAAACAAACAGTGGCAGTGCAGTGATGGTAGTGCAGCATCGCAGCAGATATGTAGGCATCAGTCTTTCCATGTTTTCCCTGAAGCTGCCACTCACAGTTCCATTCTTAACACGTTGTTTCTTCTTCCTCCTCATCTTCTCTATCTTGTACCTTACATGAGTGGCCCAAGCAAAAACGTCCCTACATGAGGTTCAATCATGGGCCAGAGTCCTAATCAAGCATACATGAATGAAGACTTCACGTGCTTCATGGTCCAACGCAGACCCCACCAGTTCCATTTCTTCCTCACCTCAAGAATGAATCGACTCCGACCCTCACAGTCCTTCTCGTCCAATCTAATGGCAGGATTCGAAAAGTTTACATTCTGACATCAATGGATTTCAACAGTAACAGCAGCAGCATATACGTGTGTATGTAAGGTAGACATGAGGAGGAGTATGGCGTACCTGTCGTCGTTAGAGGCTGAGGAGGAATACTGTACTGTGGGGAAAAGCATGGACTTCTTTCTAAATTGGGAAAAGGAATCGTTAAAATTGGTTAATGAGCATATGTAAGAAACATGTCTGTCCTTGATGGAAAGATGGTGTCGTGGTTGCAACTGTTTGTTAAAGTGAGAAAGATTTGGGAAATCTTTCTTTGTTGTCACTTTCCCTCTCTCACTTGGCTTCTGTATAAAACAGCTTCTTCGGCTTCTCTTTTAAAACAAACGAACCCCAAAAAGGAGAGCAAAACGCAAATCTTATAAAAACTATTTTCTACCTAGTAGGCAGTCTTCATGCGGATTTTCTCATAACTTGGCCACCCACACAACTTCTTTAAATTCTGACCCAACCCCTTGAATTCCTTCACTCTCCATCACCTCTTCTCCTTCTGTTTCTTTTCTTCTTCCTTCCACTTTCAACTCGAAAATGAGATCCCCAAGCCTTGGCCTTTTCAGACAACACAACAATTTATTCATCAGAGCCCTAATGATCTTGTTCCTTAGTTGCATAACCATTAGGCTTAACTTCTGCATTTCCAGCATCCCTTCTTCCTTAAGAACACTTCCCCTTGAAGGGCATCTCAGTTTTGATGATGTCAGCCATGCAGCCCGAGACTTCGGTAACAGGTATCAACATTACCCCATGGCGGTGCAGCACCCAAAATCAGTTTCTGATATTGCAGCCACTATAAAGCATATCTGGCAGATGGGTCCTCGCTCACAGCTAACCGTTGCGGCTAGAGGCCATGGTCACTCCCTCCAGGGCCAGGCACAAGCTCATGGGGGAGTTGTGATCAACATGGAATCTATCAAGATCCCTGAAATGCATATATATACTGGAAATCATCCATATGTAGACGTCTCAGGAGGCGAGTTGTGGATAAACATCCTACATGAAAGTCTAAGATATGGGTTAGCACCAAAGTCATGGACAGACTACCTGCACCTGACTGTTGGAGGCACTCTGTCCAACGCTGGAATCAGTGGGCAGGCATTTCGTCATGGTCCCCAGATAAGTAATGTTCAGCAGCTGGAGATTGTAACAGGTTCCTAACTTCCTACTAAAACTAAAATTAAAATCAAGGTCAGGGGATTGGAGGGGACAAAAGTAGTCACGCGGTTTCTGCTTTGTCCCTTCTGACTAATAATTCACCTGAAACTGAAGTAATATAATCACGATATTCCTTGTTATGCATTGATAACTTGATCTTGGTGACAGTGAAGAGTCTTAAACTGGAAATAATTTTCTTTTTACGAAAAGAGAAACACTTCCTCTTGGAAGATTATAAGAGGTGAATGAATGGTTGCAGGAAAAGGAGAGGTGTTAAACTGTTCTACAGAGCAGAATGAGGAACTCTTTAACAGCGTACTTGGGGGCCTTGGTCAGTTTGGCATAATAACACGGGCGAGAATTTCACTGGAACCAGCGCCAACTATGGTAATGCATCGGTTGTAATACCAAAAACGAAGTCATATGTTAATTTAAAATTTTGAAAGTATCACTAATAATCGCAGGAAATTTCTATTTTGAACAGGTTAAATGGATCAGAGTTCTATATGCAGATTTCACAGCGTTCACCAAAGACCAAGAGCTATTAGTATCTGCAGAAAACGCATTTGATTACATTGAAGGATTTGTGATAATTAACAGAACTGGTCTGCTAAACAACTGGAGATCATCCTTCAACCCGCAGGACCCAGTCCAAGCTAGCAAGTTCAAATCAGACGGAAGAACTCTCTTCTGCCTAGAATTGGCCAAATACTTTGACCCAGAAGACAATGATGAAGCAAATCAGGTGAGGCAAGCAATAGTTAAACCAGAAGAATGGTTTCATGCATAAAACATATATGAATAAGTATAGTTATTGGATGTTTCCTTTTTTTGGAAAAAACAAATCTAAATACACTGTCCCTTACTATTTATTTTATTGATTTTTCTTTTTTATACAGGACGTTGAGAAGCAATTGTCCCACTTGAACTATATCCCATCAACACTTTTTCTAACAGAAGTCACATATGTAGATTTCTTAGACAGAGTGCACGTCTCTGAGGTCAAATTGCGGTCAAAAGGCTTGTGGGATGTTCCGCACCCATGGCTCAATCTTTTTATACCCAAAAGCCAAATACACAACTTTGCACAAGTTGTCTTTGGCAACATACTAACAGAAACAAGCAATGGCCCGGTCCTCATCTACCCAGTAAATAAATCGAAGTAATGTTTCGTAATACAGGTTATCTATGCCCATCTTTTAACATTAATATGGTATTAACATTTGATGTTGCTTACAGGTGGGACAATAGAACTTCTGTTGTTATGCCAGAGGAAGATATTTTCTACTTGGTGGCATTTCTCACCTCTGCAGTCCCTTCTTCCAGTGGAACTGATGGCCTAGAACACATTTTAAATCAGAATAAAAGAATCTTAGAATACTGTGAAAGAACCCTTATTGGGGTAAAGCAATATCTCCCCCACTACACTAGACAAGAAGAATGGAGGGACCACTTTGGTCCCAAGTGGGAGCTTTTTCTGAAGAGAAAATCTGTTTTTGACCCATTGGCAATACTCGCTCCTGGCCAACGAATATTTCAGAAAGCAACAACCTTCTCATGACGACAGCCACGTTTTATTAAATAAGATAAAGAAGAGGCCCTCATATCATATCCGAAATATGTCTTATTTCCTAAGAGTTAGAAGGTCTGGCCAATATTTGGTCAACAAAAGGGATCAAATATTTCAGACATGAATTATTAGATTGCCAAACGATCCATATACATTATCATCACTAGACTGAATGTAAATATTAAGTTTGTATAAATAACGCCCTTTGTATATTCTTCAATGAAGCAAGTTAAGAGCAAGAAATAGAACCCTATATGCATATGAAAATATATGCATCAATCGGATAAAAATTTAATAACACATCAGCAGGTAACAATGAGAAGAAGATAATTTACGTTCACCAGAAAATACTACTCTCCATCAAAACGCTGAAAATGATATCAGTCTATTAATCTACAGAAATTCATAACCGTCTTAGAGTGACAATGCATTACTGCAATAAAAAAATAATAGTATCTGTCAACTTATCGCTGGGACAAATGTAGCAAAAGTGACTAACACAAAAGTTGGAGAAAATTCAAAAAAACAGAAATTGGGGAACTCAACAACTGTAGAAAGGATGAACTAATATACCCATAATTTACTTTCCAACAGAGAGTAATCAAAAAAAACTGGGTAATATTAACAAATCTTTCTAGTTTTCTACTGTTTTTTTGTACATGATATTTTATTTTTGTCACAAGAAGGACATTAGAAACAACTTTTACACTCTGCACAGAGCACATCAACTGCCAGTCTTTTTCAATTTTTAGTTTTGCTAATCTTCTCACATACTTTTTATCTTTTTGTGCAACTTCTTTATATTACTGAGTTCATAGATAGAACTTTGTAAAAGATAAAAGATGGTTTAGAGAAGTTATAAAAAACTTCAAAGTTGGGATATGTATGTTTATTTGATAGAGCACATTAGCATAATGTGATCTATGCAATGAACTCTATCTAGTAGGATAAAACTTATTGTTGCTCCTGCAATTGGGATATTTCTCTTTATGCTTTATTTTTATAATGATTTCAAAAAATAAAAATAAGGTAAACAAATGCACTAGCCATAATCTGTGACTTTCTAATTTTCATGGTAGAAGACTTGAGACTGAATGTTTCCAAAGCCATATTAATAAAGATAAATTGGAAAACTTGGAAAATTGTATATGGTTTTTCAAGTTAAATAATGGGCCAAAAGTTTCAACTGCTAATAGCTAATTTACTTTCTGAAATCCAAGTTTAGGTTAACTGTCAAGCTGTTCATGTTCATGCCATAGAAGTCCTGGGAAATATTTTACTTTCAGTGGGGTATATATTATCCTTCTTTTGTTATTACTTTATATAATATCATTCACACAAAAAGCATAAGATGAAAAGGAAAATGAAAGAAGAGCAATATGCTACTGTCCAAGAGATTCCAGCATCTGCGTTAGAAATAGAAGAGGAATGGTGTTCAGGAGCTTCTAGACCATTTCCATCAATCAGTGCCATACGTATTACCCAATGAATACGGCAACACACATGACCACATTCGCTACTCTATAACACGTTGATTCTGAAGACTCACTTCTGGATTCTGGTCAAAAGACCTCTCAAAAAACATAGTAAAGTAAAGCACCAACTTTCACATGGATGAGACCAGAATGCATCCCTTCAGACGATTCCTTCTGGTTTGAAATCACTCACTCAACAAACATTACAGGTAGGTTGCTGCCATACTGAAAAAGGTGACTACGATAGGTAAGATATGCAAGTAAATTATGTTGAAATTAAATGAAGCACAAATAATTTATGAAAGTCATGAAGTTCTATCGTCCCTCGCTTGTCTAGCCCAATGAACTTATACGAAAACCCAAGTTGTTTTTATCCTTTGAGTGGTATTATTTCATCTACATGAATACATTTGTAGCTTCTTCTTTTTTATGCAACAAGATAAATTTACCTAATATAGCAAATAGTTTCTTGCATAATGATATTGCTAATTATTGTGTTGCTTTGCTGATGACATTAACAACAGCTATTGGAGGATCAGGACATAGAACCACGAGCCAATCTCCTGTCTAAGGCACCTAAAATCAAATACAAATGAGCGCCAGATGACTAGGACAACATTGATGAATTCCATAACTAGAATCTAACGCAAAAAAGCACCATGTATTCTGATAGTCAAGGAGCAAAGATTACCACAATGAAATACACAAAAGAATATAATGATAATTGGAATGTAAGCTGGCAGATTTATGAGTAAAGATTGCCCTAAAAAGAGTTCTATTGTATTTAGATTCCCATGATGCATAGACAGGAATTTCATTATTCAAATGTTAACAAAGTGTGCAGTGAGTAGCATAGTGAAATTTTATGTCATAAAAAAATTATGTTCAAAAGGATGAAAAGAAACAAAAACTCCCCTCATATTTCAACAAAGTAAAAATTAATTTGAAAAAAAAATCGTATACATTATTTGAAAAGCAGAGACACTAATGGCAGCATCAATCCAAAAGGATGGCCAGATTAAACACCATCTACATCCCCCAGATGCATATTCCACTTTTGGGGGGACATCTCATGAGAGTTTAATGATCAATATTTTATCATTTCAAATTGATATTATTTATAGTTGACTTATGCCAGGTAATATCATAGACCAGAATAACGAAGTGCAAGAAAAGTCTCAAAAAAATAATTGTTGCAATTGACTTGCAATTTTTTGATAATGCGTTCAAGAATCAAGACTCGAACAATTGTTTACTAATAATTAGCTGTCGATGAAGAATCTTCTCAAATAGTGACTGGAATTCTATATATTTCAAAGCTACGCAAAGGCCTGATGAGGTTTTGCAAGTTTTGTGTAGGCACAAGTTTATCCAGCAAGTGCAATGAGACATACATACAAATACCATATACCTCAGCAAGGGTTAGACAAAACGCAATATACTTTAAGTAGCCCAAGATGGTAATGGAGAGTGATAACAACAATCTTAAAGAAATTGCACCCATATATTGCACAAGCCGGTTGTTAGTTAAGGTCTTGAACAGCAAATGATTGGCTATTTAAGATCTTAAAAAATGTTTATGATTCTTTACCATGAAACTGATGTTATAAAGAGCTTTCCACATGCAATAGTTATGCATGAATTTTCCAGAATTTATATGTTGTTGATGCATTTGAGACTGAATGTTCTGTTATCCCTATGCCAACAAATACACTCTGAAGTCTGAACTAGAGTGGAGAGCAACTTACTAGAGTTGTGCAAAAGTTATCTACTAAAATTAAATTTGACTTATTACATTACAGTAGCATCCAAACTTGAACCCTTAAACTTGAAAAGCAAGCCTTTCTACTGAGTTGTTGATAATTCTAGAAGTCAACAAAGTCGTGGAATGACCTCATCAAATTTCTCTTCAGTAAAAATCGTTTGTCAGTTGACTGATATCATTCACTGAGAGGTTAAGCTTATTAGCAGCATATACATATTCAGGGTTAACATAGATTACTCCAGATTATAAAAGCTTTTGCAATGAAGAACGAAGAACACATGATCGAAGGTACTAGCCAGAAAGATGTGCGGAACATAGCAGGTAATTATCTGATTAAAGATAAGTAAATATGAAAGCAAGAAGGATAAGCATGATTTGATGATACAGATTTGAGTAGAAACGAAAGCATAACCAACTTTGCATGCAGATTCTTCTAGTAAGAGATGATGATTAATTAGATAAATAAATAAAATTTGCGTCTATCTGTAGTCATATGCGTCAGATCAATCTATTTTGATACACTTCTACACATGATACAATGGGCCTGCCATCAGCTGAGATATGCAAAGCAATAGGTAATACTAGGCAAATAATGGATTCCAAACATAAATAAATAGATATCACTTTTCTTTCAATAACATCATGGATATGAATTCCGAGTATAAATAAACAGCTTAGAAAGGACAAAAAGGAACATTTTTCTTCATGCAACATGACACTACTAGGAACCATTATTTCATCCCTTAAGAATGATAGTTGAGTGAAAAGCGTAGGCGAATATTTAGTTCACAAACCCAATGCCATTATACCCTACAGTCTAAATCCATCTTTGATGCAAATGTTTCTTAAATAAGTCGTCAATTTGATTCCGTTACTAGGTTGTTTTTATTTGGAAATAAGGTGTCAATTTAAGAGTTTGAATTAGCTTTTGGGCTTAGAAATTGCTTAGCATTTTGCGCTTAGGGTTCTTTTAACCGATAAACAGGATATAGAAATTCAGATAGCTATTTGTGGTGTTTTTAGAGTATTATCTCAAGTGTTCTTTTATCAGTTCTGCAGTCTACACTACTCATCAGGTAAATGACAAAACCATGCTGCCATGCACAATACTCTATTATTAATAATGATGTCATTATATCACATTCTTCAACAGCCTCGTTCCCAACAATCTCAGCCATGTTTGCGTCATTCAAAGCAGCATAAGCAAGCAGAATTATGAACACCTAGAGGCGAAAAGAGCCATATTGTAAAGGCAAGTTCATTGCAAAGAAGAAGAGAAAAGGAAGGGAAGGAACGATCTTAAGCGGGAAGCAAAATCGCACCAACAACCAGAGTTCTCCATCATCACATAGAAACTTCTGGATTCTGATATGAATCTTGCCGATCGCTTCTTCATGGAATGTCTTGGGCAAATTTTGCTGAAGCTGCAGCTGCTCAATGCAATCTTAGAGATTGAAGGGTAGGAAAAAAAGAGCTCCAGTTAGTTGAGAGATCAAATACTTGACGGGAACTTTCTAGTGCACAAAAATAAAAATGGTTATCATGAATGAGGTTTCAATGATTAACAAAATATCTTTTAAAAAATGTATTTTATGCTCTGACATGAATGAAATAATTGTCTATGTTAGTGCAATTTTACAAATCCGTACGTGCTCATCCAACCAATATCATTAATAATGAAAATTTCCCAAAACAGGTAGATTTACCATGCTATGCCATCATATAATTTTCCCTCCATTCATACATATACATACATATTTTTCAAACATAATCGATATAAGTGAAGCAATATATTTATAATGGAAAATAATTAAGATGTTTAAAAAATATGTCATTACATTAATTAATTTTTTAATATAATCATAAATATTATATTAAAAATTGGAGTAGGATAAGAAAATAAGGCTTGGGTTGAACACTCTGTTAGCGTTAGGTACCACAAAAGAGCTGTCATTAGAGGACTTTTAGCTAAACATGAATTGATTATATAGCTTACCATCTTGGGCTATTCTTTATGTCATTTGGTATTTTGCAGAACAATGCAAAAGTTAAAGTTCAAAAGGGGAAAGTTTGAATATTTCTAAATAGAAAGTTTTGACAGTTTTAAAATTGTAATTAATAAATCATAATTTTCCGAAATTCAGATTTTTCATTGTTTTACGTTTTTACCCAGCAAATCCCCAGTGGCTTTGACATTTGATATTGGGAAAATGATATCTTATTCCTATAGAAGCAATTAAATAACAAAAAAATTTTAAAAAATGATATAATTAATTTCAATTCCCCTGTGATCTCAAATAAATTTTTTCCAATTATAAAAAGACACAACTGCCCTTCTAAAATAAAAAAAATATTAAATAGTAGTGTGGACTTAGCGTGCTCTAGTGTGAAAGAATAAGAGAAATTGTGATGAGGAAGTCTATAGCTATAGTGATTGATACAGAGAGAAAGAAGAGAGAGAGAAATGTTGGAAGGTTTCTGAGTTTCTTACACTTCAGAGCTCAGACTTAGCCTTCCTAGTAGTGATTCTCCTCCTCCTGAGAGGAAATTTGAAAGTGAGATTTTTCTTTTTGGCAAGGATTTGTAGAGTAATCATAATAATACTGATCCTAGTACTAATAATGGGTTTTGCTCTTCTTCTTCCCTTTTGAAGAACAATAACATGATTGAAGCTAAGAGAGTTTTTTCTGACGCCATTGATGGAAAATGGGGTTTCTCTATGAGTGATAAAATTATTGCATCTGAAGCTGATTTGGGAAAAAGAGCTTATTTGTTCTCTCCTAAAGGAGGAGGGAATCTTGTGAAGCCTCCTCTCGTTTCTGCAGAAGCTTCTAATCATCTTACTTTATTTATATATATATGTCTGGTTCAACTTTGTGGTCTTTTAAAATCCATTAAATATTTTTCTTTAGTGAATGAGAATTTGGTTGCTAATATAATTTACTTTACAAAGAACCCCATCACTTACACTAAGAACCCCATTACCTACACTAAAAATCCCATCACTTGCAACTAACAACCCCATCAGCTGCACTTACAACCCCAATACCTGCAACTAACAACTCTAACTCCTGCAACTAAGAACCCATCACCTACACTAAAAATCTCATCAGCTACAACTAACAACTCTATCAATTGCACCTACAACCCCAGCACCTACAATAACAACTCCAGTGCCTGAAATAATAATCCCAACACCTGCAACTAACAATTATAGGCCCTGTAACTAAGAACCCCATCAGCTGCACTAAAAACCCCATCAGCTGCAACTAACAACCCCATCAGCTGCACTAACAATCCCAACACCTTAACTAACAACTCTAACGCCTGAAATAACAACCTCAACACCTGCAACTAAGAATCCCAACCCCTGCAACTAAGAACCCTATCACTTGTACTAAGAATCCTATCAGCTACAACTAACAACACTATCAACTGCACTAACAACCTTAGCCTCTATACTAACAACCTCATCAGTTGCAACTTACAATCCCATCACTTGCAATAATAATCCCAGTGCATGAAATAATAATCCTAGTACCTGTAACTAACAATTCCATCAACTGTACTAACAACCCTAGTTATGAGTAAATCCACCTGTGAACACATTGTACTGTTCTCTTATTTTATAGCAAAGCGCACTAATATCGTACTATTCTTTTATTTCATAATAAAACATGCCAACTCTCATTTTTTCTTTAATATTTTTTTATTTTATAAGGCTATTTAAATCTTTTTATAATTAAAAAAAATTATGTGAAATCTTATAAGATTTAAAATAAATTATAGTATTTAATGAGATTTTTTTTTATATGATTCAATTGTTTATATGGACTTATATGTAATTTTTCCTATGATATTTGACATGGATAACCATGAAAGTGATGACGTCAGCAACGGGTTACGGCGCTCGAGCAAGGCGACAAGGAGGTACGGACTAGGGAGCAATCCCTGCGTATGGTCCTCGCAGGGTGACGACGGACGGACGGACGGACAAGCTTCTTCATCTACGAAAGCGTTTTCAAATCACGTGTTGCTTTCTCTTTTATCTTACACGCTTTGCCTGCAATATTTTAATCCCTACTTTTCTCCCCCAGTTGGGAAAAGCTGGTTTCTCTTCGCTGGAAAAAACTGCAATGATTGGTTTTTTATATGAGGAATTTTTCCATGAATGAATTCTTGCTTGGAAATGCGTGAAACAGAAGGAAGCTAACCCTGAGCTGAAAAGTACAACTTGCCTCTTTGGATGATCCGCCGACATACATTGTTTGTTCCGCCATTCATTCTTTTTGACTGGTTTGTTGGGTTTAGATTGCCGAGAAGAACTACCGCCATTGCTATATCCTTCTGATGTTCTAGAGATTTATGGATGCTTTCGTGTGAAATTGGTCTGAAAAGGCTACAGCTTGGATTATAATTACCGAAAAGATTTCAGGGTATTCTAGATTGTTAGCTAATATCCCTCAGCATTTTTCATCTAAACGTTGAGTGTCATTTGGAACGAAGATGGTTGAAACCGCTGGAGATATAAACCAAGATGGGTCTCTTAAAAATGAAAATGGGGGTTTAGAAGAGAAGGTTGATGAGCTTCTTCGGCTTATGGGCAAAGTTGAGGGTGATCCCTTGAGAATTGTTGGAGTCGGAGCTGGTGCTTGGGGTAGTGTATTTACTGCTATGTTGCAGGAGGCTTATGGGAGTTTAAGAGAAAAGGTTCTCATAAGGATATGGAGAAGACCAGGGAGAACTGTCGACAGAGCCACGGCTGAGCACTTGTTTGAGGTGATTAATTCAAGGGAGGATGTATTGAGGAGGCTAATTAGGCGGTGTGCATATTTGAAATATGTTGAGGCAAGATTAGGTGATCGAAAACTTCATGCGGATGAGATTCTGAAAGATGGGTTTTGCTTGAATATGATTGATACTCCTCTATGTCCTCTGAAGGTTGTGACAAACTTGCAGGAGGCTGTGTGGGATGCTGATATTGTGATTAATGGTTTACCGTCAACAGAAACCCGCGAGGTATTTGAAGAAATTAGTAAGTACTGGAAAGAGAGGATCACAGTTCCTGTCATCATTTCCTTGGCAAAAGGTGTAGAGGCTGAATTGGGTGTTGAGCCACGAATAATAACTCCCACTCTCATGATTAATCGAGCAAGTAAGTTTCATGAACATTCATTTCAGTATGCACTTTTGGTAGTGGTATATGTTCATGGAGTGATCTGCCCTCCTAAAGTTTCCTGATCTGCTCTCTTTATTTTCTCTTGAGCCTTTGAACGCATCTTTACTGCTAAGTCGTCCCTCTGCCGGTGTAATGTTGTAACATTTTTTTATGGCTTAGCTCTCCACACCGCCGCCACCCCCTTCTTCTCTCTCCTCTCCGTTTCTATAATATATTACCAAAACCACAAAAGCTATGCCTGTTAATGGGTACTTGACTATTATCATCCCCTATATGACGACAATCTTCTGTAATTTTTTGTGCATGAGGATGCAAAGCTAAGACAAGTTATTGCAAACGATCATTGAAAATGGTTGTCATTAAGAATTCAAGTAATGATAACCTCATATTAAAACCTGGAGCCATACCCATGTAAAGTACCAATTGAACCCAAAACTTTGTTGATAGGACATGGTTTGGGTATGTTCATAATCGGCCTTCTTTAAGTTGTTTGAGAACTTATACTAGTTTATATCCATGTTAATTTTTTTATGGACTAATTGGCCTATTTTCTAATATGGAGTATTAATGCAATGTGTGAATGTCAAGGTAATGATAAAATAGGGAAGAATTTTGTATGTGTGAATATCTCAGTTTCACATTTGTTTTAACATGTTTGGCATCAAGACAAGTCCTTATGATCGAACCTTACATTAATAGTTTAGTTTTTCCAGGAAAAGAAAACAAACATAAATGAAGTGCTCCGCATTTGAGTGGGTGAATCATGATGTACTTTCTTATTTTCTCAAGATAATGGCATGTGTCCTTCACTGTCTGATATCATGCTTTGCAGCTGGAGTTCCCATGGAGAACATTCTTTATCTCGGAGGACCTAACATTGCTTCAGAGATTTATAACAAGGAATATGCAAATGCTCGGATATGTGGAGCAGAAAAATGGCGGAAACCATTGGCAAAGTTTTTGAGGCAGCCTCACTTTATAGTGTGGGATAACGGTGATCTTGTTACTCATGAAGTTATGGGTGGGCTGAAGAATGTCTATGCTATTGGAGCAGGTGGAGTTTAGATTATTTTCTTAGTTACATTATACATAAACTGCCTGAAAGAACCCAATCAATGCATATTTGTTGAAGCAGGATAGATAGTGGCCATTCTGGATCTTTGCCATGGTATTGCTCTTAGTGTTTTCTGTATTGAAATTTTCCTTATTTTGTTCTAGTGAAAGAGATATGGGAATCTTGCCATTAAAAAAAATTAAGAAAAAGGAATAATAAAAGAAATTGAAAGAAGAAGAAGATAAATGGGAAAGAAATGCAAGTCATCAAGTATTCCTAACATCCCTCGCTGACTATGAATTTCCTGGCACTTCAGTCGCTGACTCTGTCACAATGCACTGTTGACACGTCTAACACACCTGCAATTGTAAGAATAAAAGTAGTAAATGTAGCTGTTATTCAATTGTAATGACATCTATTTCTCTCTTTCCCCTTCATAGAATTTATATGTATTATGTATTGTATATGGGACATGACTTTTTCAACACAAGCTCGATCTCTTTTGTTAGTTATAAACTAACGACTTAATCTTAATGCCTACTGTTAGAAATTGGCTACACTATAATAGTTGTCTATTAGAACAGAGAAAATCTATTGATGTATATATTGATCTACGAAGATCTCAGGACTTGACGGAAATCAATCTTTTATTTAGAAACATACAGAAGGTGTTATTATTCTGTTTCTCTAATTGAAATTGATGGCAGAAATCCATTTCTTTGTCAGATAACATTGTCCTGTAATTAAGATTGCAGTTATAACCATTTGGCACCATATTGTCAGTTCAAAGGCTAATATGTCCTATTCACATTGGAGATTGTCCTGTATGTTGTCTATTGTAATATATATTCATAAATTTCAATGGGACAGGAATGGTAGCTGCTTTAACAAAGGAAAGTGCCACCAGCAAATCAGTGTACTTTGCTCACTGCACATCAGAGATGATTTTTATCACGCACCTATTAGCTGAAGAACCAGAGAGACTTGCAGGACCCCTGTTGGCCGATACGTATGTCACCTTGTTGAAAGGCCGTAATGCTTGGTATGGACAAAAGCTGGCCAAGGGGGAATTGAGCCTTGAAATGGGTGATAGCATCAAGGGCAAGGGGATGATTCAGGTACAAATTTCTTTGTTTCTATTTTTTTAAAATGAATGATACTTTTGGCACAGGAAAAGCTTATGCATCCTGTCTGATAAGAAAGAATCAGAGAAAATAGAATTCTGTAGGTGGTGCATGGTCTGTGGAATTGTTTTTTCTAACACTTACGAAACATATTTATATAATATTTGAACATATTAAAAAAGAAAATTTTGCCAAGAACCTCTTGGTTCAAGGGCACCCCACAACCCCTCTAATAGAGAAGGTCATGGGTTCTATCCCTCAAAGCATTATAGGGGGTGTGGGTGGGTCGTCTCCCTTAAGGGAGAGGGTTAGGATCGGAAAAAATGAAAATTGTAAATTACATTGTACCCCGTTTGGTTTAGTTTAAAATGGATTTATCTCCCTTTGGCTTAAAAGGTTTCTCGTTGACTTGCCACTTAACCCTCCAAAATAAGAATACGCACATGTAAAATACATCTTAAGCTTCTACTGCTGCAGCTTGTAAATGAGGATGGTTCTGCTTTGCATGCTGCAGGGAGTATCTGCAGTTAAAGCATTTTATGAGTTACTTAGTCAGTCCTGCTTGAATGTCCTAAATCCTGAAGAAAACAAGCATGTCGCTCCAGTGGAGCTTTGCCCCATCTTGAAGATGTTACATAAAATACTCATCATAAGGTAGTAACAAACTTTGCTCCCCCTTTCTCTTTTTTCTCTTTATCCCTAATGTAGAATGATACCAATATGTTCTGTGGTTTTGCTGGCTTTGAATCTCCAGGGAATCTCCTCCACAGGCCATTCTTGAAGCACTAAGAGATGAGACCATGAATGATCCACGCGACCGTATCCAGATTGCTCAAAGCCATGTCTATTACAGGCCTTCTCTCCTTAGTCAACAGCCTTGAATTTGTAATCTTCAGTGTGAGTTTTGTTTGGCATGTAGTTTTGACATTTTTGTGTAGTAGTACAAATGTTAAAATGTGTGTTCTTCCACGCTCGAACCATTCCTGCAATGTAGAATGCTACATAAAAGACATATTGAGACTAGTTATAGAACGCTGCAGTGATAGAGCACAATGATGTGCCATCCATGTAGTTGTTGATGAATAAGATCTTTTTTGGTTAATAATATATTTAAACATATAGCTGTTTATAGGGTATAATTATGTGCAATTTAGGTAACCCATCTCACCTAGTGAAAGGGAATTCCTTGTGTGTTTTTGTTGGGTACTATTGAAGGTTCGTCTCTATCTCTCTGTTTTTTTTTTTTGGAATTTTGGTTTGTCTGTTTGTTTTGGGAATAGATGCCAATCATATTTGACATGATGAAATGATGAAATTCGGGTATCTTAGAATGTGAAAATAAATGAATTTATTCCTAATTTTAAGATTTTTTAACGAATTATTTGCAAGTGGTTCAAAATTAAACACACAGTAGAATGGGTTCGGCTCATGTTTCCACCACTTATTAGGCTGTTATATTCATCTTTCTAAGGTCAGCCTGTTATTTTTGCCAGTTTAAATTAACATTAGCAACCTCGTAACACGTCATAACGATAACGACAGACACTTGAATATTTCAAAAAAAAAATATTTAAACTAATTACGGTGATCGAACTAAAAATTGAAATAAACTATTAAAAATGACTGGTTATTATTTTATTTCTATGAAAAAAGAGCAAATCTGGTGACTTAAGTAGAATAACTTAATATTTGACCAAAGTTAACCGTAACATACTATTCTCTGATTTTTAATATAAAATATATTTAATTAATTTAAATATATCAAAAAATTAAATAAATTATTTAACTATAACAAATAAAATTTAATCTCCTTACCATATCTATACATAATATTATATTATATATCAGTTTTTAAATTAGGTAAATTAATTTTTAAAAAAATAATAAAATAAAAGAGATAAAATAGATTAATATATTATATTCATAACCAAATTCAATCTATTACCCCCAAATATATCTTAAATTTGTTTAAAAATATAAATACAACATAGATATAACTATTTTTTAGATATGTATAATATCTCTTTAATTATGTATAAAATAAGAAAAATATGCACATATTATAATTGAAAATAAGTTGCGAGAT
The DNA here is from genome assembly GCA_037074615.1 of Leucaena leucocephala. NCBI lineage: Eukaryota > Viridiplantae > Streptophyta > Magnoliopsida > Fabales > Fabaceae > Leucaena > Leucaena leucocephala. The sequence goes on from CM073525.1 coordinate 2,952,027, forward strand.
ATTGCATCTACTGTATTGTAATATAGATATTAAATTTAAAAAAAAAAAACTAGAAATAAGAAGTTAAAAAGGGAAGAAGCGAGAGAGCATTCTCCAAAACATGCAATGCAATTCGCACTTGGCCTATAATTACACAAAGCTACTGTATCTCGTCTGATTCGCGCCAAATCCGGCGATGTTTGAACCTTTCTTTACAAAACCACTTCTACTTCCTGTCTGTTATTCTCAAACAGATTTATCGCTTCCAGAGTTCTCGTCTAACAGCTGATCCACCAGGAAGAAGCATCGCTTTGAGTGATCAGCCACAGAGATATGGAGCAGTACCTCAGAGAAAACTTTGATGTCTCGTCCAAGCGGCCCTCCGAGGCCGCCCTCCTCCGCTGGAGATCTGCCGTCGCTATCGTCAAGAATCCTCGCCGCCGCTTTCGCATGGTCGCTGACCTCGCCAAGCGCGCCGAGGCTGAGAAGAAGCGCAAGAACCTCCAGGTTTGCGATTACTCTGTTCTCTCATTTTTATGCTCTTGCAGATTTGGATCGTTTTCTTTCTGTTCGTTTCATAGAAACTGATTTATCCACGTGTTTTATGCCCGTTTAGAAATAAAACGAACTAGATTTCGTTTTTTCTGCTCCTAACGTTTTCTTGAAATGAAATGGATTGCTCTGTTCTCAATCATGCTGTGATTTAGGGATTAGTTTATGGATATTATGATCAGCATTTTCACAATTAGAGTGATAAACATCAAGTGTCTGGTTATGATCTCTGTATGTCTCCGTTATGAGATGAACCTTCCTGTCCATTTTTTAATTTTTCTCGTCAAACAAATAGAGATGGGAGATTGCTTGCACACAATGTGCGCTTATTAATTATTATCCTAAACCACAAGAATAACAGAAGAACAGAGAACAGAGAAGCATGCCGCCGATCGACTCAGTCAAATTGTTAACGCGTTTAGATGGTCATTGGTTTATTCAGTTCCACTTTCACACAGTATCCTCGACTTTTCTCGGAATTTTCACATTTCTGGTAATCATTGCTAGCAGCCACTTACATAATTTCTGGCAAGAAAGAAAAAAAAAACAGTTAAACCATTCGATTAAAGCAAAAAACTACTAATCTATATATGTACTTTTCAATGCTAAATAGAGGTGATCCTTCGTTGAATTTTCTTATTAGATACCGAAATAAAGTTGCTGTCTTGTATGAATATATTTCTACATATGTGTACGTAGAATTGATTTCACATCATCATAAGCTTTGAATACTTGTTGAGTCCTCAACCCATACTGAAATTTACAAAACCAAATTGAACTTTTGTTTCACAAAGGCTCCATACGACCATTGCTTCTGTATAATCGCGCTTTTCAAACGTCTGGAAAGTCGTAGGGGATATATAGCTATAGGTTGATTAAAACCTACAATTCTTATTACTTCATTGGAAATGACTCCTAATCCGGTTTTCCTAATTATTTAATTTAATTTAATTTAGTTTTTAGTTTTCTTCTATGACTTCGAGTTGGACCAATTGGTGAAGTCAAGCTATTTCTTAGGTATATACCTACATCAGATTGAACATGCTATGCATATATTGTTTCTTGTGTCGAAAGTCAGGTTGATTTAGAGTTTGGATACCCTGACTTCACATCACAGTATTAACTGTATATGATAGACATTGAGAGAAATAAGTTGCAAGTTGATAATCTTTAATGGATTAAAATTTGGGGGGCATGCCATTTAACCATTTTTAATTAGTTAACTTGGCACTTGCCGAGTATTGTTAAGTTCATGCACGTATCTGTAACTAAGATAAAATGTTTCATTGCGTGCTTGAAAGATATATTCGTGGTATTTCCTCTACTTTAGGCCATTCTCTTCTTTCATGGTTTAGTAGTGCTTCTCCGGTTACCGATTACATTGTGGAAAATAAATCAACTTCCCGATTATATTGTGGAAAATAAATCAACTTCATTAGCAGTGAATTATCAGACAAAATAATTCTATAAAGACAATTCTACAGTAAAATGTGAAAGAAGAAAAAAGAAATGATGGCGGTCACTAGAGATGGGACGTACAAAAAATTTTGTTAAAATTTTGATTTTAACAAATTAAAAAATTATTTCATAAAAATACTTAAAAAATAATTATTTACTAAATAGTTTATGTAAAAATGTGACTGAATTATAAATAATAATTTAATAATTTATTTAAGAACAATATTTGGATAAAAATATTTCATGAATTAATAAAAAAATTAGAATAAATTGAATGTGATTAAAAGATTAGACGAATAACCATACCTGATATTATAAATTTAATAACATTAAGAATAAACCCGTAAGACGAAATTAACACTGTTAAAATACTGTTTTTTTCCTAACCGCATGTATCTTCCTATCCTATTCGAAACAATTAACATTATACCACCTTTCTTAGTTTCTTCGTGGCTTTGAGCCTCATTCTCTGAGATATTTCTGCAGCTCTCACAACCCAAAAATTCTGCCTTACGGTTGTTGGATTCCGTAAGCCCACTATCGAAAGAATTGCTTGAGTAGGATTTCCATTCTCCATGTGCCTACTTTTCTTAAAGTTGCATGAAAATCCTTGTAAATCTCTGCCGCCACTATGGCTAATGTTCTGACGTCTATCTTGAACAGGAAAAAGTACGAGTGGCTCTCTATGTGCAAAAGGCTGCATTGCAGTTTATTGACGGTATTTTACATTTAATTCCTAGTAGATTCAAGTAATTTCTTTCTTTTTTTAATTTGACAATTATATTCATTTGTATCAGCTGTCTTATTTTAAATACACAAATGTAAAGAATTTAACTTGTTTTCTTCTCTCACACAGCTGGGCAGCGTGGTGCATCGACCATAATCTCCAGAGAGGTCAGAGAATCAGGTTTTGCTAGTGAGCCCGACGAATTAGCATCCCTATGCCGATCACATGATAAAAAAGCCTTAGAACATAGTGGAGGAGTAGAAGGATTGGCAAAAGCAGTTGATGTGTCACTAAAAGAAGGTGTTAGGTCAAGTAATGTTCCTCATAGACAAAACATCTTCGGTTCTAACACCTTTGCTGAGAAGCCGTCAAGAGGATTTTGGATGTTCGTTTGGGATGCAATGCAAGACATGACTCTCATTATCCTTTTGTTATGTGCTCTAGTTTCAATAGGAGTTGGAATCCCAACCGAAGGTTTCCCAAAAGGTTTATATGATGGCGTGGGAATCGCACTCTCTATTCTCTTAGTTGTCTTCGTCACTTCAGTTAGTGACTATAAACAGTCTCTGCAATTCAAAGATTTGGAAAATGAGAAGAAGAATGTTACCATTCAAGTCATTAGAGATGGGAACAGACAAAAGATTTCAATCTATGAGTTAGTGGTAGGAGATATTGTTCATTTATCAATTGGAGACGTAGTTCCTGCAGATGGAGTATTCATATCAGGTTACAGCTTATTAATTGATGAATCAAGCTTATCAGGGGAGAGCGAGGCAGTCCATGTCGACCAAAATGCTCCATTTCTTCTAGCTGGGACCAAAGTACAAGATGGATCTGCTAAGATGCTAGTGACTTCTGTTGGTATGAGAACTGAATGGGGAAGATTAATGGATACTCTGAACGAAGTGGGAGACGATGAAACACCATTGCAGGTCAAATTAAATGGGGTTGCAACCATAATTGGAAAGATTGGCTTGGTTTTTTCCCTGATGACATTCTTGGTTCTAAGTGGCAGATTTTTGCTGCGTAAAATAGTTCATAATGAAATTAGCCAATGGTCCTTACACGACGCATCTGAGCTTCTCAATTTCTTTGCGACTGCTGTGATTATAATAGTTGTGGCAGTTCCAGAGGGGCTTCCTTTGGCAGTGACGCTAAGCCTTGCGTTCGCAATGAAGAAATTAATGAACGAAAAGGCACTTGTCAGGCACCTCTCTGCATGCGAGACGATGGGCTCAGCTGGTTGTATTTGCACGGACAAAACAGGAACTTTGACAACAAACCACATGGTCGTACATAAAATATGGATTTGCGGACAAACTAAGGAGATGAAAAACAATAACAGTAAGAATTATTGGTTAAAGTCGTCTTTTTCTCAACAAATATTTGACCTCTTTTTGCAGTCAATATTTCAGAATACTGGCTCAGAGGTGGTCAAAGGTGAAAAGGGGGACATTAAGGTTATGGGTACTCCGACAGAGAAGGCATTGCTGGAATTTGGGTTGCTTGCTGGAGGTGAACCTAAGGTTTATAATGACAAGTATAAGATCTTAAAGGTCGAACCATTCAATTCCAACAGAAAAAGAATGTCGGTACTCGTGGCTTTTCCTGGTGCTGCCAATAATAGGTCTAGAGCATTCTGTAAGGGAGCATCAGAAATAGTTCTGGAAATGTGCGACAAACTTGTGGATTCAAATGGCAAAGTTGTTCGTCTGTTCGAAGAACAAAGAAAGGACATCACAAAAGTTATCCATAATTTTGCTTCTGAAGCTCTAAGAACTCTCTCTGTCGCCTTTAAAGATATCGAGGGAACTACTTCTGATATTCCTGAGGAGAATTTTACATTGTTGGCTATTGTCGGGATCAAGGATCCTGTGAGGCCTGGAGTAAAAGAAGCCGTAGAAACTTGTAAAGCAGCTGGTATTTCAGTAAAGATGGTAACTGGTGATAACATCATTACTGCTAAAGCAATAGCTAGAGAATGCGGAATCTTAACAGATGGGATAGCCATCGAAGGACCCGAATTTCGTAGGAAGACCCAGCACGAAATGGAGGAGATAATACCAAAAATACAGGTTTTTACAACTTTTTCAGTATAACTTTAATAGTGTTGATTTAGCGATAGGATGATGGTAAGTTATTAATAAATAGGGTTTGATTAATTTGAATAGGTTATGGCTCGATCTTTGCCTCTGGACAAGCACACTTTAGTGACCCATTTGAGGAAGGACTTCGACGAAGTTGTTGCAGTAACTGGTGATGGGACCAACGATGCTCCAGCATTGCGTGAGGCGGATATTGGCCTTGCTATGGGCATAGCAGGAACCGAGGTTTGTAAGACACTAAGACGCAATCTATATAGTTGTTTCCTGAGATTTTCGCATGAAGCTAAATTTCTTCTCTTGCACCACCCATATTTTTAGAGCACAATTACAACGTCATGCAAAACATGTAAGCATATGACAGATACTTCAATATGGCGGTGACAATTGGTATCAATTAATCTGCATGATTCGCTAAGCTTATTATCAGTTAGTTTAACGTTAAATATTGTTCGCTAAACTTGTTTTCTCCAACTGCAGGTCGCAAAAGAAAATGCGGACGTCATTGTAATGGATGATAACTTCACAACCATACTAAACGTTGCTAGATGGGGTCGTTCTGTCTACATCAATGTTCAGAAGTTTGTTCAATTCCAATTAACGGTTAATGTTGTAGCTCTCATCCTCAATTTTGTTTCCGCTTGTGTATCAGGTATATATACATCAGCTAACTTCTGAGTCAATCTTATACCATCCCTTTAGTCTTACTTATGCTATTTTTGCTTATTAATTATGAAAGAATTCCATTTTCAGGTTCTGCTCCTCTTACTGCTGTTCAAATGCTTTGGGTAAACATGATCATGGACACTCTTGGTGCTTTGGCTCTTGCTACAGAACCTCCCCATGACGGGCTGATGAAAAGACCACCGATTGGAAGGAATGTCAAACTCATAACCGGCATCATGTGGAGGAATATAATTGGTCAGAGCCTCTATCAGATAACTGTCCTTTTGGCTCTCAAATTCCGTGGTAAACAGATTTTGAAGCTTCTTAATCATGATGCAACCTCTGTTCTGAATACTCTCATATTCAACGTCTTCGTATTTTGCCAGGTACCACTTCTCCTAATATCCATTTAGATCTTTGCGGTATCTTGTTTTTTTTTTCCTGTTGTATGCTGCAAATATGTTTTTCTTAAAAACCATTCGTTAGCATTGTCTTACGATTAATCTTATTTTGTGTTCCTTCAGTTACTCCATTTTTCTGCGTTAGTTTATGTCCTCTTCCAACAATGTTATATTTTCATCAAAGAACTCGTACTTTATCTGAAGAGATCCTCATAAGCATTTAAAAAACTATTATATCTTCTTCTACCATGCGCTATATTTTTCCGTGCTGTGAATTATCAGGTATTCAACGAAATAAACAGCCGTGACATGGAGAAGATCAATGTTTTCCGAGGCATGTTCAGTAGTTGGATCTTCCTTGGAGTTTTGGCCTCAACAATATGTTTCCAAGTCATGCTCGTTGAATTTCTGGGTACTTTTGCTCAAACGGTACCACTATGCTGGGACCTATGGCTAGCCAGTGTCTTAATTGGTGCAGTGAGCTTACCCTTAGCTGCCATTGTCAAATGCATTCCCGTTCCAGTGGCTCGTTACATGGACCGTCATCATCATCATGATTACGTACCCATCCCAAGTGGCCCAGAGATGGCATGATTATGAAACAAAGATGCAACACTTTAAAGCAATTTTGGTAAATAATATGTACTCCTTAGTTCTTCCTCATCATCATCATGAACTAATCATCACGTAGCTGCTTCTACTTACATATTTTGTATGCGTAGTTTCTATTTAAACTATGGCTTTGGTGTTTTTTAACATAGAACCAAACACATTCTATTAATTCTTATCTCCTAAGAATGGCTCATGCAAAGTCTATTAATTCTGTCCTTCTACTTGTTTGTAAAAAAAAACGCCCCCCTCATTATCTTCCATCTTCCATTTGCCACCATTCCAAATCCCATTCCGAGGGTGCAGCATCATTCTTGAGTCAGAAAACCGAGAAATGCATAGGTTTATTATTTGCCTCATTTTTTATTTTTTATTTTTTCGTTTTTGGATTTATAAAGAATACGTTGTTTTCATAGAAAGTAGAATAGAACATATCATCATAAGGTTGAAATTAGATGGTTATGTTTGGACAAAGAACATTATATTATTTCATTCAATTTTGTAAAATGATGCCTCTTGAAGATAGTTAGAAAAAATCAAGTGACATTCATTTTGTATATGAATTTTGGCCGGATTTGTAATTTCTTTCCATTTTTATTTTCAATTGTATTTCCATCGGCTGAAGAAATTCAAAACTTTTAAGTCAAAAGAACTATGAGAAGACAAAAGAAAAAATCACCACGTCTATAATAATACAACCAAATGATTTCTTTGAAATCTTTGTCATAAAAGCATAAAAAGCAAGCATTCCCTTTTTCTTTATCTGTTAATAATAATATAATAAGAAAAATCGTTGTGAAAACAAAAGAGACCCTTTTACAAGTCACCCACGTTCCACTTGAAAAGAATTATCAGATGATATGATACCCACCTTCTATGTTTCTAGAAACCTCCTATTCAAAACACACAGGATAAAAATGCCTATCTTTCCATTTATTTTATTTTAATTAGGATTAAACCTAGTTTCTTATATCTATTTTCATGATTTTTCTGATAAAATTAATGTTAGAAAAGTATTATTATTATTATTCTTTTTGTTGCGTATTAAAGAGAGCTCTCAGAACGTCAAATTGAGCTTGAATTTTGAAGCCAGCATGTTTGAAATACCAAAAGCCCTAATTCAATGAAATAATTGAATTCATATGATTGCAATAAAAAATCAAATCTCAACAAATTGAATCAAAATAACTTTATCATAATCCCGCAATCAGATAAAATTAAAGACAACAATTAAAAGCATAACCTATGTTTTCAAAACATTATATGAAAAGTCAAAACAATATTTTACTCACTAATCACTAAGATGGTAATTCAAATTAATTTCTGTAATAAAAAAGATTAGACTCGAGTTTTATACCAAGCTGACCAGTAACCTTGTATAGCCTACATATTTATATTTTTATATTATATTTAAATAATAATTTCTATTTATGTATATCATAAAGTTATATATATGCGTGTATATATATACATATGCTATAATATATTTTAAATTAATTTTATTAAAGTATTAAAAATAGGGTAGCTGGCTTATCAAGGGCTTGTGATTTAGTCTGATTTAAATTTAAATTAAATTTAACTTGGCATGACCTGACCTGATTTAGGGTAGCAGCCTTATTAAGTGGAGGCTTAACAATAAGGAGATTAGTCACTATTATTAACAATTAACAGTGGATACGCTTATATGTATTTAAAAACAAAAAATCAGCAATGAATCATCTGACCTATTTATATAAATAGGCCAAGCATCTTTATCCAAAACATAACGTTTTCACCCCCTACATGTGAGAAAAGATTGCTTCGAACACATGAACAAAATACAATGTGTATACCCTAATAAGGAATCCAAGTTGTGAACTTTCCCAATAGGAAAATCTATGTTGAGAGGACTTCCTTCCATTTAAGACCCAACCCCAAGTCACATTTGAACCTGAATCAGTCATAATACTAAATACTCTCTTTATTTCGAAATATAATATTTTTTAATTAATATATAGAAAATTTGTGACACTTTTTCAAAAATATCCCTATTATTTAATTATTAAAATTTAATACATAAAGATGAAAGTATCACAATCAATAAAGATGTGACGAGAAAGAAAATTTTAATATAATAAAAAAAAGATATTATATTTATAATTAAATTAAAAAATTATCAAATAAATCTTATTATATTTAAGACTGAAAAAAAATTATGTATGAAATTTCAATTTTATCTAAACATCCTATATATGGTTATTTTACTTATAATTATCTAATATTTTATACTATTAAATCAAATTTAATTATTATTAAGCCTACTCAAAATAATTTTTTTCACTTAAATATTCAAACCCTATGCTTTACTTGAAAGAAATCAAATGGGTTGCACTTCACCCACAATCATTAGTTATACGTTTACCGCCATTGGAATCAACCAATATGTTATAGAAATAGGAAACAAACTAGTAATCATACCACCATAATTTTTACACCCTCCTCATGTGGGCATTATTATTCAACGCACTATTGTCTATTAAACAAGGGCAACCCTTACCGTATGAATTGAAACCGGATTCACCACATGGACTCAATCTTGTTGGTCATAATAATTGCCATAATTTATTAATTTAATTTATTCTTTTCATCTAATGAGTCATGCCAACTTAGTGGAGGCTTCACTACCCTTCCCTATGATTCAAACCCAGCCTAGTTTCGTAGACTTGAATGACACCAAACTCTCACAGAATGCCACCCTCAGTCACTCTCAGTCACTCACTACACAGTAACGCTCGCATTTCATAAACTTGCACCCTATAGCACCTCCTTGAGATGAGCCAACGTGTCATCCATACATTCACCACCTTCATCCCTCCCCCATGTGCTTCTGTATCCACAAAACAACCCAGCCTCTCGACTATTATTTTACTACACAATTATTACTGTTACTGTTATTAGATATATATATATATATATATATATATATATGAAGTCACAAACATCAAGGCGTAAGACAGTTAAAAATCCCACAGTAACTCACACACGGGCACTGTCTTATGCACAGTGGTCACAGAGCCCCAAAGATTCCCAAAACCCGTGCACTTTTGTCATACGTGTGGGCATCTCCATCTTCTTTTACATCTCTGCATGTCCTTTCCTGTCATATTTCAGAAACTAAAGCCTACCCGGTTCTCTCTTATTTATGTGTATATATAATATCCTATTTGTGTTTGCGAAAGTGGCATATCCCTCACATGGGTGGGTGTTGGTGGGTAGGACCCATGCACAAGCTGTCATTATATAAATGTGTAGGACCCACTTTCAGTGTCAGGAACCCCCATGTGATGGCGGTGCGCATTGTGGGGGCCCCACCTTCTTCAATAATGGCATCCAAATAAATAAAACCAACATGCCCCACCACCACCAATTTACTCACTACTTGAAAAGGTGAAAAATAATTGAAGGGGAAGGAAGGAACAAACAAAGACAAAACCTCCTCTTGGAATCTGAGAGAAGAAAAGGCAGCAAAAGCAAAGGCAAAGGCAAACAGTAAGAGAAGAGAATGCAATTAATAATAAGTCTTTAAAATAAAATAAAAACTTACTTTTGCTTTCTGATTTTTTTCTTCTTTCTAAATCTCTTTCTTTTCTGTCTAAGTAGAGGGGATTGAGGTTGACATTTTTGCGTATAACAAGAACAACAACTAAGTAGTAGTACAACCAAACTTCAACAGCAGATGAAAAATATTAGATTGGAAGAAGAAATCTCCACCATGAGCTTTGAGCTTTAAGCCAAGCTTATAGATCCCCTTTTTTCCTTATACCTTCCTTCTTCCCCCCTCCTCTACTCATATTCACTTTCTTTCAAACTCTAATTAGTGATTAAACCCATCATGGGATTTGTTGAAATCAGCCTAGTATGTCTCTGATCTTGTGCTTTTTACCACTTTTCTTTCACTCTCTTCTTCCTCTTCTTTTGTCTCTGGCTTGAGCTGCTTCAGCTGTACAAGGACTCTTCTTACATTATAACTCAAACAACATTAAGACTAATTAACATTAACTACCCTAAGCCCATCCACATTGGGTAAGTAAAAGGGGAAGAAATAAATTACAGTGCCAGAAGAGTTTTCCTTTTTTTTTTCTCTTTCCCTACTCCACTCTGATCTGATTCTGTGTTATTTTTTACCTGTGGTTCAGCAGCTACTACAGAAAATGTGAAAGAAAGACTAAAATTAATTAAAATGGTACAATAACCACAAAGGGAAGTAAGATGGGGAGAGAATGGCTGGACCCCACTTCCTGTACTGAAACTGCCTTTTACGTATGCATTTTGTATGGTAGTAAGTAGTATAGTATTGATGATGATGATGATGATGATGATGATGATGATGATGATGATGATGATGATGATGATGATGGTGATGGCCATGGTGGTGGAGATGATGATTATTATTTTGTTTTCCTCTCTACAGATTTGATTGATGTGGAGTGTTTGTTTGTTTGGTTGGTCAAGCTTTGTTTGCCTCTCTTCCTGTGGACAAGGCACAAAATTGCCAAAATTAAAAGACCAAACCCACCACCTTCAATCAATTATAACACAAACACCAAAAGCACAAAATGCTGTGCACGTTCAAGACACAAAACAAAGCTGCAAATGACCTCAAAAAACAAAAAAGTAATTTAATTTACCTGAGATCGGGATGCTAAATGCCACCACCGGTGCCGGCAGCAAACATTCCGATGGTTCCATGGCCGGAAGAGAACCTGGGTTGTAAGTTGGAAGTTGAAAAACACCCAGATCAGCAAAAAGTTTGAAACTTTATTATGAACACTGAAACTCATGGTGGATATGGGGTGAAAAAGGAAAAGAACTTGGAATTAAATGTGAATAATTAATGGCAGATATAACAATTATAATGGTGTATTTATGTAGTACCTGGGCAATTGGCAATTGAAAGATTTGAAAGATCCCATGTCCAGAGCAGATGCTGCTGTTGGAAGCAATGAACTATTTCCAAATTTAGAGTTAGCAGATGAAACTGAAGCATCTGAACCAATGGCCTCATTAGGTCCACAGGAGGAGAAGGCAGCCATATTATTGTAGTCTCCAGCAGCAACTTTTTTGGGAGAAGCAAAAGGACTATCAGGGAGATTATGGTCCAAACTGCATTAATTTCATTTTAACCCAAGTTTAGATATATGAACACCCAAAAGTGATTCAAATTTATTTAGGGGGCAAAAAATTCAAATTCTGGAATAAATGCACATAAACTTTAGCATGAACTAAAAGAGGAATTTTTTGCTATTCTTGTAGCCTTTAGATTATTCCCCCAAGTGATCATAAAATAAAAAGTTGCCTACCATTCTTGCAATTCACGGTCTTCATGACTTGAAGAAGAAGAACTCGGCTTTCCATTGTCATTTCCTTCAGTATTTCCATTTTCTCCATTCACTGTCACTTCTTTTCCCACAGAAACATTGATTCCTTGCTGCAATGGCTGCTGATCAACAGGAACTGACGCAGTAGTGCTAGCAGGAGCTGAGCCAGTAACACTCTCTGGTATGGCACCACCAAGTTCATCTTTCAGAGGTGAACCAAACAAACTGCATTTGAAAATCTTATAGATTTGTGCGTGTATACATCTAATATACCTTCTGGGGCTTCAGTGCTAGTGTGAAATGGAGGAAGAACAAGATTCTGAGAGAACATATTCGGGGAGTGAGTCGGGGACGGTATAGGACTTCCGGTGGAAAGTGCACGGTGGTGTGGCTTCTTGATGTCAAGAAGTTGCAGACCCATCAACCTCCTGCTTTGAAGCTCAAGAGCTTGCTGCAAATCAGCCTGCTCCTCAAGCTTCCTCCTCCACATGTCTTGAGTAGTATTATAGTACATTCTCCCTCCTAAGTAATTTGTGCAGAAAAAAGATGCTCATCAGAATATGAAGTAAAGAAAGAATATTTGGAAGAAAAAAAAAAGCACTTATTAACCCACCAAGTTGAAGATCAAATGGGTCTCTAGCATCAAGTCCAGTTGGAGTACCACAAGGAGAGAAATCTCCCCTATCCACCTGTTGCTGCTGTTGTTGCTTCCTGCAAATGAAGAAGTTGAAGAATGAGGTAAGCATGTTTTGATAGATTAGTGATGAAGAAGATGATGAAAGATGGAGAAGGAGAGAGTGCCTGTACTTGTCTGGCACTTTGCCTTTCTCCTTATAAGGCTTAACAAGAACACGAGCATCACAAACAAAATGAGGGTTTCCTTTGGATAAAATGAGCTTCACAGTCTCGGGATAAACGAAGGTCACAAACCCAAACATACGTTTCTGCTGGTATGGGATCCTCACGTCTTGAACAGGCCCATAAATGCTTCAACAACATAATGAAATCACACGAGTTTTAGCAGCAAACAATGGAATAGCGAAAGAAAAGAAATATTAGTTCAAAGTTCAACCTGAAGTAATTCGAAACATCTTCCTCTCTGAAAGTGCTATCTGCTGGGAAGGTTAAGTAAATCTGTCTTGAAGTTGGATTCACCATTCCAGGACTTCCATTGAGAGAAAACTCACTTCTCTCGAGCCTGGATCGACCAAACTTGTGCAAATCTTCGTTCATCATGAGTGCAGCGGCAGCTCTGCAAGAAATCATGGAACAAAAAAGTTAAAATAATAACTTTAGAACACATGGTGGAAAACTGGCAAATTTTGTACCTTTGGCTATCATTTGGTTGCTGTTGCTGTTGTAGCAGAAGATTCATACACTTGGGAGAATATGGGAAAGAAGAAGCCATGAGCTGTGAAGCAGCAGCCAATCTTTGTTGCTGAACACTCTTAGATCTGAGAAGTTCATGACACTGGTCCACCATCTCCATCTTGCTCGTAGACCCCACCACCATTGATGAAGCTCCATCACCAGAATCTCCAAAACCAACATGAAGAAACCTGCAAGTGTTGCCATTTTTGCAGTAACCTCGAGCGTAGTAAAGACAAGGCTTCCACCCCAAACCAGAATTCAATTCCTCCGACCCCAAACACGCATCGTTCACCGAGAAGCTCCGGCGGTGGAGCGCCGCCGCCGCCGCTCCTCCCCAACCAAAACCAGCGCCGGTGGGACTAGAAGACAAATCTGACTGAGGGTAAAACAAGTCCGAGACGTTGGGTCCAAGCGTGGGAGAAGACCCATCATTGAGGAAAGAAAGTTGGTCTTGGAGCTGAAACTCGTCAATCGGATCGGATCCTCTGTTTCCATAGAAGGGTAAAGAAGAAGACGAAGGAATCAAATCAGTAGGGGACTGAAGTTGAAGTTCAGAGAGAGATGGAGTAGTAGTAGTTGCACTAGTGTTCAGGAGCTTAGAAGAAGTAGAATTTTGCCTGGAAATCGGAACTGGGTTGGAAGAAGTTGCAGAAAGAAACGGAGATGGTGAAGATGGAGTTGAAGGGGTAGACGGAGAGTTCGAGGGAAGTAATCCCAACTCGTTTCGAGCTTTCAGTACCAGAGAGTGAACCAAAGCTTCAGGCCCAAACGCTAAACGAATCATCTCTTTCTCACCATGGTCTTGAATCAGAAGTAACCCCATGATTTTGGAAGCATTCTCAGGGTCCAAGTTCTGGATCCTCGAGAACACTATTCTCGTTGCTTCATACCCATCCATGGCAGACGAAATTCGGAGCAAAAAAACCAAACCTTTTAAAAGAAGAAAAGAGGGGAAAAAACTAATTTTTTTTGTTCGTTCAGCGAGATCTGTCTCTCTCCCCCTCTATCTCTCTCTGTCAGTTATATTTCTTTCTGAGTCCTAACCGGTGTTTCTTCTGTTCCTCATATTCTTCCTGCAAAGGCCAAGAAAAGCAAGTTAAAGAAGAGAAGAGAAATAAGAAAGTGAAGTAGCAAAAGTAGTATTCTCGTGTGGATGATTAAAAGGGGGGGATACTAATGGAGGATGCCTGGGATAAAAGGAACAAGAGAGAGAAGAGAGAGTTGTTGAATTTCTCCAATATTAAAAATAAAAGGAGAGAAAGTAAAACAAAGCATACAAACAGCAACAAAATCAAATCTTTTTTCTTCTCCTTACCCATGAGAAAGACGATAGATAAGCTTCTTTCTTTCTTCTTCTTCGTCTTCGTTTTACTGATGAAAGTGGAGTCAACGTAACAAAAAAGCCAAAGCACCGCCTTGTTTAAAACAGTGGGAGGAGAAGCAGGAGCAGGAGCTGCAGAAGAAATCAATTGCTTCCCTGCCCCTGCTGCAAGTTTTATGGGGGTTCTGGGCAACTGAAGTTGAAAGCTTTCTCTCTCCCCCCGCACTAGCTTTCTCTCTCTATATCCCAAGATTTTCTTCTCGCACTAGCCACTACTTGCTACTACTCCATATACACTTACCACTTTCTCTGACATTGGAAACCTGAAAATCCAAGACCGGTAGGAGTGGCACCAGCAGCGATAAAAGCCTTGAGTTTTTTTTTGTTGATTATTAATTATTCATTTTAATATTAATACTAGTACCATTTTTTGCCAACAATATTAATACTGGTATTAAAGTCTAGGGTATACACAAAATTTTAATATATTTTATTTATTTTAAGTATACTCAAATAAAATTAATATAAGATTTCCTATTACAAAATTTATTACTTAAAAATAGCTAAAGATTTAAGTTATATTTGGTTTAACTAAAGGAAAAAAATAAGTTATGTTAATTTTAAAAAAAATAGAGAGGGATAGAAATATTTATGGGTACTAAAGTAAGGGAGTAGAGATAGATTTTTTTGTTTAGTTTAGAAAAGAAGGAAAGATAGTTAATAAAAATTAATAAATATATTATTATTTTTTTATTTAAATTTATTTATTTTTTATTTATAATATTTATATTAAAATTATTATTTTTTAATTTATTAATCTCAAAAGACTTTTTACCTTATTTATATATATATATGATAAAATTAAAAAAATCATAAAATATGATAAAAATTTAATGTTGTATTTCATTAATTTTATAATTCTTATATATATAAAAATCTATATATACTTGGCATGTTTTATCATATAAAATATATTTATGAAATAAATCAATAAAATCATGTATCATGCTTAATATGCTATCATATAAATATCATATGAAGGGACTCAAAGTGCATAACCATATGTCTAGTTGAATATGCTATAATTTATATATTATAAATTTACTGATAATTGAGGAATATATTATACATACTTAATATTATATATTATTATATAATTATATAGGTAATATAAAGTCTTTTTTTTTTGTACTCAAACAAAAACAAAAGTCACATGTGTATAAAAAATCAAAAGCCACTAAAGGGTTAAAAAAATATTAAATAATGTATATATCCAAATAGTTAATAAATTCTAAATAATATATATATTATATCATCAAAAATCATACATAATTAGCAAACTTCACATAAGTCAGCCATAATATCTATAGATAAATTATTGTGTTACAAAGGGACATTAAACAAATGTATTTAGTTGGTTAACATCTCCCATGAAAACTCTATAAATCTTAGTAATATGAAAAATACTCTATACTTCTTTCACTCAATAATTGTAGAAGTTTTCTCAAACTCTCTCTAATTACTTGATTTCATTCTCTCATTGTTTGTGCAATTTTAAGCATGATCTTAATCTCAATTAACTCATAATCTTTTTCTTTATATGAATTCACTTTTTGCTTAAGTCCTCCTTATTAATTGAGTGATGCATCTTTTGCATGGCACCAACAGTATGAGTTCCCTCCCCCAATGCTCTATCAAGAGAAACAGTTGTCCTATCATTTTAGATAATAAATTTGTCTTCTACTTCAATGATGAGCCTAATATATTTTAGAGATATGACTATTTATCTCACTAAATCATCAAAAGAATAAATTTATCACATGATTTTTTATTTTATGACAGAATATGTAAAAAGTTTTAGTCATTTTTTCTTCCAAAATAACACATCTTACAAGTTTTAGTCCCTATCTCTTTATAGTAAGGTACATAATATTAGAAAAGCTTTAGGAGTCATATGGATAATTTATTTATTTATTTTTAACGGTACCTTCTCCAAATAATAAAATAGACAAAAACACATATAAGTATTAATATAGCCTTATTGACGCCAATCTAGCCATTGAAGCAAGATTATATTGTTTTGAAATATCGATTATATCTAACACACCAAGTTAACGTGCATCACATTAACACAATACCACTTGAGGCATAAAAAGATTATAAATAATAATATTATATTTAAAGAAATGACAATCTAACAAGTAGATTATAATCGAGGTAGAGGTTGTAACACGTTATGAATATTTTTGGAACCATAAAATAATTAATGCAGTACACACGAGGTTAAAAGGAAGATTATCAGACTTGATTTGGTGGGGAACCAAAAAATGATTTTTGCTGCGGTCAAATTTTAGGTTTAATATAAACGCATAAGCTATCCAAAGTTTTAAGATATTTAAGGGAGAAAAAAATCTGACACGAGGTAGAAAGAGCAATTCAATTTGAAGACGATAATTATGTATGCTTGAAAACATATATCAGCAGAGCACTTGATGATTTCACTAACCATTAAAAACTAAGTAGAAGATCTTTATCGATTCTAAGTTATACCTTCTAGTACATCAGGATCTAATATCCAAGCTTCATGCTAACTATCATAAACTAGTTCACAAATTGTCGACGGTCACTTCTCACGGTATTTCAAATTTAACAATCCAATATGCAAATATTAATTCCTATTAGTGTATTAACAATACAGTATGCACTATGCAAATAAATTTGAAACCACAGTCAACAACACTTTACTGATTTGGCATAAGCTGAATGAAGAATAATGCATGCACTCAAACACTTATTTGAACAAAAGCGATTACAGTGGTTAGAGGATCAAGTGGCAGTGAGCAATGGCGATGGCAAGAGGCATAGGTCGAGCCGATGACTAGAGGAAGATTAGCCAAGTAAAAATGGCACAGCTGAAGATGATAGCTAAACTAAGAGACAATGAAGAGAAAAAGAATTTTTAATAAGATAGACAAATTAAGAATATTGAAAAGATAGTATGGATAACTTAGTCAGCATTAAGACATAATATTTCTCAACCCTTTAAAAAATAGATTATTATTTTAAACTTCATGTCTACATATGATCTAGTCTTGCATTTTTATTTATTTTCTTCTTATTACATATAAATTATGAGAATAATTCTGTGGGTAAAGATAAAATGAAGTATAAGTAGATGTTAGGAGTTCAAACTTTCATTATGTATAAAATACATTATAAATAATATAACTTATTTTTTAATACAATATTCATGCCCGAGTCCCTTAGTTAATCTAGATGTATTAATGAAATTTATTAAATTGATTATTTGTTATTATTACCTATAAGAGAGAATATTCAAATCCTATTTTTACTTATTTAGATTCAAAACAATTTTTTCAAATGCTAAATATAATTTTTTTTAAAATAAAACTCAATTTTATTCGGAGCAAGTAGCAAGTTGGAGGAAGCTTTTGGGAAGGAGTCGAGTGGATCTAGATCTATCTCTGTTTCACTTTCCCCTGACCTCTCTCTAAATAAATATATATATATTATTTTCGTTTTTTAGCAATCTATATTATTATTATTATTAATGTATTGTTATTACTATAATATTATATATGCAGTACGACGCCTGTATGGGAGTTTGCACTCCACGCTCAAACGGAATCTATGATGAGTATGGTGGGACCCACTATAGTCGACCTCATGATGATCGGTGATTGGAGAGTGAAGTACACGCTCTGAGGTTTACGGCTTGATTGGCTCATCATGTGGCCCGGTCAATGACCCTCCCCAAAAACCGTAACTCTGCATTTTTTAACTGTCAACTTATTATAATCATTTTTAAAATAATCATCCCTATTTATTAACATTCCATTCCTTCTTCAACAGGTAGATTTTATTATTTATGACATATTGATATTAATTTATAAATATCACGAATTAATATAAAATCTATATTATGTGCATTAATCATAAAAAAAATGAAATGTACACCGGATGGTTAATAATGTACAGCCTATTCAAGTGATAAATAGTAAACTTATTTTTAAATTTTCATAAAATCCATAAAAAATTGTCAAATTTTTCACAAAAAGAAAAATGAAATTTCACATATATTTATTTATAATTTTATCTTATTATTTCATAAAAAAATTTATTGTCTTTAAGAGTTGTAAACTCTTAAATATAAAAAAAAATTGAATCTTATAGAATTGCCATTACAAATTTAATTAACATCACGTAGTTTAAATTAAAGAATAATTGAATTACGATTTTATGTATTAGAAAATAATAACTTGTATAGAAAAATATAAATCACAACATTATTAGATTATTAAATTTGAGCATGGCAAATATTCTCTAGTGCTACACTTCATCTCATATATACATACATACATATATATCGTAATAAATAATACCATATGTCAATAACGTACGTGGGGTTACATTCATAATTTTCTATTAAAAAAATAATAGTAATTAGCATTATCAATAAGCAATTATATATGTAAATCATATTCATGAAATTAACAAATTTACGAATTTATCAATGGAAGATCTTCATTCCTTTCCTAAAGCATATGTATGTATAAGAATGTAGCAACGTAAGTCTCAAACATTATATTATGTGCATTTTTAATATTACTGCAGTAAATCTCTCATATTTTAAAAAACATTAAGTACATTTTCAACTTGAACTCTTTGAACGTAAATTTCTTTCTTTCTTTCTTAAAGGGCATTTCCAAGTATGCCATGCAATATATAAACATACAACTGCTGAATTAAATCTCCATCGCTTTCTTTCTTCTTTTGTATCCAATGTAATTGTTTCTTGGTTGGAAAATATCTCCAAACATTAATTACAACTTTATGAAACATTCAAAAATACATCTTTTTTAGAGAGAGAGGACGGTATCTCTAGAATTTATCGTTAAAAACTAAATAGTTAAATTAAGATTATACAAATCACCTATAAAAATAAAATATCTACAAAAGCAGTTTATAAATATTAAAGCTATTTAAAATATAATTAACAATATCTCTCGTGTTAAAATTCTATTGAGAGTGTATGTTTCATCTATACAAATTTATCTATTTTTAGTCTCCCGAAGTTTCTAACAAATAATGCTTTATGTCAATCTTCCAATAAACATATAGTTATTTAGTTAAAATAATTTTCTTTTGCCTCTGAACAGTATCTTATTCAAAAAGAACAGTGTAAATATCTTGGGAGATAATTTTCTTCTAAATACTATAAGCCAAAAGACATAATTTAAAGATGTAATCAATATCCTCAATTTTTCTATGATAAAGCTTACAAGTTAAATGATATGTCAAATTACGTATGTACATCTCTTTATTTGTAAAGAGTTTTTGTTTGAGTAAGAGTTATATAAAAATTATAACGATGTGATATTGATAATTTCTATATTTGTTTATAAATTTTGTTGGCATTTTTCAATTAAGATATTTTATAGTTTGATATAAAAATGTTAAATACAAAAAATAGAGCAAAAGTTAAAACGATCTGTCCAGATGAATTAAAATTATATTATATAAAACGTTTATGAGATTATAGCTATTTTATAATATCTAACCATTTTTTTATAGCTATTATATAACCCACAATTTAATTACATAAAAAGGCCATGGAGGAGGAAAAATAGTATTCCTTTTTAGCACAAACAATATTCTATGTGTATATTAATTAAATAAATAAATAAAAAGTAGAGGCACATAATTCAAATATGAAACAAATTTGAGAACAAGGAAAGAAGGGAGGGGGGGACAACATTGTATAAAGAACTGGAAGGTTTGGACAAAACTAGGGTGGCCTTTGCTTTAGCGTTACTCATAAGTGGTTCCCTGTACTGTACGCTTCGAACTTGTCAACTTTCTTGTCTTATTTTCATTCTCCATATTTTTTCTTACATACTCTCTATTTTCTTTCTTATATAATTTCTCCTCTCTCCTCATTTAATACTGATATCATTTTTTATAATTTATCAATAATAAAAATATTTCTGGAAATAACTATCCAAATACTCATTTATTTAAAACCATTTTTTTTCATAAACTCTTCTCCAAAATCCCTTTTTCTATAAGCTTCCTAAATTTTTTTTTATAAGCCCGTTTCTAAAATTTTATCCAAACAGGCCCTAAAATCTAAATTGAGTTTTCCCGTTTGACAAGTGGATAATCTTTTAATTAATTTGATTAAGAATTTTAAATAAGTTGATCAAATTTAAATTTATATTTTTCTCTTTATTAAATCTAAAATACCATCATTTTGAATAAAAGACAATAACATCATGGTATTAACACCCTACATGAACTCCCCAGTCATACACTGAATAGGTGAACCAATTTTTTTTGACTAATTTAATCAAAAAATTTAGACAATATCAACTGAATTAGATTTATATATGATAAAAAAATAGCAGCATAGCATATTGATGCCTCACTAACTCTATTTTGTTAAATTATACGTTATTTATATATAAATATTCTATTTATCTGTAAAATAAACCTTTTATTTAAAATTAATTCTTTTCAAGGTTGTATATTAATATTTTTATATATTTTAATTAAATTATATTATTTTAAGTATAATCGGGTTTATTTTTTAGTACCTTATTTCCACATAAGAAACCACAATTCATTCTATTTAATTTTTAAAATGAGAAAAAGTGTGTGTGGGTGTGTTTGTTTTTCCCATTTCTTTGTTTTGACTTTTGCTTTAGGTTGATTAAATCCCACTTTAGGTGCTTTGAATTAGCTCATGTGCTTCTATGTAAGGCTCTAAATTATAGTTATGGCAGTCAAACTATTACTATTACCATTATTATTATATTATAAATTCTATAGTTGTACCAAGCTAGCAATTATTAATTATAATTAAAATACTTATATTGCCAATTATACACTTAATACTGAGTCATTTAAATTATTAAATGCATGCAAATTTTTCTTTTAATTATAAATATAAATTGTTGATTCATAATTCATTATTTATATATGATAAAAAAAATTAAAGTTCTTTACACAGATTTTTTTAAAAAAGTTATGAGAAATCCTATGAAACACTTTCTCGTATTGTTTCATAAGTGAATTAAAAAAAAATCCTCAAATTAAACAAGAAGAAATACTATTTATTATTTGAAAAATAATCAATATATAGAGATCTCTTTGAGTCTCTTAATTGTATTAATTATTGTTGATAATGCTTGTCAGATCTTGAACATGAAAGGAAATGACATTCTAATCTTATAATTAAATTGAGTTAATCACAATTTGAGATCACATAAAACGACATAGTGACACCCTCCCACATGCAGTTACAGTTTAAGTAATCAGTTTTTATAACTTTAAATCTAATCAAAATGATTCTCTGATAATGTGTGTGTGTGTATTATACTATAGCCATTAAAATTGATTCATCATGCTTATTTGTGGTCCCTCATGTCCTACAAACTATTAATTATTAATTTTATAAATAATAGTAAAAAAAAGATTTCCCTGTTGCAGCACAAAACCCCAATGATCCCGAAAAAGAAAAGGAAAATAATCTAACAGGAAGGATAATTGATTAATTAATCAGTAATTAAATTAAGGAGTCGTTTTGACATGGTAGCATTATTATTTTCAGCTCATGTACTGTGTACCTCCCCTAAGTCCAAGAAGCTAATTTTTTTTTTCATTATTTTTATAATTAAAGCCTCAGATCCATGTGAATGACTAATGCTTCTGATTTTTTTTTATAAAAAAATAATTAATCGAAAGGGTTAAATAATCTCAGATCCCATTTCATGAGAAACAATCCAACATTAAAGATACAGATTAATTCCCGTGTGAACTTTACCTAATACATATTTTAATATTTCCATGCACTACCAGGCACAGGAATTGAATCTAAAACTATTTCTACTAGTCGAGTAATTATTAATTTATAATAATTAAATTATTAATTAAACCTTGCCTTCTCAATCTAAATTTTCAAACTTATTGTCTAAAAATTATTGAGCGGTATATATGGATATAGATATGTAGATCGCTACTGAATTTTCTTTTATTGAATATGCAAGAATTGTAATTATGGATTTAATAATATATTTATACTTTACGACAATAATGTTACCTCAAAATTTTACAAGATTATATTTAGAAATAAGTTTCACTGGTCATAACCTTCATTTAATTATTAATTGTATACTCATGTAAATCCAACTAAAAAATAAAATATGATCCACTAATCCTAAATTAAATACACATTCATGGGGATAGCCTTAGCTGACTCACTGGTCATAATATGTATTATCCATCCATGCAAGTCCTACATGCATGGGAATAACCTGGCTACACACACACACACACACTGGCTTGTTTTCATCTTAAATATGAAGAGGGTTATTTTAAAAATTAATATATATTTTTTATAAATAATTATCTCAACTAATTATTTTAATTTTTATAAATTAATTATTTAATTCCTATATTTAAGATTTAAAGGAGTATGCTTGTTTGCACAAAGCTCTGAAATTTTGAGTTATGTATAGTTAATTTAAAAATTAACTTTTAGATTTTGACAACAATCCTTCTTAAACTTTTAAGGAGTTTGATTAGTATATTCATACTATTTCATTAGTAAAATATAATATTTTAAGAAGTTTATATGTACATAATATATATAATATATTCTAAATTATTTGGATGATAATTGAAAAGAAAGAAGTAATCAAAAGGGAAAGAGTAAAAGAGGCATTAGGGGCATATAAGGGGATCAAAAAATATTTACTCCTCAGTTTTCAATTTTTTTTTCCTCCCATTTTGTCTAGTAACCCAAACAAAGCGTTAAATTTTATTAATATTCTTATAGTCTACTGGCAACTCTCTTATAAGTGAAATGATATAGGTTTAATTTCGATTAAAATTTCATGATGTTAATGTCTGCCATTTTAAATTAAAAATATTAAAATTTGAGAAGACTAATTAAGTTTTGAAAATAAAAATAGTTATTTCACGAATTAAAATTCAAAGTTTGGTAATACAATCTAATCATAGTGGGATTAACATGCATGGTGAATCTTAGCTAATGACTTAAAACAGGGAGGGGTCAAAATATTAAAATTATAAATATGAAAACGGCTAAACCGAAATCACATCACATGCTCTTGATCACTGATGAATAGGGAGAGGGTGCTCATCATTTAAATAACTTATTAATTATTCCAATAAATGTAAATTATTTGATTTTTTAAAAAAGATTATATATAAACTATTCAAATAAAATGGTTTAAATTTCATGACAACTATAATTCTTAAACTTGACTCTCTAAATTTATTATTTGTGTACTTTAACCTTATAAAATTATGTCAACTCTTTCTTAAACCCATATTAATTTTTTAAATTTAATTATATTTAGTGATTTTATATATAAATTTTATAATTTTTTTCATTAAGTATGATAAATTGTTAATATTAATAAATTTAATTTTAATTATTTAATTTTTAAATATATTTAAACTAAATTATTGTTATTTTTATATTTTAACTATTTAATAACTATTTATTGATAATGAGAAACTATTGCAATTCGAGTTCATGTAAGAGTTTGTCTTTGTTATGAATTAATTTAAACTCATGAGTTTGATAATATTAATATTATTTTTAATTTTAATTATAACAATTAATTAATTTTTTAAATAAATTTAAAAAATTAAATTAATATATTGATTATAATTAAAGATAATTTTTTAAGATAAATTTATATTATATAGTATTTAATTTTTAAATTAATTAATTAATTTTTATATTAATTATAATTAATTATTTTATTTTATTTTATTTATTTAAAAAATTAGTATGGGATACAATAACAACAATAAACAGAGGACAAAAGGAGGCGGATGCAGCCGAAACGAGGAGTGGAGAGAAATGGAAGGAAATGAGATGCTGTGAGGCGTATGTGAGAAAGTGGAGTTGAAGTTGAAGACCAAGACATGCTTTGTCCGTTTGCGACTGCAAATAATATCCAAATTCAGACATGCTAACATCTACCTACTTTTTATTATTATTATTATTATTATTATTATTATATTTATTATAAAAATTATTTAATTAATTTATATAAATAAAAAAATTAAACAAAATAGTTTATTATAAAAAATATAATATAAAATTTTTAAATAACTATATATAAAATTAAATTATATATCAGTTTATAAATTATATAAATTAGTTTAAAAAATAAAAAATATATAATATATTAAAATTTTTATATATAATAAAATTAAAATTTTAATTAATTATTATATTAAAGATCAATATATATATATATATATATATATATATATCTATATGTGTATATATATAAAACCATATGGATCGAAACATGCACGAGCCTTGGCCCCCCCAACTTGCATTTGCAAGGGTTAATTAATCCATATATATTATATATTTTTTAATTTTTACATCATTTATATATATATCTTTTGTTTTATAAAAAATTAGGAGATTAATTCACTTAATTATTATCTTTAATAAAACAATTTTTTTTTCTGAAAGCAAGCTGTGAGATCAATTTTCCTAATTTTTAAACTCATATAATCCTTATATATATCACATTTATTAGGCAATATAACACATTTTAACTTAATATAAAAGCTTCTCTATTTATATTTCACACATTTTCGCTGCCAAAATAAAATACAAGTTTTGTTTTTAAAAGGGCAGCTTTTTTAACAATTAATTTTTGTTTGTCAATTTCTGATGTGATTGAAAACAAATAAAAAAATGTACTATTGAGCATGAAATTGTGAGACCCACAGGGGTATGAAAGGATAAGCCTGACAAAACAAAGATGGATTAGGATCTAAATACAAATTCATAATACATAAAGGGTCTCAAGTAATTAATCTTATAGAAACAAGTTGTATTAAATTACACGTGCAATATAATATTTAATATATGCCATGTCATCATTGAAACGAAGGGGTCACATTCCTTGAAACATTATTAAAGATTTAATATAATAAACTTTGTATTATAGAGATTTCAATAAATTTTATCCTAATATTCAAACTGAGAATATTGAAGGTGATTGATGATGATGTTGTGATAAATTTCATATATAACCTTCAAAGTCAATGAATTTGTGGCAGTTTTGTAATTCTTTATGTTATATTATTGACTAATTTTGATTTGAGATGAAATAGGTCAATTAATTCCAACTGTGAAAGAAGCTCTCTTCCAATAATCATTTTCATTTGTAAGACTTGAATTTGAGATATATTATAGGAAAGATTATTATGAGATTTTAAATAAATAATATAATTATTACAAAATATTATAACAAATGAATAATATGTAATAATACTATAAATGATAATAAATATATGATTATTCATTTGATCTGATATTTTTTTATAATTGTATTTTTTCTTTGAGATATCACCATAATCCTCATTTATTATATTATTTGCATTACTGATATTTTTTTATAATTATATTTTTTCTTTGAGACATCACAATAATCCTCATTTATTATATTATTTGCATTATTTTATTTTTGTTTTATTTTTTTTATTTGTTTGGTTTGATGGGCGTAATTTACCATATAAGATAAGGGTTATATAACATGGAGATTTGTTTTTATAGCATTGCATGATGATTGTAACAAACAATTCCAATATCAAGCACTGACGAGTTGATTATTGATTGTTCTTTGCATTTGGTCACTCTTGAATTCAATTTTGTTTGATTAAAAGGACATTCATTATTCATTGCATTGAATTTATGAGAAGGAAAGATAGCTGAAAAGTGAAACCAATTGAGGTGATCAGAAGAAACCAATAACCAAGCAGTTTCATGGGATGTCCTTTATTCATCTTTTAAAAGTTTAAAATAAAAGGCAATGATTCAAATGATAATGTTGGCTTTTTTAGTTATTCCCAGTCATTGAGGTATAAATTACAAAAATATTTATAGGTATAATGGGTTTAAAATCATAGGGATAGTAAAGGCACCATTTCCAAACTTATAATACCTATTTAGATATTTCATAGGAGCAACTGATTATCTCTAATTTTAAATATGAGAGTTAGGAGAATAATTTATTTTATTTTTAAATATAAAATTTTAATCTATTTATTTTTTAAATTTATAATTTTTTAAATTCTTTTATATTAATAATTTTTTTATTAAGATAATAATTTTTTATGCAAATAATTAAAATTAGTACCTTAGGAGAACTAACACACATTTTTTATAAAAAAATAATTTAATTAATATTTTAATATATGTAAATAAATTATCTAGTTTATAGTCTTATACATTTATGACTATAATAAATATCAAGATAAATTACATATAATTTAAAAACAGTTGTGCTAGATATAAGTTAGCCAATTGATTCAATAAAAAATAAAGCAATTACTATAACATTTTAAAAAGATTTAATTATCTAAAAATTTAATAATAATTTAAAAATATATCATAATAAATTTTAACCATAAATTCGTGTTATTCTTGCCATTATAACTTTAGTAATTAAATACTTTCTTTAACCACATAATATTAAAAAAGAACAAAAAGGCAAGCAGGCAATGCGATAATGTGGTACAATTTCAGCATGTGAACTGAAACAGCAGCATTGATGGGACAAGACTCAAGAGAGGCCCCATAAATCTTAATAGAAATTTTATAAATTCTTTTTTTTTTTTTGAGGCAATTGCAATTAATTGGGATGCTGAGCCAACTCGTGTACCTCTATGTCCCAACATGTTATTACTGTTCACAAATAACAATCGAAATGTCCTACACAACACAACAAATTAAAGACCAAAACAATTAGGAGGGCTCCTGTCCTGTGTCACAGACATGTCCTTCGTTAATTTCCGTACTGAAAAAAGTTCAAGCACTACGATAAAGCTCTAAGTATAATTATAATTAATTAGTTAATCAAACTGTATTAAACTTCTCCAAATTCTTATTCATATAGGCCTAAAAATAGTTCGATGATCGTGCAAAAGTGGATCTCATATGCATGCACGCACGCATATACATACATACATACATATATATATATATATGATTATATAGTATTTTCCTTCTTTCATGAATACGCTACGTAATTAGTCTTTTTTGGAAGCCATTCGACCTTAGAAATTATTAAAACTATGATTATAATGGAGATATGCTGAGAACCTTAGCTTTGGAGGAAGCAAATAACTAATTTTGGCAGAAGCAGGTATATATAGTTATACGCTTTCATGTAAATTTTGGTTTAATTTTGGGGATTTTCAATGCGAAGTTAAACAGACTTTTTTTCCCTAACGTAAAAATTAAACACACAAAAACTAGCTAGTTAAAGGAAATCTAAGACTAAAATATTTTAAAAGAATGTCTTTTATACTTTGCAAGAGGCTATTATTTATGTTAATAGCTTCAGCATGGCTACCCTACCTAAAAAAAGTATGAGCTATATTTTACAATCTGATGTCTGGCCCTACCTGATAAAAGCTCTAATAATTTTAGGCTAGGCATGAGCGGGTTGGGTATGCCCAAGTTGTGATAATATGCTCATGTTATGAAAAAAATTACAATTATTAACTTTTAAAATAATATCATATTCATGTGTCTTCAAGAGTTAAATAATATCTATAATTCACTAAGAATAAAGCATCAAAGATAATAATTAAAATCTTGAGATCTATTATATATAAAAAATAAACGTTGAAGTATAAGTAGTTTGTAATTGTAATTTTGCATCAATCTCCCCAATATTGACAAAGATAAAATATTTAAAAAAATAAAATAAGCAGTTATAATTTGTAATGTAATCATATGATAATTAACAAAGTTAAAAAAAGAAGACATTCGTATAATTATAAATATTAAAAGATACAATTTACCTACTTAACTATTCATATTTTTAAAATGACATTCTAATCACCAGTAACTATCATATTCTCCCTTCAAAGATAGAGAAAAAAAATAAAAAAAATAAAAGAAATGGTGCTCATGGACAGAGCAGCCCCATACCCGGTGCCCAGCCTAAAAAATGTATGGGCTATATTTTGTAGCCCCATACCTAGCTCTGCCCTATATTTATCGAGCTGGGCAGAACATTTTTATTGTGGGCTCAGATGGGCATATCGGGCCGTGAGTTTTATGCACAACCCTGATATGGATGGATCAAAGAATCAGTATACTAGTTAACTTATCTTAAACAGTATATCAAATATAATAGTCCAACAATCGTGCATGAATTTATCAATTTGTCTAATAGGATGATGTTATGTTGCTATTTTTTTTCTTTTCGATGTAAATTTTTTTAAAAAGGGATTAGATTCACTCACAATTTAAGGATAGCGCAAATTCTTCATTCCTTATAGGCAATAATAATATCGAGTAGGACAAGCCGTCTATTATCCTTAAGTTTAAACCCAAACACCCAGGAGTTATGATACCTCTCTAAATATTACAACTGGAACTACAACACAGTAGTATTTTCTAAAGATTAAACACGTTATAAATAATCATATATTTTATCTCTTTATCGGTTGAACTCACGAAAAATGGCTTGATGTCACTATTAATAAGTCGCAATGCTTTTATAAAATCTGAAAATTGTACTGTAGCTTTGAATTCAACCTAAACGAGATTTCCTTAATCTCCACAACTAGGAGGAGTGTATCATAATTTTATGATGATTTCGACTTAACTAGCCTTTTTTGAGGAGGGATTGGAGACTCACCTAAGCCATGATTTTTTGTTTTTTATAATTTCTATGATGATACCAACAAATTAAAGTTTGTTTAATGATATTTTGTTTTTCTGCTTATAATACTCCAACTCAAACACATGCAAATGAAGCAAATTAAATATGGACAAACATTATTTTGTGTTGAAGAACGGAGAAATTAGGTGCTTACAAGTGGGATCAAATTAACATTAAGGAAACGTGAGTTGGTAAAAATGAGAAGAGAGGGTGAGGGAGGGATGCTAAAAGTGAAAAGAAAGGAAGTTGAGAAGGACAAGACAAGAAGGTGAAGTTAATAGGAAAACAAAGGAAGCATATGAGAAAAAAGCATTACCAACAACAAAAATTGGCTGAGAAACCCATGTGCCTCCCCCTCCCATCAATTGTTCCATCTCTATCAACTTGTGAGGCCAAAATTGGGCACATGTCAAGTTACACCAATGCCCTTCTTCTTTGTGAATGGGATCCCAAACAAAAGCTATAAACATCCCTTTGAAATGAACTATATGTCCTCTTAAATAATTTCGTTGAATCGTGAGCAGATCAAACAACAGCTTTCAAAAGCTGTCTAATATATAGAACCTTTTGAAATGTTAGGGTTGGATCATAAAAGAAGAGATAATCAATATTGTTTATATAAGGAAATATGTACTTGTAAAAATTAGTCATCCCATTTAAATTTAAACGAACAATTACAAAATCTATGTTTTGAATGTAGAAATGTTGTATATCTCCTTTTTATTATTGATGATAATAATCGGTTTCCCGTATCAAATGGAGGCCAAGAGTACATAATGTCTTCCTTTAAAGTGACTCTCTCTCTCTCTATTTGCCCTTTTTATGGTTCTAATTCCTTTTTTACCTTGTAAAAAGACTTTTTGATATATCATTCCACTTTAATCTTTCAATTAATTCCTCCACTCACACATGGTTTATTCTAAATTTTGTAATGTATTAGTGGGGCCTAGTCTGTGTTTTTACTTTGCTTTTGGGGAATATATAATTTGGTATCGGAAACATACTTCGAATACAAGGGTTAAGCCATATATTATCATATATGTAATTTAAAAAAAAAATATTTTTATGGATCATCACTGGTTATTATGAATAATATTAGCACTGATTATTAATCTAAAAAAATACAGGGAGCTAATTGTAGTTTTAAATTTAGTTTTTTAAATACAACTATTTAATATTCTATACAATTATGTCATATTCAAACATTTTTAGGTTTAATTCCAACATAAGATTATTTAAAATTCTAACCTTACTTAATTTAAGTTGAATCGAGTTGGATTATATATATCTAAATATTTTTAACTAACAACCTTTTTTAATAATTCACAATATTGATATGTGATCTGAACTCAGTTAAGTTTGATGAAAATCTTGTTTCAATTTCTATCTCTGTATTATTTGCAAATAATAACAACTTTCTAATACTCTCAACGTTGAACTATCTATATATAGCTATTATTATAAATAAATATATATAATTATTTAATTAAATGATTGAAGTTCCTTTTCATCTTTTACCTGTAATGACTAAACCTACCAACCCTACATCAAAAACAATGGAAGATCTTATCAATGTTTTAGCTTCTCATATCTCTCTCTCTTCTCTCTCTGTTTTTTTTCCTTTTTGCATGTGTTTCTATATTGGTGTTTTATCATTTCACATCCACTTTAATTATTATCTCCCTCAATAATTATAATATCTGTATTTTTTTGCTGAGATATTTTTTTTGGCGTGTTGGCTTAATTCTTACACGCATGCTAGCTAATTAATATTTTTCCCGTCTAATTAATTATTTTGCATGATTTGGGAAAATTCAACTTTATTAATCAAATTCTTAGTTAGTGTGCTTTTGTTTTATGCACATGAATGTTCTCCTCAATCATTGTGTGACATGGATCCAAACACATTCTTATAAGAACTTATAAACAGAAAAAGTGTACGTGGATGTTTTTGAGGACAAAATTTAAGGGGGAAATATATTTTATTAAGAGCTTAAATTTTGAAAATTTTAAGTTAGATATCTTTAAAACTATTATTATTTTTAAAGATTATGCTTGCTGTTAAATTTTATAAAATTTATTATTCTTATTTATACTGTTCAAGTAGTTTTTTTGAAACCTAATTGGTCGTGATTTAGAATTAAGATTTATGTTTACAACTATTTGAAAATTGTTCGGATCTAATTGTCATTAAATTAATTTGTTTGGAATCTAAGTATCATTCCTGCAAATTTAAATGATTATTAATTAAAGACCAAATCTTGGTTTGATAAGGAGATTAATGGGATTAAATACTCCTTAATTTAAGAGGTCACTTTCGAGGGAGGGGATGATTATAGAAGTGTCAACATCACTGTTAAGTCACAGAGATGCCAAATGAATTGGTATCATTGGTAAAACATATTAATATCTGACCCTTAATTTCTTTAATTGCAAATCATTACAAATGGGACAATGATAGCTCCCTTATATTGTGTATGGTCTTCTGTCTCATCCAACTCGCCCACTTCTATTACTTAAATTTTTTTATTAATTTTTTTTATCAAACTTTAATTCTGACCACACCAACCAATTAAAGCTTAAAGCTGCTCTAAGTGGAGAAATAATTCGGACCCATTAATTAAATTCAAGGGAATAAGTAATTACTACTATGATTTTTCATTAAAAAACTCTTTTTCATAAACAAATAAGTTAAATTATTTTATAATTTTTCAAAGAAAATATTTTTTATTGAATTTTACTAGCCTCATTATCAAATTTTAAGAAAATTATAATATAAGTAATATCTTTTTTTCTTTTGTATTTTTTTAAATTTTAAAAATACCCCCAAATTTATTAATAAATGATAAATTCCATATTCAGAAATAATTATAAATTTTAAAATTTCTTACTGACCTTTTCTTTTAAATCTAAGTCCCTGCATATAAACTTTTTTATCATGAATACTATAACATATAACTAATATTAAGCTAGTCTAACGATATAATGTCTAATTAAATTTTTGTAAGTTTTTTGTTCAATTTTTATAAAAAATATTTGTGTAAAGAGTAACGGTCATAAATCTTAAAATTAGAGTGTGTTTGAATTTCTGATAATATGATTAAAAAAATGCTAGATACAGTATAAAGTATAAAGATGGAGAACTAATTTTCTTTATAAAAATATACAAAAACTTTCAAAAAAATACTTTCTGTGAAATCTTGGCAAAATGAAATTCAAGATAATGTTGATAAAGCTTTGTTTTTTTTTTTTTTGCTTTTTTGGTGGGTATATCTTAATTAGATCATACAACCTTTTTGGTTCATTTATGAGCAAACATCTTAACATGGGATGCTTAATAAGCAAGTCCATGAAAATGTTTCAGAGAGATTTGTGTGATGATATCTAATAATTGAAAAAGTGAAGAGATTGAACACTTCCACATCATCATGACTGTGTGTTGTTGGATCGTATCATATTCCCTTCTCCCTTTTTCAACATACTCCTCATTGCAATTATTAATACCCACATTTCATTTCTGACCAAATTAATTAAATAAATAAAACCTTACGTCTGCATAATTAACATCTCCAGATTGTATTCATACGTTAATGTTCTATTTTTATTAGCGCAAGCAACTTTTTTTAATTGCCATAAGGTGAAGAACTTCATGTCACTCTATGCACTTCAACTCATTAATTAATTTATTGAGAATATTATACTTTTACTTCTCTCAATTTTAATGATTTTTCAAAATGGCCCCTGCAATCTTTAACTCTTTCTTAATTTGGTCTCCTCATTTTCACTATTAGCCTAAACTTTGCAGATTAGTTTGGACTCATCAAGAGAGAGGGAGAGAATAATGAAGGAGGAGACCAAAATATCATGTTTGTCATTTGTATGGAGAAGGATGGGACAAGAAAAAAGCTGAGGCTGAGAGGAAAGAGTTAAGAAGAAGGGAGGAAGAAGGGTAGGAACACCTCCCCATGTGCTCCATCTGTTCATCAAAATATGTCTACCCTCTCCATCCATGAATATTCATTAGTCAACCTCTCATTCTTTCTGTGGTCTACATTGTCTCAAACACTATATTTCACTTCAATCCCCAATTCTCTATTTTTCTCAAAAAAAAAAAAGTGTATGCAGTGCCCTGAACAGTAACAAGTCTTGGTTTTTCCCCGTGAAGTGGGGATTGAGTATAGGAGTTATAAAATATTATTGTATTTTATCAACAGTTAAATATTTAAATATATATTGTCAAGAAAAAAGAATTGGCACCTGACCACATCATCTTGATACTCATTTTTTGGCTGCATATATTGAAAGAAATCTTAATTCTCTATTTTTTTATATAGAAAAATTTAGGTAAGTTGGACATAAATTCTTTAAAAATATTAGGGCATAACTATAAAGTTCAGAGAGTATTTACCTTATGGCTTAGAGAGTGTTTACATAAGACTTATAAGATTGTCTACTAAAGGAGTCTCACAATAGTAGAGGAAATTAAACTCGTGTCTTTATGAAATATAAGTTTATCTCTTACTATATGTGCTAACTTTTATTGATAATTTTTTTGTTATAAAAATTTTTAAAAAGAGGTTAGACTCACTTATAATCCAATAACAAGGCAAAGTTTTTATTCCTCTTAGACGATACTAATATTGGGTAGGGCAAATATTTTATTACTCTCAACCGTAAATCTTCTCATTGATAATTTTTTTAGTATAAAAAAATTTATGTGAGTTCGGCACGGGTCCCCTAATAAAGTTAGGGTATAGCCCCAGGGCTTATAGAGTACTTACAGGGGATTTACAAGATCACCTATTAAAGGAGCCCTCATGATGACATTCAAAATTAAACTCATATTCTTATAAGATATAAACTAATTTTTTATTATATATATCAATTCTCATTAGTAACTTTAATTCTCTATTGAAATAACACATTGTTTTAAGAAAAGAGATAAATATATGGTGTGTGTAGATTTCACTTGACATGTAAGGCCCATTTATTTCATGTAAAGGCACCATGCTATTATTGTAGGAGAGAGAGAGAGAGATGGAACAGAAGAGTGAGGATCCAATTCAAATAAAGCCTCATTTAATGCTTACTTTGAATAATGACATCGTATTGTTGCTCATATTACTCGTAAAGAACCTTTTTTGGTGGTCAATATGAATTCACATTGTTTGTTGTGAACTGTTAAATGAATAAAGATGTAGACTTTTCATTTACAAGATGTGGAAATAATACTAAAGTGAATGGATGATGAACTAATAATAACAGTAGGCAATGATGGTGAGGCCATGGATAGTAACGGGACAAAGTAATTATATGTAGTTGGAAGTTGAGATCCTTTTGATGTCCATTATATTTTTGCAATTATTAACGGTTCATATCTTTTATCATTATTATTTTTAATATATAAGCACACTTTTAAATTATTATTATTTTTACTCTATTTTGTTATATATCAAGATGAACTCTTTTTGTTTTGTTATAAAAAATTTTAGAAAAATATTAGATTTATTCATAATTTAAAGGTATAGTAAATTTTTTTTTTAAAATAATATTATATGAACTCTTAAAAGAGAGACTAATGGCAGATGGATATGGTCATAGGACATTAGTTGGGCTTTCAAGAAACAAAATTTGGGCTCCATCAAAAGCAAGTTTACTTTCAAAGATCTTTTGGGCCGAAGGTAAAAAGCTGACAGCTTAAACTTCAAAAATTGCTCCCTTTTAATTTAGCCCTATTGTACCAAAAGAAAAAATTTAGGCCTAGTAAAAGTGGTCAGGCTTGGTTCAATGAGGTCCAAGTTAAGCTCAATTCAAAAACATTCTTTGGGGTCAAGTTCGACATGAGTAATGAATAGAGATGAACAAATGATTGTTCTACCTAGATGATGAATTCATAATATATAAACCCTACTTATCATATTTGTATTCGAGGTAAGACATATGACTATTTGAAGTGTGTTCAACCTTTAGGAAGTATTACTTTATTGTGATTCCAGTCACAGTGCTTAGAGAGATATCATAACTTCTGGATATATAGGTTTACGCCTGAGGGTAATAGACGGCTTGCTCTGCTCGATATTGGTATTGTCTAGGAGGAAGGGAGACTTCACCCTATTCTTGGATTACAGGTGAGCCTAATCACTTTCTAAAAATTTTTATACAAAAAAAAATAATATCTAAGCTCTAATTCTAGTTACACGATGCAACATTGCGGGACTGCCAAATTTTTTTTGTTTCGACTGAATTCTGAATGTCTTTTAAAATGCAGTAGAGGAAGACTAAAAAATATTTAACTATATTATTGAGTAGGATATTTTAATTAATAATTTGTCTAAAAATTTTATTCATAAAATCTAATAATGAGATAAAGCTTATTGTTGTTGAGAGAATTATGTAACCTTACTCTTATCATTTCAAGTCAATAAGTTTAATATATAACAAATTATAGAACCTATCTAAACATTTATTATATATTTTTATAATCTTTAATATATGACTTAATTTAAGAGTTAATATTAGTTCTAATTATAATACTAAAGATGTAGACTTTTCATTTACAAGATAGAAATAAAAGTGAGTGGATGATGAACTGATAATACCGGTAGGCAATGATGGTGAGGCCATGTGTAGTAACGGGACAAAGTAATTATATGCAGTTGGAAGTTGAATCCTTTTGATGTAATGTCCATTATATTTTTGCAATTATTAACTGTTGATATCTTTTATCATTATTATTTTTAAGATAAAAGCACACTTTTAAATTATTATTTTTTACTCTATTTTGTTATATATCAAGATGAGCTCTTTGTTTTTTTTATAAAAATCTTTGGAAAGGATTTAGACTTACTTACGATTTAAAGGTAGAGTGAATTCTTCTTTTTTTCTTAGGAGATATCAATATTAGATAGGGCGAGTTATCTATTACCCTCAGGCGTAAACTTACCTAGGAGCTATGATACTTTCCCAAACACCGTGATTAGAATCACAATAAAATAATACTCTTTAGAAATCAAACACTCTCCAATTGATTGTATGGCTTATCTTTTGATCATTTAAACTTATAGATAATGGGTGTAAGATGAACTCTTGAAAGAGAGACTAATGGTAGATGGATATGGTCATAGGACATTAGCTGGGCTTTCAAGAAACAAAATTTGGGCTCCATTAAAAGCAAGTTTACTTTTAAAGATCTTTTGGGCCGAAGGGAAAAAGTCGAGAAACTAAAACTTCAAAAATTGTATAAAAAAAATAAAACTTCAAAAATTGCTCCCCTTTTAATTTGGGCCTAGTAAAAATGGTCAGGCTTGGTTCAATGATGTCGTAGTTAAGCTCAATTTAAAAATTCTTTGAGGTCAAGATCTACATGGGTAATGAATAGTGATGAAGAAATGATAGTTCTACCTAGCTGATGAATTCATAATGTCTAAGCGCTAATTCTAGTTACACGATGCAACCTTGCCGGACTGCCAAAAAATTTGTTTCGACTGAATTCTACATGTCTTTTAATAGAGGAATACCAAATAAAATATTTAATTATATTATTGAGTAGAATATTTTAATTAATAATTT
Organism: Leucaena leucocephala; assembly: GCA_037074615.1. Classification (NCBI taxonomy): domain Eukaryota; kingdom Viridiplantae; phylum Streptophyta; class Magnoliopsida; order Fabales; family Fabaceae; genus Leucaena; species Leucaena leucocephala. The sequence goes on from CM073525.1 coordinate 2,988,904, forward strand.
ATTTAAAAATTTTGTTTATAAAACATAATAGCAAAATAAAATTTATTGTTGTTGAAAGAATTCTGCAACCTTACTCTTATAATTTTAAGTTAAAATGTTTAATATATAACAAATCATAGAACCTATCTAGACACTTATTATATATTTTTTTTAATTTTTAATATATGATATAATTTAGGAGTTAATATTAGTATTAATTATAAGATATATTTTTTATATTTATTATTTTTTTAAATTATTCTATTAATATTTTTCAATAATAATAAAATTAAAAGTGGCTAAATTATATTTAAAAAAGAAAGAGAAAGAAAAAAAGTCAATGCGTCAAAGCGGGAGCGCTCGAGGCGCATTCTTAATAAGCGCGCCCAAGGCCGCGTACTCTTCAAACGCCCTTACGTCCACCTTACACCGTATAAGCTCCGGCAAGAACAACCAAAAGCTGGTGGCCATAACGAAAACAACGGTCAATGGTCCGGACACCGCCCTCGGCAACAGCCACCTTCCGTTCACCGCCTTTTTCAGCGCAATCTCAACCATCAAACAGAATCCATGGAGGAGGAAGAACCACGTCATCCTGAACGAAGGCTCAACACGCCCAATGTAATACATCATCAGCTCGTGCATCGCTGCTGAAACCAGAAACGTCCCCATTACCGCCGGCAGTGGCGCCCATTTCGGGCCGGCGATACGACTGACGACGTTGAGGGTAGGTTCGTATACGGTTGGTCGCAGTATACGTGTTACCGTGAGGTTCCACCTCCGACTCCAGAAGTCTTGTAACGAGGATGAGAGAAATGGATTGTTGAACTGCGGCTCCAGCTCCATCCCCAGAAAGGCTCGAGCCATGCCTGCGGCTACGGCTAGGCTCAGCTCAAGAAGAAAGTATATGTGCAAAGCGTATAAACCCAAAATGAAGTTTGGGTGAATGAAATCACTATAGTCATAGATCTTCACCATGATGGCCACAAGTATGGCCTTAATGGAATACTGTAAAGGGTTTATATACGATTTTCTGGCGATTATGGTATTAGGGTTTTCGTTTATTCCCTTTTGATCGGATCGTTTGGAGGCTAATTTTGATTGGATCTGGGAAATTTTGGATGTGTGTTGGGGAATCATCTTGATGGGAAGGGAAGCGAGAAGCAGGAAACGTCCCAAGGAGATGGATGGGTGGTGGTCGGAGCTGAGAGGGCCTTTGCCAAAAGCGAAGAGCAAGAGCTTGAAGTTGGCGAGCCAAGAGACGAAGAAGGCAGTGATGCCTGTGAAATGTACAGAGTAAATTCTGAGAGGGAGGAAGAAGAAGAGGAAGATGATGGGAAGAACACAGGTAAGTCTTACTGTGCCTTTGGGGACAATTTTGCTGATACAATAGCAATAGCACAGAGATATGCATACTGTGAACCATACCTTGCTCAGATTCATGATCTCATTCACACCCTCCATAATTGCTCGAAGTTGTTTGATTGATCCTAGAATGAATAATCTGCAACTTTGGAATACTGAGGGAATTTAGAGAATGTTAAAGTTAAATGGAATTTAGAGGGAATTGAATTCTTCTTTCCCCACTTATTAGACTGATGACCAAAATCCACCTACCTACCCAAACAAAGAAATTTTCAAATCATGGCTTTAAAATCAAAATATAAAATCATGGCTTTGGTAATTTTCAATGTAAAATCAAATACACATGCAAACTCTTAGATTAGATTCATGCATTGGGAAATAATTTTTTGCCTTCTTCTCCCATTGGCTTTCTGCTGATGCGGTCATTGTGCTAGTTATTATTTAATAATTTTTTCTTTATTTTTTAAAATAAATGTATTAGTATATTTTTCATTTTTATAACTTTTTTATTTTACTAATTAGGGAATTAATTTTAGTCATAATTATAAGATATATTTTCTATATTTATTATTATTTTTTCAATTATTTCTACTAATACTCTTTTCTAAGAGTTTGTATAAAGTCTGTGGCTTAGTATACGCATTCGAATTCATAATAAAAAAAGTCTTGTCTAGCCCTATAAATATAGGGAAGGGTTAGACATCGGGTTATAAAATACTAGCCATATTTTTTTTAGACTGGGCACCGGGAAGGGTGTTGCCCTGTCATACCCATGAGTACCCTTTCTTTTATTTTTTTTTACTTTTTCCCCTCAATATTATACTTAAAAGGTAGAATATAATAGTTACTAGTAACTAGAGAATCATTTTAAAAATATGAATAGTTAAATAGATAAGTTATATATTTTAATATTTATAACTATATTAATTTTTTTTAACTTTACTAATCATCATATGATTATATTATAAATTATAATTATTTATTTTATTTTTTTCGTATGCTTCATCTTTGACAACAGGAGATTGATGCAAAGTTACAATTATAAATTACTTAGACTTTAAAATTTTTTTATATGCAATAGATTTCAAAACTTTCATTATTATATTTTATTCTTATTTGTAGTGGATTATGTATATTATTTAACTTTTGAAGATATATAAATATAGTATTATTTTAAAAGCTTATATTTACATATTTTTTTATAATATAAACATGACATCACGACTTGGACATACCCAACTTGCCCATACCCATGCTCATCCCTCCCAAACTCAGTCTAAAATAATTAAAACTTTTATTAGATAAAATCAGATATCAGACTGTATCTATACTTTTTTTAGGTATGATGTACAACTTTAGTCCCTTCACAATAATCTAACTAGAGAAAGATAAAATAATTAAAAAAAAGACAATTATAAAATTTTTGACAAAATATTTTTATAATAAATAATTTAAATATTTTTTAATTTAATTAAATTACGTAAATATATTTTATATTAATGATGGAATAATAGTTTAGTTGGTATGTCAAATTCAAATATCAGTCTAATGCTTCAGGTGCCCCTTACGGTATTGGAGGGGAGTTGAGAATATGGGCGGATACAGTCTTTATGGGCTTGACCCATTAGGGTTAAAGCCCAGTTTCTATTTGTTTTTTGCCACGAGGTGCCCTTTTATTTCTCACTTCTTTTTTCTTTTTTTGGTGTGTGGATGATCTTATTCTATTTACGTAAGCTTCTGCTGAATAAGTTAAGATGGTTAAAGATGTGATGACAGATTTTAAAATGTTAGCCTAGGGATGTCCATGGGACATGGCAGACCTCCTGTGTTTAACAGCTAGATTCCGAAACACAGCTTTTATGATGAAACTTTTGGTTGGGGACTGTTAACAAAGCCTAATGCCCTATGAGAAATAAATACAGACTGGTTGGTGACACAAAAAGAGAGCTTCATATTCAAAACTTAAAAAAAAAAAATAGTATATATAGTAAAAAATAAATGTGTATAAAGATGTAAGTGTGATTCCGTTATAAAAATTTATTTAGTAGATAATTTTATAAATTTTTTATAAATATTTTATAAACATTAATGATTTTGGTAGGAAATTGGTCTACACTTTTTTTTTATATAAAAAAACTTGGGAAGAATGATTAATAATGGGGAAATATTTATTTCTCAAATTTCATATAAGGCATGAAAAATATTTCTATGGAATATAAAATTTATATAAAAAATATATTATTCATAAAATATGAACAATATAATTTATTTCTCAAATTTCGAGTAATACGCATGGAAATATGTCTAACTTTTTTTAAATAAAAAAAAATCAATATCCAAAAAGACATTTCAATGGTTTTTCCATGAATTATGAAAACAAGATTCCCCAATCTCTAGGGCAATACAAAGAATTGAGAATGACTGGTCATAGGTTCTTACACATCCCACATTCGTTCTTATCTTCAAACTAACATGACTGAACCTCAAGAATTACATCTTGCAACAAACATACCAAACTGAAAGGGCAAAAATATAATTATTGCAATGGCGTTGGGAATAAAATTTGGAAAACAAAAACATTAATGATATTTCAGTTGAGGTAAAAAATTGAGAATATTGTGTTGTGTGTTGACTTAATGATTCCAATGAGGTAAGGGAGGGATTTTTTTTCTTTTCCTTTTTTGATATTTTGAATTTCTGTAATAAATTATTATCATATATTCCAAAACAAGGTGGATCGTCTAACGAGTATTATATAAAGTTTAAAAAATGAGACATATTAACTATAGCTAGGGGTATCCAAATATGTCCTGTCCCGGGTATCCCGACCTGGTCCCGATGATTTTGGGACGGGTCCATCCCGTCCCGAAAAGGACCGAGACGGGAAATTATTGGGACGGGACAGAGGGAAGGTCGGGACGGGACAGGTCTCGGCCTGACCCTCAGGATTCCTGTCCCGTCCCGACCCAATTTTGTTTTTTTTATAAAAAAAAATTATATTACATTATCTTATATTTCTCACTTTGTACACTCTTTTTAGGCTCTCCGTCTCTCTTTTCTTACACTTTACTTTCTCCCAGTCACAGGTCTCGCCAGTCGCCACTCTCATATAAATATTTTTACTTACAAATATTCCTATACAGATATTTTTATTCTTCTTTACTGTTATTTTTTCCTCTTATCTAGGTAACTTATCATTTTATATTAGGGAGGAATGTTTGTATTTAGAGAAAATTGCCGTGGTATTTTATATGAAATGATTTATTGAGATAATTTTATTATTATATTTTTTTAAAAAAAATTGAGAATTCCCGTCCCGTCCCGGTCTCATCGGGATCGGGACAAATTCGGGATAGGACGGGACACGGGACGCATTTTGCGTCCCGTACACTGTATCGGGACGGGACACAGGACGAGGTTGTCCCGGTCCCGATCCGTCCCGTGAGCACCCTTAACTATAGTTTGTAAGTTTTGTTATTTGTAATATATCTTATAATTATAATGAATTATATTAAGTGCATTTCTTATTATTGCTGGGAAAATTTTCTTTTATTGTTATTTAGAAAATATTTTTCTTTAATCTTCTTTTAATGGAGATCCCATCAACATGACAATAGATATTTTTGGAAATATTTTTTTTAAGAAATGAGAGGAAAGAGAAGATCTAATGATATAAAGTTGTCTCGTAAATTTTATAAATTTAAATTTTATTATTGATATAAAAAAATTATTAATAAATAATCTATAAACACTTTAATATTATAGACTTTTTGAATATTGAGATATGCTTTAATTTTGTAAATCTAGACAAGAAAAAAGGGGAGAAAGCAAAAGAAAAGAAGATATACTGAACCAGAAGAAGAAAAAAAGTAATAAAAGTAAATTAACTTTTTCCAGAATTAGAAAGACAATGATCCAGACATTACGCAATACAATACTAAGCTTCAATCTTTTTTTCTTCTCTTTTAGCTTATGTATTATCGTCTTCAGTCTTTCATCCTCGTGATTTCCATGTAGACGTGGGCTCAGGTCAGTCTTTCTCTCATCTCCTTCTTCTTCCTCAGACACAAATGCTCTTCCCCTTCCCCTCATCTCCATCTTCATCTGATTAACGTCCTTCTCACCTTCTCTTAGCTTTCATTTCTCTTTCCTCAAACTCCAAACGAGTAATCTTTGATGGGGTACTTCTCTTGCAGAGCTGAATCTGCCGTTTCAACCTCCAATTCTGTATCCCCATCTTCCTCATCTGCTCAAAAACCAGAGAAACCCATCAAAATCCAACATTTCGACTACAGTGTCCTCGAAGCCGCCACTAATGGCTTCTCCGACAGAGAGCTCGTAGGCAAAGGTAGCCATGGCTATGTCTACAAAGCCGTTGTTCGAGGCCGTCCCGTCGCGGTCAAGAGGCCATCGAGAGCTCACGGTGATGTTCTTCAACGACCCAATTCGTTGTCTTTTTCTTCGTCGGCGCCGGAGATTACGAACGAGGTGGACAACGAGATCGACATCTTGTCGAAAATTCAGAGCCCGAGATTAGTCAATTTGGTGGGTTTCACGAACGATTCGAAAGATAGACTTCTGGTTGTGGAGTTCATGAGTAATGGAACCCTCTACGATGTTCTTCATTCTTCTGCTCGACCACCCAATTGGGGTCGGAGAATTCGATTGGCTCTGCAAACTGCGAAAGCCATCGATACCCTCCATTCCTCAACCCCACCTGTAATTCACCGGGACATCAAATCTGCAAATGTTCTAATAGATCGAAACTTCAATGCTAGATTGGGAGATTTTGGGTTAGCCCTGCGAGGCCATGAAGATGATTATAGACTCAGGTCTACTCCTCCAGCAGGTACTATGGGATATCTTGATCCTTGTTATGTAACCCCAGATAACTTGAGTACAAAAACTGATGTTTTTAGTTTTGGGATTTTGCTGTTAGAGATAATTAGTAGTAGAAAAGCCATTGATATTACATATTCACCACCTTCCATTGTTGATTGGGCAATTCCTCTCATAAAGAAAGGGAAGTTAGTGGCTGTTTATGATCCAAGGATTTCACCTCCTAAGGATCCATTTGTTAGGAAGCAGTTGGCTGTGATTGCCGCAAAATGTGTAAGGTCTTGCAGAGAAAGAAGGCCTTCAATGGAGGAGATAGTTACTTGGTTTACTGGGTTATGTAAACTGGTTCCTCTTCATTCTTGGAATGGTTTTAACAATCCCTGTATGATGATTGAAACTGTGGGACGTCCAATTGAAGCCAGAAATACCCATGAGTCCTAGACAAGAAGAACAAGGTTTAGAAAGTGGAAATTTTGAAGCTTTAGATGCTAGATTCTCTAAATCTGCAAATAGATATTCAAGGAGAGGGTATTCTGATCTGGGGTCCAGAAGCAACTTGATGGAACTTATGAATAACCCTGAGGAACCAGATAAATCTGGTTATAGAGTTTCCAGCTCAAGGTTTGGTAGTGGAAGATAATTCACAAGAGGCATAAATCTTTACGGGGCTTGTGGTACAGATAAAGATGCATTTGGTTTGAGCGAAGGCCAGATTGGTGGTGGTGGTGGTGGTGGTGGGAGCTCAAATTTGTGTCCAAAACAAGAAGATACTTCTGGATCAGATTTGAATTCTCAGGCAGCTGAAGCTAATAATTCTTAAATTGCAGAGAGATCTGTTTTTTTTTTTTTCTTGGGAGTGTTGCTTAGAGTTGTTAGCTTTTCCTTGCTTGCACATAATAGCTATATGCAAGATTTGTTGGCATGGTGGCTTATTGTTTTGTGGGTCTCAGAATTCAGAAATGATCTCTTCCTTGCTAATTTGGTATGTTGTGGGATCGAAGGGCACATTGCCGATGTCCCCTTAAGCTGTTCTATAAACTTTGTTAGATGTTTTTGTTTTTTGAATCCTCAAGAAAACAGGGCAAAAGGAAGTGTTTGATTCCAGAACAAGTACTGGAGAACTGTAAAAATTCATATTTCTGCTTGTTTTATGGAATCTCTTGTTTGTAGCCCAAAATTCAAATAAAATTTCAATAAAAGGATTTTTGTGCTCTTAGTTTTCTCAAGTTGAAGATTTTTGTTTTTCTATCCGTTTTTATTATTTAAAGGACAGACATTAACGTTTTTAGGTTACAACTAATATTGAACCTATAACCCCTCAGTTTACATGCCACTAAAGCATGAAGGTTGTGACAATCTTTTAAGCTTCTTTTGAGACCAAGACTGCAACATAATCAGGAAATAATATTTAAAAAATTAAAGAAATGACTTTTGTGATTCTATATAATAAAAAAATGATTAAAAAAATAATAACAAAAGAATTGTTTCATCAAAGAAAGCAAAGTACGCCTAGGTTACATAAAACTCAAACTTGTGACCTAAGCTAAGCTACATCAAATATAATGTTAATGGTTTGAACTTTGAATTCATCTTATACAAATCATCTTAGAACTTAACTCCAAAGAATATTCTTGTTCCAGAATGTCTTAAACTTTGATTAGGCTAAGAATGGCTTTTATTTCAAGCAAGTCAAATGTCAACAATACATGTCCTCGATTTTATCTCAAAAAAAAAAAAATGAAATGCCTGTAAACTAAAATAAGAATAAAAACCTGCATTAGCAATTAATCATTAAGACAAGATTGCTCATATTATTAGTACGAAACAATAAGCCAACAACATAATCCACACAATAAGTCAAACCCCATGACATATATTTATTGGGTTAATTATTAATCAATTTGATGACAAATGGATTAATTATTAACATGAAAAAAGCAAATATTTTTCAGAAAGTGAGGTGTAGAATAATAATAATGGGGCAATTTGGCCATATGATAATAATTAATAATAATCCAAAAGAGAAAGTGACAAGAGAATGAAGAGATTAAGATTTAAGAGCTCCATTTTGCATATTAATGGACCCCATTGAAAAGCTAGCAAAGTTTGGAATCGTCATGTTGCGTGGCTAAGAGGTAATTAAGAATAATATATTTTGCAGTATCAGAGACTGTAATCAGAGAATGAAAGAATATCATAATTTTGAAGTTTGCTTTGGTACTCTAAGAGGAACAGTACAATGCTTTGGAGTTTTGTGTCTGTTCCTTTTTTCTCACTCCACGTGCCAGTTGCCTCTCATTACAAAATATTGCACAGTTTCAAAACTCTCGAAAGTTACCTTTCAGGGTCAGAGATTGTATATCAACTTTTAATATAATTAAGAAATTTATTTTTTTAATATAACATGAGATCATAATTTTTTAACATAATAATTAAAAAATGAATAATTTTATTTTGAGTAAGCATATTGTCTCTTTTTTCAAAAATATCATAGTTTTAGTTGTGATGCAATTAATTTTAAAACATAAAATAATGTTTTATTACATGATTATTTAAAATATTTACTTATTTAGTGATTAATAACTTTTAAAAGGATATATTTTTATGTAATAAGTGAATATTTATACAATAATACATGTGTTAAAATGTATAAATATTGCTCTATATTTGATAATATTTACTAACTAAGACTGTGTCGAAGGAAAGCATTAAGCATTATAAAAACAATAATATCCTTGTTTATAAACAAATAATATCATTATGCTTCATTTTTTAAAGGAATTTTGTTATTTGAATTAACTAGGTAATGGCTGTCTAATTAACAGTCTCTCCTTAAATGCTAATATGACATAAAGTGAGGTTGGTAACCAATGTTTATTCCTCACTTATTAGACAAACATATCTTTACAATATATATATATATATATATATATATATATATATATATAATATGTAACTTTACTAATTTACCTTATATAATATCTCATTTTAATCCCTAAATTTATAAATTAATTTTTTAATCATCTAACTCTAGTATCATTAATTTTATCAACAACAAAAAATGTTGATATTAAAATTTTAAATACTAATAAAATATTTTAAAATGTTAATTTAATAAGTTTAATTTTTTTATATGTCAATAGTTGACACATAACAAACCATCGTTTAAGAAAATTAGTATTAGAGTTTGAGGACTATGAAAGGTTTTATAAAATTAAGAGATTAAAATAAAATTTATATAAAGTTAGAAAATTAAATATATACTTTTATCTATTAGTTTGGTTTCTTTTTAAACTATAGTTTAGAAAGGACTTGTGGCTTAAACCTAAAAAAATTAAATAAACAACTTTTAAATGTCTATAAGAGCATATGAACCCAATCGAGATTTTAAATTATAGTTTTAGATAAACTGATAGAAAAAGAATTTATAGATTATCCAATGACTATTTTATCTATACTTTTTTAATATATGATATTCTCTTCTATATTTTTTTTACAGGTATCACTCTCTCTCATCTCCCTTTTTGTCATCGGAGGAGGAAGAGATGATGGCGTTGGTTTTATGGTGGGTCGTGTCATCGTCGCTGGTCTCATATGTTGTTGCTATCATCATGTTGCCGCTGCTGGTTCTAGCCATAGAGGTGAAATTGAATGGAGGAGTTTAGATAAGTTTTATTTTTAGTACAGACAAAATATTTTCAAATGTTAATTTAATAAGTTTAATTTTTTAAAAGTATCATGACACATAAAAAATATCATTTAAGACAACTAATATTAGACTTTGAGGACCGAGAATGAATTTTATAAAATTAAGGGATTAAATAAAACTTATATAAAGTTAAAAAAATGAAATTTATTATTTTACTATGTATGCTTATAAAATATTATTTCTTGTTTTTTTTCCTTATGGCTTTTATTGTGTTAGTTTTATATTAATCATTGCAAGTCTCAAACCACAACCTTTTCATAATGAATCTTAACATGTTACTCAAAATATTACTTCGTTTATTTCCATAATAACAACTTGATTATCTAATATGTGAAAGATCATGTTTAAGAAAGATGAAAACATCAATGCTAATTAATCTATGATTGATTGATTTCATTTCTTCACAAGCCAAGAGTTTTTTTATTAAAAAATAATAATTTAGGAATGATAGTATATTATGAGAGCTGGACTTCATCACCTTATGATGAGTAACCTTTTCTCTTTGGAAAAGGAAAAAAAATATTTTTTTTTGTTTAAAAAATGTCAATTATAAGTTATATACCTGAATCTATATTCACATAAGTTTTAAACAAGAATTTTACTTGAAAATAAAGGAGAGAAAAATTAAATATTAAGAGGCTTAAGTGGAAACAAGCATCGAGAAGAATACAGAGAAAGAAGAAGACGAAGTCCAAAGTGGTGTCGTTCTTCCCAAGTGGAACAGAGACTAAAAAAATAAGTGTCTTTTACTGTGTAGCAGTGAGTTAGAAATTCTTTATTCCTTCCCATCTATTACGGCTTTTCACTCTCAGAAACTTCCTTTTCCTTTCATTCCTCGTTCCTCTGTTTCTCACTCTTCTTCTCAATTTCTCAACCCTCTTCCTCATGTGCTCTACGTAAATCCTCGTCTCCATCATGAGCTTAATCCTATTTACAGAAACAAACTCTTTCTCTGCAACCATTCTCTCTCTCTCTTCTATTAGTGTTACTTGTTGTAAAATCATAATCAAAGTCTGAGTGATTCTAATTGTCTGTGTGGTTTCAAGATCACAATCAAAAAATTCAAGGTATGCTTTTAAAATCAACAATGCAAGAAATGCTAATGTTTAATGAACTAAGAATAAACGACTGGATCCTCTTTTAAACAAAGTAAAGAATTTTGAAGATACCAATTTGGGAAGGCGATTCGCATCACTACACTAGTGTGAAGCTAGATTGATTATTTTTTCCTTGTAAAACAGCAACAATGAATTTATATTTTGGGGGTGAGAAGGGCGACTATGGAATATAAGGATTTTTCCTTTTAATTGGGAAAGCCAAGAAAATAAGGTCAAAAGGCACCAATTGCATGGGGAGCCACTTCCTTTTTGTGTCTGCACCTCAAAATGGCATCGTTCTCTTCAAATTATGAACTGAATCCACTTTCAAAGATCTTCTAATGTGAATGGATATCACTATCAGTCTCGAGTTTTGAACCCTGTTTGTCGTTATCATTAATACTACAAATTTCTTGGAAGCTAGGCGAAAATAATTACCATTAGTAGTTTGATCAAACTTTAATTTTATTCTTTATAGTTTTCTTATAAATTAATTGGACAACTAATTTTCCTTAAATTAATAACAATGTTGTACATTACTGTGATGTAAACAAATCATAATTAAAAAATTGAGTGGATAACAGAGAATAGAAGCATATAATACACGAAACTCACTCTTTCTACTCATTTTTCTTTTTCTGTATCACATATAATTCACATAAAAGAAAAAAAAATACAAATCTTAGTAACACAAACACTTATTGAGATGGCTATCCAAATTGAACCGATTCAAAAGTGTTAACGGTAACGGTAAAAAGAAAACCCAAGACAGAGCATCATGAAGGAAGACTTTCCAGTGCCCCTGCTTTCTGCGTGTTTTCATTTATCAATTGGTTTATGGCACCAAAAGCAGATATTCCTTCTAACATCTCTTAAACTGTACCTAACTAACTTTTCCATCTCTTAAACTGGCTAACAGATTTTTCATTCCAACCTCTAAACATTCCACAACCATGACAAAGCTCAAGAGGAAAAGAAAGCAGAGAAACAGGGGTTACATTATTCAATCCTTTGAGGGTCAATCAATAATAATTATATGACTATGGCAGTACCAATTTAAAAAGAAAACCATTAATCTATAAGTCTAACGTTGACATCATCATCATCATCATTGACACGACTTTCAGCAACCCAACAAGGGGTGTGAGGGGGGGAAAACCATCTAGGAATTTCTGAGAGGAGCCAAACCAAAAAAGAGAGACTCTCCATGTTACACAGAATGGATGAAAAAACAATCTGCTAAAGCTTTTCAGATCATGTACCGAAAGCTACCTTTACTATCTGCTTTTAACAATAAAATAGATGTGAAGCAGCAGGCATTGCAAGAAATTGTGGAAGAGGAGAGAACGAAAACCCTGCATCTGCAAAATCTAGAAGTGGACTTGACTCTTTTGTCCATTTGATGAAATTGTTAGCACTAAGAAGCTGATCCCATAAAAACTTTCCAAAATCAGAGCGGATCTGCATCTTCTTAACTTAGTCTCACACTCTGCCTTGTTTTGATCATTCGCTTGAGTGAGCCTAACCAGGATTGGCATTCATCCCATTCCGTGGTAGTAAGAAGAACCTGCAACGTAAAACAATGACAGCTAGAATGTAAATATGATTGGTGTTATTAAAAAATTTGTGTCAGTACTTCAACCTTCAATTGCTTTTACCTGAATTTGCAAGGCAGTGCCAAAATCACCATTGTCTAATGCCTGACAGAGCTGAAGCAGCTTATCAGAAGCATTTTTAGAGATATCTCCACAGTTCAATTTGGCAAACAACCCACCAAGTTTCTTGGAGTTGTCTTCTATCTCCCGCTTCTTAGCTGGATTTGCACGTGAACCTCCCAGTGCTTCTGATGTCTCATTAAAGAGCCTTGTCAATGTGGTGACAATGGGCCTTTGGTGCACTGGCAGACATAACCAAAGCAAGCAGAAGTTATATGGGAATGCCACAAAGTTACCATAGGAAGACGATTCACTTCATCAGAAAGAATAATTATCTGTAGACAACTTACCAGGAACATTTGAAGTATCTGCTGTCTGCACTGTAGGAGGTGGAACTGCTGGTAACGTAGTAGGTTGTATAGATCCTGCCTGAGGAGTCCTGATAGGTTGCATTGATCCCATACCAGGTCTTGGGACAACACCGGAATTGGAAACTGGCACAAATCCCCTTGAATTAGGTGGTGGTGCCACAACATGCGGTAATTTCTGGCCATGAACAGGGCTTGTCGGTTGGTATGGTGAATTGCTAGGTGTCTGAAACACAGAAAGCCCATCAACAATTTGATGGCATTGAAAGACATGAAAATTAGAAAGAAAGAAAGAAATCAACTGACAGAATACAACTGAGAGCCCAAAGTGGGCTGCTGATATTGCGCTGCATTTTTTAGTGTAGGAGGAGTCTGAGGATCAAAAGATCTCAAAGGAGATTGTGTGACGGCAGCAGGAGAGAAGCTTGGCTACAAGAAAGAAGACAATTTGAAATGAAAAGGAATAGGAAAAAAAATTTATTAAAAGAAAAAAAGGTTATATAGCACCCAATATCCTGATCTTATTTCTCATATGTGTCCAATATCCTAATCTTATTTCTGGTGTAATTTTACTCATAATCTTTTTAATTTGGTGCAATTTCACCCATAATCTTTTTAATTTGGTGCAATTCTTGGTACTTGAGAAATAAAATTATGTATAAAATTTTACCAAATTAAAAAGATTATAGGTAAAATTGCACTACAAATAAGATTAGGATACTAGATGCATATGAGAAATAAGATATATTAGTGTTATATAACCCAAGAAAAAACATAAAAGAACTCTAACTATCATACGATTCCCAGTCTAGAGTGTAATAAAGCACAGGCAGTCTACTCCACTTGTAAAAAACAATGCTGCTGAATATCAAGAAATAGCTTATGAGGAAAATTATACATTTGAAGAAAACATACCACTCAGTTCAAAATCTAGCAGTAACTATTATAAATTGTAGATTAATATATTTTCATACAAATGCCATTGTAGCACATAATTTTCCTTTTCACAAAACTACAAGAGATTGTTTATTACTAACGTCACACAAACTGGAGGTTTGATAAATAAATCTAAAAATTATCCAGTGGGCTACAGCTGTTCCTTCTAACTATATGTAACATCATATACCTGAGGAACCTGTTGGGTCTGTGATGGAACAAATAAACTAGGCTGCTGAGGTTGCTGATATGGAGCAGGAACATTAGGCGGTTGAGGTTGCTGATATGGAGTGGGAACTGTATACCCTCTTCCATATGAAGGATCATACTGTTGTTGATAGTTTTCATTATATGCAGTTCCAGAAACACCTTGCTGCACTTGTGCAGGTGCTAACTCCTAATAAACAAGTGATAAAAAATTAAAAAACAAAAACCAATTGCAGCAAGAGAATGATTTCCCCAAAAAGAAAATGCTGAAGAATAAATATACATACCTGATAATTTCCACCATATGCAGAATTATCAGCTCCGTAAAAAGATCTGTGTGATTGAGAATTTTCAAAAGCAGCAGTCTTTAAGTCTAGCTCTGCAACAAAATTCGAGAAATATACATAAAAAATAGAGGCCTTTAATTCTTTTTTCCAAACATTGACACAAACATGGTAAAAATACAGGCTGGAAAGCATAACACAATTACATTAAGATTAAAATTATTTTAAATTGCATAAAAACAGAGCTTCAGAATCCAGAATACTTAAAGATTACAAAACCTAGCTATAATTCAGAATAATATTGTGATCATGTAATGGAAATTTCACCATTGTCTTTTATCATGGAAGAAAAATAGAAGGATACATAACAAATGGACCAGTTTCCTATAAAAGAAAAGTTTACATGTAAAACCTAGGGAAGAGTTTATCTATCATAGTGTGTTTGGATTAGCTTCTAAGAATAGATTGTGGAAAACAAAAATTGATTATCGGAATAGATTGTTAGAATTTCTCCCCTAGCTTATACCAAAACATGGTTTTGGTGGGAAAAATAGATGGGGGAAAAATAGTTACTTTTTTTTTTTTCAAAACCCAAGTTTTCTCTCAAAAAATAATTGAGGGACATCCGAACACACAGTCTGTTCAGAGGCAACTTGCATAAAGCATCCGAGGGACATCATATGATATCTTGCATCTTCATTATATGAAAAATTTTAAAATCAGAAGCATATTTCAATCAATAAATATTTGAGTGCCATTAATCGAGACACATCAAGCAACAAAACCAGTTAAAAGGTCACATTCTAATTATCAACTTGAAAAATAGAACAGTACTACCAAAAAGCTTACCAGGTTCAGTTGTATAAAGAGAAATTCTATTCTTTAAGATCACAAGTTCAGTTGGAAGCTCATCAGATCCTAGAAGTTTCAGATGCTCCATTGCAGTAGTTAGCAGCCCTTGACTTGCTAAAATTTCAGCATATTTCTCCACAAGCTTGCATAGAGATGCACTAAACCTCTTTTGCCCAGTTGCTAAAGCAAGAACGATAGTCTTTTCCATCAACTCCTATCAAAATATAAGATTTTGTCAACTATCCAGCCTTTATAATTCTGAGTTCTATATCAGTTTTTTCTTTGAATAAAACGTGAACTTAGTCACTCATTACCTGTAGAAGCTGAATATTAGATTTTCCTTCATGCTCACTCTGCAGTCTCCTTGACCAAATTTCAACTGTTTTGTCAATATTTCCGGCACATATAAAACAAAGTGTTGCAGCTAATGTATTGCCAGCCACCATGAGTTTTGAAGCAAGTGTGTCACAAAGCATTGTCCACTCGTCTCTCTGTGCAAACTGTTAATAGTTCATAACTAAAAAACATCAGTTTATGCAACAGATAAAATAACTTCAGGGTCATTAGAACTTAATACTTATATCTTTTACTTATTTTATTGATATTTTTAAACTATGATGAAATTCCAAGTTGAGAATTTAAGCTGATGATAAGCCAAAAGGGGAGGGCAAGGGTCTTCATCTAGCATCAGAAAACCAGGTTCCACAAATACAATATAATCCAATTAGTGGCCACAACACAAATAACTTAGTCAAATAGTAAAATTTAAAGCAGAACTCGCACATCCTTTCCAGTAGTAAGAAAAAATGGGCGCCTGCGGGTGTGTGTGTGTGAGAGAGAGATATGAACCAAGAAAAACCTATTTTAAATATTGGAGAACCTTTCCAATAGTTGGGAAAAAGGGGGGCGCGGGTGTGCATATGTTTGTGTGTGTGTGTGTGTGTGTGAGAGAGAGAGAGAGAGAGAGAGATGAACCAAGAAAAACCTATTTTAAATATTGGAGAACCAGTGAAACCGAGATGCCAGATAAAACACGATTAAGCAACTTATTCTCTTTGATCAATTTAAAACTGATGTACTGAACACTAGTACATTAAAAATGCAATCATCAATACTTACTAAAATTAAAAACAAGATCAGACAAGAAGCAAAGAGACCTACAGTGCAAAGAAGAGCAAGAGTTTCCTTCCAAAACTTCAGAGGCCTAGAGTTCACAAGGCTCAAGAGATCATTGCTCACCATTGCTGATACGATCTGAAAGTGGAAATAAACCATAAATGACAGATAAGTGGAGTTTAAGGATAGAACTGATATCAGTCAGATATATAATCTATGGAGTATGTGATTTAATCAGCGGCTACCTTTAGGTATGGGGATCGGCTTAGCTTAAGGTATTGATCTCGCGTACTTTCCCACAAGGAAGAACTGCCTACATGAGCAATAACTAAAGCATCAGCCCACTTATTTGCAGATATGCATTGCGTGGTTGCCCCCTTGTAGTCTCCAAGAACTAGAGCACGTTGAACACTGTCATCAAATGAAGAGTCAGCACTCTCCTCCATTTCCAACTCTTCTTGGATTTTCTCTGGACCATTGGCATCTTCCACAACGAAGTGGCCACCAGAAGTAGATACAGGTGTATCAGTTTTAGGGCTAGGAAGATTGTTAAAGAAATCTTCCCCATTGTCAGAAGGGAAAACAGTGGGTTCATTGGTCGCCTCAAGTCCTACTTTATTGACAGATGTGTCCTCAAGTCCAAGACCATTTACTTCTTGGGTAAGGCCATCTGCAACTGTGTCTTTTTCTTCACTAGGTACACTGAAACCAAGGTGCGTGAGTAGTTTTGTCCGTGCAATCCCATCATCTTCAAACATAACCTTTAAGAAGCCCCACGTTTCCCTGTCCTCCTCAGACCTGTCAAAATGAACAGATGCAATAGCAGATTAAGCTAGGCATCAAAACCAAACAATGTGAAAAATGACTCCATGTAAAAAACATACTCTGATTCCTGATATTTTTTATCACATAAAGTCCTTAATAAAGTTCTTTCCCCATTTTGTATTGCAGCTTCAAATTCAGATGACCTGCTCACAAGACTGTCTTCAGCAGCCACGTCGTGCACAAGTACCTGGAATATTACAAATACGATAAATTCAGCTGAAAGTTTAACAGCTAAGAAGAACAAGTACAAGGACATCACAGTAATAATATTTCACCTCTGAAGCCCCAGCTGATGCACCTGCAGCAGATGACTTGGAATGAAATGACACAAGCTTGCCCCCAAAGCCAAATGAGACTCCAACAGGACGTTTATACCATTTTGGAGCTCTCAGAGGTGCTGCGCAGAAAGGTAGTATTCATAAAGATATCCTTGAGTCAAAATGTGAGATAAACTAACAAGTCAAGAGTTGACCTGCATAATCCTCCCCATCCCCACAAATCACAAAAATAAAATGCAGCATATAAAAAACTTGAGCATGCCTAATGCAGATAACTGTAAACAAATGCATATAAAAGTAAACAGTTTGGTCCATAGAAGTAAGAAATAAAAGCATCACCTGCACCAAAATCATTTTCCCCAACACCATATCTACTGCAACCCTGCAAACAATTATAGATGTAATTATTAATATGACCGGTAAAGGGATATCAAGGAAGAAAATCAGAAAAATGAGATTACACCTACAATGCAAAACAGAAATTACAAAATATACAACAGTGCCTTTTTTTAGCTTTTAATCTGATACTAAATCATATGTTGCTATTAGAACTGAGCTCATTTAATTGCTTCATTTATATATATAAAGGCATGCACATGTAATGAATAGATAATAAATATTTTTCCCTTGACTTTTCTTTTCTATTTGGGATAACGTACAATAAATATGTAATTCAAAAGAAAGATCAGACCATACTAAATGCTATAAATAAGCGCAATTAGGCTATGCTGATATGTGAAAATATCACTTTCAGCGAGCAATAGGCTAATTAAAATGAATGTCAACTTTACAGTCAACAGGTCAAAATTGGATAATGCTTATTTGCATAAAAGCAGAATCAAAGTATTAAAGTGATTAGAAGAAAATATTAAGAAATTGAGAAGGCCAACTCAGAATTTTCTAAAATGTTACTCTTGACTTTTTGACCAATTCATGTTCACAATATCTGTTCAAAGAATATTCATAATCTCGTACCACTTCTAAAAGACTTGAAGTGATGAAGCAATAAACAAGGAACACAGTTAATTGATTTTTTATACAATTTTATCATTAAAATTTAAAAATATTAATACAATTGTTATCAAATTAGCAGAGGAATAGAAAAGGGAATAAAGCATTTGATACTGCTTTTAGCACATCATGACTACTACAATCTACTTAGTTATCAATATAAAATATAGTATATAAAATCAGGCATCCACTTATCTGGTTATTCAATTTCCACGTTACTTCATCCCATCCCAAGATTACTTCAATCATAGTTCTCACTTGGAAAGCAAAACTGATATGAATAAACCAACATAAAAACAAGAACGTACCTCAATATTATAGATGCCAATTTTTCCATCAAAGGAAGATGCTGACATTACCCCAGGTATCTTAGGATACCAGTGAACGTCAAAATTCCAGTTGGTCCCAGCTGGCAATTCGCAGACAATCTTTGCCAAAACAAAAATAATGGAAAAAAAAAATAGTCACTATCGAACAAACAATCTGTAAATAATGAATATAATCCAAGGGTTACTTGCAAAATCAGTCAAACAATCTTGAGCAGGAGAAAAAAGGACCAAACACCACCTCTCCAGTAATTGTGTCCCAGCATATAGTGCGAGTATCTTTGCCACAGGTAAGCAAGTAAGAGCTATCATTGGGACACCAAGACATTGCAATTACACCTAATTGGAAAATTCAGAAAATATAGTCTTGTCAGCTATGCTTAAAGGTGAAATAGCAAGCTACACTGAAAAATTGAACCTACAAAGAATAATCCATAGACTATAAAATATACAAAATACCAGATGTGCCACCATCTAATTTTCTGAATACAGCTTTGAGCCAGAAACGACATAATAATCACACTATCTTAAACTTGTGAAAATATCACTAGGAAACAAAGCAGCAGGGTGGAGAGAAACATATCAAAGATAAAATCTAAAACCAATGGATCCACTCACAGACAACTTGCCATTGCCAGCAACAAGTAAAAAATTTAAATTTGTTAACACACAATTACAAGGTGCGTTGAATTGGAAATATCAAATATGGGAACCTAATGTGGAACTTATGAGGACCTTGGGCTCTCTAACCCAATAAGATAGCTTTTGGGGTGAGATTTTCCTAAACATCTCTGTCAATTGGTAGCAAACCCTTCCATTATCCCAATTGCATTTGTGCAGCATAGGCAATGATGCTGATAAAGAAATTTTAGAACATTAGGAAAATACCAGCTTGTATGGGGTGCAGGACATGATAGAATCTTAGAACTCAATGAGCAAGTATAGGACTTGAGTCCCAAAAAGGAAACGTGGGTGTCATTCTCCCAAAGGATCCTATGGGGACTAAGTCAAAACAGATTATCACTAAAATCAGGTGGTTGGTTTGAGCAAACACCAAATATACCTTAATTTTTTGCCAGATTTACCCATGATTGTCATAGCTGCCGAAAGGGCTGTGAAGTTATCTCCTTCGACCTCAATTATAATAGAAAATTAAAAAAAATGCATAAATCAGACTAAGTGTTTGTTAGGTTCCACTCCAGAATGCACTTTGGATTAGTGAGTTATGATAATTTCACCCTCCCTCTTCATCTTCATATCTGGATCACATGGACATCATTTTGTACAAAATTAAGAGAATAAAGGGACCTAAAAAATTTAAAAATAAATGAATTTTTGGATATCCATAAATAACATGTATAACCTGTACAGACCAAATAAAAGCTTCACTATCTATTTGATAATGCACTCAAGGTAAACATATAGCACTAGAACTAGCAAAGGCAAAAATTGACAAATAAACATAACCCATCTAAGTAGATTAGCAAGTCCCAAATCAGCCAAGCTAATATGCTTACTAAACTAAAGGCAATCCAATCCTATCTTAAATGCAATCATGAAAATCTAATTTAACAATCCTGACTTAGCAGCTTACAACTCTCTGAGTTGTTTCACTGTTGGAGGAGCCAAGAATTAAAAATCACATTAAGAGAAACGGTGCACAAATAATAAAATTCACCACCTATCCAGAACTATCTGCCAGCATACATGTCTGGTTTATTCATTTCCGTTCGAGAGATTAAACCATGGTCCATGGAAAGAGAAAGCAATGGTAAAAATATAACTATCAATCTAGACTCAGAACTCTCAGCCATTCATTTCCCTCTTGGCTTTTTCCAGGTGTGGGCAAGTGAAGGATGGAGGAAGAAAAGCAACCAAGAAAGTGTAGAATGATGGCTCGGTGTACATAGAGAAAGAAGCAAACAAATGATGCCTATGGAATAATTGCAAAGAATCATATATAACTCGCCTAAGGGCAGTTGTCAATACCTTTACTATGCCCCACAAACTCCTTTAGTGGTATCATTATGTTCCTCATATCCCAAAGCTGCATCAATATTTTCACATGGTCAAACCTTATCGGTCAACAAAATAAACAGTTACTTCATCTCCAAATTATATACCCTCAAAGCAGGAGAACCATCTTCATCTGAAGCAACAACAAGCTGTGTGGCAATATCAGGATGCCACTGTAAAACAGAGCACCGTCTTCTAACTGAATCTGAAAAGCTGTCGTTTCAAATATGATACACCAGGTTATCAAAACTCTCGTTTTCAAATTAAAAAACAAAAGCAAAAGAAAGTGAATCAATAATTGGCCATCAATTTACCTTATCACTGGCTTTTGCTTCTTTAGATCCCAGACCACTGAAAATTTTCAAAAGGTTATAAAAGACATAGGACTCTAACCACCATATGGTTGGGAACAATGTACAGAAAATTCTGATAATCTTAGCTCACCAGTGGTCCCATTATAAGATGTTGATGCTAAAATATGCTGAACTTTACTATTCCACGATAAGAATGAAACTTCCCCCTGGCTAGCAGATCCAGTACCCTGCGCCATAATTATATACACTAAGTTGTGCATACTTAAAACTCTACAATAAATATAAAGACAGACATTGAAAGATAGAGCAAAGATTATCATGCAAAAAGCTGACCTTGAGTGACGGAAAATGAGTGGGCTCTGAAGGATTGACCAAATCCCATATGCAAATTTCACCATCATCAGCCCCAGATGCAAGAAGATTTGGTGCAATAGAATTAAATTCAAGACCACGAACCTGAGACATAAAAATCAGAGATAGAATTTTTTCAACATTTCAAGAAAATAATACATATTCTATATGAGAAAAGGCATTTACAAACTGCAGGCTCACTCAAAATAGGAAAAGAAAACTTACAGGTCCTTTATGCCTTACAAGGTGTGCCACAGAAGCATTTTCATTCGCCTCCGAACTGAGAAAATCCATCAAAAAGGTAAGTTCATGACAGGAGAAATTTTGTGTACAACCATCAAATCCAAAAATCGCAAAACCCATACAGTCAGTTTTACTAATCTTTGGATCAATAATTTAAATCAAATCAAAGAGAATCTACAAACTAGCAATTACGCTCCCTTTAGTTTCCAAAGGACAATTGCTATCCTTTATTTTCAAGACAGCCATAAAATACATAATAGTTTGAAAGTACATCATTTTTGAGTTAGCTTCAATTATCAATTAATCAATTAATAGAAGCAAAATAGCCAGCATTGAAATCACCTTTCACTTGCATCAACGGAAAGAGACAACCATCCATCTAATTCCTCAGCGAAAAATGAAAAACAACTAACGTTCAATTCACAACAAATCAAATTTAGAACGATTTGCAAACAACAGTGCACAACTTCAACAATAAATCATTGTTCATAATTTAATCTGCATCTCTTTTCCTTACATATTTTCTTACCATAAAGACCACCAAACCTACTCTAGAAGAAGAAGAAAGATTTTGTTTCAACATGCACCATTAAAAAGAAAAATCAATGACCGAACACAAAAGCAAAAGAAACTAGAAAGGATTACAAAGAGAAAATGCACTATACAATTAGCGGCACTACTATATCAAATAAAATTCCTATTCTAACGCAAAATAACGTGACATCAAGTGATTATTCGGAAATATTCAAGGCACTACACAGAATAACATCACAGTTCATGAAAATTGCCAAATTTCGAGTTGAATTCAATTGGCATAAAGAACTTATAATCGAATATATCTTTATCCCACTCCATTTCCTGAATTACTTGACTTTTAATAAATATCTAATTCGTGCATCTAGAGGCGGGGTACTAATCAGTTCATAATCCTTGAAAGCCATTCAGCGTGCATCCAGTAACACACTGACCAACGGAGTTTCAAATTCTCTTGTCGAACCTCTAATGGCAGGTCCCCTCATTCAATATCAAAGGTCGACAAAGAAACAAGGCTCTAAAGCAAAACTCAATTACCGGATCAGAGTAAGAGGATTCCAGACGTCAATGTTCCCATCAATCAGCCCACCGGCAATAAGGCCGAGACCGAAACCTTCAGACGCAGAACTATTCTTCCCCCAGGATAGACGATTGAACCGCTCGGAGCTGGGAACCTCGGCAACCGAAGGCAGTTCCTGATCGTCAGACTGGAAATCAAGCTTAAATATTTCAAGATTCGCAGAGGAGCTGAATGACAGATCAACCGCCCCAGCCATGGTTCCAGCCGCCATGTATGGCGCGTCCGGCGCCAGAGCCACAGAAGCCGATCGATTCACCCCTTTTATGCACGCCATTGGATTTGGCAACACCTAATCTCCCCCAACTAAACACAAATTGCAGTGGTCACTAAGAAAAAGAAAAACTGGATCTTCGAGATGGAAAATTGCTAAACAACAATAGGGCAGATTTGGATCTGATCTGTGAAATGTGCATGCGAGAGTGCGAAAAACACTCTCTCCCACGCTTCGCCCTTCTTCCTCCTCCTCCTTGCCTTCGTATTCTTATTCTTCGCTTCCGTTTGTGTTTCAATATCAAATTTTGTATTAACAAGGTTTATGGAAGCGTGTTCGAGCTTATTTTTTCCGAGTTAATCTCTTCACGTTGTGAGAGGCACAACTTCAAGTTTGGATCACAGACACAGGTAAGGGTAACTTTGTCCTTGATGGACAACTGTCAAAGCTAGTGTATGAGGTGTAATTAGGGACGACACACCAGATCCTACCCCAATTAGAGCTTGACATGTAAGACGTAATATGTGATTAAAGAATTTTTTTTTCTTGGTGTTCTGAATTTGGAAGCTAACTGATGAATTAGCAGAAAGAAATAGAATTGTCAACTTCACCGAGTTTTGTCAATCACATCATTCATTCCCAGGTTTTATGGTTATAGGTCGAGGGGTGAAGCGTCAACCAGTTAAAGCTCATAAACTTTTATTTCATTTTATGTACGTTTAATCTATTTCATTTTTTTATACGAAAAAAAAATTAAATAGGTATAGTTATCCGTCATTTCAGCGCATATCTTTATAGTTTGAAGAATATTTATAAAAAAAAATTACAAGATTGTTTATCAAAATAACTCTTAAGATATCAGGAGAAATTTAATTCATATTTTTATAAAATATAAGTTTATTTCTTATTATTTATACATATTATCATTGGCTTATTCATGTTTTATTTTGTATAAGAAATTTTTAGCAAGAGGTTAGATTTACTTATAATTTAAAGGTAGGACAAAATCTTTTTTCTCTTAGATAATACTAATATCAGGTAAAGTGGGCAGTCTATTACCCCCATGCGTAAAATCTAGATACCTAAGAGTTAAGATGTCTCCTTAAGTATCATGACTATAACTACAATAAAGTAATATTTTTAAAAAATTAAATATATTTTAAATAATTAAATATCTTATATTTTTACTGGTTAAACTCATTAAGTATAAGTGAATTATTAAGTTAGAAGTGTACTAGGCCAACTCTAAATAAGCCAGCGTCAAAGTGGGATCACAGGCCCAAAATCAATGGCCACACAAGGCCCAATAGCCCTTCAATCACAAATAATCAAGTTCTGGCCCAAAAAAATCAAAGACACACAACATAACCCCTAACATTTCCAATGTCCCATAAAATCCAGAATCATTCAATGGATGATATCTATGACCAGTGTCACTATCAAAATCTTTAAAACAAGGCCAAATCCAACTTCACCTAATGTAAATTTGCGTAGCAAGTTCACAAAAGATTATCAAAGACCACTATACAAAAATCATATGTTCTAATGGGACAATTTAAAAAAATTAATAAATATAGAAAATATATATAATATTTATGATAAATATCAACTCTCAAATTAAATATTATGTATATTAATAACTATTTATAAATTATAAATAATGTATAGTTCATTTCTCCATGGAATATACAGATATAATTTCTCAAGAGCTTCCTAGAGACCAGAGCTTATTTTTTACATTTAGGGGAGCATGCACTCCGAACCAACAAAAAAATGTCATTGCTTCATTTATAAAATGAATTATATACTTTACAAACAAAACAAACGTATGAGGATAAATAGGGAGGATGGAAATTAAGAACTTTGTAAGAATATTAATGGAAATTAAATATTTTAAATATATAAATATTGAAGTCTAAGTTGTAAATTTCAAATAAATTTCAGTTATAAACCTATTCTTATTTTGTACTCATCTAATTCTTAATGTACGATATAATTGAAAAATTAATCTTAGTCTTAAATATAAAATACATATTTTCTATATTTATTAATTTATTTTTAATTTATCCATACTAATATTCTCTCAACAATAATTAAGTAAGATAATGAGAATAAAATTAAGAAATATAATTATAATATTTTAAAAAAAAATATGTCATATTAACTAACTCAATTAATTTCTTTAATATAATTAGATTAGTTAAATATGTCTTATATTAGATACCATATCATTCTTATAGAATCCTTAATTTGTGACTTTACCCCAAAAAAATATCACAAAGCCAACTTTGTTTAGGGTCTAACATGTAAATGGATAGAGTTTGTTGCATATGTGATGAGCAGGTGAGGGAATCATATTGATTTTGACTAGGAACTAAAAGGATTAGATTCAGATGCAATAATTCGTCACGTGCATCATATGATGTTATTTGGATCCTCTAATTAAAATTAAATACACAGCTCACTCGTGCATAATTAATTTATAAATTTAATTATTACATGCCTGCCTGCAAGTTGTCATTTTGTTTAAGGATGATGTGAGCATGCCAGAATGCCCCTCGACACGTAAATGGGTATGTGTTTTCTTGTCAAGTTGATGCTTATACACAAGTGGAGCAACAAAAAGTCTATTGTTCACATGTGTTTATTTTCTCCATAATCGTGCATGTTTTGGTGGCTTTGTCTTTTAGGTTGTTGATCAAACAGAGATAATAATTAAATTAATATATTTTTAATTATATATATAGAGAACAAAAAATAATGATGGTAGACCAAATAAAAAAAAGGGATAATTAATCATTCAATCCTATAATCTATGCTACCTCCATTTCAAATATAAGAAATGACTTGTAGAATCCTATATATGTTTCAATATATAAGGCATCTTATGAAGTTACAATACTCCTCTCAATCTTAAATATAATAATTAATTAAGAGTTTATTTTTATCATAAATATAAAAATTTTATTTTTAAAATTTATATATTTTTTAAATTATACATATTAAAGATTTTATTTAAGGGTAATTTTAATGTGAGTGATTAAAAAATATATTTTAAAGAAACTATATACTTTTTTATAAATAAATAATGTAATTAATTTTTTTAATAATTAAAACTAATTATTTAACTCTTATATCAAAGATTGGGGAGAGTCGTGATTAATAACTTAATTTGCATCTGAAATGTCCCTAAGAGCATATCAAACTTACTCACTCCTTACGTAACAAATTTGGTAGAATTAAAGAAGGGCAAAGTTAAAAAAATTTGAAATATTAGCCAGCTAACTATTTTTCTTGAACCATATGTTACTTTATATTCCAATATTAAATTGTATTCAACACTTTGAATTATTTTTTAAAATTTGTATATAATTATATTCTTAAAATATAAAGTAATTTTTTTATAATTTTATTCTTAAAATATTTTTTAATAGCACTTAAATAACACATTATAGTATAGAGCATTTGTTAACAAGTGGAATATAGAGTGAAGAAGGTGAATCATAGAGAATGAATTTTTTCTAGTATATAAATTTTTAGAAAATAATTAAACTTATTTACAATTTAAAGTAGTACAAAATCTTCCTTACTCTTAGGTAATACTAATGTTAGATAGAGTGAGCTGTCTATTATTTTCATGTACAAATTTAAGTACCTAAAAACTAGAATATTATTTTAAATATCACGATTAAAATTATAATAAAATAATACTCCTTAATAATAAAATATATTTTAAATGATAGTAAATTTTACCCTTTTTATTAGTTAGACTTATAAATAATATGTACAGAATGAATATTTTGATCTTGCCTTGTACTTTTTAAAACTGGCGGGTCAGAAGGGGTCTGGTCGCTTTTATTCAGTTCAAGTTTTGTGTGAATCTGTGATTCACTTGTGCTTGGCCAAGCACTTGTCCCTTAATTAAATTGTCGCTTTTAAAAACTTGATGATAAAAACATAAAAAGCACATTTAAAATTAATATAAATTGCTTCATTATATATAAATTTGGTTCAAACACAAGTATCCACTCAAAAAAAAATTATGGTAAAAACTAAAAGCAGATCTTGTAAAATAATTAAAACTATGTATGTTTATATATGTGAAATAAATTGATATTTAATTTTAAAACAGACAAAAATTAAGGAACTGCATATTTTACATGCCTGGCATACGCCATTCGACCCTCATTTTCAGGTCTTCCCCCAGAAGAAAAGGGAGCAAGATTTCTCCATAATTCACTTCTTTCCCTTTTTTTATTTGTTTTTTTTTTTCCAGTTTGGACATTCTTTTGTGACAGTGACGCTATCTAATTAAAGAAAAAATTACATGAGAAAAAGTAAAAGATCCGGGTAGTTGGACGATGAGGGATCACTATTTGATAGCAAACGCCACGTGCATTTTCCTATTACAAAGAATGATGTCAGATATTATTGATTACTAAATAAAAGTACACCTTTAAATATGAATTTAAATTTTAATTCATATTTTTATTAAAAAAAGTTTTGAATTGAAAATTTGATCGGTGAGAAAGATTTAAATTAAAATACTATTATCTTATATCATAATTATAAGAGTTAAATAATTTTTTTTAAAAAAATTTATAATCTACCTCCTAAAATATTTTTATATGATTATATATTTATTAAAGAGTCATCATTAAAAAGTTGTTCAAATGTATATGATAAATAATATTTTAAAAAATTAATATATAATTATTATAAATAATTAATTTAATTAATTTTTTTAATCTATTTAAATTAATTACGTGTATAAAATTTTATCCGGTCATCCTAACTAACTGAATTTTCAACCCGATTTTGCCCCAATTCTCCTAAACAATTAGCTACATATATATCACCCAAACTTTAAGTGGTATATATATAATTTAGTTCTTTTTTTTTTTGCCCTGCTCTCTTTGGTGGCCATGGAAATTGGAGCGTTTGTTATGGAAACAAGTCAATTCATATATATATATATATATATATATATATATAAAAGGGAGAATGGCTGGTCCTTAATATAATGAGTCACTGAACTAATATAACTAAATTAAAAATATTAAATAAATTATTTAATTATAAAAACGTAATTTGAAATTCTTAAAATACTTTCATGTAATAATATATGTATATTTTATATGTTAAATAGATTAGTATGAAAAAATGATAATAAGACTAAAAATAATGCTTTAATTAGCTTTTATATTTTAAAATAGAGGTATATAAATCATGTAAAAAAGGCATTTTTTTTACTCGACCTCGATGAACATAACGATTGGGTGGATGATCGGTTTCAGAAAGGAAAAAAGGCATGGGAAATGAGGTTGAGAGCGCAGTAATAACGTATGGGAAGTCCACAAATACAGTGAGACAGGGAGACGTGTTATGTTTGGATGCGGATGAGAAGGGCTAACTCAGTGAGATTTGGTTGAGGTCACGTGAACGACAAAGACAAACTATCTACTTGGTGGTGGTTCCTCCCACACCACATTATCTTCTGTAACCTACGTAATGAAAACATGGTTGGCTGTTCCTCACTTGCTAATAACTTGTCCTAAACAATGACCCTTTTATTGTTACCCTTTTGATGTAATATATGTGCCCCCTCCTTCACGTTCTTCTATTCTTCTCTCCCACTCAACAACCCCCTTTTCTCCTTATAAATACCCTCCTTCCCTTCCTCATTTGCTCTCTCGATATCCATCTCTCTTCCCTTTTCTTTCTCTCTCTTTCTCTCCCTCTATATACATTGCAGTGTCGAATAGCCGCATCCCACACCAGCTTCATTATACATTCAGTGTTCCATCCCCTGAGATTATTATTCAAGAAGAACTAGCAAACATGGCTATCGTGAGCACTCAAAGTACCTTGGCCCTTACCTTTGGCATCCTCGGTAATATTTACATATTCATGTGGTCCTTTTTTCCCTTTCTATCATCGTATCTTTGTTCTTTTTTCCTTTTCCTCGGCCTCTTCAATTTCTTCTACCACTTGGTTTTTGTGCATTTTCTATCTTTGCTGTTGAACTCTCCGTGTGCTTCCAAAGTGATTTATGGGAAAGTTTTTGTTAGTCCTACATCAAGGAAAACTCACAAGAGAAATGAGGTTTATAAGTCCAAGGGACCTTCCCACCCACTAATAGGCTAATCTTGTACGATGTTGGATGAACTCGTGCTCACAACAAGTTCAGTTGCTATTAATTATATGGTCATGATGCTGTTCTGGTACCAAAATGATGCTGCTGGTTTGGAGCAGCAACACTAGATTCTTATAGCCTTTACTAATGAATTGTTTGAACTACGTATGGAGATTCTGTGTGTGTGTGCATATGAATGATCTAATACACCTATCAACTTGTTTAAATATGCTATTCTTTGTTATAGCCAAGCTGGGGTTAAATATTGTTCTTGTGTTTGGATTCTCAGGGAACGCCATATCCTTCCTGGTATTTTTGGCACCTTTGTAAGTATATATATAACTTTCCCCCTTCATTTTTCTCAAGTAATTATACAACTAATACATTAATAATGATATAAAATTAACTTGGAAAATGAAAATATATATCGAAGGCCAACATTTTACCGGATATTCAAGAAGAAATCGACGGAGGGATTTCAGTCAATCCCATACCTGGTGGCGCTATTCAGTTGCATGCTATGGCTCTACTACGCGTACCTGAAATCCGACGCCGTTTTGCTCATCACCATCAACTCCTTCGGCTGCGTCATTGAGGTCCTCTACATACTCCTCTTCATCACCTACGCCTCCACCGACGCCAGGAAGTTGACCATCAAACTGATAGGAGCCATGAACTTGGGCTCCTTCGGTCTGATCATGTTGGTGACGCAATTTGCTGTGCATGATGCTTCCCTTCGTGTTCATGTGCTCGGTTGGATTTGCGTTTCGATTTCTGTCAGTGTCTTCGCTGCTCCTCTCAGCATCATGGTCAGTAATTCAAATATCTTCATACTCACGTGTTTTTGTTTTCATGCTTATCACCGAACACTATGGTTTTGGTACAACCAACTAGCTACTTGGATTTTAGTATAATTTCCCACATAAAACCAAATATATTGTATGTTCATATTCTTTATTTCACTAGTTCAATTAAATTTACTCTGTGTGTGTGTGGTTTACTGCAGGCACAAGTTATTAGAACAAAGAGTGTAGAGTATATGCCATTCACGCTGTCATTTTTCCTCACATTGAGCGCTGTCATGTGGTTTGCTTATGGCCTCTTCCTCAGGGACATATGCGTCGCAGTAAGTTTATATCTGTGTGTTATGAGTCTTAAATCGGGAACCTCGAGGCTCTCTCACCTAACAATCTAGCCTTTTAACGGAGACAAAATGTTTGTGTAGGTGCCGAACGTGCTGGGATTCGTGCTGGGGTTGATTCAAATGGTGTTGTATGGGATTTACAGAGATGAAGGGAAGATGAAGAAGGAAGGAGAGAAAGAGGTAGGCATGGAGGGAGTGAAAGAGGTGGTGATAGGAGTGAGCCAGAGGGGAAGTAGTGAGGTGTTTCCAGACCCAATGGGATTGGCTGTTATTGCAGATGATGATGCTAATAACGTTGATGTTGCCGAGTTTAAGGATTGTCCTGTTTGAGTTGCCGGATCAACATGTGTTTTTCAGTTAAAAGGAGATAAAGAAGAAGAAAGAAGAGAAGGAGAAGTGGTTATACATCTTATATACAAACATATAGCCAATTGGTTATTGCAATTCTGATCTTTCTGATGATCACCACAACACCAAACGGGATATCAACACTTTATTTGCTTTTTGTCTTCCGCTTCTTGTTATTTTCCTACCAGGTTTAATTTTCCTTATATATCATCGTTGCGTAATTGTAACTTTAATTTCTATAAATGGAAATTTTGATGTTACTTTTACTGCAGATATATATCCATCACCTTCTTCTGTGGAGAATCGTTTGGTTTTCTTCTTTACACATTTCGTTTCGGTGAGTTACGTACGTTAGGTATTGAACTATTATAGAAATATGAATGAGAGCCTCACAATTATTATCAATATGACTCATCATTTCATCATCACCTCCATCAACTTCATGCTATTTTCCTTCGTCATAATGATAAATAAAAAAATTATTTAATTCCAAAACACATGGAAAAAGCTTCCAAACAAGGAGTTAAAAGCAAGATGATATATATACATATGAGGTAGTTATATCTAAAGCTGACAAAGTGGATCGTGGATCAAGTGGGGTAGGTTCAAGTAGGTATAATTCCTCAAGCTTTGCTCATTTTTTCAACTTGATCCTTTGAAGTTCATGAATTTCAAGATCTTTCGAATAGCAGATGGAAATAAGAACCAAACATGAACAGACACAGAAGAAAACGAGGGAAAAAATATTTAACGAAAATGAATGTAAGAAGAGAGAAAGAGAAAAGCAAGCACATGAAGGTACTAACGAGAGATCAGTGGTGATTAATTAATTTGGATGGCCGTGGGCGGCGGCGTGGTTGGCTTCGACGGGAGGAGTGTGGCGGTCGAAGGGAAGCTTGAGTTTGCTTAGAGAAGAAGGTGAAGAAGGAACAAGCTTAAGATCCTCACAGTTGCAGATCTCCACCATGAATCCATCAGGATCGTTGAAGAATATCTGATCCATTACAGTCCTGTTTTCTATTTCCATCGTCTTCTTCATGTGCTTCACATTCATCTTCTTCAACCTCTCCTCCATTCCTTCCATGTCCTCACACTGAAAAGATATATGATTGTCCTGAGGATCCAAGTGGTGAGTATCAGAAGGCAATTTCTCGTCGTCCTCGCACTGAACCAAGTGGATTCCTACTTCATAATTAAACAACCAAGCTCTTTCAAAATCCAGAACTTGAGGCCTCTCCATCACCACGAACCCTAAAACCTTCGTGTAGAGCTCTATCGATTCCTTCACATCTCTGCAAACCCTCGACACATGATTCAAAGCCTTCAATGGAGCTACTTCTTCTTCTTCTTCTTCTGGTTTTCTTTCACCGTTTGGTTTTCTTTCACCGTTTCTTTCTCGAACCTCTTGCGTCTCTGCCATTTTTCTTATGGTAATCACTTACTGGTCTGAGATTTGGGAGGGGTTAGAGATGAAGGTGATGATGAACAATAGTGGGATGAAAAACTGAGGCTTCTTGGCAATGAGGTTGATGGACACGTAGGGGATACGTGGGTGAATCAGAGGACGACACGTCGTTGTGTTTGTCCGGGTGAGTGGGCTGATGAATTTACTGCGTATGGAGGGATTCACAAGGTGCCGTTTTAATTGTTTTGTTGTTTTGAAATCAAAAGTTAGCAATAGACAACTGGATTTCAAGGTTGATGAAATTAAACAAGTTACCCTAAAACAACATTATGGCTTTTGATTGCTAACCTGGACGTATGAATAATTTTCCTTATATAATTTTAGAAAAATTACCATAAATCTAAAAATACAATTATCAATCTCAAATGAATAATTATAGGTAGTGAAACTTATCATTATATGTTATTACTTATTTATAAGATTTTTTATAATTATATTTTTTTATATAATTGTTTACTTTTGTGAGATTCACCATCTTAGAAATGCTTTGTTTTGGGAGAAAGTCTATTTAGAAATACTTTGTTTTGGGAGAAAGTCTATTTAGAAATACCAAGGGAAACTCTTACTATTTTTTAACTTGGGAGGAATTCTCAACCAAGAAACCATGTTTTCTTATAGGTAGACTAAAGGAGGATACTGTGAACCACCCGGCCCACACGAGTTCCTTATTGATATTCATAGTTATTGGGCTTGGTCTCTTTCACTACGAGAAAAAATTGACAACTTTAGTTTGTGTTACCTATAAGTTCAATTGATAAAAATATAAGATATATAATTATTTATAGTATGTTCAATTTTTAAGAAATATTATTTTATTATAGTTCTATTCGCGATACTTGGAGAGGTATTTTAGCTCTTAGGTGCATAGGTTTACACCTAAAAATAATAAACAGTTCATTCTACCTGACATTAGTATCGCTTATGAGGAATAAATATTTCGCCTTACCCTTAAATTGTGAGTGAGTCTAACCATTTTCTAAAAAAAATTTATATAAAAAAGGGTTTGTGTTTGGATATCGAACAAAAAGCTAACAACTAGCTAATAAAAGTTAGTTAAATTAGTAAAGAGTTTGATCATAATTCATATAATTGTGAGTTTAAATCCTGTTACTAATGTAAATACCTTATTAGTAGATGATCTATAAATACTTCTATAAATACTCTTTAAATCTGGAGGTATGTCTTAGTTTTGGTAAGCCATGATACCCAAATTATCTAAATTTTTCTATAACCAAAACAATTCTGACAGATAGGATGACTAAATACATAAAGAATAACTCCAGTAAATCAAATTCAACTATTTATTAATCATAATTATTAATTTACTTTTAAGATTTGATACAATACTCTCTTTGTTCCTAATTATTAGGCAATTTTTTAAAGTGTATTATTTATAATTTGTTTAATCCCTAAATAGTATTATTTTATTGTAATTATATTCGCGACGTTTGGGGAGACATCTTAACTCTTGGGTGTTTAGGTTTACATCTAAAGGTAATGACGAGTCGCTCTACCTGACATTAATATCGTCTAAAATGAATAGAGATTTCGCCCTACTCTTAAATTGTGAGTCAGTCCAACCCTTTTCTAAAAAAAATTATATAAAAAAGGGTTTGTGTTTGGATATCGAACAAAAAGTTGACAACTAGCTAATAAAAGTTAGTTAAATTAGTAAAGAGTTTGATCATAATTCATATAATTGTGAGTTTAAATCCTGTTACCAATGTAAATACCTTATTAGTAGATGATCTATAAATACTTCTATAAATACTCTTTAAATTTGGAGGTATGTCTTAGTTTTGGTGAGCCATGATATCCAAATTATCTAAATTTTTCTATAACCAAAACAATTCTGATAGATAGGATGACGAAATACATAAAGAATAACTCCAATAAATCAAATTCAACTATTTATTAATCATAATTATTAATTTACTTTTAAGATTTGATACAATACTCTCTTTGTTCCTAATTATTAGGCAATTTTTTAAAGAGTATTATTTATAGTTTGTTTAATCTCTAAATAGTATTATTTTATTGTAATTCTATTCGCGACGTTTGGGGAGACATCCTAACTCTTGGGTATTTAGGTTTACGTCTAAAGGTTTTGACGAGTCGCTCTACCTGACATTAATATCGTCTAAAATGAATGGAGATTTCGCCCTGCCCTTAAATTGTGAGTCAGTCCAATCCTTTTCTAAAAAAATTTATTGTGTTTGGATATCGAACAAAAAGTTGACAACTAGCTAATAAAAGTTAGTTAAATTAGTAAAGAGTTTGATCATAATTCATATAATTGTGAGTTTAAATCATATTACCAATATAAAGACCTTATTAGTGGATGATCTATAAATATTTCTATAAATACTCTTTAAATCTGGAGGTATGTCTTAGTTTTGGTGAGCCATGATACCCAAATTATCTAAATTTTTCTATAACCAAAACAATTCTGACAGATAGGATGACTAAATACATAAAGAATAACTCCAGTAAATCAAATTCAACTATTTATTAATCATAATTATTAATTTACTTTTAAGATTTGATACAATACTCTCTTTGTTTCTAATTATTAGGCAATTTTTTAAATTCCTATTTAGTCCTAAATATTACACAAAGTTTCAAAACAAAAATTATCTCACACTATCCTGATATAAAATTAATCTGTCTATAACATGTTTACTTAACTCTAAATTATGAAATTAGATATTTCCACGTTTACAAAAATATAATATTAGATTATGAGATTAAATGGAAACTTTAAGGCACATCAATTTTACATCACATAATGTCTTGGTTTAACAAATTATTGAAAGAGATTGGAAAACGAGTTGAGGAATAAATAGTGAGGGCTTTAAAATTTTGGGAACCCAACCTGAAATAAAATATCTCTGGCAAAAAAAACTTAAAATTAAATATAATCATTGGTATCAATGCTAATCAAAATCAAAATTAGCATATTAAAATAAAGTATAAATTTTTTAAACAACTGCATTATTTAAATTTGACTCATTTATTAAAATATTAATATATTCTATTTCTTTCAAAAAGTTTACCTTGTAAAACAATGCACACAAATTATTGAAGTAGAAAATTGTATTTGACTAACACTTGCATAATCTTAATATTCTACAAAATCTTAAATATAAAAATTTATTTTATTTTATCTCTTAATTTTATAAATTTTTTGAACTCTCTTTATTGATTGTACATGTTAAAATAATTTTATTAAGAATAAGTATAATATATTTAATTATGAAAAGCATTATATAGAATTAATATATATTTATTAAAAATAATTAATTTAATTATTTTTTTAATTTATTTAAATTAATTATATGGTGAGTAGGAATAGCTTTAGTGAATTATGAATAATACAACTTCCCTGACCGAAAAAAAGGAGCGTTGAGGAAGAAGTCTCGTCATTTTGACAAACAAACAATCCATCATAATATACGAACAACCAAAAAGGCAATGTACCAAAATGGCCATAACTTCCATATTCTCTGTGGTCTCCCCACACAGAAGTCAGCGAAGTGTCTAGTAAAAGACACCCCAAACCCACACATACGTGTTTTTTTCTTTTCACACTCCTATGTTTTCGAGACAAGAACAACCATACGACAATGTCCCAACCCAAGTCCAATCTCTACGCAAAGCGACAGATCGGAAACTTTGCTTCATTATTATTCCTCTTTTCTCCTCTCAATCGTCTTGTTCTATTTCCACCATCACCACCACTCTTACTAGTCACTACAACACACCCACCCCTATTAACCACACAACCGAGGACACTCAACAACAACAGCAACAAACAACTACCCCATTTTTCACCACCCGTCACCACCATAGCCAGCAATATTGAAGCCCCCACCACCATCGCCTCTCAAACCACTGAGATTTATAGCAGAAACTTGCTTTGTCATATCCTCTCCTTCGTCTTCTTCATTGGGGATATGTATAGGGACGTGTCTAGCTGCAACACCTACAACTATGGCGACTCGGTCTATTGGGACGCTCGTTATATGCAAGAGGGTGGCTCATTCGACTGGTACCAGCGTTATGCCGCTCTTAGGCCTTTCGTTCGTAAATACATCCCTCCCTCTTCTCGAGTTCTCATGGTTGGTTGTGGCAATGCCGGTAAATTTCCTGACTCACTCTTGCCCCTTCTGGGTTTTGCTTTTTATCGATTGGTTTGTTTTGTGTTGTTCTGAGATGGGGTTTTAGCTGCTTGGTTTTGGTGAATTAAGCGAAAAGAAAAGTATTTAAGGTGTTGTTTTCTGGTTTGACTACTAATATAAATCAAATCCTTTTGGTTTCTGGTTTTCTCGATTGTCATGAGATGGGGATTTGGCTGGTAAGTCACTGCACAGTTGTTGAGAATTGGGGAGAAAATTAAAGAATCCGGGGATGTCTTTTCTGGATTAATTTTTTATATAAAGTTTATGGTTCTCTTTCTGTCTCTGAAAGGTTCGTTTTTTCATGAATAAAAATCCTAATCTATTTTCGAGGCTGGTCTTATGAGTATCTAAACTTGAAGCTTCGCCAGATACAGGGCTGTTCTTATTATCTCCTTCCATTTCTGTATGTATGCGGTAACTGTGGCTGTTACATGAGGCCGACATGTGATAGTAAATCTGGTATTTTATTGATGATGGTACCGTTTTATTGTTTCAGGGTATCAAAAGAACAGAGTTTATGTTGTTTTAACACAATCCGATTATTTGAATCATTTGACTCTATTTGTGTCCTCCTAATAATAACTCTAAGTTGTTTCTTATAAATAGGCCTATAGGTAGTATTAATCATCTCAAAGAAATCAAAATGACTTCCTAACTGGGAAGAACTTCTTTTCCCTTTCTCCTTTCAGTAGAAGTTCCATGTTTTTTTCCCTATCTGGGGCTGCAAACTTGGTTTGTTACTTCTGAGGTGCTCCACTATTATGGACTAGACTTGACTTTTTCAAGCTTTTTACTCAACGTGTAACTATTTATTGGTGAGATAAGGCTGAGGAAGAAACCTGCAATTCACTTCTTTAAGAAGAAACCTGTAATATAATGTTTAATTGGCTGGAGCTAAAAGGTGGAATGTGTTCATATAACTGAACCCGCTCCCATAGCTCCAGTTGGTTGCTGATTATTTAATGGAGACCCCAGAAAAAGATGTAAACCTCTATATTTCTCCTATTCCGGTTGGATACAACGGAACAGTTCTGTATGAGAGGCTCTCAATGAGGAAACTAGTGAAAGAAAACTTAGTAGCAGGCTTAAGAAACAGCTGAACCAGTAAAGAGGAAATGCTGGAAAGAAAATGAGAGGCCATTAAGATACTAGCTATATCCCTTCAGGATTCTTCAGAATTTCCTTGGCCTTCCCTCTCTTTATGCTGCCCAAAACATATTCTTAGGTTTTGTTTTGGAGAGGAAAAATGGAGGGAAAGGGAAGGGATGAGAATTTTTCATTTGGAAGTTTGTTATAGGGAGGGGGTAGAACGGATGATTTTTAACTAACCCTCCGATTTTCTCTAAAGTTCTCCTTGTTTTTATAATTTGGTGGATTTTGGAGGAGAAAGTTTTCACAAACAAGGGAAAGGAACGTGCCATTTAACCATCCCTTCTTTTCCTTTTTCTCGGTTCCCTTTCTTCCTCCTCCCCTCCTTACTGCCAAACATACCCTTCCATTTGTTTTTGCATCCTCTGCGTGTTCTTCACGTGTCCTGTCCTTTTCTCTAGAATCAGTTGCATAGCTGCCATTACTGCTGCCTTTTTCCCTACTGCCCCATTTACTCGTTTATATGTTCCAATGTGCTACGCCTGAGAAACTGGGCCTTAGCATTATTAGTACTAAACTTATTTGGAAGTCATAGAACGATCAAGTAATTTAATGCACAAAACAGAAAATGGTTTCAAGGATTTAAGCTGCATTGCATATTGCAAATGGATAATGGTAGTGTACTGCTGTCATTGTTTTATTTTCAGTTTAAATTTCAGGAAGAAAGTTTCTGCTCTATTAAAGAGTTAGGTCTTACTTTTACATGACTGGGGGATTTGAAATAATTTAGGTAATTGGAGATAGTTATTGGTCAAACTCATCTTAATTTTGTGGCTTCAATTTCCAAATCCAGTCTGATTCCTTTAAGAATTTTTCAGCTTGCTGGCCAAGCTTATATTTCTATTCTTTTTCTACTTATCTTCTTATTGAGTCATGCTTGTTACCTTTTTTTTCCCAATACGTAACTTTGAATCCGTGATACGTACTAGTATAAACATTTACTGTCAAAATAAGCCCTGCATTCCATCTAATATATATATACACGCACACATGTATGTATTGTTGACTATTTTACAAAATTTGTCTTTGAACTGGATTACCTAATATTCTAGAGACAAGTTTTGTTGTCAGAAATGCAGATTATAATCATCCATACCTTTTCATCTTCTTCTTCTTTATGTTTTAATGGGAGTTTTATTTTATGTTGAACTTGTCTTTTCTAAAGAAGCTTACAGGGAGAATTCTCTTTTGCTTTATAGTTATATCGGAGGATATGGTCAACGATGGTTATGAGGACATCATGAATATCGATATTTCAGCAGTCGCTATTGACATGATGAGAAAAAAACATGAGTACATCCCACAGCTGAAATGTATCATATCAATGATCTTATATTGATCCTTTTTTTTTATAGTCTTCATCAGTTGACCAAACACAAGCTAAATCCTTATGCAAGTTTCCTTGATGAATCCCAATAGATATGCAGATGGATGCCCGAGATATGAGCTTCTTTCCTGATGATTCATTTGATGGTGTAATTGACAAAGGTACGAGTCATTTACTTCGTTTAGTGAAAACCTTGTCAATTTTTTTAGAATATTTAAAAGGGAAAATTAATCTTTTGATCTCTATAATTTTGACTTGGTTATAACTCAAATTTCTAAATTTTAACTTGATGCAAATTAGTCTCTATAGTTTTGACTCAATTAAAATTTGGTCCTTAAATTTTAATACACTATAAATCAATCTCTATAGTTTTAACCATTTAAAATTTTAGTCCCTAAGCTTCATGAAATATATAATTTTATTTTCTAAAATATAGGGACTAATATTTTAAATAATTAAACTATAAAGATTTAGTTTCATTGAGTCAAAGTTCAGGACTGATTTATAACTAAGCCAAAACTATAGAGACTGAGTTGTTTCGAGTTTAAGTCTAGAGACTGAGTTACAACCGAGTCAAAACTATAAGGACAAAGAGATTAATTTTCCCAATTTGAAATCAATGACATATTTCATATACTGATGATGCTTTACTCTTACTGTACATTTACACCTGTTCTCCTTTGATGCTTGGGCTAGGAACTCTTGATTCATTGATGGTATGTACTTTATTATTGATTCTTGTAAACTCTTCTATGCAATATTTGCATGATCTAATCCTCAGATTTGCTTTATCGTCTTTAGTGTGGTACTGATGCTCCGATTAGAGCTGCTCAGATGCTTGCAGAAGTGTGTAGGTTGTAGACTATATAGTGAGATTGATTTCTTGAGATTTGTGCAAAAAATCTTTATATAAATACGCTTTATTTTCAAACTCTCACTATGGCTGGTTTCTTCTTTGTAGACTTCTAAAACCAGGAGGGACTTACTTGTTGGTAATCTTACTTCCATGGATGAAGCTTTAGTTTTATTATCACTTTATTGTGTTTCTCAAGTGTTCTGAGGACTCAATTTAGTATCTAATCGCCATGCGCAGATTACCTACGGTGATCCAACAGTAAGGATGCCTCATCTAAGACGACCAATGTATAATTGGAGAGTTACATTGTATAATATCCGTAAGTTCTTGACCTTTTCATATAATTGGGAAAATATCATTGGTAATGTGAAATTAGTTATCATGGGTTGCATAAAATTTTGTTGGTCGAACTGAGAGTCTAGATGGTGAGCTTTGGAACAACTGTAAGCTTGTCACCATGTAATCTAAAAGTTAAGGGATCGCCCTAAAAACCTGAGTCTAGATTTTGACCTTTGGATTGGTCAAAGTGAAGAATATAAGAAAAAGTTGGAAATTTTTATTATTCGTGACTACTGGTTAAGTTTGTTAGCAGTTTACAATCAAAACTGGCTTTATATTTAAGAACATAACTAATGAAGATATAACTGCAGAAAACGAATCATGTGGTGTTGGGGAATATAGATTGTCTGTTATGTTATTATAGAATCTTATGGTAAATACTTGAAAATTGCTGCAGCTAGACCTGGATTTCAAAAGCCAGAAAGTTGTAGTTCATCGAGGAAATCGTTTTTGGAACCGATTCCTCTAGATGAAAATGGATTGA
The DNA here is from genome assembly GCA_037074615.1 of Leucaena leucocephala. Lineage (NCBI taxonomy): Eukaryota > Viridiplantae > Streptophyta > Magnoliopsida > Fabales > Fabaceae > Leucaena > Leucaena leucocephala. Next base: position 3,029,429 of record CM073525.1, read on the forward strand.
TTCCAAAAGATTGGGTCCTGGAAGATCCAGATTCTCACTATATATACGTTTGTAGAAAGATGGACGATGCCGAGATAGACGATCAACCAACCTACCTGTTAATGGCCGATGTTTTATAGGCCGGCCGGCCAGTGGATGAAGGTAGCTTCTGTTCATGTTGTAATGTTTTGGAGTATACCAGACATTGATATGGTGGTTTTTAAGATTATGTTCTCTTGAATTAAACCAATGGTCTTAGGTTGTAGATGACTAAAATAAAAATCATTATGATCACCAAAGGGTTATTTCAGATTGTTACACCCATTTTGTACTATAATTTTTTATATCAGTTTGTGTGGATTTTTGTTGTATCATAAAAAATGTTGTCTTTTCATTCAACTCATATGTCATCACTTAATTTTATATCGTTTTTTTTCTTCGTTTTGAAAGAGAATTGCAGAGTTTTTTTTTATATAAAAAAGTTTAAGTAGGTTTAGCTAGAGTATAGACTAAGGTTAAAAAGAATTTTGAGTTAAATACTGTATATGGTCAAGGCGAGGCTTAGTTAATGGGCTCGGGCTAACACTGGACAATGATGATGGGCCATAAGTAGTTTGGACCTAAGCCCATTTGCATGAAAATATTTTACCCGTCCAAACTCATCTACAATGAAACAGATGGCCGTTACTAACCCATCGTCTGTGAGTTCAACTGGCGAATGGGTAAGACATGTGACCATTTGGAGCGTGTTCGATCTTTGGAGATTACCACTTTATTGTGATTCTACTCGCGGCGCTTGGGGAGGCATCATAGCTCTTGGGTACCTAGGTTTACGCCTGAGGGTCATATACGGCTTGTCCTCCCATCATTAGTATCACTTAAGAAGAAGAGAGATTTCGTCCTACTCTTAGATCATGAGTGAGACTAACTCTTTTTTAAAAATTTTTATACAAAAAAAAAAAAAGGATAGCCTTTACTATCGAAGGACTAGTTTTTCATAATATGTCATATTAAAATTTAAATAAGAGACATGTCCATATTCTAGTAAAAATATATATTTAGTCATTTAACTTTACATTTAACTTTACATGATATGTTATTAAAATCCCCTAATTTCTTGAAGTGTCTTTTTAGTCTTCAAATCCTAACACCATAATTAGTTTCATTAGTAAAAATTGTCAAATATTTAAATTTTAAATGTTGACAAGAAATTCATAAATACTAACATATTAAGTTTAATTTTTTAAAATAACAATAATTAATACAAAATGTATCATTTGATTAGGATACCAGAGATAAAAAAAATACTTAATATAACCAAGAGATTAAACTGAAATCTTGAATAAGAGTTAGGTGATTAAAATTATATTTTTACCTATTTCTTCTCTCTCTTCTTTTTGCCCTTTCCTTTTTAATTCTTCCAACCACACATTAAGACTTGGAAAGCCCCAGAATTAACCAAAAGCAAAAGATGCAATGAATTCATACCAATGTAGAGCACTTTTACCCTTACATGGAAAAGGGTGAGGCAAAGAGAGAGATGGAGACGGCAGCAAGCAAGAAATTTCATCTTCACATATAATAAAAAGGCAAAACGACAAAACTCCCAAAGTAATTCTTCTTCTTCACTTTTCCCCTACTTCTCTTGTTTTGGAAACCATCCTTTTGAATTTTCAAAATCCCTCCATTTACCCTTTTGCCACTTCCTATGTTTTCTTTTTCTTTCTTTCTTTTTTTGAAAAAATTAATGCAATTTTCCATATTCATATTCAATGCTTTCCTCTCAAGTCTAAAAACTCTTACTAGGTGAGCACCTACTTTTTTTGGTTATCTATTTATATATACATAATATGCTTGTAGGAAGCAAAATATAGTTTATAAATAGTATCAACTCGGTTTCCTTTGACTTTTGTGCTCTTATTTTGTGCTATCTAATATAGAAGTAATATGAAAATTAAAATAAATAATCTAGAGCATCCAAAAATTTTGTCAAAGCAACAAAATATTCAGTTATTAGCAATAGTCCAAGTTACCCAGATATTTATTTCAAAAAATATTTTAGAAGATACAAATTATCCCATTAGATTCTAGTAAGATTTCCCCCCTTCTCTTTTACCAATTATCAAAGTGAAAAATCCCATAATGAATTTTTTTACTAATTATCTGTTGGATTTCTTGGATTGCAAATTTTGTTCTCTCTCCCTTTATGTTTCCTTTTTTATTAATTTTTTTTGGCAAATTCCCCCTGTCTTTTTCAAGTTAACCATTTGCTTTTAAGCCAAAATAAAAAATAAATCACATAAAGGTAATTTTTTGCTATTAAAAGCATTATGGGATGTTAACTTTTACTTTCTTATACTTTCCAAAAGACAGAAGTACCATAATAACACTCTTCTTGACCTAATTTCGGTGATGCCTATGCTATTAATTACAGCTGCCATAAATGGAAAATAAGAAAGAAATAGAAACAAAACAGGAAAAAGCAACAACAGCATATCAGAACAAATTTTCTCTCCCAATATGTGTATTAGTGTATAAATATAATATAAAACTTTTAACTAATAAAATAAATAATATTTCTCATAAAATATATATATGATATGTAAATTACTTATTTTTTCCAATTTCAAGCAAATGAACTTTATGGATATCATAATTTATTTTTTAATCTCCACACAAGGTAGGAGATCTACAAGTCAAGTCAACATTTAAATGCATATGAAATCAATAAATATTAATATCTTGCAAGGTGTTTATCTTAAAAATTATATTAAAATAAAAGGAAACCATTTTTTTCTGTGACGATAATATCTAATTAATATGAAGATTAAAAAATTGGTTTCAGAATTAACATAAAAAATTTATAAATTAATCTTAGTTAAAATCTACAAAATACTTATATATGTTTATGGTTATTAGTGCTCAATATATGTATTATAGCTAACAATTTTGTTAGCAATACGCTTAAAATCATAATCCTAAGTCCCGTCTAAGTTAAGGTCAATATCTGAAGAAATGAAGAAAATAGGTAACACAAATGAAGAAAATATAACTTGCCATTAAAAAAATATAGATATAAAAATAGAAACAACCTAAAGAAGAAAATGGAAAAATAAGAAAAAGGAAGGAAATGGGACCCACCTGAGACCCAATGGCACGAAAACACTCTAAATGTGGCAAAAAAGAGTCATGCACTACTCTAAATAGATAGATACAGAGCCATGCAAAGAAAGTTGCCGTTTCCAGTCTCTCGCCATTTGGGGTCAAAACGCTCTCGCTTCTCTCTCTCTCTCTATATCTCTCTTTTATCTTCTCCAAATTTAGACTTTTTCCCTGAAAAACCCCTTCAAAACACCAGGAGTCCTTAGAAAATCCAGAAAGGAAGCTCCTTTAGTGGTTGCTAGAGAGGAAGGAAGAGAACTCAATCAATTTCTCTAAACAGAGATCTCTGCATTGAACCCCGGATTTATTTTGATTCTGATTCTGATTCTGCTTCTGGGTTTTGATCAGTTGGGTCTCTGTGATTTCTTCTGGAGTTAGAGAAATGGGTCGAGGGAAGATTCAAATCAAAAGGATCGAGAATGCCAACAGCCGGCAAGTCACATTCTCCAAGAGGCGTAATGGATTGCTTAAGAAGGCTCAGGAACTTGCTATTCTCTGTGATGCTGAGGTTGCTGTGATCATTTTCTCTAATACAGGGAAGCTTTTCGAGTTTTCGAGTTCTGGGTATGCGTGTAAATTTTTTTGAACTTTCGATTTGATTGCATGTTGTTTTTCACTTCGGCCTCTGTTGTTTCTGTGAACTAGTCTGTGAAATTTCAGCGTGTTTATGTAAATTTGGTTGACAGGAATTATGTCCATTTTGTTCCTCTTTTATATATTTACATTATTTGCATGCGCTATTTTCTTCCATTTCTTAAAAGAAATTAATAGACTTCTACTTCTTGGGCTCTCCCTATTTTATGTACATTTCCTTTGTTTCCGTTGTATCTCAACGCATTTCTCTTCATTTTTGTAAAAAGTTGTCTTAAATTGCTTATTTTCTCTGTCTAAATTCTTATATGTTGGGTATTTGTGCCCCTCAACCTGATCATCTTATCGTAAGCTACTTGAAGTGAATTTAGAGTATATAAAAACTTGAACTTGTTCTTTTTTTCCTCTTTTACTCGTGTTTGACTTCGATCATATGACATCTATCTCATATTATGAACTTCAATTGCCGTTTGAACTTGTGTTCAGCAATAAGATGGCATGCACTGTTTTACTGCAACAGGGTGCCTTAAAAACATCTAATTGCCATGTTAACTTTTTACACTCCTGATATTTGTGATGCAGGTTTTATATTTATACTAATTGTCGTTGTATAAACAGCTTTAATGATAGTTTGTAGCTACACAAATGTTGATCCCATATATATTTATATACATTTGAGTAGACTCAACATACGGCCGAGCGAATGATATACCATCGTTCCTACTAACCAAACATGTGTCTTTATACTTGAAATTTATTCTTGCAGTATGATGCGAACGCTTTCAAGATACAACAAATGCTTTAATTCTTCAGAGGCTGCTGTGGTGGAATGTAAGACAGAGGTACTCTGTCATAAATCCATTAACCATGAGCATAGTAAAATCCATAATCTTTTCTGTGGTTTAAGGCAGTACATGGTTTCCTGTTCATCTGGCTACGAAGAGTGCCTCAGACCCTCCCTTTGTTGTCTGACCATGGGCAACGACATTGTTTTGTTGGGATAACTAATATTGAGGACTTCTCAATATCTCTTCCTTGATTTAAATATTACACAGTTACTCATTCTTCAAGCTACAGAACTTTGTCTGTGCTGCTGCAATGTTAATCTAGTTTGAATGTTTTATTTACTTATGGACTCTACTTACTACTTAGGTATAAGTAATTAAATTATTGACCTTCATTAATAAGCATTGTAGTTGCTATCAAGTATGGACTTTATTGAGGATTCCATTAGAAAGCCTAACATAAGTGGCTTGTTTTAAACCTCCAGTGAGTGTTTATTAAACAAACAATAAGAAGCAAATTGCTTGAGTTCAAATGGCAGCATCTGGCAATTGAAAATTCTTTGCCTTCTTAGCCATTCTTCTGTTGCTGCTTCTTGCATTAGGCAGTAGGTACTTCCTCATTGTCATTCCCCTTTGATGCATTTAAGGGATTATCATCTAACAATTTTCTTTTTCAGAAGGAAGATCCTAAGATGGTGGAGACTTTGACAGATGAAATTGCAAAGCTAGAAAAGAAGCAGTTGTATGTGTTTTTCAATGTGTTCTCGTCTTGTTTAATATGATATTATGCTCATTTGTTCATTTCTCATGAATACTAACTTCTCCTGATTTTACAGGCGGTTGTTGGGTAAGGATCTGGCTGGGTTGAATTTAAAAGAATTGCACCAGCTTGAGCAGAAACTTAACGAAGCATTATTGTCTATCAAGGAGAAGAAGGTGTTTCTCATTTTACTATATTCTCTTCTGTCTTCTCTACTTTTCTGTTCCTTAGTTTTATAGTTTTTTTCCCCACTAATAAATTATGATTCGTGGTTGGTATGAGCATTAATGTTTCTTCTTACAGGAGGAATTGCTTATGGAGCAACTGGAGCAGTCGAGAGTACAGGTATATATTGGAATCTGACTTTATCATGTAAACTTTTCTCAAATTAGACAGACTAACCTTCAAATTAAGGAGACATAGCGGGCGTTTTGTTTGTAAAAGTTGAGGCTTTTGTGTTAACAATTGATTATTGCAAGATTTGAGATCGCCCCGAAAGTACTCAATCATGAGCCATGACCAAGCAAGCCTGAAAGAAATCAAGTTCCTTTTAATGGATTAATTGTTAGTTGGTTTTCTTAAGTATTCCCTATATGCAAGAATTACCTATAAGGTTCTTTACTAAATAGTAAATCTGTATGATGAACCTATCTATTTATTGGGCTTGAATCCTAACCTATCAGAGTCTCTCAAATTGGCACAAGTTTATGGATGCATTTAAATCTGTATCAACTTAAGGATTATGTGTAGCTTCAGCATGCACTTATATCCTTCTCAAAAGTCAAAAGGGGTGGGAATATATCTCTTCCGTTTAGTAATGAACTAATGAGTTTTATGCATTCTTTCAGGAACAAAGGGCTATGTTGGAGAATGAAACTTTGCGCAGACAGGCAAGTTTATTTTTTCGAATGTGAAGTTAATTATAGAAAATTGTATGTACTGGAAATGATGTATGTAGCTCAGGACTCTGTTTCTCCTGAAATGTGTTGCAGGTCGAAGAGCTTCGAAGTTTGTTTCCAATAACTGAGCATGTCGTCCCATCTTTTCTTCAATATCACCATGTGGAAAGAAGGGACACCCCTGTAAATAGTGGTCTTATATGTTCCAACTTGGTCAGTAACTGTGAAAATGAGAATGGAGATTCAGACACTGCCTTGCATCTAGGGTAATTCTACTTCTCTATTGCCAAACTTAGAAAAGTAAGTTGCTTTAGATCCTGCTGCATTGCAATTTCTCTGTGAGATATCATCATGTTCATCATTCTCTTTTGTTGGTTCGTAAACAATACCCATACATATCATTTGAGTTTATGATGGCCTCAGCAGCTTTATGATTTACATTATAACTTCTGATATGCATCAAGGTTAGAACTTCGATGAATTTGCATTAGGTGTTTAGCTATTATAGTTTATGATGTTTGATATTATCTTTCATTGAATTCTTGCATCGTTAGAACTGGTCTTTGAAAATAGATCAAGCGAATCATGAAAAGACATTATAATCATGTTCATAGTGGATCTGTTAGAAGTGTATCTGACATGCTTACATGTTCATTGGTGGTTAAACCAGTCAACCTTAGAACTTTAGTATTTTCATAGTCATAGGTTCATTATATTATAGTCTCGTATGGTTGCTGTCTCCTATAGGTTGCCCAGCGATATTCATCACAAGAGGAAGGCACCTGAGAAAGAAACATTCTCCAATGACTCTGAATCTCAAATGGCTCATCTCTGATACAAATCAGTGACCAGAATGGGATGAGACTAAATTTAGTGAAGTTATAGTTGTGCAGAGTAGGAGTTTAGACTACAGGTGAAAAGTAGGATCAAGTCATAGAAAGTAGATTTTGGCTCTTCCCTTGTAGGAGGAGATGGATTTGCAGGAAGGAGAATTTTTCTTTTCCCAGTTCTTTTAACCAAATTTGGGTGTAATTAGCTGGGGGAAATGAAAATCATGAACCTTGTTTTTGAAAGATCTGAGGAAGAGAATGATGCTTTTTAGGCTTAATTTTAATGATCCAATGTTCAGTTGCATTGTCTTCTTCCTTTCTCCTTTGATCATCTTGGATGTAACTGCATAAATTGGCATTTTGTTGACTGATCTCACTAATAGTTCGGTTTGGATTAGAAAACTATTTTAATGGTTGAGTTGGGTTGAACTAAAATTGATTAGAAAACTGGATGGGTTTTGGGGCTGGCAAAGAAAAGGTTGAAAAATTAAAAAAATCTATAAAAAAAATAAAATAAAATTGATCGTATCTTTTGTAGCTATATTATATGGTGTTATTCTATTGGAAACTTAATATGATGTTATTATGTTGACAATTAAAGTTATTATAAATTTATTTTTTATATATATTATTGGTTCAACCTCCAATCTAATCCATCTAACAATAAAATCGAGACTTGACAACCAATTTTTTTAAATATAGATATTTTTTATTAGAGTTAATTTTGTTTGAATATTATTTTTTTTTAAAGCCTTTCGAAACTTTTTGAATCTTAAGGATTTGTTTGGTTGGGAGGTTTTGGAGGGGAGGGAAGAGGAGTTTTTTTGTCCTTATATGTCCCCTCCCCTCCCTTAACTCCCCTCCAAAAATGGGGGTTTTTGGAGGGGAGAGAATTTTTTTGCCTCTTTTAGACTAAATTACCCTCAAGCATTTTTTAATATTTCAACTATATCCTTAAACTTTTTTTTTTTATTTTTCTCACATCTAATTTTTTCTTTAATTATATAATAATTATAATAAATTATAATAAAACTTAATAAGTATAATAAATTATTTATATATTATTTTAAAATATATAATAATTATAAAATTAATAAAAAATAATGTTAAAATTTTAACATATTTTTTATTTTTATTATATATAAAAATGAGAAAAAAATTTGAGATTTATAAATTAAAAAATAATAATTTTAATATGAATATTATAAATAAAAAATAAATAAATTTAAATAAAGAGATAAGGGTATTTTTGTCAACTTTTAATTAACCCATCTCTACTCCCTTCCCCTTCTAAATTAAATAAAAAATATTATTTATTAATTTTTTTTATCTTTCTCTATCTTTCTTTAAATTAATTTAATTTCCCCTTCCCTCAATTAAACTAAACAAAGTTTAAAAGCGGTACGTCAACGTTCGGAAAGAGAAAGTGTATTAGAGAGAAAGAGGGAGCGCTCGTTTTTACATTCTTTCAAAAAGCCGAAAACCACGCCCAATCCTAAAAGATCCCTTCCTGATGTCGAAAAGCTCACGCAGATTGGGGTGAGGCCGTGAGGCAGCACGAACGGCCAAGATCTGTTGCAAAGTTAACAGCTGAGATACTCTCAAAAATACTGAAACGCCGCGTTTTAAGGTGCCGCTTGGGTCGCTTTCCTGACAACGCAGAACACGTGATATGAAGAATAATAATCGTAGTATAATAATCCTGACACGGCAGGCTTATAGGTCTTAGTCAACTAAACTATTCATTATTAATATATATATTCCATAAATATATATGTATCCAAAACAAATTTCATAAATGAATATTTTCCCATAAATATATATATGTCTCCAAAACAAATTTCTTTTGAAAGTTCATCATTTTTAATATTCTTCAAAGATAAGGTACAAAATCACTGTATATAAAGAAAATTATCATATATTTACATATATTAGTAGCTTTACTAACATCCATACACTCAAAAACATAAACCTAATCAATCTTGAACGGTAAACTACAGATCACACTACGGATTTTCTAGGTGATCGGTCTCTGAATCTGAAGCAGTCAATCAACTCGTTTCTCTCTGTCATGACCTTGTTGAACATATCATCAACATCCTTCCCCAGATCGTCTAGTGCCTTCTGGAACGAATCCACCTTCTTCTGCAACTCCATGGCCGTGTCATCTTTCACGGCGTTGTCAGACTCGGAAGCGGCCAGAAGATCAGCCACAGCATCGTTGATCTCTTTCACCTCCTTCAAAATCGGGAGTTTCTCACCGATTTTTGAATCAAGTGGGTGAAGAACCGAGCGAGAATCACGAAACCCGCTTGATTTTTTCCTGATTTCCATATGCGAGCCGGCTACAGCTGTGAGAACGATTCCACACACCCAGAATCCTACAGTTCTTAATTCATGAATAGCCTCTCTAAGAACCCTTTCTTTCCCAGACAAATCCTTTGATTTGTCACTTCCACCGCAAAATCCACCCTCCAAATTGGGGGTAATCTCGTTATCCTTGCCAGATCCAATTTCAATTCCTTTCAGATAACTTTTCCCAGAAGAAGCCGATTTCTTGAATTTAATCAACCCAAAAGACAGCTTAAGCCGGGACTGACCGATGTGAGATAGAGAAGAAGAAATTCCATTAAAAACCTGAAGCAAACCCAGACAATAGTTGAGATACCCTTCAATAGAATCAGAGCTCCACTTACTAATCGGATAATCGATATCCACGACCAGATTCGCAAACGCCTTGTGGGCGACCGGTAACAACCCAAAGCACTTATTGATCCAGGACAAGGACAGGTTCTGGGGGACGAAATTTCCCAAACTGAACCCTAATTGAGCGACCAACTTGGAAATCTGGGACCGAAAATCCTGCAGAGAAGCAGAGAGAGCATGTTCCTGCTCTGAATCATGACGAAGAGGAGGAGGGGTTTGCTTCTGAAACTTGGCGAATTTCTGAAGTAACAGTGTCATCGGAGATATGAAAAACACGAGGGGAAGATTAGACAGAAAGCGAAGAAGATTTGAAGTTTAGGTTTGTAAGGTTGGAGAAGAAGTCGGACGATTAGGTTTTATAGAAAAGAGGAGAGAAATAGAAAAGTCAGAAACATGGGGTGAGGTATTTGGTGGGGCGTTAGTCAAATCAAATCACTCGACTCGGTTTTGCGTTAACGCTGGGGACACGTTGTTCTTGATCTTGACCCAATGGCACAGGTGGGTCCACCTGCAGATGGCCGGCATGTTCCGGGAAGAAGAGGGTGAAATGGAACGATCTAGAGAGAGAAAAAGGAAAATGTGTTTCTCGCTATATTTGTACTGAGTGTAAAACATTAAATTAAAATATCTTTAAAACCCGGTGGTAAAATTAATAATTAATAATCATCTAGATTTTTGTATAACCGTACTAATCATCCAGATTTTTCTTTTCAAATTCAAAGTATAATTATAAAAAAATATCTTACACAGTAAAATAAAATAACATAATAAATATAAACGCATATAAAGTTTCTGTTTTTTTAAAAAAATATTGTGAAGGATCAAATTCAGAAATTTGTTATTATAAATGATCTCGAATTCTGAAATTAATTTTAAGCACTACTGTCCATCTTTGCAAAAGAAATGACCAATTGGCTCCCAAGTCAATAGAAGACAACAGAGATAATTTTTTGTGGGGATGAGGTTTCTTTTGTTTTTTTTAATTACAAGGGAAACACTAATTGGTCGGAGAATAGGAGAAAGATCGAATCTATGATTTTAAAGAATAATTTTTATGTTGGTAATTTTCTATCAATTTTTTTTTCATTGTTTCCGAGATTTGGAATTTGATAAATATTTGTTGGAAAGAAAAGAATAATATTTAGAGAAAACTAATTATATTAATGTACATGATTTTGACAATAAAGGTGGTATTATATTTAGGAAGTTCAAGAATAGTTTATCCTTTTAAATTCAAAAAAATATTGTACTCTCAATATTATTTAAAGATTATATAATACTTAATATCCTGATCATATTTCTTATATGTATATAGCATTTTAATCTTTTTTTTATATACTTTTACTTTTAATTTTTTAAATTTTGTATAATTTTGCACATAATTTTTTTAATTTAGTATAATTCTTAGTACTAAAAAAATAAAATTATAGGTAAAATTATATCAAATTAAAAAAATTATGGATAAAATTATACTACAGATAAAATTAATATATTAATATATTAAATATATATAAAAAATAAGATTAAAATATTAATTATTGTAACCCCATGCAAATCATTATTTAGCTTTCCTCTCACGTTTGAGTGGGTAGATGAAGAAAACATATAAATCAAATTCATAAAAAAAAAAGTTCCCTTTTACAAACAGAAATGAGTAACACCAACTTTCTAATCTCTAAAACTAGACGGTCCGATGAATGATACATATGATTTACAACCTTATTTAACAACACTTACTGTTAATTTTATGATGATCCGTATGCATGCTTTTCAATTTTATTATCTCACAAGACTTAGCGCTTCTTTAGGTTTTCATGTTTATGATTCATTTGACACGTGACGTGTTCATAAAAATGAATTATTAATTAATTAGCCATAAGTATATAAAAGATATCAAGAATCACCAAATGACTATTAAAAACATTGGTCTTTTTTTGTTTAAATTAAGATTTAAATACACCTTAGTAATAATGTTTTACAAGTTTTTATAGAATTATTTTCAAGTGTACTTGTAATCATGAATGAAATATTTTACTTTAATCAATTTTCAATTTGAAATCGTATTATTCAATTTATATATATATATATATTGGTTCTGTAGTAAAATACTGTAGAGTGTAGGGGACATATACATATACGTATGTGAATGTTTTTTTATGCGGCCATTTATTAAAAAGAAAAACCAACGGCTCCTCGAGCGGATAAGGACACTGGGGTGCAAGCTGCTGTTTGTCCATTAATGAAGGACGGATGGGCACAGAGGAGAGCAACGGGCGAGAGTAAGGGGGAAAAGAGTAATTTCGACAGTTGCTTAAGGAGACGAAAGTCAGTGGGCTCTATAATACTCATATTGCGGGTGCGAACTGTGTCATCGTCGCCGACAATATCAACAAATCGATAATTTAAATGATCCCGAAAGCCATAAATAAATAATTAATTAGAAAAATGAATAATTAAAGAAAAAACAATGTTTGGCAACTTGCGTTGTGGATAACAGGATAAGCATGCCATGCACTTCATTCAGGCTTGCTTCCCCGGACAACCTATTCCAGTTTAAGTGCACCCAAATCCGAATAGGGATTGTGTCCTCTTTGCCAGTTTAGTTCTTTTGTACTCCTCTCCTATTTTATTTGTAGCCGTCCACGACTTTGATATTTTATCTCTAAATATTCACATCAACACTTCATAGATGATAGAAATACATTCATCCTAAATAGTTATACTCGTTTAAATATGAATTATACCTGATAAATATAAGTTATATACGTCTTATTTTAGAGATAAAATTAAATATTTTTTTAATATAATTAAAGATATAGGGATAAATTGTCCACGCTTAAACACCTTAATATGATAATAGATTTTTTTTTAAAAAAAAATTCTCTTTAATTAAATATTGAGTTTTACTCCTTCCGATGATAAATATAAGATGTAAAATGTACTGTCGCTGCTTCTCACTAAATAGATTCAACAACCCAAATTTTTCACAATAAACACATGGCGATTAGGCAAAGAACTAAATAAAACTTCAAACAAAACGAGTAAGAAATATGACAAACATTCAAAACATCTTGATGCCCAAGCAATTCGTGCTCTTAACACTTGGCCAAGTAAGCGCGTCAACTCTTACATGTCCAGTTTTCTTTTATTTACTTATTTACACTATTTTTTATTAAAAATATACCAATCTAATCTCTTGTGCCACATCCTAATATTTACAACTCATCTACAATAATCTTCGGATTCCCTGTTTCAAGGCAGATATTTAAAGTAGGCTCACTGTACAATAAGTGGATGCCCAATTGATGCCCATTCATAGAGACTAATCTAATAAACTAATAAAGCTTCTATATGACAGAATCTGTGGCCCAATTGAAGTGAGATTACAAGGAAGCCCAACATTTTGATCCAACTTTTGTGAAATCATATTTTGTGACATTTTGTTGGTTCAAAGATTGAAATATATGACTATTTAGAGCGGGTTCAATCTCTAGAGAGTACCACTTTATTGTGATTCAAGTCGTGACACTTAGGAAGGTATCCTAACTCTTTGGTGTTTAAATTTAACTTGAGGGTAATAGAATGCCCGTCTTACCTAATATTGATATCGCTTAGAAAGAAAGGATAATTTATCCTACCTTTAGATCGTATGTGATCCCAACCGCTTTTTAAAAAATTTTATATAAAAAATATATTATGTGATATTTTGTGAATTCAACTGGTAAATATGTGAGACACGCGACCTTTTAGAAGGTGTTCGATTATTGGGGAGTATCATTTTGTTGTGGTTTTAGTCGTGACACTTGGGGAGACATCCTAACTCCTAGGTGTCTAGGTTTATGCCTGAGAGTAATAGACAGTTCATCCTGCCTGATATTAGTATTGTCTAGGAAAAAGAGAGACTTCGCCTTACCACTGAATCGTGGGTGAGCCCAACCACTTTCTAAAAATTTTTATAAGAAAAAAATATTACGATATTTTAATTAATCTGTGAAACTTCTGTCTAGAGAAAATAACAGTTAGGTCCCTATAAAATTTTATAAAATATAATTTTTATATATTGATTCAAATAATTAAAAAATAAATCATTTAAATATATTTAATTTGTGGCAAAACTTGCAGAGAAAACTCAACTCATTAGGAATAAAGCATTTGTCAAATTATAAGGTCATATAATTCAAATATTTGCATTAAATTAGTTAGTCTTAATGAAAGAAACTATAACCGTATAAATTAAATATGATCGAGTTTCCGAATACGAGGTCACATAAATACAAAAAAAATATTATCAAGAGAAAATATCTCTCATTTAAACTCAACAATTCTCAAATTTATTTAATACTACTTGATATCAGATATTATATATAAAGTTACATATCTCAATATAATGCCCAAAGATGTGTTATAATTCATTCAAATTGTAATGCCAATTTTGGGGAATGCCAACTAAGAAGCTTCCAAGAAAAAAATAGAATCCAAAGAATGAAAGAATGAATGTGGGTATTATCACTTTCTTTGCTGAATTTGAAACTTAACTGGTCCCTTCGTAAAAAGGGTTTGAATTCTATTGGTGCATTCCTCTGCCCTATCATTTCATATTCAGATCTATGTAATTCTCCATTAATTTCTCTTGCTTTCTGATTCTTCGATTCGGCCTTTATATGATCTGGTCAAAAAGCCTCTTTATTTTATCTTTTGATATTTTGTGGAATGAGCACTTTGGTATTTTTGTTTTTTTATATTTATATAGGGTCTTGTCACGGGTGATCAAATAAGATTATTATTATAATAATACTTATCTTTTCCATCTCATACATATATATATAATTTCAATGGAGGAATAATTAAGAATTTTTTTAAATCTAAAGAATTATTAACATTAAAATATTTAGAATTGATGCCGCTTGTTCATTATTTCATAACAATCTATTTGTTCAATATAATTAAATTAAAGTAACATAAATGAATTTATGCTGCATATTTCATTTTTTCCCCCAAAGTTTTTAATATCTATCAATAGTCTAAATCTCTAACTTAAAGACTAAGTTCTTGTGATTGAAATTAGAATTTGAATAGGGGCCTTGATCAATTAAAGTATGTTTAATTACTTAAATTGTAAAAATAGAAATAGAGAATGATACACTTCATTTCCAATTTTGTGAGTCTCCACGACTTATTCTTTTATATATATATATATATATAACCTTTTTATATTTTGTGCAAGAGGCACTTTTTAATTTTTGGCTTTTATATATATTTGTATGGGGTTTTGTCACGGGTGATCAAGGGCAATTATGATTATATGCTATGAATTATAAAATGGTTTATCTTTTATCCTTTTCGCTCAGTGCCTTTCAAATTCTCTAGGGTGGCAAATTTTAGCAGCCTAAAGTGCAACGTGTTGAGCAATATATACCTAGGAAGTTATGTGGGGCTGTCAAAATTGGTTCAATGGCCCAAAAATTAAAATGAAGACAAATAGAAATGCATTTCAAGATACTAGCTTAAATTGACTCAAGTTAGCCTAAATGACATAGCTCTCATCTATGACCAAAGAGCCAAGGCATTGAGGGTTAATTTAAAATCCAGTTGAGATTGAAAATAAAAAAAATTAAAAAAGAATAAAAGATATATTTTTATATATATCAAATTATATTTGATATATTTATCATATACTAAATATAAATATTTCTTTAATTAAGGACTCCAATATTAGTTTATAAGGGAATAGTTCGCTTTGCTATACCTGACTCTGGTTCATAGAACAAAAGATATTAGAAGAGGATCCAACTGTAAAATGTTTTTGGTCGTTGCCACTTTTCTGTTCTCGTTATAAATTCACACACAGCTAACTAGTTAACCCATATCCTCTTCTCCTTCACTTTCCTTCTCTCTTTCTTTCTCACCACTTTTCTCTGATATTTTCACGAGAAACAAACACGCAATAATGGGCAGAGAAACTTGGTGGGTCCTTTTCCTTCTCTCAACACTACTAGTCTTACCGGATGAAAGCCATGGAAGCAGAAGGCAAGACCAAGCTCTCAAGAATCTGAACAAGGCCAAGTTCTGGGGAGGTTCCATTGACAGAAGAAGTGAAACAATCTTGGAGGTAGATAATAATAAGGCTGTGTTTGGCGACCATGATTATGATAAGTCTCGTTACTATTATACCCAGCAAGGTTTAAAGGAGAAAGATAGAATAGAAAAACTTCCAGGGCAACCTCAAGGTGTGAGTTTCTCTCAATATGGAGGATATGTGACTGTAGATAAAATTGCAGGAAGAGCTTTTTATTATTATTTTGTTGAAGCTCAACAGTCTCATTATACCCACAAATTGCCTCTTCTTCTCTGGCTCAATGGAGGTACGTATAGAATATTACTAGCTATTTAATTAATTTGGATTATGTTTGAAATCTTAGTTATATTGTTAATTCACTTACTAACGAAGTAGATAATAATTATTTAATATTAGTTTGTTTAATTTTGGTTACAATGACATTTGTGGAGTATTTAATTCAGTCGAACACAGCTTAATGGAGACGAAAATATTGCATAGAGAAAGTGAGAGACGAAGAAATTTAGCTGGAGGAATTAATTAATGACGACTTGTTTGCCCGTCTTGCTTTTGTCAAATATCTATTTTGTTTAATGTATTTTGCAGCTAGAAATATAATTGTTTTGATTTTTCTGAAAAGTGATGGGTTGACCGTTGACCGTTGACGTTGACTGTGGAAATTAAAAGTAAGCAATTACCATCCAGCTTCCGTTAATTAATCCTCAATCACAGGTCCAGGATGTTCATCTCTAGCGTACGGAGCGATGCAAGAGCTTGGACCATTCCGAGTAAACAGTGACGGCAAAACACTTCACTCCAACAAATATTCATGGAACTATGGTATAACATCCTCACGTTATATATTACACATATAGTTTGATAAATGATTTAGTAATTAGTACTGTTGATCACTTGTGAATAATGCGGTTCTTAACTAAATAAATTAGCGGTATGTATGATACACCGTGATCGCTTTGAACAGTATTTTGTATTTTATTCGTCTTGGAGGGAGTATATGATGACTGATATATATATGTGTGTGTGTGGGGGGGGGGGTGTTGGTGTTGCAGCTGCAAATGTATTGTTTTTGGAATCGCCAGCTGGAGTGGGATTTTCATACTCAAACAAGACATCAGATTACAACAATAATGGAGACAGAAGAACTGCAGCAGACAACTATGTGTTTCTAAGGAACTGGTTGGAGAGGTTTCCTGAATATAAGAATTCTGATTTTTATATTGCTGGGGAGAGCTATGCAGGCCACTATGTTCCTCAGCTTGCTCATAACATTCTCCATCACAACCACCACACCAACTCCCCCTTCTTCATCAACCTCAAAGGCATCTTGGTATGTCCCTTCCTTTTGTAACCAAAAACTAAGTGATACGCTGATTTAAAGGGGAAGTTAATTTTTTTGTTGCTATACTTTTGATTCTATAACTCAGTCCTAAAGCCTAAATTTCAACTCAGTACTACTCAATATTTATAGTTTTGTCTTAACTATAAATTTATTTATAAATTTTAACTCGATATAACGTAATCCTTATTTAAAATTAATTAAAAAATAAAATTATATATTTCATCATAAAATTTAGAGAGTAAATTTTTAAATAGTTAAAATTATAGGAATTGAGTTACAGTGAGTTAAAATTTAGAGATTGTATTTTACTTGAGTCAAAACTAATAGGGATTAAGTTACATGGAGTCAAATTGTTCCAAAATTAAAAGTCAAAACACAAAACTATAAGGACTTGAAGGGTAAATTTTCCTAAGTATAGATATTAAACTAGAGGGGATAAAATGTAAAAACTTGTCAGTTTCATATATAATGGGTTGTGAGTCAAGTAAGGCTGTTAACAAATCATGGAATCATAGTTGGGTTTGGTGAGATTTGTGTCGAATTGGTCCCTCATCTTTAATTAAAGTCAGGTTGCCTATTTATTTCTTTCTCACCATAATCATATATAATTAACTGTTGGAATAATATTAGATTACATGACAAATTATAACGTTTAACATTGAGAAATTGTAGTGCAGATAGGGAATGCAGTGATGAATGATGAGACAGACCACAGAGGAAGTTTGGATTACTGGGCAAGTCATGCCCTAATATCAGAGAAAGCAGCGCATGATGCCAACAAATATTGCGACTTCTCAGAGGTTGCCACTAGTCAGAGCAAAGAGTGCGAAGCAGCATGGGAAGAAATAGGCCAAAATACTGGCTACATTGATCTTTACAACATCTATGCTCCTCTATGTCATGATTCCAACCTCACTTCCCTCCCCAAGCCTCACTCTGTAAGTATTACTCCTCTTATATCCTAAATATATGATCTAATTATAGTATAATTTGTACTATCAACTAAATTTTATATTAGTAACTAGAGGAGTATATCTACTTCTCGTATTCTTCTTAAGATACATGTGAGGTAGTAATATATATGAATCATATAGTGTCATTGCTTAATCAATTTATTGGTTGAAGAGAATTCCAAATCAAGGGTCATTTGAATTAAATTATTTAAAGTACTATAGATGAAGGAAGATAGTTATGATGTTTTAGCTAAAATATGATATATAACAAGCTTAACTAATTTCTTTTATTTAATCAAATTAGTTAAATAAATTTTATATTAAAAATACGATAAGTACCTTAGTTTTTGATGAATGGATACGCAATTTATAAATCTAATGTGGATGGTTAGAAAATCAAACAGATTTTTATTTGGGTAAATTCAAAACTAAAAACAGTATATTGTAATTATATTGTAAGAGAGAAATCTATGGATATTTTTATGAGAAAATTAGTGAAGGGTTATTATTTAAAAATTTTATTAATAAGAAATACATAATGCATTTTCATATATATAAAGCATACTAATACTTAAACATAGATTTTTCTAACCTATAAAATTTTTAAATAAGAATTTTTCATCGATTTTCTTTATTTTTATTATAAATTAAAAATAAAGTAATTAATATCAAGACTTGTGGTTTGTTGATGTGATATATGTAGGTAGTGATAGACCCATGCAGTGATGATTATGTGTATGCATACATGAACCGGGTTGAGGTACAAGAAGCACTACATGCCAATGTGACAAAACTCACACATGAATGGCAATCTTGTAAAGCTGGTCACTGGATTGATTCCCCTTCTTCTATACTTCCCCTCTTACAAGAGTTCCTCACTCATGGCCTACGTCTTTGGATTTACAGGTATCCCACTCACTAATTAACTATATTCTACCTCTAATTTTTAATATAAAATTTAATTTATAGTATAATTCATATTAGAAATTAGATCTTATATTAAGATTGGAGGGAGTATTACTACGTACATACATAACATGAACTGAAGTATACAAATATATTGTTCATGAATTATGAATAGTACAAGTGATGGTGATTTGCGCATGGCCTACTCTAATTAATTATGTGTAATTAAAAATCTGAAAAATAATGCAGTGGTGATGTAGATGGAGTGGTGCCGGTGACTTCAACTAAGTATTCCATTAAGAAGTTGAATCTCACTGTGAAGACTGGTTGGCATCCCTGGTTTGTAAATGAAGAGGTAATTAGCATATGCATTCATCAAAATATCACACAATTTTAAATTAGATTAAAAAATTAGTTTATTTAAAAAAAATAAAACAAAGAATATTTACGTCAAGAGTTATTTCAATCTATTTACAACTACAATGCATATGAAATATTAATGACCAGTTTGACTCTAGTTAGATCATTAACCCTAAAAATTTAAAGGTAGGAGGATACACAGAAGTGTACAAGGGAGGCTTAACGTTTGCAACAGTGAGAGGAGGAGGGCATGAAGTGCCAAGCTACCAGCCAGCAAGAGCCCTTTCTTTGGTTAACCACTTCTTGAAAGGCATCCCTCTTCCTAATACCACTACCTCACCACATGCCTAATTTCTACTTCTTTTTCACCCATTATAAAGTTGTGTTCCACCTTGTTGCTTCAGTCGAAACTATGTTTTGGATGGTCAGAAATTGCATTTTCAAATAAATTGGTTCTAAGATTGTGTTATCAAACCTCCTTTAAAACCGTTTGGATTATCAGTAAAAAGAAGAAATTTTTAAATAAAATTTATTTATAATTATGATTTGTTCAACCGATATTATAACAAAATCTCGTGTAAATGAAAAAGAAATATCAATGTATACATAAGGCCTAGAGGAAGTGTGGCTTTCTATTTTTGGCTTTTTGCGCAATTTATTGGGATACAAATCTAACTTATTTAAATAATATATGGGGAAATATACATAGCTTAAAATAAAGCTTTAAAATTTTATTTTATTTTTCTTAAAATAAAATTACATTAAAGAGAAAAATCAACATATTCTTACTGGATTTTTTTCCTGCAGGTCAATTTTTTTTCTACACACATGTTTTAGGCAGTCCTAATTAAAGTACTGTTAAGTACTAAATATGAGCAAATCTCCCAGTAGAATTCGAATTTTTTTTTATTATAAAAATTTTTGAAAAGAGGTTGGACCCACTCACGAGTTAAGAGTAGGGCGAAGTTTTATCTTCTCCTAAGGGATATCAATATTAAATAGGACAAACTATCTATTATTCTAAAGTGAAAATTTAAGAACTCATGAATTTAAATTTTAATTCGGCCATATTGTATTAAAAGAATATTGGGCCCAATGCCCATGATATAGTCCAATAAGATAAGGCCCATTCACAGAAACTAGAATCCAGGAAAGATCCTGCATGAGGGAAGGGGCTTGGTCCAACATTTGATACATTGTATGTGAAGTCCCAAAAGTTTGAAGATAAATGCTTTACTAAGTAATTAGCACATATTGTAACAAAAAAGAAGAAGTAATTAGCACATATGGTAATTAGCAGTTCGATTCCCTCTGCTTTACTAAGTTTTATGTCATCGCCAATAAAAATTGATATAAATAATAAAGAATGAGTTTGTATCTTATAAAAATATTAATTTTCTCTATCATTATGAGGGCTCCTTTAATAAATAATATCGTAAATTTCTTGTAAATACTTTTTAAGCTATAAGGCTATACTCTTATCTTAATAAGGGACTTGTACCGAATTCAGTTAAATTTTTTTATAATATAAGAAAAATTACAAGTAGTTACATTAATTATTAGTAATTAATATGGTTAATTACCTTATTGGCCCAATAATTAATTTTTCTTATTTTATCCATAATAATCCAAACTACTCATCCATTGTTCTCCCGTTCCTAAAATAATGAGCCAACTTTTTTTAGTTACTTCTATGAAATTGATCATAGTCAATCACATTTAAATTAATTTGTAGACTTCTGTCTGCTTCACAGTGCTATGGTCAATAACAGGGGCTGCTTTTTGAATAATAATTAAGGTATTTCCGTTGACTCACAAAAGTAGCGGTCTTTGGAAGAATATGTTAATAATCTCTCAATTTCAACTATCAAAGAAAAATGAAATTACAAGGAAATTTATATTAAAACAAAATATTTTCAAAAAACAAAGTGTGTAAAAAGTAAAATTTTAATATTTGAGTTGAGAGTTTTCATATTAAGATATTTTAAAATTAAATTTTAAATCTTTTCAATGTTAATAATATCTTTAACCTAAAATTATTAATTTTCCGGCTAAAAAAATAATTTTTAGCTATAATTCTTTTATTATTGGATAAGAAAACAAAAGGTTGTTGGCATCTTCTAAAGTGATGATTGAGTTGTTAGACAAAATATTTGGTTCTAATGGACGCATGGGATCAAATAAAGCAGTAATAACTACCACAATGAGAAAAGTCTTTGATAGCACTTTCCCCATTTAAAATTTAAAATTATAAAACAATTTAAATTAGTTTATATTCTCAATTGATTAGTTAGTGTATTTAAAATTACATATTGTTTTCATGTTTATCCTTATTTGTTTGACCCCCCCACCCCACCATTAGTGTAATGGCTTAACTATTATGTTTGATCTTATGTCAAGAGAAACTAATCGTTGTGCTGATTATACCAAGGTCACTAAATGGATATTGATGGAATCATTATGAATATTCTTCCTATGGAGTACATAATGATATTTTTGTAAAATTTTAGTTTTAAACTTCGTTTAGTTAATTAGTCTCTTAGGGTATGTTTAGTAATATGAAAGAGTTTTTTATTAAAGTAGAAATAAAAATAGAAATGGGAGTAAAATTAAGTTAAAAATAGATTTTAAAAGTCTGTTTGGTAAGATAGAAGTGAATATAGAATTAATGTATATATTCTTTATAATTTAGGGTAAAATTGTCTAAAATAATTTTTTATAACTTGGGAAGGGTTAAAATTATCCAAACATTTTATAATTGGAGGTAAAATAGTTTAAAAAATTTCACTTTCACTATAATTTCTATCATCTTAATTCCTAATTTTTTTGTTAGAACTAAAATAGCTCAAGAAAATGGAAATGATTTTCATTGTACCAAATGAGAGAAATGAAATATTTTACTTCAACTTCCTCTTCTAAATGAGAGAAATGAAATATTTTACTTCAACTTCCTCTTCTACACCCCCACTTCTCTCCTACCAAACATACTATTAGTGTTTTCACATGACATTTTATTAAAAGAAAAGTTCTAAAAAAAAGTCTAATGAGACAAAAACTCATTGCAGGAAAAAAACATTACATATCTCATTCTTTGAATTTTATTGGGGCATTTCATTATCATATCATTTCAAGTGCAAAACTTACCTAATTCTCCATTAATTTCTTTACCTTTACAAATTGGTCGCTTCGTCTTATATATTCTGGTCAAAAAGCCTCTTTTGTTTTACCTTTTTGAAATTTTTCTGGTGCAAAAGACACTTTAGTATTTTTGGGCATTTTCCCCCCCACCTTAATTATATGGGGCAATGTCTTTGTCGCTATTATTTATTTGATCATATGGCGTATTTATTTCCCATACTATCCCCCCCCCCCCCCCCCTTAAAAGACGTAGTTTCATTGGAAGCAGCCCTTCAAGTGGCTCAAAAATTAAAGTATCAATTCACATGGGCACATCCCCGTGATGTAATAATGTAATATAATATCTAATTTTTTTTATTTAATCAATATCACTTTAAAAATATTAAAAAATAATAATTTTATTTCTACTCGTAAAAATATTAATAGCTAACATTAATTTTATAGATAATTTTATTATTTTTTTAAAATTTTTGGATGATATTAATTCATAAAAAACCTCTTCATGACTATAATTTTTATGTAAAAAATTTTAGAATAAAATTACATTTTAACCCTTACATTTTATTTCATTTGAATTGGTCGGGTAAGTTGAGAAATCAAAATTAGTTTAGAACAATTAAAATGAACTTCATCGTAATGATTAATCAAAGTTGACAAAAATTAGTCAATAATTGATAATTTTTTTTTTTACTTATATTATATAAATCAATATATGGGACATCATGGGTTCTCTATGATACCATCATTGTCTTCATGGGTTTAGACAGCTGGTGGTGTTATCTTCTGTAGCCATTGGTTTTTGTGCCTTTTTTTGGTGTCTTTATTTCTCCCCTGATTTTTCAACTTCATTCCTACTATGCTACTTGATTTTCACAAATAATTTATTTGGAATTCGCAAATGATTATATGCAATTTCATTAGTTCTGTTTTTGGCCATAAAAAAGAGAACTTAATTACTAAAAATCAAATAAAGCTAACATCATAACCAAACGCACAAACGGACAACAAATCAACAATATAAACAACTGAAACAAAAACCTTCTAGCCAAGTAGCCAATCGAGTATTGGTCACTAGGAAAAAAGCAACAAGGCATGAGGGCTTTGACACCCATTGTTTGGAGCACATTCTCCTCAAAGTTATAAGGGAGAACGAATCCACGATTAAACGAATACACAAGGCATGAAATTCAATGGAAGTTGTCCAATAGATCCCAGCAGCCCTCTGCCAGACAAAATAAAGCAGTAAAAGCAACTGGCACCAGTGGAAAACACTAAATGATGATTCCCTAGAGGAGATCATTTCATCCTTGGCCAGCATGTTTAAACAAATTATCAACAACATAACAAAGACAAAACCACGAAATATGAAGCACAGACCATAAGGCAACCTTAAAGAGTAGAGAGAACTGAAAGGATTATACCATAAAGAGGATATAAACATTTGTCAAATTCAGGTAAACCATGTAAAAAACAAATCAACCAGGTATCTTTTTTCAGAAGGCAAGTGATTGTTTTAATGATATTTCAATAATTGGAGGTCTATAATTGAAATTAATAGTCCAACGAGGTTGTTAATTGTCATTTTCCCAATTGAAATGGAGAGATATTTCAACGAAATTCCAGATTCAATATATTAATCATTTGCCCGTTGCCACTCTTCTCTGCCACAAATATCCTCTCCCTCCTCTCTATTCTCATTATAAATATTCACATGCAGCTAGCTACCCATCCCATCCCATCCCATCCCATCCCATCCCATCCCATCCCATCCCATCTCCTCTCTTTCTCTTTCTCATCACCTTTCTCTAATTGCAGCTTTTCCCAGGAAACAAACACAACCCAATGGCAATGGCCAAACAAACTTGGTGGGTCCTTTTATTCCTTCTCTCAACACTACTCTTGGTAGATGGGATCCATGGAAGCAGAAAGCAAGGACAAACTCTCAAGAATCTGAACAAGGCCAAGTTCAGAGGAGGCTCCGTTGACAGAAGCAGTGAAACAATCTTGGAGGTAGATAATAAGGCCGTGTTTGGCAACCATGATTATGATAAGTCTCGTTACTATTATCTTCAACAAGGACTGAAAGAGAAAGATAGGATAGAGAAACTTCCAGGGCAACCTCAAGTTGTGAGTTTCTCTCAGTATGGAGGATATGTCACTGTGGATAAGATTGCAGGAAGAGCTTTCTATTATTATTTTGTTGAAGCTCCACAATCTCATCATACCCACAAATTGCCTCTTCTTCTTTGGCTCAATGGAGGTATGTGTATAACCATAATGCACTGCTTATGATTAACTTGAGAGAGACAGAAAGAAAATGAAGTTGACATGTAATAGAACTCTTCATTGTGATAGATATAGTGACATGTTTCTCTTTTTGGTTGCTTTCCTCAATTATCTATCTTGTTTTATTTGTTTTTGAGTTATATATGAATAATGGTTTTTATTTGGTTATATATACGTACTGTGTCAATGATTCTGGAAAATGTCATCAGGAATTAATTAGAAGCCACACACGTCTCATCACTCAATACTGTTCTCCTTTGTCCATTGGTCTAGATAATTAATTAAACAATATCATATATATCTATATTGTTTGATCTGTTTTGTTGTTATCAATAATATAATCTGATCCGTTGGCGTATCATATTTACAGGTCCTGGGTGCTCATCTTTAGGGTATGGAGCAATGCAAGAACTGGGACCATTCCGAGTAAACAGTGATGGCAAAACACTTCAAACAAACAAATACTCTTGGAACTATGGTACCTACCTCTCTTCACATTTTCAATCATTATTATCATAAATTATTATAATATATTCCTGTGATTGTAAATATATAATGATGATTATATATGGGGGTTGGTGTTGAAGCTGCAAATGTATTGTTTTTGGAATCACCTGCTGGAGTGGGATTTTCATATTCAAACAAGACATCAGATTATGACAATAATGGAGACAGAAGAACAGCTACAGATAACTATGTGTTCTTGAGGAATTGGTTGGAGAGGTTTCCTGAATATAAGAATTCTGATTTCTACATTGCTGGAGAGAGCTATGCAGGCCACTATGTTCCTCAACTTGCTCATACCATTCTCCATCTCAACAACCATCTCAATTCCTCCTTCATCATCAACCTCAAAGGAATCTTGGTATGTCCCTCCCATCTTCTCTCTTCATAATTTGTATGATGATTTAGAAAGTATACTTTGGCTTCCTAGTTTATGATATTGAACCCACACAGACAAGACAGAATCACTTGGATTCTAACTATGGTTTCACAGCAAATGACACTGATGAGAGAGAGAGAGAGTTTGGTTGGAGAGGGAGAGTTTTTTGTTTGTTTGTTTGTTATCTTGATCTCATCCCACACGAACACATAAAAAATTTGGGAAAATTACTCTTAAGTTATAAAAAAAGAAATAAATAACTAAAAAGTCTCACAAGTGAGTAATACATATACATGTCGTTGTTTCTTGTACTAAAACTTATTATTACATACTTCTTATTTATTATGATACTTTTTGTATTATATTTTTTTTCTAGGACCTGGCAGTGATATTTTCTAAGGGGTATATGACATGTGCTTACCCATACTTTTTCATATTTACTATTTGTGACACTTATAATGGGATTAGGCTTATCTATCAAGGTGGACCAGTAGAGTTTTTCCAACACCGTCAGTACTATATATAATGCAAAAGGTTTTTCTAAGACAAAAATGAAGGAATAATTCGTATGAACATTATTTGTTTGTATTGGTGGGGATTGTGCAGATAGGGAATGCAGTGATAAACGATGAGACGGACAACAGAGGAAGATGGGATTTCTTGGCAAGCCATGCCATAATATCAGACAAAGCAG
Source organism: Leucaena leucocephala (assembly GCA_037074615.1). NCBI lineage: Eukaryota > Viridiplantae > Streptophyta > Magnoliopsida > Fabales > Fabaceae > Leucaena > Leucaena leucocephala. The sequence continues at coordinate 3,055,776 of CM073525.1, forward strand.
CGCATGCTGTAAGCAAATTGTGTGATTTCTCAGAGACTGCGTCATCTTCTGATCAAGACAATGAATGTACAGAAGCGTCAAATGAAATAGAGAAAGACACTGGCTCCATAAATATATACAACATCTATGCTCCTCAATGCCATGATTCTGATCTCACTGCCATCCCTAAGCCCCCTTCTGTGAGTTATTTCACTTCCTCCATTCATTTTTTAGGATGCACTCCCTTCTGTCGTTAATATAACAATTAGTTGATTAATTTAGATAAATTAAAAAAATTAATTAATTATAATTAAATCTAATTCTTCAAGACGAATTCATATTATATACTCTTTAATCTATCTAAAGTAGTCAACTAATTTATATATTAGTTATAATTAATTTATTTATTTAGTTTTTTTGTGATTTGTACAGATAGTAGCGGATCCATGTATTGATGATTATGTGTATGAATATATGAACCGTGTTGAGGTGCAAGAGGCACTACATGCCAATGTCACAAAGTTGAGTCATGATTGGGAACTTTGCAGCGATGTCATCACCAAGTGGGTTGATAGCCCTTCCACTGTGCTTCCTCTTTTGAAAGAGTTCCTCAACCACAGCCTAAGGGTCTGGATATTTAGGTATTTTCACTATCTAAACCCCTCTTTCTTTCCCCATTTTACAATTTTGATCCCTCCATTAAACAATATTATTAAAGGGAATTATTATAAAGTTCTAAAGATAATATTTAATTACTAAAAAGTTCTAAACAATACAAATTTATTGTCAATTTCTATATTATAATTTGATATTGTTAGTTTCTTAATTGTTATTAGATTTTTGAGTAATTAAATCCCTTATACAAGACTTTATTGTAAATTTCCCTATTATTAACTACTCCCCTGACCCTAAATGTGAAAGATAGTTGAGTGTTTATTTTGATATTAAATATAATATCCCAATCTATCTTATCTCTTAATTTCATAATATTTTATCAAATTATCTTTATTAATTATATATATTAAAGAGATATTTTAAGGAACCAATACACATTTATTATAAATAATTAATTTAACTAGATTTTTAATATTTGTAGAAGATTAGTTGTATATCTAACTTCCATACACATACCTATAATAAGATATGGTTATTATTTTTATTTATTAAAATCATGTATGGTTCATATGCAGTGGTGACTTTGATGGAATGGTGCCAGTTACTTCAACAAAGTATTCCGTGGACAAGTTAAAACTCCCTCTTAAGACCATGTGGCACCCCTGGTTCCTCAATGGAGAGGTAATAATGCATTTAGAATATTACATTAAATAAAAAAATGTTATATTATTGAACAAATATCATTTTTTAAGATTATTTTGAAAATTATCAAAACAAAGCAGTTTCACTTAAAAATATTGGACCATAATACAATTTAAATTTTCAATGTTAGAGTTATTTAGAATAATAATAATGGAGTCCTTTAATCAAAATTAGTATAATGATAACAGGTTTAATTAAATCACTGACCCTGAAAATTTACAGGTAGGAGGGTATACAGAGGTATATAAGGGAGGCTTAACGTTTGCTACAGTGAGAGGAGCAGGGCACGAAGTGCCAAGCTACCAGCCAGCAAGAGTCCTTTCTTTGGTCAACCACTTCTTGAAAGGCACCCCTCTTCCCAAGACCACTCCCTCCACACCCATGATCTGATTTGATTTGATGATCAGCTGTTTAATGTTCAGCCAACGTGATTTCAATTATTATAAGAATCAAATTGTATGCGTTGTTAGACCTTCTTCATTAATTTAAGTAGAAGAAAAAATTAGTATGTAAGTTTTTTGTAATTTTACATTATTTTTAACCTAGTTTTTATAATTATTTTTCTTTTTTGTTATTTTTTTTATAGTTTTCTCGATTATAAGTATTAGTTCTTACACTTATAATGTGTTAATTTATACAATAAGCCGTGTTAATGGTAGATAATGTGACTTACTAAAAATACACGAATTAAATTATTGATGATCGATGATGATGATTATTATTATTAATTCAACTAAATATTTTGGGCCTATGAATTACATTTTATTAACATGGGCTCATCTGGGCCCACTAAGTTTCTCGAAATTTAGATGAGGCCCATTTAATAAACTAAAGTCTATTTAAGTCCATTGATGACACAAGTTTTTTTATATAAAAAAAAAGAAGTTAAGTGAGTTTGACATCTATCCCCTAACAATGCAAGGACACAATCCCAAAGCTCAAAAATATTTATAAAAAACTTATGAGATCGTTTACTCAAAAAATTATTACGACGATAGTGAAAATCGAACCTACATTCTTATAGAATATGAGCTCATTTTGTACCCTATATGACACAAGTTTTTTTTTTGTTGCCCACCCGGTTCACCAGAGCTTTGCCCCGACTACATTTGGATCCGACCCGCGTCGCGCACCTGGCTATGGTGGGTGAGTCTTCCAACGGGGATTTTCTGCATACGCCAAGGCTCGAACTCGAAACCTCGCTTAAGTGATACTGAGCCGCTTACCACTCGGACCAACCCCCATTGATTATATGACACAAGTTAATTGGGTAGTTGAGTGAAATAACTGAGAATCCTAGAAATTTAGTGGGCCTAAAATATGTTGAAGATGGATATTTAGTTAAATTAATAATAATAATAATAAATCATCAATTTTATTCAGTTCAATTGTTTTTTTTTAAAAAAAAGTGATTTTCATAGATATAAAAAGTATACTAGTTGTTATCAATTAGAGAATATAATGATACTTTTTGCCAAAACAAAAGATATTTTTCCATTGAATGAAGTTGATTTGTGGTGCAGGTATTAGGGAATCTCCAATGAGAATCACTTCATGTGCCTTGAATGATTTTGCCATGGATAAACCTTCCTCCTTTTTTCCCCACCTGTCATCATTATTCTATTTTTCTTTTTCTTTGCAAATTATTACATTTAAAATACTTTAAAGGATTAATAATTGTTAGTCACGTTAATGGGTATATAATGAAAGGTAAACAAATGAAAATCATCATCATAATCATCAAAGTTTTGGTGATTTTCAAAGGGGAGGGGTGGCTGCTGCCCCCTCCATCCGCTCTTAAATTTGAACAAATTCCCAATTTTTTTTATTGTTAGATTCTATATAAAATGAATAAAATTTTAATATTTTATAGATAAAAAATGAAGCAATTTTTTTTAAAGATCCAATACTCTAAATGAAAAAGGAACTACCCAATTGAAAAGGATTTCATCCGCTAATGATTTTCATGACACATGCAAACAGACAAATCATATAAAAATGAAAGAAATTAAAATCTCTTAACAGAATTAACTTTAAGAATTCATAATATTTGAAGTATTAAGAAAATTGAATTGCTGCATAATATTAAGAATTCATAATTCTAGCACTTCGTATAAATTATTTATTTGTCAAATAAAAATAAATAAAAAGTCATTCATATTATTTATTGTTTAATAAATTATTTATAGATATCAAATCCAAACTCTCTCCCATTGCCCATAGATGCCCAATCAAGAGAGAGAGGTCCCAATCCACTGGTAGGAGAAGAGTCCAACTTGTCCTGAATAATAATTTTACAACAAAAAAAAATTCTTGATTTAGTTACATGGAATTAGTTGCTCTATAAATCCAGATAAAATAAATGTGTGAGAGTATTTATTTAATTTATATCACTTCAGGTTAAACCTACCTTCTTCCCTCCTTTATTAATTTAAATCAATTCATGAAAACTAAAGTTTGAGAATATTCAATACAGTCAATGCTTTTCTTTAATAATCAAGGTTTTGGTATTCCTTTTTCTCCTCAAACTTTTCATGTGTTTTATTAAATGACAATTATTTCGCCCTCTAAAAGAAACACTCACATGGACAGAACATGCATGATTGGCACGCCTGCCCCAAAACTTCTATTTAAAAATTTCTATTTGGTCCACTTCCTCATCATATAATAATAATAATAATATCCACACAAAATCACTTTTTTTTAATTATTGATTTAGTACTTAAAATTTAACTCATTACAATATATATATATATATATCATGTATGTGTGTCTTTATGTATATATATAAACTCAATAGGACTCATTTTTAGGCTCTTGACTCATATTATGTTTTTAAAAAAAAAATCATCATTTCCTATATTAATTTAATAATTTAATAGCTCTTGTCAATGTTATGAAAATAAGCTTCAATGGGTATACTATAACAAACCAAAATTCTAAATCTAACATTACTTTATGGCCAAAAATTAAACATTTATTTTTGAAAAATAGTCAATAGTCAATATTAAGTATCTGTTGCCATTCTTCAGCTGTGCAGAAGAAAAAAAAAATATTCTCCTTCGCTTCCATTCACATTATAAATTCTCCCACGCACATCTTACCAGCTCTATATATCCCATCTCATACCTTCCTCCTTCACTTCCTACTTCTCTTTTTCTTTTCTCTGCACTGATATTTTCCCCTGAAACAAACACGCCACCATAATGAGCACACAAACTTGCTGCTGGGTCCTTTTCCTTCTCTCAACACTACTCTTTGTGGATGAAATCCATGGAAGCAGAAAGCAAGAACAAGCTCTCAGGAATCTGAACAAGGCCAAGTTCTGGGGAGGTTCCATTGACAGAAGCAGTGAAACGATCTTGGAGGTAGATAATAATAAGGCTGTGTTTGGCGACTTTGATGATGATAAGTCTCGTTACTATTCTCCTCAACAAGGTTTGAAAGAGAAAGATAGGATTGAGAGACTTCCAGGGCAACCTCGAGGTGTGAGTTTCTCTCAGTATGGAGGATATGTGACTGTAGATAAAATTGCAGGAAGAGCTTTTTATTATTATTTTGTTGAAGCTCAACAATCTCACCATAGCCACAAATTGCCTCTTCTTCTCTGGCTCAATGGAGGTACGTATATAGTATTTACCCATTTAATTAACTCAAATTCTTTCAAAAAAAATTCTTATTTAAAAACTTTATTGATAAAAAGAACTGAGTTTAAGTATTTTGTACTTTTTGTGTAAACTTTTTAGAATATTATTATTTTTTATGTATAAAAATATATCAAATTTTTCTAATGTTTTCGCAGTTAGCTTCATCAACAAAAAGTGCTGACATATTAAATTTAATTTTTTAAATTAGCAATAATTGATACAAAAATTTATTATTTAAGATTAATATTGTTAGATAATTGAAAAGATACTTTATAAAATTAATTGATCAAATTGAAACATTTTATAAAGTTATAGGACTAAAAAATACACTATTGTCATGTATTTAAGTTATAAGGTTCCCTAAAACTTGCTTAATCCCCATCAAGCTAGCTATTTGATATGGTTGTTTTTGGAAAATAGCCAATTAATTATTAACTGTTTAATTGTTCTGGCAATGTGGATCCCTATAGCTTCACATGGAAAAGAGGAAATAATGCATCTTGTTGTGCTGTTTACTTGTTGGACATCACTCCAATAATTATTAGGAATAAGCTTCTTTCTGGTTGTCACGTTGTTTTTTAATTAGGCGTTTGGTGATTGTCATTTTCCATGTTTATTAATTTCTATTTACTAATAATATGCCGTAAAAATATATTTTTATGTGATTGTGCTACAATATATTAAATGCTTTTTTTCTGGACTATGATTATACGCTGTGTTACTATTTTAAAATATGGCAGCAGCATAAGTTTATGATAATTAATTCAATTAAAAAAGAAAAAAAATTATGATATTATTTTTTATTTATTACTAAAGTAAAATTAACTTAAAGTATGGTAATAAAGGCTAAATTAAAAATCCAGTAAAATCATAGGAACCAATGTCATGATAATAATCTTCCTTATTTTTAATTAATAATCATATTATATATATAACACCAATTATATATGTTAAGACAAATAAGTATAGTAGTTTAACAAACGACGACTCTTGCAGATTGAATATCAAGAATTATTTTTTAAATATCTTGTTTGAAAAAAAAATATGGAAGATGAATATCTTGTATAATTTAAGTTAGATAGAATCGTTGTATTGAAATTCAGACTGAACTACTAGACCATTTCAGTTAATTAGCTGAATTGAGAAATACCCAAGATTAATCCAACTTATTCATAATTAATTAACCCGATGCAAATAGATAGATTGATCAAATTAACTCTATTTTATTGGATTATGTGAGTTTATCTATGAATATTTCGTTTTACGGATGGACTAATGTATTTTTTATTTAAATAATATTACTTTTTAAAATTATATATGAATATTTTTATTTATTTTAATTAAGTTCTATTATTTTACTTAAGATCAATTCAATTGGGATTGCACCACTAACTCCTCTTGAAGTACTATTTCGATCTCTTGATTTCATCATCATCAGTCCAATTTTCAGTAGGTTAAATAAAACAAGAAAACTTTCCAACCCCACAATTAAAGTCAAAAATTGCGTGAGGGAGAAGAAATTATTCCATAGAAAAAGTGACATAAAGAAGATTTGCTTTAAAAGCTTTGTTAAATTCAAGTGGTAGTAGCATACCTTGATGTTTCTCTTCCTTTTGCATCATCATCATCATTATTATTATATACTCTTTTTTTTTTGTTATCGAGGGCTTTCATTTTCTTATACGTAATGTGTTGCTTCTGGAAAAAAATGTCATTGGCAGATTCCAATCACTCAATTGATTGATTAATTGTCCACTTGGTTCTTAAACCAAATGAGACAGATAGAATAGAAGCTGGCATTTTCAATTTGTCGCAATATATAGCTTTAGAATTTTAATTAATTATTATTAAATTTCTGAAAATTCGAGAGTTTTCTTTTAATTTAGAAGTGTTTTGAGTTTGAAAGGGTTTTTGAGTTGTTTTTCTTTAAGAAATGTCTATTGTTTCAAATTAAACAAAAGAAAAAAAAATTGTATTTTAGAAGTGAAATCCCTTAATATCCTCATCTTACAAGATTTTCGGGTGGGTGCTTCTTGAGATCTGTGTTTTGCAAATAATCTAATTTATTATATTTATGGGAAGATCTGAAAGCGAAGACTAAGTGATCAAGTTATAATATACTATTTCTAATTTATCTGAATATTTTGGATCAAGTCACATTATCTTTAAACTTAAATGGTTAAGGATTTTACTCTATCTTTAATAGCCTTTAACATATTACAGAAATTATTGTAATTTTTTATAAAAATACATCAAAAGAGGTCTAAGTAATTTATTTTTTATTTCAAGCATTTATTTTATAGATAAAAAAAAAGAATCTGTACGCAATTTAAGGGGAAAAATAAACTAAAAATAAAATTAACTGTCACAGTAAAAGTCAAACGAGGTTAAATAACAAATTAATAGATCAGAATGAAAATATATAAAGTAAAAAATATTGAGTGAAAAAATATTAATAGATCAGAATGAAAAGATTGGTTGTAGTGTCAGAATATAATCCCAAAAGAGAAGTTATAGGTTCAAAACTCTTACAATGTTTATAAATTAAATCAATATATTTACAAAAAATAAAATAACAAATAGGCTCCTTTGATTTATTAGAAGGATATATGAAATAGGAGTTGAAAGGTCACATCTTAGTATCAATCAAGACTCATGCATGTTGGCCTATTTTAGGTCCAGGATGTTCATCACTTGCGTATGGAGCAATGCAAGAACTTGGACCATTCCGAGTAAACAGCGATGGCAAAACACTTCACCCCAACAAACACTCTTGGAACCATGGTTAATTATATTATACCTCTCTTCACTTTATCTATCAATGTTGCCATAAATTATTGCATATTAAACCTCAATCTAGGTGTGTGTTTAGAAGTTAGGTTAGAAAATTAATTTTAGGCAAAACTTAAGTTTAAAATTTTCTTAAACAAAGTAATTTTTGTCCAGAATTGATTTTGGTCAAAACTATGGTTTTGAATAAGATACTGAAAATAACTTTTGGAATAGTAAAATAGCTTATGGACTATTCAATTACTATCTTACCCCTACTTTTTCTTATACCTTCTCTCCTCTCTCTTTTCTCTCATCTCTCATCTCTCTTCTTCACCCTATCTCCTCTTTCCTCTCTTTTCTCTACACTCTCTCCTCTCACCTATTTCTTATTTACCCTCTCTCATCTCTCATACTTTAATCAAATCATATATTTTTTGGTAATTTATCAATATAAAAAGTCTATAACTAATCATCTAAATATCTCTATTTTCAAAATCTATTCTTCCCAAAATCTATTCTTTCCAAAATCTATTCTTCCCAGAATCTATTCTCTAAAATCTATTCTTCTCAGAATATATTCTCTAAAAGATAATCCAAATAGGCCCTAGGTCAGCCAGTTAAATTAGTAAACTGATGAATTAGTCTCTAATTAGATAGTTCAGTTAATCATTTTAGACGGATTAATTATATTAAATTTTATATTTTTTTCTCTTATTGAGCCTGAAATATTCTCTTTTTAAACATGAAAAAGAAGAACAACAACAATATGTCAATTTTGTGCCATAGCGAATAGGTTTTATGTATGAATGTTTAATTTACTTATGGATTGATGCTTTTATTTAAATATTATATCCGATTTTTAATATAAGATCTATTTCATAGTATAATTTATATCATAAGTTAAATCTTATATTAAAGATCGTAAAGAATATTATTTTTTTTAGGGATTATGTATATAAATATTTTTGTATATTATAATTATAATTGGTTTAGCATTAATTCAATCACCATTGAACTACTTACTCTTAAACTAAAGCCTTAAATATCTACGTTTTGTATTGATGTCATTGTAAATATATATACTGATTGATATACATGGGGTTATTATTGCAGCTGCAAATGTATTGTTTTTAGAATCACCAGCTGGAGTGGGATTTTCGTATTCAAACAGAACATCGGATTATGACAACAATGGGGACAGAAAAACTGCTTCAGACAACTATGTGTTCTTGAGGAACTGGTTGGAGAGGTTTCCTGAATATAAGAATTCAGATTTCTACATTGCTGGAGAGAGCTATGCAGGCCACTATGTTCCTCAACTTGCTCATACCATTCTCCATCACAATGACCATCCCAATTCCTCCTTCTTTATCAACCTCAAAGGCATCTTGGTATGTCCCTTCTTCCTCTAACCTACTTAAATCAAGTGATGCTGAAAAATGGAATAGATTAGAGTGAAAGACTTAACAATTCAGAAAATATGATCAGCTAAAATTTTAGAAAAACTTGTTTCCATATCCCCAACTAGTTTAACAAAAAATTCATCACAAGGGCCCATCTTAAATTCTCTTCTCTCTTTCTCTCTCTCTCTCATAATTCATCATTGGTTGATGATAGCTTTCCCAAAAAATTAATCAATTACATTTATCATGAGCTTATAGGTTGGTTGTCTACATCTTAAAGCGCGTTTGCCTTATTTTAAAAGAGAGATAGAGAGAATGTCATATTTTATTATTATAACTAATGATAATTAAGTTTAATAAAAAAGACTAATATCTATTAAAAGATATACTAATATTTAGCGTCAAATTATACCTTAAACATTCAAAATCTTATTATCATGAAACCTATGAATTGATTAGTCATAATTTTCTCTATCTCTCTTTACTTCCCTTAAAATTGTTTGATGGGATTTTTTTTAGGTTAAAATTTATGATGTCTTCTTTTATTTGGAATATGGTTTGGTTTTATGAGTATTATGATTAGAGAAATTAATTTGATTTGATAGCTAACATGTAATGTAATGTAATGGCCAGAGTTAGAGTTGGCTAAATGGGTTTCTCTCCAACCATTAAATAAATGAAACCAACACATGAATAAGAGTGGGCTATACAATTTTTGACAAAGAAAGAAATGACATCAAAGGAATCTTGGAATTTCCATGAGCTCTACTATTTATTTTCTTCAAAAAAAATAAAAATAAAAATAAAAATCATCATTGGTTTTGATAGCTTTATTTGAAAATTGCTGTTACTATCATCATCATGGTTTGTGATTGTGGGCGCAAATGAGTCTTCATTGGGTTATCAAATAATGGAATATTTTGGTGGGTTGGACCATATATATGGATAGATGGGTGGCTGCCCACTATCCGTGGTGACACCTAATATTCCAATTGGTTATTGGTCCCTCAATTTCTTTTTCTATTATTTCATTTTGATTGTAAATAATTAACGGTAGGAAGGAATGAATGATATTATACAAGATGACAAATAACATTTTTAATATTGATTTATGGAAATCTATAAGGTCAAAGATTTTTTTTAATGTGATATACATTAAAATGTTATAGGGATTTCTATACTTTTTTAGGAAAAATTAATGTGAAGGCCTTAATAGTATCACATGATTTCTGTTTAGGTCATTGTAACTTTTTATTAAGTCTTTATAGATTCACTTGATATTAATTAGATCTATGTATTTTTTTCTATTATGTCATTATAGTTGTAGGTGACTGATGGAAGTGAAAAAATATATTGTAGGGACCTAGTTAAAAATAAGGTAAAACTTTAATGACCTGATAAAAAAATTAGATAGACTTGATTAAAATTAAATGAAATTATAAGAACCCATTAAAAAACTACAGAGACTACTAAAAATGAGGTGAACACTATCAAGGTTTAAAAATTATTTTTTCTCTTTTTTAAATAAGAAAGATGGTGAGTAATGCTTTGAACTAAAATTTAAAGGTGATAAATATAATTGAGAAAATTATGAGATTTTTCTTGTAATTTTGTCAAAATAATGTGGAGCTAAATTTTATTGGAGCTAATGGAAATGAAATGTGCAGATAGGGAATGCAGTGATAAATGATGGGACAGATAGCAAAGGAATGTGGGATTTTTTGGCAAGCCATGCCATAATATCAGACCAAGCAGCTAATGATGTGAACAAATTATGTGATTTCTCAGAGGTTGCCTCAAACCAGAGCACTGAATGCATGTCAGCTTCTGATGAAATAGATAGAGATATTGACTTCATTGATATTTACAACATCTATGCTCCTCAATGCCTTGATTCCAACCTCACTTCCCTCCCTAAGCCTCCCTCTGTAAGTATAAATTCATATTGTTGCAAATTTCTATATTTACTCTTTTTGTTCTCTATATATAACTTAATTAGAGAGTTTATCTTGGTATTAAATATAATATTATTTATTATATTTGTTATTTTTCCTCTAAAATTATCCTTATTAATATTCTCTCAGCAATAATAAAGTAAAAGAAGAAACAAATAAATTATAAAAGATTATTAGGGTATTTTATATACTTGCAAACATGATGAATTCAAGTTTTATACTAGTAGTTCATTTCTCTAGTGATTTTCAACTAAAATTTATATATTTACTCCTCTAGTAAGGATTTAATTTGGGAGTTGATATCGACTCTAAATATAAGTATATTTTTTATATTTGTCAATATTTTCTCAAATTACCCCTATCGATCCTCTATTTCAGTAATAATCAAGTAAGAGGGGGGGAAATAAATTAGATAAAATAATTTAGGTATTTTAGTATATACATGTAATATTAACTAACTTAATTACCTTAATTAATTTAATTAAAATAGTTAAATAGATATTATATTAAAGATTGGATAAATATTTAAAAGAGACTTAATGCATATATTTTTGTTGACGTGATTGTAGGTAGTGACAGACCCATGTAGTGATACTTATGTATATGCATACTTGAACCGAGCTGAGGTACAAGAGGCATTGCATGCCAATGTGACAAAGCTCACACATGACTGGGAGCCTTGCAGCGATGTTATCTCTCGATGGGTCGATAGTGCTTCCACTGTGCTTCCCCTCTTGCATGAGTTCCTCAATCATAGCCTTCAAGTTTGGATCTTTAGGTATTTACACCATCCCTCCATTCGTTATCCCCTTCTACATATACCTGTTGTGGAATTACAATCCACCTTGGCTCAGACAGTCAAATCAGATCAATAAATCAGGTAAGATTGGTTATATTTTCTCTCTCTTTATGATGCAGTGGAGACGTAGATGGGAGAGTGCCAGTAACTTCAACTAAGTATTCTATTGAGAAAATGAATCTTCCAGTTAAGACTAATTGGCATCCCTGGTTCGTGAATGGAGAGGTAATTATTTTTTACATTTGTTTAAAAATAATTAAATTACAACGTGGAATTAAATACTTTAGGTTAATTTTAAAACTACAAATTTACAGGTAGGAGGATACACAGAGGTGTATAAGGGAGGATTAACATTTGCAACAGTAAGAGAAGCAGGACATCAAGTGCCAAGTTATCAGCCAGCAAGAGCTCTTGCTTTAGTCAATCACTTCTTAAAAGGCATCCCTCTTCCTAATACCACCCCACGTACCCCTAACTTGTAGTTAACTTCCAACCGATGTAAATCAATTATTATAACATTGTGTTCTCAATCCCTACAATAACCACAACCAACTTTATTTTATTAGAAATTAATTTAAAATTGATGTTAGAGAAAAGCTATGTGTTTACATAGATGTTGAATCAATTCCGTTTTGACCTCCTATTGGGGTTATTTTTCTCATGCACACAAACATTATAATTTATTACTGACACTTGAGGGTTTTTTTAATACAAAAGTTTTTAAAAAATAATTTAGCTCATCAATATCAGATAGGATAATCTATCTATTATATTTATGAGTAAATTTAGACATACAGAAACTATAATGTCTCCCTAAACGTTGCGACTGAAATCACAATAAAATAATACTCATTAAAAATTAAATATATTTTAAATGATAGTATCTCTCATCATTTCACGAATTGAACCAATTGATGACTAAAATTACAAATGGCACCGTGTTGCTCTCTCTCTATGGATTATGGATTGGATTGGGCTTTTTCTGGGTAGGTCTTTTTGAGTAATATAATCACAATATGAGTTCTTTATCAAGAAAAAAAAAAATGCAATATGAGTTTAACAAGAAAAGATTTGCTCCAGCCCCAATTACTAATTGGCACAAAGAAAAAGCACTAATTGCTTCTTTAGCCTATAGAGCTTTCAAATTCCCTTGGGAAGCAACCTGGTTAGCGTGATGAAATAATATTCGACCTTTAGGTGATAATATTTATATTTTTTTATAAAAAAATATATATTTATATTTAATAAAAATAATTTTTTAAGAAAATTAATATGAGTATAATCTAAAAGTCTAGTTACTCATAATAAATTAATATGATTAGAATCTAAAAGTCTAGTTACTCATAATATAATTGATAAAATTTAAATAAAAAAGTAGCCCACATTACCCTATTAATAAGAAAAAAGGAATTTGCCCCCAAATAAAAATACTATTCAAAATTTCTCAAATTTTTGGACCACATCCAACTCATCCTTTTTTTCTTTGCGTCTGTCCATACATTGTGTATTACTTCATTTTCTTTAACCATCCACTGTACATTACTCCTTAAATGGAATTTCCAAATATCACCTAAGATTAATGTTCGTAACTTCGATCCGGTTTGTATCGATACAAGATTCTTGCAGAATCTACTGGAGTTAATGTTCTGTGTTTCTCTGTCCAGCTCGCACGCATCGCGGTTGTTGTGTGAAACGTGAATGAAGAAGCAATGAAAAGACGGCATCGGAATTACACGGCGGTGGATGACAAAATGGCTTCCTCGATGGTCACCGGCGACCGGTCGGACAGGAGAAGAACATCTTCGGGAGCTCTGACCCCAATTCTCTGCCTCGACCACGATATCCTCTTTATGATATTCGCTTACCTCGACATGTTCGACCTCGTTCGCTGCTCTGCTGTTTGCAAAAATTGGTACGCTTCTTGTCCTCTTCCTGTACTTGAATGTTTGGAGAGTTGTGAATTACGCGGTTGGCTGCTGCTCCAGCAAATTATATTTGAAGCTTCAAACTTCTTATATTGGATCAAACGTGCCTGTTTCTCTATTTTCATGAAGGAATTCGATCATCAACGACTCTAGGTTGCTGAGAAAATATTTTCATAAGCAGCTGATTAGTTCTACCCTTACTCCTGGTACTTCTGCATCACGCGAAAAGCCACTGAGAATAGTTCTACGGGAACTAGCTATGGAGCAGCATAGATTAGCGTTTCAAGAAGGTAACATTCATATCGATCAGTGGAGAGGTCATACAGCAAGGTAATTGTTTGTTTAATGACTTTTTGCGTCTACCCATTGAATTGATTAGCAAAACATCTGTTGTTTCTTTCATAATTCTTTTTAAGAGATTGGCTGCAATATAGCAATTTTAGTGAATGACTTAAAAGCGAACACTTATGTTTACCTGAGCTCAATATACGTTAGAGACAATTATACATAGTGCTGAGTATCTTCAGCATTTATCTGGGAATCAGTAGGATTATGGGTAGTGTTCGGTGTGACACCTTTTCTTTAAAAGGATTGAATGGTAGTTGCTGGGGCATTAACTTTCCCTTAAGAACACAACCAGCCACCAAGATATAATGGTCATTGTGAGTGCCAGCTTTCTTGCTTCAACTGCTACAATGCCTGGTTTCATGTGAAATGCTACCTTTACCTGTTAACATAACCATAATTATTTCCATTAGAATCTCATTCTCCTCGTAACAAATACACATTTAAATTCTGTTAGGCAGGTATAAGTTCTAAAAGATTATCATATATATGCTGAAATCATGATTCCTCATCTGAATCATGATCAAGTTCTCCAATCTGATACTTTTGAAGCATCCATGAATATTTTCTTGATTGCCTGACTTTGTTTTGTTTCTTTTTTATCAATATTTCTATTTGTATGGTTCTTATTAATGATTTACCATTGCTTTCTGGGTTAGGGTTGATCAATGCCGCATGAAGATGGGGTCGATTCTTACTGGTGTTGGAGATAAGGTATGGCACCGTTCTTACTTTCCGACTGATTCATTACCTACATTTACAACCTTAACGCTTCCCTTCCCTGTGAGCTGGTTTGGAGCAGAAGCTTGTAGCTCATATGAATCTGGCCTCTGTCTTTTCATCCTGACGTACGGGATCAATTCTCTCCATGCCTCTTTTCCCCTGTCTACTCTTATGGCCTTGCATATCCCTTGAAGAGGGGGGAAAAAAAAGAATACTTGAAGAGGAAAAAAACAAAAAAGAATACTTTGTATCTATGATTATCTGACTGATATTAGGAAGACAAAAAATTTGGTGGTCTTTCATGAAGTCATTTGGAATTCCTTGTAGATGTCATATAGCAATG
Source organism: Leucaena leucocephala (assembly GCA_037074615.1). Taxonomy (NCBI): domain Eukaryota; kingdom Viridiplantae; phylum Streptophyta; class Magnoliopsida; order Fabales; family Fabaceae; genus Leucaena; species Leucaena leucocephala. The sequence goes on from CM073525.1 coordinate 3,070,984, forward strand.
GAATTTACTATCTAAGTTCAGAAAGACTAATCCTTTACTATCAAATAGAGTAACAGATTCTATTTTTATTTGTGTATTATATCTTTAGAAGTGGACTAATCTAATACTATTGTGGAAGCTGAAGAAAAATGGTTAGCCTGACATAATTCCCTCCATACGTGCTCTGTACTTGTAGAAGTTACCTGGAGTATATTGAACATTATGTGAATTTCGTTGACTTCATATTATCTTCTGTCTTTCTCTTTTGTAATTTGTATGGGTTTTTACAAGGTTTGAGTCCTTGCTGTACTAATATTTTCATGGTATTATCTAAGGTTATGCGTCTCTGGTCCTTGGAAAGCTACAGATGCATGGAAGAATACTCAATTCCTGATACAGCGTCTCTTGTTGACTTTGATTTTGACGAGAGCAAGGTAATTGCTTGAAGAAATGATTTATTATTAGTTGGAAGCTAAAGTTTATTTGTTTTTTCATGATATTTTCTCTTATTTTATATTTCAATTTTCTTCTGGAACTTTTTGTGCTGTCAATCATCTCTAGGTTAGATTAAGCCATTAATGTGCATAAAGTTCTTGAGTTTTGTATGCTTTTCCATTTCTGATTTCCTTTCATTATCATCATTATGTTTTTAGATTGTTGGTCTTGTTGGTACACGTATATGCATTTGGAGGCGGAATGGGAATAGAAGTATGTTTCCTTCCCAAGAAGGAACATTTCCAAAAGGTTTATGCATGCGGTAAAGATGTGAATTGTCTATTTTTCTGGCTTATGTTCAAACTGTGTTACAACTCAGGTAGATCTGGTATGCATGGTATGGAGCCATTGATATGAAGTGAGAAATTCAATGTATACTTAGTTGTATATAAGGCTCTGTTGCGTGCAGCCCTGCCCTGCTTCTAAAGTAAAGCCTGAATTGTCAATTCCGATCCCTCAAAGTTGATATTGATTCTTCTGTGCTTACAGTTACTATGATCCAGATGCTGTGGTTGGATGTGAGGATGGGACGGCTCGTGTTTTTGACATGTATAGTAGGAGATGCTCTCAAATTATAAGGTGTTTTAACTTCTATTATGGATCCATAAAATTGGGTTTGAATGAAAAGAATATGGGTTACCTACGTCTAAAAATTAAACTTTGCTTCTTTATGTTTCCCTAAAATCAACAAAACCTCATTATTTAGTTGTCGATTTGTCTCCGTCATTTGGATACTAACTTTGAAGTGATAGCATTACACTCATGATGTTTGCAACTTGCCATTTGCAGGATGCATTCTTCACCTATAAGTAGTTTATGTTTGGGTGATGATCAACTGATACTGAGTGGTTCATCATTCGGAAGCATCACAATATCAGATCCTTCCTCTCTTAAGCAAGTAACAAAACTTAAATCAATTGATGGAACAGGTAGCAGTTCATCTCTTTGGATTGGTTTTTCTTTGTTGGCTCTGATTTGAATGTGTGTGTGTATGACTGAAGAGGAATGTGCTGAACCAGTTCCTGTAAGCCAGAATTGTCTAAAATATAATTTTTTTGGTCTTATGTGAGAAAATGGTCTTAGCTTTTTTCTGATGTTTATCATTTAGCTAATACGATGTTATATTGATCTTTTTGTTATTGGTTGACCAGCATTTTAGCCTAATGCTCTGACCAATGTCTTATTTCAACTTTTTGTTGTAGCTATAAGGACATTATGCCTTAACCCCACTTCTGAGTATGTGTTTGCTGGTTCAGCTGATGGGTATACATACTGTTGGGACCTTAGGTAAGTGAAGAAAGTATTGTGCCCTAGGTCAGTGTCTTGAGTTTCCTGCAGTTACCCTTAGAATATTCGATTCCAAGGGCATTAAAATGTTCAAAAATTCTGGAGTATAAAGATCTTTATACTAACTAGCTTCACCAACTTTTGGTGTGCTTCTCTATGTTGTCCCATAGACGTATATACTCCCTCCAGTCTTAAATAGAGATACTTAATTTATAGAGATTAAGAAAATTAGTTAAGTTAATAATCTGTTAATATAAATAGAAATTATCTATTGATGGGAATAAAAATTAATTAAATTCCCCATTTAATCATTTGCATTACAAATTATCCCTACCCTATTGATAGTAATCTTTTTAGTATGTGCAATCAATAGAAATAGTTCAAAAAAATCATAAAATTGAGAAAAAAAGTAAATTAAAGTTTCATATTTAAAACTAAAATAAATCACTTATAGCTCTTATATTTATAACTAAAGTGATTATTCAAATGAACAAACTCATTCCGTATGCATAATTTAGCTTATGATGTTTTGTTATTTATCCGCTACGAAGTTCATGTTTTTGAATAATCCCATGTAAGACTGGTTTGTTGATAATAAGCAGGACAAGGAGACGATTATGGGAGAAAAGGGTGAGTCCTAATATATACTCTTTACAACATCTGCAAAATGACACGTCAACGTTAGCTGTTGGTGGAATTGATGGAGTCCTACGAATCTTGGATCAGAATAATGGTAACATAGTCTCACGTTGTATAGCGAAGGAAGGTTTGATATCAACTAATCAAAGTCCTTCAGGAGCCATTCAGAGAATGAAAGGAAAAAGAATACATGAAAACGCCATTATAGACAGCATCCCAAGGAGTACTCGACCACCTATCACATGCTTGGCCGTGGGAATGAAGAAAGTCATCACCACACACGGTTCTGGACACATTAGAATGTGGAAATTCCATTGAGAGTCTGCATTTTTATTTTTTACTAAGTATATGTATCCTTTTATTGGGATAATTCTATTTAAATACTATCAAGATATTAAATATAGATATCTCTCCTAATTTTGATTCAAACATTAATTTATCAAGAGCAACTAATTCCCTAAGCCAAATCTAATTTTTATTGGTTGAGAGCTAGGACTTGTTGTGCCTTGTAACATTATGATTTGTTCTATTATTAATTTATTAGATATTAGGAGGCCCCATACATTGTATGGAATATGAGGAATGACATATGTATTGTTGCATTAAAAATTGGCTTAAGGTTTTGACATGCACTAGTTTTCACAGAGTAACATCTAGTTTTTTTTATCTAATATGTCTTGAAAATTTTATTTCGTAGCAATTTTATTGACTTTTAGTTAATATTAAATTTGACCATTAAAGATAAATGGGTCTAAAGGAAAATTTAATGATCAAACCAAATTTTGATTAATAGTCAAAGTAAAATTGCTATACAATAAACTTTTAGAACATGCTAGAATTTTAAAAAAAGAGATTTCTAGGTATTGGGTATTCCTTGGTGGAAACATCCGAATATATTTAATTAGGTATTATGAGATTTTAAAAGCATAATTAGTTGATTGATAATTTTTTTATATATTTGTAAAAACAAATCATATTGTGCATAATTTATAATGATATACGTTGTAATATATGTTAACATAAAATATGTTAATAATTATTTATTCATAAAATTAAATTTAATATATATATGAAAAAATAAGTAAAAATATTATTTTATAAGAGATTATAGTCAAGTCCTATAATTTCAAACAATTGATAAAAAAAACAAAATTATAAGGATTTGATAAAAAAATTATAATGACCCACAAAAACATGATAAAAAAAACATGTATTTGATTAAAATTAAATAAAACTATACGGATCTAATACAAAAATTGTGGAGACCTAACGAAAAATTAAGTAAAATTATAAGATATATAGATTAATTTTCCTTTTAATATTTTATAATTTTTAGGACCTTTCTTTCAATAGTTTATAGGGCACTATATCCCATTTTACTTTTCTTGGGAAGGGGGAACACGGGTTCCTTCATCTGAAGAGTGAAAGCAAGCTGAAATAAACTCACAAGGTCTCCGCACAGCGCTTCGCCCCTTTGAAAACCCTAGAACACGAAATTTGCTCTGAATCGACGAAGCAGCCATGGTGTGTATAAGGAAGGCGACAGTAGATGATCTATTGGCTATGCAAGCCTGCAATTTGTTCTGTCTTCCTGAGAATTACCAGATGAAGTATTATCTGTACCACATCCTCTCGTGGCCTCAGCTTCTCTACGTCGCCGAAGATTACAACGGCAAAATCGTCGGTTACGTTCTGGCAAAAATGGAAGAAGAAACCAACGAGTGCCATGGCCACATCACCTCCCTCGCCGTCCTCCGAACCCACCGCAAGCTGGGTTTGGCTACCAAGCTCATGAACGCTGCTCAGAACGCCATGGAGCAAGTCTTTGGAGCTGAGTATGTTTCGCTTCACGTAAGGAAGAGTAATCGGGCAGCCTTTAATCTGTACACCGAGACTTTGGGGTATAAGATTCACGATGTGGAGGCTAAGTATTATGCTGATGGGGAGGATGCTTACGATATGAGGAAGCAGCTGAAGGGGAAGCAACATCATCATCATGGTGGTGGTCATCACCACCACCACCATCACCACCATCATCACCACGGCGGTGGCTGTTGTTCCGGTGAGGCAAAGGCGGAGAAGTCAGAGACCAAGGGGAATACCAAAGGAGATTCGAAAGGGAATGCTAAAGCGACATGATTATGAAAGCAATCAATGGTCTAGATAAGTTAAAGCATGTAATATTGGTCAATGGTTGGTGTTTTCTCCAATTTTCTGAAGCTAGTCTTTTTCTCCATCGATGAGAGTCGGGATTATAGTGGCAGTGGTTGTTAATCTTTATTGTCTTGCTGTAACGGGTCTAGACAAGTTAAGCTTGGAATATTTGTGCCTTGCATGGTATTTTCCCCAATATTTCAAAAGTTTCTCATTTTGCCCATTGGTGAGGCAATTGGGATTAAAAACGGGTATTAATCTTAATTATCCATATTTAAATAGTCAATTTTCTTACCATTGGAACTAAGTGATTCACTAAACCATTCAATCTGTTCTACTTGCTGGCATACCTAAGCTTAGGTTTGTTGAATATTGCAGTTTATCTGGCTTTCCAATAGTCTGTCTAGATTTACTGAATCCTGATTGTGTATCATTTAATTGGAATGGTTTTATTTTTTCTTCAACTGATGAACATGATTTCATTACTGTACGTAATTTCACATTCAGAGACATCACTTACCTTAGGACCCGGAGTACTGTTTGAACACTTACACGATGAAAGCTTCTGTTTTCTATATGGTATTAGAATGTAATGTCCAACTTGTATAAGTATACTCTCGTCTGTCACCTCCCTAAGCATATCGGGTTGTTATAGCCAGCAGGGACAGTGATTGCAGGGTACCCTCCGATTCCAAGAAAAGGAACATACTTCTGTCCAGTACATAACAAAGCATCAAGCTGGTTATCTTTCATCATCATCTCAAACCCGTTTTCGGAAAATCTCTTCATGTTTTGCAATTCTCCTTGCCTCCTTGAAATGACTCATTGATTCCACTTGTCAGGTTGGCTTGAATAAACAGGACTTATGGAAATTCATTTATCATCTCCCGGAAAATGAGGTCCAGTAGTTGTTACTGAACTTATTGAGAATGAGGTTGAATATTTTTACGAGGTTTTGCGTTCTTTGTGAAATGCTAAGAGATCTGCCACTGATCAAATTGGAGAAGACTCGAGTAGCTCGGTAAGAATTTAAGTCTCGTTTCAGCTCAGCTAATAAGACTATCATCTTCATCTGGTGAATTTCCTCATTGTCAATCACCAAATCATCTATCAATGTTGAACCTTGGCGCACTTGAATTAAGAAACTGGGCATGGCCTGCGTTGTAATGTGATCGGCTGCTTCAGTGGTCCCTACTACGCCCTTTTCATCCTTCCCTACTGGCCTGTTCCATCCCCCTCCATTCAACATGATTTCCCCAAAGAAAACTTTTGAATTTTCTTATTAAAAATGAAACATTAGATGGAAGAAACGAGAGTCCAAGTTGAATGCTTCATGGTGGAGATAATTAAGTAATCTTAACTATTAATTCATTGGTAAGGATATTTGTTTAAACTAAAAACATGTTTGTGCTAGCTAAAGATACTTATGCTTAAAAAGGAATCCACAAATTGAGTTATATCTCTATTCTCTTCTCCAGCCGCAGATTTTATGGAAACATCAATTACAACATCATAACCTATAGCCAAGTTTAGCAGCCATTGTAGTTAAAGAACAGTACAGTAAGGAAAACAGGACTAATTAACAAAATTGCACAGGAGAGCACAGTGAAATTCCAAATTACTACTTGAGGTTTTAATTACATCATTGGGACCACTCCCAGAATCAGATATCATCAAGTGTCAAAGGAAGTGCTCCCAATTTAAGCTGTTTTCCAGAAGGGCACTTTATCTTTCTGGTATTTTTTCATGGCTTCTATAACTCGTACTGAAAATGTCTCGTCCTCTGGGTAATAAGCAATAGGATCTAGTAGCAGAGGCGATGGCAGATTAAGAACACCCTCAAGTGTTGCATGGAGACAATATGCTGAATACGTGACATGGTAGCCACCCTCCTGCACAATTAGAAGCCGTCCATCGCAGTGCTCGGTTGCAAGTGCCCTTACTATCTGTCCAATTTCCCTATAGCCCTCCATTGTTAAGCATTGCCTTCCATTTGGATCAAACTAAAGCACATACAAGCCAAAATGTAACAATGTAAGTAAATCAGGTTTTCATTGACAATAGCAGCAAGGCAAATGCATGGATGATCAATTTACTGCAACAAGATGGTCATGTATCATTTGCTTCGATACTTTTAAATATTGTCAATCGCTGTAAATCTGGAAGGATATTTTGCAACAGGAGTTTCTAATTTGAAGGAAAGACAATACTTAAAGGTTTTTGTTTTTGCTGCAAGAAATGTAGATAAAAATGTAAGAAAGGCCTCTAAGGTTTCAAGTTCTAAGAAACCATGAACTCAACTTCATACAAATGTTCCAATCAAAATATAATTTAGGGGTTCAACACTTGGGGTGTGTGAGTTGTTAAAATTGACACACAAAAAAGAAAACAAAATGTAATCTAGGAACTATAAAGATGGAAAATGGATAAACTTACAGCACTTGAGTCTTGCCCAATAACCAAGACTATAATATCAGGGTTGAACTTTTGGACTGATGGAACCACCAAGTGATTAAAGGCATATACATATCCCTTGTCCCCTGTTCCATTTGGAAGAGGAATGTTTAGGTTATAGCCATAACCTTCTCCTTCACCAATTTCATCAACAGATCCATCCTGAGGATGTGAAGGACCCCATGATCCATGGTTCATATGGAGAGAGATGGTAAGAACTTCATTGGACTGATAAAATCCCTCTGCTGTACCATTCCCATAATGAACATCAATGTCTATAACCGCAACTTTTCTACACCCAGAATCTAAAGCTAACCGTACGGCGAGACCAGCATTGTTAAGGAAGCAGTAACCATCAGCTTGAGTAGGCTGAGCATGATGACCTGGCGGCCTAACCAATGCATAAGTTATTTTCCCATGGCCATCAAGTATATGCTTCATTGCAGACATTGTGGTACCAGCAGCAAGAAGTGCAGCATCCCATGATCCTGTGTTTAAGAATGTTCCAGCACATAGTATCTTCCCACCTTCTTTGTCTGCTTGTACTAGTTCATTTATGTACTCTAGCAGAAGAGCAAATTTGATATTTCAATCAGACAGACATGAATCTCATTCACAACATTATTTCTAACAAAGTAACACACACAGATTGAAAGAGAGAATAAACACCATTTGTCATTTCTCCAAAGCCTAAGGCCCCGTTTGCTTCAACTCCTTATGAGACTCCCAGGGATAGCTTTTCTCATGAAAATAGTCTCTCCCGATGGTAATAATTATCATTCCTTAAAGATTTGGGAATCTAAATTCATGACCTTAATACATATCCATCCTTATTCCCACCTCTCAATTACTTCATTGCCCTCCTCTTACAAAACTCTATCTATAGCCATTGTCGTTTTAGTTTATTTATTCTGTATCATCCCATTCCATCATTTTTCTCTCCAACAACCAGACGGGCCATAAATCTGACTTCAAGTACAAGATTGATAGTTTCAGTACCATTTTCAAGTTTGTGTCCGTTAACTTGGCTAGATTAGATAGATAGTTGCTTTAAATGATTTTGATTACTTCCATGACTATATCAGTAAGCTCAGGGTAACAGTCAAAAGAGAAAGAAGTACCAGGAGTGTGAAAGGAAAGGAGTTGAGGAAGAAGAGCGGGAGAGCCAAGGTGCCAAGAAATGAAAGGGGAAATGGGCCCCCGTTTGAGGATGGAAACCATATTTCGGATCCTGTCGGAGTTTTCTGGATGCTTCTCCAACACCGCCAAGAAGCCAGGATCCATTCCGGTGTCAAATACTCCTTTCCCCGTCTCATGCTTCAGCATTCCCTCGTGCCAGAATACATCAATTCGATTCGTTGATTCAGCCATAGTACCCAGAAACTGCAAATTTTCTTTTCTCTTTTGGACTGTCGAGACTAGAAGATTACGCGAGTGGTGAAGTGGATTAATAAATCCTAAACCCTAAAACAAATCTACAAGGCCATTAAATCTTAAACTCTTTTTGGTAACAATAGATGAAGAAGGATTGAGGAAGTGACAAGTTACATTTATCATCTCACAAATTTAACAATATATTAAGCATAGTTTTAGCATTTTGGGGATTTAAGCCCTTGCAAATTGCAATTTTAGCCCAAATTAAAGGGGAGAATTTCATTGAGGCCCACACAAGCAAATTATCATAAAAAGGCCCGTAAAGCTTTGAAATATCACCGCAGGCTCAAATTCCTCATTTGAAATTAATTTTATGGTTCAATTACTAAAATGCCATCAGCATAGTTTGTCCCAACTAATAAATAATTGAATCTTTTAAAAATAATATTTTATATTTAAATTACCCTACACATAAAAAAAGATTTTGTTGATAGAAACAACATTTACTTTAATAATATTTATATTTTAAAAAAATTAGTCTCTAAATTATTAATTAAGAGATATCACCCTATTTCTACTAAGGAAAATTACTAAAATGCCTTTCATGTTAAATAAAAAAATCTACCACAGTGCCCTTTAATCCCACAATTCCTAATTCACCAAAACGTTTGTAGCCATTAAAATCAATAAAGCAATGTAATTATGTTACGTCAGATAATTTATATATATATATATATATATATATATATTATATAAATTGAGTTTTTACGCTTTTAAAAGTTGATAATTTCAAAAAAAGATTGTTGTCAATTACTCATAATGAAATTGCCAAAATTAAAAAAAAAATTTGTTAATATATATTCCAGGAAATACTGCTTATTGAAAAATCTGTCAAATAACAAATAGTCAAAATCTGAATCGCAACTTACCAATTTTTTAAGAACAAGTTCTCGATATTCCACAAAAGTAGACAAGTTGATTCTCTATGTTCCCTTTTTTTGCCCCTTCTTAATTTAACGAGTTTACAGCATAAATGATAAACAAATATACATTGGGATGACAAAGCGCAAAATAAATAATTAAGCTGCCAAAAGTGGTAACTAGTGCACTGATCATTAAAATATTGTTGCGTGTACATGATTCCCACTTCAAAATGTTCAAAAGTATTGATATTCAATTCAATAATAATTTTTTTTAGTATAAAAATTTTTAAAAAGTGATTGAACTCATCTATAATTTAAAGGTAGGACGAAATCTCTTTTCTTCCTAAATAATATCAAATATCAGATATACGAGATATTTATTACCCTCAAACGTAACCCTAAACATATAAGAATTAGGATATCTCCTTAAGTACAGCAACTGAAACCACAATAAAATAATACTCTTTAAAAATTAAATACACTTTAAATAGTCACATAACTTATCATTTTACCAATTGAACCTAACTAATATACTTAATTCAATAATACTAAATAACAATATGAATCGTAATACAAAAGGATGGGCCACAATACCCAACTTGATCCTTGAATATCATGACAGAAAGACGGGCATGTTTTTTTTAATGCATGAGAAAGGAATTTTGTTTTTCTTTTTTAAAAGATAGTGGTGTGACACAAAATTATAAAATATATTGACATATTATGTTTTTTTGTTACCAGTATATATATCATTTTTCTTTTTTTTACCCATATATATATATTCTGATCTCTGAATTTTTCTTAATAAAAAATCAATTATATAAAATGAAAAAAATATACAGCTAAGATTGGTAAATATATAAAAAAAAAATAAAAAAAAATAGAAAAGGGAGAGAGTGGAGAAGGTATCAATCAAAAGTCTCCATAGAAATGACCCATGGGATGAATATTGTCTAATGTCTAAGCATGACATGATCCTGATGCTTAATGGATACAAATGAAAGAAATATTCCAAAATGGAATTCACACTAAATTTTCTTGGGAGTTTCCCTTTCGTTTTCTGGGAAGACATTTTGAAGATGGAATGATGAGCAGGCCACTTCCTGTTGGGGTTGGTGCCTTTCCTTTTCGATCTTACCTCTTCTTCTTATCTCACAAACACCACACAAAAAATTAAATTAAATGCAACCCCTTTCCAAGTGAAAACAATACGTCGTCGTCTTCTTCTTCTTCCTTTTTTTATTTTCTCAAACAAATAACTGTTTTGGAAACTAAATACGAAATAATTGGTCCTTTTATTTTTCAGTGAGAATCTTTTATTTTCTTAATAGAAAATAGTTTAAATATCACTCTCTTTTTTGGCACCATTTAAAACTAAAATTTGTTTTTTTTTCAATTCGTCATGTTAGATTTTAGTATTATTAAGTAATAATTATATTATTATTTAACACCGCCATATCGTTTTAATTATTTTTTGAAAAAATATAGACGAAAGTATTCTTGTAGATTAATGTCCAATTGCATGAATTTTATTTTTTAATAATAATAATAAAAAAGGGCTTCCAGTGATTTCTGAGAATAAAATCGTGGGATTTCAGCTATAGGGAATATCCAGGAAGTGTAAACAGAATATACACATAATATATGGCCCCCGCCACAAAAGGCACTTTTCCTCTTGGTGATCTCTTGTTGATGGAGAAATTTCATTGGTCATCTCATCCCATTATATCCCTTCCAACTCAAAACTCCATTAATGGCTCTTCCCTTCTCTCCCTCTTTTTTTTATTAATTAGATCATTCCCCACCATAACTACTTTCTTCCTCAAGCCATCATCAAGGATTCCTCTTACTCCAACCAATTAGCCGACGAAGCCTCCTCGCTTGTCGTCGGGCTAAGCTCTCAAACTCCGGTGTGGCACTCGCGGTGTGGTCATGGAGACTTCCTTGTGAGTTTCTAACAAATCAAGACGGTCCTTGATTGTTTTATCAAACAGTCTGTTATCTGGGTTCTCTGCATAGCATACATAGTAACAGCTCACACAAGCATGAGGCACTGCCATGGCGATCCTTGTCTGCAGGGCCAATATATTTTCAGATTATGTCAGTTTACAGCATTTGATTAATAAATTAATCACAGATTCTTAAACCAGATCAGCAGTTCAAGCATATCAAATGCGGGTCCCATAGAAAAGTGTACAGCTGATATCTTTATCGGTCTCTTCATGATTAACTTGTTTTATTAATCAAATATAAAACATGTAATCCCAAGGTGGGAATATCCTCATTTTTCTATACAGAATTATTCCACCTACCTATCCTTCATAAACAGGACCTACTTGAGAATTTTTCTGATTTAACAAATAAATTTGGTCGCGTGAGAATTACGCATATCGAAGTAAATAGTGTACTGTGTATGCATGCATGTGTGTATTTATAATAAGGGGGTCAAACAAGGGGTACTAACCAGAAGGTATCCAATGAAGAAAGTGAGGAGGGAAAGGGTAGCTGTGAAACTATGGTGAACTTTGGCAGTCCAAGCAGCCACAACAATGACACAGATAGAACCACTACAAACTCCTGTGAGGAAGCAGATTGAGCTTGTTATATCAGAATCCACAAGTTGCTCTATTTTTTCTTTCTGAAAGAGGGCCCACGTGTCTTGAGATGCCATCACAAACCCTTTCCCATAGGCTGCTATCTGCAAAATTATCAAATAACACATTATTAACCCACACATCAGTAATCCTTAATTCAATCTAAAATCGGGATTAGCCGTGTTAAATACTTTTATAGAATACTGGTGAGGACCACAATAATGATGTGTAGCTTTCAGATAGTGATGGCTCTCTAATGCCAACAAAATTTGACAGGTCAAGCGGGACCAGAGAACAAGCAGCGAAAATAAGTATAGAAAAGATTTCAAAGTTTATGTAGATAAGTTCAAGAAAAAAATAAGATCATATGCGTAATCAATTGCTCTTCACAACGTGTCAAACTAAGATTCTTCCAATCCCTATTAAGAGTTAAAATTATTTATATTTAGTACTCGATAATATCTTAAATATAATTATTTTTAATTGGAGGATACATATGTGCATATAAAACTTCTTTAACAAGTAATCTACAGGCTATTTAGCAATACTCAACTTTAGAATTACTTGATATACTCAAAGTGAGTTAGCCCTACTTGTTGGTAAGGCTACTTTATTTTTCTTTTATCCACCGGGGTTCATTTTTATACTTTTAAAGAAAAAAAGGAAACTCTGTAGGAATAAATTATTACCTGTACATAGGCCCAACCATTACCATTTCTGAAAATGGACTCCATTACTCTCAGACAACAATGCGCACAACAGAACATGAACTCATCCTGTCCTTCGAGCAAATTCAAACCCCGGGCGACGATTCTTAGAGCTTCGATCGTTGGAACAAAGAGAGACCCTAAACAAGCACTTCCAAGATTCCTGGTTAATGCTCTTAGAAAGCAAAACTTGGTGCTTGATTGCATCCCTCTAAGATAATACAAAGCAATGACCCTACTAACAGTGATGTTAACAACATTCCTCATGACCTCAATAATCCAACACATGCTCAGCACCAATGCCATTATAATCAAAGGAGGAACATAAAAATTCAAGGCCCCAATCACAGCTACAGTCCACAGAGTCATCCAGAGGAATGAAGCAGCAAGAACACAGTAAGTGGGATAATTCAAATCTGGGAATTTGGAAACTGGTTGAAGTGATAGGCGCAAGATCTCACAACAAAACTTGATTCTATTATTAACCCAACAGGCATATAAGCCATTTCCTACTGAAAAAGCAATCAAACAAACTCCAACGCCATTAGTCGAAGGTCTCTGAAAGCAAACAAGAAGAACTCCAGCTGCAAGAGACATCAGAAAAGAGCACCATAGTATGAAATGAACCATGAAAATAGGCCATTTCCTTATTACTTTCTGCCATATAAAAGCAAGAGTGATGCTAATAAGGCATGCAGCTTCCACTTGTGGCAGAAAGAACTTCAAAACCCTTTTCTCTTTCCTTTTGATAGAATCTGATGCTTGGATTAGCCCTTGGATTCCCTTGAAAACAAGAAAGCAAACCAGAACAACAGCCAGTAAAAAGTGGAGGAGAAAGAGAAATAGGGATATTCTGTTGGTGTATCTTCTCGAATTCAATGTCACGGGTCGCTGCACCAAAAAAAAAAAATCAAATTAGAAAAAGAAATAGATAAAGGAAGTAGAATCCTTAAAAAGGTAAGAATAGCCCTCCAAGAATCTACCAGTAAATTCACATACACGAACGAGATTATTCAGAAAGATTAAAAAATACCAGGTCGTCTTCAAAGGGGAAAAATACGTCAAATTCAGAAAAAAGTAATTCTCTTCAAACAGAAAAGAAAAGCTTACTTGTGGCTGCAGGATTGGTACAGAGCGAGGCTCAGAGTCAGAAGGCTGAGATTCAGGAGGAGGAGGCGGAGGAGAAGGAGGAGGCGGATGAGGATGAGAAGGAGGAGGAGGAGGTGCTGGAGAAGGAGATGCAACTCTCGTATTGCTATTAATTACAATCCTCAAAGGATTTGTGGGGTTCAATCTATGGTACATCGAGTGCTGAAATTCTTCATGAGGATGGAGATTTTCTGCATTATTATAATTGGTCTGAATAGCTCTCTCTTCAAAACCCACTTCACCTTTTTCCAAATCCTTAGCTTCTTCTTCTTCTTCCTCCTCCTCCTTTTCCTCCTTCTTGTTTACATTTCCTTCCCTCACTTCAGCTTCTGGTTCATTTCCTCCCTCAACAACCTACCACCATACACGACCAGCAAAAAGGGGAAAATAAAAAGAATTTAAACTTAACAGAAATAGGAAAAACCAGTTTCAAGCTAAGAAAATACAGAAAGCAATCAAAACATGCAGAGTATAATCTTTAGCTTACAGGCTCTTCAGCACCCATTTACAAGTTAGTAGTCGTTCGGTGGGTGTGACGGAGGTAAGTTGGTGACTGTGGCTTGCGGCGGAGAAGGCGGTCGCTGATGATCTCTGGAATGTTTTACTTGTCTTTCTTTACGAGGTATGGATTCTGGGGTGGATGACGTTTTGTTTTGCCCGTTATTTTCACACTATACCCTATAGTATCAGAATAAGTGGGACCCACATTTCATTAAGAAAACGACCGAACACGGCAGAGTAAATTATTTATCTTTCCATGAATTTCAGCTCAATTACATTTTACTATGTCATGTGTTTTAAAATATTGTCTGAGAAATCAACCGTATAAATTGTAAATAATATTTATTATAAATTATATATTTAATACTAATATTAATTTTAATATGCATGTTATTTTTTTATAAAATTTGAATAAACAAGTATAGTTTTTCCTTTTATGATTAAAAATATGCATAAACTATTTGAAGTTAAATCCTTTCAGAATCATTTATTTTGATTTGAATTGTACATTATAAAACTGATTATCCTCTGAATTATTTAAATAAATATAAAATATTTATTCTATTAAATAAGTAGTAAATATAAAGATGTTTTTAGTAAAATGAATGTTATTGTAACCTAACATTTACTAATGTATTTTTTTTTGTAACATATCTTCTGTGCCTTTTTTTTTTTTTTTTGCAACTCTCAAAGAAAAATGAAAATAATGCATCTATAATTTTATATACTCTATAAAAAAAATTTAATCATGCTCATTTTGATGATACAATTGCTTAATTATTTTTTTATTGTAACAAAAATAAAAAAAATGTAAACTTAAATGAAAATACAATTTATTTTTTTTATTGAAGAATGGATTAGAGAAATGTGTTTGTTAAACGTATGAGGTGAAGTAGAATAATATTAAATATAATATAATTATATTATAATATTTTTTGCATTTTTTAACATGATTTTGAGAATATAATATTGTACTTCGAAAAAAATTTTGTTGTCACAAAAAAGGTAAAAAGTTTATCTGTTTTCTGTATATAGTATTTTTTTTTTGGGACACTTTTAGTGACAAATAAGAAAGATAATGATAAAAAATGATAATTAAGAATATTGATCTTTTATTAAAATTTTAAAAAAAAAATAGCTAAAATGTGACGGTTGACATATGAGTTGGAAATTATAAAAAAATTAAGCTGAAAATCTTATAAGATAATAAAAGCTCAATCGAAAAGGGTTTCA
The DNA here is from genome assembly GCA_037074615.1 of Leucaena leucocephala. Lineage (NCBI taxonomy): Eukaryota > Viridiplantae > Streptophyta > Magnoliopsida > Fabales > Fabaceae > Leucaena > Leucaena leucocephala. Next base: position 3,086,473 of record CM073525.1, read on the forward strand.
TAATGAAACGTAATTTTCATATTCATTCTTCGTTTTTTGTTAATTGACTTTTTTTTTTTCCCTAGTTTTGAATTAAGGGTATTAAAGTGTCAGGGCTTTTTGGTCAATAAAATGTCGCAAAAAATATATAATTTAATAATAACAGAGCGGAAGCTAGAGATTTGATTGCGTGAGATCCTACGTAGAAGATGCATGTGTGATGGTGAAGTTAACCGCTAAGATTGACCCATTTGCTGATGACCTAGAAGAATGATTAGATTCCTTACGAAGAGATAGAAGCAAGAACTTTAAATGGACCCCACATGGCCACCGCTTTACTTTCCTGATTTACAGCATCATTTTTATAGTACAAACAAATAATAATTATTTTTAGACATTTAAGTATTATTTACTTTTCTAAGAAAATATTACTAATTATGTGTTGGATGGGCGTCTAGAAATTGGTAGGTTACGTTAGGAGCTTTTTAGATAGTTATTTTTTCAAAAAGAAAGAACTATAAATTGACCATTTAATTTATATAATTTTAATTTAATTATAATTTATAATAAAGATTGAATTTAACCTATCTTTATATTTAATATTAAAATTTAAACTCATATTATAATAAGATATATGTTAATCTCTTATTAACGGTATTAATCCTTATTCATCAAGTCTTATACTTTGCATATATAAAACAAAAAATTGGTTTTATAAAAATAGCAACAAAGAATGTGAAAACAAAGATGCCATATCTCATAAAATACGTTAATTATACTATATTATTAAAAAATTCTTTTTCAATTTTTAATATAAAATTTATTTTATATTAAAAACTAGAATTTATATCACAATCTCTATCCCTCTTTATAATTTATAAATTATGTGATATTTTTTAAAAAAATATTATATATATTGAATACTAATTAATAAAAAAAATATAAAAACATAAAGGAGTCTTATTTTCGTTTAACAATTTTTATGAATACAGAGGTTGATTCATATTAACTGTATGATATCTTGCTATAATGATTTAATAGTAATTGTTTTCTATTTAATTTCTTAATTGAATCACAAAATACATTTTTTATTTACGTCTAACATTTTTTGTCTTTTACCATATTTGTCATGTCCAATGGATGTATTTATCGAAAAATATGTGTAAAAAAAAAAGTGAATTCCAAATTATTGTACATGCACTCTCCACGTGGGTGGTACCAAATAATTAGTATTGGGGGCCAGCCACTTGGACCAATTCAAAATGTGCACACAATGAACAATCTCACAAATTATCATTATTATTATTATTATTATTTAAGTCGAATTTTGTCATGAATCATTAGATATATAATAGATTCAAGATCTCTTGGCTCTTGCCTGTTCTTTCTGTCTCTATCTAACGTTTTAATTTTAAATCTCAAGTTATGATTTTTTTCACGTGCGCACTGTTGAGTATCATCTTAAAGCCACTTTTCTCGAGAATCAAAGTTTTGTGTTCCTTTTTTGGGAAAATCTCAGTTTAAAATGAGAAAGTTAGTGCACACACCACATGTCATACCATATTTAGATCATTAAAGATATTTCCTTTCATTTTCACAATTTAAAAATATATATAATTTAGCCGTAAAATATTTTTAACGAGCTGAAGTTTGAAAGCTAAGGAATTTTTAAAGGACTTGTGTTTGTTTGGTTGCATAGTCACACTCACATGGTGAATTCAAATCTAACTCTACATATTTCAAAATACCTTTAGGACTTTGAAGTCCTAAAAGATTAATGGTAATTTTACTGTGGAGTTACTGTGGAGTCCTTCTGGGTATTGTCAATTTAAATACGTCTTATGGATTTTAGTATTTTTTTTCCTATTGGAATTTACCGAGTCAATTTTGAACTCCTAATAATGTTCACCAACTATCTTCTTTAGTTTCGACCAAGTTTTTCAAAAACTGCTGCCACACAACTGTTCCATAGTTTGGTGGTCCATGAACTATCCCTTAGTCCATTTAAAACGCTCCAACCATGCCACAAAGGCCGAAAAAGGTTAACAATACTATGGACTTAAAAAATCTCTAGATCGACGTGTGACTATTTAGAATGTGTTAGATCTTTAAAGAATACTATTTTATTGTGATTCTAGTCATGACATTTAAGGAAGCATCATAATTATTAGATATTTAAATTTATACATGAAGGTAATTGACGGCCCGTACTGCCCGATATTGGTATCACTTAGAAAGAAAGAAGACTTTGCCTTACTCTTAGATCGTGAGTGAGTCCAACCTCTTTTTAAAAAATTTTGTACAAACAAAAAATCCTAAGGATTTAATCATGATTTAAGAACTTTGTCAACATAAACATTTACTTTTGATCACAAAGGTTTGGCAGTTTCACTAATTGTGAAATTTCCTGTGACTAGACCAAGAGTTAGTTCCAAACTAGCAGAAAGATTTTGGTACACTGATAATCAAAACTCAAGACAGAAGGAAAAAAACTTTCATAAAATACAAGCTGTTGAATTACCAGGGACATATGAATCCCAATTGCAAACAGTTTCGTCTCCATTATTCTGCTTGCCAAACAGAGATCGAGACGCAATTTTGAGAAAAATGTTTGTTCCAATTTCTTCAAACAATCAAATGAATGAATACTTCCGTATTTGCTCCTAATTTCCATTGAAACTGCTGAGAAACAAAATTTTATTTTACCAATAATCTTTGCAAGAACATAGACCCTGGTTGAATCTGTGAAACCGTGCTCTATCTCGCACAATAATCTCTCTATTATAAATCTTCGATATAATTTTGATCACAGCATGACAGTCCACACATATTCTAAGGTTTTTGTTAACTTGAATTGGTGTTCCATCTATTGTACTAATCAAACCAAATGCCACTGCCAACTTCTCACTGTGATAATTCAAAGCATTCTCCTTGTCCTCTTCCCCTATATCATGCAATACAAGATCAGTCTCAGCTGTATATCCATAGGCTTTAATACTGAACTTGATCTCATCCAGCTTCGCGTAGATCTCTCGCGAATTCGGGTGACTATGATCACCATTTACAAACTTGTGTAACTCACCTTCTGCTTCCATGTAACTAAATCCTGGAACTTTCTTCACATCCTTATTTTTCATGGCTTCCCTCACCCTCCCTACATCATCCCATCTCTTTTGAGCTGCATAAATATTTGATAGCAATACAAAATCTCCACAACTGATAGATCCCATCTCTACCAGCTTTCTTGACGCCATCTCTGCCATTTCAACATTCCCATAGGTCTTGCTGGCCCCAAGCAATGTCTGCCAAAGTACTTCATCTGGGAACATAGGCATAGAGCGTATAACATCATAAGCTTCTTTGAGCCTTCCAGCTCGACCTAACAAATCAACTACACTACCATAGTGCTTAACGTTGGGTTTCACGCCAGAATGCATCATCGAATCAAACAAGCCAACACCTTCTTCCACCAACCCAGCATGATTGCATGCGCACAATGCAGAAAGATATGATACTGCATCTGGATTCACTCCAGCTAAAGCCATTTGACTCAAAAGATCCAATGCCTTATGTCCATCCCCATTCATTGCTAATGCCATAATCATTGTGTTCCATGTAATAATATTTTTCCTACAGCTCATGTTATGGAAGACTGAATATGCTTTATCTACAAACCCACATTTTGCATGCATATCTATAACAGCATTACAAACAATCACATGCCCGTCTAGCTTCTCCCTCACTATGTACCCGTGAATATTTTCACCCTGTTTTGAAGCACCCAATTGTGAACAAGCAGAGAGTGCGCCAAGAACAGTGACCTCATTTGGCTTCCATCCCTCCTCCTTCATTCTGTTAAACAAAGCCATAGCTTCATTCGGTCGATTCCCCTGTGCCAACCCAGATATCAATGCATTCCACGAAGCTATATCACGCAAACCCATTTCATCAAACACCTTTTGTGCACTATCGAGATAACCCGATTTGGCGTACACATCCAACAAAGTGGTCTGCAATAAAACATCAGCTTCGACCCCAATACGCACAATCTGAGAATGCATCTGTGAGGCTTCAGAGAGAGCCAAAGCACGCGCGCAAGCCTTGAGGACAAACGAGCATGTTAGAGCATCCACCCTTTGGGACCTCCGCAACATGGTGCGGAACCATGAGATGGCTTGTGTGGGAACGGAGCTCTGCGCTAGGCCTCGAACAATGGCATTCCAATCATTGGTGGAAGGCGTTCGGATTTGACGGAAAATTTCGCAGGCGACAGAAAGGTCGCCGGAGGGTGAAACAGCGCAAAACTCAAGGAGCTTGGTGCGGGAAGGGTGGAATTGAAATCGGCCGGTGGTAATAAGATGAGCTTGGAGTTGCTTGATGTGAAAGAGAGAAGCGCATTTCAGTAACAAGTCGCCCAAGTTGAAGGCCATTCCATGGGATCGACGAAGCGGGAAGATCAAACCAATTTAACTGCTTTTTTCGGCGGATCTATTTCACACTTCTATTTGTTTAATATAAATATTTTAATAAAAAAAATAATCATAATGTGGAATTCTTATTTAATATGTTTAATATTTGAGTAGATCTTTCAAAAATAAAATAATATACGTTATTTTTGTTAACATTTGAATTTGAAATTAATAAATACTCGATTATATGTTTATAATTGTTCTAAATATAAATATAAATATAAATTTAAATATAAATTTAAATGATTTTTTTTTTAGTTGCCCACCCGGTTCACCAGAGTTTTACCCCGACTACATCCAGATCCGACCCGCATCGCGCATCTGGCTATGGTGGGTGAGTCTTCCAACGGGGATTTTCTGCATACGCCAAGGCTCAAACTTGAGACCTCGCTTAAGCGATACCGAGCCGCTTACCACTCGGACCAACCCCGTTGGTATTTAAATGATTATTAAATCAGAATAGATGGCATCACACTCAGTTTACAGCTTCTCCTTATTTCATGGATGCCATGTAGCTTAATAATATGCTTTGCCCTCTTATTATATATATATATATAGAACCATGAGACTGTCAAACCTTCTTGCCTTGTTTCTTTATGGCCTGCTAGTTTGATTCATAAGAGATCTTTATCAGATGTTTGGTTCAACTTTCTTTTCTGACATGGAATGAAATGGAGAGTACATATTGATATCATGCCAACCTTCATATGCCATATTTAATAAACAATAGTTTGAAGAGAACAACATGATGATTAAAGTAATAAATATCCTTATCCCCATAAAGAGATTAATATAAGTTCGAATTATTAGAAATATACTTGTTGAAAGAAGCGCTCTAACCTAAAAAAAGATTAATTTCAAGCCCAAAATGGCTTGGGATACCCTTAATTAAGAAAAAAGAAGAAGAATTGGAAGAGAGAGAGAAGGGGAACAAGAGAGATAGATGTCCACAAATTAGTTTCCATTCATTCCATCAATGAAGCAATTACATACACAATGATTTGGCTGAATCCATCTTTCATGAAGATATTGTCGCATACCGTGTTTTTTGGTTGGAAAACCAGTATGTTCAATCCCGTATTTTCTGGACTCCGACCCATCGAGCATAATCGACCCACCTATTTACAGAATATATGTAATGAATTTATTTTTGAGAAAAGAGAGAATACACAAAATCATATGAAGATAATCTGAGTTCTGTCAAGAATCTTACAAAAGTGAGCCCAAGAAAGTATTGCCAGTTCTGACAGCAAAGCAAAGTGCACTTAGTATAAGCTTGTGTTGATGTACCAAGGGCTCTAGAAGCCTCTGTTCAATAATTCCTGCAAGTACTTGGTACCTAAAAGACAACCACAAAGACAAAGACTCTGTCTGTTAAATTCTGCATATACACCCAAGAATTACACAGTGCTCAGTTCATCTATGCAAACGTGTGGTATTATTATAGCTATCAAATCCCTTTCATCTACAGGACAAGGATTAGGTTTTAATTGATTAAGCATTAAACTATTACCACAAACTTTTGTGTAATACCACCCTAAGCCTTAATCCCACCAATATAGCTCTTTTTTATCACAATTTATACTTCAAATTGAAACGCAGCCTTAAGGTGTAGGAACTAAAATAAACTTTTCTTTTTAATACAAGGCCACAAAAAATTGTGTAAAGGAAGACAACGAAAACTAAGTCAAATCTGCAGTAATAAGATCTTTACACCCTGGTGGGGATGTTGCGGAGCATAACAGTGGCATCCATATGTGCTTGATGAGCAAGCTAGTCCAAAGCATCAACATTATACAACGGAACAGAAGATATATCTCCCACATGGTTAGAATTAATGCAATATTTCAAGTATGATTTTCTTGGCTAAAACTATACTATGACCTTGATGTGATTTCCTTGAATATGATTTAATGTTTTTTAGTTAAGAATTTAGTAGACAAAAGGATCAATAAATTTACAGTAGAATGTTTTGGGAAATGACACACCTCAAGTTGCTAGATACTGCCATGTAAACCCCATATGCAACACTGGTTGATATTATTGGTACATCCTCAGAAGCCTCAGCAGCAAAAGATTTATCAACAGCCTTTCGAGTATTAATCAATGCATTTGTTACACCTGTACCAACCTGGAAAGGCAATGCAAGAGTCATGATACCATCACATAAACATTACACATTCTTTATGTTTATTTCATATATGCTCTGCTATACATCATTCACAAAACAAGATTGATGACCCACAGCCAACAAATTGTTTCATGCGTCTAAGTTCATCATAAGATAAGCATATAAAGTCTTTCTAGCTAAAATCTTTGAAACTATATGAAGAATATCATACAGTTATATCAAACAAATAGGATAATCCAAGGAGGAAAAAGAATAATGAGATTTGGCATTGTGGGTGACATCCAACCGCAAAGGAGCTGTTCTTTTAGAAAACTGTGTACCTGTATTATTTATATGAATGATATGGTCCAGACTCCAGAGAAGCAAGAATCCCCTATAAAGAGATGTCTCTAAAACAAGATCTCCCGATTTAATTACATTGTCTATTAAATTTGTTGACCTACTAACTATTTCTTCTTCTTCTTCTTCTTCTAATTTTCCAAAAATAATCTAGAATTCTAGTTCTATGCTTTTGATATAACCTCTACGCACAAATAACCCTTCACAATAAACGCCATGAAGCTGGTAGCGGCAGCAACTTTCCAAATTGAAATGACAATTTTCCTGTCATAATTCTTCATTACCCATGAAAATCAAAGCAATAAAACTATTGCAATAGATTCCCTATTAAAAAAGAAAGAAAGAAAGGGTGCAATAGCTGCCAACTTTTCTTTTATACCATGACAAAGGAGAAATACGGCAACAAATTATGCTTACAGTACATATTAAACTGCATGGCAAAACAATTGTTAAAAATGACTATTGAGATTATTGTTAAGATCAGAATAGTAGCAGCCAAGGGAATGGAATGCCATTCTCAATGACCAGGAGAAAGGTTTTCAGTGATGGACAGATTTGATGCTATTCTCAGTGAATGACCACTGGGACAATACTAGAAGGGTATATTTATGCATATGAAGAGTTAAATTACCAGAGATGCACCCGTCCCAACTGCAAATAGCTTTGCTCCGTTACGCTGCACAAAAGATTGAGATGATAAAAACCCTCATTTATGATGAAGTAATTCTACGTTATTCTTTATGTGATCCAAAACATACCACTATAGCACCTATTCTCTGTAAAAGAGAATACGACGTTCCAGCCAAGGCCACCTGTCAGTCAATGTGATAGTCATATCATATCAAGTACCAGCACTCAAATTCCCCATCAGAACCACAAAATGAAAAATATAGAAATGTGGAAAGCTTTCCCAGTAGTGCCAACCTGAAATGCATTGTCAGGACAGCCATGGAAGAATTTAGCTATAGATCCAGCACTAACTGCAAGAGGTGGTCGAAGAGAAACGGTGGGAGCTGGCAGATACACAAGCATAAAATCTGCTACAATAGCCATTACCTATTGATGATATTAAATAAACAAATTAGATGGCACCTAATCTGGTTGATAATGAAAAAGTTAGCCTGAGTTCTTTAGAGGCCTTCAGGCTAAAGGGTAAAAGCAAAGTTGATTAATAGAAAGAGAAAATATGATCCTAAGCAGATTGTGGAATAAAAGTTAAAGAAAGAAAATTGGCTTCTAATCGAGCAGGCAAAATTGCTCATATTATTCTCTTTTGCATTACGTTGTTAGGCCCAAAAGAAAGAGCTAATAAAAAGGATTAGCTAAAACAATACTTTTCTTCCATTTTGTTGCATCTATATGTACATGTTGGTAACCCAAGAGTATTTGTTTACAAATACAACTCAATGTATGCGTGGTTGCATTATTCAACTAATGCTGACATAAAAGTGTAAATATATTGTTGAATAGCATACCACATCAGCAAGAACAAAATCCAGCTCCTTGGAAAAATTTTCTTTACGCCGCTCCAACTCTGCAGCCGTCTGAAAGGCAAGCAGGATTCTCAATTTTCATTACAGATGGACAATATGTCTGATAAGTGCTGCACTTCGAAACACATAAGCTCCAAGAGAAGAACCAAGAAACAAACCTGAGCTTTCTACTATGTCTAAATGACAATAAAGAGTACTAAGCAAATATAATGATTTGCACTTTTGCATATAGTAGGAGCAAAGCTTCAATTTATTGTATTAAAGACTTTGGCTCTTAAAATTTTTTCACTTATCTGTCTTCTGTTCAGTACATTGATCATGATAATTATAGGGCTAAAAACATCACTACACGGTGACATGACAATATCGCAGTTCGTCTCCCGATTTAACATGTCTTGTTTTAAATAAATTTTAAAATAAAAGAAAACCATCAGGTTCACAGAAATGATATTAACTGAGAAAAATAGATACACGTCCAAAACGTGAGCAATTTGGGCAAATATGAAACTATTTATTTTCCTCAGAGGACATAGCATTCTTATGATGGAACTGATAAATTATAAACATGATGAAAGAAAGTGTCTTTGTCTCAGAATACGTGGCGTGTAAAAGTAACATCGAACAGCATAAGAATAAGAATGGAAGACCAAAGAAAGGAGATTTAATTCAGCTAAACTTATAAGCAGCAAGTTTAAATAATCATGTTAAACAGCAAACACGAATGTGCCTAATTAGCTGAATTCAATTAATAACATTCTGAGAAACAAACCTTAGTAAAGATCCCAACACCACACTCCATAGCAACCTTGGCCAGGAACAAATCATCCGCCAACAACCGCTCCTTAAACCCTCCAAAATTCAGTAACCACCGGTACACAGCGGACTTTTCCAAATCAAAGAACCTCCTCACAATCGAACCCGGAACGCGGCCCGCCTTAATCGCCGCCACTAAATCCGCCGGCAAACTGTCCAGCGACCTGCCCACCTCCGCAAGCACCAACAAAGCCTCTTCCTTATTATGTTCTCTGTCCTCCTCTTCACCGTCCCCTCCGCCGCCTCCTCCACCGCCACTTCCACCTCCATGTCCAATGCTCCCACCACCGTCCCCATATGAAAAAATGGGGGTTGTCAGCGAATGAGTAGGTGAAAAAATAGGAGTTGAGAAAGTGAGATTGGAAGTGAAGAGATTAGAAGATAATTCTGCACAGTGGGCGGTGAGGGTGAGGCTTGGAAGATAAGAGTGGGTGTGATGGGAACAATGGGGTTGGGAAGGAAGAGATAGAGAGATGGAAGGGAGATTGGAGAAGGAAGCGAAGGCCATTTCTCGGGAGGAGGGGGTGGGTGGGGGAGAGAAGGGAATGTGATAGTGGTCGATTTGGGAAGCGGTATAAGTGCATTGACTGTTAAAAGTATGGAGAGTGAAGGAGAGAGGGATCAGAGTTGATCAGCTCTTCGGTTGTCGTTTGGTGTGATCCTTGTTCGGGGGGGGGGGGGGGGGGGGGGGGGGGGGGGTCCTTGGCATTGGAGACTTTTCAAGCGCGCGAATGGTTAACTGTGTAAAGTCTGCATTCCACTTTATCTGATGTGTGTGTCTGTGGATATATGGTATCTGTATATATATCTTTTCAGTGTTAACAAAAAAAAAAAGTCAAAAAATTAATCATTTATTCTATTCTAATTCAATTTTAAACTTTAATATCTTGGTACAATTTAATTTTATAATTTTCACTTAGTTAAATTATAAGTATTAATTTATATTAAATTAAAATTTAAAGAATAAGTTTAAACTAAAAGTTTTTAAAGTAGTAATTAAATTGTAATTAATAAAATTACATGAACTACATGAATAATTTTCCCTTTTCCCATCTTATCGGGATATCCCTCCTTCATTTATTGATGTTTTCATTATTTTTTATGATAATTTTAATTGGTATATTTTTGTGTTAGCAAATTGAATATTGAAATAGACAACATACATTAAATAATGAGATTTTCTTTTTTGGGATTGTTTCTCCTGTTGAGACTGCGTCAGCTGGAAGGAACCAATAGAATGTCATTCAATCTCCGTATTCATTCAAGAATTAAAAATTTTAAATTAAATTGTGATATTTGGTCAAAAAGAAAATTACTCATTACCGCCGAAGGTATGCATCAGCCACAAATTAGATTTGAAATTTTCAGTAGGTTCCATAGTTAAGTAGTGTATGTAACTGCCTCCCGCCTCTTTGCTTCCGCCAACTTTGCTTTTGCCGCCAAACGTGCCTGATTCACTGGTGATGGCTCTTCGATTCTGTCTAAAACGAATTCCCCGCGTAAATCTCTCCTCTTCTTCTTCTCCCATTTTCATTTTGCCCCTCTGCAATTTTAATCATCCAGTTTTAAAACTTCTGTTAGAACCCCTATTGGCACAAAATTTTATGTTATTGTTGAGAAAACAGAAAGGACGGGAAACGAGAGACGAAGAGAAGAAGAAAACATGGCAGCAGCACCGGAACAGCGAAGGTAGGATAAATTATCACCGGACTCACTAGGGCTAATCTTTAGCAAGGTTTCGATCCCTGAGAGGGTGAGCGTGATCCCCAGGGTCTGCAAAGCTTGGGCCAAAGCAGTGAGTAACCTTGATTGCTGGCGAGAGATGGGAACTACTGGAAAGAATGGTCAAGATGCTCGTCCCTAGAAGCCGTGGCTCCCTCCGCAGGCTCAGTGTTTATGGTCTCCAAACTGCTTCCGTTTTCACCTTCATTGCCGCAAAGTACGCATATCTTTATCATCTTTTAATATGTTCGTTGCTGTCCAGATTAACATATTTAACTTTCATTTGATTCTTGTGATTTTGTCTAAAAGAACAAATGAATCAAAGGTCGATGCACATTCTTTTGACATTGTTTCCTTTGAATGCATTTTCCTAATGATAAGACTCGAACACAAGATGGAATGCGAAGAGTAAGAAACATGAAGGAACTCACAGTGACGAATATTTAAATAATGCACCTTTTTTATAATCACTAGTATACTGAAGGTGTCTATAATGCAAGCAAATATGATAACTCTGTAATACACAACATCACGCACAAATTTATACTATTAGCAGAACAAGAGAAGATGCTAAAGTTCGAAAGAATATTATGTTAGTTTATTTCCATTTGGACTGATTATTTAGTCTTTCTTGTATGTTTTTTGCTTGTGTTATACAAGTGCGGGCTGTCTCCGAACTCTGATAATCCCTGAGAGCAAAATCACTGATTCCATAATGGAACAAATTGCAGGAAGGTTGTCATTGGTTACTTTCTTAAATGTGAGCTACTGAAAGAACACAAGTGCTGGTGGGCTTGAGGTGATCGGAAAGAACTGCAAGCTGCTGGAAGAGCTGGGCTGGGAGATGCATAGGAGGGATACTGCTAGACGATGAAGCTATGGCGATTGCTTCCACAATGCCTAATCTGAAGCATCTTGGAATTGATGGCCATTCAATGACCACAGAGGGTGTTCTTAAAATACTGGTAGCTTGTTCAAAGCTTGAATCTTTAAGCATGTGGAGATGTGTTAATGTTGAAGTTCAGAACTTGGGTCTGACGAGAAACAAGTTCCCGAAACTTACCGTATGGTGGCCACCCAAATCATGACTTTTTGACGGAGAACGCCTTTTTCCTCATGCATGGTAGTCAATGGAGAGGGAATGCAAAGACATATATGAGCTTCTGGCTGAACGATGAAGATTCCACCTGGGACGATGAAGATTCTTACTAGTCTCCATTATGTATGTATAAAATATATCCTTTTGAGTTACGTGCTCTGCAACTGACTAACGCTTCTACTCTCATACTTGATTTGTTTTTGGTTCAAGGTGGCTCTTGTCTCTAATGCAATGCGCTGCTGATATGTATCTAATCAAAGACAAAGCTGGTTGCCTTGTGTTGTTGCTATCTTTCTTTGTGCTTTGTCACGAAGCCCATAAGGCTAATTAATTATATTGTTCCTCCTTGCAATATTGCTTTAAAAAGGAAAATTGTCCATAGGTAGTATGTAAGAAAATTAAATATAGAGAGGTTTGAAAAATTTATTTTTTGTAAGTTTGATTTATAAATGACTGGACTTGTAATTATGTAAGTTTAACTTATAAATATAAGTATTTAAATTTAATTTATAAATATACAAGTTTGAGTTCTAAATATGAATTTTGTAAATCACTTTATATATTTAATTTTTTTATATATGACATGTTTAATCATTTTCTTTAAAATTTTAATAATTTACTTTTCATTTATTTTTTATAGGAGTTTAATTAGGTTGTTTGTCTAACTTTGTAAAAAAAAAGTAGCAAAAAGTGAAAACCTCACTTGTTTTTGGATATTGTCATACTTAATATATATAGCATATATTTAATTAAATTAGTTAATATAAGGTATTTTTTCTAAAATATCCTAATAATCTTTTTCAACTTCTTACCTCTCTCTTATTTAATTATTATTGATAGAGTATTAATATAAGTAATTTAAAAAAATTATAAATATATAAATAAATATTATATTTAAGAATGAGATGAATTCACTAATTAAATTATATATTAAGTTCTATAAGAGTATTACTGAGGGATGTATCATATCTTAGCAAGTATGAATATCCCGTAGTCTTCGCAACCTTAAAGGCAAATACATGAGATCCTGACCATCAACAATAAAAATATGATAATATTGATATGATATTATTCTTCAGAACAGAAAGGATGGGGGAACAAGAGACGGAGAAGAGAAGAAGAAAAGATGGAAGCAGCATTAATGAAAGATGGAAGGTGGGATGAATTATTAACGGACGCACTAGGGCCAATCTTTAGCAAGGTTCCGATCCATGTGAGAGGATGACTGTGATCCCATGGTCTGCAAATCTTGGGCGAAAGCAGTCACTCAGCCACATTGCTGGCAAGAGATCGACCTTTTGTAATGGCCTTCCATCTTGACATCGTTGGCCATTCAATGACAACCGATGGGGTTCGTAAAATTCTAGGATCTTGTTCAAAGGTTGAATTTTTAAGTATGTAGGGATGTATTCATGTTGCATATATATCACAACTTGGATCTGATGAGAAACAAGTTGCCGAACGACTTTTTTGACGGAGAAGGCTCTTATCCTCATGTATGGTGCTAGTCGATGGAAAGGGAATTGCAGAGACATTGGCTGAACTTAAAGCCCATGATTAGGATACCACCTCATATGTGTATTTAATCAAAGACAAAGCTGGTTGCCTTGTGTTCTTTCTGTTTCTTTTCTTGGGTGATAAGGTTGGCTTGTGTTCTTCCTGTATTGTTCCTCCTGGCAATACTGGTCCTTACTGCAAGTCCTACTGAAATAAAATTTATAGACTTAAAATATAAGTCCACTTCATAACTATTTTTTATTTTTAATTTTATTTAATTATTATTGGAAAGATTGAAAAACAAGAAATAAATGAGAATGATACGTAAATGTAGAGAAAGAATAAAATTAAATTTAAAGTTTTTTATTAACTCGAGTCATATTTAATAACGTAACTAACTACTATCCCTTACAAAAATTGATTAAAATTGATTTATACATATAAAGACTACTTTCAAAAGGAAAATTGTACATAGGTACTATTATATAAGAAAATTAAATATATAGTAATTTAATTTTTTATTTTTTTATAGGAGTTTAATTAAGTTGTTCATCTAACTTCATAAAAGAAGGTAGAAAAGAATAAAATCCCCCCATTTTTTGGGATATATACAGGTGGTATGTTATTTTGGATCAGAAACCGGATTTGGTTTGCTAGTTCTGTGTTTACCTCATTGCTGCTACAAGTTTAGTTTGCTTGTATACAAATTTGATTAAATTAAATTTTGATTGCATAGGTTGTTTGATTTGGACTTCCCCTACATTATATTATATTATATTGTTATTAAGAAAATAATATTAATCAGAGTAATATGATTTTTACATCAAAATGGTTATTTTTCTAACAAATAATTGCGATTCAAATTATTATAAAAAATACTGGGGTTTCGCTCTATATATATATAGTTTATTTTATAAAAAAAGTATAATAAAAATTGGTTGGAAATGTCTAAGTCTCTCCTAGAAATGACATCCATTACAAAAAAAAAAAAAAAAAGACACCATGGACAAGAAATTAAAGTTAGTACCCTCATGATTCTATTATTTTCCACTTTAAGTTGCAATTTTAATTTCAAAGTAATAAAAGATCAAAGTAGGGAGCATTTCTCACTATTTTTATAATATTAATATGTACTGAATACTAATAAACGCCCATGTGTTGAAGTATAAGGGAACAAAAAGCATTAATATGATTGAATTTCTTATCATCTATATGCTAATCTGCATTCCGTTTATAATCAATCAGAATATGTAAGAGCTGAAGTGGTCGAGAGTCCTTTTTTTTGTTTTTTTTGGGGGGGGGGTGTTTTGTGTATTTAAAAAAGAGGAGAGAGTATAGAAGAAAGAGGAGAGACTGTAGAAAAGAGATATGAGAAGGAGATAGGGTGGAGAAGAGATGTGAGAGAGTAAAGATGAGAGATGAGGGATAGTGTAAGAAAAAGTAAGGGTATAATAGTAATTGGATAGTCTATAAACTCTTTTACTATTCTAAAATATAATTTCAGTATTTATTCAAAATCATAGTTTTAAATTATAGTTTTGGCCAAAATTATTCTGGACAAATATGGTTGTTTGTTTAAAAAAAATTCAAATCAAAATTTTGTTCAAAAGAGCTTTTTAAACCATGGTGCCAAACACACATTTATAGAAAAAAAAAAGATTTTTGGATATTTTTTAGAAAAACATTTTTGGAGAAGAGCCTATTAAAAAAAATAGTTTTGAATAAATAAGTGCTTGTATAATTATTTTTATAATGAGTTTGTAATTGATAAATTATTAGAAAAAATATAAGATAAAAAATAAATTAAATTTAAAATATACTTTTCATATAACTTTCTTCCACTATTGCAACTAGTGATCAATATGGTAGCGATGGTGAGTAGTGACCTAGTAATGGTGAGTAACGACTTTTGGCAAAGAAGACGACAGATCTGGACAGCAACTGTGGAGGCGACTCCTAGAAATGACTTGTGAACGGCAACTCCTAGCGGCGACTTGTGGATGGTGACTCTGGCGAGTAATACTGAATATTTTGACAGTAGCTCTAATAGCAAGGAAGACTGTTTCACGAGAGGAGAAGAAACAGAAAGAAGGAGAGAGAGGTAAATAAAGGTAAAATATTAATTGAGCAGTCTATAATTTTTTACTGTTTCAGAAACTACTTCTAGTAGCTTATCTAAAATTATAGTTTGGTAGGGGTGTGTATGAGTAGAGTTGAGGAAAGCAACCCTGCCCAGTGCTCTACCTAAAAAAAGTATGGTTAGCCCAATGTCTGGCCCTACCCGATAAAAGTCCTAACTATTTTGGGTTAGGCATGGGTAAACTTGCATGCTCAAATCGTGATGTCCTACTCATATTATGAAAAAAATCTACAATCATAAACTTATAAAATAATATTATATTTATATTTTTAAGAATGAAATAATATTCATAATCTACTAAGAATAAGGTAAAAATAATAATAATTAAAGTCTTGAAGTCTATTGCATATATAAAAAATAAATATTAAAATTTGTAAGGGTCGAATATCTGTAGCGATATTGCAACACAAATAATTGAATGCTTGACAAGTAAAATATAAAAATAATTTTGGTATCTATATAAATATAAGAGTTATGTTCAATATTTTAAAAATGAGTAAGGAGAGTTATAAATAGAATAAATTAAGAAAAAAATAATATTCTAAAAAAATTAATATATATATATGGCTGAGTTAAATGGGTAGAGCAATATACTTTACTCAGTACTATGCGCAACTCAACACTTGGCCCAATATGACTTTACCTAAATATATTCTGTGGTTGGCATGTGGGTTAGAGAATAGATTTTCTCTTAAACCATGGTTTTGTCATTTTTTTACCAAACAACAATAAAATCTGAAAAATCACTTTTGATTATAAACCATGATTTCATGCTCACAAAACTATGGTTTTACATAATCCCCATTTTTCAGCTTTTGGGCACTGTGGAGGTGATAATAATATATCTGTACATAAAATTTTTTAATTATTATATAAAAAAATTGTAAATATGTAATTATTATATTTAATTTATGTCATTTTTAATAATTTACTAATATAAAAAATGATTCTGCTATTAATTACCTAAATATCTCTATTTTTAAAATTTATTTTTTTTAAAATATATTTTTTTTAAAATCTATTCTCTAAAATTTATTCTTTAAAGAATATATTCTTCAAAAACTAATTCAAATATACTCTAAGTCGATTAGGCAATTTTTTCTCCAACCCAAGTAAAAGGACCAGGTACATGGGCTCGCGCACACTTTTAATTTAATCTAATTTTTTTTTAAATAAATATAATTATTTATTTTAAAATTATTTTAAATTAAGATTTGAGTTAAAAGTCTTTACGAAACTATGATTTGTTAAATAATTGTTAAATAAGTGCTTCTGGATTGTACTGGTTATTAATGTTTGTTTGCACAAGCCAAACCGGCTTTCGCTAGACGATAAGGCTCCTTATCTTCTCTTTTATATGGATAGCCTGCGCATAGCAACAAACTCTGCCTCCTGAAACTCACTGTTCCTTCCGCCATGGCTACCTGCACCGCACCTTCATCCTTCATCCTAACGAATGCTTCCTCCTCCGTCCACCCTCAAGACCTCACTCCTTCGCTTCGTTGCTTTAATCCCAACCCTCTCTTTCGGACCTTGGTTTTAAAGTCCAGAGCAAGAACCGCCGCTAAATGTGTCGATGTGAATCCGCAGAAGGAAGCTAAGTCAAGGAATTATCGTATAGTTGTGGCTGCTTTGGCCGCCGAGGCCGAGGTTGACGTTGCCGAGAAGGATGCAGAGGAGGTAGTGGATGGTGGTGATGTGTCGCCGGCGACCACTGCTGTCGCGACCAAGCCTAAGAAAGGGAAGGCTGCATTGCCTCTCAAGAGGGACAGGGTAATTGTGAATCATTCTCTTGACGTCAATTTGCTTTGGATGAGTGGCTTAATTGGTTGATTCTTTTTTTGGTTTAGGTTTTAATTAGCTCTATGGAATTTCATTGCCCCTATATATAGAGAGTTTGTCAGTGTACACCTCGTGTATAGTGGACCCCTATATTGTAGGTTCTCAGTCTACATAATAGTTGTTTGAAGCCAATTGTGGGTAAGTTTTGGGTGAATGAATGCTCATGTGGATCACTTTCACTTGCATGTTAGTGAATTAAGGAACTGCATAAGTAAAGTCTGAAAGTCTGTAAAGGAGAATCGTTATTAGACAGGGGGCATCTCTTAACACTGACAATAGTGCTACGCTAGGGTTCAAATCCAATAAAATGGTTATTGTGCTTGTGCTTGGTTTAAGTTGTAGGGTTCTTTCTGTAGTGACAGTCTAAATTTTAATAGGAAGATTTGTGTTTTTGGAGATTGAGGTAATCATTTTGGTAATATAATTGTCTTTTTTTCCTGCTTTATCTTAAGGTTAATTCTTGTTTTTATATATCCCCAGACGAGATCCAAGAGGTTCTTGGAAATTCAAAAGTTGAGGGAGAATAAAAAGGAGTATGACTTAAAGACAGCAATAGCTTTAGTTAAAGCAACAGCGAATACGAAATTTGTCGAAACAGTAGAAGCTCATTTCCGCCTCAACATTGACCCTAAATATAATGATCAACAGTTAAGAGCAACGGTGAGCTTTTATCTTTTTTCCATACAGTAGTACATTGGAGACTAGATTCATGATTTTGCAAGACTTGCACAGATGTGTTACCTTCATCTACTCCATAACAGGTAAGTCTGCCTAAGGGGACGGGAAAGACTGTTAAAGTGGCTGTTCTTACACAAGGTACATGCACGAATTGGCTATCTTTTTACTTGAAATAAAGTCAAGAGGTGCTTCTATGTGGGTGATGAGTCATGTGATTTTGATTATGTACTAGGTGCAAAATTTTAGGAGGTTTCTGTCCTCTCCACATTTCTTTTAGAATGAATTAATTTGTGAATAGTTTGTGCTCAATAAAATAGGCAGCCCCAGGAGTGGCTGATCTTAATCTGTTTCATTTACTTCCTAAATCCAATAAATTGTTTGCCATTTGAGTTTCATGTGTATATTACATTTTTGTCTGTTAAACTCGCTGAAATGGTATTGTTGGGGGAGTCCTTCCATCAAACTTCTCAAGATTAATTTACCTTTTCTTGTCGTAATAATCCAAGGAAAGCATTATGGTCCCCTCTATTTCAATACTTCTATTTACCTGCCTGTGGTTTTCGCCTGTTTCTGTTTTGAGGGTATCTGGTCCTTCAACAATCTTTGTTCTCTTTCTTCTCTTATTAAATTTCATGTATCAAAGAATATTTTTTAAGTCTGAAAAGATATTAAACCTTAGATTGTTTGAGACATTTTGTAATGTGCATCAAGATGTGGAGGCAGGATAATTTGTGCAGTTGACTTGTCCATAAAACAATACCCTAGGTATATTTCGAAAAAAGGGGCCAATTTGCCAACTGATATACATGGGCAGGTCTGCCATGTCTGGTTTAACCCATTTTTAATTTTGGTGTCTCATAAGTAACATGTATGGAACCAGGGCCGAGTTATAGTGCTCACTCTTTCCAACCATTAATTGCTACCAGTAGTTCAATCATCAATTATTGTTGCTGACTCTTTTAATTCTAACATTTTATTAGGTGAGAAGTTTGATGAAGCAAAAAATGCTGGAGCTGATTTGGTCGGTGGAGAGGACCTGATAGAGCAGATAAAAGGAGGATTCATGGAATTTGATAAATTAATTGCTTCACCAGATATGATGCCTAAGGTGTAGCTCTGATTGTCTGGTCCTAATGAGTGTCTAAATTGTCTGTGTGTTACTATTTATGATAGAAATTCTCCTAACTGTTGATATTGATTGTATCAGGTTGCAAGCCTAGGGAAAATTCTGGGGCCAAGGGGACTGATGCCAAATCCCAAAGCTGGCACTGTGACAGCCAATATTCCTCAGGTGTACTATCAACTTGTTTCTTTCTAGTTTATGCTATGAGCGGTGTATACTTATTTGAATTGAATCTGAAATTTGATAAGCATCTTTGTGGTCAATCATTTTCTTGCAAAATAACTACACGATTGCAAGATTCTAAGATTAGAATATTCTATTTTCTTCTTGGTTTTAGCATCTTTGAAATTGTAAACTCTGACAACACAAAAAAGTCCTTTGTTTTACTAAAGCCTTTTACTTTGCTGGCTGAAGTTCCGTTAATTTCCTTGTATGCAGGCTATATCAGAATTCAAGCAAGGCAAGGTAGAATACAGGGCAGATAAAACTGGAATTGTCCACTTACCTTTTGGAAAAGTTGATTTTTCTGAGGAGGATCTTCTCATAAACTTGCTTGCCGCCATAGTATGTTCTTCTCCCCCAAGTTGACTCTATAATAAACTCATCTCACTGAGAAACTCTGTTCATTTAACTGCCATATGCTTTTACAGAAATCAGTAGAGACAAATAAACCATCAGGTGCTAAAGGAGTGTATTGGAAAAGTGCACATATATGCTCAGCAATGGGGCCTTCTGTCAGATTAAATATCAGGGAGATGCTGGATTATAGGCTTCCCTCAAATCTGTGAAGAACACAGTACAACACTGTAAATGCTTGTTTTGATTCATTACTTAGCTCCTGGGTTGCCTCAAAGATGGTAGTGAAAGTTGCTTGCATATAGGGAAGAACAGGGACATGCTCTGGCGGTTTTATCTCCGGTTATAGTCTGCTCAAAAAGTAAGGGACATTACACACTACGTAGTCTTTGATAATGGCTGAGGATAGACTTGTGTTCCTGTTGTGTAATAAGACGACATTAATTAATTTCATTATATGTATTTGTTTTTCTTTTAAATATTGTTGATTTTGTGTCTGATACTTAGTTTTGATATACTTGAGGTGCTTCTGATATTTCGGTTCTGCAGGGTATAACGCCAAGTTGCATTGGCCTGTGGTGTCTTGATCTACCGTGCTTATCATATGTATTTAACAACACGAGTCTGTCTTTATTTCTTTTTAGTACAAAAATATTTGAAAAAAGGTTGGATTCATCTATGATTCAAGGGTAAGGTGAAGTCTACTTTTTACTTAAATGATACTAAATAAATTTTTATTAGGTGGGATAAGAGAGATTAGACGTGATTTTATGTTGGTTGTTGAGGGCGGCAACCCTCTTTTCCTTTTTTTTTTTTTTTTTAATCTGGGCTTGGAACTTGGCATTAAACATAGGTGGAGTTGCTTACCACATGTATAAATAAAATAAAATCTCTCTTTTTTTAATCTGGGCTTGGAGCTTGGCATTAAACATAGGTGGAGTTGCTTACCACATGTATAAATAAAATAAAATCTAAAAGTAACCGTGAGTTAGTTTGAGTGATAAGTGGTTGGATATTATTTAAATGAGATATTGAGTTCGAGTTTTAGTGTATGTAGAAAATTCTCGTTGGGAGATTTATCCACTATAACCAGGTGCGTTACGGGGGTTGGATCCAGATGTAGTTGGGGTAAAATTCTGGTGAATTGGGTGGGCAACTAAAAAAAAAAATCTAAAAGTAACTATTGTTGCAAAGGATATCTTTTCAAAAAAAATTATATTTTGTTATTGAGTCTACATTTATAATTATAATTGATATTCTTCATGTAATCTACAAAAAAAAATCTGATCGTGTCTCTTTTAATGTTTTTGCCAAAAATAAAAGGTGCAATTATTCACCGATCATAATTGATACCAAATAATATAATCGCAATAATACATTTCCAACAAACATGACTTTGCAATATATTTAAACAGTAACCAAAAGTTCGGAACAAGAAAGGAAAAATAAGGGAAGTTCCCCTCCCTCCCAAAACAAAAAGAGAAAGGAAAGAAAAGAAAAGACAATCTAATGATCCGAAAATATGGGTCTTATATAACATAGCCCATATTCCAAGCAATCATTGTGTCTAGATAGAGGATCCTATGGCACATTTAGCACCATCCTACATATGCAACGCTAATTGAGACTTTAATCTACATATAATCTATTCTATAATATCAAACTAGATATGGACCTCTTGGCTTGCATATAGTCCTTAAGCCACGAGATCACAATCTAATTCAATAGTAGTGTGGAGGGTGTAGCAAAAGTGGTGGGAAGGACGAATAGGGCATGGAATGAGTAAGTGGGGGAGGATGAAAAGGATGGTTATAAGCATAGGGTCCTCCATGTCCATGATATGGCAAAGGCCTCCCATAAGGCAAAGAGGGCATAGGCATGATCCCTCCATTAGGGACGTGCCCTCTTTCATCCATCCCAATCTTCATCCAACATAGCTCTGCATGTTTCCCATGTTTAGATATCTTCCTTAATATCTTCTGTGGATCCACTTTTCCTGATATGTATATCATACCTTCTTCTGCATCCAAATCATAACTCACCCCTACAAAATAATCACAATATAATATCAAAAGAAAACACACAGAAAGATTAAAGCGTTACCAATAATCATATAGTCTAATAGTATGAAAATTCTTTTATAAGTAAGAAATCACAAATTCGATTTTATCTATAACTTAAACAATTTAAACTGTTAGTACTTATCCCTTTAATAAAAAAAATTGAAAATTTTCTTTTGAAAACAAGTACCTTTAATTTTCTTCAATATTTTGCCCATAGTTTTATCCCATCCTTTACACCGAGTGTCCACTTTCAAGCCCCAAGTCTGAGAAAACGAGAGCAAAGATGATTAGATTAGGGAATGAAGCATAACATGAAAAGGGTAAGATATGGTGTGAAGGTAGGATCTAAATCAAACCATATGAGTAGAACCGAATCCTTCTGACAAAAAGATTGTGATGTGTTTGAGACCACGGACCAATTTTATGGTAGGGTCTTCGGATGAGGTTTGAGTTTTGTCGGGAAATGAGACATTTATATAGAAATCTAATTACTCAATCCTCCCTACAAATCTTCTATATTAAAGCAGAGCCCCAATCATTGTTTAAGTGGAATGAATAATTAATTATTCGAGTCAAATGCTATTAAATAATATATCCCCGTGAATCCGTGATGACTAACATTTCTCAATAAGCAAATTGAACTTTTCAAAACATAATTCAGACTCAATAATTTTTAAACCAATTACATTACTCAAATTTAATACTTTAAATAATTTTTAATTTGTTTTTAAGTGTTACTATTTGAAGAAGTACTTTAAATGTTTTTAATACTTTAAATAATTGAGTTATGGAGAAGTACTTTAGAGTCGAAGGGTTTTTGTCTGAGTAGAAGTAAGACTGAATATATGCATTGTAATTTTGATAAGAGGCAAGTTAGAAGTAACTTGGAGGTCAAATTGGGAGATCAAGTTATTCCACAAATAGATAAGTTCAAATATTTGTGATCAATTATACAGAAGGACGGTGAAATTTTGGAAGATGTTCATCATAGAATTCAGGTCGGGTGGTTTAAATGGAGAAAGGCTACTGGGGTTATATGTGATCGAAAAGTACCAGATAAAGTAAAAGAAAAGTTTTATCGCACTGCTATAAGACCAGCAATGCTTTATGGAAGTGAATGCTGGGCTTTAAAAGGACAGCACGAGCATAAAGTTGGGGTAGCTGAGATGAGGATGTTGAGATGGATGTGTGGACATACAAGAAAAGATAAGATTCGTAATGAACATATACGGGGAAGAGTTGGAGTAGCACCTATTGAAGAGAAAATGGTAGAGAACCGTCTTAGGTGGTTTGGACATGTACAAAGAAGGCCAAGGGATGCGCCAGTGAAGAGGGTGGATTAAACAGTATGGACACCGGTTAAAAGGACTAGAGGAAGGCCAAAGAGAACGCTCAAAGAGGTCATTGAGCGGGATCTCCTGGTTAATAACCTATCTAAGGATTTAGTTTTTGATAGAGCACAATGGCGTCGTATGATCCATGTAGCCGACCCCATTTAATGGGATAAGGCTTGTTGTTGTTGTTGTTGTTGTTGTTGTTGTTACTATTTGAAGAACTTAATCAAATTGATTTTAAATATTGTTTTTTGTTTGGTTTAATTTGAATATTATCATTCCAAAAATTGTCGACAGTTAAATACCTAACATTGTGGTAAAAGAAAATACATATGGATTCAAAATTAATTGCCATACAAAACGCCAAATCAGCACCTTCTTCAATCACGGCCACACAGAGAGAGTAATCTACTCCCACTTCTATCCTTTCATACTCTATCTGCAAAAAAAATGTATACTTTTCTCGGTTCTCACATTCTATATTCACCAACAAAAAAAATCTTCAAACTAAGCACCGAAAATGAAATATCTTCACACTGAACAAAATCTGCGAGTGTTTCCGCTCACGTATTCCATTCTTTTATGGCTATAGCTACATTATGCTCATCCCCAAACCCCACCATTTCTCTACCTTCACTTCCAATCTTACCTTCATCCAAAACCCACCATCCTCTGCAACCCACTTTACTGCCAACTTCTTCGTCTTCCTCAAATTTTGGAGAGGCGATTGCTTTGGCCGGAGCTACCATGGAGGCAGCCAATAATGCTGCGTCCGTCGCTTCTGGAATTGGGAGAGCTGGGAATTTTGGGGATGGTGATAATGGTGGGGTTGGAGATGGGAGTGTGGGAATTGAAGTGAGGAGGAAGAGGAGGAGGAAAAGGAGAAAAGGGCTGGGACTTTTAGGTGAAGAAGAGTATCAGAGACACTTCTCAGAGCAGAGGATTTTCGATGGGCCTGTAAAAACTTGGTGTTTGAGTTCAAAAGCGGAGGCAGAGCTTTGTTTGTGCCTCAAGGTAATGAGATTGGTTACATATGATTTCTTGCAGGATGAAGATTTTTACTCGCAGATAATTGTTTGAATTATAATTTGCTTTGAAATCTATATGTCTTCCTTATGTTTGTTTTAAGTTCATCTTACCAACTATTCTATGTCTATATAATACTTATCATTTTAGCTGAATCAACATGAGACACTATTTAGTGGGACCCACTTTTAGATTCATCAGCATGATTAGTTCAGGTCACCTATATCTTTTATAGATCAAGTGTAGCTAAGAATTTTTCATATATAATACAAATTCTCTTGCTAAGCTTGATTTATTGCTGATAAGAATGCAATGCTTTAATTTGGTGCCTGTTAACAGGAGGGAACAAAGATTGAAGATGCTATGCTAAGAATCACAGAACCTGAAGAGAATCTTGCAATCTCAAGAAAGAATCGTCTAGGTTTGAGGGAGAGGAATCTGGACAAGGTGTTGTGTAATACAAGAGAATCGAGAGAAAGAATAGCTCGCGCTTATCAAGGACTAGTTGCCTCCATTGCTGCTGATTACCAAGGCAAAGGATTAAGCCTTCAGGACCTCATGCAGGTTTCCCATATATGTTACTCTTTTTTTTAATATAATCAATTTAAACACGCGCACACGCAAATATCTCAATGCTAAGCTTGAGTTTGGGACCTCATCTAAGCATGGCGGGTAGTGTTGTCACTTGGACAATTTGCCGTTGACCCGTATATTTACTCTTAAAATCTCATTCTCATGCATTGCTCATGCAGTTTTATACCATTTTATTATCAGGAAGGCACCATTGGGCTTCTTAAAGGGGCAAAAAGATTTGATCCCGAAAGAGGATTTAAATTGTCCACTTATGTTTACTGGTGGATCAAACAAGCTATCATTAAAGCTGTGGCCAGCAAGTCCAGATTAGTTAGATTACCGGTAAGGCCCTATTTCAATTGAGAGAGACTTTTAAAAAGATCCCATCTATAAAAAAATAATTAGAACACCAAACATAAAGAGACAGGTGAGAATATCACAACTCAAAATTTGGTTCTACTGATAATTAAGTGTGACCTTCATAATTGACTTGTCTACCTAAGTTATTTTCTCTTCAGTTAACATTATTTATTATTTATTAATTAATATTTTTTTAGGTTACAGCTTGAAAGTTTTTTGCTTTTCAAGAGAATGCCTCTGTTTTTTCATTGTTCTTTCGAAAACTTTTGTTCTTTTTCCATTTGGTTTCATTCTTCATACCAATTGATCTGTTTGACCAATCGCTTATAGAGAAGCAATTGCAATATTAAAAGTTATGCAACTTCTTAGGTTGGTAATTGTGAATGCCTGGTTAGTATGTGATTTATAGGGGAGCAAGTATGAGATGATTTCAAAAGTTGCAGAGGCCAACAATGCTTTAAGAAATAGACTGAGAAGATCGCCCACTTATGAGGAAACAGCTGAGTGGCTTGATGTAAAAGCTTCCACTGTTAGAATTGTTTCTGAAAATAGCAGAGCCCCTATTTCACTCGGCACCACTGTCACTGATCAAGGACACATGACCCTTCAGGTTCTTCTTCAACTCCATTCTTATGTTATATCAACAATTCGCATTACTTTTTTTCACCATAGTTCAGAAGATAATCTTTCCATCAATTATAGGAAAAAGTAGAAAGTGTCTACGTGTTAGATGATGTTAGAATTATCTTCGCAGCTAAAAAATTAAAAAAAAAAGAAACTAATCTTATACTAATCAAACTTAGTATCCCGTAACTTAACTCTGGTAGCAATTGATGCGTATCTAAATGGGATAGGAACCCTATCCTTGAAACTAATAAGTTAGGAGAACCAACTTACTTAAATAATTTATTAAACATTTTATATTATTTAATGTGAGACTTAATATTCCACATTATTAAGTCTCAATCAGAATCCTATTATACGAAGTTGTAGTTTTATTTGATACTCACATTTAGTTGACCCTGTGTTAGTTCTTTGATCTTGCTAATGGTAATGTAGAATTGCAATAAAATATTGATGATGGTGTTATGGGAATGGTGCAGGAGATAATGGCTGGGCCAGATGAACTGGTTCCAGAGAAGATGTTGGAGAGGAAGGAGGTGAAGAAAGGAGTGGAGAAGCTTCTAGAGACACTGAACAAGAGGGAGGCAGAGACAGTGAGATTGTACTATGGGCTCACTGGGCAAACTCCTCTGTCTTTTGAGGAGATAGGAAGGATGCTGAAGCTATCAAGGGAGAGAGTCAGACAGATTCATGGCGTTGCTTTGTCCAAATTGAAACATTCCCCTATTCTCAACACTCTACAATACTTTGCTGAATAGCAATAACATTTGTTAAGAAGAATACCATAAATATGAAATAAATATAAAGTTGAAAGAGAGGGCCTGGCATTTTTATCAGTATATTAAAGCTTCTGTTCCGGCAATGTCATAGAATTTGGCTGATATTCAATTATTTGATTGGGTGGCTCAATCATTCAATTAACTTACATGACTCATTTAATGTGTAGAATCCTACAAACCTATAAAGAAAAATCGAAAAAAGTATCTTTATCAAATTATAGAATTTATAATCCATAGTGAATGGGAGTTATTTTACATTGTCATTCAATGAAATATTTTAGGTTTGCTAGTATAAAAGGAAGTCATCCTTTAAGCCAAGATTAATAAATGACCTATTATGGAGATTGCACCATTTTTTAAATATTTTTGTACAAATTAAAAAAAAATGAAAGCCCACATAATATAGAAAATACACGCTGTGGCCGAGTTGGGAATCCATCCTTTAATTGGCAAGGATGGATTTGACAAAATAACCATTGGAAATCTCAGGGGAGGCATGCGAGAGTATTGCAGTTAGGAGTTAATCGCAGTAGTTTCCTCCAATACCAGCTCATATAACTTGATTTATATATATAGGGAGGATCAATACATTAAGCCTAGAATAATCTCGAGCTATTATTTTACCTTTCATATTGTCAGAGCTTCAAAGAGCTTTCAACAAGGCATTTGTATTCCAACAAAGCAATAGACCCGGGTTGGACTCCCGGCAAACGCAGTTCTTATACTTCAGTGACTTTTTATACAATTTCGATCTCTTTTCTCTTTGCGCTTGATAACGTCTCAAGGACTTAAGGTTTAAAACTTTAAATATCTTCCTAAAATGAGGCGTTTAGTTTAAATCTAAGCAATGTACCGCAACAGAGAAGCCAAATGTAATACAATTACAATATTTACTATATTTTGTGCCGAACATTCTATTCTTCCCTATGCAAGTGATGGAGGATATACAAAGAAGCAGATGACAGGAAAATACAGATTGAGTAACTTAGTAGATCCGTTCCTGTGTGTATTTTTACCATCTTGCTTCTCTCAAACATTTTCACCAGAAGAATCATCACAATAACGTGCCCCACCTTTGTCTTCAATTCATCAAGTGAGCTGATTTTCATCCATTTAGGCCTCTCCTGAAAAGGCAGGATTATACATAATAATGAGGTCACCATGAATGTGAGGCAAACGGAACTGTACCCAAGAAGAGCCAGTTAAACCATTTACTCGTCCATTAAAGGCGGCTCAGTGTATAAAGATTCCACTAGGTAGGGTTTAAGGAGGGGCATATGCACACAGCATTTCCCCGACAAGTGGGGAGGCTATTTTCACTTTCTAGGATTTAAATATGTGCCCTTCAAGTCACATGAAAGCAACTTACTGTTGTTACAAGGCTTATATCACATGAATTTTCCATTTAATTTATCACATGCAAAATATGAAGTGAGTTAAAACTTCAATGTGGTGGATGGCATTGCAAATCAATGCTTATATATTATGAAGAGAGAGCAATACTCGTCATTCAGACTGACGCATTTAAGATTTACCTTTAAGGCAAACATTCCAAACAAAGAAGACCCTCTAAGGGCACGATCACCAGAAGGGGGCGCATCAGGAGGTACATTGCTTATAAATAATCCGTATAAGCCCATACCAAATATCAACATAACAGTCCCAGCAAGATAGACATCTGCAGCAGTGAGAGACTCATGCATTCTATAAGGAAATAATAGAATAAATAGAAGATTCTGTTATTGGGTTCCAAAGTAAAACTAAAGATTTAGTTAAGCCCTTAAATATTGACGAAACATTACCAATTGCTTCAACCAGTCGTAAAACCATTTGTCCAGTGTGAACCCCTTTAACACAGCTTGACCAATATACTTTGTACGCATCCATAATATATATACACCCCTAAAACGATGAAGGGCAGTCAGATTATAATATCTAACCGACTTAGTGACACGAACTTAACTGTATTAACAGGAAACCAACGAAATTGGGATTCTCAATGGAGAGAATCTGTATCAAGGGAGAGGAAATAAAATAAATAATTTCACTTTAACTCTTCAACAAAATTTTAAAACTTGAGGGCGTTTTGAGACTTACATTTAGAAAGCACAATAACGAACCAGCCAAGGAGCCTGCAACGGCAAAGAGAGCCAAGAAACGGAAGTCGAAAATAATCTGCTCAACAAAGGAGAAAGCCAAAAAAAAAAAGTTCTTGTCACATATGAAATGGCAAACCAACTATTTAGCTCTTCATAATGATGTGCGGAGCCTTGAAAAAAAAAACTAAAAAGCCCTTTTATGAATCATAGGAAGGCTTCATTGGTATAAGCAGAAGTTTAATGAAGCTTACTTTTGATTCCGAAAACATACTGAGAGTGTAAGGTTAGTTTCAAAGACGTATAAAAGAAATATTTTGATTAAGTCATTAGAATAATATTTTGTGCCTTTAATATTCAGTTATTCACCCTCCGGTCAACAACTAAACAAATATTACGCAGAAGCAATAAAGAAGTGTGAAGCAGCATGAGGCTTCAGCAACAACTAATAAGAAAGGAAAAACGAAAACTCAATCAAATTACCCTTTCAATGTTAGACTCTGAAGATCGAAGAAATCGAACAAAGGGGCTTCCATTGGGATTTGCTATTGCGTGATTCAAGCTTGATTCTGGCGACTTAGATTGAACAAAAGGCGTCGATGATGATGAAGAAGAAGTAGCCGCAGAATAAACTGGAGATGGTGCTTTTGATTCAGGGGACGACGGCGAAGAAGCGCTTAACGAAGCACGTAAAATCGAAATTCGACGCCGAAATTGCAAGGGTCTCTGAATGGGAAGTGGAATTGAGTATGGCGAGCCAGAGATTAAGGCATGGGGGGAAGCCATGGAAGAAGACAAAGATGATAGGAGGAAGAGGAGTGGCTGTTGAGCTCTCTGCACCCTGCAGGAGTGTGAGCTAATCATTGTCTTATTTTAGATTTTTATCTGCGCCACATGGCGGGAAAGCACACTGGCGTGGGGTACGCGCCTGTAAGGAGCGTGATGGGGACAAATGCATAAGCGATCCACTGTCCCGTACGTATGGGGCATGTATCATGTGGCATGTTACATGTGAATATGTCATATGGGTGACCACATGCTTGTCGCGATATGGCCAGGTGAGAGAATGTTTGAATATGAGCCGTCGGATTAGCGAAAAATATCATAATGGACATGATTATTTGGCCCTTGAGAGTGTATTTATTTGCAATCACCACATTTTTTATAATTTTTTTAAAAAAATCTTCAAAATTTTGCATAGATTTTTTGCACGTGAAAAATTCAAAAGTGGCATTGTTTTTTCTTAAATAGATAAATTTTTAGTGATTTCTAAATACTTTTGCCTGCTAATTAATGAAGGGACGCTACGCTACATATTCTTTTCTATTATTATTACTTGGGTTAGGTACGTAAACAAAATTAAACATCTTTTTAACAATAATAAATTTTTCTTTAGGAACCGCAACCCAAACTTAAGGGCTTTGGCCAAGTTCCTTAAAACATGAAGTTAAGCAACTTGTGAACGGAGGTAAAAACAATATTTGTAAACGATCGAGAAGGAAGCAGGGCATTGGAACTTTCTTATCAAAGTCAAAGTAGAACCCTGCACATGCATGGCCGAACTTTTTCTAGGATGAAAAACATTAGCATCCGAATGACTCTTGGCATGGTTCTAAGTTCTAAAGGTTCTGGCACTTGACTATATCAATGACTCTTAACATGGCTATGAAGGGGTAAAATAGACTAACGTATGTTTCTTACATCAAGTTGCTCCCAACTCTTTAGAAAAAGATGGGAAAAGATACGGGTTCTTGATTTAAGATGGAATATGATCCATGGTAAACTATACCATCAACTTTGGGAAACGTGAATTCTCTCACTCGATTTTATCTTGATTCTAATGCAATTGAGGGTGGTATTCCAAGCTATATTAGAAAACTTTGCAACTTGAATCGTTTTTCTTTATGGAGGAATAATATGACTGAAAATCTCCCAGAAATTCTTGAAGGGACACAAACTTGCCCTTTAAACAAGCCTCTGCATAATCTGCAGTATTTAGTGGTAAAATTCCATATTGGTTAGGTCAGTTAGAAAAAAAATATTTATCTTATATTTTTTAAAGAACTTTTTTAAGTGCCTGGTCAAGTTCCTTCAAAGAAAAAACTAGCTCTCGAATGACTCTAACGTCATTCTCAAGATGGGTGCGACTATATCATTGGCTGCTATATAGATGGTTTTATACGTTACTGCATTTTTCTCATCTCTCATTAATGTTCAGTTCTAGACCATTTGACCCGGAACGAAAAGCAAATTTTATCTTCTTACTCGTAAACGAAGGGTATGCTACTGAGATGTTTAGCTTTCTTCTACAACCATAGCTTGCTATAGACATAAAGATATTTCAATGGAAAAATTATCAGTAATTGAGTTGTTCTTACACTCGCTTTGTCTCTTAATCTCACTTACAGTTGAAAGCAGTGATGATGGTAGCCACAAGATTCATTGCTTGGCCTCTGATCGAGACGCTCTCATGGACTTCAAAACTGGTCTTCGAGATCCTCATAATGTGCTTTCTTCATGGAGGGGCAGTAACTGTTGTGAATGGCATGGTATACAGTGTGACAACAATACAAAATCAGTTTTTTCAGTTCATCTCCGTAGCCCATATCTGAATTCTGAGTTCAAATCTTCACCTGGCAGGTATGTGTTCTGGAAGTTGAGTGGTGAGATAAGACCATCTTTGATGAATCTCGAGTCACTAAGGATTTTAGACTTGAGTTTTAACGCTTTTAATGGCATTCCAATACCTGAATTCTTTGGTTCATTGGAGAATTTGAAATATCTGAACTTGTCGCATGCTGGTTTTAGTGGCCCCATTCCTCCACATTTGGGAAACTTATCCCACTTGAAAGTTCTTGATCTTGATAATGGTGGATCGAGTGAATTGTATGCTGACAATTTTCGATGGATAACTGGCCTTATCTCTCTAGAACACCTTGTTATGAATGGGATGAACCTTTCTTTGGTGAAAGACTGGGTTGGTGCATTAAATCAACTTCCTTCTATAGTTGAATTGCATCTATCTAGTTGTCACTTGTCTGGTTATATTGCATCTATGGCTTCTCTGAATTTTTCTTCACTTGCTGTCATGGATCTTAGCCTTAACAGCTTCCATTCTAAGATACCTGATTGTCTTGTAAATATAAGTAGCCTGCAACATATTGATACGAGTGACGATGGCCTATATGGAAGTATACAACTTGGTCTAGGTGAAATGCCAAATTTATTATCCTTAGACGTAAGTTGGAATTACAATCTTACAGCAAGTTGCTCCCAACTCTTTAGGAAAGGATGGGAAAGGATAGAAGTTATTAATTTTCGAGGAAACATGGTGCAGGGGAAACTCCCCTCATCTTTGGGAAACATAACTTCTCTCACTCGACTTTATCTTGATTCTAATGCAATTGAGGGTGGTATTCCAAGTTCTATTGGAAAACTTTGCAACTTGAATCGTTTTTCTTTATCGAGGAATAATATGACTGGAAATCTCCCTGAAATTCTTGAAGGGACACAAACTTGCCCTTTAAACAAGCCTCTGCATAATCTTCAGTATTTGATTTTGAGCAACAATCAACTGGGTGGTAAAATTCCATATTGGTTAGGTCAGTTAGAAAATATGGTTGGACTTGACCTTAGCCATAATTTTTTCAAAGGACCTATCCCGATTTCTTTAGGATCATTGCAAAATCTTGATGTCTTGCAACTTGGAAATAATAAACTCAACGGGACTCTTCCAGAAAGTTTAGGACAACTTTCTACCCTATCGGGGTTTGATGTTTCTTCTAATCAATTGGCAGGCATAGTATCTGAAATTCATTTTTCAAAGTTGATCAATCTAACATTTTTAGACTTATCCTCCAATTTATTCATTGTGAATATCAGCTCCAATTGGATTCCTCCATTCCAAGTGAGAGTACTTGTAATGAGTTCATGTATTTTGGGACCTTTATTTCCATCTTGGCTCCAATCACAAAGAGAGATAACGCATTTAGACTTCTCAAATGCTAGCATTTCAGACTCCATACCAAATTGGTTTTGGAATGCTATGCCTAGGTTGGAATTCTTATCTCTTTCTCATAATCACTTTTTTGGACAAATACCGAAGTTCATAGAAGAGATGTGTTCTTCTCTTGATAGTATTGATCTTTCAAGAAACAACTTCACTGGAAGGATCCCTTCAAGCATTGCTAGCTGTTCTTTCTTGCAAGTGCTAGATCTTAGCAGCAACAATTTTTCCGATGCTATTCCAAATTCCTTAGGTCGATTGCGAAAGCTCAAGTTTTTACACCTAAGTGGCAACCAACTCTCGGGGAAGTTGCCATCATCATTTATGAATTTATCCTATCTGCAAACCTTGGATCTTGGAAACAATGAACTTTCTGGTGGAATTCCTTCTTGGATTGGATATGGAGTTTCAAATCTGTTAATTCTTAACTTAAGGTGCAATGCATTCTCTGGAGAAATACCTCATGAGCTCTCAAAACTACGTTCATTGCAAGTCCTGGATCTTGGGGAGAATGACCTGAATGGTACCATTCCAGCCAGCTTTGGTGATCTTAAAGCAATAACTCAAGAGAAAAGAAGGGACAAAAATTTAAAATACTTGGTATATCAAGATGTGTACAATAAATATGTATCCTATCTATTTGAGAACTATCAAGATAAGTTGGTTGTGTATACGAAAGGCCAATCGTTGATGTACACCAAGACTCTTTCTCTAGTCACAAGCATAGACCTTTCTGGAAACAACTTGTCTGGAAGAATTCCCCATGAAATGACAAAACTAGCTGGTCTAATGTATTTGAACCTCTCAAGAAACAACATAAATGGCAGCATTCCTGAAAGAATATCAAATATGCGTCAGCTATCATCACTTGATCTCTCAAGCAATAAACTTAATGGTTCCATTCCTCAAAACTTGTCTTCCTTGTCATTTTTGAGCTACTTGAATTTGTCTTACAACAACCTTTCAGGTGCCATACCTTATACAGGGCAAACAACAACTTTTGAGGCATCTTCATTTGCCGGAAATCCTGGTCTTTATGGTTGTCCCCTTCCTGTGAGATGCCTACGTAATAATCATGATCTCGCTCATGGTTCTGATGATAATGGAGCTAGTAATGATGAAACAAATGATGCTTATGATGATGGGCTCATTGATCAGTGGTTTTATTTGAGTCTTGGTCTGGGATTTGCAGCAGGGCTTTTGATTCCTTATGTCATATTAGCAATGAAGAGATCTTGGAGTGACTCTTACTTTGATTTCCTGGAAGTGATTATTGTAAAATTTCTTGTGTTGATGCGTAGAAGAAGACTCAATCATGACCTCAAGATCAGGCCGTTTTTGAGGTATTTGCATTTCTCCTTTTGTCTGAGGTGAAACTGATAATATTGCCATATTCAATTATATTTCACCTGATGCTGATTTCTTTTGAAATATGTCCTAACTCTTTATTCTTCTCACTTTGATATCTTTCTATCCATTATTGCTCGTAAGAGTAATTTAGTTCTGAATTAATTGCAGAGAATGCTCGAGGAGATAAGCCAAATTGGGTGAGCTTCTGTGCCATCACTCTCTTTCTTTCTGTGCTAGGAAGTTCCAAGATGTTGCTGAGTTTGATGGATTTGTTCAAGAAGGAATAAGCTGATTCTTGGCTTATGTTTAGTTGTTTCTGTTGTTTTTTCTTATTGGTTTGCTGTTTTTTGTTTTGTGGATTCCATTTCTTTTGTTTTTTTTTTATACAAGAGATGGCTGCATGCCTAACATAAAGAAAACTAAATTAAATGGGGATGAAAAATCCCAAATCATCCGGGAGTATAATATGCTCTAAATATGGAGGAGAATAGTATAAAGTCTCTGTAGCCCTCTCGTTCCTAGCCAGAGTAGCAGCCACCTTATTCTGACATCTTGGAATATACTCGATTTTTGAGACCTTGTCTTGACACCTTGTGGATTACATTTCTGTATGTTCTGTTTGTGTCTTTATATTAATTCAGCAGAACTTTGGGGGGAAAAATATATCCTCTATCTAACGTAATGAAAAATATATGATGTGTGTTTTAAATCGTCATCGTCGTGCATTGGATATATCATGCCTTAATAGAATAGTTTGGATCTGGTTTGGATTTGGGTATCAAGTTCGGTTAGTAAAATTAGTTGGTTAGTGAGATAATTATTAGATTATTCAAGCCCCAAGTCGTAGTTGATTAATTAATAGTTAATTTAGCTATTTCTATCTCGTTGTGCTCAGTATGTAAACACTATTATTGCTTAAGTGAATAAAACAATCATCCCTTTCGTTGCCCATTTCGTGTTATTGGGTTTGAATGTTTTAAACTGACTTTATTTCCACTTTGATTAATTTAAATGTTTTTTTAAATCCCTTATAAAAATTACTTCCTTTGTCTCCAGAAATTCGAACGTTATATATTTCTGCCAAAATAATTAAGAGCAAAATTTCTGTTTGATTCGTTTGCTTTACTATTCATGCTTGAAAAGGAAATGTATATTGTAAATTTTTATTGGCCAAATAAGCTCTCTATAGATATTTTTGTTTTTGGGAAAAAAAAAGGACAAAATGATATAATAATTAAGCGTAATACAGATTTAGAAACTGTGAATTGAAAAGAGTGTAGGTTCAGTTCAGAAAAGAGAAGAGTGTAGGTTATGCTATTCAAACCGTGACATTCGAAAAAGAAGCCAACATCGAGAAAGTCATTCAAATAACATGATTCAAATTTGAATTAGAGCGATTCAATTAAATAAATTCCTTCTTAATGCAAATGAAATAACCTCCAGATTGACTCTTCTTATAGTATAAAAAATTCCATTGTTTAAGACCCAACACAAAGCAGCATGGAAGCATTGAATGACAAGTTAGGTCTAAGCTGGTTGTTCCTGATAATTTGGAACTCTATAGATCAATATTTTTTCATCGTACCAAAATTTATCAAATAATCAATGCATATCTCATATATGACCCTAGTTAGAAGTGAAATTCCGTTGTCTCTGTGCGTGTGTGTGTGTGTTTGTGTGCGTATATTAAGTCTACATCATTAACACATAACAAGAAGCAAGTCTATCCTCTTACGCGGTAATGAATGGTATATGCTGTGCAAATATATATATGTATATATAATGCTGCTGAGATGTACATCTTTTGTCCACAACCACACATATATATACATGCGTTACTAAATGGAAACTTACAGAAGAAGGTGATGGGTAACTTCTTTTGAATAAAAAACTATCTTTCAAATAACTCTTACCGTGGTTCTCAAGATGATGTTGACTTATATCTTTGTCTGCTATGGACCGTACGTAGCTATATAGTTGGTTTTATACGTTACTGCATTTTCTCATCTCCTCTTAATCTTCACTCAGCTTCTTTCTACAAACCATAGCTTGATAGAGATGATGAAGATGTCAATGGAAAAATTACCAGCAACTGAGTTGTTGTTCTCACTCTCGCTGTGCCTCTTAATCTCAGTTTCTGTTGGAAGCAGTGATGGTGGCCACCTGATTACTTGCTTGGCCTCTGATCGTGAAGCTCTGATGGACTTCCAAACTGGGCTTCACGATCCTCATAATGTGCTATCTTCATGAAAGGGAAAGAACTGTTGTCAATGGCATGGAATACAGTGTGACAACAATACAAAATCAGTCATTTCAGTTTATCTCCATAATCCGTATCTGAATTCTGAGTATGAATCTTCATCTCGCAGGTATGTTTTCTGGAACTTGAGTGGGGAAATAAGACCATCTTTGATGAAGCTCAAGTCACTAAGGCATTTATTTAGACTTGAGTTTTAACACTTTTAATGGCATCCAAATACCAGAATTCTTTGGATCATTGGAGAATCTGCAATATCTGAACTTGTCATATGCTGGTTTTAGTGGCCCCATTCCTGCACATTTGGGAAACTTATCTCACTTGAAAGTTCTTGATCTTGATAATTTCATATATAAGAATGAATTGTACGCTGACAATTTTCAATGGATAACTTGTCTCATCTCTTTAGAACACCTTGCAATGAATGGGGCTAACCTTTCTTTAGAGAAAGATTGGGCTGTGCATTAAATCAACTTCCTTCTATAGTTGAATTGCATCTATCTAGTTGTTACTTGTCTGGTTATAGTCCATCTATGGCTTCTCTGAATTTTTCTTCACTTGCAGTCATGGATCTTAGCGATAATAACTTCCATTCTAAGATACCCGATTGGCTTGTAAATATTAGCAGCCTGCAGTATATTAATGAGTAGAAATAACCTATATGGAAGAATACCACTTGGTC
Organism: Leucaena leucocephala; assembly: GCA_037074615.1. Taxonomy (NCBI): domain Eukaryota; kingdom Viridiplantae; phylum Streptophyta; class Magnoliopsida; order Fabales; family Fabaceae; genus Leucaena; species Leucaena leucocephala. The sequence goes on from CM073525.1 coordinate 3,123,524, forward strand.
TAGGTGATTTGCCAAATTTACTGTTATTGGACTTATACAGTTCCAAACTTACGGCAAGTTGCTCACAACTCTTTAGAAAAAGTTGGGAAAAGATACATGACTTCTCTTGTTCTTCTTGATCTTAGTTATAATGCTGTTGGGGGTGTTATTCCGAGATCTGTTGGTAAACTTTGTAACTTGAATTATCTTTCTTTATCAGCAAATAGTATGACAGGAAGTTTAGATGAAATTCTTAAAGGAACGGACAGTCGTCTTTTCAAGAATCCTATGCCCAAATTGCGACATTTGGATTTTTGGTGGTAAAATCCCATATTGGTTAGGTCAACTGGAAAATCTTGTTGATCTTGACCTTCGCAATAATTTGTTTGAAGGCCATATTCCTACTTCTTTAGGATCATTGCAGAATCTTTCCACCTTGAATCTTGCAGAGAACAAACTAAATGGGACTCTTCCAAGAAGTATAGGGCAACTTTCTGCCTTGTCCACGTTTGATGTTTCTTCTAATCAGTTTACTGGCATCATCTTTGATGCATTCTTTTCCAAGTTAACAAAGCTAACAAAGTTATACTTATCCTCAAATTCATTCATGATAAATTTCAATTCCAATTGGATTCCCCCATTTCAAATCAAAGAACTTGGATTTGCTTCATGCAATTTGGGACCTTCGTTTCCATCTTGGCTCAGATCACAAAAAGAGATAATCATTTTAGACTTGTCAAATGCCAGCATTTCAGATTTTGTGCCAAATTGGTTTTGGAATGGCATGCCTCGCATGACTTCGGTATCTCTTTCTCAAAATCACATGTCTGGACAAATGCCAAAGTTTGTGGGAGAGACGTGTAATCTCGAGATGATTGATCTTTCAAGAAACAACTTCACTGGAAGAATCCCTTCAAGCCTTTCAAACTGTACTGAAACGCTTATATTAGACCTTAGTAGCAACACTTTCTCTGGGGCTATTCCATATTCATTAGGCCAGTTGAATTTTCTCCAAATTTTGCACCTCAGCAATAACCAGCTCTCTGGGAAGTTGCCATCATCTTTTATCAATCTATCCTTTCTGAAAATCTTGGATCTTGGGAACAATGGACTTTCTGGTGAAATTCCTACCTGGTTTAGTAGATTTCCATATCTCAGCATTCTTATCTTAAGGTCCAATGCATTCTTTGGAGAAATACCTTCTAAACTCTCAAAAATAAGATCATTGCAAGTTTTGGATATTGCAGAGAACAAGTTGAGTGGAAATATTCCAAAAAGCTTTGGGAATATTATCTCAATGGCTCAAGAGAACACAATAATGCCTGGAGAAAAAATGTACAGCATGTACAAGGACAATAAGTACTATCAAATTAAGTTGGTTGTGAATGCAAAACGCCAATCAATGATGTACACCAACACTTTTTTCCTTATCACTTGCATAGATCTTTCTGGGAACAACTTGTCAGGAAGATTTCCTGAAGAAATAACGAAGTTATCTGGTTTGTTGATTTTGAACTTATCAAGAAACCACATAACTGGTAACATTCCTGAAAGCATATCAAATATGCATCAGTTATCATCCCTTGATCTCTCAAGCAATCAACTTACTGGTTCTATTCCTCAAAGCATGTCTTCCTTATCATTTTTGGGCTACTTGAATTTGTCCTACAACAACCTTTCTGGTGCTATCCCTTACACAGGTCACACGACAACATTCGAAGCATCTTCATTTGTTGGGAACCCTGATCTCTATGGTTGTCCCCTTCCTGTGAAGTGCCTATTACCTAATGGTGATGATCATGATAATGGTTCTAACATAGGAGCAAGCAATGATGAAACGAACGATGGTTATGATGATGTTGGGCTCATTGATATGTGGTTTTACTTGAATCTTGGTGTGGGATTTGCAGCTGGCCTTTTGATAGCTTATTTCATATTAGCAATGAAGAGATCTTGGAGTGAGGCTTACTTTGATTTCGTCGAAGTGGTTGTCGTAAAATTTCTTGTGTTGATACGTAGAAGAAGAATCAATCATGGCGGCAGGATCAATCCCCGGCGCAGACAATAGTCTTGGGCAGGAACCCACATGCACATACATACATGGTTATGACTTGTGAGAACAAGCTCTATATCTATTTTTCTTTTTCTTTTTTTCACAATTCCATAAGCTGTAATGTTTAACTGTTAAAGGGACCAACCTCAAATATAATAAGGTGAAAAAAAAAACAAAGTATTTGACAGTTATTATACTAGCTGGCAATTAGTTTATATTATACTAATTTTACAAATATCAATAACTATACTAACTTTACACATACCAATTATTTAAGTTTCAAATGTAACTTATTTTGTAATTACTATTTGTTTTCGCAAGCAAATTGGTATTTCTAAAAAGTATATGTATTCTAAAAAAATATTAATATTTAAACTCATAACCTTTTAACTAAAAATAGAAACTTTTTACCAATTTTTTTCCTCTTTTGTTTATTTTATTACTAAAATTTGAATTTGAAAATGTATAATTCATTGTTTTAATTATTTTTTAAAATCAAAGTTAAAAAAAATTATCTTTGACACAGATTATTTTAATATCATTCCAAAATATAATTAAATACAAAATTTTATATAGTACAATGAAAGGAGTTTTGTATAGAAATAGAAGTAGAAGTGAAAATGAAATTAAGTTAAAAATAAATTTTAAAAATTTATTTGATATGATATAAATGGGTATAGAATAAAATTGATATATATTTTTTTATAATTTTAGGTAAAATAATTAAAAATATTTTTTATAACTTAAAAAAATTTAAAATTATTCAAATATTTTATAATTTAGAATAAAATAATTTAATTCTACTTCTATTATTTTATTTTTAATATCTTTTAATAAAATTAAAGTGACTAAAAATATTAAAAATAAAAATAAAAATAATTTTCATTAAATCAACTAAAAAAAAAAGTGAAGATTTTACCCCTTACACTTCCACGTAGCAAACATGCCCCGTAGTGTATTTTGTGGGGAGTTTATGTAATATGGCAATATATTTGCTGGTTTTCGCCTTTTAACCTTCTTTGTGGGTGGGTTCATTTTTAGAAGTTTACTGGTCCATATCAATGCCCAGAGCCAGAAAGCTGTAAAAGATCGAAGATTAGACTACGGTGGCAATGGCGACAAGCACCATCGCTGCAAATGCTATAAAGGGCAGTACTACTATGCTTTCGCTTTCTTCCTTATGCAGAACTAGGGCTCATGGCTCCTTTTCTTCCTTATTAACTCGTTCTTCTCTCATTACTCAGTCCAAATTCCCCATTTTCTCCATCTCAGTGCCTGCGCCCTCATCACCATCCCGAGAAAGAAGAAGAATCTCATCTTCCTTCTCTTCGTTTTGCACCGCTTCTACTGATGAAGCAGTGACGGAATCCGTCGCAACCACTTCCGGTGATGCTTCTGGTAGCAGTGAAATTAATGTTAAGGACGCTGCCGGCTTGCTTGATATAAGGGTTGGGCAAATTCTCAGGGCCTGGAAACACGAGGAGGCTGATTCTCTTTATGTGGAAGAGGTGGATATTGGTGAGCCAGAAGCCAGAATTATTTGCAGTGGCCTTGTCAAATACATTCCTCTTGACCTCTTTCAGGTAATTTTTCGAAGTCAGCTTGATTTTTTTATGGAGTTTGATTGCTGAGCCTTTACAACTAGCATTCATATTTTGATCAATGAGCAATTCTAGTTCAAAATTGATAATTTGATTCGTATTCAATGTATTTGGCAGGTCCTTCTAATTTCTCTACCTTGGAAAAATGGGATCTGGATTTGACATTCTTACAAATGTAATAAACGAATTAACAAGAGATATGGATTGGAGCAGTTATTTTAGAAGTTTTACTAATAACTAAGAAAAACTGCAAGATGCATCATGCCTTGGTCTTACATGTGAATTTGTCTCCTTGGACTTAGTTAGGGCCTTTGGAGAAGAACAGTTATTTTCCATACTTTACTTTCAAGGCCTGTCACTTGTTGCTTATTGAAATGAGAATGCTGCTAGCAAGACGCTTTATGTTCTGGAAATAATGTATGAATTGATAGATTAGACAGATTTTTGTCTTCTGGACTGGAGTAACTGTTTTTAAATATAAAACCATGTTTCAGAATTGGACTTGAAGTCGTAATTTTAGTATCATCTTTGTCTGACATTGTTCAATGTAATGAATAATTCATATATGCAGGGCAAAAAAGTAATTGTTCTCTGCAATTTAAAGCCAAGGAACATGCGTGGTGTCAAGTCTTCCGGCATGCTTATGGCTGCTTCTGATGCAAAGCATGAGAATGTTGAACTTCTTTTTCCTCCAGAGGAAGCAGCCCTTGGGGAAAGAATATGGTTTGGATCAGAAGATGAAAAGGAAAATCAACCTGCCCCTGCGACTCCTAATCAGGTAATAGCTCTACTCTGATTATACGATAGCTTGTTCAAATGCAGATAAGTTCTATAATTGGGGACATTTTTTTTAGTGCTAAAAATATTGGGATAAGTTTATTCTTGTCAGTTATGGGCAAATTTTGTTGAGACACCTTAATGTTTTTGTATTTAAGAATAGTTGTCACTTTTGCATAATAGAAAAGGCATTAGTAGCTCCAAATCTTTAATTACAGCCAGTTATGAAGAAAACAATATTTCTTTTAAACCCAACAAAGTAACAATGTATTATAAAAAGTTCCTAGTGAGTCAACTACACTATTTATAAGCCATAAGCAATGCGATTCATTTTTGAAATTCTATACAATACACAGCAAAAATATGTCTAGTTCAACTGAAGGAAATAAAAAAGTGATATTTTCTCTGAAAAATTTCCAACACAGTTAATTGTTTCTCTGTTATATCTAGGTAATGGATCAGCGCTCTCAATTCCATGTTTCGATGCAATACTTATTAGTTATTATTCTTCTTTGACTATCTGCAGATTCAAAAAAAGAAGACCTGGGAATCGGTACAGCCTCATCTTAAGACAGATGCTTCTTGTATAGCAATGCTTGAGGAGCATGTAATGCGGACATCTGCAGGTGCAGTGGCATGCCAATCGTTGCAGAATGCAAACATTTCCTGATTCTGTTGTGAATATCATTTTTTGATTTGGTCAAGCAATGCTTATTGATATGCATTTATTCCTCATATTGCAATTTTGCTTGATTTGTGAAAGTTCATTATGTATGTACTGTAATATGGATATGTTTCGTGGTTAATAAGGAAATTCAGCAATCTTTGGCATATAGGGCAAACCAACTGTATTTTTGCTCTCAAATTATAGAGAGAATTGAAAACATACTGGATTTCATTCAATTGTGAGTTTTGAATTAGTTAGGAAGCATTTTGATGCATCGACTCGCATACCAAAGAGCATTGCAAGGAGGGACAGATGGCACCATCAGAGAAAGAGAACAATGTTGCAATGAGGCAATCAATCAGAGATAGAAAACCCCCCGCAATAGCTAGCTTGTGCCATCCATGATCCTACAGAGAATGTGATTTTCATTATCTGGCATGTCTTATCTGAGGTTGATTTGGTTTGATTAGGGAGAATGACGACTCAGAGATCATGGAAACACTGAAGAAGCACGAATCCATGAAATTACAGACAAGGACCAATATGATAAAAATAAAGATGTATGGTTTGCCATGTCTAGTCTTATATGATCAACCTTAATGTAAGAAATCATTATCTGCCATAACTTCTGTTTTATGGTTTATTGGGTTTTATTTTATTCTACCCTGCAGTTTTGTCCAGACTCGTCTTATATGAGCTCTATCCTCATAAAGAGATCTATATTGATTTTGACAGTGGCAAGGCTGTAATGGAGACATTTTAGATGCGTGTTTTTCACATTTTAGTGAGTTAAAGACACTTGTTTTCAATTTAACGACTGAAAGTTTGTTTTATTGGAATCCTTTATTGTTTTCTTTTTTTTAAAAAAAAATAACAAAATTAACTCCGTTAGCAAATTATTTTAACATTTCAAATCTCAATTAAGCACGTTGAATAAAAGGAGTTATGGAAATTATTTCTGTAAACAAATATTATTTATCACTTTTTAAAAAATTTTATATAAAAAATATATATACCAGTCACCTCAAGAAAGTTAAGCATAGGTCATGTCTAATTTTGTTATTACATGTTTCAATGTTAAAATTGATAATCTTTTGTTTCCTAAAAATAGGAATTTATGATTTATAATTATAAACAAAATCGACTCTGGAATTTAAGTTCATATAGCTTTTTTTGTAAAAAAAAGAAAATCTAAGAAGAATACAGCATATGGTGGCCAAACTGACCCTCCTATCTTTAGCCGGCGTCCACAAGGACAAACCAAACGGCAGTATTCAGATTTTAATCCTGTCGTATTTTAGAGCTTCGAAATCAAGAGTGTCGTTTTAGATGTCTTACTGTGTTCAGCGTCGAAACGATCACAGTTGTCCGCGATCTGGCGGGTGGGGGGCCGAATGACCAATATTTATTAACGGAAGAGGATTTACTTTACTTTAATTAATTAATTATAATTAATTAGTGATACAATTCTATGGATGAGACAGAAGACATGAAGTTCGAACTTCGAAGTCAAACGAGAGTGACAGATGATCATTCATTCATGGTCTTGTGTTCGATAATGAATAATTCAATCTACCGCGGAAATATGTTCAAGTTTGGGTTTCTGTTTCTGATTTTGATCCCAACGCTTCTACCCATGGCTTTCTCTAAGCATGAAGCTATAGAAACTGTGCTCCAGCGTTTGAACTCCAAACGAGTTCCTGCTTCAGTGCAAGAAGCTGCAGCTAGGGATCTTCTGAGAAGATTGCTTCCTTCCCATTTATCCAGTTTTGAGTTCAAAATAGTCTCTAAGGTGTTTGCTCTTATTTTCTTTTTAACTTAGTGAATCTTTCGAATTGTATTATGAGGGGTTAAAAATGAAACAAAGTTGACAACTTTATTTCCATCATACTTTGGCAGATTTTTTTGTGATTTTTAGTGCACTAAGTTGCATAGTCTAATTCCATTATCAGTGTGCGTATTCTGTGATGGTTATGAACATGCTGAATTTATTGGAATGTGCATTGAATCTTCCTGCCAATACTGGTTAACATCATCATGTATTACTAAACTGTACTTTGCATGTAGCATTTTCTTAACAGAACATAAAACATGCTCTCTCTTCAGGATGCTTGTGGTGGGGAGAGTTGCTTTCTGTTAAATAATCACGACCAGTCTAGCCAGAATGGGCTTGAGATAACGTATGTTAAATCTAATTCTCACTCAATGCTATGGCTAATATTTCTTTTTCTTTCTGTTCATGTATTTAGACTTGATTCTTGACAATGTCTATGCGACATATTAAGTCGGTAAATTCCACTGAGGAGAAGACTTCAGGATTTGCAGGGCATTAGGATGTTAATTTTCAAAACTTCATATTAATACAGATCATTGATGTTCTTTACCATGTTTCACTGTCATTGTTATCTTCTTGCGCATGATCAGTATTCTCAATTAATTGGCACCAAGACAAGCGATATGTGATAGAGATGGTTGAGGCTAAGTTCAAACCTTAACTACAGCAAAGAAGTAATAATCCGAAGAAAAATTGATCAAGCATATACCCAATGACTGACATATGGCCTCTTTACGTGGATTACTGATATGGATTTATCTAACTACTGCATTAGTGAGATTTGTATTTAATTAAGTTGAATTTTACTTGGATCTCTTTGATTCTCCATGTTAGGTGAAGTAGTCCCATGTATGCGTAGCTGTCTATCCATTTCTTATGTTATTTGTAATGTAATTCTCTGACTTCTTATGGAAGTCTTACATGCTCACCTTAGTTGCTGATAGAATTCAAACAAACCACACTACTGAATGCCCCATCTTCCTGAAAGCATATGATTTTGAAATAAACCAAGATAGCGGCTTAATGAAAACATGCCATGTTGTTGAACTTGGGCCGAGCCCTGTTTTCTACCAAAAAAAGAAAAGAAACTATTCCATGTTGCCATGTTCTTGGATTGTTACGTTCTTTGATAAGTTTCTATTGTATTATGTTAAGAAAACCAAAATTGAAATTAAAATATTTTGACATACCATAAAGAAAATGACATATGTTTACACTTTAATGCCTATCTGACGTTTGTATGTTGGCTTCTTAATTTCTAGGATTAGAGGAACCACTGCAGTTGAAATTGCATCTGGCCTTCATTGGTATCTAAAATATTGGTGTGGTGCTCATGTTTCATGGGACAAGACCGGTGGCATTCAGACAGCTTCAATCCCTAAACCTGGGTCACTGCCCCCTTTGAAAGATGAGGGTCTGATGATTAAACGCCCAGTTCCATGGAACTATTACCAGAATGTTGTGACATCTAGCTGTGAGTCCTAAATCTCAGTATTGATTGACCACTTGACATGCTTTTCTACTGGTAAAAATATATAAGGAATTAGATTTAAAACTTATTTGTTTAATTTTATTCGGCCCACATATTTGGCATACAACGTGTCTTTATTCATGCAAGGTAACATGTTCTTTATAGATTCCTATGTTTGGTGGGACTGGGAGAGGTGGGAGAAAGAGATAGACTGGATGGCACTTCAAGGAGTAAACCTACCCTTAGCATTTACTGGACAGGAAGCAATCTGGCAAAAAACTTTTAAGGTGAAATGCTATCTACATGTTTATGCATATATGGATAAAATTTGTTATGAGAAAAAATATTTTTAGTTTAGGACATCAAGTTTGTTGAAGTTGGTCCAAATAAACCAGAGATACTAAATTGCAGATAGCTATCTCAACATCCAGGTCTTTTACTATAAAACTGTGCTTAAAGTAATATTTCAGCATGCTTACTCATTATTAATTGTTAGATATTCAAAGCTGTAAAGTCAAGTTCTTATTGACTATATTATGCTATGTATAGTGCATCCTTTCACTACTAGTATGGCTAACCCTTTTAAGTATTGATTACTTAATCTAATTTCCGATGAATCCTTTTTTAAAATAATTACTGCAGATTTGGACTCTGTTCTGACTCTCCTGAGATTTTATTCTACTTGATGTCATTTATATTTATAAATTACATATATACATATATTTGTTTTCTCTGCTAGCGGCGATTTGATTGGCATTTTCTAACTGTAGGATTTTAACATTACTTCTGAAGATTTAAATAACTTTTTCGGTGGACCTTCTTTCCTTGCTTGGGCTCGCATGGGCAATTTACATGGGTAGGTGAAGGCGACATGAAATTCTGTCTACATTTCTTTAATTTGTATTTACGATCCAATTGAGTAATCAAGCATATCTAGCTCATTACATAAAAGTGGAAATTATTCCTGTAAAACATGTAATATAATGGCATACAGTATTCAAAATATTATCCTGTAAAAAGCTAAGGGTTAAAGAGTTACTACAATGTAAAGATTACTCCTGTGTTCTTTAGTCCAGTTACAGTCTCATTTCAATGTTTGCTGGAAACGGCATTATGCTAGATCTATTAGGATTAGCATTTCTTTCCTTGTAACCTCTTTCCTGAAGTGCATTTCCGATTATTTGTTTTTCCAAATTTTACACCATGATTTTTAGTATAGAGATCAGGCGAACTTGCAATCGCAACTATCACTCTTTCCATAACTCAGTATTATTCTATCAGGAAATGCAATCAATTATGTGGAAGAAAAACAAAAGCTTTCTCTTCTATCTATATTTGATTGACTGGATAGTAGTTGTAATGCCTTTCTTGCTCTATCCATATTATAAGCTATGTCCTGGATAGCATCCGGTTCTTTCTGTGAGCATGAAGAATAAATAATAGTTGTTATATTTGACATGTGCTTGGGTTTTATATGTTATTATCATATTATAGGTGGGGTGGGCCTTTATCACAAAATTGGCTAGATCACCAATTGGCCTTACAGAAACAGATAATCTCTCGAATGCTGGATTTGGGCATGACTCCAGGTATACTTGCATTTACATAAAAATTTGTCTTAATTTTATGTTGTTTAAGCAATAGATATATCTAGAATAAGACTCCTCCTTATTGCGTTAAATAAAAATCAAGTGGTGACTGATGGGTACCCTAGTCAGGTGGAGAATCCTTTCTCAAGATCTAGCTATTGAAATGGAAGAATTAACCCATGTAAGTTGACCACATGCAGTAGACTAATATATGTGACTCATTGCAATGAGTAAAAAGCAAGTGGGTAACTGATAGGTATTCAAGTAGGATTGGTAACACTTCCTCAAAATCTTGCTACTAAGGTGAGAGAACCAACTCACTTAAGCATACTATATTGTCACCGATACTACTCAGTGTGAAACCAGGCATACTTTCTACCTTAGTCTCCATTTGTCACTAATTATGGAAAATTGAGGAAATTGATTTTCAACTGGATGATTGATAAGCGAACCAACAGTTACCCATGTGCACTTTCCTATTTAAATTTCACCATGTACTTTAGAGAGTTAAACAGGGGAATAAGATTTACGATCTCAATTTTCTCTACCACATTTTCTAAATTCAATGCTTGAGTATTAATGTTGAGCTCATATTTTCTAGTGTTGCCATCATTCTCTGGTAATGTTCCAGCAGCTTTGGTGAAGATATTTCCCTCAGCAAAAATAACCAGACTTGGTGACTGGTAATGTTTATTATTTGGGAATTTCATGCACTGGTGCTTCTGTTAGTCAGCATGCATTATATCACTTTGTTTGAACTAGATAAATAATTCCAGATAAGTAGATCATGTCAAATATATATGAATTCATCATCTGAATTTACAAGCTTTTCATTTCTCATATTTAAGGAACACTGTTGATGCTGACCCTCACTGGTGTTGTACATACCTTCTTGATCCCTCTGATCCTCTATTTGTTAAAATTGGTGAAGCTTTTATAAGGCAACAAATCAAAGGTGTGTCTGATGTCCTAGTTCTTTTCTTCTTTATTTGGTGCATTCTTGGTAATTAAAGATGTTACTTTGGGCACTCATTTTGTCCCTAACTTAAATGTTATTTTCCTTTTTCTCTCCGCTATCTGTCAGCTTTACACTTCTTTTTGTGTTACTTTTTACAGAATATGGTGATGTAACGGACATCTACAACTGGTAGATTCTCTTATCTACAGATTATGTTCCTTTCTCTCTTTTTTTTCTTACATAATTCCATTTCAACTTGGCAATCCGTCATTGCTGGTAAAAAAAATCCTTTCCTTTTGTAATCAGAGTTTTTTGTTTAATGGTAGACAAATGAAATAGTCATAAATTAGCATATTCGTTTGTAGCTGAACTTTATTGGATTTATGTAGGCACTTGTTAAAACTTTGAGATCCATGCTTTCTTACAGAGTATTGCTGACATAAATATTCTATCATTGGCTGCAGTGATACGTTTAATGAGAACTCTCCACCAACCAGTAATCCAGCATATATATCAGATCTTGGCGCTGCTGTATATGAAGCAATGTCCAAAGCTGATAAGGATGCTGTGTGGTTAATGCAAGTATGCATCAAATAACTTAGGATCTCACCTTTTCCTATATCATTATAAGCATCTTAATTTCTGAAGTTAGGTAGAGCAGATGTTTTGATTTCCTTAGACAAATCCTCTTTAAATTATTTATATTATGAAAATATTTTCCTTTTGTACGTTCCTTTCAATACAGGATTTAGAATAATTCTTCTCATAAATATAAAAATCAGTCCATGATGTTTCCATCACTGATGATTTAATACTGAATTATTTTTAGCTTGTAATTTTCAATTTTTTATCTAACACAACCTACACCTAAGAAGAACCAAGTTTTCTTTGTCAAAGTTCTTGGTATGGATTAACTGATGAAATGGGATCATTATTTTATTTTAATTAATATTTAGGCGCTATTTGTAATATACAAAGTGATTTGTGGCTAAGAAGTTGCATTAAATTTGCAGGGTTGGCTTTTCTACTCTGATTCAGCCTTTTGGAAGCCTGCTCAAATGGAAGTATGAAATTCATATGCTCCTGTTTTATCATATCACAACCTGCTTGCTAATGCTTCTTCATTTCATGAATCCTTTTGTTAATTAGTAGTATAATATTTGCAGGCACTTTTACATTCCGTTCCATTTGGGAAGATGATTGTTCTTGATCTGTTTGCTGATGTCAAACCAATATGGAATAGTTCATTTCAGTTTTATGGGACTCCTTATATCTGGTAATTAAGTCTCTAGTGGCTATTGTTGCTATTTGGTACCCAAGTAAGATGTTTTATGCTTTTCTTTCAAGCATTATGTGATTCAGTTTCAATGACAGTTATGCTTCCTTAATCTTACCCTGTTTCAGGTGCCTGTTACATAATTTTGGTGGTAATATTGAAATGTATGGTATTTTAGATTCAATATCTTCAGGGCCTATTGATGCTCGTGTCAGTGAAAATTCAACCATGGTAAAGCCAGCATTCCTAGTATTTTATGCGGAAGTATTGATTTTGGTTTCAGCAATATTTTGTGAGGTTTTTGTTCCTTTTTTTCTTTTTCTTTAGAAGCCTAAATATGAGAAGTAATGTAGATCTGAAATTCTATGTTCAATGTTGTTTTATGGACATATCCTGTAGCCTATGTTCTATGACATTTTTAACTATAAGATATTCAAATTTAGAGATGAAATATATCTGGTTATTCAAATGTATGGCATTTAACTAATGTTTGTGTAGGTAGGAGTTGGTATGTGCATGGAAGGAATAGAGCAGAACCCTGTTGTCTATGAGCTGATGTCAGAGATGGCATTCCGTGATGATAGAGTTCAAACTATGGTAATGTTGTTCTTAAGCTCACTTTACTTGAACTACATGCAATGAGATTTACAGATGTAGTTTTCACTGAAAAGTTTGTGCATGGGGTTGAACCCTAATGCACTTGCAGGATTGGCTCAAGAGCTATTCCCAGAGACGATATGGTAAAGCAAATAATCAAGTTGAGGCAGCTTGGGAGATTCTTTATCATACCATTTACAATTGTACTGATGGAATTGCTGTATGTCTTGCATATTTCTCCCCTTAAAATGACTCTGTCTAGCATACTAGTCGATAAATTTGCTTTCGTGCCATTTAGACTCTTATTTATAACGCTCAACACATTCTTCAAGAAATGAATTGTGGATGTTTGAAACTGGTCTTGGACATTGCGCAACTAGTAAGTTAGAATAAGCTTTTTGACAAGATGTATAACATCACACAGATAAACACGCGTCTAAGTTGCATGAACACGAGTTGCATTTTCTGAAGTTGAGACATGTGTCATCAGGGCATTGACTTTCAATTTACACTGCTCTTCAATTTGTCACAGGACCATAACAATGATTTTATTGTAATGCTTCCTGACTGGGACCCTTCAAATCTCCAGAAGGTTGATTTCTTACCCCTTCGAAGATTTTTGTTCCAGGAAACAAAGTCCGATATGCCACAGGCTCATTTGTGGTATCCTACTGAAGAGGTAACCAAAGCTTTAAAACTATTCCTTGGTGCTGGGAAGGATTATGCTGGAAGTCTCACATATAGGTAAACTTAGCATATGGAAAATTTTCATGAGTTAATTATTACTCTAAATCTCGTAAAGTATGTTCACCTTTAAAGATTGTCAAACGGGAATAAATCCCTTCTTAGTTCCCAAGATTTAAAAGAAAAGTTAAAAGAATCACAATAACAATAACAACAACAACAAGCCTTATCTTGCTAAATGGGATTGGTTATATTGGTTGCATGATATTATTATGTTCTTTCAAAAGCTAAATTCTTAGATAAGTTGTTAATTAAAATGTCTCGCTCAACAACCTCGTTAAGCTTTCTCTTTAATCTTTCTCTACCATATCGTTTGATCTACCCTCATCAACGCATTCAATGGCCTTCTTTATATGTGTCCAAACCACCTCAGACGAAACAAGCATATAACAAGAACATGTGAGAAAACCATCTTGAAGCTGTTTATTGAAATCATTCATGTCCTCTTGACAGGTACGACTTGGTCGACTTAACACGACAAGTATTGTCAAAATTGGCGAATCATGTATACATTAAGGCAGTTACATCTTTTCAGAAAAAGGATATCAATGCTTTGGGCTATTATAGCAATATGTTCCTTGATTTGATAAAGGATATTGATATACTGCTTGCCTCTGATGATAACTTCCTACTTGGAACTTGGCTTGAGAGTGCCAAAAGGCTGGCACTGAATCCAAGTGAGTTGAAACAGGTGAGTAATAACTCTTTTTTCCCCTTTTTCATGGACCGTGGACTATTAGTTTATAGTGAGTACATGCCTTCGGTTTGCTGTATGAGAACAAGCAGTAATTTTTTATTTTGCCTGCTCCTATGATTTGAGAAGTTTTTCCCCTTCATTTTGCCTTAACTGTGCACCAGTCAAGTAATTAAAATCATCTTATTTAATTATTAGAACCAATCATTGTTTTTAACTTATTTTCCTTCTCTCCTCCAGTATGAATGGAATGCTAGGACACAAGTGACAATGTGGTTTGACACCAATCAAACTACTCAAAGCAAGCTTCACGACTATGGTAAAATGCATCATAATTATGTATAATATTAAGGGAAAATCACAATGAGGCCCCTATGAAAGGAATATGCTCACTAAAAAGTCTCAGAATAAGTGAGCAGCTATAAACCTATTGTCATTTCCTGTACCAAAACTTATCATTACATGTTGCTCACTTGTTGTGAGACTTTTTAGTGATTACATTCCTCCCTTTAGACTTTATAGTGATTTTTCCTAATATCAATACCTGCATCATTCTTTAGATTTGGCTGATTTTCTGTCTTCCTATTGTCCCATGATTAGCTAACAAGTTCTGGAGTGGACTTTTAGAAAGCTACTATCTCCCTCGAGCTTCAACCTATTTCAGTCATTTGTCAAGAAGCTTGAAACAGGATGAGAAGTTCAAGTTGCAGGAATGGCGAAAAGAATGGATTTTACTGTCAAACACATGGCAAGAAGGTAATGAGCTTTACCCTGTGAAGGCCAAAGGAGATGCTCTTGCCATCTCCATGGCATTGTATGAAAAATATTGTGCGCAATAAGTTAAACGCTAAATGCCTAAATCACAAATTACAAGCTATCAATGCGGTGTTACTATTTGCGCTTTCAGATTGTTATTCGTATTCAGAATAATACCGAAGCCTGAATAAATTCGGACTCTGTTTCTCATGTTTCGTTGATTTGTGTAATTATTTTGCCTATGTTTATCGGATGGAGTTATGCCATTATATCCAGTGATTCCAATAAGCGAATCTTTGGATTAATGCAAATATGGACACATATTGGATTAATCTATTTGATTTTAATTTAACTAGCGTGAATCTCATGCATGCATCGTATGGAATTTGAGAAATGAATCCTACTATCAATGACTCATAATTAATACTCATTTGGTCTTTTAGTTATTAGTTACTTAACTAATTTAAGTATATTTATAACGAATAGGATATAATCTCTTTAATATATTTCTTTATAATATTAGGTTATCTATCAATTTATAAATTAATTTAAAAAATAATAAATATTATAAATAAAATAAATTAAAATATTATATTTAAATTTAAAGTCAATCTTTTAACCGACCATTTAAAATCCCACAAGTATAACTCATAGGCCAGGCTCTTTTTCCATAAGTATGGCATCAGCCTCAACGTCATATACTTCTCTCTTTATTCATCTTTTATTACCAACGGCATCAGGAGCTTAAATTGGAAAAATCGTTGCGTGGACTAAAGATGAATAAAATTAAGCCAACTATAAATAAATATGTAATCAAATCAGACAATTCTTTTTTCTGGCAAAAATCTAAAATAAAATCAGACAATTCTTTTTCCTTTAATGAGACTTGTCCTAGACATAATTCAATATTTCGTCCTATTTGACTTAATTTATCTATCTTTTTCTAAATCGAAGTTGAATATCTATGAATTTCCTTGTGATTAAGGCCTACCATGCAATAATAAATCTCCTTAGTCATCATCATGTTTCGTCCAAGACTCTCCAAGGCCATGATGATTTCATGCTTAGATGATCATCATCATCATCGGGTCGTCGTGTACTTTAGACCTTATAAACAGGTCCATGATCATAATATAGCCTCAGGCAACCCAACCTTGCCACTAAGGTATTTTTGAGTAGGAATATCGCATTTGTGGGGACTAGAAACCGTTTCTGGCTGTGATAAATTAGTTAGTTTCTCTGTACATGCTATAAATGGTTCTAGAAATAGAGTTTGGCTCTCACTTTTCCTTTCCACAATCTCCTTCCTCATGTCTTCTAGTAATGCTTTACTGGTGTCAATACCTGTGTTCAAATCACAAACATCCTCTGCAAAGTGAGATCGTGTAATTATTAACGCAAAACTTGAAATAATTAAAACAATGAAATAAGTACCTGCAAGGTAAGCACCATGGACATAACCATTGAACTTTTCACTTGTGTGCTCTCCAGAAAAGTAAATACGATCCACTGGTGCCTGAACCATGTAGCCAAAGGAAGGACAAAAAACTAAGCACTGTTTCATTTCTCCTAGTCTTTGTTTTTCAGAATTAAACTAAAATGGTCAAATAAATACATAGAGAACTGTACTCTTTTTAAATCTCTAGATGAAAAGCAGAGCCATATAAAACATACAAGCAACAGGGAAAATTCGAAGTGCCTATGCTAGGAATGGCCAAGATAATGAAACTTTTGATCCCTCAAATCTGCATTAGTAATCCATTTGATCCCTAAAGTTTAATCTTTATCAATGACATATATCCTTAAAGTTTCATAACCATACACAATTAATCCTTATGAATAAGGATTAATTGTGTATGGCTACGAAATTTTAGGGACTTGATTGATAAAGAGTAAACTTCTCAAACTAAATTGATAAATGAGGCAAACTTGAGGCATCACGTGAAAATTTAAATAGAATACATCCAGAAGCGACATTACCACGAAAAGTCAAGAAGTATGTGAAAATTTAGGAGAGAAACAAACCTTAATATTGTGATTAAGTTGATTATTATTAGAGACAATGGGATAATTGCTGTAGCTGCAACGCTGGAACCTGTTATTCCACCAGCGGGGAACAAGTATATCAATGGCATCAGGTACGTCAGGTCCAAACATATCTCTGAGGACCTCCATAGATTCTTTCAAGGTCTCTTCATCAGTTTGAGCTTCAACACGTTTTGATTCCTCATTTGTCAGTGTCACTACCAAGACATTAGAGTCAGGGTATGCGTTTTCCATGTCCTGCTTATAAAAGAGCAGGTCAGCTGATAGGTTGGAAGGTTTTAATGAGTAAATAAAGAGATTAATAGACAATTCAATGGCAAAGATTAGAGCCAAATAGTCTGATCCCGCATCCGAATTGTGAAGTCTATGTAGAAGTTCAAGTTCAAAATCAATACATAAATATCATCACATTAATGGAACAGATCAACTGTACTGAAATAATATTATGCCTATACAGGTCAAAATATTTGGGTCATCAAACAAAGACAATTAATACACAGTTTCATAATTTTAAATATGCATGCTATATTATGTGGTATTCTATACGTCTAAGAAACCAGTGATAGCTAGAAAAAGCTAGTAGTTCCCGTTACGAAACTCAGAAACAAATAACTCCAAGATATCAACGTTGCATTAGAAGTATAATGAACCATTTAACGGGGAATGAAAAAGATGTATATGTCTTATACGGATATAATAAGTTCATTTAAGTATACTTCTAATGGTGTGAATTAAAGAAGGTCAAAGTTACAGCTTTAAATTAAAGAAACAGGTACCAAGCTAGATTGCCTATAGTAAACCGCGGGATTAGGCAGGAGAATTAGAGCTATTTTTCCACACCAGACAAAAGAACTTATAATCAATCATTGCCTTCGAAGTTTGGATTTAGTATGTTGAATTAAGGGTAAGTTGATTTTAAAAATGGTAACAGAAACTTCGTGCAATAACAGAAACTTCGAAGTTGATTTTAAACTCAATGCGCAGCTCTGTTTGAAATTAGTCAAAGCTAGGAAATTATTGAGTACGGAAGGTAGTGAGATCCAATAAGCCTCAAGATTATGTTAAATAAAAAATGATTTCACAAAATGTGAGGATTCTCTGCACCTTGAATTGAGTTCAATATTATAAATATTTAAAATTGCACTGGACTATATTACACACACGCAGACAAAGGAAGGGATAGAAAAGAACAGCCAGAATTGTGTATATTGAAGGGCAAAGGACTAAAATAATCTTCCAGCTGATGGTTAAAGTTCAACCTAAACTATTTAGTTTTAGTAAAAAGAGTTTGTTCTTCCTTCGCGTTAGCAGAGCAGCAAATAGGTTCAGGCTTTTCTATATTCAACGGAAGAAAACAAACATAATGACATAAATATAATGAATGATGTAGTTGGTTGAAAATTTCAAGCTAACCTGCCAAAATGTGTAGTAACCCCTCCGATCATGAGCATATATGAAGAATTCCTTTTCAGGTCCACTTGGCCAAAACTTGTACGGAAACTTCAGAAAGATTTTGGTGTACACTATCAGATCCAATTTCTCTATGGCTTCCGATTTCCACCTCTGCTTCATCAAATTACTCAATTCGGTCATATTAAAAACAGACAAATAGTGACTAATACTACCCTGTGGGAGAATATAATATTTGAAGATCAATCAGCTTAGCTCAGGGGGCAGACAAAAGTGTCTCAATGACAACATCCATTAAGCATAGTTTATGATTAGTTCAATTATTTAAGGAGACCTCATTAATTGTTAAACTGATGATAAGTTTATTGCGTATGATTCACGAAC
The DNA here is from genome assembly GCA_037074615.1 of Leucaena leucocephala. Taxonomy (NCBI): domain Eukaryota; kingdom Viridiplantae; phylum Streptophyta; class Magnoliopsida; order Fabales; family Fabaceae; genus Leucaena; species Leucaena leucocephala. The sequence continues at coordinate 3,142,360 of CM073525.1, forward strand.
AGCAAACTCGGGAGACACATACCAAATTTATTTATTTAAACGTGTTGTTCAAAACCCACCCAACTAACATTAGTAAAGGTACCCTATTGCACTCATCATGTATCCTATTGGACAAATAAGTTGAGAGAAATTAATAATCCTGCTATTTTATTTGACTTAACTTATATATCTTTAAATGAGTAGATTATATATCTTTAAATGAGTAGATTTCCTATAAAATCTCTCCTAATTTTATTCACTCTGTACCGTACAAGGATCTTCAATCCACCTTATGGAATCTGACAACCATATATATACAGCAAAGTTTAAATCGACGAAATTTCCTGTGTTGTCAATTACAAGGACTCCTACCCTGCTACCCTGTAATGTTTTCACGACGTATATTCTAAAATGCAGAACCCCACAAATTTGATGACAGTAAATAAATTACAGGATATCATATATGATGCACCAATCGCTATTACTTTTTTGATACAATCGCTATTACTGACCCCTGATGAAAGTTGGAACCCTCTTCCGTCCAAGTGGTGACCCAATCAAAAGGGCTACCAATAAATCATCGCTGATGATACTGTTTATGAGATACAGAGGATCATGCAACCGCTGGTTTCTGCATATGAAGACACCTAAAAAATCTATCTTCTTGCGTCATCAACCAGGAAGGCTCAATTTTTATTTAGGACTTGTTATCCCTATATTTTGACTTTCTTAACCAATGACATTTAAATCTGTGATCCTGCCATACAGGTCATGCCAAATAGAATCGGTTTAAAACAAACCCTTGTGAGAAACTCTACCTTGTTGGTACTTTTGACTACTGGCACAATGTACTAGTTGTTTATTATAGAATGGCTCGATTCTTGATGGGGGCATTGATAGGGAAAAGCTTCAATTCTTCCAAGTCCAGTAGATGGATATCTTAATCGTTAGCTTTTAATTTTAACATTTATAAAATATAATACAATATTAATATTATTTAAAGCAGTGACAGCTAAAAGTTCAATGACTCTCTAAAGCATCAACATTTCGAATTTTTTATCTAATGCATAAATGTATTAATAAAGATCTAATTTAGCAGAAATCACACGGCAATAATAAGAAACAAAAAGGTTCGGCACCAATTATAAGCCTAAATGTTGTAGGGTAGGGATCTCTAAATGTTGTAGGGTAGGGATCTCTGTTCTACATGGTTGAATTAGAATAGAGTTGCGGGAGTGTATTATTTCCAGATAAAACGTATTTTTAATCCAAGCATTTTAGTATATATAAAGACAAGAAAAGGAGAGGCAAGCAAATAAATATAGAGTATACATACGGGTAAATGTGGATTAAACGCAATGAGGTCACTTTGGAGAACGCCGATACTGACGGACAGAATCAGGTAATCTGCTTCATGAATACAACCATCCTCAGTTACCACCGTAACGCCACTTCTCGAATGATGTAATTCCCGAACAACCTGCACGAAACCAAGTAAAAATATTAATTCTACAGTGTTAAAAAAATTCCGAGTATACCAATTCCATCGGATGTTGAATTTAAAAGAGATGATGATGATGATGCAGTTACAGAAGAGAAGACTAGGCCTAGCTAGAAAATCTGATGTGATATTGAACAGTGAAGCTTGGAAAATCTCTGCTGTCTTATATGGACTAAGGAATTCAAGAAAAATTCATTAGAGTAACAACGATTAACTACATACTCCTACGTCCATAAGTTTCTGATCTTTGATCTAATAAAAGGGGACACTGACAACACTGCCTTGCCTCGTGTTATTTGAGATGAAATGACTTGACCCCTTTAGTTGTTGCTATTGGGTCAATTCAAATAGTGTTCAGGGTAACGTAAATATAATCTGGGACTTCGGGGCCTACAAATTTATGAAGGCTTTAAAGGATAGAGCTCAAGATATTATTTGCCGATCAAATTATCCTGCATGCGGGGTCCTCAATGTTTCAGTATTGGGAAGATATAATGTCTCTCATCGAAGACAGTAAGAAGTAAAGAAGTACACCCAAAAATGCGAACTTTTGCCCGTTTCGAAAAGGAAAGATAAATGTGAAGAGAAAGATAAAAGAAATGTAAAAATATTGAGAAATTATGAACTAAATGGTATAATACTTGATGGGGGTATGTTTATCAAAAATAAGAATTGAAGGCCGAATTACTCATATGCTTAACACTTGGATTACGAAGGATTGTCCTTGTTCATTTCTATTGTGCTCGAAAGGTCTTGCCACTTTACTATTATACAATAATGTATAAAAGAAGGGCAAAATACAAATATCAGACCCATTCATTTTCCCTTTTTTATGTTATTAATTTTAATGTAATTAACGTAAATACGCCATCATCTGCAAATATACATATATACATATATATATATTGTTCCTGTAACAGAATATGTCGATCACATATATATATTTATTATTATAGTTTCTCAATTGAAATAGTGAGGGAAAAGTGGAAGAAAAAGTGTGAGTTGACACCTTATCGTCATGAGAGAGGGGGAGAGAGAGACATCCCAAATATAATAACAAAAGCATAACATATTTGGAAAGTCATTATCTGTAAACTGTTGAGAGGTGGGGCAATCGAATTCAAGTAATAACTAAAAATTAACAAAAAGAGAAAGCAGTTCAAACGCATGCAAACAAAGATCTTCATTATATGTTTCCGTGGGAATATTATCTATCCCATTTCCACCAGATGAAGGTGGGATGTGGCTGCTATAAAGAATCCAACACCACCCTGTGCTCCATCCATACTGGACGCGGCGGGTAAGCTGGGAAGCTTGGGGTTATTTCATAAACATAATTTTATGGTACTATTTATGGAATATATGTAAAAAAAATCATTAAATTAATAAATAATATCAGTTAAAATATTTAGTAATTAATTTAGTTCACAAAATTTTGCCACATACATAATAACACATACCACAAAAAATTTAAGCAGAAAGAGCTGAGCAGACAGAACACTACCTTGTTAAGTTGGAGACGACTGTCCAAGATTTTACCCTCCGAAGTATGAAGAAAATCTTCGGCCAATTTGTACAGCAAATACTCAAATCCTCTCTCATCCGCAACTAAAAATTCTCTCTCCCCGAAATCAACGAATGTAGATATAGGCTCCACTTCTACATTGAAATGGTCAGTGAACTGTAAGTTTCTAAATATAGGACAGAAAAATATGAAGCACGCAGATGAACTGAAACAGGGTAGGGAGAAGGAGGAAACGCGGCTATTTCTGAAGAGAATGGCGCGTTTAGCGTTACGAAACTACTAAAAAAATTAATACGAACAAAAATATGTGAAATTCGTTAAATTAGCATTATTTATTTTATTTAATTAATCAATCGTCAAGATGATAATATATTCATCAGGTACTCACTTGTTTTTTTTAAATGGTTTGAATTCTCCATAAAATCATTCCAAATATTCTTTTAGAAAAATATCCGCTCAGCAGGAGATGACTATGCTTTTCCTTTTTATTCCATGAAAAACCAAACAGTAAAAAATGAAAATTCAATAAGGTGTGATGTGAGCTTACCTGCCATTTCAAAATCATGGAGGATGAAATCAATGGCCAGCTCTATTGGCGTCTTCGGTATCCTATAATAAGAACCGAGAAAGTTTCAAACATATTTATGTATAATTAACTCCTCAGTGACATCACACGCAAATTTCGTTGATTTTGCGGCTGAAAATAACGAACTTACGAAGAACTGGAAGTAGGTTCATCGCCACCAAGTTCCTGATTCCTCAAACTTTGAATTGCTGAGTCCACCGCCCTTTTGTAGGAGTCAGCAGCGATTCCGCTCGGAAAGATCTTCCCACTGCAACTCGCTATGGCATGCTCAGATTAAATTCACCAACAGAGTAATTTAGGCCAAAACGCCGAATAGCATAAATAGAAAATATACATGGTTAATACAGTACTAATTTAAGCATGGTAAATTAGTAATGGTAAAATAACTATTAATAAATATATTTTTCCAGCAAAAAAACATATATATTTACTTAAATAGGATATCAACCGAAACGACGCTAGTACTAAAATTCGCCACCGTTCGCCGCAACAGTTCTCGAAGCAAGTGTGGCGCCATCGAGGCTCATGCCGCATAAGAAACAATCCGGCGCGACGGTGTCGAATTGCTCCACCGCGCAATGCGTGTAAATAACAAGAATCACCGGTGTCGGTGAAATACAAGCACAATTTGCATATGACCGCAACGCATGATAGACCAAATCCTGCAAGAGGCGGTATCTTCCGCCTCCACCATCGATGGAAAATACTATAAAGAAAATAATAAGAAATGTTTCCGAGAGACCTGCGATCATAGATGTTGTAGCGCGCATTGCTATAATCGGAGAAGCAAGTTCGGAGGCCTAATTTGCAGGCGAGTTCCCAAACAGGATTAGACTCTCTTCCTCCGACTCCAGCGATCCACCCGGCCCCAAGCTCCGCCGAAAGTCCACCAAAATTTTCCTTCCGGATCCTACCGCCAATACGGTCTGAAGCCTCGAGGATCAGCAGGTCATTTACACCATTCTCGGCCAAGACTTTCGCCGCAGATATACCTTAATATTCGACGCAGAAATAGAAAAAAATCAGAATTACGTGATGAGAGCTTCACAACAAGTGTGCTCAGAATACGAAAATTGGAATCAAAGAACTGTTGCGGTGGCAGTATACTCACCGGCGACACCAGCTCCGACAATTATGACGGAGGAGCGAGAGGGACAATCCATAAACGTGAGAAAGAGATTGAGAGAGGGGGAGAGAGCAAGAGATTTGAAAATATATATCGGAGAGGTTTTAGAGAATGCGATTATCTTGCTCGGTCATAAGCAGAACGGCTAGGGAGGGGGGCTTTAAGTTTATATAGTTTCTTTCGGCCTGGAGGAAAAGTTGTTACTGTTTTTTTTTCTTTTTTGGGATGATTTCTTTTTGGGCCGAATTCATGAAGGGGATTATTAATTACTCTCTTTCCGTACTAAATTACTAATTACTTAAATAAGCAATTGCTTTCAAAAATAGCAGTAATATATGTTTTTATCTGTTCACACACACAGAGGCAGACTACAAATAATTTATTTTGTTCAAAAAATTATTTTTACTAAAGAGTCATAGTTCAAATGATATTTTTGTTTAAATTTTAAATCAAAATAAAAAAAAATTGTGTATGTGAGAGATACTTAGAGAGAGTAATTTGAAGAAAAACTTACATAACTTATAATTCATAATTTTCTAATAATATATGTGTGTATGTGGAATATTGGTATATGAACATCAAAAACATATTTTTGTCCCCATGACTGTCAACAACATTAACTGTTGATTTAAAGCCTGTTTATTTAAAATTAAAATTAAGTGATTTTTAGATAATCTAGAGATTATGAACATAATTTTATAAAAAGTATGAATTATTTTTTGTATATTTAAAATTATAAAAAAGTCATTATTATTTAGTAATTTTAATGTGATATCTTCCATCTTTTTTTATCTTATTCATAAAAATAATTTATTATTTAATTATTTTTAAAATTTTTAGTATCTGTGTGTATCTCCCTATTTTTAAGAGATTTTATCTTATCACATCAAATTATTTAATATCTCTGTATATATCTCAATATTTTTAAAATTAGTTTTTCAAATTGGGATTATTTTCAAAGGCTTAAAATTATTTTTGAATCTAGCCATTCTCTACCCTCTTCGCATTGGAGGGTGCAAGTTTGGTTTCTCCATTGTGCAGCCATAAATAAATTCAAAAGGAATAATTTGTCACTTATATTCTAATGGGATTTTGAAATTAGGGTATTATTTCTTAAACATGTATTCTAACACAATCTAAATTCAAATTATTCTGTATTTTTCTTAAGTATTCGAATCCTCGAAAATTGAAGAGATTTGTATAGTTGAAGAATTTGAATGTAAAATATCAATATTACATGGACTCACCAATTAATTCTTCTTTCTCTAGTCTGAGGGACTCTATGGCTTATTTATTTTTTTATTAATTACTTGTTTTTTTTATTATTTAATTGGTGTTTTTGTTATTAAAGAATTTATATAAAAAATATTTTTAAAAAATAGCTTCCAATGATCTAATTAATTGGACTAGCTAAGTTTTGCTTCCTGAAAAAGTAATAAGAATTTGATGAGACTGATGCATATCAAGGGGAATTATTAGACTCGTTTAATTTATTTTTTTAATTAAAAAGAGAATCATTGTGTCATTTTCAAAACGCTAATTTCGGATGATCAATGTTTGATGAAACGCAGAGACAACTTCAACGAAATTGTTGTTATTGCATACAAGATTGCTTACAAAACAATGAAGCTTGACAAGATATGTCACTGATTCTTCTCTATTATCGGATAATATTATATAAGGCTAATATTATTTAACCTAGGTAGAATAAGACAGATTAACCATAATGAAATTGGGTTTAATTATATCCACATAAAGTTAGTTTAGTGATATAAAATTTTATTAAATTTCTCATAGTTTTAAATTTAATTCTTATATGGGATATTTATATTACAATCAATAATCGTGAAATTGGATACTGTAAGTAATAGGATCTAGTCAATAATATCAAAAAAATTATTTAATAATATTAATTTATTTTTATTTTTAATATTTGTAAGTTTAGATGAATTGGATCACAGGGTCTCACCCGGACCTAAACATGCTAACCTTTTAGATTCTGAGTTAACTCCTTATCAACTGGATTAACATGTGTCGATAGTATGATGTATATTTTTTATTCATAAGATTATTGGAACATATTTTTTTAATTCAAATTAATGTTACATGGGATCTTACTTGCAAATTGTAACCTAGTACAAATGTGTGTATTTTTATCTAAAGAACGTAACAATGATATAAAATTAAAGAATTTTATTAATAAAAAATCAATGTCTAGGAGAGAACTAATCAACTCTTCTAAAAGTGATTTACTCTAAAGATAACGCATGATGTGAGCGCCATCCTATCCTTAATATAAGATATATTTAACTAATTAAATTATATTAAGAAAGTTAGTTAAATTAGATAATATAACATTTTTTCTAAAATACCCTAACTATTTTTCTTAATTCTCCCTATCCCTATCTTACTTAACTATTATTGAGAGAATATCAATAGGGATAATTTAAAAAAAATAGATAAATATGATAAATAAATCTTATATTTAGAATTAAAATTAACTCCCTAATTAAATATTATATTTAGGACGGTAAGAGTACTAATTATTTTGGATAAGCCTTATCATATGCCTAATTAAATTAACTAATCATTACTATTTTATCATCTTCAATTAATAATTATGTGGAAGATTTGATTTGTGAATGAGAGAAACACATCACCTGTAATTACGTTTATCTGACTAATAATACAATAGATATATAAACGAAATTAATTAATATAAAGGTTTATGATAATTATATTATCAATATGTTTTTTGCCATTAATGTTTAAATGACTCATGATGTTACCAACTCTGATTAGCCAAGACCAATTTTCACATCACCAATTGTAATTAAGTTGTATGTAGTTTTTCTAATAATGCGTAATTTTCAAAAAAATTAAAATAAAATTTAGAGAGAATTTCGTAGAACAAAAGACATGAAATATGTTATTTATATGAGCAAAAATATGTTTTCTCATGTAAATCATAATATTACGTCTTGTTCTATATATATATATATATATATATATATATATCATGATGTTCCTAATTTTTTTTGAACTGTATATATCATGTTCATATTGATTATTAATGATTTTATCTTTTTAACAAATATGTATTCTGATAAGAAAATTTTGAAAAAATTAATTTATATATGCCTCGCCTTCGTTTTAATAGATTTTCATAAATCGTTGGTACTTTGAATCCTAATCATCAAGGTACAGTCAATTTCCCATTCAATGTGTTATTTTGCAGGTCATGTCAAAGTCTTTTAAATGTTTCTATCCTCTCTACAGTGTCATAAATTGAAATGAAAGGACAATACAAAAAAATAATTTTGAAAATAAATGTAACCATGCAAACTTAATTATCAATATTTCAACGGCACCTACACCTAAACAAGTGACAAACTAAAAATGATAATCGTAATTATTTTCGTTTACTTACTTTTTGAATTTTTATAATTTGATTTATCTAATAATTTATCTCTCAATTTTTATTTTAAAGTTTAAAGAGTAACATAACAGGAAAAGATGATCTTATTGACCATGCATTTCAAAAATAAGACTTAATATAACAATATTTAGATTAAAAGGATTGAGAAATCATAATCATTTTTTTAAGATAATTTTTATTGAGTTTCATATAAGTTCATCATATCCTTTTTGAGAAAAATATATTTTTTTAACAATGTTATAGTAATTTTTAAAAATTTAGCTATATCTTTTTTTAAAAAAATAAATAAAATTTTGGGCTCAAAAAATAATTATAGATAATTTTTTAAGTTCGTTAATCAAATATTAATATTTCATGAACATCAAAACCCTAATTGTAATTTTGCCCTAAGAACATGACTCTAGTTCATTCATGTTCATGGACCTCTTTCATATTTAATTGAAATTTTTGTGAATCCAACAAAATTAGTGCTGTGACTGATATTTTATCCAAATCTTTGAGAAAATCAATACGGAAAATATTGTGATAGCAAAGAAAGGATTTGAAATGACATAATTTTGAAAGAATCTATAGAAGCTAATGGCCAATGAAATATTTGGCCTATCCTTGAAATGACATATGATTTTAAATCATGTTAATTAGTGTCCCATGAATGCATTAATTGGATCGCCAATGAATTTATATAATATATATATATATATATATTCACGGATCCTCCTACCAAACTGATTGATGTATTAGATAATAAAATACTTAGCATATTAATTATGTATTTATTTTAATGACTTTGCCACGATTGCTTTATTATTTTTAAAAAAAATGGACCCATGCATCTATTATTGCCTTTTCTTGAGGCCACAAAATTTCCAAATATAACTACCATTATATTTCAGTGATTATATATGTGAAACAAACTCAACATTCAGCCCCATTTATTATAAATTATTAAATAGGTTAATTATGGTATTATCTTATTAGGCCCCACATATTTTTATTATATTATTATTCAATATTCAACTAAATGAATGGATGATGTCTTTTTGTTCATGTGCTCTTAGAAGAAGAGTATGATTATATTTAGTTAAGGGGGATAATGATAGTTAATCTTAAAATAACAAATTAATTATAGTTAGGTAAAAACTCAGGAGTTATGATTGTAAATAAGACATTTAATTTCTGAATATAATTGGGATATATGTATATTTGTCGCTATTTAAATCTATGTTTGCAACTCATTTTTCTATGAATTTGTTATGTTCTATGTGTATTATAAAAGTTGCCACAACTAAAAAAATAAAATAAAATATAGAGGCAAATAGATATGGTGTTTGGTAGGATGTAAAGTTGTGAAGACTCTTTTTCAATAACAGACCTTCTCATGATTTGCAGGAAAGCTGCTTCCTCTCATCCAGCTAAAGAATCTGGATACAAAAATCAATATCAATATAATAAATATACAATAAAGAACAATATTCACAAGTAATAATTATAAAAATAATAACAAAAAGCATAATTGTCCTTACATATCCTTTTCGTTTAGAGTACCAGAATGAATTAAGAGGAATATAAAGTTATTAATTATTTGTGGGGAGTGTTTATGTTGCAATATTAATTTGTTTTGAACAAGTTGCTTGTTTGCAATAACCCACTTGAAACACACTTGGGGTGATAGGACTACTTAGGATAAGGTGTTTCACATGGCAAGGTGAAAATACTTCTCATAACATATTCTTTATGCTTCAATTGTACTACAAACAAGATTTGCATCAAATCTTTGTAGAATCTTAGGTCATGTTTTGTATGCAGTACTTGATTTTAATGGATTGGGAGTGAGACTGGTAGTAGGAATGTGTCTTTAAAATTTTGTTTAGTATGAAGTAATATTTGAAGAGAATAATTTTATTAATTCTATTTTATAATTAGTCATAAATTATGAAAAAGACTATAGTACCCCTTGTCCTAGATCCCAAAATTCAGTCCAATGAAATGACTGGGGAAGCCATCATCATCATCGTGGATGAAGTCACCAGCAAAGCAGCCATCGTCGTCTTCTTCTTCTCCTCCGCAGCAAAGAGAGGGTCAGCATGTTTATAGTATGATTTTGAAAGTTTATAATTATCGTTGGGGTTGGATATATAGCTTCATTTATAAGAGAGATTTACTAAGTTTTTTTCTTTTGCATAAAAGCAACAAAAAAAACAATGAAAGAAAAGAAAAGAAAACTTTGAGGATGTTATGATTTTTTATTTCTTTTTATTAAAAGTTGTAATTTTTATTTTATCTATCCAAATTTTTATCTAAGTATTTAAATGCTAACTTTATCAACCATACTTCTTTTTCTTATGTGTAAATATTAAAAAAATAGTTGAACTCACTTACAATATAAAGATAGTACCTCTAACTCATGCTCTATGGAGACTAAGTCAAGTATGAATGTATATGCATCCCGTTAATCCTAACCCTAGTAATACTCCCGCCTCAATTAGCTGTGAAGATGCCTTCCTACATATCATGACATACTCAATAATTGAACCCCCTTCTTTTAGTGAGAGCATCTGACCCTTCGACTACTAAACTTATAAACAACAAGTATAACCATGCCAATTAATTTTTAGATAGAGAAAACTATTATTATGTAGGTACATTACTTTCTTTCAATTGTTCAATAAATTTACTTTGTTAGCACTATTGCACCTTGTATAAAAGTTAATTGTACTAACAAAATAAAATTAAAAGATGTAATAGAGAGAAAGAATATAAGTACTAAATTAAAAATTAAATAAAACTATATTTACTTGTAAAATGGTTTCCCTTTTAGGTAAAAATAATGATATAGATGGCGGTAGATCCAATCTTATTGGGATCTTTGAGATATTTTAATCACATACCACTTATCCTGGTTAAGCATCAAATTAAGATATATATATATATATATATATATAAATTAATAAGAATGTAACATACCCCACAATCATAATATAGTATGATGTTATAAATCGCATACCATCCATCTAAACTTTTCAGATTCAATTTTTAAAAAAAGTTAATATAATTTTTAATTCTTTAATTTTACCTTCATTTTATTTTAGTCCCTCGAATTTTAAATTATATATTTTAATCATTTAAATTTTTTTCTATATTAAATATTGATCCATTTAATTTAATAAAAATTTAGACAATTTTACTCATTGCTTGAAATTTAAAAAATTAGAATTAAAATTTATGCCGGGACCAGGATTGAATTAACCCTGGTAGTAGTCACCTTATCACTCAAACATCATTCTGAATAATTATGTGATGAGTGTATTATATAAATAATCTTTCTTGTTAGAATCAGCCCCTCTATCCCCCAATTTCCATGCATTGCTTAGAATTCCAAATCCAATCCAAGTTGGTAAAGTGATGTGATGCGGGTCTTGGAAAATGAAAGGAGGGGAGCTAGAAAAAGTGGATTGGTGACAATACAGTTTGCAAATTGTCATAAAATGAAGTGAGTGCTTTGAAGAAACCTAATCATTATTCTCTCTCATCATGATCAAATCTATACAAGCCAACGCTATATATTATTTAGGGCCTATTTAATTTTATTAGAAATCATAATTTAAAAAAAAATAAAATAAAACTCAAATTTTAAAAAAATTTAAAACAAACAGCTATTTTGTTTAAACGGGTTTTTATATTAAACTATAGTTTAAAACTAAAATTTTAGATAAACTAATAATAGTAGTTTATAAAACAGTAAAAAATTTATGAACTAACCAATTACTATATTATCCCTACTTTTTCTTATATTTTTTTTTCTTACACCCTCTATCATATTTTTTTCTTATACCCTCTCTCCTCTCTTCTCTTATATCTTATCTCTCCTCATTTAATACTCATACAATTTTTCATAATTTATCAATAATAAAAATACTTCTAAAAATAATTATCCAAATACTCATTTATTCAAAATCATTTTTTTTATAAATTCTTCTCCAAAAGTCATTTTTTATAAATTGTCAAAAATCCTTTTTTTCATAAACACATTTCTAAAATCTTATCCAAACACACATTTATTAATATTTATGATCTATAAGTGTGGCATATCTTCAATTTTGTGCCAATCATGGGTTTATATTTCTTCAATACAAAACAAAAAATTTTAATCACAAAATAAATTCATAAAATGGATTTTATTTTATTAAATTTAAATTTAACCTTATATATATATATATATATATATATATATGCTCCAGTCGTCATCACTAAATGGTTAATAAGTCGTGAATGAATCCTAAAAATTTCAAGACATACTTAAATAATATTGATAGTGATATAGATAAAGTTGAGTATGACCACAAGTATCATATTATCATATTATTAACTTTATGAAGCTAAGGAGCTTCTCATGGAAATGCTTCAACCTGTAGCTTTCCATGTTCAAAGCTACACAGAGAGAGATATTATATATATATATATATATATGTTCGTGAAGAAATTCTATCCAAGTTCTCATTCTTTAAGCAAAAGCAATAACTCATCAATCTGAGAAATATCTAAAACTACTGAATTTAAAATCTTTTATTTGAAAGACGACTCTGAAATATATATATCACTGATCAAATCAAAGGTTGGGTGAAAAGAGTAGAATATTATTCAAAGCCGTGTTCCTTTCACACAATCTTAGGTTTATGAAAAAGGAAGAAATAATTAAAGTGCTTAATTAACTTATAAGCATGCTTAAAGTGAAAGCGAAATTAATTATTAATTAATATATAATATTTACAAAACCGTGTTTCCTTCAAACAAGAAGCTTTTGGTTTTGGATAGTGACGATTCGTGAAGAAGTGAAAGCGATTTGGAATATTATGCTAAACCGTGTTCGATTCACACAGTATCTTAAGTATTTTTGCCTGAACCCGTAATGATGGCATTTGAAAATAATAATGAACAAATCATGGTGAGTTGGACTCTTTTCATATATGATGGAAAGTTCTAACCCTAGCTTGCAGCTTCTCTACGTTGAAATAGAATACAAAAAAGGAAGAACATATGGTTTATCATTGAAACAAGGTACAATGGATTTAAATTTTGTTTATATATGATTTCTGGTCTTTGGAGTTATTCTCACTCAAAATCGATGAGCTTTTTTATTTTAAGATTGTTAAAAAAGTAAAGGAAGGGAAGGGAAACATACAGAGTCAGATTTAGGTCAAGTCTAGAGAAAATGCACTAAAAACAAGAAGGAATAAGAGAAAGGAGAGAGAGAGAGAGTGGAAAAACCCTAGTACCCTACCACTGAGTTGAGACAACCCTATTTACAGCATCAGGTTGACGTATATTAAGAAGGTATCAGACTTTCCCTCTTCCCTATTTTAGGAAACTGATATTATATTTCTTTCTTGTTACTCAATCAACAGGCATCGTAAATGCGATACAAATCAAAGGGAAATTTGGAGAAAAGTATTTCATTGAAAGTTTTATCAATAAAAAAGACCTAATAAACTTTTATATATATAAAATATTGATATTTTGTAAATTTTATAGATATAAAGTATCTGCTAGTACCTTAATTTAAGTCCTTATTATTAATAAATTTTTTAATGGGTTTCCTCCAAAAAATTTCCTAAATTCAATTCAAATTTAATTTATATTTATTTAATTAGGTTGTAAACCTGATACATTTGATAGGATGGAAAATTTTTTTATAAAAGTAGAAATAAAAATATAATTAAATTAAAAATTAATTTTAAAAATTATTTAATATGATGAAAATAAATATAAAAGTAATATATATATTTTTATAACTTAGGATAAAATTGTTCAAAATATTTTTTTATAATTTAAGAAGTGTTAAAATTATCTAAAAATTTTATAATTTAAGATAAAATAATTTATAATATTTTATTTTTATTTATATCATCTAATTTCTCAATTTTTTTAATAGAATTAGAATGACTTAAAATATTAAAAATAAAAATTATTTTTATTATATTAAATAAAAGAAATAAAAGATTCTATTTTTATTTATATTTTTTTATCAAATATATCCAAATTAATTAATAGTCCTGACTCATTAGGGTGGAATTGAAATCCAACAAAGATCATTTAAAATACAACTCATTAATATAATATCAGACATGAAACATTAATTATTAAGAAAAACTTGCTTGTTATGAAAAATTAAACATGTGAGATAGCTAGAAGCTATTGATGGATATGACATTTGGTAATGATTCATGAATAATAGTTTCAAGACCTTACCTTTGATTCTTTGACAAACGCCAGAATTGTCACTCCCCATAAATACTATCAATTATGCAAATTGATTATCAGCCGCTAACCCAACAAAACTAAAAAGATAAGGGTTGCTGTCAAAATCAACCCCGTTTTTTTTTTTTTGCTTTATAATAAATTGCAATTAACAATTTTAAATAAAAAAAAACTATACTCCAAAATTTTAAATTTAATCTTTTTAAAAAAGAAAATCACGTAAGCTTCTCATGAGTTTTGCTAAAATTACATTTTTTTATAATTAAAATATATAAACTTTCGTAAAAAATAAAAGGGATTTCATTCCCATTTACCAAATTCGGGAGACGATGTATTTTAAAGAAAATTTTATAGTTATTGGAAAAAAAATATAGTTCTATAGAATCTTTAAAAATATAAGGAAGTGCTTTGATCTAAACTAACCCTTAGACGGTTGCTTTAGTTGATATCTTAAATTGTAATCCTCTGATGATACTAAAAACTAAACTAATAATTATTAAACAAGTTAAAGTAGTAGTTTCAGGATCATTGTTCAATTAGTTAGTTGAACTGAAATGTATGTTCATTTATAAACCACACATAATTTAGTAAAATAAAATTATTGAATTACAAATTTAATGGACTACTATTTTTTTAATTCAAAATGACGTTGTTTCATATAGGTCCGAATTATCCCAACCCAGTTACAGATAATTTGGGATAGGTCCGTCCCATCCCGTGAAGGGTCGGGACGGGATAGGGAAGAGAGTTGGGATAAGACGAGTCTCGATCTGGTCCTTGAGATTCTTGTTCATTCCTGAATATTTTTTTAAAATAATAAAAAATATTTTTATTTTATTTATTTTTTTATAAAAAATAAAAATAGAAAATTGTATTGGTTATATCATATTATTTATTCGATGATTGTATTTTTCTCTTCTTTATATGTATTTATTTCTTTACAGATGAAGCAGTAACTTCAGTTGGTGAAGTGAAAAAATAAAAAAGTAATAGTATTTATAGTATAATTAATGATATTTATTATTTTAAGTTGCTAATCATAATAAAGAGAACTTAATTTCTTCTATTATTTTTTGTATTTTGATTATATGTTACTAATAGATAGGATGTACATAAAATATATAATAATTTATTTTTTTTTAAATTGGGTTCAAGAATTCCCGAACCCATCTCGACCCGTCTCAGTCCCGAAAGGGACCGGGACATATTCGGGACGGGATGGGACACGAGACGTATTTTGCGTCCCGTGTCCTATGTTTATCCCAGTCCCGTTCCGTAGCCACTCCTAATTTCATATATAGCAAGGAGAGAAAATAAGATAAAATTTAATATGATATACTAGTCCAAAACTCTTGACCAATTAAGAGATTGGTTCAACTGCAATTAGAGTTAGATTTTTCTTTTGTATAGAAAAAATTTAATTGGGTTGAATTCTAAATATTTAATCAGTTCAGAGCATATCTCTAAAAAGAGTTTATAAATTATCTATTAATAAATTTCTTACATCGATAATAAGTTTTAAATTTATGGCATTTTAAGTTATGAATTAGGAGTTACATTTTAGTTACATGGATTCTCCAATGCTCTGATTCCGCGTAGGACAAGTGACTGGTCTCCAATGCTCTGATTCCGCGTAGGACAAGTGACTGGTTTATCTTGGCTTTGCATTAAAGCGTCATGATCCAAAAGTATTGGAGAGAGGATAAGTGGATAAATATGTTGTCACGTGAAAGGCACGCAGCACTATTCTCTTTGCGGTTTACTTTCAATGGTCGGTCTTTCTTTGGTTGAAAAAACACACACATATGCTCCTTCTAAGTCCTTGGGAATGATTGTTACTCCACATTAGAAGTTTCTTGCACTTTCCCTAAGTTGGTCGTCAAACGGGGTCAACCCAACTCTTCCATTTCATGTGATTTAAAATTAGTATCATTTGATGTTTTCTTTTCTTTGACAATTCGTCTAATCTTGTCCTTAAAACGTCTGATATTTTAACCCCATAAAATATTTAAACCTATATGTACTAGATTTATTTTTTAAAAAAAAATTATCCAATTGAAATAATTTTTTTATTGCATTTATAAATATCATTAATTAGGGTGCATGTATAGGCATCTATCTAGCTTACTAAAACAATCCTCGGTTTCTCTCCAGTGGGTTTCAATCAAAAAATATTTTAGTTTTAGTGTAGTTTTGCTTTTGAACCGTTCAGATTAAATTTTAATTATACAAATGAATTCATACTTTAAAAAAAATCATCAAATGCGATTCAACTATTTACCTTTGCTGTTGTTTCTTCGTTTAGTGAAGAGCGACCATTTATTAGGTTATTTAAGACTGAGTCAAGCAAAAAAATTGAAAGGACCAAACAGGGTTAGCCAGCCACCATAACAAGCATCGAGTGGGATGATCAGCCACGCAAAATTTCATAGATATTCAACTCTTTATAACATTTTTTTCCCCTCATACGCAAGGCTCAAAACCTTACTGAAGATAAATAAACATATATCCAACCCACTTCAATTAGTAAGTTTTGTCAGTGAAACTTAAATTCTTTTATCATAAGTGTATACCAAATCAGATTCAATTTTTCTTTCCCTTATGATGTAACTCTCTAAAAGAATCAAAATTCAACATTTCAACTAATGAGAAATGAATTTATGTTACCTAATTAAAGGGCTTAAGTCTCAATTAGGCGATAGTGCTATCAACTTTGGAGAAGTTAAGGTTCAGGCTAAGATTAATTGAACCCAATGATTTTGTGGGAAACTGTTGCTTTAACGACCCACTTATTCTCTGAAGTCCATCGTCATTCACAGTTCAACTCAAAAGCCTGTTTGATTCTTTTCACTCCTATCATTTCAAACTGAGGCAATTCACATTCAACTTCATCACCCAAAATCTTCCCATAATTAATTGCAGAAATCTAGAACATTTGGAATGTGGACCTGCCTTCACTAAAATGGGGATTAAAATCAGAGCATTATTTTTCTGCTTTTGATTCTTCTACATTCAAGTTTTACTAATTTAATTTTGTTAGGTTAGTGTGAACAAGCGTGAGGAAATAAACCAACAAAATCTTTCTTTTTTTTTTACCAAAAAACCTGAAAAATATTAAGTATATTGGCTAGAAATAGAATAAGTATAGTGGTTAATTGTCTCTTTTAAAAAAGAACAAAGGGGTATTTTTTTTTGCAAGAAAAAAATACATTCTCCTGGTAAGATATATGACATAATAATTTTCCAATATTCCATAAGAAATTAATTAGCAATAAACTAGATCCGTTCAAATCCCTTACAGGCTACCGCTATAAATTGACACCAACGTCTTAAATTTTAGGGGAGAGCAATTAGCCCGGAGCCCATAGGCCCGCCTGCAACCCGTTACTATTTGAGCCCGTTTAAGCCCGCCTAAAATAGGACCATAACGAGCGGGCTTAAACGGGCTCAAACAGTAAATGGGCAGCCCGCAGCCCACCTATATATTTTTTTTATTAATTATTATATTATATTTATTTAAATTTATTTTTGTTATATACTAATATACTTTTTTAAATTTATTTTGTAGAGATATGGATAATTATATCTACAACAATCACAAGTAAATATAATGTAGATTATGTATAATTATAATCCAATTGAATAATTAAGATTATAAATGATTATATTATAGACTGTGTGGTTATAAATTTGTAGCTATTATTATGATATTTTAATTTTTAATTTTAGGATGAACAATCATATCATGTGTGTAATATTATTATTTTATTTTTATTATTATTAAAACTTTAAATGAGTTTAAATAAAAAAAATATTTTTATTTTTTATAAATTGGTTGCCCATACCCATTAGAACCCAAACGGGTTCAGCCCAGCCCGTTTAATACGGGTTTAAACGGGCTGAGGCACGGGCATGGGCTAACCCGTGCCCACAAAAAAATAAATGGGCGGGCCACAAGCTGACCATTGAGCCAACCCAATCCGCCCATTACTCACTCCTATTAAATTTTCCTTCAAGAGGAATTTTTTTTCAGTACATTGAAGTCCAACTTAAGGCCCAACAGAACCAAAACAACAAAGATTCTCAAAACCTTCAACCATAAATAGTTTTCATTCTCAAAAGCATTTGGGCCACCTTTCCTTGTCCCAGTCCTTGTTATTGACGTTTTTTTTCTCTCCAAATAACCAAAAGTGCTCCGTGCAATGACCAGTTGTCAAATGAAAGCTCGTCCTGCCGACATTAATATCACCTAAAATAAATAAGACTTTACCCTACCTTTAAATTGTAAATAAACCCAACCACTTTTAAAAAAAATTTGTAACAAAAAAAGTTTAAGGCATAACTACTCTTCTTTTATTAACAATTTAGGCTCCTGAATCCCGATGCATTTGTAGAAACTAAGATACAATCTTCTATACATCATAAATTTTGTGTTGTAGTAGATGATTTCATCAGCTTTCTGTGATGCCTTGAACATAAATATTCAGGTACTGCCAAAGAAAAGATTTTTAGTCAGAGCTCTTGATAACTAGTTGAACTGAGATCTGATACAGGAATGAGCAGCAACTGAAAGAACTTACATGGTTTCTAGTTAAAGTGGTACAAGTTTAATATTCCTCCAAAGTTGTTGTAAGATAGATTCCCTGCAGAACTAGTGCAGCCACTTCACATCAACAAAACTTGTAGTCTTCCAGATAGGGTCAATTTTCAGTCAGTGTCACTAGAGCTATGCAATCAATCTTGATGGTATTTAGGTACATTAGCGACAAAATCTGGTGCCATGTAGACAACAAAGTCTTCCACATTTATGGACAGATTCTCCTATTATAATAACAGAGTGATCCAGTCAAGAAATTACCTGAAAACTGAAGCATATGATTTCAGCATGTAATACCAAGTTAATTGGAAAAGTTTTTCCCTATTATAACTATGATAGACTTGACAAATTGGAGAAGTTTGTCTCTGAAATGACCATGTCACTCTGACAAATCTTTGTTTACCTGCTAGGATTCTCAAATCTTTTGCACTTCAGGTCATCATGGAACATGTGCAGTATAGAATTGTAAAGTAATTCTTCCATCAAATTGAACAGGTTAGCCTCTGATCAACTTAGTGCCTGGTAAACATTTCACAAGGAGAAATTCAGAATCCGTATTAAATATGGGACAACAACAAATATGAGAAAATTTATCCCATGAATTGTTTTTTAGTGAATCTCATGATTAAACAAAAATTCGCAGGTGTTCATAGAAATGAAATTAAAATTTGACTGGATAGTCGACCAAAGCCATTGCCTACTGCCTATATAATGGGAAAGGGTTACTTGTAGCACAGGAACTCGTAGTGAAATTGTTAAAAGGAACAGATACCATCTCTTGTCCAGCACATATAGCACAGGCTCAGGCATGGAAGAGAGAGATTGGCGACTAGATGAGACACATTCTCCCTAAAAGATAGGCAAAATGAAAAAGAAAGAGAAGAGAATTTAAGCAATGAAAAGTAACAGACTTCAACATACCGGAGCTATCTTTGGCAGTAATCATCATGTTTTCTAACTTCAGGGCAGCCTCTGTCATGCCTTGTCTATTATAAGCTTGTATCATGGTATCAAAAGTGATGCTATCAGGCTCACATTTTCTTTCTCTCATCGACAAGAATAATTCACCCATTTTATTTAAGTAACCAGCCCGACCATAGGCACTAATTATGCAATTGAAGAAGGGAGTGTCCAATACTACATCAGAATTTTCCACGTGCCTCATGATTGAATCAACTTTTCCCATGCACCCAGCTTTACTGTATGCATTGACCAGAGAGCAGTAAGTTATAGAATTAGGCTTCACTCCTAGATGCTTAATTTTCTTGAAGTATCTATCCATCTTATCAATTTCTCCAGCTTTTCCAAACACCTCAATTATTGTATTATAGGTTACAATTGTTGGAGAGAAAAACCTCTTTTCCATGAAATCCATGACAGACTTCATCTTATCATAGAGGCCTGCTTTACCATATGACCTTATCATGATATTGAACGTCTTTATGTCAGGTTTTATTCCCATTAGCTGAAATTCCTCATACCACTTCTCCATCTTCTCAATTTGGCCACTATTTCCATATACTCCTACTAAAGAATTCAATGTAAAAACATCTGGTTGGCAGTTGCCAATTTCAATCATATTTGTCAGAGAATACTCCATCTGTTCAAACATACCAGCCTTCCCATATCCATCAATAATGGTATTGTATATAACATCATTACTTTCAATGCCCAGATATGACATTTCAGCAAGAATGCGCTCAATCAAATCAAACTGACGGTGTTTTGTGCAACTATTGAGAAGAATGGAATATGTATATATATCGGGTTTGCAATTAGTGACTGATCTCATATCCTCGACTACATCAAAAGCCTTGTGAAGGAGACCACTTTGAGCATAAGCACTTACAAGAGCAGTGTAGACATCAACAGTAGGTTTAAGCCCTTCAGACAACATGACCTCAAATAGCAGGCTGGCCTCCTCCGGTTTCCTGCACTTGCCAAGCATCATCAATAATTTTGTGTATGTTTGGCATCTCGGTTCATACCAAAGTTGCTTACGAAGAAGAGCAAATATCTGCAAAAGGGAAATCTCTTCAAGATATATCTCAAGGCTTTAAGTTAATCTCATCCTAGATATTATGCCCCAGAAGTAATCCTGACATCTGTGCCTCCCTCAGTGGCAGCAAGGCTAAGTTGCTGACACTTAGACTAGTGATCCCAAAGTATACAAAAAACAGACAGAGAGAAGGGAACTAGCATGTAGCAAAGTGCTTGTTGTTCATTAACAAAATACTTAGGAACGTAACATTAAAAATTTACTCTTTCTGAATTTAAATAAATAAACTTGTAACTTAGTAAATGATTATGATATAACTTAGTAAATGACTATGATATGAACACTTCCAATAAATATTCCTCCGGAATTATGAGTATCAAAACAAATATTGACACATGACGATTTGGAATTATTTATGATTCTATAAACTAGAAAGCCTTCAACACAGACACACACTACCCTAACAAGAGGAACTCTATATCCCACTGAAGTTCACTGAACCTTTTAGTCTTAGAGGTCCCCAACCACACATTCTATAATTACCGTATTCATTAATCACATTCTGCACGAATTTCTAATCCAATTAAATACATCTAACAGTAACAGGACCAATATAAAGAACCAACAGAATGTCAAACAAATGGTGTCACCAACAAGTGATAATGAAAAGTGAAACTAAAAGAAGCGCCACGGACCTTAAGAGCAGATTCCCAGCGAAGTTCTTTGATAGCTTCATCCAAAGCTTCCAGAACGGCCTTGGGCCATAGCTGTTTGTACTTCCTTGAATTAGCCTTATTCTCAATACCTCTAATAGCAGCTTCCGTTCGGAGAATCCGAGACAAGTTCTTCTTGGTGTCCTTCTGGAGCCCAGAGGATTCTGGATTGGAGCTTTGCTTCAATGACTTAACATGGAAACGACGTAGGTTTGTAGTGTTGCCAGATTTTTCGTTCAGGACATTCGTGGAATGAATAGCGGGCGTTGAGTAGAAGAAAGATGGCCAGCACAAGTGACTGGGGTCCACGAGGAGAAGAAGCTCCATTGCAGTTTGTGGGGAGAGTGGAGAACCCAGTTCCCTCACGGAGAAGACGATAACAGAGGGTCGCAAATGCTTGAACAAGTAGATAAATCTAATTAGCCTGCCCCTAGTTCATCGTCATTAGCATCGAATTTTATTTTTAATATAAAAATTAAAAAAAAAAAATTAGATTCGTATATAAAGTTAGAATAAAATCTCATTTTTTTTAAATAATATTAATATTAAATAAAATAAATTAGTCATATGGGATAACTCCAAATTGAATTGAATATTTAGGTAGAAGTTGTAATAAATCACATTATTTAGAAATTATGAATACTATTTTTTGCACCTTAAACTCTTTTAGTATAACTCTTTTGAAGACTTGGGCCCGTTAACGAGGGAGAGCATGGCTCATTGGGCCTTTTCATTGGATAAAAATAAAAGAGTTTCCTCCAATGGAGAACACGCCTTCATAACAAAAAAAAAAAAAACAGATAACACACCTGGTGGGACTCGAACCCACAATCGTCTGATTAGAAGTCAGACGCCTTATCCATTAGGCCACAGGTGCTCACTTGCTAAAGGGCAGTAATATTGATAATTTATTCTTGGCTTTCTTACTGTGCCGAGATCAATGACTGTTGACTGTCTTTAAATATTTACCATTTGAAACATCGGAAACTACCCATATCGATGGGTAAGCTAATTAGGATACTCTAGGAAGACCAAAAAATTTAAAAGATTAAAAGAAGGGAGTACCTGTGTGCTGACTCTAGGAAGAATAACAAATTTAAAATGAGACATATAATTATTTAAAATATATTTAATTTTTAAAAAATTATTATTTTATTATATTTTTAGTTACGAGGTAGATATATTTTAGTTTATATGCACTTAAATTTGTGATTAAAAGTAATTGATAGATCATTCTATCTGATATTAGTATCATTAAGAGAATAAGAGATAATAAGTGAGCCCAATTTCTTTTTAAATTTTTTTATAAAAAAATAAATTTAAAAAACAAAAGACCATTACATTTATAATTTTAATAAACTCATATTTATGATTAGAAAGAGTATTAACTACATCTCCCTAATCTATATGATCCTTTTCTGAGCCCAATTTTCTTCTTTTAAAAAACCATCCCCTTCCATTTTTGTGTGTTTTCACTAACGTTAAGGCTGAAAGTTAGTATTGCGCTTTTAGTCAACTCATTAAAATGTTTTGGTCATTATTAACGAGGCTGATATGAAGGAAGCTCTGAATGGAAATAAAAAAAAATAAATCAAAAGGAGCACTGGAGCAGAAGATTCACACGCATAGCATATTTAGGAATTTTATTAATGTAGTCAAAGTTAAAACAAGAATCAAAAGAATGGAGACTTTGGAAGATTATTTATGCCATTCAATATAGTTGGAGAGGTAGAAAAGTTTAAAGTCCCTATTATGAAGAAAGGAAAACTCGACTTCCATCCAAGGAATTTCAATACCATGTATGTTCAAGTATCTCAATTTGTTTAAGTACAGTATTAGGCAAATTATACGCTTATCCAAAAATAACTAATACTACTAATGTATGGATGGAAATGAGGTGGCCGAAGAAAATTCATTCATTAGATGGGATAGTAGGCTTCAGCAAATAAAGGAGGCGACTGCCACCCATATGCTGAAGCAAAACTACAGAAAGGCAATTCAAAACTACAGAGCCAAACTCACATTGGCAAAAGTCCAATAAGGAGGAAATTCCTAAAATACAATTCTATCTGCCAGAATCACTAATGCTTAGTAGTGATTGTCTGAATCAGGCTTCCTTGCCAAAAAGAAGTACATTGGCGTGAAGATCTCCTTCCTGAAAACAGTCAGTCATAAAGGGAAAAAGAAAAATTATAAGTCTGTTTGACGATAAGTGGTTTTATCATCTGATTTCTCGATAAACATCTTTATAAGTGGTTTTCAGTATCATGAGTTTCAAAAAGAAACATTCTACTATCAAATCATTAGAAAAATATACTTTCAGGAGAAGGATATATAAGGTTGGATAATGCATTAACCTTTTATTTTGAGTAAGAGCCTTTTTGTTCAAAAGTTAACTTATGCTTCTGCATCTATTGAAGATGTAAAACAGATCATAGGAAGGAAAACTTACTTTCCACCTTCAACTAGTCCCTCTGCAGCCTTTTCTAGAAAGTCTTGAACCCTGACACTTCCCTTTGGTGCCAGTCCAACATACTCAAGAGCCTTAACCTACAATTTGGATCCAGTCAACAAAAATACTAAAAGAGTTCGCGACGTTGAAGATTACAATAAGATAATCATCCGAAGGTTTATGCTTTTGAATTGAAATAATCATTTGATATGGAGCCATAGTTTCTATGACTGAATTGAATGGTCTAGTGTTTGATCCTTGCTGCCTCATGTAAGGAATTTGCTCAAGATTTTAATAATTCATCTCTTTCATCTAAAAGTTTGAATTTTTGTTGTTGTTGAAATAGTACTTGAAATATAAAATATTGCCGTGATACTCAGTAGCATTACCATATTTCTTGTGAATAGTCGACCAGCAGCTGTTAGACGGAAACTACTCAGCGAGAAGTGACTTTTATCCAAAGGCAAATACCAAGGAAGAGAAGAGTCCTCAGCCAAATCTTTGTCCCATATGACCTTGGTAAACAAAATAAATGGATCTCCTCTTAGTCCATTAGGTTGTTCGTCTCTAAAAGCTCAAATAACAAAACTAGTGAAAGGTGAAGAGGTTGAAGTTCACCTCAAAACCTGCTTGCTTCAGAGCTTCAAGACACTTTGTGGTCAATCTGATGTCAGGGAGCCCATCGCCAAGCTCAATTTCTGCCTGTACCAATTAATGTAATCTATAGAATTACAACTCATCCTGAGGCTTCGAGAGGAGAAATCCTTAGATAGATCTGGTCCCTAAAAGATTGATAGACCAAACAAAAATCCTAGAGACACATAAGCTTGTCAGAAGTGGATCTCATTTTTTTCAAAAAAAATGTATCTGACATGCTTATATAGTCCTACTTGACTAACTTGATCTACCTATCATTCCTTCACTGGATCCACCAAACATTATTCGGCTCAAGAAAACGAGTAGGTAACCGAATATGGTTCGGTTCAAGAAAATGAGTAGGTAACGTAAACTTAAATTCCTTCAATGCCTCTATATCATACCTTTATTTTTTGATGCTCTTGGTTACTAGGATCAAAGGAACTAGTCATGCACCATTCATATGCAGCAAAATATTGACCAGGCTTCAGCACTCTATAAATCTCCTTGTAGCATCCGTACTAAAAAAATCAGAACTACGTGTTAGACCAATACCCAAAAACAAACAAACAAATAAATAATTCCCAAGTTCATAATGTGCTTCATGATTACGCATGATCACATCAAAAGTAATCCTTACAGCATGAGCATCTATAAGCGCTTATGTCAAGAAAGCATAGGCATTGACACAAACATAACAAGAAATGTCCAGAAACAATTCAAGGATTGTGTTGGGTCAAGTAAGAGAGTTTGACACATGCCAACAAAGGCACACCTCTTGTTTAAAGCGTCATTATTCGGTAGGCTAATAAGTACTATCAGGGGAAAATATGTCTAAGCACTCTTCCTTCTAATTACAGAGTATAAAAAAGGCACGTACCGCATCTGGTGCATGGCAAGTAGCTTCAATTGCATATACTGCATCAAAAGTATTGTCTGGGAATGGCATTTTCATGAAGTCAGCCTGCATTGACATATTATTTTACGATCATGTCGGCCATGAGCGTATAGTATATAATTTAATCATTAATATATGCATGAATAATCAGAGTAGTGGAAGTATTAAATTTGAAATAGTGAATTCCTATCCATATAACAAGAATAATCAGGGCAGAACAATAGCAAACAGAAATGAGTCCAGATGTGCTCAAAAAATAGACGGACAACACTTTAAAAAGTAGAAGAAAAAAATTGATTCGAAATATTAACCTTCACAAAGTCGCAAGTGTTGTCCACACTAGCTATGCGATTGAGTTCCTGTAATTCAAAAATGCTTTCAGGTGGTCAAACTGCAGTTTTTAAAAACTACGATACGGAGCAAAGGTAAGAAACTGAGATTTCTTATAACTACCCGCAGCCCTCACCACAAGAAAACACCTCCTTACTTACTTCAAAGGTCCATTGCAAATGAATACTTATTACTTAATGCTCAAACCAGTATGAACAACTCTTCAAGAAAACTAGATTCAACGATTGACTAAAAACGTCAAATTTGTTGTGTCAATTAATTATATCTTCTTGTTGTCCAGTGGGAATCAAACACGTACCTTTCCTCTAGTTATTTGGTACTCATTGTTGTTCAGCCCAGTAATTGATGTCAAGCTGCACAGACACCATTAAATTTACAGACTTAATTACTTTCTCCTTTGAAGGAAAAGTTTCCAAGACAAATATTCTATGCAAAAGGAAAATCTAGATCCACGAGGCAGAACAGGATAAATTCATGCACTTCAAGTACCGCACCTTCCCAGATGATATAAACTCTCAATAACATCAGAAATTCCATGGATGGTATAAAAACTTTTGATATTTTAATTTTAATCCAAAATGATTTCTTTTCCAATAAGTATGCAACTTTTGAAGTGTAAATTTAGAGTAGGATTCCCTTGGAACCCAACAAGGGAGCTGAGCTGAGGGGAACCACAAAATTAAACTCGGTTTATGAAAATTCAACACACGCACACACACACACTAACTAAAAGATGATTATAAAATGTAGAGAAGGTGAGTGGAGTATAATAATTGTATTTATTAGACAGTCAAAGGGGAAGGAGAAGACTCAGTCAACCCAAAATTGGTAAAACAAACCAGCCATCCACAGCTACCTCTAAGATGCATGGACATGCATCAATAACTAATTTGGTCTACCAATTTTTTGTAGACCAGTCGAGTTATTTCAAGTCCTATTCACCTGAAACGAGAGATTTCTCTTAGCGGTCCCCCAATTCCACATCCAACATCTAAAACCTAAAATCAAACAAAACAAGCTCGTGAATTTCTTAAACAAACATTAAAAGTGATATTGATTTGCTCTGTTAAAGATGAAAAACCTTTTGTCCAGGCTTCAGGCCAAGTTGCAAAGCAAGAAAGTGCTCATGTCGCTTGATGCTCTCTCGAAGTGATTCCCCTTTGAATCTAAATTACAAGAAAATTGATATCATGCATGAGCAGAAGACTCAATAGCAAATTCTTCTATCTGTAAGAGTAGAAATGAAGCGGATGGACACCTTGGGGCAAAATGGAAAGATTCTCCCCAACCGAACTCATAAAAGCTAGTGACAAGATCATAGTATTTATTAACCTGAAAATGGAGATGTGGTTATGTTGTTTCTGCATATAATCAGTTAGCCCGCAGTTAAAATAAATAATTCAACTTCACAAATCACCATATCAGTGTAGTTAGACTTCCTCTCTTCCTCTTCACCTCCATAACACACATGATACTTCTCATACCTGAATCATAATATCAAAGATTTTATCATGCAACGTGAACAACATCTCTAACCAAAAAGGCCAAATCCAATGTATTGTCAGATAACATCAGTTTGATCATTTCTGTAACACGGCATTAATTTTATATAAATGACACAAAGAAACATAATAACTTGCCCATTTATAGATAATTAACTAGATTTAGGCGTATACTATCATTTTTCACATATCAATATTCACAACCAATAAAAAAAATAGTAGGCAATTAAGACCGAATAAAACTTAATTTGCTTATCATGTCCTTCCATAAAATTATGACATGTGGAGGAGCTCTTTTGAATTACTCAAGGAAGTAGTGCTGAAAGGGAAAGTGTGACCGTGTATTACATTATTATTACTTACTATTGAAGAATCTGACCGCAAATACTAATCTCATTGCAACACATAAAACTCAAAGTAGTTTCAAATTCAGAGAGAGAGAGAGAGAGAGTAACAAATCATTTGTTTGATATCAGCCTAAGCACAAGCAACTGAGAATGGAGATCCGAATGACGAAGTTCAAGTTTCTCCTTCATATGTTAAATTATAATATGGAGCTAAAAGTAGAATCCGAGGTAAAGAAAACAGAGATTCATACTTCTCAACAGCAGAGAGAACTTCGGCTTTCTCAATCTTTCCACCAACGCCCAATGCGAGATCTATGGCTCCAGCTTTCGACATATCTGGCAGAGTTCAGCAGAAACTTGAAAAGATCAAGCAAGAAGCATCAGAATCATCAATAATGGAAATTGAGAAGGATAAAATAGTTTACGAAGAGAATGAAGGATTTATCTTACATCGAAAGAACAATGTGAATCTGGAGGAGGAAAGGTAGAGAGAGAATAGGTAGAGGGAAGGAGTGTGTGTGTGAAAGAGGAAGCGGCAGAATTGAAAAGGAAGAGGAGGCGAGGTGGAATGCTATATAGAGAGAGCGAGTGTGATTATCATGTGTTGTAAAGGTGTTAGCTGTCACGTGTGTGCATGTGATTGTGAGAACTTTGAGGAGTCAGAAGGAGACTGTGACGCCTCTCATTGCGGTGACCGGCTGCATCATTTAGGCATTTTGGGTGCGCCGTCTGAGTACTCCTTCCAACCTTGTAAACAGTAACCGCAAGGACAAACCGTTTCAGATGGGCTTTGCTAGAATTTTTTTTTAAATCTTTAATTTAATATAATATATGATATAATTAAAAAATTAATACTAATTTTAAATATAAGATATATCTTTTAAATTATTTAATTTATTTTAAATTATTTATATTGATATTCTTTTAATAATAATTAAATAAAAGAGATAAAAGAAATTAAAGAATATAATTATAATATTTCAAAAATATATATCATTTTAAATAATTTTTTAATTTAATTAAATTAATTATAGATCTTATATTAAAGACTAAAAAAATATTTTATATTATCGGTCCCTTTGATAGTAAATTATTTTATATTATATATTTATTAAGAATAAAAAATTATTTAAATATAAAATATTAACAAAAATTAAATTAATTTTTTGTAAGATATATGACATTGTAATGTGTCAGTTACAAAATTTAATGATGCATAAAAATATAAAAGATTGCATGTAATTTTCTCAGAAAAGAAAACTATTAATGTACATCTTACATGTTTTTGCATACTCATCACGTACATTATAAATCAGGGGAAAAAATTGTTTGTGAAATCATTTAGCTTTACACATTATTAAGGATGGTTAAAGCTTAAATGAGATAGGTATATATATATATATATATAAAATAATCGATAAATATGACTTTTTAGTAATAGTGATTTTAACAAAATTCTTCAAAAAGTTGAGAGAAATAATTGAGTTGTGGGGGGAGAACAGGTCTTACTTGAATTGGAATTAAGCCATTGGAATTGAGGAAAACAATTAAAAATACCAATTTTAGAAAATAGACACAAATAAAGCTCAAATAATTGCCTGCAATTTTGTCAAGGAGCGACCTAATTGGGAAACAATATAAGAACACGTGGGATCAGATCCATATTATTTTTTTCGTCGAATATTGATCATATCGTGAAAATAAACAAATTCCGACGACTTGTTGATAGGGGTATTAACGAGATATGTCCCATTTTAATATATTATACGGGACATAAAATATATCTTTATGTCTTATCCTATCTTAAACTTATCTTAATTCTATTGGGATCTGGACGGGACGGGAATTTCTAACCCTATTTTTTTTTTGAAAATATTATAATAAAATTATCTTAGTAAATCATTCTATATAAAATACCACAGTAATTTCTTTTAAATACCAACATTTCTCCCTAATATAAAATAATAATTTACCCAGATAAGAGAAAAAAATAATAGTAAAGAAGAATAAAAATATCTTTATAAAAATATTTATAAATAAAAATATCTATATGAGAGTGACGACTGACAAGACCTGTGAACGTGAGCAAATAAAGCGTAAGAGAAGAGAGACAGAGAGTTTAAAATGAGTGGATAGAGTGAGAAAGATAAAAGAATGTAATATATTTTTTTATAAAAAAAATTGTGGTCGAAACGGGATATGAGTCTCGAGGGTCAGGTCAAGACCCGTCCCGTCCTGACCTCTCTCTCTATCCCGTTCCGATAGTTTTCTGTCACGGTCATTCTCAGGATAGGACGGACTCATCCCAAAATTATTAGGACCGAGTTGAGACACTCAAGACAGGATAATCTTAGACACTCTTACTTGTTGGCACCAGTAATTATCATATGTGCAAACAATTAGTGCCCAAATATAAATGGACAAGATGGTAAAAAAAAATATAGAGATGACCAATGCCCAATACTCTTTTATTTTTTTATAATAAAGTAAAATGACATTAATAAAATAGCAACATTATATAGTACATATAAAAAATTAACTCCACATTATAGAATAGAGGAGGTGGCGAAGCCCGAGAGAAAAATCTTAAGAAAGGAATCTATGTCGTTTCAAACAACATCCTAAGAAGAGAGAGGTTAATTCTTCTTTTGCTTATTATTTAAACAATTTCTCATCCTCAAATCAATAGTTCTTTCTTGATGAATAGCCAATAGAAAGTTTCTTGAAAGCATAGGAGAATAAAAGGAGCTGAGTTTCGAGTAAGTTTGGTCAGACAAAAA
Source organism: Leucaena leucocephala (assembly GCA_037074615.1). Classification (NCBI taxonomy): domain Eukaryota; kingdom Viridiplantae; phylum Streptophyta; class Magnoliopsida; order Fabales; family Fabaceae; genus Leucaena; species Leucaena leucocephala. Next base: position 3,173,046 of record CM073525.1, read on the forward strand.
TGCCTAAACCATTGTGCATCCCTGCTTGGAGATGTGATCGAGTTTTTCAAGACATAGGTATCCGAGGTTGACAAATGGTGGTAGATGGTGAGGAAAAAGCATGGTAAGAGAAATTGATAAAGCCTTTGATTTCCTTGATTACTTTTTCCGGGTGCCATATAACTCCTTAATGCAATGCAATGTTTCTCCTCTTGTGTCATTCAAGAGGATAACTATACCCATGCAAAAGAACTTATGTCTATCATTGTGTAAATTAGAACAGATAATTCTTTTGATAGAGTTTAAATGATATTCCTCAATTGAGAGAGATTAATCATCTTAAAATGTAGAGATTAATTAAATGAGTTTTGTATCTCCTAATAAAATATTTTTTTTACACACGATCTGCTTCAAATTCAAGGCATCATATTTAAGGGATAACTATCTATCAACTATAATAAATTTTGTTAGTTTAAAACGGTAATTTTGAGTTAAGATTTGAGGAAAATCAAAGGCTTATATTCATACGGTGTCAAACTAGTTATCCTTTTGCATGTTGGCCTTACTTTGTTATCATTTCCTCTTTGTCTCTACACTATCTATTTTGGTTCTACGCTGCTGTTGAAAATTATGGCAACAATTTTGATAATTTCTCAAATGCATCCAAACATGCTAATACGATTTTTGAGGGAATTTGTTTTTATTTTTATATTTTTTAATATTTTTAATCAAGCTTAAAATCTATTCGATTTTCTTAAAACTGTTATGATTTTAGGTTTAATTAAACAAAACGAAAACTGTAAAACAAGGAAGCCTAGAAAAATAGTCAAAATCCAAAGTTAAAAAAAAAAAGAGGAAAAATAATCAATACAGAACCCATGAACAATTACAAGAAACATTAATCTATTAATTGAATCCAAACTCAACAATCAATCACAAAAAAAAAATTACACAACTCCAAATAAGAAATCGAAGACCAGAAAACACAAAATTTACTGGAAGGACGAGAAAAACAGAAATAGAAAAACATCAAAGAGAAAAACCAGCAAAAGAGACATGAAACGTGCAATAAGAAGGCAATTAATTATTCTAAAATACAATTCAACCTCCCACAATAATGCCTCTTAGTGATGGTCTGAATCAGGCTTCCTTGCCAAAAAGAAAAACATGGGCGTAAAGATCTGTTATGATTATGAATTTAATTAACGGTTATATGTATATTTATGGTGAAATATTTCGTATGGAAAGCGTTAGCCGAATGGTTCATGAGGCGAGGAGAAAAACTGTCGGCCCGTGTTCGAGTCGCAGCGGAAGCGAAATTCAAAAATTTTTTTCCTCAGGCGCATGAAATTACTCTTTTGCCCCTCTGTCCATTTCTCACCGAACCTCTGAATTTTCTCCCTCATTTTTCATTCCTGCGAGCTGAGACGGCAAGGCAACAGCGCGGGTAGGTGCGGGACGGCAGAGGCTCAGCTTGCGGCGCGGGAGAAGAGTGCACGACACGGGAGTGCGGCTGGTCGTCTTTAAGAAGTATTCCGCCTGATCCCTTTCTTGTTCCGTCGTCAGTGAGGCTGCGGTGAGAGTTAGAAATGCAAGGTGCAGGCGTGTCGCAAGTGCAGTGAGTCGGGTTTTAGCGCCGGTGAGTACTTCTTCTAGTAAACCATACTAGTGGTTGCCGTCGTCACCGCATTGCAGCTGCCCGTCACCGTTTCTGGCTACTGTAGCAATCCTCTGCTACTGTAGCAAGTCTCGGAGGTCGATTTCCAGTTGCTCTTCGGCGATTGGTTCCGTGGGTAAGCTTCTTAAACCGAAACCCGCATTCAAACTCCTTTTCTTCTAGCTCGTTATCGTGCGCATTGGGCTCACTCTGTTCGGTTTGTATCTTCGGTCCTCCCCTGTTTTGGGGGTCGGTTGCGGTTGGCAGAGGGAAAGAAGTCAGGAAGCTGGGCTCGGTCATCTTCCTGCTCTGTCCCGTGGGTCGGTTGCTGTGATTTCTCAATAGTGAGAGGGGTGGTAAGTTTCACCCTTTTTCCTTAGTTTTTCCGTGATCGTGCTTATGGTTCTGGCATTGTGAACTTGTGGATTTGGGAAAAGGTTTCTGTCGCAATGTGTATAATCTTTGGATGCATGCTGGGTTGCTGCAGTGTTACATATATTTGTTGTTGTCATACTGTGCTTGCGGGTTCTGTGAAGATATGCATGTTGTGTGCTGTCAATAGTTATGAACAATGAGCATTGCTGTCACTTTGTTTCTGTGGGTTGTGCGCTGTGTATGTGCCTGTTATGCTGCTGTGGTGTGTGCATGGTTATGTTGACAAAGGGGTGAGGAAACAAAAACAGGTGGTTATGTGGAATGAGGTTGCGGTTATGAGTTAGAAAGAAAGAAGATAAAGAAAATAGAGTTGCTTTTGATAGGAATATGTATATATATATGAAATAGGAAACTAATGGAAGTGAATTGTTAGAATTAAGTAGTTGGGAGAGAAATTTTGAAAGTTGCAAAGTTGTGCAAAAGGGTGTGTTCAAGGTGTAGAAATGATTAAGTGTTTGCCTTTATGTTTGGCTGTAGTTTCAAGGTGATTTAGTCCTGTTGGAGCTTTGAATAGAATATTAATACTATTTCAGAATACCAGGGGACGAGAAGTAATCTTGTAACAAGTGTGTAGTGGGAGGAGTAACGGTTTAGGAACGTGGCAGGTGAGTGAATAACGTTCCCTACAAATTTACATTTTCAAATGCATTGTTATTTCAAATGATGAATTTCAAATATGGATTTCGAAAAGCAAGTTTTATGAAATTATGGTTTAAATCGTTAGAAATGATTTTCTTTCGATCGATTTACAAAAGATTACGATTATGCATGAAAATAGATAAAGAGGCTTTAGAAAAAGATTTGACAGTGAACTGATGTTATTCATGAAATATATGTTTATGCGAATTTCATATGTTTTCATAGTAATTTGATTTCAAAGGTACGTGCTGGGGTTTTTGGAAAGTTAAAGTGATTTTATCAATGATTATGGTATTTGAAACGATTGAGATCATTACATGTGAAAAGGACCCCCCGCATGACAGAAATGTTTTAGGACGGAATACAGAATGCTGGTTGCTAACAGCAGTACTGTTAGCCCTTGGTGCACCTTGGTATTTGAGCTCGACAGTTTGTGGCATAGCCACCAGAATTATTTCGTGGGATTCGTTCTCGCGACAGTTAGTGGCTTCGAGCCACCAGAATGGTTAGTTACCCTCGTGGACTGTGTGTCCACGTCTGTTTTCGTTCTGTTGAAGTCCTACAGAAAGATCATGGTTTTGAAAAGATTGTTTTGAATGAGTTATTTGAAACAGTTAGTTCATACGGTTATTTCCCCTGAAATACAAATGTTGACAAAAAGGTTTGAATTAGATTTCAAAGCGATATGAAATACATTTTAATATGATTATGCATTGATTATTTTCCGCATTCTTTAAATCATGTTTTTGGGACGTTATTCACGAGTAGATTTTTGGCTTCAGATAGTGCAGGTGACCCTAATTCTCCAGCTGAGCGGTAAAGAGCCTTGCTGTTGATCCGAAGCTTCGTTTGATAAATACTACTTTTGATGTAATTGCTTCTTAAGAACTTTTATTATTTTGGAAAGGATAATGCTCTGCATAAACCTTAGAAAATGTTTGTATGATTTTGAAAAATGCTATGAAGAATTTAAAGGTTTTACTTAAAATGCTAGGCTTTCAGAATATGATGTATTTATATTCTGTGCCGGTCACGGTCCAAAAATAGGGACGTGACAAGATCTCTTTCCTGAAAATGTCATTCATATATGATTAATTCCCTAGCATCTTGTCATTGCATGAGCGAGCTTGAGAGATAAAAAAAAATAAATGTAATTCATTAGAATTGTTTAGGGAAATAGTGTGGCCACATTTCACACTCTTGCTTACTTTGAATTTGGAAGAATCCCATACAAATATAACTTAAATTTTAAAATCTTGAATTCTTACAAAAATACATTGCTATTTATTTATCAAGTGTAGTGAATAACTATTAAAATATAATAAACAACATTTATTTAAGATTTTGAAATTCAAGTGATTGGAGGATTTTGGAAAACATTTTGTGTCATAAGTGCTTGGCCTGACTCTTGAAAACGTACTTCATGTAGCGGATCCTATTTAATGGGATAAAATTTGTTATTGTATATTTTTAAACGAAAAGATAAAGTTGGATAATGCATATAATTCAAAAGTTGTATATTATAGAATTTTTTAAGAGTGTTTTTGTTCAAAAGTAAACTTATGATTGTGCATATAATTAAATGAAGAATATATGGATTAAGGAAATTAAAACTTACTTTCCCCCTTCAACTAGTCCATCTGTAATCCTTTCTATAAACTCTTGAACCTTGACACTTCCCTTGTGTGCTAGTCCAACATACTCAAGAGCCTTAGCCTACAATTTGGAGCCACTCAAACGAATATTATTATTCTCAGTATTAATAAAGTCCAATGAAGGTCACGATAAAATTATCCATCTCCTTCATCTAAAAATTTGAATTTTTATATAGTTACTTGAAATATAAATAATATATAGTCTTGGTATTCAGTAGCATTACCATGTTTCTCTTGAAAAGTCTAATAATATTTGTGCTCAGCGAGTAGTTACTTTTATCCATGGGAAAATACCAAGGAATAGGAGAGTCCTCTGCTATATTTTTGCTCCATGTGACCTTTGTACACAAAATGAACGAGAAATCCTCTCATCATCTCTAATAAAAGACAAATTAATGAAAAAAACTAGAGAAAAGTAGCTAAAAAAAGTTATTCTAGTTGATAAGGATTTGACAAATATCTCAAAAGTTCATGTACTTAAATTATATTCTTAATATGATGATATTATTGAGGGAAAATTTGCAAATATACTTCTATACGTGATTTTCTTTTGTTAAGAGATGTAGGCACTAATAATAGCTTGAAAGTGACATCAAACCTATAAGTTTCTACTTATATCAGAATCTCTGTGTCATATTAGACTATAAGGCCATTAATATTTATAAGCATTCTTTAACCTTAAAGGAACATTATGGCCCTACTCAGTCCTAGAATTCAACTCACATAAACTTTACTTGCAAAAATTAAAAAGACTAGTGAAAGATTAAGAGATTGAAGTTAACCTCAAAACCTGCTTGCTTCAAAGATTCAAGAACCTTTGTGGTGGATCTGATGTCAACGAGGCCCCCACCAAGCAGAAGTTCAGCCTGCACCAATAGTCAATATGTGATCTATAGAATTACAATTGGTGAGGCTTCAAGAGTATCTCAAATTCTTAGATAAATTGTTTCAATGCCTCCATATTATATATATATATATATATATATATATACCTTTATCTTTTGATGCTCTTGGTTATTAGGATCAAAGGAAGTAGTCATGCTCGATTCGTACGCAGCAAAGCATTGACCAGGCTTCAGCACTCTATAAATCTCTTTATAGCATTCATACTAAACAAATCAGAATTAAGTGTCAGACCATGAAACAAAAAAGAAAAATGAAAATAAAGTTGGTCCTTTATTACAGTATGAGCATCTCTAAGCACTTATATCAAGGAACAATTCAAGATTTATATATGTTGTTTCTAATACTGCTTCCGGGGCTATTTATAAGAAACAAATGATAATTGTAATTTCTTCGAAGGTAACATACGAGTGCTTAACACGTCAAACCGATGCAGAACGAGGAAGAGGAACGGAGAGGAGGGAGAATAGAGTGACTAGAAAGGACGGAGAGACAGAGAAAGGAGAGGGAAAATCAGTGGGAAAGGAGACAAAAGCTAATACGTGGGAATGGGGTTTATAAGGGTAATTAGGTAAATAACAGGGAAAAGGTCTATAAATAGTCTTTCTCCTTTCAAGAGACCTATAAAGCAAATGTGTTAAAACATTATCTTTTTTGTCCTTTTTTGATCCCATCACAAACATAGGCATACCTTGTCCTTCGAATGTTAATGTTTCATGGGCCAATAGGTAGTACAAGGAAGAAAAAGTTGTAAACAATCTGTTCCTTCTAATTAATCACAAATAGAGAAAGAGAGTAAAAGGAAAAAAAAGTGATGTACAGCATCTGGTGCATGAACGGTAGCTTCAATGGCATAAACAGCATCAAAACTATTGTCTGGGAACGGTATGTTCATAAAGTCACCCTGCACAAAACAAATTATTTTACCATCATGATAATTAAAATATGAATGAACAATAAACACAGCGATACAAGTAGTAGTATTACATTTGAAATGGTCAGAAATAGACAGACAACGCTTGAAAAACATAGCAGAAAAAACATTAACCTCCACAAAGTTGCAAGTCTTGTCCGTGCCGTGTAAGCGATTAAGTTCCTGTAAAGTGGTAAAAAAAATACGTTACAAGAGCACACCTAATTGCTTACTTTAAAACTTCATTGCAAATATATACTCCTATATTATTATATTTAAAATAAGAGTTAATTAATTAATTTAAATATATTAAAAAAGATATAATATGAATTCATAAATTAATTAATTTATTTTTTTAATCTATTTAAATTAATCAGTTAATTTTTATATTAAGTTTATATGGGGGAGTAATCAATGCTCAAACCTAAACTTCTTCAAGAAAACTAGATTTAATAAAAATGTCAAGGCTTTCGTGTCAATCATTTTTATATCTGCGTGTTGTCCAGGAGAAATAAAACGCATACCTTTGCTTTGTTTATTTGGTACTCATTATTGTTCAACCCTGTAACTGATGTCTTGCTGCACACAGATACCAATAGACTTATAAAATTAACGTTATGTATTAGCCAGTCAGAGAGGAAGGATGAGAAGAGAAGGAAGACTCACAGTCGACAACAAATTGTTAAAACAAACCAGTAATCATCAATAACAAATAGTTTAAGGTGGAATTTCAAGTCTTGTCGTATTCACCTGAAACGAGAGATTTCTATTGCTGGTCCGCCAATTCCACATCCAACATCTAAAACCTAAAATGAAACAAAAAAGAAAAAAAAGAAGAAGAGCTCATGAATTTCTTGAAACAAACATTAATTAATTAGTGTTATTAATTTGGTGTGTTGAAGATGAAAAACCTTTTGTCCAGGCTTGAGGCCAAGTTGCAGAGCAATGAAGTGCTCATGTCGCTTGATGCTCTCTCGAAATGTTTCCCCCTTCCATCTAAATTACAACAAAATTTATATCAAAGACTCAAAAGCAAACTCTTGTATTTCTAAGTTCAGAAATGAAGAAAGTTTGATAAAAGAAAAAAACAAATAAATGAAGAAAATGGGTACCTCGATGCAAAATGTAACGATTCTCCCCATCGAGATTCATAAGTGCGAGTGACAACATCATAGTATTTATTTGACTGAAAACAAGTACATATTTTAGTAAAGCTATATATTCCTTTTTATTATAATATGGGTATTTTAGTACACTTGTATCATATGAGTAATCAAAGTGGTTACAAGAGAAAATTCATTATTCATTAATTAGGTTACAAGAGAAAATTTAACTAATTACTTTTTTATAGGATTATTCATCATAATTTTCATTCTCAATATATAGAAATTAGTTGATGGGATTTAGTCATCAAATATAAAATATTAATCTATTTTATTTTTTAAATCTAAATTTTTCTCTCAAATATCTCTACTGATATTGTTTATATTAAAAGAATTTCTATAATAGGGCTAATCCCTAAATATTATCTTAAAAAAATTAATACAATTTTTTTATAAATAATTAGATTAATTTTTTAATATATGTAAATTCTTATCTAGTACATATATTTAAAATTAGAGAGAGTATCTTAAATCAGTTCCTTGGCACAGCACAACTTATTACATAAAACTTAACAGATGCAAACTAATCCACAAAGTATGACATGAACTATTAAGGTTGGTGTCCCTAGTTCTTAGAGTACTGTGTACTTATATCTTAATCTTGAGATTTGTGATTAAGCAAGTTGCCCTAGCGGATTTAATCTATCAAAATTGCTATGTGTAGGTTTATTATCAATGACTAGCTGCCCTAGTGACAACGCATTTAGAGAAGGTTCGAGATTCGATTCCGGTGCCGTGTTGTAGTAGTGTGTTTAAATGATTGTACGAATAAAAATGTATATAGGCTCATTGATATGAAAATATGAGTATCTCTCACCTTATCATAGTAGTTAGACTTCCTCTCTTCCTCTTGGCCTCCAGAAGAGCCACGATACTTCTCATATCTGAATCAAACATTTTATCAATAACCAAAACTACCAAATCATTCTACACTTACTATCAGTATATGTTTTAAACCCTTTGACATTTGCAGATTCAGCACCAGAGATTCTTCATTCATGTAGCTTTTTTTTCACTTTTCAAACATTACAAGATTAAATTAAAAGCAGAATTAGAGATAAAGAAATCAGAGATTTATACTCTTCAACAGCAGACGCAAATTCGGATTTCGACATCTCTAACAGAGTTCAGCTGAAACTTGCAAAGACCAAACAAGAAGAAGCTATCAGACTCAAGATGATGCAAATTGCAAAAAAGGATAAAACAGTTTACGAATAGAATGCAGCATTTATCGATCTTACAAGGAGATAGAGTGAGAGAGAGGGAGAGAGACAAAGTCAATCAACAGAAAGAAGAGAGAAAGCGGCTCAATTTAAAAAGAAAAGCGGCTCATAGCCATTTGAGTAACCCTTAATTAACTTAGACTTGTTTGGTGTTATTTGCACTACAGGGTATTTTTTTTGTAATAAAAATATGCAAAGGGTTTCCTCACCCTTACGGGGGGGAAGGGGTTACTTTGAATTGGAACAAAACCATTGGGATTGAGGAAACAATGAAGAATACCAATTTTAGCAAATTAAATAGACATAAATGGATCTCAAATTTGCGTGCAATTTTGTGAAGGAGCGAGATAACAATAGAAAATAATTGAGATCACGTGGGATCATCAGACACATCTTCATTTTTTTTATCAAATAGATCATTTCAGAGAACCTAGCTCTCACATCAATTGCAGAAGATAACATAGAAGATACCACATTGAGAGATATTAAAATGCACAGAGGTCTGAATAGTCCAAATAGTTGCCGACAGTGACTCGGATAATATTATGGGCCCGTTTGGATAAAATTTTAAAAACGGGCTTATGGAAAAAAAGGGCTTTTGAATAGCTTATAGAAAAGGGTTTTTGAAGAAGAGATTATGAAAAAAAAGTGGTTTTGAATAAATGAGTGTTTGGATAGTTATTTATAGAAGGGGTTTTATTATTGATAAATTACGAAAAAGGGTATGAGTATTAAATGAGGAGAGATAAGAGATAAGAGGAGAGAGGAGAGAGGGTGTAAGAAAGAAAATAAAGAAAAAGTAGGAGAGAGGAGAGAGGGTGTAAGAAAAAGTAGGAGAGAGGGTGTAAGAAAAAGTAGGGGTAATATAGTAATTGGTTAGTTCAAACGTGGTTTACTGTTCCAAAAGCTGCTCTGACCAGCTTATCTGAAACCTTAGTTTTAAACCATAGTTTAGTTCAAAAGCCCGTTTGAACAAATATTACTGTTTATTTTAAAATTTCTCCAAACTAAGGTTTTGTCCCAAAAGGGCTTTTAAAACCTTGGTTTCAAAGAAACCAAACAGGCCCTATATCTAAAGATATCTGCGTATAAAAAAAGGTCAAACACTTTAACCCAACTTCTTCACAGTTGCTTCAAGTTTATGAAACAAAATTTGATACAAAACGCATTAAAAATTTAAATTAATTAAAATATTAATCTTAATTTTAATTATAAGATCTTAATTTATTTTATTTATAATATTTATTATCTTTTAAAATTAATTTATCTAATTTATAAAATAATATATAGTCTACAATTATACATAAATATTTTAAAGAATTTATATAATATTTATTATAATTAAATAATTTATTTAATTTTATTAATTTATTTAAATTAATTGAATAGAACATGAGGAATATAAAACAAGGCAATCAATTAAAAAATTCATATTGAAAAACGGATTCATTTAAATCAACTTTAACTAATTTGGTTTTGAAATCGATGTGACAATTTAAAAAATGCCGACATGATCTGCCATATCCCTTGGCTGCTGCCACACATCGTGCCAAAGATCTCTTTTATCGATGAGATTTCATTAAAAATATCTATAAATCATAACATAAGAAAATACGTCATATTCATTAATCTATCCCTCACTATAATAAATTTTTAATTTATCTAAATATCATGATGGTCACACAAGTCCTAACATGATTAAAATATGTCACTTTCATAATATGATAAAAAATTTAAAGTATACGTGTTTCCATCTTTTAAACCAATACTTGATTTTAAAAATAACTAAATAAATATGTTTAAAAATTTTAGAATTATTAAATTAATCTACCACATCACAAGCCATGTCCATGCACAAGAAAATTTACTAGTTTGATAATTTAATAAAAAAATTTAAAAATATATGCATGAAAATTATTTTAATTTTGGCTAACATTAGTTATTTAAATGATTGTTAAAATATTTAAATTATATACGTGTATTTTGAGCCAAGAAAGTTTAATAGTGAAATTTACTGACTAATTTAAGAGTGGGTGGATTGATTAAGATTAATTGTTGTGTCAGGGTGTGACAACTAAATGCAGTGTTAGGATTATTTGTTTTCACAAAACTATAACAATAAATTGATTTTCTTTTATATTTTTATTATAAATATAAATTATAATCACACCTTTTTGTTTGATTATAAATAATACATTTATAGCCTCAACCTTGAGTGAATAAAAAAAAAACACATTCTTAAGGCATTATATGTCATATTTATTCATCAATTTATGAAAAAAATTTATGGTCAATCGTGTGCTCTATAATACTCTAATTGGTACGTTTGGAGATTTATTCAGATTATTAGTCATATGAAAAGAAATTTAACCAAAATAAAAAGGATATAAGCAAGAAAATGAGGGAAAATTATAAACCTGATTTGTTTGATATTATGACGAGTGCAAATTATTGTGTTACAATTGATGTTTTGTTTACATGCACATTCTATTTTGTATAATAAATTAGAAATTAGTTACTGTTATATAAAATAATTAATTACTGAGACTTGTTAGTTTATTTTTTACTTTTTTTTCAGGAGAGCTAAAGGTAAACAATAATTTACCACTCACCAATAGGAGTTAGTCCGAGTGCTAAGTAATTTAATATCATTTAAGTGATATCTCGAGTTTAAACCTTAGTATATATAAAAAAATTTTATTAGGAGACTCACTTATCATAATTAAATGCGTGATATAAGTCAAATCTAAATATAGTTAGAGTAAAATTCTGTATAAACTAGTAGCTTCATTTTGTTTTTCAAAATAGACACTCCGGAATTTTTGTCTTTTGACCAAATATTGAAATTCCATTTTGATGCTGTATCACTAATATGGGATTTGCCAAATTGGAATCATATTTTTGTGTTTCGGAAGTCTTCTGGGTATTTTATTGGAATTTCCCAAAATTTTGATGAGGACTTTGTACCAATTCAATGGTGGCGGGAGTAAGATGCGGTTTGACTGACGCGCGCCTGGGAGAAGTACCTCGACGCGTGAGATTCGTGACAGCTGAAATGGGGAAGTGCAAAATTGAAAATTCCCATCTCAGTATTACATCGCTCCATCTCGGTGATAGCCGTGCTTGTTATCAGCCACCCTTGACAGTAAGTTCCTTTCTTTTTCTCGAATCTTTGTTACCCCTTCAAAAATTTCTTGAAGAATTGTTGTTGAAGAGGGGAATTCATGAATTTGTTTTTGGATTCAATTGAAGTAAAAAAAAAAATTATGCAATTTGTGAGGATCAATACGATTGGCTACGGTTTTCTACTGTTTCTCTTTTACTAATAGGTTTTGGCCAGTTATTCTTTTCTTTGGATAGTTTCTGGCCGACTATTGTTTATTCCTTTCGCAGTTCTTAAAATACCAAAGTAGCAGTTGTTGGGATCAAGTCTCAAGCATTGCATCCTTAGAGATATGAACCAAGTTCTAGTTGAGACTGAGTCCATTTATCTGACTTTGGAAACAATTTTAGGTTACAGCATTATTTTCCTTGATTATGTGACGATGTTGCTAGAATATGCCGGCAACAGTTTTTCTGGTATTCATTCCACAAAATCAACATTTCATTTTAGTGCACCTTGTTAATTTTTTCATAGAAAGTTTTATTCATTTTTATGGAAGAGATGCCAGCATAAATGCGTAATGGTGTTGTTTCTCATTATAGAAAATTTATTCCAGCTTGTGAAGCGGGGCCAATATCAAAATCCCATCTGAAACTGTAGTGTGGGTGTATGATGGACAATGATAACGAGTTTACATTTTGCCAGGTAAGATAAATACTTTTTCTAGACAGTAAAATTATACATATTTCTTTATTTTCTGTGTTTTGAAATTTATTATTCTGATATACACTTTGCAATGCAAATTTGCTCCATTTTGTGGACTTGCTTTGCACATTTCTTTCTAAAATTTGATGAGATTATATAGGTCAGTTCCCCTGTTAATCAAGATGGTCTTGAAACAAACAAGCTTGCCTCAGATATGAGTTATATTACCATAAAAGAAGAATCCTCCTATGCAAGTAGGAGTCATAGGGAGAATAACGGTGTCCCTTGGATGAATGGATTGCCACATAATTCCAACTCTAAGAAGCAGGCTTCAGTTGGTTCTTTGTCTTACAGTGTAATTGACACAACACCATCAAATCAGGCACGGGAATTGAATACAAAAGCTGTATCAAGTGATGCAGAGAATTCACCTCAGAGGTCATCAGAACAAAGAAAACCAGTGGAAAAGCCAAAATCTCGTGTCAAAGTTCCTTTTGAAAAGGGCTATAGCCAAATGGATTGGCTAAAGTTTACTCGATCACACCTTGATCTTGCAGGTTCTCTCATTGAAAATTTGTAATGCAATTATTCATTTACTTGTTTTGGAAAGTTTCTGAAAATTACTTAGTGCCTTGCAAGAAAATGACTAAAAAAGAAACGCCAATAATCGTCTATTATAGTTGAAACTACCCCCAACAGTTTTACTCTCGATATTTTCTTTTTGTTGTCCCCCCATGTTCTGTCAATTCAGCTACTTAGACATAATATAAGTTGGTAGGTGATGTCAATGGGTTGGAAGAAAGCTAACTGTTACAGACATCTGCCACAGACACCTGACTCCAATTTTGACCTTTCAAAGTGTCTGTTTCCAGTATTCTCTCAGTTTCTTTTGATGAGACTGGAGGGTTTAGCAAGAAAGATCGTTAATTATTCCCAAACATCGTTTTTTTTTGCATCATACAAATTATTCATATGTGAACTTGTCTCTGTTTAAGTTATTGCCCATTTCAGTGCTTGTGTGGTTGCAATTCCTTACTGTAAAGAATTCCTTTCATCTGTCCAAAGAAGATTAAGTTACATGTGCCTTTTTGCTTGAGCAGGGCACGGACACCTGTATTCCTAATCCTTCATTTTATATAACTATTCAAAGATGTTATTGGCCAACAGCTTATATTTATAATAATATAATTCACCTAAAAGCTTATTAGATACCAGCCCACCACTTAATTCTGCTCTGATAAATGAATTCTCTACGAGTCTTGACATGTTTTTGGAAGTAATGTTTTAATCTAAGCCATCTGATTCCAGGTTTGAAGGGACAGTCAAACAGGAGACCTATTTCTATGGATGAAGTTAGGCAACACCAAACAGAAGGGGAAATGTGGACTGTTTTAAAAGGCCGTGTTTACAATATATCCCCTTATATGAAGTTTCACCCTGGCGGTATGCTTATGAACTCAGTTTGCAAGTTTTGGGTTAAGCTTTTCAATTCTTGTTAGTGAATTCATGAAAATGCACTCTTCTCAAGAAGAGTTAGTTTTAGTTGCTTGAGAAAAAAAGTTTATTTTAACAAAATTCATCTCTCAGGTGTTGATATGTTGATGAAGGCAGTGGGAAAAGATTGTACCACTCTGTTCAGTATCCTTTTTGCAGTTTTTTCAATTGAAGTAATTTAAGGTTGAGCATTATATCAATGAATATATTATTATATCATTTTGGTGGATTGCTGAGTCAAATTTCAGCTTCCTCTGTGACCATCATCTAACCTTGATAAATGCATCTTGCTTGCAAGAGATATTGAATAGCATGCAGATAATTGCTTTCCTGAATTAATCAACATATTACTTTGCATTTTTTTTTTCTTTTGATGAAATGGAGTTTGGGAAGCACAAATTGTATTAAACAACCCAAACTCATCTGCAATTGAAGTCAAGAGCACACTGGGCTTGCCCATCTTTTGAGGATTACTTTCTCTTGATACCTTTATATCTTGCACAGTTTCTGCTTTTTAATGGCTACTCTATCTTTATCCTTAATCATTTAATCCAGATAAATACCATGCTTGGGTTAATGCAGAATTCTTGTTGGAGAAATGCCTGGTGGGTACTTTAGATGATAGTCAGTGAAGAAAGAACAGTTGCGTGCTAATGATGAATCATCACATCTCATGAAATAGTATATGTAAACTTTCCTTGGCTCCATTTTACCTCTTTATGCCTCCTCTTTATATACTGGTGACGGTTCATACACAGTGAGGAATAAAAATTTTCATGTGCTTATTTTTTATGGAATCCCGACGGGAATCTGTTGTACAATTACACGAGTACTGTTGTAAACTGGGATATTCTATTAGTATTTAATATATGATTGTTGAATCTGTTCAATTTGATGAACTTGTAACATTCTGGTATTGAGGAATTTATATCACTTTCTGCAAATTGGAAGTTGTTGCTCCTCCCGTTATGCCGGTCAGAATTAATTCGAACTTGACATGTTTGATTACATGTTGGAGGAAAAAAATGGACTTGAGAATCTTTAGCCCAAAGGCAAATATCTTAATATAAAAAACTGGCAAAATGCCTTTCATATCCGTTAAGTTTAGGATATGTTTAAAAGTTTAATTTTTCCCTAAATGTTTCTTTTGTGACAGTTTCATCGTATATGTAAACAAGGGAAGTTCAATGTACGAGGATCTTATCAAGTACAGTTTAGGAAGGGTTAAATGTATGCACTTTTTCTTGAGACTGTTAGGATTTAAATCTATGACTCCATGTCATATAACAACAATTTTATCATTGTGTTGAGGCTCACACTCAATTTCATCATATATGTTTGCGAAGATTCTCAATGTCTTCCTAAATGCTAGTAGCATCTTATTACTCAATAGATAAAGAAGAAATGCTGGTTGGTCCGTTTTAGGAATGCTATGAACAAGATAGCTGTAGTTAGGAAGCAAGCCTCAACTAGGTTATGTTAGGAATTGAAAAATTACTGATGACATTAAAGTTGTGTAATATTTATATCCACGTTTGCATCTTCTAATAATTGTTTGGATATGCATACATCAAATTCTGTTCAGTAATTGAATACTGATAACTTTCAGGAGGATATTAAGAGTTTTTGCAAGTATTTAAGACGAATTTGAAACTGGCTTCAAACTTTTGGGTGAACAACTAGTTTAAATGAATAAAAGGATTGTCGGGACCATGAGCTTCTCTAACCAACTGCTTCGTATATTCATTAACTTCTCTCTCTCTCTCTAATATATATATATATATATATATGTGGCTTAGCTTGGTATTCTAATTTACATTCTAATGTATAATTTAAACCTACTTTAAAATGCATCAACCTTATTTAAGTCTTTTACAAAATATTGAAGTCCTATATCAAATTATTGGCTCAGGTAGTAAGTGGCATCAATCTTATAAAGAGGATAATACAAGTTCAAATTACAAAAAATATACTCATTAGAAGAGGTGAAAATCCTTTGCATTCTAAAGCTTGAAGGAGATTACACGCTTGACTAAATTCGAGAGAGAAGGGATAACCTAGTTATACATTTTTAAGTTCCTCAATTGTCATCAATATTTGTAGGCAAGATGCAAAAGACTAAATGCGACTAAGGACAGAGAAGATGTAGACATCGCGCCTTTGCAAGCACTTGGAGATTTATGGAAGTTAATTGCGACATCGCCTTTAACCATACACACTAGAGGACTAACCACAACGACAAATGACACTGGGACTTGGCTCAAAAGTTTCCCAAAAAAGTAAAGCTCAGTTATCATTTTATTGTATCTACTGAATTAATGGAAATCTTAGAAGGTTTGAAGTTTTATCAGGCACAGTTGTAGTGGAGTTTATGTTTTTAGTAATTCTATGGAAGCATTAAAACTCATCCAGAAGGAATTTTCTTTGAATCTCCCAATGACCAATGCTATATGCTTGATTAGAGATCTCATCACATAATACTGGTCTATCACTTTTTCTTTCTACTAGCACATATATATCCTCTTATTAAAGAAGAAGAAGAAGAAGATATCCATAACCATTTCTGCATCTAGGCTTCATTGACAACGAAGCATTTGATATTAATTTGCCATTTAATTTGGAAATGCTTCTTGAGGATAACTTCACATTGACATGAGCATATGCTTCTATCATCATATCAATGCACTCTAAGATTTCTGATTATTGAAACTTTTTTTTTTCAAAAATAAATAAATAAATAAAGAGATCAAGATTGCTCTGGGGAATAATTTCAGTGTACAACACCCATTGTCAAAAATCAGGTTGCTTAAACTCATTCATGTGGTCTTGTTTAATGCATCCACCTGTGACTGTCTGCTACAAAAGATCTGGTCTTGTCCCTACTTGAGTTTACACATTACTTTGCTATAGATCCAATCTTATCGCTTCTTAGCAAAACACCCCCCTTTCATGAATCCACTTCTACAACTTCACATGGCCAATCCCAATAGTTCTATCATGTTGTCTACCATTCTTTCAGGAATATTATTATGAATTTACAAAAACAGAATATAGTCATTAAAAAATTCTAAAACAAGTGAGTGACTATATACTTACTATCACTTTCTGTATTATTAGAATCTATCTTTAAATGCTTCTAACTTATTGTGAGGCTTTTTGATAATTATATTTTTTACTGTAACACCTCATAATAATTTTCTTTTTCTTGTTAGATTTTCAGCAATTTCCCTAGCTAATAATGTTTAATTAATTTTTTCTGTGTTTTCTATAATCTTTTTGAATTTTTGATTAAACTAGATTGTGGGCTCGTGCTTTACATTGAATCCAGACAAAGCCATGTTGCTTTCTATAGATTTTATATTATTTACACACACACACATATTAATTATACCCATTCTTCTTCATTAATCTCATATCCCATACAAGGCAAGCAACTTCAGAGAAGAGACAAAATCTGGAAGATCCCAATGCCTCTTCAGGCACATGATTGGTCACAGGGTTGCATTTACGAGAGAGGTCATGCTTCCTTAGCTGAGAAATGCAGGCATGGCCTTGCTTGACCTTCATGTTGGGAACTGCATGATTGCATTGAAGATAAGTGGGACCACTATCTCCATACTTCTTTAATACTCATATTTCATTGAAGCATGGAGATCAAACTCATTTATAATCTACATATATCATATAAAATATCTAACAAGATGCATTTTTATACAGGGTTTTAAGCTATTTTTAACTCCAAAGTCAACTCTTCGTGAAGCAGTTGTGAGTATTTAGAAGTTTCTTTCGGCTTTATGTTTTGTTTAGCTATATGCTTCATGGTCTCTATCATTTATTTCATTGTCTTCAATTCTTCATAAATATTCCGTACATATGCTTTTTTAAGCTATTAAAAGCTGTTTGGATAAGGTTTTGAAAAGAGTTTATGAAAAAAAAAATTTAGATAACTTTTAGAAAAGTGATTTTAAAAAAAATAGTTCTGAATAAATGATTGTTTGGATATTTATTACCAGAAGAATTTTTATAATTGAAAACTTATGAGAAATTATATAATTTTATTAAAAATAAAAGAGACAAGAGATGACAGAGAAGAGAGAGGAGATGTTAGAGATAGTGGAGAAGAGAGAGGAGAGAGGGAAAATAGTATAAGAAAAAGTAAGGATAAAATAATAATTATATAGTTCATAAGTTATTTTACTATTTCAGAAATTATTTCCTGTAATTTATCTGAAAATATAGTTTTAAACCATGATTTAGATAAATATAACTGTTTGTTTTGAAATTTCTCTAAACTAAGGTTTATACTAGAAACTTTTTTAAAACTATAATTTTAGTTCTTCCCAACATTCAACTTTTTACAAATACTTTTGGATAAAAATGACCATTAACCTTACTTTATTTTATAAGTAATGAATAATATAACTCACTTCATGACACGGGATTTAACCAGTTTCTGTCAAAATTTGTCTAAAGAGATTATGGATTTGTTAGCATCATTGAGCTTGTTCTTTAAAGTCTTGGGGGAAGTACATTACCGATCCCATCACTATGATCTGAATCTAGTATTTGTGATCTTAATCTAGAACTCAGTTGAGTCAATTATAATATTAAATCGAATCTTACAACTAAAAAAAAATTAAAATATAGATCATACAAATCAAATTCATTTCGAATTTGAATACTTAAATTTAACAATAACTTCAATTGAAAAAAAAAAACTCTCACTTGACATGATCCTTCTGTCAGTTCTGTGTACAGAAGAGCATACGCATAGGATTTAGGAACTTACATGTGTTTTATGTCGTATATGGTGAGCCCTACAATTAATTACTTATTAGTTGAGATAAGCAGAGGAACAGTTTAAAAAACGACAACAAAGCCACTTGTGGTATCTGTCATTTTGTGAGTATCTTAGTAATATAATTCTTGAGATTAATCAAAGTCATCCCCGTCGGGACAAGATAATATTCTCAAAAAAAGTAAATAAAATTATACTAATAAAAATAAAATCTTGCAGTTTGATCTTAAGAAATTGACGTATCTTAAATTTGAATCCACGGCGTTGTGCCTAACCACATATCACATGCTTTTCTGCATCATCAGGCCTAACCTTCAACTGGAATTAAAATATATAAATTTTTTTAAGTAATTAAATACTTGGATCAACCTTGAACAACAGTGCAACATTGGCCAACCCATTTAATTAAACTAGACAACCTAATGTATAAGACTCTTATCAGATAAAGTCTAAAAAGAAATAAATATATGTAACATTATTCTCACAGGCAGGGAGATTATTTTTAGAATTTAAACTTGTAATTTATCATTTTTTGAAACTCACACTCTGGCCAACCCATTTGACTGGAATATATAAATTTTATGTAATTAATTACTTGGGATCAGTAAGAAAATGAGAAGATGATAAAAATCAGACACTTGATGAGTAGTAACTTGTGAGTCTCTTGATAAATAATTATAAGCAGAGGACAATAAGTTTCATCGTCAAGCAATTATACAAACTTGAGTTTTAAGAAGTAACTGTTTGAAAATTTTCCAATCGCAAGATGTTACTATAACCGATGAACTCAACTTCAAGCAACAGGGGACACCACAACTTGATCAAGGAAAGGGCCACAAAGAGATCCAAAGTCATCAACTCTGGTATGGTAGTAGGAACTGTAGAATGTGATTCTGGTTCTGGGTTCAATTGCTTTGAATCTGAAACTTGCAGTCTTGAATCCTCCCTTGCCAACAGAACTGTAAGGAACTTTAAGGGTATCTTTGGCGGCAAAAGCTTCAACCATCATCGATCCATGGCAGCCATTTTTGGCATCTCCGATGGCAAAAGTGAGGTTGTAGACTTTGTTTGGAACTGTTCTGATTATCTGAGCAATGGCACTTTCCCTGCCTGCAACAAGCTCCACTGCTCCATGTCCATATGGGACATTGAAGTGCCATGAGTCAATGAATTTCACAGCTTTGAGCGATTCAATGATCCAACCAGGAAGTGGAGACAAGAAATCTTGCTGCTTGGGAGGGAGAAGAACACCATTGGTTGAGTTGAATATAGGGAATGGACCTTCCTCAAAGCCTGAGTTTTTCACCAAATTGCCTGCAAAACACCAAACATGACAGTTTTAAACACACTTGACATGAGCAAAACAGAAATCCCAGAAAAATTTAATGTCTCAAACACACTTTAAAAGCTGAAAAACTTTATCCATGTGGCTGGCTGTGGTACATATTTGATTTCCAACTAGAGAGATTATTAGATTAACTCAGTCTATAAAAGATAGGTAGATTAAAACTAATCATAACAAGACATGTCAGCTTGTCAAAATTGGATTGATCTACTCATATTTCATAAACTAGAGTGGGTCCCTACATTTGCATAAAACCTAAAATGAGCCGCACTGACCACTGACTTCCATTGATATATTGATTTAAGCAGCAAGGACAAACTTGGGAAGTACTTGCAAATATGTGACAATGTGAATAACATCTGAGAGATTTTAGTATGGAAATAATTAAGTGAAAACTACTGTACAGTCCCATATAAGCAATATAATCATTAAAAAATCTCCCCAGTTGTCAATATACCATGACCTACTATTATTTCCATCGATGAACCTTGTCATTATCATACAACTTGCTTGTAAGACTTTTTAGTGATTAATTGTTTATATAGGACTGCTGCACATTAATGTTCCTAATAATCAATCTAAAAAGCATGACCTGAAATTTTAATGTGCTAAAAAGATCTATATAGACATGTATTTATTGAAACAAGAAACCAAAAATAACTCAAATTAGCTGCTGAAATCCAAACATGTTGCAATACTATAAAAGAAAGTTCACCATAAAAGGAAGTTCACGGTTTTGCTCAGATCAGAAGCATGCAAATTAGGTTTCATTACCTCTGGTAGGTCTTGGTGGGTAGAATTCTCTGATAGCAATGGCATCCAAGAGTGGTCCACAAGCAGGGTCTTCTTGAAATCCAGGGTTGTGGAATGTGACCTTGGCAGTGTTTGAAGAGGCCATGAATCCCCAAGCAATAACATCACCATTGAGACTGTAAAGCGTTTGCAAAGGCACATCACCACTATGTGGAGGCAGTGAGATTCTCAAGACCTCATCTTGAGCACAAGTCCTTGAGGCTCCCAGAATTAGGGCATAATATTGACCAGGCTTCACCTTAATGGTCTGAGAAATTGAAGCATCATTGCCAAGTCTCACAGCATGAACTCCATGACTCACAGGGAAGAACATCCCTCCGGGTTGTGGTCCCCCAGTGACATATTCTACCAAACCAGTGATCTCCCATTTTGGCAAGGCAAATTTCCCAATGAGTTTTGTTTTCTGCAGGTTTTTGGGGTCTGGCTTCTCTTCAAAGTTCCCATTTTGGAGATAAACTGCCAGTAGAAGAAAAAGTTTCAGATTCACAGTAACATAAAACTTCTAATCTTACCCACAAAGAGTAGAGTTCAGATACTAGACACACTCAGGAAGTGAGAATGAGAGTAGATATAGCAGAAAAGTGGAATCTATTTGAAGCCAAGAAAGTGCACAAGTTCAAACCAAGCACAATCTATTTTTTGTCAGCATAATGGAAAAGGTTCAAAGGGTTTTTCTTTTTAGTGTAGCAGTAGTAAGTCCATGAGACATTTCAACTAACACATCAGAGTCAGATAAACTCCATAACTACTTCGAGTGTAGACACTACACTGTTCACACTCTTAGTAAGAATGAGAAAGCATAAAGCGGAAAAATGAATAGATTTGAAAGTTTAGACATAGCAACATCAGAATGAAAGCAAATGTAGCTTAAGCTGAGCTGGTAAGTGAAAATGCAACAAGTGTTTCACATTTTCCCCAGAACCTTACCTTCTGCAACTCTGGGATGAACAGCAGCAAAAGCTGAAGCAGCAAGAAGCAAAGTCAAGCAGAGCACAAATGTGATTATGACTCCCATTTCCACTACCAAAAGGTCAGGGAAGAATAGGATTTTGGTGTTGGTGTGTTGGAGAATGGAGAAGGGCGTGAGGCTTTACTGTTTTATAGAGGGAAGGAAAAGTGGGATTATGAACAAAAGACTAGAAGCAAAAAACACGTTAAACAGCCCACATGGGCATAGAAGTTTCTTCCAGTTTTCTAACCGGGTTTTTCTCCATAATTCATGGTATCTTTGAAATTAAATTTGTGCTTTCCAGGTTACATTGTAACAGGATGGGACAGGACTTTTTGGTTCTTTTTTTTTTTTTTATCATAAATAATTTTTTTAATATTTCCTTTGGTGTGGTTGGTTTGAATTTTAATTGTTTTTTTTAAAATGTCGGTGGATTCAGATGGCCTCAACATCAATCTGATTATCTGACTGATCCTATGGAGGCACCGCAGGGAGCTCACTCGAGGTGATCCGGATCCTGTGTTACTATCATTAGGTGTAAGCGTTAAATGTTAATGTATCTACCAAATTACGTGTGAGAGTTGCCTTTTTTTTTTTTCCCTCTCGTAGTCCCTTGGGGCTCATGAGCAGAGCAAAAGAAATAGTAGAGCCAAACATAAATGCTAAAGTAATAAAATACTGCTTACCCAAAAAGTAATAAAATATTGAGTAAATAAAAAATTAGTGTTATTAAATTATGTTAAGGTTCTCCTCCTTGAAAAATATTTATTTTAATTTTAATATATAAATATAAAAATAATATAAATATTATACTATGATACACTTCATTGTAAATGTTTAATGATTGTGATGTGGCGATTGTGTAATTTCTTTACACAATTGAATACACTTTTAAACATTTCTATAGGTATTCCATAGGGTTAAATTAGTACTTTATGCCTGAATTTTTCATGCTTGTTTCAGGTTTATCCATTTCTACAAATTTTTTATGATACCAAATTGCAAGCTGTCATGGATAAAATAAGACATCCCAGTAAACCTTATGGATCAAAGGAGGATGATGTAGATGCTTTAAAGTCACTTTCAGCGGCAAAACTGACTGAGAGCCAATCTAAAGAACCATTTGCTACCATGATACTTCAGAATGTGGAAAAATCAGCACATGTAACGATTTGTTGCTAAGATATGGTTTAATTTGTTAGTATACGGTTCTAACTTCTGAGTTCTTTGTTCAACAGGAACCATCCAACCTAAGAGAACAGATACTTTGTAATTTTTCACCCGATAATTCATGTCCGATGGGAACTCAGTCGTCCACCGAGTCATCAAGAGGCGTCTAACAATCTGGATTGAAAGATGACTAATCATAGGATATGGTAACTTGCAAGGATTATTTTCTCTTTTTTCTAAAGATTATTTTCATCTAATATTACCCTTCACATTAAGCGCTGAGAATCTTCAGGTCGATATACCATTGTTTACACATGTTGATGACGTCTCATCCCGAGAATTGGAAAGCACAGCTGGTGCTGTTGTGCAGCAACCTTCAGAAAGTCCTAAGCCTGTTCTGTGTGGATGACATTTTGGATTTTCTGTTCCAGGAAGGATTATTTCAAATGGTCAGGACTATCATCCCAATAAATGTAACACTTAGCATGCTTCTGTGTTTACCCATGTATTGTATAGTTTTGAATTTTGATGAAGATGACTCTGCATGAGATACAGACAAGTAAAATATTTCCTGAAATAAAAATGATAGGCCAGGGTAATTGCTCTGTTTCAAGGACAAGAGAAGAAAGAATAATCCGTTAGTAAATAAAAGGATGCATCTTTGAACTCTCCCACTCATATCTTCTGAATATTTGTTAAACCAAAGTGATGTATAATTTGAACAAAAAATTATAATACATATAGGTTATGGAAACAACAAATCAAGTTGGAAGGGTTTCAGTTTCACCTTCCTTTGACAAGCCTTACAAATAAATGGCTCTACATTGTGAGGCCCTCCCCACGGGAAAGCAGCAGATGATGTCCACTTTCATGTCTCCTCTGTCTCTGTCAATGCAAGGAAATCCATTTACTATTTCTGCTGAAGATAGCAACCAGGGCAAGGACGAGGTTCCTACACAATCCATTGTTCAACAAAGTCTTCCTCTGGTACTCTTTCTTCCCTTAGTTTTAAAATTTAGAATAAAGCATTTTTACTTCATGTGATTTGCACATACGATTGTGGTTGACATCTATAACATGAAAAGATGGCTTAATCCAAGAAACTAGCCTTAGAACACTAGGAAGCTATTCAAGAATCAGTGAAACTAGCATTACAGTTAGAGTCGGTGATGATTGGTTGGTGTTTTTGTGGCAACCTTGATCAATCAGACAGTTTGTATAGTGAATCATAATTCTTCTTCTCAATGATTTGGTTCCAGCAGGAGGTGTCTCTTTTATTGACTTCCTTGCTCGTTATTCAGAGATGTTTACAAGTGTATATGTCGTTCTCTTTAGTCTCATATTCCCTCGGGTCATGTACCCAGAAAAAAAATATATTCCCTCTGGTCTCTCACCATTTGAAAGTGAGAATTTTGTAAAGATACCTAATGAAATTATAATTAGAAGAACATTTTGAGATGCACTCATGATTAGAGTAGTAATATGATGCTGAGCTTAATCATCTCCGAAACGAGTGAGTATTCAACATATTGAGAATTCTATAGATGTAACCATCCAAAAGACAATAAATAAAAATTGCGAAACGCCATGAAAATAACGATTGCAATGTAAAGACAATAGAAATGAATATAATTAAACAAATCTTCATAACTGTAATTTCGTCCTGCTTCTTTCAACATCGCTGTAATTCTTGAAGACATGCCATGCCTTTTTAAATTTAAGATCACTCAGCTCGCTTATCCTTGTGTCATCAATAAGATATTCGATACGGTTAGTACTTACCATCTCTTCTTGATATCACTTGCCAATTCTTTAGGTACCAGGGAAATGGAATTGAGAGAAAATTTTAACGAGTTGAATTTAAAAGAGTTGAATTTAAAAGAAAAGGATAAATAAGTTTATAAAATTTTAAAAAAAAATATATAAGGTAAAAAAGTACAAAAAAAAAAAAAACAATTAAAAACTTTCAACCCCATTGTGTCAATTTTTCTTCTCTCCTCTTCCTTTTCCATCATACCAAACAAACGTGGTTATTTGGTAGGAGAGATTTGCCGGGGGAATGGGAGAATTTTTCTTTTAAATTTGATTTAAAAAGTTAGAGATGTGGGGTTAAAATGGCATAAATTCATTTGCTTTTCTTCCAATGAAGGCCTCGTGCATGTTTAAATAATATATTGCTTCGTGATAACAAAATGTTACAAAGAAAAATTAAATTAAATGAAATTAAAAGATTTGATCTAAGAATGAATCCATCACATTAAATGCTTATTTTGTCACGAAATATAATTAGATATTTGTGGAAGCTATATGTCAATTATACTCTTACTAGTAAAGTTAAATTCATAGTTGTTTATTTTTTGTTTCAATACATAGGCATATACTTCTTTTAACCAAAATTACTTCTCTTTTTCTTAATGGAAAATAATATTTCTCTATTTATATATATCTTCATATTTTGACTATTTTGATAGGAAAGAGTATGAATAACTTGATATTTGAAGAGACTCTCACAACTTTATATGTTTACTCATTATTAGAAAATTAAAAAAAAATCCTTTTAAAAAGTAGAGTAGCTGGAGGAAGGAGAACAATTAATTTAACAGTTATAAAATTATTTTATATGTAGGGGTTTCCAATCCATTTAAGTGGTGATGTAGCCATTTTTTTATCGTAATAATTGGTTCAATCTAATTGGAATAATAATGACGTATAAAAAATTTAATGACGGGAAAATAATAGAAAAAATGTCTAGAAAATGATAAATATTAAAATAGGACTTTGTATTGATAATATTTGATTTATTGTCTGTAATAATTTTGCTTTAGAAGTTATCATTTTCTGTAGTATTTTTTGTCAATTTTTGACTAAAATATTAAAAAAATATTTAATTTAAATTCAAGGCAACGATATTTATTAAAATATTTTGATATCATATTAAAATTAATGTTATTTAAAATCTTTCATTTCTTGTAAGCTTTCGGATTTAATTGACATCTCATTTTGATACCCTTTCACTTACACAGTTCCTATTTTCCTTATCAAAAGAATTTTCCTAAGACATTGATTCAATTTTTTTTATGGCCATAAAAAACAATTAAAACTTTACACAATCAATAAAAAATTGATATTTATCACCGTCCCCGAATTCCTGTCATTAAAAAAAAGGTTGATGAAATTCTTAACATGTACAAAGCTCAATAGGGTTTTTTATTGTGTAAACTCAAACACATGTGGCATTTATAAAAGTTATCATGAATATTTTAAACCAATTCAATTAAGCATTGTCACGACATCAAATCCACAAAATATAAAAAGTCCATTTCACAATTTCACGTTTTCAAAACACAAAGAAACAATAACACTTGGAGGATAGAGAGTGATACATTTGAATGAGATTTCATTAGTTGTTCCTACTAGCTCTTGGAACTTTTGTCCTGACTATGAATGAAATTATAACTTATAGTGAGTGGTAAACATAAATACACTGATTCTATTGAAATGGATATCATAAGGAAACCGTTTTTCACCAAATCTCAACATCCGGGATGTGAGCAAGGCCTGGCCAATCAACACCTTCAAACTTTGGTCCATATCTTTCCTTTAAAGCAGAGCAACTGTAGACGCGAAAATGTTTCAAGGACGTGAGCCTCTTTACTGAGCTTGGAAGTGACGCCAAAGCGTTGCAATCTATAATAGATAACTCTTGCAATGATGTGAGGCTTCCCAAAGACTGTGGAAGTGATGCCAAAGCCTCGCAGTAGTTGATATATATATTTTGCAATGATGTGAGACTTCCTAAGGACTCTGGAAGTGATGACAAAGCCTTGCAGTAGCTGATAGATAGCTTTTGCAATGATGTGAGACTTTCTAAGCACATTGGAAGTGATGCCAAAGCATTACAAAAAGAGAGCGATAGCTGTTGCAGATTCATGAGTCTCCCTATCCACTCTGACAACCCTTTGCAACAAAATCCTTGTATATGTAGTTTTTTTATTGTGGGAGGCGGATCTAAAGCTTCTAAAATTTTCTCATCAGCACTATACTCAACTCCATCCCTAAAACCTTCATTTTCAAGCGTCCCCCAAGCCAAGAACAATGTTTCAAGATAAGGCATGTGAAGTAGAAACTTCGATGACTCAACCTCCTTCATATTCCTCCTCTGCCTCGCTAATCCTAAAATCTCCAATCCTCCCATTGACAACTTCATATCACACAACTCAGTTATCCTTGCACCGCCCCCGCCACAGCCGACTATAAATGTTGTCAGCATTTGAAGATCAGTCAAATATCCCAAACCGAATGGCATACATGTCAATCCATGACAACCATCCAATTCAAGATGTCTCAATCTTACCAATCTCTTCATATCTCTCGGCAATTCTTCTAAACTTGAACAACTATTAAGTCTTATGGTCAACAAGTTGTATAACTTGGTAATTCCTCGTGGGAGCTTCTCAAGACTATCATTCCCACTCAAATCAAGATATCTCAAATGCTTCAAGTCTCTTATACTCTCAGGAATTTTCAACTGTTGATTGCTAAGATCCAACACACGCAAGTATTTTGGAAGTGAAGTTTTAGGCCTGCAAATTAGACTGAAAAATCTTGACGAAGTGTGACTTGGGATAAATTTCCCCCGTCCTTTTAGCGACAAGATTGTTCTCACTTTTTTTGTCTTCACACTACCAGATAGAAACTTCCAAGCATTATCAAAATGACCCGACACATGACGAATCCGATCACCAAAGCTCTCCTTTTGTATCCTTTCACTTGTGATGATGTAACACTCCTTTTTAGTGATTGACTGTGCAAGATCGTGTATGAGGTCATGCATCTTACACCACTTTATGCCACCAAAATCATCTAGTGTGACATCTTGAAATAAGCATCTTGACAACAACTGCTCAAAGCACTCGTCACCAACATCTTCCAAGCACCTATTATGTGAGGGTTGAATGAACCCCTCAGCTATCCACAACTGAACGAGTGTTTTTCTCTCAATCTCATAATCTTTTGGAAAGAGAGAGCAAAATGCAAAGCAACTTTTCAAATGGGAGGGAAGATAATCATAACTAAGTTTAAGGATAGAGAAGATTTTGTTTCCGCCCTCATCGGAATCTATATTTGCAAGTTCATTATCCCTAAAATTTGACCAATCACGTACTCCCAACCTCTTTGTGAACAAGAGGCTACCAATAGTTCTTATTGCAAGGGGAACTCCAGCACATTTCCTCACAATATCCTTTCCAATATCTGCCAACTCTTGATTATCAGGTCCTTTCCCATCCCGAAAAGCCACTCTGCAAAATAGCTTCCAAGAGTTTTCAAAATCCAAATCATCTAACTTAATTGGTTCAAGTGTGCCCATTATTTGTGCCACTGTGTCACTACGCGTGGTCACAATAATCATGCTTCCCTTCTTTCCTCCCCTCAAAAGCTCTTCCAATTTATGCCATTCCTCACCGTCCTCATTCCACACATCGTCCAACACAAGCAAAAAATGTTTCCCCTCAAGTGTTGCCCTTAAACGCTGTGCCACGTCCTCCATCGTACCACATTCCTTCTCAATGATGTTTTGAGCTATCCTCTTAATGTTAAATTCATCAGACACACAAACCCACCTCAGGAACTCAAAATGCTTTTTGACAGCCTCAACATTAAAGACTTGTTGAGCAAGTGTCGTCTTCCCCAATCCTCCAATCCCAACTATGGCTACTACCGAAACGTTATTTTTCACATTGGGAGGGTTTAAAAGGATATCAACAAGATGCATCCTTTCTTTGTCTCTCCCAATAACATCTTCCTCCGACACAGACGAGTAGGTTTCCCTCCCGTCATAAGACTTAGTGGAAGCATTGGAGGAAGAGCTTTGAATCAAATTCAATTTGTTCATATCATTGAAAATGACATCAAGTTTCTTATTGATGGCCTTGATTCCACGACCCATTTTAGCAGCACAAACAATTCGATTGGATTTGGACAAGAATATACGTACCTTCTTTGCCCTTTTGCCTTTGGTCATCACTTTCCTTGCAAGCTCATCGGCTGAGCAGGCATCCAACAAGTCTTCTGCATCGAGCAGCACATCTTTCAGCTTCTCTAGCCAATCATTGATCAGATGACTTTTCGTGGACTTTGTCTCAGCATCAAGGAGTACGGCTTTGATTGCAGTGACCATGCTCTTCATGCTCTCCAAATCATCTTGGAAGTTGGAAATGAGCTCAAGCTCTTTGGAAGCCGAAGAGACCAGTAGCCCAATGACTTTCTCAGCGATGGCTTCCATTGATTAATTTGATGGCAAGTGAAATTGATGGGGGTATGTATGAGGAGAGTAATATGAATAATTTTTGGGTGATATATGTGATGACGTACATACCAGAACGTAGCATATACATATAGACTTGTTTTGGAGGCTTCATGAGAGCAAAAGAATATTTGCCGCTTCTGTCATTCAACAAAGCTAAGAACCAAACTCTTTTCTCCAATTATAATAAATAATTGATGCAAGGCTGTTAGTTAGAGAGAAAAGAATAAAATGATTCTCATGTCTGCTTTAAGATTTATGAATTTTGGACTTTTTTAATTACTCCAACAGAAAACGCCAAAATTACAATAACATTTCTAATGGGAATGTTACGTTATTGGAAAACAGACAGTTAATTGATTACTTGCATTGTAAAACAAGTTGACTTGCAAGGAAAGTAGAAGTTAGTTCTATAAAACCAGTAATGGGGATTGGATTAGGTAGAAAGAAAAGAACAGAGATGCTTTCTTTGTATTTCTCACAGTGAAAAAAGTGGGGACAAATATAATTGCGTATCTCATTCGAGTAGAATTGCATAAATTCTGATACTTGTCTTGCCCATGCATGCAAGTTTCAGACATTTTAATGATTGAAAAATGATTCAAAAATAAAATATTAGACATTCGCTGAGAGAGCTACTCTATTAAACCTCTATGACAAGTCACCTCTAAACTTTTGATTAAAATTGAGAAAAAGTCGTTGACTCATTAATTTTGTTGGAAAATAAAAATGTTTTCCAACTTTAATGGTGCATAAAAGAAATAGATTTATACTATGGCCGGCCCATGCATCAAATTCGTTCTAGTGTGACATAGCATATCATTTATACTCTTCCTATTAAATTATTCAAATCAAATTCTATTACTTCATTACTAGTAAATTATTCAAATCAAATCAAATTCTATTAGGACTATTTTGAAACTGCTGTGAAAAATGATTTTAATGATAATTATAAAAAAAATTTACTTTGTTTTATAAAATTTCAAAGACGTTTAATGGGCAATTTTTATAAAAAAAAAAAAATAGGGCCACAAAAAGAATATTTGTTTAACATAGGTTTTACCAAAAAGCGTCATAAAAAAAGCTTTTTATGGTGTTTTTTTGTAAACCCATAGTTAAAAATAAAATTTTAACAATTTAATTATGAAAATATTATTACTTTTTTTATATTAATTTTTCATTTAACCGTTTTAAATTAATATCGTTAAAACTATATTTTTTAATAGTGTTTGTTCATTTTTCCCTATTACATAGGCATATTATATTCTATATGAAAATACTTCACTTTTTTATGGAAAATAATACATCCTCTTTTTATAATATCTTCATATTTTGACTATTATTATGGGAAAGAGTATGTATTAACTTGATACTTGTGACTAAAGTAGAGTTTTACCTGTAAAACATTATTAGTTGAATCCAATCATGTCTTCTTCTTTTTTTTTTTTATTTAATAAAGGGAATCTGTAAGCTAGTTTGGAATTAAAACTAATCCTTTGAGGTTTTGGGCACAAATAATTTTTATTACTTTTAATAAATGTAATTCTCAACATTTAACCTTAGTTTTCTGAGGTGCCTCTGCTTACTACGTACCTCAACCTCATTAATCAAAAATAAGAATTTTTTTATGCGTTTTTTTAATCAAATATTCAAAAGCTTTGCTTAAAATCAGTTGATATTATATTAAGATTAATATTGTTTACAATCTTCGATATAAAACTTGGTTTGATTTGGTGAAGAATAAGTTTACCTCTTTGGCCGTCTTGTTTTCAGTCGTGACTCGTCCTCTCAGAGTTTCAGCAGATAAATCATCAAACGCATCATCGGGGTCAAGAAGGACAGAATTTTGTGGTGATAATTTCAACTGACGTGAAATGGGATCTATATATATATATATATGTGTGTGTGTGTGTGTGTGTGTGTGTGTGTGTGTGTGTGTGTGTGTGTGTGGTTTGTGCTCTTCATTTAGTGGAAGGGGCTGGGTGGCATCACGGGAACATATTTGGTGGCGTTGACTAGCAAAGCAATGACATTAATTAATTAATTGATTGATTAAATTTGGAAAACAATGGGAGGAGAGGAACCTAACATGCATTTTAATACCCGTCTCTAGGTCCTAATCATACTATTCATCACTGTCTCACATCAAATCATCAAAACTCTAATTAATTATATATTTAATTAGCAACAAAATATTACCATAACCCCAAAAAATTATATATTCTTTTGGTCTTTTGCGAAAAGAGAAACTAGAATTTTGGAAGAAAATACCATAACCCCCAAAAAATTATGGTTTTGTTCCTGTGATTTACAGAATATTAATGTGTGTTTAATATTAAATCAACTTAACAATAAATGAATCTTTCCATAACAATATTCATCAACAACTTGAATCCTACATTTCATCCTTTAAATTATATGTGGATGATGATCAGGAATAGAATATTGGAATTATTAGATAGTATATAGATTTTAAAGCAAATTAAAAATGGGGTTGCAGTTGAAGTCAGGAACTATGGAAGTTTCGTTTGTCAGCATCGTTGTTCACATGCTGCTGAAACTTTGTCCTCTTATTCTTCAATTAATTATTTGGTTCCAGAAAGGAGGTGTCTCTTTCATTCACTTCATTGCTCGTTCATTAATCAGAGCTGTTTATATGTATACACTCCCCTCATAGTCCCTCTTGTCTCCAATTGAAAGTGAGCATTTTGTAAACATGACTCTTTCTAGAATGAAATTGTAATTACAACATTTTGAGATGCACTCATGACTGGAAAAGTAATACGATGCTGAGCTCAATCATCTCATGTATGAGCGAGCGAGTATTCAACATGTTAAGAATTCTATATACAGCTCGATTCCTCCAAAAGCCAATAAATAAAGACTGCAAGACATCATGGAAAAAAAAAAACTGCAGTGTAAGAACAACAGAAATGAATGTAAAACCAGTGTTTTCGTTTCAATTGAGGGATTTATTAGTTGAATACCATGACCACCTTCAATCATTGTCTCTTCAATTAAGCAATTTCATGTGGCCATAAAAAATTAAACAATTCGAACCACAGCTTTGAAGATCATATATATATATAATGCACAAGAAAAATCCAGTTGACTTAAATATAGCAGAAATAAAATTTGGACTTGATCAACAAAATACAAAGAATTGGTGTCCATCAAGAAGCATCAGCAATTAACATCTTTGATTGAAACACGTAACATAATTGTTGCTACTGGCATTTGGAATTTGTGCCCTGAATATCAATGAAATTAAAGTTTACAGTGAGTGGTCCTGAACCAACTATATTGAAACTATCCATGAGGAGAAGAATGGAGTTAAAGGTAAACGTAAATACCCTTATTTTGTTGAAATGGACCATAAGGAAACCGTTGTTCACAAAATACTAACATATGGTATGTGAGCAAGTCCTGGCAATCCACATCTTCAAAATTTGGTCTATATCTTTTTGTTAAAGCAAAGCAACCATGGACGATAAGACGTTGAAGGGATGTGAGGCTCTCTACGGAGTTTGGAAGTGACGCCAAAGCCTGCAATTCATAATAGATAGCTTTTGCATTGATGTAAGACTTTCCAAAGACTCTGGAAGTGATGCTAAAGCCCTACAATTCATAATAGATAGCTCTTGCAATGATGTGAGACTTCCCAAAGACACTGGAAGTGAAGCCAAAGCCTTACAGTTGTCAATAGATAGCTTTTGCAATGATGTGAGACTTCCCATGGATGGACTCTGCAAGTGATGCCAAAGCCTCGCAGTTGATGATAGAGAGCTCTTACAATGATGTGAGGCCTCCTAAAGACTCTGGAAGTGATGCCAAAGCCACGCAATCCCTAATAGATAGTTTTTACAATGATGTGAGACTTTCCAAGGACTGTGGAAGTGATGCCAAAGCCTTGCAGTTACAAATAGTTAGCTTTTACAATGATGTGAGACTTCCCAAGGACTCTGGAAGTGATGTCAAAGCCTCGCAGTTGTCGATAAATAGCTTTTGCAATGATGTGAGACTTCCCAAGGACTCTGGAAATGATGTCAAAGACCCGCAGCCGTCAATAAATAGCTCTTGCAATGATGTGAGACTTCCCAAGGACTGTGGAAGTGATGCCAAAGCCTTGCATTCACCAATAGAAAGCTCTTGCAATGATGTGAGACTTCCCATGGACTCCGGAAGTGATGCCAAAGCCTTGCAATGCCAAATAGATAGCTTTCGTAATGATGTGAGACTTCCCGAGGACTCTGGAAATGATGTCAAAGGCCCGCAGCCGTCAATAAATAGCTCTTGCAATGATGTGAGACTTCCCAAGGACTGTGGAAGTGATGCCAAAGCCTTGCAGTTCCAAATAGAAAGCTTTTGCAATGATGTGAGACTTCCCATGGAATCCGGAAGTGATGCCAAAGCCTTGCAATGCCAAATAGATAGATTTCGTAATGATGTGAGACTTCCCAAGAATTCTGAAAGTGATGACAAAGCCTCACAGTTGGAAATAGTTAGCTGTTGCAATGATGTGAGACTTCCCAAGGACTGTGGAAGTGATGCCAAAGCATTGCAAAAAGAGAGCGATAGATGTTGCAGATTCATGAGTCTCCCTATCCACTCTGACAACCCTCCACAAAATCCTCGTATACGTAGTGCTTTGATTGTGGGAGGCGGCTCTAAAGCTTCTAAAATTTTCTCATCAGCACTATACTCAACTCCATCCCTAAAACCTTCATTTTCAAGCGTCCCCCAAGCCAAGCTCAATTTTGCAAGATAAGGCATGTGAAGTAGAAACTTCGATGACTCAACCTCCTTCATATTACTCCTCTGCCTTGCTAATCCTCTAATCTCCAATCCTCCCATTGACAACTTCATATCACACAACTCAGTTATCCTTGCACCGCCGCCACCAGTTACTACAAATGTTGTCAGCATTTGGAGATCAGTCAAACATCCCAAACCGTAGGCATACATGTCAATCCATAACCACCATCCAATTCAAGATGTCTCAATCTTACCAATCTCTTCATATCTCTCGGCAATTCTTCTAAACTTTGACAATAATTGAGTTTTAGGGTCAACAAGTTGTACAACTTCGTAATTCCTCGTGAGAGCTTCTTCAGACTATCATTCCCACTTAAATCAAGATATCTCAAATGCTTCAAGTCTCCTATACTCTCAGGAATTTCCAACTGTCGATTGCTAAGATCCAACACACGCAAGTATTTTGGAAGTGAAGTTTTAGACCCGCAAATTAGACCAAAAAATCTTGACGAAGTGTGTCTTGGGATAAATTCCCAATGTCCTTTTAGCGACAAGATTGTTCTCAGTTTTTTTGTCTTGACATTACCAGATGGAAACCTCCAAGTACAGCCAACATGACTTGACACATGACGAATCCCATCACCGAAGCTCTCCTCTTGTATCCTTTCACTTGTGACAATGTGACACTCATTTCTAGTGATTGACCGTGCATGATCATGTATGAGGTCATGCATCTTACACCACTTTATGTCACCAGAATCATCTAGCCTCACATCTTGAAACAAGCACCTTGACAATAACCGCTCGAAGTACTTATCACCAACATCTTCCAAGCGCCTATTATGTAAGGGTTGAATGAACCCCTCCGCTATCCACATCTGAATGAGTGTTTCTCTCAGGTATTGTTTGGTATGGGGAAAGGGGAGGGGAGGGGAGAGGAGGGATTTTGCTCCCCTCCCCTTGTTTGGCTCCAAAAAATATTTAGTAGGAGAGGGAAAATTTTTTTCTCTCCCCTCCTCAACTTTGCCTCCCCTCCTCTAAATTTGGGGGAATTTAGAGGGGAGGGATAAAATTATTATTTTATAATATTAATATACCCATAATTTTTTAATATCTCAATATTATCCCTATATTATATTTTATTAAAATATTTTATAAAATAATATAAGATAAATTTATTTATATAAAAATATTTTTCTTCCTTTTCCTTCCTGAAGCAAACAAGGTAATATAAAAATCCCTCCCCTCCTCTCTCTTAATCTTAATCCAAACAAGGTAATAATAAAATCCCTCTCCTTCTCTTCTTTCCCTTTTCCTCTATTAAAATCCTTCCCCTCCCCTTCCCTCTATTGAGCGAAACATACCCTCAATCTCATAATCTTTTGGAAACAGAGAGCAAAATGCAAAGCAACTTTTCAAATGGGAGGGAAGATGATCATAACTAATTTTAAGGATAGAGAAGATTTTGTTTCCGCCCTCGTCGGAATCTATATTTGCGAGTTCATTATCCCTAAAATTTGACCATTCAGTCACTGCCAACTTTTTTGTGAACAAGACGCTACCAGTAGTTCTTATTGCAAGCGGAACCCCAGAACATTTCCTCGCAATATCCTTTCCGATACGAACCAACTCTTGATTATCAGGTTCTTTCCCATCCCGAAAAGCCACTCTACGAAATAGCTTCCAAGAGTTATCTTCATCCAAATCTCTTAAGGAAAGAGGCTGATCATGATCATGTGTGCGCATTGTTTCCGCCACTTCCATAATACGTGTAGTAACAATGACCATACTTCCTTTTTTTCCACCCTTCAACAAGTTTTCTAATATAAGCCATTCCCCACGATTCTTAATATTCCAGACATCATCTAACACAAGTAGAAAAAGTTTCCCCTCAAATTGTTATCTTAGTTCCTGGCCTACTTGATGCCTCCTAGTAGTTGTTACCTGCTCCATAATATTTCGAGCTAACATGGTATTGCTAAGTGCCTGGGATTCATCAGACACACAGACCCACATCTTAAGCTCAAAATGATTTTGGACAGTGGCATCATTATACACTTGTTGAGCAAGTGCTGTTTTACCCGATCCTCCAATCCCAACTATGGGAATCACTGAAACTCCATACTTCTTCGCATCAGGGTTTAAAAGGGTTCTAACAAGATATTCCCTTTCCTCACCTCTCCTTACAACATGTTGTTCTCTCAAATCAGGGTCGGCTCGTCTCCATTCATTAGACTCAATAGAAGAGCTCTCTTGCAATTTGGGCGGATTCCTCTCATCATAAATGTCGTCTAGTTTCTTCCTAATTGCCCTGATTTTACGACCCATTTTATGAGCGCAAACAATTCGGTTGGATTTGGAGAAGAATATGCGTACCTCCTTCGCCATTTTATCTTTGGTCATCACTTCCCTTTCTAGCTCCTCAGCGAGGTAGGCATCCAACAAGTCTTCTGCGTCAAGCAGCATATCTCTCAGCTTCTCCAACCAATCTTTGATCGCTGCACTTTTGCTGGCCTTTGTCTATGCATCACGAAGCAGGGCTCTGATTCCAGTGACCTTCCTCTTCATCGTCTCCAGATCATCTTGGAAGTTGCAGAGAAGTTCAAGCTCTTTGGCAGCTAAAGAGCCCATTAGCCCGATGAATCTATCAGCAATGGCTTCCATTGATTCGATGGCAAATTCAATGGGTCCGTATGAGGAGAGTTATATGAATGATTGTTGGAGATATGCGTGGATGCGCCTCCCTCAGCGTAGTGTAGATATAGCCTTTGTTGGATGCTTCATAGGGTGCTGAAAGCTGAAGAATATTCGGTGGAAGCAAAAGAATATTCGCATCAGTCATTCAACAATCGTAAAGTCAAATTCTCACATGAGCATGTTCGACAACCCGCCAAATTGCTCAAAATTGAAGTTTCCGAATTTTTTAAAATAAATAATTATATTTATTTAAATATATTTTTAAATTAAACTATAATTTAAAAGTAATATTTTAGATAAATTAATCAAAGTAGTTTATAAAATAGTAAAAAAGCTTATAAACTAACCAATTATTATATTATCTGTATTTTTTATTATACCCTCTCTCATATTTTTTCTTATACCCCCTCTCATTTTTCTTACATTTTCTTATACTCTCTCTTATTTTTTTATACTCTCTCTCTTCTCTTATTTTATTTATTATCTCTCCTTATTTAATACCTATATATTTTTTTGTAATTTACTAATAATAAAAATATTTCTAAAAATAACTATCTAAATACTCATTTATTTAAAATTATTTTTTTTCATAAACTCTTCTTTAAAAACTTTTTTCTATAAATTATTTTAAAAAAAATTATAAGTCTATTTCTAAAATTTTATTCAAATTGGCTTATAGTATCTTTAAAATCACATTTGCGCTTTCGACTTAGTGCCTGCTTGGAAAGTGTAGTTTAAAAATTAATTTTGAGTAAAATCTCGATTTAGAAAAATTTGACACAAGCAGTTATTTTTATCTAGAATTGATTTTGGTTAAAACCTGAAACAAACAGTCATTTTTGTCTAAAATTAATTTTAGCCAAAACCATAGTTTTGAATAAGCTACTGAAAATATATTTTGGCCAAAACCTGAAACAAATAGCCATTTTTGTCTAGAATTAATTTTAACCAAAACCATGGTTTTGAATAAGTTACTGAAAATAGATTTTGGAATAGTAAAAGAGCTTATAGATTATCCAATTACTATTTTACCCCTACTTTTTCTTATATAATCTCTTATCTCTCTCCTCTCTCCTCTTCACACTATCTCCTCTTTCCTCTCTCTTCTCTCTTATTTATTCTCTATCATCTCTCATCTCTTATATTTTAATCAACTTATACTCTTTTTAGTAATTTATTAATATAAAAAGTGATTCTACTACTAATCATCTAAATATCTCTATTTTCAAAATCTATTATTCTCAAAATCTATTATCTAAAATTTATTTTTCTTTAAATCTATTCTTTAAACCTAATCCAAATACACTCATACACTGTAATAGGATGAGACATGACTTTCTCGTTCTTTTCTTTCATAAATCATTTTTTTAATATTGCCCTTATTGTGGTTGGTTTGATTTTTAATTTTTTTTTCTAATGTCGGTGGATGGAGCCAAGTGCTTTTGGTGCAGTGTGTGGAAAGTGCCCTCGTAGATTGATCCTATGAAGGCATCGCAGGGATATCACTTGAGGTGATCCGGATCCTGTGTATCTTTAGTGGGGGCGTTAAATGTTACTGTATCTACCAAATTAGGGGTGAGAGTTGCCCCCTTATTTTTCCCCTCACTCTTGTAGTACCCTTGGGGCTCATGAGTAGAGAAAAATGAAATAGTAGAGCTGAACAAAAATGCTAAAGTAATAAAATACTGCTTACCCAAAAAGTAATAAAATATTGAGTAAATCAGCAATTAGTGTTACTAAATTCTGTTAAGGTCTACTTCTTGAAAAATATTTATTTTAATTTTAATATACCAATATAAAAATATTATAAATACTATACTATCTATCCATCTGAATAATTTGAGTTATTTTGGACCCTTCCTAAAATTACGGGGAATGATATAGTTACGTAAGGAAAATCACTAGATATGGACAATAAAATTTCTATGACTATTTTGAAGTTTAAAGAATGGGTTTTATTTTATGATAAATTAAATTGTAGTTGAGTATTTCTCATAATTCAATATGAACAAGCTTTTTGACCATTTAGCCTTCAATCCAGCAATGAAATCCAGCACCTAAAATGCATATATGGGTAGTTTGCTTTACCAATAATTACACTAAATATGCACTTTGATTTCTATGGGTCCCCTTAAATAAGAGTTTTAAAAAAAGTTTATGAAATTTTTTTTTATAATTTTTAGAAAATAATTATTAGAAAAGAGCTTATAAAAAAATAATTTTAAATAAACGAGTATTTAGATATTTATTTTCAGAAGTACTTTTATTATTAATAAATTATAAAAAAATATATTATTAAATATAGGAGAGAGAAGAGATAAGAGGTGAGAGATAAGAGATAGTATAGAAAAGACATGAGAGATGAGAGATGGTGTAGAGGAGAGAGTAGAGATGAGAGAGGGTGTATAAAATAAATGATAGAATAGAGGGGATGTAAGAAAAAATATAAGAGAATAGAGATAGTGTAAGAAAAAGTAGGAGAGAGGATAGAGGATGTAAGAAAAAGTAGAGGTAATATAGTAATTTGTTAATCCATTATCTCTTTTAATATTTTATAAACTACTATGACTAACTTATCTAAAACCTTGATTTTAAACCATAATTTAGTCTAAAAGTCTTTTTGAATAAATATAGTTATTTGTTTTAAAATTTTCTTAAAACCTAAGTTTTGGCAAAACTAAGATTTAAATATAAGTTTAGGTATTTACTAAATACCCACTATATCAATTTTTTATTTCAAAAAAAATGAAATGAATTTTCTTATAAAATTATTCACCTAAAAATTGCATATGAAATAATGATTATATTGAAGTTATAATTATTAGTATTTTTACAACTAATATTCTTAAAAAATAATTTTAAAAACTAATATTTGAAGTTATATATTATTAATTTAATTTTTTTAGAAAAATAAAAAAAAATGAGTTCTAGGATTTTTTCAGTCATAAAAGTATTATTTATTTTATTTTATTTGACTATATATCACGAAGTGAAAGGTAGATGGAAAAATTAGGAGGAAAAAGCAATTGAATTGAATGGAAATGTGGGGGCAGACTGGAAGAAGGTAACGAGAGCATGTGGGTGTGGGGCTTGGAAATCAGATATTCCCAGACACCGTACCAAAAGCAAGAAGGTAACAAGAGCATGTGGGTGTGGGGCTTGCAAATCAGATATTCCCAGACACCGTACCAAAAGCACTTGGCTCCATCTGAATCCACCGACATTAAAAAAAAAAAATTAAAATTCAAAACAACCACAATAAGGGAAATATTAAAAAATTGATTTATGAAAGAAAAGGACCAGAAAGTCCTGTCCCATCCTATTAGTGTAAGCGGAAGGTGCAAAAGTGATTTCAAAGATACTAATCATACTATACAGCATATGATTTTAAAAAAGGTGCTTCAAGAAAAAAAAAGGATTTTTGGGGTAATTTTTTTTTTAAAAACCATTTAAAAAAGAGTTTATAAAAAAATATTTTAAATAAATAAATATTTAAATAGTTATTTTTAAAAGTATTTTTATTATTGATAAATTATGAAAAATAGTATGATTATTAAATATAGGAAAGAGGAGAAATAAGATATAAGAGATGAGAAAAGAGAGAGGGTGTAGAAAAAAAATAAAAAATGAGAGAGTGTAGAAGAGAGATAAAAAGGAGAGAGGGTATAGAAAAGAAAGGAAAGAGTATGTAGAAAATATAAGAGAAAATAGAGAATGTGTAAGAGATATGAGAGAGAATGTGTAGAAAAGAGAAGAGAGATAAGAGAAGGTGTAAGAGATATGAGAGAGAATGTGTAGAAAAGAGAAGAGAGATAAAAGAAGGTGTAAAAGAGATAGGACAGATGGTATACGAAAAAATAGAAATAATATAATAATTAGTTAGTCTATAAACTCTTTTACTATTTTATAAGTTACTCTAACTAATTTATTTAAAATTTTAATTTTATACTATTGTTTGATCTAAAAATCTTTTAAAATAAATATAATTTTTTATTTTAAATTTTTTTAATACTTAAATTTTATCTAAAATTAAATTTAAAATATACGTTTGGGATATTTCCAAAAACACCCACGATGATTAGAAAAACCCGGTGAGAAAACTGTAAGAAACTTCTATATAAAGAGGAAAAGAATTTGACTTTATTGTTGTTGAATGACAGATGCATGGAATATTCTTTTGCTTCCAACAATCATTCATATAAATCTCTCCTCATACAGACCCATTGAATTTTCCATCTAATCAATGGAAGCCATTGCTGATAGATTCATCGGGCTAGTGAGCTCTTTAGCAACGAAAGAACTTGAGCTTCTCTGCAACTTCCAAGATGATCTGGAGACGATGAAGAGGAAGGTCGCTGGAATCAGAGCCCTGCTTCGTGATGCAGAGACAAAGGCCAGAAAAAGTGAAGCTATCAATGATTGGTTGGAGAAGCTAAGAGATATGCTGCTTGACGCAGAAGACTTGTTGGATGCCTACCTAGCTGAGGAGCTAGAAAGGGAAGTGATGACCAAAGATAAAACGGCGAAGGAGGTACGCATTTTCAATTGGCAAGAGACAAGAGGGACTATGAGGGGAGTATATACATATAAACAGCTCTGATTAACGAAACGAGCAATGAAGTGAATGAGAGACACCTTCTTGCTGGAACCAAATCATTAATTGAAGAAGATGAGGACAAAGAAGACGACAAAGATTCATTTATTGTTAAGTTGATTTAATATTAAATAATAAATACACATTAATATTCTGTAAATCACAGGGGAAAAACCATAATTTTTGGGGGGTTATGGTATTTTCTTCCAATATTCTAGTTTCTCTTTTCGCACAAGACCAAAAGAAGCTCAGTTTCTTTTCCGTTGGACTTGGAAGAGCTCCCGCCTTCCTACCCCTCCTCCTCCCCAAAAATGAGGTTTTGTCGTTGGAGATTTTTAATTAAAATATTTCTAAATTGTTTTAAAGATAAAGAAGGCAATATTTTGATTGTAGATAGTGATATTAAAGAATAGTGAGAGATATATTTTTATAAATTGTTTAATGACAAGGGAGGAGGGTCGGGTTATGAGCTAGAGGATTTAACAGGAGAAGTTGAATCAAATTTGACATTTTACCATAAGATCCGTGTTGGTGAGGTTAAAGAGGCGCTTAAGAAAATAGAAAATGATAAAGCTATTGGATCTGATGGTATTTCTATTGAAGTTTAGAAGTGTTTAGGTGAAATGGGGGTGGTGTGGCTTGCTAAACTTTTTAATGTGATATTAAGTTCTAAGAAAATGCCGGATGAATAGAGGAAAAGTACTTTAGTTTCTATTTATAAAAATAAAGGGGATATTCAAAATTGTGCAAATTACAGGGGGATAAAGCTTATGAGTCACACTATGAAGTTGTGGGAAAAGGTAATTGAACACAGGTTGAGATTAGAGACTGATATTACTAAGAATCAGTGTGGTTTCATGCCAAGTAGGTCTACAATAGAGGCGATTTATTTATTAAGGGGGTTAATGGAAAGGTACCGGATTAAAAGAAGAGACTTGCATATGGTCTTCATTGACTTAGAAAAAACATATGATCGAGTGTCAAGAGAGGTGCATTGGAAAGCTTTGGAAAAGAAAGGTGTACGTGTGGCATATATCAAGGCAATAAAAGATATGTATGAGGGGGTAACAACTACTGTAAGAACGTCTGGGGGCGAAACAAAGGATTTTTCCATAAGGATTGGTCTATATCAGGGATCAGCCTTGAGTCCTTATTTATTTAATCTAGTAGTGGATGTTCTAACTAAGCCTATTCAAGAAGAAATCCCTAAGTGCATGCTTTTTGCGGACGATATAGTTCTTGTGGCGGAGTCAAGAGAAGAGATTAATTTTAAACTTGAGTTATGGAGAAATACTTTAGAGTTGAAGGGTTTTCGTCTAAGTAGAAGTAAGACGGAATATATGCATTGTAACTTTGATAAGAGACAAGTTAGAAGTACCTTGGAGGTCAGATTGGGAAATCAAGTTATTCCACAAATAGATAAGTTCAAATATTTGGGATCAATAATACAGAAGGACGGTGAAATTTTGGAGGATGTTAATCATAGAATTCAGGCCGATTGGTTTAAATGGAGAAAGGCTACTGGGGTTATATGTGATCGGAAAATACCAGATAAAATAAAAAGAAAGTTTTATCGCACTGCTATAAGACCAGCAATGCTTTATGGAAGTAAATGCTGGGCTTTAAAAGGACAGCAAGAGCATAAAATTGGGGTAGCTGAGATGAGGATGTTGAGATGGATGTGTGGGCATACAAGAAAATATAAGATTCATAATGAACATATATGGGGAAGAGTTGGAGTGACACCTATTGAAGAGAAAATGGTAGAAAACCGTCTTAGGTGGTTTGGACACGTACAAAGAAGGCCAAGAGATGCGCCGGTGAAGAGGGTGGATCAAATAGTATAGACACCGGTTAAAAGGGATAAAGGAAGGCCAAAGAGAACGCTCAAAGAGGTCATTGAACGGGATCTCCTGGTCAATAACCTATCCAAGGATTTAGTTTTCGATAGAGCACAATGGCATCGTATGATCCATGTAACCGACCCCATTTAATGGGATAAGGCTTGTTGTTGTTGTATTTCCAATAAATATTACTATAATTAATATTGAATTCTTAAATTGTTTTTAAAATCTCCCCCTTTTCTTCCATCTAATTAAGCCGAATCTCATTTTATCTAAAGAAATATAGACTAACATACTTAAATTATAAATATAATTGTATTTATAAAGGAATTTTTATGCCACTAAATTAGAAGACCATTAGCAAAAAAAAAAAAACATTCATACTTCTATCATCATTTGTTTGGTTTTGATAGGATGGGAGGATTTTAAGTTGGGAAATTTGGAGGGTGGAAGGAGTTGGGAGTATATGTATATATAGAAACAACTTTAACTTAACTGTATATACGTGTTTCAGTTGTTGGTGTTTGTCATAATATCATGTGAGGGTGGGGGCCCTTCCACTTAATGAAGAGCACAAAACAGATATATATCCCATTTCTTACCATTTTCTCGTCAGTTGAAATTATCACCACAAAATCCTCTATCTACGTTCAATGGTTCAAAGACCGTTTCTTGACCCCAATGATGTGTTTGATGATTTATCTGCTGAAGCTCTGAGATGACGAGTCATGACTGAAAACAAGACGGCCTAAGAGACAAACTTACTCTTCACCAAATCAGGCCAAGTTTGGTATCGAAGATTTTAAACAAAATCTTAATATAATATCAAAGGATTTTAAGCAAAGCTTTTGAATATTTGAGAAAAAGGCATTAAAAATGCCTAATTTTCATTAATGAGGTTGAAGTATGTAGTAATCAGTCTCATTTCAAAAATACAAGTTTGAATCTTGAAAATTGTATTTATTAAAAGAGATAAAAAATTTTATGTTCTAAATAACAAAAAGATTAGTTTCAACTTCAAAATAGTTTAGACATTCTCTCTATTAAATTAAAAAAAAAAAGACATAATTAGATTCAACCAATTATTTTTTATAGGTAAAACTCTACCTTAGTCACCAGTGTCAAGTTAATATCCCATCAAAATAGTCAAGATAGGAAGATA
Source organism: Leucaena leucocephala (assembly GCA_037074615.1). Lineage (NCBI taxonomy): Eukaryota > Viridiplantae > Streptophyta > Magnoliopsida > Fabales > Fabaceae > Leucaena > Leucaena leucocephala. Next base: position 3,217,346 of record CM073525.1, read on the forward strand.
TTATAAAATGAGATTGCTTTATTTTCCATAGAAAAAATGAAGTATTTTCAGATAGAATATAATATATCTATGTATAGGAAAAATTGAACAAACACTATTAGACAAAATATAGCTTTTCAGGAAGCTATTTTAAGTCGATTAGAGGAGAAAATACAATGAAAAAATGTGGTCGTATTTTTATAATAAAATTCTTAAAAATTTATTTTTAATGGGGGTTTTATAAAATATTGTAATAAGAAGTTCTTTTTACCGCATTTTTTTTATAAAACTGGCATTAAAAAAGGAAACTTTTATGGCTTGTTTTTACAAAAGCCTCCCACTATAAGTTTTTCAAATTTTATAATTTTATTACGATGAACAGTTTTATAGTCAATTAATTATACTGCACTGAAGACCTCAACAACAATAACAACAACAACTAAATATCAGTAATTTTCTCTAATTTTCGGTATCTATTATTGTTATGCTCACTATCACTATTTATAAGTTTTCCTTTTTCTTCATTATCTTGTTAGGATGAGCTTTTAGAATCTTAATGGAAGAAGCTTCTGGATGTTAAACTCTTCTACCAGACTTTAACTTCTTCTCGAGATTTAGTCCGATACTCTTGACAAGGTGGCCATGGTGGTTGACGATGGGTAGTGGCGTATGAACCTTAGTGAAAGGAGAATGAAGAGTTTCAACAGTATAAACTTTTGGATCTTCAACTTTTTTATTAGATCTAGTTTGATACTTTTGATGAGAGTGGCAGTGACAGTTGACGATAAGTTTAGTAACTTTTCACAACAGTTAATAGTATAACTACAGTCAAAACTTACTTTCCACAGGGTTACAAAATAGCTGTGAAATACTTCAACTTATAACGGTAATATTATTCAAACTATTTATAAAACTGTCGTTAAATAATACTTTTAACCGTTGTATAAAAGTTTTTTTTCTCATAATAAAATAATAGAATTTGATTTGAATAATTTAATAGGAAGAGTATAAATGATATGCTATGTCACACTAGAACGAATTTGATGCATGGGCCGGCCATAGTATAAATCACTTGATGAGTATTAATTAATTAATTTTTAAATATTACCCTTATTACAATTTATTAAAAAAAACTTGAAGTCTAATGGATAATATTTCTTTTATGCACCATTAAAGTTGGAAAACATTTTTATTTTCCAACAAAATTAATGAGTCAACGACTTTTTCTCAATTTTAATCAAAAGTTTAGAGGTGACTTGTCATAGAGGTTTAATAGAGTAGCTCTCTCAGCGAATGTCTAATATTTTATTTTTGAATCATTTTTCAATCATTAAAATGTCTGAAACTTGCATGCATGGGCAAGACAAGTATCAGAATTTATGCAATTCTACTCGAATGAGATACGCAATTATATTTGTCCCCACTTTTTTCACTGTGAGAAATACAAAGAAAGCATCTCTGTTCTTTTCTTTCTACCTAATCCAATCCCCATTACTGGTTTTATAGAACTAACTTCTACTTTCCTTGCAAGTCAACTTGTTTTACAATGCAAGTAATCAATTAACTGTCTGTTTTCCAATAACGTAACATTCCCATTAGAAATGTTATTGTAATTTTGGCGTTTTCTGTTGGAGTAATTAAAAAAGTCCAAAATTCATAAATCTTAAAGCAGACATGAGAATCATTTTATTCTTTTCTCTCTAACTAACAGCCTTGCATCAAGAATGAAAGGGAATGTAATAAAGAATGGGGAAGTTCTTCAAGCATACGTAAGAGTCTTTTTATTCGTTTCTCTTTGGCTAATCTTCAGTTCAACCAATTATTTTAAGTCGGGAAAAGAATTTGGTCTTTTACTTCATTGAAGCATTCAAAACAGGCTATATTTAATTTATACTACGCTTCATTCTGGGAGGCACATGATCAACACATATCTCCCAAACTATTATTCATATTACTCTCCTCATCAATTACATTTGCCATCGAATTAATCAATGGAAGCCATTGCTGATAGCTTCATCGAGCTAGTGGGCTCTTTGGCTGCCAAAGAGCTTGAACTTCTCTGCAACTTCCAAGATGATCTGGAGACGATGAAGAGGAAGGTCACTGGAATTAGAGCCCTGCTTCGTGATGCAGAGACAAAGGCCAGAAAAAGTGAAGCGATCAATGATTGGTTGGAGAAGCTGAGAGATATGCTGCTTGACGCAGAAGACTTGTTGGATGCCCACCTCGCTGAGGAGCTAGAAAGGGAAGTGATGACCAAAGATAAAATGGCGAAGGAGGTACGCATATTCTTTTCCAAATCCAACCGAATTGTTTGTGCTCATAAAATGGGTCGTAAAATCAGGGCAATTAGGAAGAAACTAGACGACATTTATGATGAGAGGAATCCGCTCCAATTGCAAGAGAGCTCTTCCAGTACATCATATGAGACTGGTGAATGGAGGCAAACCCACTCGTTTGTGAGGGACGAAGATGTTGTAGGTAGGGAGAAGGAAATAATGCGTCTTGTTAGCATCCTTTTAAACCCTCCTGATGTGAAAAATGATGTTTCATTAGTTCCCATAGTTGGGATTGGTGGGTTGGGGAAGACGAGACTTGCTCAACAAGTCTTTAAAGTTGAGGCTGTCAAAAACCATTTTGAGTTCATGAGGTGGGTTTGTATGTCTGATGAATCCGATGAATTTAACATTAAGAGGATAGCTCAAAACATCATTGAGAAGGAATGTGGTACGATGGAGGGCGTGGCGCAGCGTTTAAGGGCAACAATTGAGGGGAAACGTTTTTTTCTTGTGTTGGACGATGTGTGGAATGAGGACGGTGAGGAATGGCATAAATTGGAGGGGAGGAAAGAAGGGAAGCATGATTATTGTGACCACGCGTAGTGACATAGTGGCACAAATAATGGGCACACTTGAACCACTTAAGTTAGATGATTTGGATTTTGAAAACTCTTGGAAGCTATTTTGCAGAGTGGCTTTTCGGTATGGGAAAGGACCTGATAATCAAGAGTTGGCAGATATTGGAAAGGATATTGTGAGGAAATGTGCTGGAGTTCCCCTTGCAATAAGAACTATTGGTAGCCTCTTGTTCACAAAAAGGTTGGGAGTACGTGATTGGTCAAATTTTAGGGATAATGAACTTGCAAATATAGATTCCGATGAGGGCGGAAACAAAATCTTCTCTATCCTTAAACTTAGTTATGATTATCTTCCCTCCCATTTGAAAAGTTGCTTTGCATTTTGCTCTCTTTTTCCAAAAGATTATGAGATTGAGAGAATAACACTCGTTCAGTTGTGGATAGCTGAGGGGTTCATTCAACCCTCACATAATAGGTGCTTGGAAGATGTTGGTGACGAGTGCTTTGAGCAGTTGTTGTCAAGATGCTTATTTCAAGATGTCACACTAGATGATTTTGGTGGCATAAAGTGGTGTAAGATGCATGACCTCATACACGATCTTGCACAGTCAATCACTAAAAAGGAGTGTCACATCATCACAAGTGAAAGGATACAAGAGGAGAGCTTTGGTGATGGGATTCTTCACGTGTCAAGTCATTTTGATAGCGCTTGGAAGTTTCCATCTGGTAATGTGAAGACAAAAAAAGTGAGAACAATCTTGTCGCTAAAAGGACGGTGGAAATTTATCCCAAGTCACACTTCATCAAGATTTTTCAGTCTAATTTGCAGGCATAAAACTTCACTTCCAAAATACTTGCGTGTGTTGGATCTTAGCAATCAACACTTGGAAATTCCTGAGAGTATAGGAGACTTGAAGCATTTGAGATATCTGGATTTAAGTTATAATAGTTTACTTGTGAAGCTACCAAGGGGAATTATCAAGTTGTATAACTTGTTGACCTTAAGACTTAACCAGTGTTTCAATTTAAGAGAATTGCCGAGAGATATGAAGAGATTGGTAAGACTGAGACATCTTGAATTGGATGAGTGCGATAAATGGAAATGTATGCCATACGGTTTGGGATGTTTGACTGATCTTCAAATGCTGACAACATTTGTAGTACCTGGTGGCGGCAGTGGTGCAAGGATAACTGAATTGTGTGATATGAAGTTGTCAATGGGAGGATTGAAGATTACAGGATTAGGAAGTCAGTGGAGTAATATGAAGGAGGTTGAGTCACCAAAGTTTCTACTTCACATGCCTTATCTTGCAGAATTGAGCTTGGAGTGGTCGAGAGGTCGAGGGATAGGTATTTCGGATGGGACAATTTTAGAAGCTTTAGAGCCGCCTCCCACAATCAAAGCACTATGTATAAAAGGATTTTATGACAAAGGGTTGTCAGAGTGGATATGGAGACTCACGTCATTACAACAGCTGCGACTCTTTTCTTGCTTGGATTTGGAATCACTTCCAGAGTCCTTAACAAGTCTCACAAAATTGCAACTGCTATTCCTCTTAAACTGCGAGGCTTTGGCATCACTTCCAGAGTCTTTAGGAAGTCTCACATCATTACAAGAGCTATATATTGGGTCTTGCGGAGTTTTGACATCATTTCCAGAGTCTTTGGGAAGTCTCAAATCATTGCAAGAGATATCTATTTGGAATAGCAAGGCTTTGGCATCACTTCCACAGTCTTTAGAAAGTCTCACATCATTGCAAAAGCTAACTATTGGCAACTGCGAGGCTTTGTCATCACTTCCAGAGTCCTTAGCAAGTCTCACATCATTACAAAAGCTATCTATTACGAATTGCAGGGCTTTGGCGTCACTTCCAAGCTCAATAAAGAGCCTCACATCACTACAACAACTTGACATCATTGATTGCTCTGCTTTAACGAAAAGATATGGACCAAACTTTGAAGGTGTTGATTGGCCAGGCCTTGCTCACATCCCGGATGTTCGTATTTGGCGAACAACGGTTTCCTTATGATATCCATTTCAATAGAATCAGTGTACTGATGTTTACCACTCACTATAAGTTATAATTTCATTCACATTCAGGACACAAGTTCCAAGTGCTAGTAGGAACAACTAATGAAAGCTCATTCAAATGTATCGCTCTCTGTCCTCCAAGAATGAAAGCTCATTCAAATGTATCGCTCTCTGTCCTTCAAGCTAAGTGTTATTGTTTCCTTGTGTTTTGAAAACTTGAAATTGTGAAATAGACTTTTTATATTTTGTGGATTTGATGTCGTGAAAATGCTTAACTGCTTAATTGAATCTGTTTAAAATATTCATGATAACTTTTACTATTGCTACATGTTTTTGAGTTTACACCACAAAACCCCTATTGAGCTTTGTACATGTTAATAATTTCATCACGAGGAATTCGTTGGACGGTGATAAATATCAATTTTTGATTGATTGAGTGAAGTTTTGATTGTTTTTTATCTCCAGAAAAAAATTGAATCAATGTCTTAGGAAATTCTTTTGATAAGACAACTAGAAACTGTGTGAGTGAAAGGGTATTAAAATGCCATGTCAATTAAATCCAAAAGCTTTGAAATAAATGAAATATTTTAAATAACATTAATCTTAGTATGATGTAAAAAGATTTTAATAAATATCGTGGCCTTGAATTTAAATAAAATATTTTGTAATATTTTAGAGGGAAAATGACAAAAATCACTTAAATGGATTGAAAACCTCTACATATAAACTAAATTCAGCTAGTCTACTTTTTAAAATGATCTTTTTTATTTTATAATAATGAGTAAACGTATAAAGTTGTGAAAGTCTTTTCAAATATCAAGTTATTCATACTCTTTCCTATAAAAAAATAGTCAACATATGAAGATGTACATAAACAGAGAAATATTAATTTCCATTAAGAAAACAACAAGTAATTTTGGTTTAAAAAAAGTATATGCCTATGTAAGAGTGTAATTTATATATAGCTTCCACAAATATCTAATTATATTTCATGACAAAATATGCATTTAGTGCGATGTATTCACTGTTAGATCAAAGTTTTTAATTTAATTTAATTTAATTTTCCTTTGTAATATTTTGTTATCACGAAGCAAGATATTATTTAACCCCACATCTCTAATTTTTTAAATCAAATTTAAAAGAAAAACACCTCTATTCCTCTTCTCTTCCCTCCAAATCTCTCCTACTAAATAGAGAAGAGAAAATAGAGGAGAGAGAGGAGGAGATATTAAAAAAGTAGGATTAAAAACTTTTAATTAGTTTTTTTGTACCTTTTTATCTTACAATTTTTATTAAAATTTTATAAACCCAGTTATCCTTTTTTTTTTAAATTCAACTCATTAAATTTTTCTCTCATCTCCCTCGTACCTAAAGAATTGCCAAGTGATATCGAGGAGAGATGGTAAGTACTAGACGTATTGAATGTCTCATGATGATGCAATGATAAGCGAGTTGAGTGATTTCAAATTTAAAAAGGCATGGCATGTCTTCAAGAATTATAGCAATGTTGAAGGAAACAAGACGAAATTACAGTTATGAAGATTTACTTAATTATATTTATTTATGTTGTCCTTACTTTGCAATCATTATTTTCATGGCGTCTTTTAGTTTTTATTTATTTATTGGCTTTTAGATGGTTACATCTATAGAATTCTCAATATGTTGAATACTCACTCGTTCTAGAGACTCATGTTACTGCTCTAATCATGAGTGCATCTCAAAATGTTCTAATTATAATTTCATTCTAAAAAGAGTTATCTTTACAAAATTCTCACTTTCAAATGGTGAGAGACCAGAGGGATTTTTTTTTTTTTCGGGTACATGACCAGAGGGAATATGAGACTAAAGAGAACGACATATACACTTGTAAACAGCTCTGAATAACGAGCAAGGAAGTCAATAAAAGAGACACCTCCTGCTGGAACCAAATCATTGAAGAAGAAGAAGAATTATGATTCAATATACAATCTGTCTGACTGATCAAGGTTGCCACAAAAACACCAACCGATCTACACCAACTCTATCCGTAATGCCTGGTGTGTCAAGAAAAAGAAGCTAGTATGCAACTATTGGCATCAGCGAATATGAGATGAGGATTTTGCTCCTATGATAAAAGCACAACAATCAGAGTATATGATCAGAAATCAACAACCAGCAGCCTTCAAGAAGTTATCATATGGGCTTGATGCTCGTAGCTGAAATGTGTGGTACTGGTATGCTGCTGCACAAAGCATTGGAGTCGTTGTCGCCCCAAAGTTTAGTTCCAAGAACGGATTTCCTTCCTGCAGTTTCAAATGGCAAGAAAATCAGATGACCTTTTTGTCACGTCCCAAAATTTGGACTGTGACCGGCATAGAATATGAATAAATTCACATTCTAAAAGCCTAACACTTTAAATAAAACGTTCGAATTTCCCATAACAATTTTCATAATAAACATAATCTTTTCTAGAAACTTTGTGGAGCATTTACCCTTTAATCAAAATAACACAAGTACTTAATATAGATAATTACATTAAAATCAATATTATTCAAAACAACACTTTAGATCTGTGACGAGGCTCTTCACTGCTCAGCGGGAGGATTAGGGTCACCTGCACTATCTGAAGCCAAATAATCTACTCGTGAATAACGTCCCAAGAAAATCATGATTCAAAATAATGCGAAATAACAATGCATAAATATGTTTCGATTAACATATCATATTTCAATGCAAACTTTTTCATACCTTTTTATTTCAAGAAACAACAGTTTTGAAATACCCTTCTTTAATCAACTATTTAAAAACCATCTTTTCAAAACCATAATTCTTCCGTAGGACTTCAATAGAATGAAAACAGACATGGACACACAATCCACGAAGGTAACTAATCAATTTGGCAGCTCGGAGCTGCTAACTGTCGGTGGCTTAAGGCCACTAACCTTCGTGAGTACGAAACCCACGGTGAAATTTGGTAGCTCAGCCACTACCCTTCGTGAGTACTGTAGAGATATTGTAGCGATATTATAGGATATTGTAGAGATATTGTAGCGATATTATAGGATATGTAATATCCTGTAATTAGTACGTAATATTCTGTATTTAGTATAGAGGATACGATATGATATTATAGCATTAATGACTAGGGTTGCCTATTGTATATAAATACCCCTCAGTATATCAATAATATTCAAGCATTCTACATATCCTTTCTCTCTGAATCAACATGGTATCAGAGCTTTAAAGTTTAGGTGCACGTTTGGCTGTTTTTGGCGTCAGTTTCCGGCTGTTCTTGAGTCTATATTTCTGACAGCACTGTTCACCACCGTTGGGTCACACTTTCTGACGTCAGGAAACGACACGCGCCAGCCAGGGACGGTCGCACAGTCCCGATCGGCGTTTCCCTAAAATTTCGTGGCCGTCTGAGCAGCGCGTCAACTTCGCCGGAACTTTCACGCGCCGGCGCGTGAGGCCATCTCTGACGACCTTTTCCGACGGCGATTCACTCCGTTGGGCTCGACTCATCCTCCTCAGCATACCCCTGAAGTTTTGTGCCCTCGTTTTGACTGTCACATACTGGGTCTTCCGTCTCTGATCCGTATTTTCCGACGGCAGATTTTCTGTTTCTGATTCCAGATCAATTTGTTTGTTTTATTTGACCCCTGGAGTGGTCTTTCTCTACTGGCTTGAACAATTGTTCTTACGAGGCTCCCAGTGAAGCAATGGTAATCCAGTTCTTTTGACTAATCGTTGTTTGGTTGATTTTATTAACACTAATCTGTTTTGGATGGCTGCAACTAAGTCTACAACAGTTTCTGAGATGGTTCCAGTAGTCACTAAGATTACGGAGTACAAATTAACCTGGAGAAATTACCTAGATTGGAGTAAAACTATTCGTATTTATTTCCGAAGTATTGAGAAAGAAGATCACTTGACCGATGATCCTCCGGACGAGAAAGATCCCTCTCGCAAGTCATGGTTAAGGGATGATGCACGGCTTCTCTTACAAATTCGTAACTCTATTGACAGTGAGATCATGCCTTCTATTACTCACTGTGAATTTTTTAAAGAACTGATGGACTACTTGGCATTCTTATACTCTGGCAAGAATAATATTTCTCGAATATATGAGGTTTGCAGGTCTTTCCATCGGGCAGAGATGCCGGATGATCGTCCTCTTACAGCCTTCTTTATGGATATCAAAAATGCCTTCTTACATGGCGATCTTCTTGAAGAAGTATACATGGAGCAACCACCTGGGTTTGTTGCTCAGGGGGAGCACGGTAAAGTATGTCATCTTAAGAGATCTTTATACGGGTTGAAGCAAAGCCCTTGGGCATGGTTTGACAGATTTAGTACTGTCGTGAAAGACTTTGGCTTGTGCCAGAGTAAGTGTGATCATTCGGTCTTCTATCAGAGAACAAGTACTGGCATAATCTTACTAGTTGTATATGTCGATGACATTGTGATTACAGGGAGCGACACCTCGGGGATTTCATCACTCAAATCATTCCTTAACTCCCATTTTCAGACGAAGGATCTGGGTTCATTAAAGTACTTCTTGGGAATTGAAGTTATGAGGAGCAGGAAGGGCATCTTATTGACTCAGAGAAAATATGTTCTTGATATGCTGAAAGAAACCGGTAAACTTGGAGCTGGCCCAACTAGCTTTCTTATGGTTTATAACCCGCTGCTTGATGCTGATGGTAGTGTACAATATGAAAATCCTGTTGAAGCTGCTAAGAGCAAGTTGTTCGAGCACCCAGAGAGGTACAAAAGATTAATTGGAAAATTGAATTATCTTACAGTGACCCGCCCTGATATCACTTATCCAGTGAGTGTTCTTAGCCAATTTATGATCTCTCCAACTATCCGACAGTGGGAAGCCTTAGAACATGTGTTACATTATTTGAAGGGATCACCAGGTCGTGGGATACTGTACAAGAGTCATGGCCATATAGATATTGAGTGTTTTTGTGATGCTGATCATGGTGGATCAAAGGCCACAAGACGGTCTACTACTGGCTACTGTGTCTTCGTCGGAGGAAATTTGGTATCTTGGAGAAGCAAGAAACAAAATGTAGTGTCACGGTCGAGTGCAGAAGCGAAATACAGGGCCATGGCACAATCTGTATGTGAGATAGTTTGGATATATCAGTTAATGAAGGAAGTGGGCCTTAAAACCTCATTACCAGCAACGTTATGGTGTGACAATAAAGCGGCCCTACACATATCTTCTAATTCGGTATTCCATGAACGCACGAAACATATTGAGATCGACTGTCATTTTATTCGAGACAAGCTCAAAGAAAATTTCATCTCTACAAGACATGTCTGATCCAATGATCAATTAGGCGACCTCCTCACCAAAGCTCTTAATGGGGTCCGGATTGAATATCTTTGTAACAAGTTGGGTATGATTGACATCTATACTCCAACTTGAGGGGGAGTGTAGAGATATTGTAGCGATATTATAGGATATTGTAGAGATATTGTAGCGATATTATAGGATATGTAATATCCTGTAATTAGTACGTAATATTCTGTATTTAGTATAGAGGATACGATATGATATTATAGCATTAATGACTAGGGTTGCCTATTGTATATAAATACCCCTCAGTATATCAATAATATTCAAGCATTCTACATATCCTTTCTCTCTGAATCAACAAGTACGAAACCCACGGTGTAATATGGTAGCTCAACCACTACCCTTCGCGAGTACGAAACCCACGGTGTAATCTGGTAGCTCAACCACTACCTTTCGCGAGTACGAAACCCACGGTGTAATCCATCGAGCTCGGGTAACCAAGGTACACCAAGGACTAACAGTACTGCTGTTAACAACTAGTATTCTGTATTCTGTCCTAAAACGTTTCCATCATGCGTGGGGTTTATTTCACATGAAATAATCTCAATCGTTTCAATGCCATAACCATTGGTAAAATCACTTTAACTTTTCAAAAACCTCAACATGTACATTTAAAATCAAGCTACTGTGTAAACATATGAAATTTGCATAGGAATGCATTTCATGAATAACATCAGTTCAATGCAACTTTTGCCAAACTCTTTTCAAAAGCTTATTCATTCATTTTCATACATAATCGTAATTCCTTTGTAAACCAATCGAAAGAAAATAATTTCTAACGATTTAAACTATATTTTCATAAAATTGGCTTTTCAAAATTCATATTTAAAATTCATCATTTGAAATGACAATGCATTTGAAAATATAAATTTTAGGGAACGTTATTTACTCACCTGCCACACTCCAAACCTACCCGTTACAGCCAAACAACTTTCAAGAATTTCTCGCTTCACAATTTCCTGATATACCAAAATAACGTATCTAGTAAGCTAACATTTAATACCCAAATTTTAAAACGACTTAATATTCCCAACAATTATCATCAAAACTATTATCAGAGAAGAAGAATCCCAACCAGAAGCTAACTCTTAAATTCTTACAAAATTTTAACTCAATCATCACTATGAAGTCACTTCTCCGTAAGTTCTAATAACATACTTTGTATGCATACCACTTTCCCTTTTTCCCTAAATATAGCTATTCAATATGACCACACGACAACACAGCATCTTAAATCCTTCATATACACCAAGATCATAATTCAAGCAGGTTGCTCTCCTCACAACCTTAACTTCTTTTCTCCTTATGATTCACAAACACACACAAGCAAAGATTGTCCAGATGTCATCATTCCAACATTTACATATCTCACCGAACAGCAACCCTGGTAAGCATATATATAAAAACCGTAATGCATGCCAATACACCCCAATTAGCTTTCAAATATGCAACAATACCCCCTAGCCTTTATTTCCTAAATCAAACATTGCACCTGTACATATGCATACCCACGGCAGCCCCTGCTCATCAACTATTCCAATGACAACATAACATTAACACAAGCATATCTTCACGGTATCCACGAGCCCAGAACTGCACCATCCTCACAGCACACACATTCATCGCATACTTTACATATAAGTACATTCTCTATTTCAGAGAAAACAAAGCACAGGGAAAAACAATCAATTACCCAAAATATTTCTTCACTTCGTAATAGCAATACAGATAAATGAGCATGCATATGCTTCCTCAATCATAAACATCGTCCCCTGTACCTTCGTGTGATCCTTGGCAATAATGCATTCATATATATATATATATATATATATATATGACCACACACATAGAACCCAAAACAGGGCACTACACAGCGATAACAAGGAAAGGAGAAGTTTAGAGGCTTACCACGCCTAAGGCAACTGAACCAAGAAGGGGTTAGAGATCGAAGGTGCTATAGAGGCAATGAATGAAGATGACAGCGGCGGCCAATGACAGAATAGGGAAGAAAAGAAAACTTCCCATAACTATGATCCGCACAACCAAGGAAAGATGACAAGCAACGACAATTTACGGTGATATAGAAAACAATTTCTTATGGCAAGGGTTAACAGAGTACATAGCGTCGAGCTTCACGGTCCCTTGCTCCCGAGACTTTCTTCACCTCTCTCGCACACCCAATTGCTCAACGGAAAAGCATAGAACAACGACACTCATGCTGATTTTCACACACCCCTCTCCCAACCAACGCTCCTATGCTCCTTTAATTAACTGACCGCATTGAGGAAGGATTGACAGCTCTGGGGTGACTACACAGAGGGAAATTTGACAGACACAGCACTGATAGCGTGACCCTCCTTCTCCGCTGCCTACACCCCCTGCTGCCGTTGAGACGTCGCCTGCTACGCTGTGAGGTTCAGAGGAAGAAATGGTGAACGTACGGTGCATCAGAGTTCAAAAAGGGGGAAGGGTATTTTTGTAATTTCACGCATGAAAAAAAAATAAAAACCCACCAGCTGCAGCCGCTAGGTCTTGAACGCGGGATCTCAGGGTTTTCCTTCTGCATGTGGACCACTCTGCTAACCATAACCCTTTGCCGCAACAAATATACCTATAATCCTTAATAAATTGATTTACTAAAATAAAAATTCTTGAGCCATAACACTTTCTGCCATATTCTTGATGAAATTGAGTAAAGAATCAAGTGAAGGTTATAAGGACGGACAACGTCATTCGTTAGAATTTTGTTTCACTGATTCTTCAAAAGCTTCCTAGTGTTCTAAGGCTTTCTAGGATTAACCCAAATTTTCACGTCATAAATGCCAACCGCAATCATATATGCAAATAACAAAGTAAAAATGCTTTACTCTAAATTATAAAACTACGGGAAGAAAGAGTACTAGAGGAAGACTTTGTTGAACAGTGGATTTTGAAGGAACCTCGTCCTTGCCCTGGTTGCAATCTTCAGCAGAAATGGTAAATGGATTTCCTTACGTTGACAGAGAGACTGAGGAAACATGGAAGTGGACATCATCTGCTGCTTTCCCGTGGGGAGGGCCTCACAATGTAGAGCCATTTCTTCCTAAGGCTTCTCAAAGGAAGGTGAAACTGAAACCCTTCCAACTTGATTTGTTGTTTCCATAGCCTACATATAATATCATTTGTTTACAAATTATGCGTCACTTTGGTTTAACAAATATTAGGAAGAAATGAGTGGGAGAGAGTTCAAAGATGCATCCTTTTATTCACTAAAGGTACGTTTAGTAGGATAGAATATTTTTTAATAGACGTGGGAGTGGAAATAGAAGTGAAATTAGGATGAAAATGAGTTTTAAAAGTTCATTTGGTAGGATAGAAATGAATATGGAATTAATATATATGTATATATTTGTTTTTATATCTTGGGATAAAATGATCTAAAATATTTTTTGACAAGTTATTTAAAAATTCTATAACTATTGTAAAATAGTCCAAAAAATTTAACTTCCACTTTTATAATCTCAATTCTCAATTTTTTTTATAGAACTAAAATAGCTAAAAATATTAAAAGTGAAAGTAAAGTGGAAGTGGAAGATACTTCTATGGTACCAAATGAGTGAAGTGGAAGAAGACACTTCGACTTCAACTCTACCAAACATACTATAAAGGATTATTCTTTCTTCTCTTGTCCTTGAAACGGAGCAATTACTGTGGCCTATTATTTTTATTTCAGGAAATATTTTACTTGTCTGTATGTCATGCAAAGTCATCTTCATCAAAACTCAAAACTATACAAGACATGGGTAAACACAGCAGCATGCTAAGTGTTTGCATTTATTGGAACAGAAAAGCTTACTGCAACCAAAATGTCATCAACACTAAGCAGGCTAGGACTTTCTGAAAGCTGCTGCACAACAGCACCAACTGTGTTTTCCATTCGCGGAATGTGACGTCATCATCAAGTGTACACAATGGTATACGCAGATTCTCAGTGTTTAATGTGAAGGGTAATATTAGATGAAATGAATCTGTACAAAAAAGAGCCGTGCTTGTCATCTTTCAATCCAGATTGTTAGATGCCTCTTGATGACTCGGTGGACGACTGAGTTCCCATCGAACATAAATTATCAGGTGAAAAATTACAAAGTATCTGTTCTCTTAGGCGGGATGGTTCCTGTTGAACAAAGAACTCAGAAGTTAGAACCGTATAATGACAAATTAGACCATGGCTTAGCAACAAATCGTTACATGTGCTGATTTTTCCACATTCTGAAGTATCAAGGTAGCAAATGGTTCTTTAGATTGGCTCTCAGTCAGTTTTGTCGCTGAAAGTGACTTTAAAGCATCTACATCATCCTCCTTTGATCCAAAAGGTTTACTGGGATGTCTTGTTGTATCCATAACAGCTTGCAATTTGGTATCATAAAAGATTTGTAGAAATGGATAAACCTGAAACAAGCATGAAAAATCAGGCATAAAGTACTAATTTAACCCTATGGAAGACTTATATAAATGTGTAAAAGTGTATTCAATTGTGTAAAGAAAATACACAATCACCACATCACAATAAAAAAGTTACCAGAAACGTCTGAAAAATTCTAATAACATCATAAATTATTGATAAAAGTTGCATCAAGCATTTGAAAGTGCCATTTGAGTGATAGGAATGAGAGAGAGGACGTTATAGGCCTTGGCTAAGAAAACAACTATGGATTTTTTTTTTACAAAAAAATATTGGTGGGTTAGATACCGGTCTTCTACCAAGGTTAGAGCACAGCTTTAGAGTTCAAAGAATGCTTGTGTTAACAATGTGAAGAGAGACCTGTGGCGTGAACGCGGCAGCTGAACTGAAAAAAAAAAAACAGAAATTGTTGCTTGAAGTTGAAAAATTGAAAGCTTAACAATGGCATGCAACATTAAACCAATTGGTACAAAGTTTTGGAGGAAGCTTCCTCATCCCACTAGCATGCTCATTAGTTGATGTCAAAGCTAGTGTTGACTGTTCCAAAAATGGCTACCAAGGGAGGGTTCTAACAGGTGGATCAAGGAATTCAAGTAAAGTGTAGGAGTTCAACACTGCAGAATATAGCCGCCAAGACATCAGCTCTCCAGGGGGGGGGGGCAAATGAAGGAAACTAAAATAGCATGAGATGGTAAAAAAAAGTATTTGATTGAGTTTTTATTATGTTCCAACAAAATTAACTAAAATAGTGAGGAGTTTAAAGATGACTTATAATAAGGGTATTCGATTCAGAAGCTATTTTGATGTTTGTTCGTGACAGTGGAGTCTACGTGCTCATTTATGGGGAGAATATGGCCGATTCAGATGCTATAGACGGTCTCACTGATTATTGACTAGGTAATTCATAGTTCTCAGGCTAGTTTCTAGGATTAAGCTGAAATTTTCGAATTACATGTCACCTTCATCCCTAGTTATTACGGCATCACATCAAACACTATGAAATACTATAAGTGAAACATACTGCCAACAATGAAATTGTATTCTTTGTCTTCTTAACATAATTTGATCTGAATATTTTATTAGTAATTAAGAGTAAAATTCATATAGCACTAATATCTTACATTAATATTTCATGGGAAAATAAGTACCTAACTATTGAATGACGAGGTGCTTGTTGTCCTTGAGCGAGACCAAGCATATGAATGGATGTGATGATCATTTCCTCTCGGAAGATAATTAGATAAGCGTTGCTTTTGCCTCCATTTTTCACCTTGAGAAATATAAACATCTCTCGTATTCTTTCCTTTCTCAATAATTTTTCATTACTGGTTTTACAACTAACTGTCTAGTTAGTTTTCATGAGAATGTCATTATAGTTTTCGCATTTTCAAGAACATATATCCATTGTTTATACGAAGCTATATTTTTTTTATTTTTTATTTTTCTCTTTGGCTAAATCTTCAAGTCAATCACTTAACTATAAAATGGAGCGGAAAAGAATTTGACTTTAACGTTGTTGAATGACAGACGCATGGAATATTCTTTTGCTCCCATGGACTATTCTTCTGCTCTCAGCTTCCCATGAAGCATCCAACAAGGGCAATATCAATAATTCGCTTCATTCTGGGAGGCACATCAACACATATCTCCCAACAAATTTTCCCATTACTCTCCTCATCAATTACATTTGCCATCGAATTAAGCAATAGAAGCCATTTCCGATAATGTCATTGGGTTACTGGGCTCTTTAGCTGCTAAAGAGTTTGAGCTTCTCTGCAACTTCCAAGATGATCTGGAGACGATGAAGAGGAAGGTCACTGGAATACGAGCCCTGCTTCGTGACGCAGAAAAAAACGCCACGAAAACTGAAGCCATCAATGACTGGCTACAGAAGCGGAAAGATATGTTGCTTGACGTAGAAGACTTGTTGGATGCCAATGCCACTGAGGAGCTAGCTAGGGAAGTTATGACCAGAGATAAAATGGCGAAGGAGGTACGCATATTCTTCTCAAAATCCAACCGAATTGTTTGTGCTCATAAAATGGGGCGTAAAATCAGTGCAATTAGGAAGAAACTAGATGACATTTATGATGAGAGGAATCCGCTCCAATTGCAAGAGAGCTCTTCTATTGAATCTAATGAATGGAGACGAACCGACCCTGATTTGAGAGAACAAGATGTTGTCACGTCCCAAAATTTAGGTGGTGGTACAGAATATGAATAAATTCATATTCTTTAAATTTAAAACTTTAATTAAAACGTTTGAAACACAAATCATTATCTATTACAATGTTAATCAAAAGGCAAGTCCTCTGTAGAAAGTTCTGCAAGATCGTCATTGTATAACCAACCTCATAATCTTACAACAGACTATAAATGTTCAAATTTTCTATAACATTTTTTCAAAATATCTAGAATCTTATCTATAAGCTATATGGAGCATCTATCCTTTCATCAAAATAATACATGTATTTCATAAATGATAATTACATCAAGAAGGAGATTTGTCAAAATCAGGGGAGGCTCTTCACTGCTTAGCGGAAGGAGTAAGATCAACTGTACTATCTAAAGCCAAATAATCTACTCGTGAATAACATCCCAAAAACATGATTTAAAATGCGAAAATAAACAATTTCAATATGTTAAATGTAAATCATAATATTTCGCAATTTGATGCAAATATTTTTGTATATATTTTTATTTTTGAGAAAACCATTTGAAATAATCATTTCAAATCAATCACTTTTCCATAGGACTTTAACAGAATAAAAACTGACGTGAACATACAGTCTACGGGGTTAACTAACCAATTTAACGTGGCTCGATACTATGAAAATAGACGTGGACACACAATCCATGAAGGTAAAAAATCAATTAGGCATGACCTGAAGCCACGAATAATAGGCGCAGGTACAAGATCTACGAATAACAAGCACATGTACAAAACATACGAATAAGAGGCGCAAGTACGAAACCTACGAATAATAGGTGTGAGATTAAATCTCACGAATAACTGGCACAAGTACGAGACTCACGAATATCCATCGAGCTCGGGTTTAACTATAGTGCACTAAGGACTAACAGTACTTTTATTAGTAATCAGCATTCTGTATTCCGTCCTTTCTAAAACATTTCCAACATGCATGGGGTCCATTTCATATGTAATGATTACAACAATTTTTAATGCAATAACCTTCAGTACGAATACTTTGAATTTCAAAACTCCAGCATGAATAGTCAAAATCAAATATCAAGATATTATGAAAAATATATGGAACAATTTTCTAATTTATGAAATTTATATAAGAATATTTTATGAATAAAATCAATGTAATATAACAATTGTTAAATTCTTTTTCTAAAACTTCTTAATCCATTTTCATATATATCATAATTCTTTTATAAACTAATTGAAAGAAAAATATTTCTAACAATTAAAACTATGAATTCATAAAACTTGTTTTTGTAAATCATATTTAAAATTTAACATTTTAAATGAAATACATCAAATAACAATTTATTATTAAAAATACTATTTTAAGAGACGTTATTAACTTACATGCGATACTACGATATAATTTACTCATACTCTATATTTCAGAAATATCCTATCTTAAAATTCCCTAGATTCCCATGATAAAATATTCCATCAAGAAATACTATTTATTTACCACCACCACAATAATCTCATATATACTTACTAACACTAAAATATTCCCACCATTCCTCTTATCATCATTTTTATTCTCTTTGTAACACTTGAATTATGAAACCAAAATCTTTATATCAGAAAATTTTCAAAACATCCTTGTATATACTTCAACATTTCTTTAAACACATAATTATAGACATCCAAGATTAACCCATAAAACATCTCACTTCAGAAACAACAACCTCATTCAAGCATCAACGGAAACTCCTAAAAGTTTCCAAATTTCATTTCTTAGCAAAATACCACTTGACAGTACATGCATCCAAGTGCACTTCAGAATAATTTATGTAGTTACAAAAGTGCCTTGCAGAAATAGACTTAAGCGCTGTCAACATTGCCACATTGGACATAAATTTAGTCCTTATTAGTGTAAAACCTTATCAAGCTTTTCACTTCCAGCAAGACACTTAGGTTTAACCTTTTTATTTAGAAACCACTATAGTTTAGATGGAACTTTTAACCAAAGAAAACACAACAGCATTTTAATTCTTTTCATTCCTCAGATAGGCCATATTCTTGATATCATTATATAGTTCCTCCCTACCTATGTATAAGTTGAATGGAACCTAAACTTGAAACTACATTATCACAGATTTGAGAATAGCATTCACACACACACAAGCAGCGGCTTCATTTATACATACATATGTATTCTTTTCAGTTTCAAAACCAGAACAGCATCATCTTCCTCCCCTGAATTTCAACTTTAAATAGTACCCCTAACAGCAAAAGTCTGATTCACCCACATATATATATATATATATATATATATATATATTAATTTCCATCAACCAGTGCCCCAAAGCTATCAACAACCGGCATCACAGTATGCATATATATATATATATATATCAAGACTGCAGCTAATATATATATATATATACACACACATTTAGTTTCAACTACCTCCACAGTTCCACAGCACCCAAGCACTCAATCTTTCACTACTATCCCTCACAGACACGGCAATAAGGGAATGACAGCCAATTTCATTCCAACCTCAGGAAGCACTGATCAGCATCGAAGGAAAAGAAGAGAGAAAGAGAAGAAGAAAGAAAAAACAAACTTCACTTACACTGAAATGGCACTCTAAACAGTAGAGCAATGAAGATCATCCGGTGACCCCAGCTCCTGAACCATTGGTGACGGACGTTGCCTACAGTGACGGAAGAGACAGAGCCCAAACGGAAAAGAACACAGTAGTCACCAAATACCACGACAGAGCTAAACAGAGACAGGGAAGAATCTTGGTGAACTGCAGCAGCTACAGTAACCAATTCACTCACCCACAGCGACCACCGTCGAACTGGCCGAGATATGAAAAATTGGGAAGATCACTGCAACGGAATAGTCACCACTGACGGCAACACTGGCGGTGAGTTACAAAACACGGCGATGGAGTTCTCCTTTCACAGCTGTCAGGACTTGAACACATCATCACTGATTCACTCCCGCGTCTTCCACCACTCAGCTACTGCCTCCTCATTATGAATATATATATGCTTTGTTAACGTGATTTTATATCTGCGAAATCTTTCCATTACATTGTAGGGAGAGATGAGGAAAGGGAGTATCTTGTTAAAACCCCTTTAAACCCTGATGCGAAGAAAAATGATGTTTCAGTGATTCCCATAGTTGGGATTGGAGGATCGGGTAAAAACACACTTGCTCAACAAGTCTATAATGATGTGGCTGTCAAAAATCACTTTGAGCATATGATGTGGGTCTGTGTGTCTGATGAATCCCATGCACTTAGCATTAACATTTTAGCTCAAAAGATTATGGAGCAGGTAGTACATCAAGCAGGCCAGGGACTAAGACAACAAATTGAGGGGAAACTTTTTCTACTTGTGTCAGATGATGTCTGGAATATTAAGAATCGTGGGGAATGGCTTATAGTAGAAAACTTGTTCGAGGGTGGAAAAAAAGGATGTATGGTCATTGTCACTACACGGATTATGGAAGTCACGGAAACAATTTGCATACATGATCATGATCAGCCTCTTTCGTTAAGAGATTTGGATGAAGATAACTCTTGGAAGCTATTTTGTAGAATGGCTTTTCGTGATGAGAAAGGACGGGGTAATAAAGAGTTGGAAGATATTGCAAAGGATATTGTGAGGAAATGTGCTGGAGTTCCTCTTGCAATAAGAACTATTGGTAGCCTCTTGTTCACAAACGATTTGGGAAAACGTGATTGGTCAAATTTTAGGGATAATGAACTTGCAAATATATATTCTGATGAGGGCGGCAACAAAATCTTTTCGTCCTTAAAGTTAGTTATGATCATCTTCCCTCCCATTTGAAAAGTTGCTTCGCATTTTGCTCTCTCTTTTCAAAAGTCATGAGATTGAGAGAAAAACACTCATTTAGTTGTGGATAGCTGAGGGGTTCATTCAACCCTTAGATAAAAATGATAGTTTGGAAGATGCTGGTGACAAGTGCTTTAAGCATTCACTGTCAATGTGCTTGTTTCAAGATGTGAGGCGAGATGATTTTGGCGACATGGAGTGGTTTAAGATGCATGACCTCATACATGATTTGTCACAGTCAATCACTAAAAAGGAGTGTTACATTGTCACAAGTGAAAGGATAGAAGAAGAGAAATTTGGTGAGGGGATTTGTCATGTGTCGAGTCATTTTTATAGTGCTTTGGAGTTTCCATCTGGTAACGTGAGGACAAAAAAAGTGAGACCAATCTTGTTGCTAAAAGGATGGTGCGAATTTATCCCAAGTCACGCTTCATCAAGATTTTTCGGTCCAATTTGCAGTTCAAAAACTTCGCTTCCAAAATAGTTGCGTGTCTTGGGTCTTAGCAATCAAGAGTTGGAAATTCCTGAGAGTATAGGAGACTTGAAGCATTTGAGATATCTTGATTTAAGTGGGAATAATAGACTTGAGAAGCTCCCACGAGGAATTACCAAGTTATATAACTTGTTGACCTTAAGACTTAATGGTTGTTCAATTTTAAAAGAATTGCCCAGAGATATGAAGAGATTGGTAAGACTGAGACATCTTGAATTGAATGATTGTTATGGATTGACAGGTACGCCATGCTGTTTGGGATGTTTGACTGATCTCCAAATGCTGACAATATTTGTCGTCGACGAAAGTAGTGGTGGCGACGGTGCAAGGATAATTGAGTTGTGCAATATGAAGTTGTCAATGGGGGGATTGGATATTACAAGATTAGGAAGGCAGAGGAGGAATATGAAGGAGGTTGAGTCATCGAAGTTTCTACTTCACATGCCTTATCTTGCAAAATTGAGGTTGGAGTGGTGGAGATTTCAAGAGGAAGATATTTGGCATGAAGATGAGGTTAAAGATAAGGATGAGATAATTTTAGAAGCTTAGAGCCGCCTAAAGGCCTCTTGCATAGGTACTTGGAGGATCAGCTTCGTCTGGTTGGATCTATGTATGGGTGTGTGAACTATGAAGATGAAGAAGCAAAAGAAGAATTTCGAAGGGCCCAAGACGTTGAGAATATGCACAGTAGTATGACGCCTCTATTGAGCTGATCAATTCTCTCCTCCTCCCTTTTTTTCGGGTGAGTAGAAACATTTTTCGTTTTACGCGTTTGTGTAGACAGATATCTAATTTTGATGCTTGATAATTGTATATGTTTAAGCTGTATTGAAGATTTGACTTTTAATTAGTGTTTGCTACTTCCATCCCACCTTTGGTTTGGTCTTGCCATCTGGGTGACATTTCCCCCTGAATCTACTGATTCTGAAGAAATTGTAACATTCTAAATTATGCAGAGATATTGTGAGCTTTAGCCCCTTTTGTTTCTTGTTATAGTATCAGAATCGTATTACAGGAAATTAAACTTTGAGAAGTTCAAAGATTGAACGAACTTCAATTCAGTAAAGATTATTATGAGGATAGGCTCTTCAAATTGAACATTGATTTTGCTGTGTGCTGCAATTATGTATGCGATTAACTCCAAAGCTTGAAGCTGTTTGTTACTGGGAAGAAAAACGAATTTGGATTATTGGATACCATATCGTTATTGAACTGTGTGTAAGAGAGAGTGAGTGATGCAAATAGGTGAAGATGATCCTGTTAATTTAGAAACATATAAAGTTCATAAATTTAAGGGATACAAATCCAGAGAAGAACAGACACACCCTTAATTTTGTTTGAAGTATCTGCTATTAAATTTAAGATGTTTGTTGAGATAGTTTTATTACAATTGTTGTCAGACATTCATAATTGTTAAATCTGTATTAATTTAAGTAAATACTCTTATAATTGATAACCAAGGCAGCCCCAAACCTGTACCAAACATATCAAACTCATGAACTATTCTGTACTGTGATGATATTGATTGGTAATTACATGGACGAAGCAGAGACAAATGTGCCATGAAATTTCTTCCGATTCAGCTTCTCTAACGATGCTCTCAAGATTTTGGATTAGTGGTGTGGACTTAGCTGAGCGCAAGTGAAGTAAAAGGATAAAGACCCGGCTGCACAAAGCATTGGAATTGGTGTTTTCTTAGGATGAAAAATGTTCATTGTTAGAATTTTGTTTTACTGATTCTTCAACAGTGAATTTACATAAGAATTTGACAGCAGATACTTGTAAATATTGTACGCAAGTTTTCTCTTTCACTGCTAAAAGCTTTTGGCATCATGTAGGGTTGTTCTGCTTACTCTTTCACTAAAAACAGGCAAGAATCCATATAATACATAATAATGATAAAACTATTTTTGTTAATGTACTAAGGTTTTCAAAGTGGCGTATGGAATCTAACATCATGATAGCAAATCTCACTTCATTGCAAAGACTTGAACTCATCCCATGCTCTAATTTGGCGTGTCTTCCATAATTTTTCAACAGTGTCACATCATTAAAGAAGCTTAAACTCATAAAGTGCTCTGTTTTGGCATCACGTACACAGTCCATAAGGAATCTGAGATATATATATATATATATATATATATATATATATATATCACTACAAGCACGAGCTTCAAAATTGTTCACATTCCAAATGGTCTTAGCTTGTGGAATAAATTATTATGGTGTCTTATTACCTTCACTTCGAGGTTCTTCATTATTTGTTAGAATAAGAGGGAATGTAATAAATAATGTGGAAGTTCTTAAAGCATATGTAAGAGTCTTTTTTTTCGTTTCTCTTTGGCTAATCTTCAGTTCAACCAATTGTTATAAGTCGGGAAAAGAATTTGGTCTTTTACTTCATTGAAGCACTCAAAACAAGGCTATATTTAATGTATACTACGCTTCATTCTGGGAGGCACATGATCAACACATATGTCCCAAACAATTGTTCATATTACTCTCCTCATCAATTACATTTGCCATCGAATTAATCAATGGAAGCCATTACCGATAATGTCATTGGGCTACTGGGCTCTTTAGCTGCTAAGGAGCTTTAGCTTCACTGCAACTTCCAAGATGATTTGGAGACAATGAAGAGGAAGGTCACTGGAATCAGAGCACTGCTTCGTGATGCTGTGATTTTTAGATCCAATTTGCCGGTCCAAAACTTCACTTCCAAAACGCTTACGTGTTGGATATCAGCAAGCAAGGGTTGGAAATTTCAGAGTATAGGAGACTTGAAGCATTTGAGATACATTGATTTAACCGGCAATGGTGTACTTAAAAAGCTCCCATGAGGAATTACACATGCGCTGCCGCGTTTCAAAGAGAAATGCTCAATTTGTTACTATTTGCTTCTAATTATAATTGCATTCAAACACCACAGAGTTACTTTAATTTATGAGATCTGTTAGATTTTTTTTTGGGATCTCAATTTTAAGTCCTTAAAAAAAATTTATGTTGAGATGGAAAACAATGAATCTTGAAATTGAAGTAAACAGGTGTTCGAATATTTAATAATAAAATATAGAAAAATGCCAATCAAATATATATAACTCTAAAAAAATACTATTTAAATAAAAAAGACAATCCATTAGTAAATAGATATAAATCATACATAATAAAATAAAATAGAGTTATTAAAATATAAAGACAGGCTGATATATATATATATATATATATGTTTTATTTTTAAATCAAAATGAGATTGTTTTAGGTTCAAGAATGAGTGAAAAAAATATAAAATTTAAGTTCAATTCAAAAGCTCTGTCCTCCTAATTTTTCCATCTACCTTTCACTTCGTGATATGCAGTCAAATAAAATAAAATAAAAAATACTTTAATGACTAAAAAAGCATCCTAAGACTCATTGTTTATTTTCTAAAAAAATTAAATTAATAATATATAACTTCAAATATTAATTTTTAAAATTATTAATTTTTGAAAATATTAATGATGACATAAAAATACTAACAATTATAACTTAAATATAATCATTATTTCATATGCACTTTTTAGGTGAATAATTTTGCTCAAAAATTTCATTTCATTTTTTTTTGAAATAAAACATGGGTATAGACATCAAGTGCATATCTAGTTTAAATACTGGTAAAGCAAACTACCCATATACTCATTTTAGGTGCAGGACTTCATTGCTAGATTGAAGGCTAAAATGGTCAAAAAGCTTGTTCAGATTGAATTATGAGAAATGCTCAACTCCAATTTAATTTATCAGTAAATAAAACCCATTCTCTAAACTTCAAAATAGTCATAGAAATTTTATAGACAAACATATGATTTAAGAGTTTTGTCCATATATAGTGATCTTCCTTACGTAACTATATCACTCCCCATGCATGTATGAAGGGTCCAAAATAACTCAAATCATTTAGGACGGATGGATATTATAGTATTTGTAATATTTTTATATTGGTATATTAAAATTAAAATAAATATTTTTCAACAAGGAGACCTTAACATAATTTAGTAACACTAATTGCTGATTTACTCAATATTTTATTACTTTTTGGGTAAGCAGTATTTTATTACTTTACTTTAGCATTTTTGTTTGGCTATACTATTTTTTTATCTCTACTCATGAGCCCCAAGGGTACTAAGAGTGAAGAAAAAAAAAAAAGCAACTCCCACACCAAATTTGGAAGATACATTAACATTTAACGCCCACACCAATGATAGTAATACAGGATCCGGATCACCTCAAGTGATATCCCTGCGATGCCTTCATCGGATCAATCTGGCGGTTACTATGAGGGCACTTCCCAGACACTGCCCCAAAAGCACTTGGCTCCATCTGAATCCACCGACACTAAAAAAACAATTAAAATTCAAACCAACCACAATAAGGGAAATATTAAAACATTGATTTATGAAAGCAAAGAACCAGAAAGTCCTGTCCCATCCTATTAATGTAAGCCGAGAGTGCAAATGTGATTTCAAAGACACTATGAATTGTGGAGAAAAACCCGGTGAGAAAACTGTAAGAAACTTCTATATAAAGAGGAAAAGAATTTGACTTTATGGTTGTTGAATGACAGATGCATGGAATATTCTTTTGCTTCCAACAATCATTCATATAACTCTCTCCTCATACAGACCCATTGAATTTGCCATCTAATCAATGGAAGCCATTGCTGATAGATTCATCGGGCTAGTGGGCTCTTTAGCTGCCAAAGAGCTTGAGCTTCTCTGCAACTTCCAAGATGATCTGGAGACGATGAATAGGAAGGTCGCTGGAATGAGCCCCCTGCTTCGTGATGCAGAGACAAAGGCCAGAAAAAGTGAAGCGATCAATGGTTGGTTGGAGAAGCTGAGAGATATGCTGCTTGATGCAGAAGACTTGTTGGATGCCTACCTCGCTGAGGAGCTAGAAAGGGAAGTGATGACCAAAGATAAAATGGCGAAGGAGGTACGCATATTCTTCTCCAAATCCAACCGAATTGTTTGTGCTCATAAAATGGGTCGTAAAATCAGGGCAATTAGGACGAAACTAGACGACATTTATGATGAGAGGAATCCGCTCCAATTGCAAGAGAGCTCTTCTATTGAGTCTAATGAATGGAGACGAGCCGACCCTGATTTGAGAGAACAAGATGTTGTGGGGAGAGATGAGGAAAGGGAATATCTTGTTAGAACCCTTTTAAACCCTGATGCGAAGAAAAATGAAGTTTCAGTGATTCCCATAGTTGGGATTGGAGGATCGGGTAAAACAACACTTGCTCAACAAGTGTATAATGATGCCGCTGTCAAAAATCATTTTCAGCTTAAGATGTGGGTCTGTGTGTCTGATGAATCCCAGGCACTTAGCAATACCATGTTAGCTCAAAAGATTATGGAGCAGGTAACAACTACTAGGATACGTCAAGCGGGCGAGGAACTAAAACAACAAATTGAGGAGAAACTTTTTCTACTTGTGTTAGATGATGTCTGGAATATTAGGAATCGTGGGGAATGGCTTACATTAGAAAACTTGTTGAAGGGTGGAAAAAAAGGAAGTATGGTCATTGTTACTACACGTATTATGGAAGTGGCGGAAACAATGCGCACACATCATGATCAGCCTCTTTTCTTAAGAGATTTGGATGAAGATAACTCTTGGAAGCTATTTCGTAGACTGGCTTTTTGGGATGGGAAAGAACCGGATAATCATGAGTTGGTTCGTATCGGAAAGGATATTGCGAGGAAATGTTCTGGGGTTCCGCTTGCAATAAGAACTCTTGGTCGCCTCTTGTTCACAAAACGGTTGGGAGTACGTGATTGGTCAAATTTTAGGGATAATGAACTTGCAAATATAGATTCCGATGAGGGCGGAAACAAAATCTTCTCTATCCTTAAAATTAGTTATGATCATCTTCCCTCCCATTTGAAAAGTTGCTTTGCATTTTGCTCTCTGTTTCCAAAAGATTATGAGATTGAGAGAGAAACACTCATTCAGATGTGGATAGCGGAGGGGTTCATTCAACCCTTACATAATAGGCGTTTGGAAGATGTTGGTGATGAGTACTTCCAGCAGCTATTGTCAAGGTGCTTCTTTCAAGATGTGAGGCTAGATGATTCTGGTGGCATAAAGTGGTGTAAGATGCATGACCTCATACATGATCTTGCACGTTCAATCACTAGAAATGAGTGTCACATTGTCACAAGTGAAAGGATACAAGAGGAGAGCTTCGGTGATGGGATTCGTCATGTGTCAAGTGATGTTGGCTGTACTTGGAAGTTTCCATCTGGTAATGTCAAGACAAAAAAAGTGAGAACAATCTTGTTGCTAGAAGGACATTGGGAATTTATCCCAAGACACACTTCGTCAAGATTTTTTGGTCTAATTTGCGGGTCTAAAACTTCACTTCCAAAATACTTGCGTGTGTTAGATCTTAGCAATCGACAATTGGAAATTCCTGAGAGTATAGGAGACTTGAAGCATTTGAGATATCTTGATTTAAGTGGGAATGATAGTCTTGAGAAGCTCGCACGAGGAATTACCAAGTTGTATAACTTGTTGACCCTAAGACTTAATAGTTGTTCAAGTTTAGAAGAATTGCCGAGAGATATGAAGAGATTGGTAAGATTGAGACATCTTGAATTGGATGGTTGTTATGGATTGACATGTATGCCATGCGGTTTGGGATGTTTGACTGATCTCCAAATGCTGACAAGATTTGTAGTAACTGGTGGCGGCGGTGGTGCAAGGATAACTGAGTTGTGTGATATGAAGTTGTCAATGGGAGGATTGGAGATTAGAGGATTAGAAAGGCAGAGGAGTAATATGAAGGAGGTTGAGTCATCGAAGTTTCTACTTCACATGCCTTATCTTGCAAAATTGACTTTGGCTTGGGGGACGCTTGAAAATGAAGGTTTTAGGGATGGAGTTGAGTATAGTGCTGATGAGAAAATTTTAGAAGCTTTAGAGCCGCCTCCCACGATCAAAGCACTATGCATACGAGGATTTTGTGGAGGGTTGTCAGAGTGGATAGGGAGACTCATGAATCTGCAACAGCTATCGCTCTTCTTTTGCAATGCTTTGGCATCACTTCCGAAGTGCTTAGAAAGTCTCACATCATTACAAAATCTATCTATCTACAACTGCAAGGCTTTGGCATCACTTCCAGAATCTTTGGGAAGTCTCACATCATTGCGAAAGCTATTTATCGACGACTGTGAGGCTTTGGCATCACTTCCACAGTCTTTGGGAAGTCTCACATCATTGCAAGAGCTATCTATTTGGACGTGCAAGGCTTTGGCATCACTTCCACAGTCTTTAGGAAGTCTCACATCATTGCAAGAGCTAACTATTAGCAACTGCGAGGCTTTGTCATCACTTCCAGAGTCCTTGGGAAGTCTCACATCATTGCGAAAGCTATCTATTGCGACTGCGAGCCTTTGGCATCACTTCCAGTGTCCTTGGGAAGTCTCACATCATTGCAAGAGCTATTTATTTGGCATTGCAAGGCTTTGACATCAGTTCCGGAGTCCATGGGAAGTCTCACATCATTGCAAAAGCTATCTATTTGGAACTGCAAGGCTTTGGGATCACTTCCACAGTCCTTGGGAAGTCTCACATTATTGCAAGAGCTAACTATTGACGGCTGCGAGGCTTTGACATCACTTCCAGAGTCCTTGGGAAGTCTCACATTATTGCAAGAGCTAACTATTGATGGCTGCGAGGCTTTGACATCACTTCCAGAGTCCTTGGGAAGTCTCACATCATTGCAAAAGCTATCTATTTGCGACTGCAAGGCTTTGGCATCACTTCCAGTGTCTTTGGGATGTCTCACATCATTGCAAAAGCTATCTGTTAGGGATTGTATGGCTTTGGCATCACTTCCAGAGTCCTTAGGAAGCCTCACATCATTGTAAGAGCTATCTATCGATGACTGCGAGGCTTTGGCATCACTTCCAAAGTCCATGGGAAGTCTCATATCATTGCAAAAGCTATCTATTGACAGCTACGAGGCTTTGGCTTCACTTCCAGTATCCTTGGGAAGTCTCACATCATTGCAAGAGCTATCAATTATGAATTGCAGGGTTTTGGCATCAGTTCCAGAGTCGTTGGGAAGTCTCACATCATTACAAGGGCTATCTATTATGAATTGCAGGGCTTTGGCATTACTTCTAGAGTCCTTGGGAAGTCTCCCATTATTGCAAGAGCTATCTATTATGAATTGCAGAGCTTCCAAGCTCAGTAGAGAGCCTCACATCTGAAACATCTATTCGTCCATGGTTGCTCTGCTTTAACGGAAAGATATGGACCAAATTTTGAAGGTATGGATTGGCCAGGACTTGCTCACATACCATATGTTAGTATTTGGTGAACAACGGTTTCCTTATGATCCATTTCAACAAAATCCGGGTATTTAAGTTTACCTTTAACTCCATTCTTCTCCTCATGGATAGTTTCAATGTAGTTGGTTCAGGACCACTCACTACAAACTTTAATTTCATTGATATTCAGGACACAGATTCCAAGTGCTAGTAGCAACAACTATGTTACATGTTTCAAGCAAAGATGTTAATTGCTGCTGCTTCTTGATGGACACCAATTCTTGGTATTTTGTTGATCAAGTCCAAATTTTGTTTCTGCTATATTAAGTCGACTGGATTTTTCTTGTGCATTATATATATAGGATCTTCAAAGTTGTGGTTCGAATTGCTTAATTTTTTATGGCCACATGAAATTGCTTAATTGAAGAGACAATGATTGAAGGTGGTCATGGCCTATGGCTCACATCTCATTTCAACTAATAAATCCGTCAGTTGAAATGAAAACAATGGTTTTACATTCACTTCTGTTGTTCTTACATTGCTGTTTTTTTTTTTCATGTTGTCTTGCAGTCTTTATTTATTTATTGGCTTTTGGAGGAGTCGAGCTATATATAGAATTCTTAATATGTTGAATACTCGCTCATACATGAGATGATTGAGCTCAGCATCGTATTACTGTTCCAATCGTGAGTGCATCTCAAAATGTTGTAATTACAATTTCATTCAAGAAAGAGTTATGTTTACAAAATTCTCACTTTCAAATGGCAAGAGACAAGAGGGACTATGAGGGGAGTATATACATATAAACAGCTCTAATTAACGAAACGAGCAATGAAGTGAATGAGAGACACCTCCTTGCTGGAACCAAATCATTAATTGAAGAAGAAGAGGACAAAGAAGACGACAAAGTTTCAGCAGCATGTGAACAACGATGCTGATAAACGAAATGTATTCATAGTTTTTATACCACTAAATTAGAAGACCATTAGCAAAAAAAATATTCATAGTTCTATCATCATTTGTTTGGTTTTAATAGGATGGGAGGATGTTAAGTTGGGAAATTTGGAGGGTCGAAGGAGTTGGGAGTATATGTATATATAGAAACAACTTTAACTTAACTTAGCTGTATATATGTGTTGCTGTTGTTGGTGTTTGTCATAATATCATGTGAGGGTGGGGGCCCTTCCACTTAATGAAGAGCACATAACAGATATATATCCCATTTCTTACCATTTTCTTGTCAGTGGAAATTATCACCACAAAATTCTCTACCTACATTCAATGGTTCAAAGACCGTTTCTTGACCCCAATGATGTGTTTGATGATTTATCTGCTGAAGCTCTGAGAAGACGAGTCATGACTGAAAATAAGACGGCCGAAGAGACAAACTTACTCTTCACCAAATCAGGCCAAGTTTGGTATCGAAGATTTTAAACAAAATCTTAATCTAATATCAAACGATTTTAAGCAAAGCTTTTGAATATTTGAGAAAAAGGCATTAAAAAAAATCTTATTTTTCATTAATGAGGTTGAAGCATTTAGTAATCACTCTCATTTCAAAAATACAAGTTTGAATCTCAAAAATTGTATTTATTAAAAGAGATAGAAAATATTTTATGTTCTAAATAACAAAATAATTAGTTTCAACTTCAAAATAGTTTAGACATTCTCTCTATTAAATTAAGAAAAAAGACATAATTAGATTCAATCAATTATTTTTTATAGGTAAAACTCTACCTTAGTCACAAGTATCAAGTTAATGCATACTCTTTCCCATCAAAATAGTCAAGATAGGAAGATATTATAAAATGAGATTGCATTATTTTCCATAGAAAAAATGAAGTATTTTCAGATAGAATATAATATGTCTATGTATAGGAAAAATTGAACAAACACTATTAGACAAAATATAGCTTTTCAGGAAGCTATTTTAAGACGGTTAGAGGAGAAAATACAATGAAAAAATGTGGTGGTATTTTTATAATAAAATTCTTAAAAATTTATTTTTAATGGGGGTTTTATAAAATATTGTAATAAGAAGTTCTTTTTACGGCATTTTTTTATAAAACTGGCATTAAAAAAGTAAACTTTTATGGCTTGTTTTTATAAAAGCCTCCCACTAAATTTTTTTTAAATTTTATAATTTTATTACGATGAACAGTTTTATAGTCAATTAACTATACTGCACCGAAGACCTCAACAACAACAACAACAACTAAATATTAGTAATTTTCTCCAATTTTCGGCATCTATTGTCATGCTCGCTATTACTATTTATAAGTTTTCCTGTTTCTTCATCATCTTGTTAGGATGAGCTTTTAGAACCTTAATGGAAGAAGCTTCTGGATGTTAAACTCTTCGACCAGATTTTAACTTCTTCTCAAGATTTAGTCCGATACTCTCGACAAGGTGGTCATGGTGGCTGACGGTGGGTAGGGGCGTATGAACTTTAGTGAAAGGAGCATAAAGAGTTTCAACAGCAGAAACTTTTAGATCTTCAACTTTTTTATTAGATCTAGTTTGATACTTTTGACAAGAGTGACCGTGATGGTTGATGATAAGTTTAGTGACTTTTCACAACTGTTAATAGTATAACTACTGCCAAAACTTACTTTCCACAGGGTTACAAAATAGCTGTGAAATACTTCAACTTATAACGGTAATAGTATTCAAACTATTTACAAAACTGTCCTTAAATACTACTTTTAACCGTCGTATAAAAGTTTTTTTCTCTCGTAATAAAATAATAGAATTTGATCTGAATAATTTACTAGGAAGAGTATAAATGATATACTATGACACACTAGAAAGAATTTGATGCATAGTCCATAGTATAAATCACTTTATTAGTATTAATTAATTAATTTTTAAATATTACCCTTATTACAATTTATTAAAAAAAAACTTGAAGTCTAATAAATAATATTTCTTTATGCATCACTAAAGTTGGATTTTTTTTATTTTCCAACAAAATTAATGATTCAAAAACTTTTTCTCAATTCTAGTGAGAAGCTTAGAGGTTTATTATGATAGGGGTTTGATAGAGTAGCTGTCAGCGAATGTTTAATATTTTATTTTTTGAACTATTTTTCTGTCATTAAAAAGTCTGAAACTTGCATGCATGGGCAAGACAAGTATAAGAATTTATGCAATTCTACTCGAATGAGATACGCAAGTATATTTGTCCCCACTTTTTTCACTGTCAGAAATACAAAGAAAGCATCTCTGTTCGTTTCTTTCTACCTAATCCAATCCCCATTACTGGTTTTATAGGACTAACTTTTACTTTCCTTGCAAGTCAACTTGTTTTACAATGCAAGTAATCAATTAACCGTCTGTTTTCCAATAACGTAACATTCCCATTAGAAATGTTATTGCAATTTTGGCGTTTTCTGTTGGAGTAATTAAAGTTGTCAAAAATTCATAAATCTTAATGCAGACATGAGAATCATTTTATTCTTTTCTCTCTAACTAACAGCCTTGCATCAAGAATGAAAAGGAATGTGATAAAGAATGGGGAAGTTCTTAAAGCATATGTAAGAGTCTTTTTATTCGTTTCTCTTTGGCTAATCTTCACGTCAACCAATTATTATAGGTCGGGAAAAGAATTTGATGTTTTACTTCATTGAAGCATTCAAAACAAGGCTATATTTAATTTATACTAAGCTTCATTCTGGGAGGCACATGATCAACACATATCTCCCAAACAATTATTCATATTACTCTCCTCATCAATTACATTTGCCATCGAATTAATCAATGGAAGCCATTGCTGATAGCTTCATCGAGCTATTGGGCTCTTTGGCTGCCAAAGAGCTTGAACTTCTCTGCAACTTCCAAGATGATCTGGAGACGATGAAGAGGAAGGTCACTGGAATCAGAGCCCTGCTTCGTGATGCAGAGACAAAGGCCAGAAAAAGTGAAGCGATCAATGATTGGTTGGAGAAGCTGAGAGATATGCTGCTTGACTCAGAAGACTTGTTGGATGCCTACCTCGCTGAGGAGCTAGAAAGGGAAGTGATGACCAAAGATAAAATGGCGAAGGAGGTACGCATATTCTTCTCCAAATCCAACCGAATTGTTTGTGCTCATAAAATGGGTCGTAAAATCAGGGCAATTAGGAAGAAACTAGACGACATTTATGATGAGAGGAATCCGCTCCAATTGCAAGAGAGCTCTTCGAGTACATCATATGAGACTGGTGAATGGAGGCAAACCCACTCGTTTGTGAGGGACGAAGATGTTGTAGGTAGGGAGAAGGAAATAATGCGTCTTGTTAGCATCATTTTAAACCCTCCTGATGTGAAAAATGATGTTTCATTAGTTCCCATAGTTGGGATTGGAGGATTGGGGAAGACGACACTTTCTCAACAAGTCTTTAATGTCGAGGCTGTCAAAAAGCATTTTGAGTTCATGAGGTGGGTTTGTGTGTCTGATGAATTTAACATTAAGAGGATAGCTCAAAACATCATTGAGGAGGAATGTGGTACGATGGAGGACGTGGCACGGCGTTTAAGGGCAACAATTGAGGGGAAACGGTTTTTGCTTGTGTTGGACGATGTGTGGAATGAGGACGGTGAGGAATGGCATAAATTGGAAGAGCTGTTGAGGGGAGGAAAGAAGGGAAGCATGATTATTGTGACCACGCGTAGTGACATAGTGGCACAAATAATGGGCACACTTGAATCAATTAAGTTAGATGATTTGGATTTTGAAAACTCTTGGAAGCTATTTTGCAGAGTGGCTTTTCGGGATGGGAAAGGACCTGATAATCAAGAGTTGGCAGATATTGGAAAGGATATTGTGAGGAAATGTGCTGGAGTTCCCCTTGCAATAAGAACTATTGGTAGCCTCTTGTTCACAAAAAGGTTGGGAGTACGTGATTGGTCAAATTTTAGGGATAATGAACTTGCAAATATAGATTCCGATGAGGGCGGAAACAAAATCTTCTCTATCCTTAAACTTAGTTATGATTATCTTCCCTCCCATTTGAAAAGTTGCTTTGCATTTTGCTCTCTCTTTCCAAAAGATTATGAGATTGAGAGAAAAACACTCGTTCAGTTGTGGATAGCTGAGGGGTTCATTCAACCCTCACATAATAGGTGCTTGGAAGATGTTGGTGACGAGTGCTTTGAGCAGTTGTTGTCAAGGTGCTTGTTTCAAGATGTGAGGCTAGATGATTTTGGTGGCATAAAGTGGTGTAAGATGCATGACCTCATACACGATCTTGCACAGTCAATCACTAAAAAGGAGTGTTACATCGTCACAAGTGAAAGGATACAAAAGGAGAGCTTTGGTGATGGGATTCGTCATGTGTCGAGTCATTTTGATAGTGCTTGGAAGTTTCCATCTGGTAGTGTGAAGACCAAAAAAGTGAGAACAATCTTGTCGCTAAAAGGACGGTGGAAATTTATCCCAAGTCACACTTTGTCAAGATTTTTCAGTCTAATTTGCAGGCCTAAAACTTCACTTCCAAAATACTTGCGTGTGTTGGATCTTAGCAATCAACAGTTGAAAATTCCTGAGAGTATAAGAGACTTGAAGCATTTGAGATATCTTGATTTGAGTGGGAATGATAGTCTTGAGAAGCTCCCACGAGGAATTACCAAGTTATACAACTTGTTGACCCTAAGACTTAATAGTTGTTCAAGTTTAGAAGAATTGCCGAGAGATATGAAGAGATTGGTAAGATTGAGACATCTTGAATTGGATGGTTGTCATGGATTGACATGTACGCCATGCGGTTTGGGATATTTGACTGATCTTCAAATGCTGACAAAATTTATAGTCGGCAAAAGTAGTGGCGGGGGCGGTGCAAGGATAACTGAGTTGTGTGATATGAAGTTGTCAATGGGAGGATTGGAGATTCTAGGATTAGCGACGCAGAGGAGGAATATGAAGGAGGTTGAGTCATTGAAGTTTCTACTTCACATGCCTTATCTTGAAACATTGTTCTTGGCTTGGGGGACGCTTGAAAATGAAGGTTTTAGCGATGCAGTTGAGTATAGTGCTGATGAGAAAATTTTAGAAGCTTTAGAGCCGCCTCCCACAATCAAAAAACTACATATACAAGGATTTTGTGGCAAAGGGTTGTCAGAGTGGATAGG
Organism: Leucaena leucocephala; assembly: GCA_037074615.1. Classification (NCBI taxonomy): domain Eukaryota; kingdom Viridiplantae; phylum Streptophyta; class Magnoliopsida; order Fabales; family Fabaceae; genus Leucaena; species Leucaena leucocephala. The sequence goes on from CM073525.1 coordinate 3,252,950, forward strand.
GAGACTCATGAATCTGCAACAGCTATGGCTCTCTTTTTGTAATGCTTTGACATCACTTCCAAAGTGCTTAGAAAGTCTCACATCATTGCAAAACCTATCTATCGGCTACTGCAAGGCTTTGTCATCACTTCCAGAGTCCTTAGGAAGTCTCACATCATTGCAAAATATATATATCATCAAATGCGAGGCTTTGTCATCACTTCCAGAGTCCTTAGGAAGTCTCACAGCATTGCAAGAGTTATCTATTATGTATTGCGACGCTTTGGCGTCACTTCCAAGCTCAGTAAAGAGGCTCACATCCTTGAAACATTTTCGCGTCTATGGTTGCTCTGCTTTAAAGGAAAGATATGGACCAAAGTTTGAAGGTGTTGATTGGCCAGGCCTTGCTCACATCCCGGATTTTGAGATTGGGTGAAAAACGGTTTCCTTATGATATCCATTTCAATAGAATCAGTGTATTGATGTTTACTATAAGTTATAATTTCATTCATATTCAGGACAAAAGTTCCAAGTGCTAGTAGGAACAACTAATGAAAATCTCATTCAAATGTATCACTCTCTATCCTCCGAGTGTTATTGTTTCTTTGTGTTTTGAAAACGTGAAATTGTGAAATGGACTTTTTATATTTTGTGGATTTGATGTCGTGACAATGCTTAATTGAATTGGTTTAAAATATTCAATGATAACTTTTATAAATGCCACATGTGTTTGAGTTTACACAATAAAAAACCCTATTGAGCTTTGTACATGTTAAGAATTTCATCAACCTTTTTTTTAATGACAGGAATTCGGGGACGGTGATAAATATCAATTTTTTATTGATTGTGTAAAGTTTTAATTGTTTTTTATGGCCATAAAAAAATTGAATCAATGTCTTAGGAAAATTCTTTTGATAAGGAAAATAGGAACTGTGTAAGTGAAAGGGTATCAAAATGAGATGTCAATTAAATCCGAAAGCTTACAAGAAATGAAAGATTTTAAATAACATTAATTTTAATATGATATCAAAATATTTTCATAAATATCGTTGCCTTGAATTTAAATTAAATATTTTTTTAATATTTTAGTCAAAAAATACTACAGAAAATGATAACTTCTAAAGCAAAATTATTACTGACAATAAATCAAATATTATCAATAATAGATTAAATATTATCAATACAAAGTCCTATTTTAATATTTATCATTTTCTAGACATTTTTTCTATTATTTTCCCGTCATTAAATTTTTTATACGTCATTATTATTCCAATTGGATTGAACCAATTATTACGATAAAAAAAATGGCTACATCACCACTTAAATGGATTGAAAACCCCTACATATAAACTAATTTTATAACTGTTAAATTAATTGTTCTCCTTCCTCCAGCTACTCTACTTTTTAAAAGGATTTTTTTTTTAATTTTCTAATAATGAGTAAATATATAAAGTTGTGAGAGTCTCTTCAAATATCAAGTTATTCATACTCTTTCCTATCAAAATAGTCAAAATATGAAGATATATATAAATAGAGAAATATTATTTTCTATTAAGAAAAAGAGAAAAGTATGCCTATGTATTGAAACAAAAAATAAACAACTATGAATTTAACTTTACTAGTAAGAGTATAATTGACACATAGCTTCCACAAATATCTAATTATATTTCGTGACAAAATAAGCATTTAATGTGATGTATTCCCTGTTAGATCAAATCTTTTAATTTAATTTTTCTTTGTAACATTTTGTTATCACGAAGCAATATATTATTTAAACTTGCACGAGGCCGTCATTGGAAGAAAAGCAAATGAATTGATGCCATTTTAACCCCACATCTCTAACTTTTTAAGTGAAATTTAAAAGAAAAATTCTCCCATTCCCCCTACAAATCTTTCCTACCAAATAACCCCGTTTGTTTGGTATGATGGAAAAGGAGGAGAAGAGAAGAAAAATTGACAAAATGGGGTTGAAAGTTTTTAATTGTTTTTTTGTACTTTTTTACCTTATATCTTTTTTATTAAAATTTTATAAAATTATTTATCCTTTTCTTTTAAATTCAACTCGTTAAAATTTTCTCTCAATTCCATTTCCCTGGTACCTAAAGAATTGGCAAGTGATATCAAAAAGAGATGGTAAGTACTAATCATATTGAATATCTCATTGATGATACAAGGATAAGCGAGCTGAGTGATCTCAAATTTAAAAAGGCATGGCATGTCTTCAAGAATTACAGCGATGTTGAAGGAAGCAGGACGAAATTACAGTTATGAAGATTTACTTAATTATATTCATTTCTATTGTCCTTACGTTGCAATCGTTATTTTCATGGCGTTTGACAATTTTTATTTATTGTCTTTTGGATGGTTACATCTATAGAATTCTCAATATGTTGAATACTCACTCGTCCCAGAGATGATTAAGTTCAGCATCATATTACTGCTCTAATCAAGAGTGCATCTCAAAATGTTCTTCTAATTATAATTTCACTCTAAAAAGAGTTATCTTTACAAAATTCTCACTTTCAAATGGTGAGAGACCAGAGGGAATATGAGACTAAAGAGAACGACATATACACTTGTAAACATCTCTGAATAACCAGCAAGGAAGTCAATAAAAGAGACACCTCCTGCTGGAACCAAATCATTGAAGAAGAAGAAGAATTATGATTCAATATACAATCTGTCTAACTGATCAAGGTTGCCACAAAAACACCAACCGATCTTCACCGACTCTATCTGTAATGCCTGGCATGTCCAAAAAAAGAAGCTAGTATGCAACTATTGGCATCAGCGAATATGAGATGAGGATTTTGCTCTTATGATAAAAGCACAACAATCAGAGTATATGATCAGAAATCAACAACCAGCAGCCTTCAAGAAGTTATCATATGGGCTTGATGCTGGTAGCTGAAACATCTGGTACTGGTATGCTGCTGCACAAAGCATTGGAGTCGGTGTCGCCCCAAAGTTTGGTTCCAAGAATTTCCTGCTTGGAGTTTCAAATGGCAAGAAAATCAGATGACCTTGCTGCCATATTCTTGATGAAATTGAGTAAAGAATCAAGTGAAGGTTATAAATGTCACGTCCCAAAATTTAAGATATGACCGGTATAAAATATGAATAAATCCATATTCCTTAAGTCTAAAACTTTAATTAAAATGTTTGAAACACAATTCATTATCTATTACAATGTTAATCAAAAGGGCAAGTCCTATGTATAAAGTTCGACAGGATCATCGTTGTATAATCGACTTCCCAATAATTCTACAACAGACTGCAAACGTTCAAATCTTCTATAATATTTTTCCAAAATATCCCGAATCTTATCTATAGACTATGTGGGATATTTATCCTTTCATCAAAATAATATAAGTAATTTATAAATGATAATTACATAAAAAAGAAGATTTGTCAAAATCAGCACTTCGAGTCGAACGTTAGGCTCTTTACTGCTCAGTGGGAGGAGTAGGGTCAACTGCACTATGTGAAACCAAATAATTTACTAGTAAATAACGTCTCAAAAATATAATTTAAAAATATATAAATGAACAATTTCAACATATTAAATGTAAATCATAACATTTCGTAATTTGATACAAATATTTCTGTAAACATTTTTATTTTTAAGAAAACTATATGAAATAATCATTTCAAATCAATCACTTTTACGTAGGACTTAAATAGAATGTAAGCAGGTGTGGACACACAGTCCATGAGGATAACTAACTAATCCAGCGCGGCTAGAAGCCACGAAAATAAGCGTGGACACACAGTCCACGAGGGTAAATAACCAAACGTAGCATGAGGCTACGAAATAGGCATGGACACATTGTCCACGAGGGTAAATAACCAATCTAGCGCTGCCTGAAGCCACGAATAACAAGCACAGATATGAAACTTAAGAATAACAGGCACGAGAATAAATCCCATGAATAACTGGCGCGAGTACGCGACTCATGAATATCCATCGAGCTCGGATATAACTAAGGTGCACCAATAACCATCGTTACTGCTTAGCAACCAGCGTTTTGTATTCCATCCTTTCTAAAACCTTTCAAACATATTAAGGGTTTATTTCACATGTAATGATTACAACAGTTTCTAATACAATAACCTTCAGTAATAATACTTTGAGTTTCAAAACCCCAACATAAATAGTCAAAATCAAATATCAAGATACTATGGAAAACATTTGGAACAATATTCTAATTTATAAAATTCACATAAGAATATTTCATGAATAAAATCAATTCAATATAACATTTGCCAAATTCATTTTCTAAAACTTCTTCATCCATTTTCATACATAATCATAATCCTTTTGTAGATCAATTGAAAGAAAACCATTTCTAATAATTAAAACTATGAATTCGTAAAACTTGCTTTTCAGAAATCATATTTAAGATTTAACATTTAAATCAAATAACAATTTATTAAAAATACTATTTTAAGAAACATTATTAATTCACCTACCACGTTCCTAAACCTTTACTCTTTCCAGCCAACAATTTCTGATTATTTTCACTTCTCAATTATCTGATATCCCCAAAGCAATATATTCCATAAAAAAATACTGTTTATTTACCACCACCACAACAATCTCATATATACTTACCAACATTGAAATATTCCACAATTCCTCTTATCAGCATTTCTATTTTCTTTATAACACTTGAATTATGAAACCAAAATCTTTATATCAGAAAGTTTTCAAAACATCATTGTATATACTTCACCATTTCTTTAAACACATAATTATAGGCATCCAAAATTAACCCATAAAACATCTCATTTCAGAAACAGCAACACTGATTCAAGCATCAATGGAATTTCCTAAAAGTTTTCCAAAGGTTCCAAAATTCATTAGGCATAAGAATTACCTCTTGTACCACAATAACCAGCACCTTTGTCCACAATCATAATTTAAACAACACATGCTCAAGCCAAGACCCATGATTTTAGCTAGATTTCAAGTTACAATGCTTGACTATCATATTCCCAAAGCTCCAACTTAACCAAATTCATGACACCCACAGTACCATCTAATTTACTGACATGAATATATATACACCTATGCTGACCAAACCATTCCCCTATGCTCAAAACACGCGCACACCAGCAACAATTTTCAATCTATCAAGACAGCAATATGTATATGCTTATACACAGCATTCTCAATAGCGCACACACATACACAAGCTGCCCAGACACAAACATCACAGCACACACATTCACTTATCCACCATTGCTACACCTAGCTTCAAGGTCGAAGAGGAAGGCCAAAACTATAGCCAACGACAGAAGAGGGAAGGTTCACTGACTTATATGCAGTTCAACTTCAACAGAGGTTCCACAACCTACATCAACTATGCTTCCTTCTTCCTTCCTTCCATAGACTTGACAATAGCAACTCCACTCACCCCACGGCTTGCTGCAAGAAATAGAGAGAATCGTCGGGAACGGCTATAATGACCAACCACACGCACACCAAACTGCTCAGAGATAGAACTAAAGTTAGTTGCTATGGAGTGACAGGCGGCTTCCATAAATGCCAACATCAGGCCACCAACTCAGGCAATCAGAAAGAAAGGGGTGGGAGATTTTGGATTTGGTACAATAACACATATGTGCAGGCGACGGAAATAACGACGGAAGGAGGCAAAATGGTACTTACCGGAGTTCAAGCCACTGATTCCTGACATGCCCCAACGCCCATTCACCTTCTTCACCGTCGCTCACCAACAGAGAAGATGCACAGAGCCACAGCGACGATAGAGCAAACAGGCGTCGGCGACAGCAACTCAGATAACAGGGAACATTGTCAATTACTTAGCAGCAGCCCAATGACGGGAAGCTTCTCTGCACAATTTCTCTATTTTCACTCTCTTTGTCCCGCGGTCGACTGAAGCCAAAATGGGAAACCAATATAGCACCAAAGAGGAATGATGATGGCCGGCGATGATGGCACAAGGCAACAGAGATACTGGCGAAAGCAAGTCTGGTCACACGGCATCGATGGCGTGAAGTTCCTCTCTGCGCTCCCACTGTTCTCTGTCTGCGTCGTCGCTGATTTTAGAGGAAATGAAGAAATGGGGTCCGATTTTTGCAGAAGAGGGCAGAGGGGTATTTTCATAATTTCACATGCCTGAAAGATAAAAAATCCCACCTTCTAACGTTTCTAGGAATCGAAGACGACTCGCCACAGCCACTCGCGCGCCTTCAACCACTTAGCTACTACCTCCTCTTTGAAAATTTCTGGAATGAATATATATATTCTTTGTTAAAGGAATTTTATATATGCGAAATTTTTAGAGCCATAACAATAAGGATGAACAACGTCATTCGTTAGAATTTTGTTTCACTGATTCTTGAATAGCTTCCTAGTGTTCTAAGGCTTTCTAGGATTAACCCAAATTTTCATGTCATAAATGCCAACCGCAATCACATATGCAAATAACAAAGTAAAAATGCTTTATTCTAAATTATAAAACTACGGGAAGCAAGAGTACTAGAGGAAGACTTTGTTGAACAGTGGATTTTGAAGGAACCTCGTCCTTGCCTTGGTTGTAATCTTCAGCAGAAATGGTAAATGAATTTCCTTGCATTGACAGAGACTGAGGAAACATGGAAGTGGACATCATCTGCTGCTTTCCCGTGAGGAGGGCCTCACAATGTAGAGCCATTTCTTCGTAAGGCTTCTCAAAGGAAGGTGAAACTGAAACCCTTCCAACTTGATCTGTTGTTTCCATAGCCTACATATAGTATCATTTTTTTACAAATTATGCGTCACTTTGGTTTAACAAATATTAGGAAGAAATGAGTGGGAGAGAGTTCAAAGATGCATCTTTTTATTAGGAAGAAATATGTCACTTTAGATTTTTTTAAGTTTAGTAGGATTGAAGAATTTTAGATAGATGTGAAAGTGGAAATGAAATTATGTTAGAAATAAGTTTTAAAAGTTTATTTGGTAGAATAGAAATGAGTATGGAATTGATATATATATTTATTTTTATATATTGGGTAAAATGATCTAAAATATTTTTTTATAAGTTGAGAAGGGTTAAAGTTGTCTAAGAATTATATAATTTAGGTAAAATGGCTCAAAATATTTCATTTTCACTTTTATTATTTCAATTCCCAATTTTTTTGATAGAACTGAAATAGCCAAAAATATTAAAAGTGAAAGTGGAAGTATAAGACACTTGTTTTCTATCTATCGTATCAAATAGTGGAAGAATCTATTTCCACTCGACTCTATCAAACATACTATAAAGTATTATTCTTTCTTCTCTTGTCCTTGAGACTGAGCACTTACTGTAGCCTATCATTTTTATTTCATGAAATATTTTACTTGTCTGTATGTCATGCAAAGTCATCTTCATAAAAAATTCAAAACTATATAAGACATGGGTAAACACATAAGCATGCTAAGTGTTTGCATTTATTGGAACAGAAAACCTTACTGAACCCAAAATGCAATCAACACTAAGCAGGCTAGGACTTTCTGAAAGCTGCGGCACAACAGCACCAACTGTGTTTTCCATTCGCGGGATGTGATGTCATCATCAAGTGTAAACAATGGTATACGCAGATTCTCAGTGTTTAATGTGAAGGGTAATATTAGATGAAATGAATCTGTAGAAAAAAGAGCCGTGCTTGTCATCTTTCAATCCAGATTGGTAGATGCTCTTGATGACCTGGTGGACGACTGAGTTCCCATCGGACATGAATTATCGGGTGAAAAATTACAAAGTATCTGTTCTCTTAGGTTGGATGGTTCCTGTTGAACAAAGAACTCAGAAGTTAGAACCGTATACTAACAAATTAGACCAAGGCTTAGCAACAAATCGTTACATGTGCTGATTTTTCCACATTCTGAACTATCATGGTAGCAAATGGTTCTTTAGATTGGCTCTCAGTCAGTTTTATCGCTGAAAGTGACTTTAAAGCATCCTTTGATCCATAAGGTTTACTGGGATGTCTTATTGTATCCATAACAGCTTGCTATTTGGTATCATAAACAATTTGTAAAAATGGATCAACCGGAAACAAGCATGAAAAATTCAGGCATAAAGAACTAATCTAATCCTGTAGAAAACCTATACAAATGTTTAAGAGTATATTCAATTATGCAAAGAAAATACAAAATCACCGCATCACAATCAAAAAGTTATGAGAAACGTCTGAAAAATTCTAATAACATCATAAATTAGTGATAAAAGTTGCATCAAAGATGTGATGCACATATTTTGGTTTCTTGCGAAAGTGCCATTGTAGCGATAGGAATGAGAGAGAGAGAGAGGACGTTGCAGGCCTTGGCTTTGAAAATGATTTTTTTTTTGTACAAAATTTTTAGAAAGGAGTTAAGTTCACCATAATCTAAGGGCAGGACGAAGTTTCCCTTTCTCTTAAGCGATACCAATGTCAAACAAGGCGAGCTATCTATTACCCTCAGGCATAAACCTAAACACCTAAAATTAGGATGTCTCCCCAAGCGCCGCAACTGAAACCACAACAAATTAGTACTTCTCAAGAATTTTGAAAATGAATTAATTGCTCTGCTTTAGAGGAAAGATATGGACCAAATTTTGATGGTGTGGATTGGCCTGGACTTGCTGACATACCATATGTTAGTATGTCGTGAACAACGGTTTCCTTATGATCCATTTCAACAAAATCAGGGTATTTACGTTTACCTTTAGCTTCATTCTTCTCCTCATGGATAGTTTCAGTGTAGTAGACCACAAACTATAAACTTTAATTTCATTGATATTCAGGACACAAATTCCAAGTGCCAGTAGCAACAACTATGTTACGTGCTTCAAGAAAAGATGCTCTTGCTGCTTCTTGATGGACACCAGTTCTTTGTATTTAGTTGATAAAGTCCAAATTCTATTTCTACTTTTTTTAATTCAATTGGATTTTTCTTGTGCATTATATGATCTTCAAAGTCGTGATTTGAATTCTTTTAAAAACACTTTTACCTACAATTAATTCTGTTTATGCTTAATTTCTTAAATCTTTATTAGGTTTGTCTTTGAATTAATCTCACACGAGTAGTGCATTTCTGTTTAGGAAAGCCTTGTTAAATGAAACATATACACTCCAGAAATAGAGTGATGCCCCTAGTTATTATATTTTATAACTCCTAAATTGATCCTTATCTTCCTCTGCTTTGATATTTGTTTGAGCAAGACAAGTACATGAATTGATGTCATTTCTTCTTTGGCTAAGATAAGCATGCTTTTGTCTCCATTTGTTCGCTTTGAGAAACATAATCATCTCTCTATTATTCTTTCGTCTCTCAATAATTTTCCATTGTATCGACCCGTCACCTTTTACTTGGAAGAAAATTTTCATGTTATTAGACCACACAACAAGTTTATTCCTGTATGAAGCTATTTGTAAGAGTCCTTTTATTCGTTTCTCTTTGGCTAATCTTCACGTCAATCAATTATTATAAGCGGGGAAAAGGAATCGGTCTTTTACTTCATGGAATGATAGAAGCATCAAATATCCTTTTGCCCTCGTGAAGCATTCAAAACAAGGCCATATATACACGCTTCATTCTGGAAGGCACATCAAAACATATCACCCAACAATTATTCATATTACTCTCCTCACACAGACCCCACTGAATTTGCCATCGAATTAATGGAAGCCATTGCAGACAAAGTCATTGGTCTACTGGGCTCTTTAGCTGCCAAAGAGCTTGAGCTTCTCTGCAACTTCCAAGATGATCTGCAGACGATGAATAGGAAGGTCACTGGAATCAGAGCCCTGCTTCGTGACGCAGAAAAGAAGGCCAAGAAAACTGAAGCCGTCAATGACTGGCTACAGAAGCTGAAAGATATGCTGCTTGACGTAGAAGACTTGTTGGACGCCAACTCCGCTGAGGAGCTAACAAGGGAAGTTATGACCAAAGATAAAATGGCGAAGGAGGTACGCATATTCTTCTCCAAATCCAACCGACTTGTTTGTGCTCATAAAATGGGCAGTAAAATCAGGGTAATTAGGAAGAAACTAGACGACATTTATGATGAGAGGAATCCTCTCCAATTGCAAGAGAGCTATTCGATTGAGTCTTATGAATGGAGACGAACCGACCCTGATTTGAGAGAACAACATGTTGTAGGGAGAGATGAGGAAAGGGAATATCTTGTTAGAACCCTTTTAAACCCTGATGCGAAGAAAAATGAAGTTTCGGTGATTCCCATAGTTGAGATTGGAGGATCGGGTAAAACAACACTTACTCAACAAGTGTATAATAATGTGGCTGTCAAAAATCATTTTCAGCTTAAGATGTGGGTCTGTGTGTCTGATGAATCCCAGGCACTTAGCAATAACATGTTAGCTCAAAAGATTATGGAGCAGGTAACAACTGCTAGGATACATCAAGCGGGCCAGGAACTAAGACAACAAATTGAGGGGAAACTTTTTCTACTTGTGTTAGATGATGTCTGGAATATTAAGAATCGTGGGGAATGGCTTATATTAGAAAACTTGTTGAAGGGTGGAAAAAAAGGAAGTATGATCATTGTCACTACACGGAGCTCGGAAGTGGCGGAAACAATGCGCACACATGATCATGATCAGCCTCTTTCCTTAAGAGATTTGGATGAAGATAACTCTTGGGAGCTATTTTGTAGAGTTGCTTTTGGGGATGGGAAAGAACCTGATAACCAAGAGTTGGTTCGAATCGGAAAGGATATTGTGAGGAAATGTTCTGGGGTTCCGCTTGCAATAAGAACTATTGGTAGCCTCTTGTTCACAAAAAAGTTGGGAGTGACTGAGTGGACATATTTTAGGGATACTGAACTCGCAAATATAGATTCTGATGGGGACAACAAAATCTTTTCTATCCTTAAACTGAGTTATGACCATCTTCCCCCCAACTTGAAAAATTGCTTTGCATTTTGCTCTTTGTTTCCAAAAGATTATGAGATTCAGAGGAAAACACTCATTCAGATGTGGATAGCGGAGGGGTTCATTCGACCCTTACATAATAGGCGCTTGGAAGATGTTGGTGATGAGGGCTTTGAGCGGTTATTGTCAAGGTGTTTGTTTCAAGATGTTAGGCTAGATGATCTTGGCGACATAGAATGGTGTAAGATGCATGACCTCATACATGATCTTGCACAGTCAATCGCTAGAAATGAGTGTTACATTGTCGCAAGTGAAAGGTTACAAGAGGAGAGCTTGGGTGATGAGATTCGTCATGTGTCAAGTCATTTTGATGGTCCTTTGGAGTTTCCATCAGGTAATGTGAAGACAAAAAAAGTGAGAACAATCTTGTCGCTAAAAGGACGGTGAGAATTTATCCCAAGTCACGCTTCGTCAAGATTTTTTGGTCAACTTTGCGGGTCAAAAACTTCGCTTCCAAAATACTTACGTGTATTGGATCTTAGCAATCAAGAGTTAGAAATTCCTGAGAGTATAGGAGACTTGAAGCATTTGAGATATCTTGATTTAAGTAGGAACAATAAACTTGGGAAGCTCCCACGAGGAATTACCAAGTTGTATAATTTGCTGACCCTAAGACTTAACTGGTGTTTCAATTTAAGAGAATTGCCAAGAGATATGAAGAGATTGGTAAGACTCAGACATCTTGAATTGGATTACTGTGATAAATTGACATGTATGCCATGCGGTTTGGGATGTTTGACTGATCTCCAAATGCTGACAACATTTATAGTCGACGAAAGTGGTGGCGGCGGCAGTGCAAGGATAACTGAGTTGTGTGATATGAAGTTGTCAATGGGAGGATTGAAGATTAGAGGATTAGGAAGGCAGAGGAATAACATGAAGGAGGTTGAGTCATCAAAGTTTCTACTTCACATGCCTTATCTTGCAGAACTGAGCTTGTATTGGGGAACACTTAGAAAGGAAGGTATTAGGGATAGAGCTGAGTATAAGGCCGATGAGATAATTTTAGAAGCTTTAGAGCCGCCTCCCACAATCAAAGCACTATATATACGAGGATTTTGTGGCAAACGGTTGTCAGAGTGGATAGGGAGACTCACGTCATTGCAACATCTACAACTCTCATTTTGTGATGCTTTGGCATCACTTCCAGAGTCCTTGAGAAGTCTCACATCATTACAAGATCTATCTATTAGGGATTGCTGGGCTTTGACTTCACTTCTAGTGTCCTTAGGAAGTCTTGCATCATTGCAAGTGATATCTATCGAAAACAATGACGCTTTGGCATCACTTCCAGAGTCTTTGGGAAATCTCACATCATTGCAAAAGCTATATTTCCTCAACTGCAATGCTTTGGCATCACTTCCAGAGTCCTTGGGAAGTCTCACATCATTGCAAGATCTATCTATTAGGGATTGCAGGGCTTTGACATTACTTCCAGAGTCCTTAGGAAGTCTTGTATCATTACAAAAGCTATCTATTAAGTATTGTAAGGCTTTGGCAGCACTTCCAGAGTCCTTGGGAAATCTCACATCATTGCAACAGCTATTTATCGACAACTGCGAGGCTTTGGCATCACTTCCAGAGTCTTTGGGAAGTCTCACGTCATTGCAACAGCTATCTATTAGGGATTGCAAGGCTTTAGCATCACTTCCAGAATCCTTGGGAAGTCTCACATCATTGCAAGTGCTATTTATCAACTACTGCAATGCTTTGGCATCACTTCCAGAGTCCATTGGAAGTCTCAAATCCTTGCAAAAGCTATCTATTTGGTATTGTGGGGCTTTGGCATCACTTCCAGAGTCCTTGGGAAGTCTCACATCATTGCAAAAGCTAGAGCTCTTCAGCTGTAGGGCTTTGGCATCACTTCCAGAGTCTTTAGGAAATCTCACATCATTGCAACAGCTATATCTTATGGATTGTGAGGCTTTTGTATCAATTCTAGAATCCTTGAGAAGTCTCACATCATTACAAGTGCTATCTATCAACTACTGCGATGCTTTGGTATCATTTCCAGAGTCCTTGGGAAGTCTCACATCATTGCAAGTGCTATCTATTTGGAATTGCAGGGCTTTGGCATCTCTTCCAGAGTCATTGGGAAGTCTCACATCAATGCAAAAGCTATACCTCTTTAAATGCGGGGCTTTGGCATCACTTCCAGAGTCCATTGAAAATCTCAAATCATTGCAACAGCTATCTATCACGTATTGCGAGGCTTTGGCATCACTTCCAGAGTCCATTGGAAATCTCAAATCATTGCAACAGCTATCTATTACGTATTGCGAGGCTTTGGCATCACTTCCAAGCTCAATAAAGAGCCTCACATCACTGCAACGTCTTATTGTCCATAATTGCTCTGCTTTAACGGAAAGATATGGACCAAATTTTGATGGTCTGGATTGGCCAGGACTTGCTGACATACCATATGTTGAAATTAAGTGAACCACGGTTTCCTTATGATCCATTTCAACAAAATCAGGTTATTTACGTTTACCTTTAACTCCATTCTAGTCTACTTTTTAAAAGGATTTTTGTTATTTTCTAATAATGAGTAAACATATAAAATTGTGAAAGTCTCTTCAAATATCAAGTTATTCATACTCTTTCCTATCAAAATAGTCAAAATATGAATTGACGCCATTTTAACCCTACTTGTCTACCCATTTAAACCAAATTTAAAAGATAAATTATTTCATTCCCCTCCCCTCCAGATCTCTCCTACCAAACAGCCCCTTTAAGTTTGTTTGATATGAGAAAAATAGAGGGGAAGAGAGGAGAAATTGAAAACGTGGGATTGAAAGCTTTTAATTAGTTTTTTGTACCTTTTACTCTTATATCTGTTTTTATTAAAATTTTATAACCCCACTTATCCTTTTCTTTTAGATTAAACTCATTAAAATTTTCTCTCCCTTCCATTTCCCTAGTACCTAACAGACCTGAAAGAATTTCCAAGTGATATCAAGAAGATCGTAAGTAAGTACTAGATAGATTGAATGTCTCATTGATGATGCAAGGATAAGCGAGCTGAGTGATTTCAAACTTAGAAGGGCATGCCATGTCTTCAAGAATTACAGTGATGTTGAAGAAAGCTGGACGAAATTACGGTTATGAAGATTTACTTAAGTCTATCAACTTCAAGACAATGGCCTTTGTACCCAAAAAAAAAAACAAATGGCATTATATTCATTTCTGTTGTCCTTACGGTGCTATCGTTATTTTCATGGTGTCTAGCAGTTTTTATTTATTTATTGGTTTTTGGAGGGTTGGAGCTATAGAATTCTTAATATGTTGAATACGCCCTCGTTCATGAGATGATTAAGCTGAGCATCATGTTACTGTTCTAATCATGAGTGCATCTCAAAATGTTCTTCTAATTATAATTTCATTCTAAAAAGAGTTATCTTTACAAAATTCTCACTTTCAAATGGCAAGACAAGAGGGAATATGAGGGAAAAGAAAAGGACATATACACATATAAACAGCTCTGAATAACGAGCAAGGAAGTCAATAGAAGAGACACCTCCTGCTGGAACCAAATCATTGAAGAAGAAGAAGAATTATGATTCAATATACAATCTGTCTGATTGATCAAGGTTGCCACAAAAACACCAACCAATCTTCACCGCCTCTAACTGTAATGCCTGGTGTGTCAAGAAAAAGAAGCTAGTATGCAACTATTGGCATCAACTAATATATGAGGATTTTGCTCCTATCATAAAAGCACGACAATCTGAGGATATGATCAGAAATCAACAACCAGCAGCCTTCAAGAAGTTATCATATGGGCTTGATGCTGGTAGCTGAAACGTCTGGTACTGGTATGCTGCTGCACAAAGCATTGGAGTCGGTGTGGCCCCAAAGTTTGGTTCCAAGAACGGATTTCCTGCCTGCAGTTTCAAATGGCATGAAAATCAGAGGACCTTGTTGCCATATTCTTGATGAAAGTGAGTAAAGAATCAAGTGAAGGTTATAAGGATGAACAATGTCATTTGTTAGAATTTTGTTTCACTGATTCTTGAATAGCTTTCCTAGTGTTCTAAGGCTTTCTAGGATTAACCCATATTTTCATGTCATAGACGTCCACCACAATCATATATGCAAATAACATAAAGTAAATGCTTTATTCTAAATTTTAAAACTAAGGGAAGCAAGAGTACCAGAGGAAGACTTTGTTGAACAGTGGATTGTGTAGGAACCTCGTCCTTGCCCTGGTTGTAATCTTCAGCAGAAATAGTAAATGGATTTCCCTGCATTGACAGAGACAGAGGAAACATGAAAGTGGACATCATCTGCTGCTTTCCCGTGAGAAGGGTCTCACAATGTAGAGCAATTTCTTTGTAAGGCTTGTCAAAGGAAGGTGAAACTGAAACCCTTTCACCTTGATTTGTTGTTTCCATAACCTACACATATTATCATTTTTTTTTTAAATTATACATCACTTTGGTTTAACAAATATTGGGAAGAAATGAGTGGGACAGAGTTCAAAGATGCATCCTTTTATTCACTAAAGGATTATTCCTTCTTCTCTTTTCCTTGAAACAGAGCTATTACCCTGGCCTATCATTTTTATTTCAGGAAATATTTTACTTGTCTGTATCTCATGCGAAGTCATCTTCATAAAAATTCAAAACCATACAAGACATGGGTAACACAGAAGCATGCGAAGTGTTTGCATTTATTGGAACAGAAAAACTTACTGAGCCCAAAACGTCATCAACACTAAGCAGGCTAGGACTTTCTGAAGGCTGCTGCACAACACCACCAGCCGTGCTTTCCAATTCGTAGGATGAGACGTCATCATCAAGTGTAAACAATGGTATATCGACCTGCAGATTTTCAGTGTTTAACCTGAAGGGGTAATATTAGATGAAAAGAATCTTCAGAAAAAACAGAAAATAATCCGTGCAAGATACCATATCCGATGATTTGTCATCTTTCAATCCAGATTGGTAGATGCCTCTTGATGATTCGGTGGACGACTGAGTTCCCATCGGACATGAATTATCAGGCGAAAAATTACAAAGCATCTGTTCTCTTAGGTGGGATGGTTCCTGTTGAACAAAGAACTCAGAAGTTAGAACCGTATACTAACAAATTAGACCATGGCTTAGCAACAAATCGTTACATGTACTGATTTTTCCACATTTTGAACTATCATGGTAGCAAATGATTCTTTAGATTGGCTCTCAGTCAGTTGTATCGCTGAAAGTGACTTTAAAGCATCTACATCATCCTCCTTTGATCCATAGGGTTTACTGGGATGTCTTATTGTATCCATAACAGCTTGCAATTTGGTATCATCAAAAATTTGTAGAAATGGATCAACCTAAAACAAGCATGAAAAATTCAGGCATAAAGGACTAATTTAACCCTATGGAAGAAGACCTATAGAAATGTTTAAAAGTGTATTCAATTGTGTACAGAAAATACACAATCACCACATAACAATCAAAAAGTTATGAGAAACGTCTGAAAGGTTCTAATAACACCATAAATTATTGATAAAAATTGCATCAAAGATGTGATTCACATACTGTTTCATTTGAAAGAGTCATTTTAGCGATAGGAATGAGAGAGAGGACATTGTAGGCCTTGGCTATGAAAATAACCATGGACATTGACAATGTGAAGAGAGACCTGCAGCGTGAAGGCGGCAGCTGAACTGAAAAATAAGAAATTGTTACTTAAGTTGAAAACTTGAAAGCTTAACAATGGTATGCAACATTAAACCAATTGGTACAAAGTTTTGGAGGAAGCTTCCTCATCCCACTTGCATGCTCATTAGTTGGTGTCAAAGCTAGTGTTGACGTTTCCAAAAATGGCTAACAGGTGGAGATTTTAATGGGCAAGGAAGTCAAGTAAAGTGTAGAAGTTGAACACTGCAGAATATAGCCGCCAAGACATCAGCTTTCCAAGGGGGCCAAATGAAGGAAACTAAAGTAGTATGAGATGATCAAAAAGGTAATTGATAGAGTTTGTTCTACCACCTAAGTAGCAAGTTTTAGGGGTAGAGTTCCCCATTTTAGTTAGGTATCCATGAGAATGTAAAACAATGTTGAATTAGGTTTATCCATCAAGAAAAATCAAAATCTTCACTGTAGCATAACATTTTACATCAATCACAATAATAGGGTTTTCAACATTAGTTGACCATTAGTTCCAAATTACAACCAAGAAACAAAGAACTGATTTTTTACTCTGTTCAGTATTTGCTGTTCAATCATTATTGAATCAACGTATGATTTCTAACAAAATGTTTAAGACTTTTGAAATTTCAATCCCCTTAAGAACTTCTTATACAACAAACTAGTACGATTACAAAGTTGGAAAATGGAACAAAGTGACATGAGATAGCATCGTTAAGGAGAAAATAAGTTTTTCCTAAGGTAAAGCGAACAATAAAAGAGAATTTTTGGCAAAGATTGGCTCCCATTCCTAACGTATCTAACTTTAGCTTCATATACAATTTAAAAAAGCATACAATTCAATTTTGCTGAAACAGTTCCTTTAGCTTAAAGATTTCGTTTGGAATATGACACTAAATCATCTTTGAGAAACATACTGAGAGTTCCTAGTACTGGTTCAGCTAGGAAAATTCAGGGCACTGTCAAGCCGAACGTCACTTCATATGCATCACTTGGTGACAAGATTATAATGGGAAAGAAATCACGCAATTTGGCTTCATGAGACATCAAACAATACCGTAAACTGCTCTTACTGATCATCGTATTTGATAAACTACATAGGACTTAAAGGTTCTACCCTTTTCTGCAAGAGAAATGTTCCTCAAGGTAAACGCCAACTGGAAACTTTGAATCAGAGCCTCATTAGAGGAGTTCTGCACTTGACAAAATTTGCAAGAGGTCAGGCCAAACAAAAAAAACTTAATAAAATAACAAGTTAAGATTTAAAAAAGATCCAAACCCTAAGAAAAATTGTAGTATGATCAAAGACTTAATAGTAAACCCCTTATAATAACAATCAGTTGCTGGAGATCGTGGATTGCAATTTCAATCGCAGTTAGGCTACCTTTTCAGTCACAATATTTTGTTGAGGAAGTAAGTTGAGACTCATTCAATTAGAATATTAAGGACAATTCGATGAGAATATGATCTTGGCGTATTTATATTAATGAAAAACTCATTTCAATACCTTGCTCCGAGCAACTAGCAAGAGAAGGCTGTAAGTATGGGCCATTGCTTGAAAATTTTCAGGAACATTCTGAGGAGAGAGGGACTGTGCCCAGATTGATGATAGCAAAAGGGTAATCTGGTGACTACTCAGCCTAAGAGGTAATGCCTGTGACATTGTAGTAATAAGAGCATAGTTAATATCGGGTGATATTGATTGATGAGATTTATTCCTATTACAGTAGAATGAAAAATTATCACCATTTGCTTCTCAGAGCTATTTGTAGCATTTTCTATGCTAGATTCAGTTAGTTGGGAATTCTTTACACTAGCAACTCTATTGTAAGTTGACTTCAATCTGTTCATCATCGAAGGACTGCTGATCCTCTCCTTATCTATAGATTCACTACTAAGCCTTCCCTTACTTTGAGTCCGACTATAAGTTGACTTCAACCTGTTCACGATGGAGTTATCATTGGTCTTTGCAGCCTCATCAACTGCGGTTCTGTTATGGCTATCTTCTGGAAAAACTGGTTTCTTCCTATCCATTTTCTGAAATAGTGCAGCTGAAGACGAAAACACGGATACATTTCTGGATAGCGTCCTTGGAACATGAGCGCCTTTTGCCGAGGAGGGGACTGGAGATGAAGTTTGAGGACAAACTGATGATGGCACAAGAACAACAGAAAATATGCGGTGTGCCCCAACCCTGGTTTCGGGGTCTGGATGGACCATTGCTAGGAGTAACTGATGAAATAACGCCTCAGGAAATGCCTGGAGAGGTCCGAGTGTCAAGTTGGCAAATAAATAGAAAGAAAAAGAGAGTTGAAGAAAAGTGAGAAAGAAGAAAGAATAAATTATAGCTAAAAATTAGGAGAAAACTTAAAAGAGATTAATGTATTCTTGCCTTGTTCTGATATGACAGATTTGGTATGGAAGCTGCTATTTGAGCAGTTCTGTAAACTGCAGAAATCAAGGTTCTCGCCATAACGGTGATGTTAGACATATTTTCCAACAATACAGCCATCATATCAACAACAGGACCGGAATCTCCAGTCTGTATAACAATACAGCCAAGGACCACAAACAACAAAAGATTATATAAAATAGACATCCAAAGCTCAACTACATATATAAATAGACACAAACATATGCCTCTTTGATTTCTCATGCAATTATTGAAGTCTTTGAAAAAAGAATAACATGTTGCGACCTTGAGTGATAACTGTGCCAGGCATTCATCTACTGCTTGTCGGTACTTTTTGTTCCATTGGAAAACTTCAGAGCCTAAGTTTGAATCGTCAAGAGAGCAATGTATGCTTTTCCGTAGGTGTCTCATCATATCACTCAATGCACCAATTATAGCCACAGAGTGCTGAACCTTTGTCTGTTTAGCAAGCTGGGTGATAACATCAACAATGTCGAGCTGCATATTAGGGTCTTTTAAGACATTCTTGTGATCAAGGTGCTTGACTAAAATGGACAATAGAAAGTGTGTATTCTGCCCTGCAAATTACATTGAATTTAACTATAAACTGTTCAATAAAAGAAAATCATACTAAACCAGCAAAACTGGTCTAGAATCTATCAAATCTTCTAGCACTGAAGAAAATAAATACCCAAGATTTCAATTATTAACTGCATTTCCAGCAACACTGAAAGAGCAGGCCCATGTTGTGGAGACCAGAGATTAGCACTATCAAAATAGCGGAACAAGGATTCCAAAACACGCCGTACAGTTGTAGCCTCTTTGGCTAACTTTGCCATATTATGTAGGCAAACCCTCGACCAAAAACCAGGGTTCACAACAGCTTCCCTGTGGATGATAAAATGAAAAATAAAAAAGAAGTTATAGACAGCTTAAAGGGATTAATTAGTAAATCAGAAGATAAACCACCAACTTGAGAATGATAATTACACAGGCACATTAACTTGTCCTTTCTCATTCACCACCATTCTCCAAGAAGTAATCCTTGTCAATTGCATATTTTCAGAATCTTTCTCAACATCGCCATAACTTCCCAACACAACTGAAACAACCTGAGTTAAAAGGACGAACGAAGCTGTAAAAGAGATGTGTACGAGAGGATAAAAAATGAGTGTTTACTTTAAAATAGGTTTCTTTTACTCCAAAACCCACTATGCCAGAAACTGAACATTTACGTGAACATGAAAGGAGTGTGATATTTGAAAACATCAAAACCATATAATTCAACTGATCAGGAAAAAATAGAATTCTTCTTGCATTTCTTATTAAAGATATAGTTCCAATTTGGGGGGAAGCCCTTAGATGTATTTGAGGAGTGCTTAAACAATGTATAATTTCAAATATAGGAAATTCTAAACAAATGAAATTAGATAACTTAAAATTCATAACAAATGATACTTACATTATCAAATTCAGATGAAATATGTGAAAATTCACCCATGAACCAAACCTGTGTCAACGCATAATTACTGATCAACCAGTTTACTCTGCTAAGCCCTCAGTGCGAGAAAAGTTTGAATAAAAACAGAGAGAGATTAGCACCTTAATTTTATTCATTTACAAATTGATGACCTCATGAGTAGGCAAGTGTATTTTATTAAAGATATAATGGTGAGGAAGTATTTTGGAACAACATGAATAAACCATAATCAAAACATTTAAGGACTTCTAAACATAGCCTGGCTGAAATTATCTGAATCCTTCAAATGGATTACCTTGCCTGCTTAAGTGAGAGTTTCTATGAAGTCATACACTGGTTATGAATCTGCATAATTCCCCTATTCATTTAATTAACTCATTTAATTTTATATTTTCTACTTATACTTGCCATTTTTATATATTATCAGGCTATGTTTATTTTTTTTCAAGCCAAATATGTTTTCCCTATAAAAATTGGAAAAGTCATTTATGAAGCTTTTTTAACAAGCTAGCCATCTAACTATCTCAAAGAGATATAACATTACTTCCTTTTCAATAACAAGTTCCGAAAGACTTCTTTCTATATAAATAGTGATATCCAATGTAGCTAGGTTTTATTTCAAGCTTAGGGTGTATCTGACATGATTTTAACGGACATTTTATGTACTATGCTACTCCATTTGATTCTATGATACTGAGAAGTGAGAACAACAAAAGCATTTGACAAATGAAATAGAGTGAAGCGCCAGCCACAACCATGTGCAAAGACTGATCATTTTTACTTCAATATTATCCATGTAGTTTCTTGATAACGTCATGTTGTCAAGCATGTCAAAAGATTGTTAACATTGAAAGACCATAAAACAGTCAACATATACGATGGGGTGAAAGCATTTGAGTTACCATTGATGCAAGAGCCTGTAAGCCAGAAGCACGCAAATGTTGTACGTTTTCTTCATCGCCTGTTTCTTGGGCTAGAAGGCAAAGTTTGGAAATTAATCCATCTAGATTGAACATATAGGTACCATCTCTCTGCACAATAAAATATACCAGAAATTCAGCACTTGCAGAGAAAAGAACTTATAATATCATATAATATACATCAAAAACTAAACAAACGTCGAAATCCAAAATAAAAATCCAACAAAAATAAACCCTACCTGATTGTTCACAAAGTCAAAGAGAGTTTGGCACCCTAAAGTTTGCACTTCATTATGCCGTGTTTGTTCAAGAAGAATTTGTATGATGCCAAGCAAGCTACTAGCAAACAATGGCCTGTCATAATAGTATGCTTCTCATAAGTTTATATACAGATTTCATATGCATAAAGTTCCTAAAGAAAATGAAAAATCGGTTTCTTTTATTTCCTTCAAAAACATTTTTTCAGATGGATACAGTTTCAAGGAATCTTGAACCTCCAAATCAATCAAAAGTTTACATGTCCAAAGTAAATTATTTCCTAGCTAGTTAGAGCAGTAGCTACGAAAGTATTTACATGCTTTCGTTATGAGGTGAAGCCCAAAAATGTCACTTTTTGATGAAAAATTTGGAAAGCTTTATTCATTTTGTAATTTATTTTTTTGACTTCATTTTGTTTCCTTTATTAGGCTTTTTCTTTTACTTTAAGTTATTAGGCTTCCTATAAATTGATCTTCTAAGTTATTCTCATTGGTAAGACGATTATTTGAATATTAAGAGTTATTATTATATATTTCTCCCTCATTCTTCATCCCTTTCTCCCTTTTTCTCTCTACTTCTCCTCGTCTCTATCCTACATTTATTTGGTAAGATATTTGAATGCGTCATTATTTGTCAAAAATTCAAATCAGGTTTTTGGTTAAACCTGTTCCTTTATCACCATATGGGCTATGCGTCATATTAACTAACTCCAGTGCCACAATTATCTGAAACTAAAGAATAACTGAGTCGCTTTAATCATTTACAAAGCAGCTCAATCCCAGTTTTTGCCTCAAAGAGAGTAGTTATATAGCGTAAATAATTATGCAGCCTTCTACCTCCAAGCTACTATGACTAGTAAGCAAAAGCATAATCAACATTTACAGATATGTTGTCATATGGTATGAGGTCTAGTGTTATTATCTTTCTGCATTTATGTGATGCCTTCTGAATAGTATAAACTCCTACACAACACTATCCTGCTATATGACTCACAAATTATATTACTTATAGGCATTCCTAACAGATAAGGATAAGCAATACAGCTCATTAGCTCAATCAACGAGTCCATCATAAAACCCAACAAATCATAACTTCTACATTAAAGCATAATCACAAGGAAGTTGTATTAAGGCTTTAATATAGAATTCTGATTCAGATACTACTGACATTACCACAAATACTGGAGGAAAGAAAAAAGAAACTTCTTGAACATGGACCATTCAATACTTTCAATGGAAACTGACATTACCAAATGTATAGCATACTCATGAAAGACATGTTTAAAATTACAATCCAGACAGACAAACGGACAGAATAATATGCTGTGAATTTAAATATGTTACCTCATTTATGTCCATTTGGAAACTCTTCCCTTTATTGTAAAAGGTAAGTAATTTAATTGAATTAGCAGAATGAAACAATAAGAAAGGTAACTCACATCTGCTCTTTACAAGAAACCAACAACCTCCTGTAAATACAAATGACAACTTTTACACAATGGATGTTCTCAGTTCTCAATTCCTTATAACACCTTTGCTCAAGGTAGGTAGTTATCTGCAGTAAGTTAAGAAATCATATTTCTATTATTATTTATGACTAAATCATATACGTGGGAAATTGAGTTACTTAAGTTTAAAATGTTTAGGAGAACATATGAAAACAAAATTATGCCAACACCTAGAATCAATCAAACATTTGAGAAGAGCTCAGGATCCTGGCATGAAGACTCTAGTAAAAAGGTCATCAGAGAATTATTTAATGTTCACCCACACCTCTTTTTCTCATCTGGTTTACTTATACAAATCTATAGTAAGGGAGGGTCAGCTCCAATTCAGTTACGAACTTAAGCACTCTAACTACTAATCAGCCAAGCCATTAAATCTGACACAACCAATTATTGCAACTGTGAGACTAGATTTCACACCATAAGAATTATTAATATACTCTATTACCATTAAATTCCCATAATAACTAAGTATTATGAGATGACATTAAGACCCTGGTTTAGAATAAATATTTTCCAATTAACGTTAGGGGATCAGTTTTCACTGAACCACCATTTTTTTATCTTTAATGCGTAGTTTCTACCTTATTGAAGAAATGAATGGGAAAATGAATGGTGATGATAGCAAGATGTGAATGACAGAAGTCCTAAGAAAGAACTTTGATGCATGAATAGTTCCATAACAGGTGCCAACATATCCTAGCCTAAGTCCAATTAAAAAGACATATACCTTTGGAACACGGAGAGGATTTCTGGAGGCATATTCACATAGCTTGCCAATCATACGATCATTCGGTTCTTCTTCCTGCAGATATGAATTGATGGTTATTGAAAATAAACTTAACAAGATAAAACTTTAAATAGTCAGGTTCCTCTAACTGCAATCAAATGACAATACAAGCCAAATATAATGATTTGCTATAAGATAACATTGTAAAAGGTAAACTATTTAAGAAAAAAGAATCATTAGAAAGCACCCAATATTATATATGTCCTAGATGATTACGAATAATAACATTATTTCCCCAGGAAGCAGGCACTTGTAGAAAAGTAGAAGACAAAATGACCTGAGATCGAGGGAATATATCAGCAAGCAACTTTTTATAACGCTTAATGGGGTGTCTTGATCTCTCGCGCAAAGCGGGGCAGAAGAAGCATAAGCTTCCGCACACAGGCCAAATATTCCGAGAGATCACACTCATTTTAACGACCTAAAAAGAAACACACTCCGGATTCCTATCCGCGACGCATTCAATAACCCGTAAGGGTTTTCCTTCTCCCAGATCCAACCAAAGAAAGTAAGAAATTGAGGGAGAAGGAGTTGAAATATGGGGGTAAGGGAAATCCAGAATGAGTTAAAAGGGAAATCAAAATTGGATTGCCTCGGATTCGTGATACACCCGGAGAGAGCCAAAAAAAAATGTGAAGATGAATGAAAAATGCTCCGAGAGCACCGGATCTCCGAGGTTCTCCACCGGAGAAAATATGTGAAAATGAGAGAAAACCTTCGCTTTTTTAATTGTGGGCAATCCCTGATTCTATGTTTACAAGCCTCTGTTTCTGCAGAGCCTATTTATAGTCTTCGCTCATGAGTTCGGATTTTTGGGAGGATGACTGAACGCGGACTCGTGGGGCCCAACGTTTACCCCTGTTCTTTTCTTTTCTTTTCTTCTTTTGAGCGTGAAAAATCAAATGTATTACATACATTTTGTAAGGATTTACAAGTTATTTCTTACAAATACAAATATAATACAAGAAATTACTTTTTCCTCTCTATGTTGATGAGCTTCCCAAACCATAGGAGGAATATTATAAAACCAAAAGAATTTTTTGTTATTATCATAACTTCAACAATATTAATTGTTAAAGAAAAATTTAGGGTAAAGTAGTATTCAATATCTTAATTTTATATTTATATGCAGTCAGTATTCTAATCTTATTTATAGTATAATTTTATTCAGAATCTTTTTAATTTAGAGTAATTTTACCCATAATGCATTTAATCTGGTATAATTCTTGATACTTGATAAAATTATGGGTAAAATTACACTAAATTAAAAAAATTATAGGTAAAATTGTACCATAAATAAGATTAAGATACTGATTGTATATAAGAAATAAGATCGAGATGTTAAATGATGCTTTATCCAGAACTTTATCATTATATTCTCTCTCATTCATATTCCACCAAAAATTTATATTTACTTATGTGAGTGTTCTAAAATTCATAATAAATTAATTCTTATTCATTGCTGTATGTATTAGACTATTAGCAATGAGAATAGCTAATAACATAGAATTAATTAATTATAAAAAGTGAGAAGCACAATAACAATTAATTTGTCGCTCCAACTTAAATGACGTGAAATTCTTTTTAACATGAATTTTTAAAATCTACTATGCTTAAATATGAGACTTTTGCTTTTAGGATTTAAACCTTGCTCAAGGGTTTCTCTTTATCTAAAGAGTAGCTTTGGATCTTCTCTTCATATCTTGTGCTTATGGGAGATCTCTTTTTTGTCTTCATAAATCACTCTCTACATCAATTCATATATGGACCATGCGATCGAGTTGTGTGCTGCACCCGGTTCCTTTATATTAATAATGAATCATATTATCAAGTATTCAATTTTAAACTTTATAACTATTTATTATAATATAAATATCTCCTTTAAGAATCGAACTTAATACTTAAAAAGATCTAGTTTGACTTTGCACCATACATTGTTATTTTAACTCAAGCTTATCTTTTTTAAGCTTATTAACTTAAAACAATTTTAACTTAAGCTTATTTTGCTCATTTGCAAAAAAAACCTTTAATAATATTTATATATCATTTTGTATTTTTATCAACAAAAAAATATAATATATAGCTAAAGTTTAATTTTTTAGTTGAAAAAATCCGATTGAAAGTCATGCTATACGTATTTTTTCCCAATATTTGCTTTATTCCGTCGAGGTACTGATTAGTGATCATTTTATTTTATTTTTGCACTCTGTTATATATATATATATATATATTGGTTTCACACATAGATAATTTTAATTTATTAAAAAATATGGATCTCAATATCTATTTTTTTTTAAAAAAAAAAGTAATGATTCACAGTTTACGGTTTATTTTCCCTTCTACCTTTAGTTTGCAAACTACAAGCTTAAGGCGCTTATTCCCCTCAGAGTACTCTCCTTCACTATATTGTCTCCTGAAACTGTGCAATCAATCACCACCACTCGCTCATTCACAAGGATTTTGGTAAAAAAATTGTGTCAATTAATTAAAAAACAATCTTTAGTCTTTGCTTATTGAAAAAAAACATAACAAGTAACAACCCAACCCAGAAGAAAGAAAGCAAGAAAGAAAGAAAGACCTAAGATGTCTGATAGTTCGTCTCATGGTCTTTTCTTTGTCTCATCAATATCTTCAAACCCATGTGCCGAAAGGCTTGGTTCTCTCATGTTTTCTGTTGCCAAAAACTTCATTATATTCTTGGCCATGGTCATTCTCTGCAACGGTGTTCATTATTTTCTCAAGCCTTATTCAATGCCTCGCATTATTTCCGACATTCTCGTAAGCTTGTCGGTCTCTGCAACTTTTGATTACTTATATATGATATTGCATTCATGTTGATTATATATATATGTATATACACACGCAGGTTGGTATAATTGTAGGCAACATCGGTTTCTTACGTGACCTGTACGAGGAATTCAACAAGACGTTCGGATTCATAATTGATTTCGTGATGATGTTTTATATGTTTGCTCTGGGAATAGAAATGGATCCTTGTGCGATCTTCAAACAACCATCTCGTGGTGCTCAAATCGCCTACGCCGGAATCCTCTCCACCTTCATTCTTGGCTTCTTCACCACACCGTTCTTCGACTTCTTCTCCGGAAAACATAAACTCTACTTCACTCTCTGTCTCTCCACTCTCCTCGCCAGCACCGCCTCGCCGGTGGTGACACGCCTGGTCACAAGCCTTAAAATCAGCAAGTCCGACATCGGTAAAACTCAGAGGAGAAACTGAATTTAATTCAATATCACTCAAAGACCATATTTATAGCTTCAACCCTAACCCTAGAAATTAAATGCAGAATATTTTAGAAACTCTAACTTAATCTTGAAGCAAGAGAAATTATAAAGCACAAAACTAATTAAGTCGAATTCCTTACAACAATTATGTCAAGTTCTTTTCTTACACTTTTCTGTACGGACATTTATTCCACCTCATCATTTATTATTGAACTCGCATGAAAAATATAAGAAGAATTTGACATAATAATTACAAAAAAATTGATCAAGTTTTGTCTATTATAAAAATATAGAACTCTACGTACTAATAGGAAATTCGGATTTCTAAAAACACGGATTAACCATTATCCGATATTTTTAACAGGTAAGCTTGTGATTGCCGCCGGCATGCACTCGGATTTCCTCTGCTCTCTGCTCCTCTCGATCGGCTACATCATGATGCCGTTGCCCGTGTTCTGCGAGAACGAGATATACAGGATGAATGATAGAGGAAAAGCTCGCATTAAACTGTCGATTGTGATGGCATGTGCGGTTCTAGGGCAAATGTTGGTCGCAGTGATACTTTCTCCAATGATGATGAGATGGGTGAATAACGAAAACCCAGAAGGTAAACCCATGAAAGGTGCACACTTGGTGCTTTCTGTGGCATTTATGGTGTTAATATGTGCATCTTCAACTCTATATGATTACAGTCCAATTCTGAGTGCGTTCATGGCTGGGATTTGCTTGCCAAGAGAAGGAAGATTATCGAAGTGGGTTATTACGAAGATAAATTATATGTTAACTTCGATTTTCTTTCCTATATTTTTCTTGTGGATGGGTTATGGGGCTGATTTTAGGAAGTTTGAAGCTTGGAGGTTAGCGACGTGGTTAAGGTTGTTGATGTTGGTGGTAATAGGAATGGCAAGTAAAGTTGCTGGAACTGTTATTTCTGGTGCCATGTTGGGTTTTAATTGGCCTGATTCTGTTGCCATTGGCTTGCTTCTCACCACCAAGGGCCATTTTCACATTTACTTAGCCATAAAAGTGGTACGTTTTCTACTTCCTGTATTCTTCTACTAGCTTTGTTTTTTATGTGCTTGGTGGTCTAGACTTCGAACATATATGATAAGATCAACCTGTAGGACGTACATATTCTAAATTGGAGCCTGTTTAGAAATTCCACTATTTAGATTAGCAAGGGAAGGTCATAAATTACCTCTCTCGTCGTAGCTATAAGAGATCTGAAGCAGACTTTTAATCTAAAATAGGGACAACTAGAAATTGAAAACATAGTCAGAAGGAAAAATTTTCTTAATGGCGTGTAGGCATGGTGATATATTCCTTTGATATTTAATATATAACATATTTAATTAATTTAATTAGATTAAAAAAATAATTAAATTAATATAATATATTTTTTTAAAATATCCTTAATCATTTTATTTAACTCCCTCTCTCACTACTCTAAGTCAATTTTCCCTATTTAATAACCTCATCAAGGTTATTTTTAATTAAATAACTTAAATGATCCTGAGTAAAATTTTAAACCTAGGCATAGTGATCTAGAAATTAAGAATAGGCGTCACTAGTTAGTCAGGAAATTAGAGTGCTTAAATGAAATAGTACTAAGTAAAATTCTAAACCTATACACAGTCAAAATTGACTATGTAACGCGTACAACCGGTTTAAGATATTTTAATAGAATAAATTGCTCCAAATGCAATCATCTATATATATACAAACACACACTCCCTCCAAGTCCTTTTGATAAGATATTTTCTACAAGTTTTTCCAATTTTTTGGAGTATAAATAAATTTAACGAGCTACCTCATGTAACAGCTTGTGCTTCTGTGAGCAGATGAAGTGTGGGGGCAATACTACAACTGGAATAGAGATGATAATTGCAATCTTTCTCACAGTGCTTCATTCGCCATCAGTGGTAGCACACATCATCAAGCGAGCCAGAAAAAGAGCTCCTACGCATCGCATGGCGCTCCAGTTGCTCCAACCATCAAGTGAACTCAGAATACTGCTCTGCGTTCATGGATCAGAAAACGTCCCTGCATGCATCAACTTCATGGAGATTTCTAGAGGAACGACAGACCCAGGAATGGTCGTTTATGTCTCCGACTTGATCGAACTCACCGACGAGCTAGCGGCCGCCGCGGAGAGGGCGGAAGGAGGAGATAATAATGTGGCTCTAAACGACAGGGCTATTGCGGCCAACAGAGAGAAAGTGACGAGCTCGTTTCAAGAATATGTTGACGAGGATGGTGATGGGATTACTCTTAAGAGATCAATGGCGGCGTCGAAGTTCATCAACATGGCACGTGACATATGCTCTTTAGCTGCTGAGCTCAACATTGCCCTCATCGTATTGCCGTTTCATAGGCGACAACGTGAGCATGGAACTCTTGATGGAGGTAATCCTGGCTTCAGGCATGTCAACCGAAAGGTATGTAATCCAAAAATCTCATGAACATAAAAAAACATGTTATTCCAACCCATTTTGAGCTTCAGATTAATCCCCGATCAACTTAAAATATAAATAATTTTTACTTCTTATATTTAGTGCTTCTCAAAATTTAAATTTATTCCTCCTTACAAAGCCGACGCCGTTTATCATCTCAAGTAATAATTTCTTTATATCTCATAAACCAGTTTTGATGCATTCTCCTAACCTTCCAAATTTAAATTTTTTATCTGATAATTTTTAAATAAAAATTGAAAAACTAATAGTTAAGAAACTACATTTAGTTTAGATTTGTACATATTAAAATAATTATTTTCCAACATTTTAATCTCTTTTCTCTAATGTTTTTGTCCTAGTATTAAAATTCAATTCGAGTTAACTGGTCAAACTAGTAAATTAGTAAAAGTTTTAAAGGGGCTAATCAGATTAAATTTTATATCTTTTTCTTATTGGATTTGAAATAACATTATTTTGAGTAAAATGAGAGAATTTTGGTATTTTTTAATTGTTTTTAAAAAACAATTTTATTGTATATTTAAAAAAATATAAAAAAAATACATAATTGCATCACACTGCAAAATATTAGAATGTCTTTAATTTTATATAATAGATAAGGATAAAAAAAAGAGAGAATTATTAGAAGGTTGGGCATTGGAGCCCCGAACCAAAAATTTGCTTACTTTTGAATCAGAGAGTGCTCAAAATATTTAAGAATGATCACAATAATTTGAACAGGTTCTGAAAAGCGCGCCATGTTCGGTGGGGATTCTAGTGGACAGAGGTCTAGGGTCCATCGAAAAGATACACAGAACTAGCGTTTCAATCAACGTTGTGGTCATCTTCGTCGGTGGCAAAGACGACCGTGAAGCAATCGCCTACGCCGGCCGAGTTGCGCGGCATTCCGGCGTCAAACTCACAGTCATAAGGCTTCTGGTAGACACCACGTCGGAGGCAACCAACAATAAATTCTCCGGCCCTCTCGGCATGAAACTGTCAGAGCAAGAGCAAGAGATGGCATTAGACGACGAATGTTTCGCGCAGTTCTACGAGAAACACATCGTCGGAGGCCGAATCGCGTACAAAGAGAAGCATCTGGTGAACTCGGCGGAGACGTTCTCGGTGCTGAAATCGTTTGAAGGAAGGTACTCGCTGGTGATTGTGGGGAGAGAAGGAGGAGTGAACTCTGTGTTGACGAAAGGGATGAATGATTGGCAACAATGTCCAGAATTGGGACCCATCGGAGATGTTCTTTCAGGACCAGATTTTTCCATGACGCTTTCGGTTTTGATCATACAACAACACAAGCTTAAAGGAGAACTTGATGGCTTAGACGACGATTTCACTGTCATGGTGTCGTAATTAATGGACATTAATATTATTTGTACGTAAATCTATTATTTCAGTGTAAAATTTGTTTTTCACTTCAAAGGATCTAAGTGGGAGAGGAAAGTATACTTTTGTAGGTGATGTAATTAAGAAGTAGAGAGAATAGGTGTGGAAAGGAAATAAGTTGGATTATTAGAGTACAATATATAGAGTCAGTATGTGAAAATTATATTTTAGAGATTTTCTTAAATTTTTCTTTCGCAGTATTTTGTTATTTGCATCAATCCATGTACGAAAAATCCTATAGTAAGTTTATTTTTGGTATAACTTTGATATGAAAGGCAAAAAATGACCACTGCAATAGTGTGTAGTGAGGTTTCTTAAAATTAAGTAACTAGCTATAGGGAAGTCGTTGAACGTCAATTAATGCCATGCAATTGGATGTATGATGTTGTGTTATATATAATTCTCTATTACTTAATATATATATATATATATATATATGAGGAATTGATATCAATTATAAATATAAAATATATATTTTTTTTAAATTAATCTTATTGATATTTCCTCAACAATAATTAAATAAGAGAAGAATTGAGAGAATTAAAAAAAAATAATTATAGTATTTTAGAAAAGACATATCATGTTAACTTAATTAATTAACTTTTTGTAATGAAGGAAGATATATGTATGTATATGTGGAACCTGAATCTCTACTACCAAAAGCTGTGCCTCTCTGCTACTAAAATCCGAGTCATTGGTACGGTTCACCAAATAATGAAGCTTGATTCACTAAACCAAACCACGTTGTTTAGTATAATCCTTCATTAAACTAAAGAAAGAGATAAGTTTGGCAGTTTAAAAAGGACAAGTGAGACCAAACGGGAAAACTAGCGGTTCAAATCTTGTCTTACTTAACCAAACGGTGCATAATTAATACGCTAATTTAACCGTTTTTCATTGGTGGGTGATCTTTTAATTTTTTAGCAAATTCTACTATAAATTTAAGTTTATATTGGAAATTTTAGCAGGAATTAATTATTAGCATCATTCGTACCTGTGATATTTCCCACAACCTGATGTCCGTTTTTGCATTTACTTGACATATTTGGTTTTATGGTTACTAACTTGGGTTTATAAAGCTAGGGGAAATACTGATAGAAAGGCCTAAGGAAAAATTCAGCTAATAAAAAAGCTTAAGGATATTATATCTTATGAATTAATTAAAATAATTGAAACTAAATTAAAAATATAAAATGAAGATTTGTAATTATATTATTTAATCTGGACTTAAGTTGTTAATTTACGCATTTATTTGTGGTCTTTTAAAGATTTTATATATGTATGTATTATCATATGAAAAAACATTAAATTAAAAAAGTTATAGCCATCCCATTTTGACAGCTTTCTAGTGGAGTCAACTATCAAGGTTAGAACTATGCTAATATAATTTTTTTAAAAAAAAAAAATCAAATGCTTTGCTTATTACATTTTAATACAAGATTTTATGATGTCCAAAAAGCTAAAACTGTGCGCCTGTAGTACGTAACTTCCATAAATTACAACTAGAAAGAAATTAAAGAGAGGCTAAGATTGAATCAAGGGGGCGACAATGACCAAATTAAACCAGAATATCCTAAATATATGCAATACTTTCTCATACCACTAATTCAGCTCACTCTTCATTCTTTCCTTCTTTTCATCATCATCACCAATAATCATGCCTGTATCAAAATTAATGTTCATACTCATCTCTCCATAACGCTAACTCCAACAAAATCATGAGCACGTCAAAGTTTGTCATATAGAGAGATTATGGCTTCTTCAGATCCAAACCATAAGCCAACTACCCGGCCACCACCACAAGGAGTCAAGTTCGGGCGGAGAACTGCCAGCGGCATGGTCACGAGCCTCTCCCGGGATGACGACATGGACATCACCGGCGACGCTGGCCAAAATGACTACGTCAATTACACCGTCATGATGCCACCCACACCTGACAACCAGCCCGACGGTGCCGCCGGCTCTTCCTCCGGAACGTCACGGTTCGCATCCGAGTCTCAGCAGAACGGCAGCGTCAACGGCGGTGGGAGTGGGGCGAAGTTTGATAGAAGAGTGTCGGTGTTGAATTCCGTGAACAACAAGTCGATGCTGTCGAGAAGTCAGACTCAGGACTTTGATCACAACCGGTGGTTGTTCGAGACGAGAGGAACATATGGGATTGGAAACGCGTATTGGCAGGACGACGAGTATGGGGAAGATAACGGAATGAGCATGGCGGATTTCATGGACAAACCTTGGAAACCTCTCACTCGGAAAGTTAGTGTTCCCGGAGGTGTCCTCAGCCCTTACAGGTATAAATTAACCAAAAGCATTTCCATTGAAGAATTAGGTTTGCTATTTGCTCTTATTTTTCATGCATGGTGATTAGATATTATTGCAGGTTTAATGTTGGGATTATTTCTTCCATTGAAACAGGGTATTGGTTGTGATCCGTATGATCTTGTTATTTTTCTTCCTAGGATGGCGATGTCGGAACCCTAATTATGATGCCATGTGGCTTTGGGGAATGTCGATTGTCTGCGAGGTCTGGTTTTCTTTCTCATGGCTTCTCGATATTCTTCCGAAGCTCAATCCCATAAACAGAAGCACCGATTTGGAGGCTTTGAAGGACAAGTTCGAACAGCCTTCGGCGTCTAACCCTACCGGCCGGTCAGACTTACCTGGCATCGACCTTTTTGTTTCCACCGCCGACCCTGAAAAGGAACCACCTCTCGTCACCGCTAACACCATCCTTTCAATTCTCGCCGCTGACTACCCGATTGAGAAGATCAGCGCCTATATTTCTGACGATGGTGGTGCTATTCTCACCTTTGAAGCCATGGCTGAAGCTGCCAAATTTGCCGAGGTTCGTCTAGAGTAGTGAAACCCGAAATCTGAACAGCTTCACCACATGCTTGAAAAAATTATAAGAATACCCCCGGTATAAAAAATTAGGAAAATCATTACCCACGAGGTTACATGAAAAAAAAATGTAATCATAAAAAAATCCTACAAATAAACAATAAACAAGTATACAATAACAAGTCTTTATATAGAAAATAATAAAAGGTTTATACTGAGACTTTTTGATTATTCTTTTTTGGACATCATAGTGACTTTTTCTAAAATATTCTCAAATATTAATTAATTCATATACAGCAGAGAGCTAGCTATCTATGACTATACAAATTCAGACATTATAACTTTTTCCAGTTCCCTGAGCTAACGGATGCCAAACAAAGAACTATTGAATCTAATACTTACAAGGAATGTTTTACTCAATTTGAAACTTGCTAAGGTGAATTATGATTTACCACCATGATGAATTAATTAATCCCTTTTGTATTGTAATGTGCTGACAGCTTTGGGTACCGTTTTGTCGGAAACACGATATTGAGCCTAGAAATCCTGACGCATACTTCAGCTTAAAATCTGACCCTACGAAGAATAAGAAAAAGCATGACTTCGTGAAGGATCGTAGATGGATCAAGAGGGAGTATGATGAATTCAAGGTGAGGATCAATGGGCTTCCAGAAGTGATTAGAAAACGGAGTGAAATGTACAACTCTAAAGAGGAGATGAAGGAGAAACAAATAGCGAGAGAGAAGAACGATGGAACATTGCCAGCAGATCAGCCCATCAATGTCACAAAGGCTACATGGATGGCTGATGGCACTCATTGGCCAGGAACTTGGTTCAATTCCACAGCTGACCATGCCAAGGGTGACCATGCTGGAATCTTGCAAGTACTCTAGATACATACACGCACACGTACAATCTTGCTTTTTCAGTGTGAATTTATAAATGAAAATAACACAGAGTTGGTGATATGAGATAACAAATCCTATATTGAATATAATAAGATGCTCAGGAGTTGGTTTTCTCACCTCAATAGCTAACTTTTAAAGTAGGGTTCTCTATCCCACTTAACCAATTGTTTGGACCTCAACTTTTCATGAGGGGCTAATTGATAAAGACTTAGTAGTATGATATACTAAATACCATGTTGAATATAATTAGATACTCAATAAAATATTTAAATAAGTTAGTTCTCCTACATCAATAGTTAGCTTTTGAAGTGAACTTCTTTATCTCATTTAAGTATAGCTGTTGGGATTGATGGAGACTTGTTAATATAGGATACAAAATCCAACATTTAGTAGAATGAGATGTGATGCTTAATGTGGTATGTAAATTGGTTGTTTTTTTCCTTAATAGCTAACTTTTCAGATAAGTTCTCTATTCCATTTAGAGACGTCTCCTTTCCATAGGGGCCAACTAAATATATTTTAACCAAAACATTATTCTATGAATAAATTTAATGCTTCAGATTTTGTCATATCTCAAAGTTTTCATTCATTCAAGATTAACACATCTTGTGATCATTTTCACTATAAGTTCCTAATCCTTAGAAGTCTTCATGTCTGTTACTCGTAGATAATGTGTAAGGTTCCAGAATTTGATCCAGTAATGGGAACTGCAGACGAAAAGAAATTGGACTTCACAGGTGTAGACATAAGAATTCCAATGTTTGCTTATGTTTCAAGAGAGAAACGAAAAGGATATGATCATAACAAGAAAGCAGGAGCCATGAATGCATTGGTTAGAGCCTCGGCTATATTGTCGAATGGACCCTTCATTCTGAACTTGGATTGTGACCATTATTTCAACAACAGTAAGGCTATAAGGGAGGGAATGTGCTTCATGATGGATCGTGGTGGTGATCGCATTTGTTACATTCAGTTCCCTCAGAGGTTTGATGGCGTTGATCCCTCTGATCGATATGCAAATAATAATACTGTCTTCTTTGATGGTAAAACCCCAAGTCTCTCTCTCTCTCTAGATATATATATATATATAATTTTCAAGCATAAAGTGACAAAGTCTAATAATTGCTACTTTTTACGATCTAGCTACTTCGATATTATATTAGTAGTAACTATTAAGCTATATATGATTTTCTATCCTAATTTTATCCGAAATCTTACACCAAACTTTTGGACGTAAATGTTATTTCTCCCATCTTTAATATAAAAACTTTAATTATTTTAAATAGATTAAAAAATTAAATAAATTACTTAATTATATAAAAGTGACATGATTTTTTTTAAAATATCTGTCTTATTAGATTATATATCAATTTATAAATTAAGTAAATTGGTTTAAAAAATTAGTAAATATGAAATATAAATGAATTAATGTCTTATATTTAGGAATAAAATTAAACTCTTAACTATTTCTTATATCTAGAATAGGAAGAATATTAATAATTAGAAGGAGAAGTTGACATGTATAATATGTTGTTTCAGTTGAAGATATAGGAGGGAAGACTAGCATTTGTTAAGCATAAACATTTAAAAATGGGAAAATCACAGTGAGGTCCAATAGAATGTAATTATTAAAAAATCTAACATAAATTTGGTGAGATGACAACAAGTCCATATTGCACATTGTGATTATGACTTTTTGATAATTTCATTCATTTTTTAAAATATTATAGTGATTTTCCCTTTTAATTGTAATTAAGTCTTGATTGAAAGAAATTGTTAACGACCCAAAATTCATCAAGAACAAAAATATAATGAAGTTATTCTCTTTAAATAATGTGTTGGTAAATAAATCTGACATTAATTGTACAACGCAACAGGGAATATGAGGGCACTAGATGGTCTGCAAGGTCCAATGTATGTTGGAACAGGTTGCATGTTTCGGAGATATGCACTGTATGGATTTGAACCACCAAGGTTCTATGAGCACACGGGCATGTTTGGCAGAGTGAAAACCAAAGTAAACAGAGATGTTCTACAGGCACGATCTCGAGTGGATGATGATCGCCAGCCTCTGAACACTGAGGAATCAGATATTGATGGATTTCCCAAGAAGTTTGGTAATTCTACTATGTTCACAGATTCCATACCTGTGGCTGAATTCCAAGGCCGACCACTTTCTGATCATAAATCTGTTAAGAATGGTCGACCACCAGGATCTTTAATCAAGCCTCGTGCTCCTTTGGATGCACCCACTGTTGCTGAAGCCATAGCTGTCATCTCTTGCTGGTATGGTATTACATTCTGCTAACTAGCTTCTCTCTTTCTTTGCCTTTCATTAAACTTTTCATGGGAAACCTAAGACAATATGAAATCATTAACAAGATGAACCTATGGAATCCTACAATATCATAGTAACAGAGAAAGACTTCAATCTAAATACCAACTGAAATCACAAAACATTGTCAGTAGAAAAGGTTAACAGTCTCTTCTGACTGCGATATAGTACAGTGGTGGTGATTAGATATAGTCGTCACCCTTCAAAGAATTCTCATGAACTATGTCGCTCCCACTCAGTCTATTGTTGCTTAATTACCTACCATCAAATGTCATTAATAACTAAATGGACCAAGCAAAACCCCTTAACATGAACTAGGTCTAATTAGATAACCAATTTAATATCATAATACTATATATAATACTATTATAGTCTTTAATGTAAGGCATGTGTAACTAATTTTATTAGATTAAAGAAATTAATTAAATTAGTTAATATAATATATATTTTTTAAAAAAATATTATAATCATCTTCTTTAATTCTCCCTCTCTTATTTGATTATTATTGAGGGATCATCAATATGGGTAATTTAAAAAAAAGGTAATAAATATAGAAAATATATCTTATATTTATAATTAAAATTAACTCTATAATAAGGTCTTTCATTAAGTACCAGAGGAGTTTAGTAATAATTAAAATATCTAAAAAAATCAATTTAATGTTTGTTGATATATATATACCCGTGACGTTGTTCTTGTCCATGGATTTTAATGGTATATTTCTAATGCCATACCCGCAGGTACGAGGACAAAACTGAATGGGGGGACAGGGTGGGTTGGATTTATGGGTCAGTGACAGAAGATGTGGTGACTGGCTACCGCATGCACAACCGTGGGTGGCGGTCCGTTTACTGCATTACGAAAAAGCGTGATGCTTTTCGCGGCTCGGCTCCGATCAATCTCACCGATCGTCTTCATCAAGCTTTAAGATGGGCAACAGGCTCAGTAGAAATTTTCTTCTCAAAAAACAACGCCATCTTCGGAAGCAAACGCCTCAAGTTCGCTCAAAGAGTCGCATACCTTAACGTAGGCATATACCCATTCACTTCCATCTTCTTGGTCATCTACTGTTTCCTCCCAGCGTTCTGTCTCTTCACCAACAACTTCATAGTTCCAGGCTTAAACGTAGCCTTCCTTCTGTATCTTCTCTCTATCACACTGTGCCTTGTTCTGATATCCCTTCTTGAAGTGAAATGGTCAGGAATTGCGCTTGAGGAATTTTGGCGAAACGAGCAGTTTTGGGCCATTGGTGGTTCTAGTGCTCATCTTGCAGCTGTGTTACAAGGTCTGCTAAAAGTCATTGCAGGCATTGAGATTTCCTTCACTTTAACAACCAAGTCGGCGGCCGATGAAGACGAAGACATCTACGCGGATCTTTACGTTGTGAAATGGACAAGTCTCTTCATAGTGCCACTAACCCTTATATGTGTCAACATCCTAGCTATGGTGATAGGATGTGCAAGGACTATATACAGTGTGATACCGCAGTGGAATAGGCTGTTTGGAGGGTTGTTCTTTAGTCTATGGGTTTTGGTTCATATGTATCCTTTTGCTAAAGGTTTAATGGGTAAAAGAGGAAGGGTTCCTACAATACTTTTGGTGTGGCTAGGACTGCTTTCCATTATAATTTCATTGATATGGGTTGCAGTAACTTCAGGTGGCAATAGTGAGCAAGCTGGAGAAGGCAATGTCCAAATAGGATGATGATGATAAGGGAGAGATCATGAATTTAGAAATAGATCTTTATGGACAAAACTTAAGGTACATCTATTTATATCCATTAGGTCCATTTCTCTAATTAAATTTAACCATGTGTGATTTTATTATTAATAATAAGGGTCCAACGAAAATTTAAAATTTTATCAATGTAAATATAAGTTTTATTATTAAGAAAAGTCTGCACAAACGGCAAGATTGGATTAGAGAATCGGACCTAATGGATGTAAATAGACTTAAGTTTTGTTCTATTTTTAATATTTATGGCATGAAAACTTAATCATAAGGTGCTGCAGGTTTTTTGTGTTTATTATTGGGAAGTTAACAAGTTTGTCTGGTCCTTAATTAAGAACATTGTATATATACATAAGTGGGGAGGAATTTCTGATTATGTATGTTGACAGCTGAGAGCCTGAGAGATTTTCTTGTTTAGTTTGAAGTTTACATTTCGAAGGTTTTCTGGTTTTTTCAAATTTTGAATATTATCTTTGATGTATATGGTTGCCTTTCAATACCCTATAAATAACAGTAATCTAATTGTCCAAGTTTTCAATTTGGTGGTGACCCAAATAATATTACCATGTTGGCTCATTCAAAACTTGGTAATTATTCCAATTCACACCCAAATCTAAGTCTCGCATCCCCCCCCCCCCCCCCCACAACACAACACACACACATATATGCGCACGCGCGCAAAGTAACAAAATGATTGGAACTAGGAAAAAATGTTGGTTCAAGAAAGAATTTGTAGAGAGGACTGAGGATTTAAGGATTACAGATGAAAAACCACTAGCGTTTGGTTTATAATAAAAGGGTGAGATCAAGAGAGAAATTTGTTAAGCTTTTTATAATGTTTCAATTGATTTCAGCCTGTTCTTAGGAATTTTGTGATTTTGACCAACAACTATTCATTACAGTTGAAGATATTGTGATTGTTTAAATACGAGGTCTCAACTAGGTCTAAATTTTAGAATTGATAAGCATTTAGAGATAAAATTGAGGGTAAAGTTGTTTATCAGTTTGTTACATTGAGGTAAGAATCAATATTATTCTCAAAATGAATCAAACTGATAATCAAAATATTATCAAGCGTCTGCAAAGGTTTGGTCATATTATTAAGAGAATAAACAATTTTAAATTTTAAATACTTGTTATAAGAAGGGGATTTATTATACCATCAGTTCATAATTTACAAGAATTTTTATCTTAAATTTATTAACAAAAATTGAGATTAAATCATATTAGATTTTGAATTTTTTTTAATTTATTTAAAGGAAATGCCTTTACAATATAATATTTCATCGATTCGAGCGTTGTGATCTGAATGCGTTACATCCTCGTAAGCATCGGGTGGCGCTTTATCCATCAATGGTGAAGGTCTCTTCCTTTTTGACCTCTCACCCTTGATCACACTCATCGCTTCCCATTGAGAACAATTTTGACTTTCAATGCCGCGTTGCTTGAACTTAATTCTCAGCAAGGGTCTAGAATCTTTTAGCAAAGAATGTGAAGGTGTCTGATAATTATTGACATCTGGTTCATCATATGAACCACATCTTCCCTCTGAAGAAGGCTTTCCCAAGCACGTCCTCTCACCTCCTGACATTGCTGCTACCTTTCCAACTTGATCAGCTATTCCTTCATAACTACGTTTTTCGAGCAAGATCCGAGGTGGCTCTAAAGGAACAGCTTCACTTTCCCCAGAAATGTTACCTTTGACATTTCTCTCTCTCTTGTAAAAACCTTCAATACTTTTGATTGACCACTGTCAACTCTGTTCCCTGAAATTCATATGAATTCAAGTCAGATGGATTTCCTGTCATGTAGTGAATCTCATATTCAGCAACATAGAACTCATAACATTATGCCTTATCGTGTTCTCTTTGTTCAATAATCAAACATGCAAAACCATTCCATAAGACGCACTTTTTTCATAAGCAATTGGGGAGGGGAGGAATATCACTAATAATGCAAATCATACATTACCTTACAAATTCGGCAAGCAGGACAGGTCCATGGAGTCCAATGAGATAAATCTGTCATGAATAGCAAGAAAATGAGAACATATGCTATCTTAAGTCATAGTCCATATCAGAATATGGTTGGATATATCTTCTAACCTCTATTTTGAGCCCAAATTCTTAGCAGTTTCTGTGGTACTTTTTACCGCAACTTTTGCATGAAAGCATCTCTTAATATAGTTGGATATATCTTCTAACCTCTATTTTGAGCCCAAATTCTTAGCAGTTTCTGTGGTACTTTTTACCACAACTTTTGCATGAAAGCATCTTTTTCTCTCTTTCACTGCCTTCATTTTCCACACAGTTGCACATCCGACAAAAAAAACTGACACCTGATTCACTACACTCTTCTCCAGTGATATTTCCTGATTTATCCTGTGAACATAATTCGATATTACCACAACAATTAAAAAAGGATAGAGCGCCAAAGATAAACTTGACTTAAGTTAGACTGGATTATGAAGGTAAAGTACAAGAAAATTTAAACCCCACAATAAAATGTGGGCAATATATTCATTAGAGACCAAAAGAGTATGGGTTACATAATCCCATATTGAATAGTATGGAATGTTATTTGAGATACTTAAAGTAGGTTGGTTCTCTAACTCAAATATTAGCTTTTCGGGAGAGAGGTCCGCACTATTCTTAGGTGCCCATCATATATATGCATGATCAATTCGATGCAATAACACGTACAGATTAAAAGAAGCTCCCCAGCAATTACATGGTAAATGATAATGACATTAACAACACCTGACAATCACAACTGAATTGATGCACACTCCTCAAGTATCCAGAGAACAAGGATCGGCTTTATATTGAAGCAGCAATATAAAACTTTTCTCTTATCTCTTCAACCTTTCCAAACTCAAAATTTGACTTAATCCGACGACAAAATAGATAAGATGTGGCGAAGCTCTAAAAAGTTATCATTTATTCAAAAGTCCACAAGCCAGCGCACAAATAGTCACACAATTAGTAACGGAAACCTCACCAGCACATCCCCAGACTCCAAACGACGGGCGTACTCTTCTGCTGCAATCATGGCGGCAGCTCCCTTCCGCTGCAGAGCAACCCGCTTGGCCAGCATCGAAGCGCCCTCGTCCACCGCATCTCCGACCACCGAGGAATGCAAATTGCCCGGGAGGGGGCCTTAACTGTTCAGAACCTTGGGGACAGCGACTTGCATGGTGAGCGAGGAGTCCGATGATTTCCTGAAGCCAGACGACGTCATCGAGGAATCCATTCTTGGCTGCTACAGTGTGGAGACTCCGAGAGAATCATAAGGAGCAGAAGCAGATTCTAAGGCTGAAAAGCCGCCCAAAAAAAAAGGGAAAACAGAAGAGAAAAAAATACA
Organism: Leucaena leucocephala; assembly: GCA_037074615.1. Taxonomy (NCBI): domain Eukaryota; kingdom Viridiplantae; phylum Streptophyta; class Magnoliopsida; order Fabales; family Fabaceae; genus Leucaena; species Leucaena leucocephala. Next base: position 3,295,131 of record CM073525.1, read on the forward strand.
AAACTTTGGGATTAGAAGGAAGAAAAAAGAGGAAAAAGTTAAAAAGGAGCAACGCCAAAAGATTTGATATGTACGGACAAGTACGGTACCATGTAATTGGGCAGGCTACATGAAATGAGATCCCATATTGAGAGACCTTAGATTTGAATATTCGATACGTCAAAAATGACTTCTTCTAAAGAAATAAAAAATTAAATTAAATTTACGATGAAGGTACAAGGGAAAGGGAGTGCTCCTTTGAGGTGACTGAGGGAAGAAGGAAATAGAGAGAGAGAAGAGAAATAAACGGAAAAAACAAATAAAATTATGAATGACACAAGTCTGGGCTTTTCGGGCTTTGATGCATTGGAACTCGGGCTTTATTCTTGTGGGTACAAGGGAAAGGGAGTGCTCCTTTGAGGTGACTGAGGGAAGAAGGAAATAGAGAGAGAGATAAGAAATAAACGGAAAAAACAAATAAAATTATGAATGACACAAGTCTGGGCTTTTCGGGCTTTGATGCATTGGAACTCGGGCTTTATTCTTGTGGGTACAAGGGAAAGGGAGTGCTCCTTTGAGGTGACTGAGGGAAGAAGGAAATAGAGAGAGAGAAGAGAAATAAACGGAAAAAACAAATAAAATTATGAATGACACAAGTCTGGGCTTTTCGGGCTTTGATGCATTGGAACTCGGGCTTTATTCTTGTGGGCCCAAAAGGTCACCCCCCTTGGATTAAGCCCATTATTAAGTATTTATTCTTATAGAGTGCAGCCCAATAAAAGGATGAACAGGAAGGAAAAGGATTACTCAGACAAAAATCAAAGATTTTCCAGATGCTGGCCATGCCTCTCCAAGCTATCGGTATACTACATAATATCTATCAAAAAAATCAAAGATTTTTAAATAAATTTTAAATTTTTAAATTTAAATTATAGGTTTAAAGTGTAATTTTACTGTGAAAGTTTCCGTATCCAGGACCCTGGTTATTCAGAAGTATTTTTTGGAACAATCTCTCGCCTGAAGTTTACATTTCGGGGTAATTGTCTCCCCACAGTTTAACTAATGTTAATGTTTAAGTTTGACCGTTGTGGCACGCCACCTCATCGTCCAAGTCGTGTTAAAACCAGAAAACGGTGACTTCATGCCAAACCCAGAAATCTAAGTTACATGAACAATGAAATTAACCAAAATTACAAATAAGAAATTGTCTTAAAGCACCCATGGGCAATGAAAAAACCCAGCAAAAAATTTCAAACATAAGCTTAAATACTCAAATTTACATCAGAAAACGTGTTGGTTTTTGCATACACTCTGATAGAACTTTCACCAAACACCAAATCGACAAACAAAAGGTATACAGAAGGGGACTGGATAATACTTCTTCAGATTTGGACTAAGCTTATTGACCCAACAAAGATGATAAGACTTGCCACTGCGTTGAAGAAGGAAGGCCCTTGAATTGAATGGAGCTCCAGTCTAAGATGGGTTGAGGCAAGTGGCGACGAACACGTTACAAGAATTTGTTGGTGAAGATTGAGATGCTGACGTCGGTGCCACAGGCGACAAGGCCACGAATTTCAGGTATGGTGTCGCAGATCTCTGTCTTCGTCACCATTTGCTGGCGGCTACAAGCCCCAACCTTGATGTAGAGCCAGACCACAGTCGATTTACTCTTTACCCAAATGCTTACGCTCTACTCTGATCACCGTCAAGAAAGAGGAAGCAGAGGAGACTGACGGAGGGAGACGGTGAAGGAGTCGATTTACTCTTACCCAAACATTTCATCGGTGGGGGAGTGCATTGGGCTCAATAAACTGTTGAAGCAGAGGAGAGAAGAAGATGAAGACCAGATTGCTTGCGCAGAGAAAGGGAGAGAATAAAGAGAAGGAGAGAGGAGAGAGGAGAGAGGAGAATGAGGTGGAATATTTGTTGAGTTGAAATCTAATGATTGGTTGTAATAAGGATGATGTGGCATTTTGAAAAAAATGTCAACTTTAGGTTAAAGTTTACTCAGAGTGACATTGCTACGAAATGTTTACTTTTAGGATTATATTAGTTTAAAAAATATTTTTAGATAACTAATACTAATAAATAAAATCTTTTAAGATAAAATTATATTTTAACTCTAAATTATATTTTTATTAAGTATAACAAGGTCTTATAAAAACATTAATTTCCTTCTCTATATAAGGATTATAGTTCTATAATGAGTATTTATATTGGCCCTAAAAATATATATTACCAAAAAAAAAACGTACAATTCTTTTTATCAGTGTAACCCATTTTACCATCATTAAACTCAACTAAACAAATTATCTATGATTATGTAATTAGGATTTACCTATGGGGTTGATCAAAGTTTAAACCAAACATGAGGAGATATTTACTGTCAATTGAAGAATTTATTATACTTTAATTAATTAAATCATAATAATTTTATATTGCAGGAATAAAAGTAATAATCTTTTACTTTATTTTTAGACAAGTCAAGTTAATCAATTTTTAATTTATCATCGATATTTACAGAAATCTCAATGAACGTCAAGATCCTAGAGATCATAAAAATTTCGAACACCCACCCAAGAGATAGAAGAAAAGAGGCAGCATGTTCAAATTTCCTTACCGCTAACTGCAAAATAGCTCCTGCAACTTCGTTTTCCTCATTTTAGCTTCGGGTGTGAGCTACTCTGTTCTGGGTATCCAGCTCCATTGCGAGAGGTCATTTCCTAAGCTTTGAAACTGAAAGCTAGGGTTTTCGGCAAGAAAGCAGGTCATGGAGGCTGCGGTCGTCGACGCTGGCTCAAAGCTCCTCAAAGCGGGATTCGCTATCCCCGATCAGGCTCCAGCTATGGTAATTAATCAACGAGGCAGCTGAATTCTTCCTTTCCTTTACATATTGCTGAAAAATTAGCACATTAGATAAGAAAAGGGTGAATTATTTTATGAACTTCACCCATTCCTCTTGTTGCGGTAAACAAAATAATACCCTGTTGGCTTTTGTTATCTTTAAAGACTTCTTTTTCTTGGCCTCAGTTTGAAGACTGAAACATTAGAGAGAAAGAGATTCACAGAAAAAACAAAGACTTTATTTTGCTTCTCCGAGTTAGAGGAAAATCACCTCGCTATTTGGTTGCGTAGAGGAATTACATTTTTATGTCGACTAATGCTAGCTGTATTAGTCTTTGTAGAAAATTAGGATGAAAATATATATTCCCGCGGAAGGTGAATGCGTTAGTGACCAGTTGACATGATGCTTCTGACTTTATAGTTGATGTCTTGTTAGACATTAATTTTATTCTTCCTGAGTTCACCACAAAATGCATTTTCTTGCTTGATAGATTAGATAAGTTTTCTTCCCAGGAAATGATTTTGATGATGAACTGTCCTTCAGTTCTGCCATATTTTTTCCCTCCATTTTTCTAATCATTTTAAATCTTAAAATTGTGCCGCACTAATTGTGATTCTGTTGATATGATTCAGATCATTCCTACCCAGATGAAACGCATGCCTGATGATGGATCAGTGACTGATAATTCATTAGTTGATGATGTTACCATCGATCCAATTGTGAGAGGGTTTGTCAGTGATTGGGATGCAATGGAGGATTTGTTGCACCATGTTTTATATACTGGCCTGGGATGGGAAATTGGCAATGAAGGGCAAATTCTATTTACAGATCCTCTTTGTACGCCAAAGGTTTGAACCTTAATTTTGATGTCTTCTTTTTTAGACATGTAACTTATACTTCTTCCCCCTGAAGTTTGTGGGATGACCGTAGACCGAATTTTCACTCATAACTTACTCTCCAACCATTTGATCTAGTGGACTAAGACGTTGTGGACAAACACCCCATCCAACTCTGTTAGCAAAATATTCTTTATAACCCATGTTCAAACCATGTTTAACAGCAAAAGCTGCTTAAATTACTAACATAATGTCTTTCTTTGATTGAAATTGCCAGTAACATGTACATGGCCTTCTTTTACATTGTATAATGCACCCTATTTTTAACAGAAGCATGTATGATTATTTTCCAGGCTAATAAAGAACAGTTAGTGCAACTAATGTTTGAAACATTCAACATATCAGGCTTTTATGCCTCAGAACAAGCAGTGCTCTCGCTATATGCTGTGGGACGTATCTCAGGATGCACAGTTGATATTGGTCATGGAAAAATAGGTATGCATATGCAAAAGGATGTGAATTTTTTGCTAAAATATTGAATATTTTCAGATTATCATTGGTTGTTTGGAAAGCCTTTTTACATTGAATAGATGCTTTCTCTGATCTCTTTGGTGTGAGTGAAACTGACTGTTTTGAGTTTGGATGTTACCCATACCATGTAATCATGTGAATTCTGCGGACCTTGGGATCCAAGATAACCCTTAAGGAGCTGGTCACTAAGTAATTGTGATGGTTTAAATAATTCCTTCATCAAGTGCCCTTGCATATTCATTTTACCTGGTTTTGCTTTTCATGCCATATTTTTGCAATTTTATATATTAGCTAGTTTGTGAGAAGAATCAGAAGCTTAGGCCTGTCTATTAACTAATTTAACTTAGAATCCTAGCATTTATGCATTGGTTGTACTCCTCATTTTATCTTTCTTCTCTCATAATATTCTTTATTGAACAAAAATATATCATCAGTAAATTCTTCTAAAATCTAATCATTGTCACTGCATTCTTTTTGCTGCATCTTATTGATCTAAATAAGAAATATAAATAAGATAGAGCTACTAATTCATGGTAAGATAAGTACTCATTCAAATATAGATGTTAATTTGAGATGGTAGTTGTGTTGAATTCTATAATGGTATGTGCCATTGAAATACATATAGTTTTTGATTGGGTGTCACTCTCCATATGTTTACATGGTCTTACGCCTACTACTTGTTATATGCGACTTGATATTTTTGGATTTATTTCCAGATATTGCACCCGTAATTGAGGGTGCTGTTCATCACATTGCGTCAAAAAGATTTGAGTTTGGAGGCGTTGATTTAACAAATTTCTTGGCCCAAGAACTCGGGAAGTCAAATCCGCTTGTAAGCATCAGCTTGTCTGAAGTTGAGAAAATAAAAGAGCAATACTCATGTTGTGCTGAAGATGAATTAGCTTATCAGAAGACCCAGGATTCTTGTGTTCCAGAGAAACATACCCTGCCTGATGGACAGGTCTGCCTTTTAGGTTGCCTATATGAGATATGATGCTCGCTCCTTTAAGTTTTAAATGATATTGATTTTTTAGTTTGTAGATTTTGGTATATTCTTTAGTTTATAAACTGGTATGACTCAACCTGGCAACCTAGCCTAGGTGGGAAATAATAGTGGTTCCAAAAGCAGGGTTGAAGTGAAGATATAAATGGGTTGAAAAATCAATGATACAATAAGCGACTGGTTTAATCAAAGCTTATGAGCAGAAATGAGGACAATAATTATTACGCTGGCGCACATTTGAACTTCTGATCATGCTGAATGTGCCATTTACTTTCATAATTAGATGAACGAACTCTTTTTAAGGAACTCCTCGCTAAGCACTAATTAGGTCAGAAATCTGCACTTTTTATCTGAGGTTGATTTCTCTAAAAAGAGGCATACGGTAGTCATGTGTCCCTCAGAGTGTTGGAGCTAGCCAGATTGTTATTAGAGAAGGATCTATAATATAGGTTGTGGCTTACAGGAATTTATTTTAAGCATTCAGAATATGCTATAATGTGATCTAACTGTTGAAATATTTTTCAGGTGATAACTATTGGGAGGGAAAGATATACTGTTGGCGAAGCGTTATTCCAGCCATCTCTATTGGGTTTAGAGACACATGGAATCGTCGAACAGCTTGTACGAACTATTTCAACTGTGTCATCAGATAATCACCGGCAACTGCTGGAAAATACTGTGGTTTGTGGTGGCCCTTCTAGTATGACTGGTAAATTTTTTTATTTTCATAATTCTTTTGCATTTATGATATGCTTGATATGAAAATGTTCGGTTATGGGATAGTTGTTGCTTTACTTCTAACATGTCTATGCAATTTCTTATTGTAGGTTTTGAAGAAAGGTTTCAGAAGGAAGCTAACCTGACTTCATCTGCTATTCGACCCACTCTCGTTAAGGTAATTTGGTACCAATGATTTTTCAAAACCAATCGTTGACATCAGCTTCACAATTTGGAGTCGGCTAAGTCCTGAAGTTCAATGAGTATGTATGTGGTAGTTAAATATAGGATTGACGTATCTACATTTTGTATCAGACCAGTGTAGCATGGTTTTTCTCCTTCCCTTGAGTTAATTTCATGGGCTATTTATTTATATCAACCTCTTACCATCTTCCTTAAACTTATTACTATAAAGTGAGAATTAGAGAACATACTATTAAGTGTGTGTTTGGATGGGATGCCAAAAGCGCTTCTTTTTATCCAAACCATAGTTTCAGAGCAAATTAGCCAAACACTCATTAAAACCCAAAATCTATTCTAAAGCCCAAAATCATGGTTTCAGACACCAGTCCAGCTTTTGCAAAATTTATTTTCTCTAAAATCTATTTTTCAAAAACTAATCCAAATGCACCCGAGACTTTTGAACCTAGCCCATGGTTAAGGTGGGGTAGGTTGTGGGTGGAGGCCCGAGATTCAAACATTGTCGATGTTAAGAAAAGAGGAGAAAAGAGAGTGAGAAAATGCACTGTTATTACCTCATCTAAATATTTTCGAAATTTTTAGCTGGTATTTGTGAGAAATTCATCAAGCCAGAGTGTCATTTGGGTGGGCAGAGTATCTAATTTAGTTTAAACTCTGCATTAACATTCGCAACTAATACTCACATATTCCTTGGCTTCCTGAGCAGATTATGAAAATTTTGCTGGTTATCTTTTCAATTATTTATCTTACAGTACTATATGCTTGAAAAATCGTATCAGCATATCTCTATTCATGTTCTGATTTTCCTCCCTGCTCGTCTTATTGCAGCCTCCAGAATACATGCCAGAAAATCTAACCACATATTCTGCATGGGTGGGAGGTGCCATACTTGCCAAAGTAGTTTTCCCACAAAATCAGCACGTTACTAAGGCGGACTACGACGAAACCGGACCATCCATCGTTCACCGGAAATGTTTCTGATGGCACTAGTTGGTGGTACAATCTTCACACCAACTTGTTATGTAATAGGTAGTAGTAGAGCTTGGATTGGCTCTGAATTCTATGTATGCTAGAAAATATTTTTGAGCTCAAGGCAGCATGGACAGATGATTTTAACAAAATTGTTGAACAAAAGCGCGTAATTTATATTTGTTGATCGTGGAGTAAGGTTGTTCAGTGTAAATATTCCAAATATAAGGTCCTAAATTTTAATTTCCCATTAGATTTTGAATGGTGGTTTTAGACAGCGAAATGTAAGCTAAATGAATTTCAAAAGATGGTATGAACATTTCAAATGGATTTTTTAGATAAAATTTGCTTTTGAGTTACCGAGTTAGTAATATTTGTTTATGCTATATCTTGTCATTATCTTCTTACCAAGCGATTAAATGAACTTGTCATTAGTAGTTTGTTTTCACCATAATCTAAAAAAATGTTACTTTAATAGCAAGAAGATCTTACGAACTCATACAAAATATATCATAAGACCGTACTACATTTTAATTTATCTTCACATCAAGGGTTTATGGAAAAGCTAAATCGGATTAATGTTCGATATATTCAGTTTTTAACATGACATATAAATTATATAGTAATTTTTTTAATGCAAGGGAATTAACATCCAGAAAGAACAAATAAAAAATCTTTTATTAAAAAAACTGTATTTTTCATATGTCATAGGGCACATTTGAATAAAATTTTAGAAAAGTGTTTATAAAAAAAAGATTTTTGGATAGTTTTTAGAAAAGGACTTCTGGAGAAGAGTTTATGAAAAAAATAATTTTGAATAAATGAGTGTTTGGATAATTATTTTTAGAAGGACTTTTATTATTGATAAATTACAAAAAAAATGGTATGATTATTAAATATATGAGAGATGAGAGATAATATAGATGAGAGAGGAGTGAGGATGTAAGAAAAAGTAGAAGTAATATAGTAATTAGTTAGTCCATAAGCTATTTTACTGTTCCATAAGCTATTCTGATTAGCTTATCTGAAACCTTAATTTTAAACCATAGTTTTGTCTAAAAATCCTTTTAAATAAATATAGTTGTTTATTTTAAAAAATTTTAAAACATAAATTTTGCTTAAATTTAAGTTTAAAATCTAGATTTGAAGACAATCCAAATACACTGATAGTAACAAAACATACTTTTTAAATTTACTACATGTAAAGGAAATTGTCTTATTTCATGCAATTGGATGTATATTAGAGGCTTGTTGTGACTTAAATAGAAGAATTATATAACTAATTTATAAAGATTAAAAAAATAATTAATTTAATTATTTATAAAAAATAATATATGTGTTTTTTTTTGTTATCTATGTTAATTTTTTTTTTAAAATGTCATCTTTAATCATTATTGAAACTATATCTTGATTAATTTTTTTAATATGTATAATTGATGGGAATATTGTAAGAAAGAGATTAAGTAGGTTGAATTATTATATTTAAGATTAAAAAAAATTCTAACTCTTACATATTTTATAGTCTAATTGATCTACGGCTAGATGAAATATTTTTAAATTTACTACATGTAAAGGAAATTGTCTTATTTCATGCAAGTTGAAGTATATTAGTGGCTCGTTGTGACTTAAATAGAAGAATTATATAATTAATTTATAGAAATTAAAAAATTACTTAAATTAGTTATTTTTAAAAAAAATAATATGTATTGGTTTTTTTTTAAAAAAATGCCTTCTTTAATCATTATTGAAACTATCTCTTGATTAAATTTGTTTAATATATATAATTAATAAGAATATTGTAAGAAAGAGATTATAAATTTTGGAGATTAAGTAGGTTTAATTATTATATTTAAGATTAAAAAAAATTCTAACTCTTACATACTTTATAGTCTAATTAATCTACCGTTAGATACATATCATTACTAAATACTCTTGGGTGGATGGGAATATTAATAAAGAAAAATTATAGAAAAATAAGATAAATACTAAAATATAATTATTACTAATAATAGATCAAATATTATTAATTATAAATAAAGTATTATTAATATAATATCATATTTTAATATTACCATTTTTTTAGACTCTTTTTCTATCATCTTCCCGATTAATAATGGCAGGGGCTTTTAAGTTCTAGGAGAATGAGGGGTGAAATGCTTTTTTATTCGTTAGATGTGAATTAGAGGGACCATTTTAGGTCAGATACCAACCCCTAATATGTTCTCACTTTAATTGAGGGCTTGGTGTAGCTTATAGGGTAGTCCACACTGCAGAGAGCCTTTGATACAGGCACGTGCCTTCCTTCCACATGTCTACTACTCTACCTTTTGTAATTCATTATTTCTTACAATTGAAAGGTTGACCTAAGTGCTTCCCTAATATTTTAATTTTTGGTTTGCGCATTGACACATGTTTTCTAGCTAGATGATGTTTCCAATTATAACTTAAATAAATATTTAAAAAATATCTATCAAAGTTTATAATGAGATGATGATTAATTTTATTTTATATATATAGACATTCATTTTTCTAATTGTTTTTATTTTTAAAAAATTAATCAATGTATTTAGAATTAATTATAAATCCTTAATATAGCTCTCTAATAAGCTACGATGTTAATATATAGTCAAGTCCTAAGTGTCTAGTTACCTCAATTTATTCTATTGGTGCTCCTACGACTTTGGCATTTTTATGATAGCCATAGAGTAGCATTATGAAGCTACTAATGGTTTCATTTCATACCCTACCAATAATATTTATATTTATATATAAATAATTAAAATATAATTTTATCAAAAAAAAATTTGTATAAAAGTTACAAGTATCTTAATTCTTTTTTTAAATTAATATCACTCTTAAATATTAAAATATTAATAATCAACATTAATTTTTTAATTATTAATATTAATTTTTAAATTGTTAGTTTACTTATTTTTTAACATTTCTAAAACTATATTAAAATTGTATCTTAATCATGTGTGTGTGTATATATATATATATATGAAGAAAAGCACAATGGGTACCACTTCAGGAACTAGGGTTCCATTATGTATGACTAAAGCTTCTGGTACCTAATAATTGATGGCCCTTTACAGGAAATTTTTAATTCATCCACCCAAAAGGACAAATGATTGCCTCTCATATCTATGTCTTTTCTAAATAAAATTTGACATATTTAATGTAAACAGATTAAACAAAGAATGAATATGACAAAATAACTATATAGGAGAAAAATGGAGTATAATTTTTTGTAATTATTTATTCTATGTTTATTTGATTATTTTCTATACAATCCTCATGGTATCTAAAAGGACAAAGAATGAATTATGTTCATCCCTCGTTAATTTTATTAAAATAGTATGACCCTTTTTTAAAATTTTGAAACATACATATGACAAATTTAAAAATTAAGGGGAAAAAATCAAAAGTTCTTTTTTTAGTTTAATTTTAGTTTTTATAAATATGTATTTTTCTTTTTTTTCTAAAAGTGAGGTTAGATTTTTTTTTTTGGTCATCCTTTACTCCAAGGAAGGAACCCACGCCCCCATCACATTTATAGATTGTCGAACTTACAACCTAAACCTAATGCTTACAAAAATTGAAAATTTGAATGTGACTAGCATTTCTAGTTGTATGTCACTATGGTTTGGTTTTTGGGAACTGCATGTGAATGATGGAGAATATACAACCACTGTGTCATAGCATATCTAGTTGTAGTGGCCCCAACTAAACATGGCCTCTCTGTCCCTCACACACACATATTTATAAACTAGATTATTATTATTAATGTAGAAATTAGATAATTAAAAAATATGTTAAATTTTTTAAAAAGTTAGATAATTATTTGTATTTAAAATATTTTTTAATAAAAAATCTCTTAATATATCTAATTAATATGAATAATTTAAAAAAATATATATATAAGAGATAAAGTAGATATAAGTATTATATTTATGGTTAAATTAAACTCTTTAATTGGACTAAAGAGAATATTATTCAGATTAAATTTTAACAATTTAAATTTATTATTTTAATCCAAAGAGTGACATGTAATGCTTAGCCAATGACTTATGAAAAATTAATCATAATCCAATGCAATGCACATAGTTCGATCTCTAAAATTTAATTTAATATGACTCAATTCATGAAATTTTAATTATTTAATATATTTTTTTATTTTATAATTCAGTTATAATTTAGTCTATAAAATATTAAGTATTTTTTAAAAGGGTAGAAAATAAATGACCAAAACGTAGGAAATTGAATTGAACAAGTTAAACTTTAATCATTGATTTATTACCCACTTGAAATTATTGGAAAGAAATGATTTTTTTTTCTATTATAAACTAAAAGATTGATGCACTTGCAAGTTATGAATGAGCATAATAGCAATTGAGGCAAAAAGTACAGTCTCATATTTTACGCTTGCATGAAAATACAATAAACAATTCACCTAACATGACAAAAAGAGTACAATCTATAAAAGAATTTATTTTAAATGATAATTAATTTCTCATAAAATGACACAAAAGTACTTTGATAGAGAGAAATGACATTAAACTACCATGAATTGATGAAATTACTAGGAAAGATCATTGTCATTAGCTAAAAAGATTTTTTTAAAAAAAAAAAATCAACCAGATAAAGACATCTTAATTTGTGGCGTTACCAATATAGTTCAATTGTAGAAACTAATCCTTCCATTTCTCTAATCGTTTACAATTGTTTCTTCCACTTTTTTCCAATTACAAGTAATTTTCTCTATTTTTACAATTGAACAATGCTATCCACCTCATAAAAAACATTTATACATTTGTTATTTTTTCTTTAAAAAAATAATATTTGACGTAAGGACCATGGTTGTTTTTAATAATTTCATTAATTTGTTGTACTTCATTGTCATTTTTCTCCACTGATGCATATTTTGCCCAAATTTTTTATCATTTAGTTAATTTCGATGGCTTGAATTTATTTACAATATTTTTTACTTGTTAATTAATATAAATATATTTAAATGTTCTAAATTAAAAAAATGCAGAAGGGCAAAATATATTTATTTATTAACAGATAAATATATTAATTTGTTGTACTTCAGTGTCATTTTTCTCCACTGATGCCCTTGTGCATATTTTGCCCAATTGTTTTTATCATTTAGTTAATTTCGATGGCTTGAATTTATCTAAGATATTTTTTACTTGTTAATTAGTATAAATATATTTAAATGTTCTAAATTTATTGAGTTGCTTTAAGTTTTTTTCCCCTTTCAAAAAGAAAATTTGAATCCTTTTACCCTTGTACTTTCCCTACACTGAAATCATAATGAAGAAGTTGTACCATTATATCTTTCTCTCCTTTTTCCCCACCTCTTTATCATAGGCTACACTTTTTGTCTTACATCTTAAATAAAGAATCATAGGGTATATATGCAGCCTTCCCTGCAAAATAGGGGAGAAACACATTTAAAATAATTATGATAGCTAAGTTATACTTTTTGGTTTTTTAAAGTCACATTAAATTTAATTTAATCCCTTTTAAATTTATGAATTATATTTTTAATCTCTTAATATTAATATTATTAGTTTTATTAACAAAAAATATTAACTAAATAAAATTATATAATAGTAACTCTATAGTATAATATTGACATATTAATCTTTAATTTAAAAATTATAAATTAAAAAATATTTAAATTAAAGTCTAATGAAGATGTTGATATAAACTTTTAACATTTTTTAACTCATCTTTTAAAATATACAAAAATTAATATTTTTTGTTAATAAAATTAATAGAGTTAACATGAAAGAAATAAAAGTATAATTTATAATTTAAAGATTAAACTAAAATTATATATAAATTTAGATAATTAAACGTATACATTAGTTATTTATCACTTATAAATAATATAATTGGCTATAAATTTTATCTTATGTAATATTATGGATTTGAAATGTTAGATATTTTAATTTCAAATTCTTAAACTCTAGTTTATTCAAATTTGTTATGTTTCCATGAGAGAATTTATTGAAAGAGTCGTAGGGTGAAATATGATTCCTAAAATTTGAAAGTTGGTGGTGTAGCTACATATCTTTTTCATATTTATTTTGTTTTTTAAATAAAAAATGAATAAATAAATAAATAGGCATGGGAAGTGACCATTAAGGGGAATCTCAACTTCAAAAGATCCCTATCCGAGTAGGGCTCGGTCATGAAAATTCTTTAGGCTCAAAGTATACATATGAATATATATATATATATATATATATATATATATATATATATAAAATAGACTGATTATTAAATTGATTAAAATAATGATTTAAAAATTAGTGGTAGGTTAACTAAACTATAATTAATATAATTTAATTTAATTGAAACATATAAAATATTTAAATCTAACTTAAAAAAGAGTAATATTTAAATAAAAAATATTATTTCACAATAAAATAGAAAATTTATTTATAAAAATATATATACTCTAACAAAATAAAAATTATTAAAGTAAAAATATGAAGAACTATTATTGTTTTCTTTTTTACTTTAAAGTAAACTTTTAACATTGGGTGTTGCATGAGTAGTCAATAAAAATAGAATTAAAACTAATTACAAAATATATAATCATATTGGAAAGACCAACTTAATTGATACAATAAAAGAAGAAAATATTGAAAAAACTTGGAATGAAAAGAAGCCGTTGAAAGAGAGGGAATTAATATTGGAGAATTCAAAAGGTAAATAAATTATTATTACATCATAATATTAATCCATAGTAATAATTATAAAATGCATGCTAAAATATTCTTTGAAGTTCTAATTTTTAAAAATAAACCCTTTGTTTTTTTTTTGTTAATGTCTACCAATCCCATTTCTTTGAGATTGAGATTTTGTCTTTAATCGCTTATTTCCTTAAAAAGTTTATCAATATCTATTATGTTAAAGTTTGAAATTTTCAAACAATTTACAAAGATAATTAATGAAGGTTGAAAAAGAAACTAAGTTAAGTTCTTCAAACGTAAGAGTACTTATCTGACTAAGGAGTTGAATTTTACAAAATTTTCAAATAACAAATACCTTTCCCTTCTCATTTTAAGAAAATTTCACCTCACTTTCCAAGATATCAATAAGAAATCTATACACAATCTTACATAAAACCAAATTATGTAACATAAAGAGATATCTATTAATTAATAAGAAATAGCAGCTCATCATCTCTAAGACCAAAATTCAGAGTTTTAGAAGCAAAACAATTTCTATCCAATCAAAAATTTAAGTTATAACATACGAAACAGAAGTAGAATCATCATGTTTGCCCATTCCAACTCTTGACTTGACAAGCTAGAGCCACCAGCAACACACAAGTACAAAGGCTTTAAGTTATGCCCCCTAATTTCAATTATAAACTTTATTAAATATTTTTAAATAAATTAAAAAATTAAATAAATAAGTTAATTATAATCAAATCTAACATTTCAAAATAAATTCATATTATATACTTTTTAATTTATCCAAATTAATCAATTAATTCTTATATTAATTATAATTAATTAAATTATTTAATTTTATAGATCTATCTAAAAAAATTAACTAGATCTTATAATTAAAATTAAAGATAATAATAATTAAATCATCTAAGCTTCATATCAGTTGCTTTGAAAATCAAAGATATTTTAGTCTCATTTCTTTAAGTTCACAATTTGCTTATAATCCCTGATTTCTTTAAAAAAATTGTCAACGTCTATTATCTTAAATTTAAAATTTATAAAATAATTTCAAAAAGAATAAGTTTACATTAGGATGAATTCAGTTAAAAAGTTTAAAACTGAAAATATTACTATTTGATTTTATGCAGTAAAGGATTCATATAGAATAAAAAAAAGTTATAAATAAATTCTTCGAACTAACACATGATTGTTATTATAGTAATATATCATCATAACCCACACAAATCAATAATTAAGAACCAAGTGATCATTCTCTAAATTTTCATATCATTTCAACAAATTAACAAAATACACCGTAAATAATATACTTGAGTATGAAATGACATAATCAAAACCAAATTTCTAAAACAATATATTTTGAATCGATATAAAAAACTTAAGAAAGAAACAGTAGAAGAAATGGAGGAGCACGTAAGTGATTTCTGTTCAAGGTCCAGTGTTGGTAAGGAATGGCCAGTTCAAACATGAACACCATCATGAATGATAAGGCGATGATCTGAATTAAGATCCCTCAATAAAAGCCACCGTGACCCAATACCCCAGCACGGTGCAGCACACGGCAATGAGGGTCTGAGCTTTGGTGATTTTTAAGACCTCTTCAATGGTGTTTCAAGTTAAAGGAGAGGAAAAAAATTATAAAATTAACATTGTACAAAATTCTTAACCCAACTAATAAAAGGACTTGTTTTACTCCTCTAACCGACGGATACCTTGATTGAGTTTTAATATTATGTATAACAGTCACTATATAATTAACGGGAGTTATTCTGAGTGATAAACGGTTTATTATTATTTAATTAATATTTTAAGTTCGAGTCTTGACGTATATAGAAAACCCCCGTTGGGAGACTCGCCCACCATAGGTAAATACGTGACGCGGGTTGGATCTGGATGTAGTTGGATAAAATTCCAGTGAATTGGGTAGGCAACTAAAAAAACTAGTCACTATATATATAATCCTCCAGTTTTTAATATATAATTTAATTAGAGAGTTAATTTTTGTCTTAAATATTAAGATATATTTCTTATATTTATTAATTTTTTTAAATTATTTTTATTGATACTCTCTCAATAATAATTAAGTAAGAGAGGGAGAGAAGGAGTTAAAGAAGATGATTAAAATATTTTTAAAAAAATATCATATTAATTAATTTATTTAATCTAATTAAATTAATTAAATAATATCTGATTAAAAAAAAGAGAAATAGAGAGGAATAATTATAATAGGGATAAGATTTTACACATAATGATTAATTAAGTTCTTTGAGTCACACACATACACACATATCTCTAATAACCATATATAGAAACATGAGCACGAACAAGTACATATTCTGGGGGTGAATTTGTTTTGGAGCTAAAAGTGACGAGAGACCAGCTTTGATCAGAAGGATGAATGGAAGATTTCAACATATCATTGTGCCTCCCCACTTTTTTTACTGTAGCTTCAGCCTCCAATAATTGCTCTACGCTACTTTTTTAATTTTGCCTGCGTCCAACCTTATATTGTCATGACCTGCAACATATTCCTGTTCAAAACAATAATAATATTACTAATAATTAAAAAAATTCATTTTTTATTCATTCTCTGCTTTTACCTGCAACTTTGTTTCCTCCTAATTCGTCAAATCATGATTATAAGAAACTGCTAATAAATTATTCCTTGGACACCATGCATGTTTTGTCTTTGATTATGCTCTGGGCATCATCTTTAATTTGTAAGTTCATTAGTTATTCAAATTAATCACTTACTATGATACTTAAGAATTAGATAATTAATTTATAAATATAAAATATTACTAGCTAAATTAATTATTTGTAATATATAAATATATGCTAATTTTTCTTAAATATTCCTTTTAATTATTATTTCCATTAATAAAACTCCCTTTTAATATATTATAGATAGTTTAAAAAATTATAAGTTTAAAATATAGAATAAATTAAAATCTTGTATTATTTAAAACTAGCTAAAGCAAACTTATCATACTTATTTGGAATTGGATGGAGCCATATATTGCTAATTTTTATCTTTGTGGGGTTTGAGTATAACATGACTCATGATTTTTTGTTATTAACTGATTTTTGTTTGTGGGGTTTGAGGTTTTAGAAATTGCTTTTTTTTTTTTAAAAAAAAAGATCACCACAGAAATAAGTTATCAATGCACGTTGCTTTGAGTACTTATTTTGTTTAATTTATAACCTAATCTCCTTGATATTAGGTTCATCCCAATGACCGAAATAAATTACCACTATTATTATTATATCTTAAAATTCACACTCAGGCTAATTAACATATAACAATTTAATCTTCTAAATGCTAGACAAATAAGTTTATATTTTGATATTACTTTTAGATATAGAAAACACCTTATATAATAACCTCTTGAAAAATCAACTTACAATTTATATACTAGCTCCCTCCTATGTTTAATTCAATTTAATTTATTTTCTAAATTTATAATTTTTCTCTAACCTATTTTTATTGATTGCACATATTAAAGATATTTATATTAAGAGATACTTCTAATTGATATGAATGATTAAATAAGGTACTCTATTTATCCTTAATATAAAAGTTAATTTGTAGTGCAATTTATACTATAAATTATGTCTTATACTTCTTTAGCCTTTAATATACTCTTTTTAAATACAAGACATATTTTTTATATTTATTAATTTTTTTAAATTATTCTTATTGATACTCTGTCAACAATAATCAAGTAAGAGAAAGAGGGAAGTTAATAAAAATAATTATGGTATTTTAATAAAAATATTTTATATTAACTAATTTAATCAACTTCTTTAGTCTAATCAGATTAGTTAAATATATTTTATATTAAGGATCATAAGAGTATTAAAGAGCGGGGGAGTATTTTACAAAAATTAACACATTTTTTATAAATAATTAACTAAATTTATATCTTTAATATATATAAATTAATTATCTAACTTCTATATTATTCACTAGAAGCAGTATAAAGCTGTAGTATCCAGAATCATGAACAGTGTCAGCATTTAAGAAAAATGAATGAAGTGTTATATATATATATATATGTGTGTGTGTGTGTGTGTGTGTATATATATGTATATATGTATGTGGTGTAAGTACCTCCATTTTGTGAATGAGCTGAGCTGGTGAGTCTGCTACCACCACAAGATTCCTTGCAGAGCTCTCTATGAAACCTTCATTCACTCCTTTCTCAAAAAAGCTCAGCAAGCTGTTGAAATACCCATCCACATTCAACAATCCAACCTGCAACTTTCATTATTCATAATCAATTCCCTTCTTATATATATATATATATATATATAAAACAAGTGAAAAAAGGGCATTGATGAAGAATCTTACTGGTTTATCATGTAATCCTAATTCAGACCAGGCTATCACCTCCAGCAGCTCTTCCATGGTTCCATAACCTCCTAAACATACATTTGTTGCTACACTGGTTAAATATATATATATATATATAGATACTATTTTTATTCATCAAGAGTTACTATATATATATATATGAGACTGTTGAAGTGCATGTGGAATAATTAATTAAAACGTGAAATAAAATACCAGGAAGTGCTATGAATGCATCAGCATGTTTAGCCATTTCTGACTTTCTCTCATGCATATCTGCAACAACTTTCTCTTCTCCAAATGTTTCTCCAGAAATCTAACAGTTTTATTCAGTTCATGATGATGAGAATATACAATGGACAAACATTAATATTCATGATTATGATATGAATTCAGTATTAGTACCTCACGAGGAAACACTGCTTCAGGAATCACTCTTAACATGAAACAACATAATCAGTTTATTAATTGTAACTACACACACACACACACATATATATATGACAAGATTTTAATAACACCAGAGATCAGACACACCCAAGAACATGGCAGCCTCCATTGAACACAGTCTTAGAGATCAAACCCATTAGTCCTAAGCTTCCTCCGCCATAGACCAAATCAATCTTTCTTTCAACCTGTACGTCAAACCCCAAATAAAAATAATCAAACATGCACATGCAGGAGCTATATATATATGTGTATGTATATATAGAAGAATTAAGCCCTTGTTGGGTGTGTGTGTGTGTGTTTGGAGAAGATATAGATATATTAATGTCTCACAAGCAATTCAGCAAGCACAAAAGCTGAATCACTAAACGCAGGCTTGTAGCCAGATCTGCTGCCACAGAAGACGCATATGCGTTTGAAGCTTCTTCTTGGTTGTTTCTTCTGCGAATCTTTTGATGATGAAGATGCAGATTCAATAATTTCTTCCATCGATGATGTTTGGCAACAGAGAAAATGAACGACGCTGTGAAGAGAAAGTACGAGGGAAAGGTTAATAAATACAGAAGGAAATGAAGAAGGAAGTGAGAGAAAGGTGATGAAGGAGAAAAGAGTCTTTAAGATATCCCCAAACACTCCCTTTTGTCTGCTCTTCAAAAAGAAGAACTTGGCTTGGCTGGCGCTAGGCAAAAGATCGTCTCAATCTTCTCTCTTATTTATTATTTTTATTCTATTTCTCTGAAAAACATGGCATGGTTAATTATGCATGTAGATCACTGAACGGTGAAAGTTTTGGACAAACTTCAAAAGTGTCCTCCTCAAAAGATTACAGTGGTGATCCAGGCGCAGATTCTTAGTACGTTTTGGAGCGTGTGACATCCATCACTTATTATAAAATATTATATTATTAAATAAAATGAAATTTAACCTCACATCTTATCACAATCAATTAATATAACGATGTTATGTTATCATACTTTTCTAAGTGATTTCTTTTTTATATTATTTTCTCAAATAATTTAGATAGTCTTTTATATATTATGCCACATATATATATATCACTATATAGGCAATTTTAAATGCCACATCTCATATGATTGCCCAGACGTAATTCCAAGCTTTAATTGGCAAAAAAATCCGTACATTGATTAAAAATATGACGATAACAAAAATATAAATACCTGAATATATTTTTATATAAGGTGAATAATTTAACACTATGAAATTTAAATTAATATTTTTTTATTGTCTTTTTTTTTTACCTAAAATGCGCTGTTGCTAAAAGAATTTTTTTTTGGTATAAAATTTTTTGAAAAGTGGTTAGACTCACCTACGATTTAAGGGTAAGGTGAAGTCTCATTTTTTCTTAGATAATATCAATATTAAGTAAGAAGAGTTATCTATTATTCTCAAATATAAATCTAGACATCCAGAGTTATAATATTTTTTTATGCGCCAAGAGAAAAATTTTTAATGACCCAACTACAGAATAGATACGGTATGGGCTCCTAGTCTACGTCATAAGCTTGACTTTTGTTAGTTTGAAGGCCCAATATAAAGCTCACGATGTAATAAATTATTAATATATTATTTAATTAATTTGTTTATTTACCACCAATTGTATAATTAGAAATTGTTAATTTCAATATAGGGAAAATTATGCACAAGGACCATGGGAAAAAAATTGAATTAAAGGAAGACAAATTTACAAAATTACAAAGGACCACAATTTCAAAAGAAAAACAAATAAACAAAAAAAAATAATAAATATTTTTTCATTAAATAGAATTGACTATATAGATTATATGATACCATTATATTTTATCAATAATTAAATATTTAAATATATTATTAACTAACTAAAAGATCATACTCAATAATTTTATTAAATATTTCTTTATTCTTCTTTTATCTGTTTTAGAGGACTGATTTTATACTGTCTGATCTACCTTTTTATTAACAACTCCAACTATTAGATGATTAATTATAAGTTGAGAAGATTTCGCAAGTAATGACGAAGTTGAGTGTGTTTTGTAAGGTTGGGACAGTTGACGATGATGTGTGAAAAGTTTGAAACTAATGGCAGCGGTAGTTATATGGTAGTTTTGTTTGAAAATCACACTTCTCATGTCATGCCAACACTAACACCCCACCCTTATTTTGACTTTTACAAGTTATTTTCTCTTATTTGCTTGACGCCATCTAATTCAATTATCATAATTAATTAAATAATAATTTAGAATAATTCTACAATTTTTTTATCCAAGATATATTATTGTTCATCATCTTCAACATTTATACCAAAAAAATGAGAAGAGTTGATTCAAATATATCTGAAGTAAAACAAATTAAAAGAAATAACATAAAGAGTGTATATGTGTATATAATGTCCTATATATTTCCTTTTCTCTTCATTTTTTTTATTTTACTTAAAAAGTATCACTTAATGAACTTGACTGGGAAAAAAACAAAGAAAGAAAGAAAAGAAAGTCAGTTATCGTCTCTTTCGTTTCGGTGCATTAAAATGTCTTACTAAGAAAAATATAATGCGAAGAGTAACTTGACTCCAAAAGTTTTGTCTGTTTAACTTCTTCTTTATATATATATTAATTAGACTGAACTTTTTGACAACATCGTCTTTGTCTTTGTCGTCATGGTGGTCATGATTCGTTGCCGGAATTGTTTTCCCTCAATCAATGCTAAACTAACGTTGGAAATAAGAACAAGACAGAAGCAACGTCGAGTCGTTTAATAATAATCAAACTGCAAATATATTCAAACTCTATTTATTATATATAGAATCAGTGGCTTTTCCAAGTTTTACATGGAACAAGCACCAATCATATTAAACACACTACACTTTTAGATGCCTAAATGAAACATCCAAATCCAACAAGTCTAACTTATACTTCTCTTTTTCTTAGAACTGATCTGAATGATATTCACAGAACCCAATAATTATATGTGAATGTATTATATTGGTTTTGATGAAAGTAGATTAATCTGAATCTTAGGTTCAATCAAGAACACTGAGGGACGAGGTTTCCTCGGTTGACAAATCGAACGTTGTCACAAGAAGCAATAGTTCCACCCCGTCCTTGAGTTTTTAAGGACACATCTTCGACGTATATGTCTCTGCAAGGCTTTGTTTGGCTGCAATCAAATTTTATGGCCACTTCAGATGCACTTGTTCCTCTTATGTTCTGATACACCACATCGCTCAGTTGCACAGCTGATCCCTGCCATTCATGTTCCATATATATTTCAACACAAGAATATAACAATAACTCTTATCTCAGAGTTAGCCACGATAGTTTTTACCTGTTGATGGCATGGTTTATGTTGATCACAGTAGTTTTGATCAATGATGATGGGGTTGCTCACATTTCTCATTTCTATATTCATGAACTTTATGTCTCTTGCATATCCAGATCCTCCCTTTTTTAATAAAATATATTATATTAGGGATCAATATATATATATATAAGTCATATTTGTGATCAACAAACAAACACAAATGCATGTTACATGAACTAATTATATTAGTTACAACAAAAATAACTAAGCAGGTAATTAAGAGCAATAGGTGGGGGAAAGTTGAACAAGAACATATTTTATTTTTTAATTTGTGTCCATTTAATTTTGTTGGATAAAATGTTGGTGTTGACTTGTGAGAGTTAGAACTTAGAAGGTTGGGGATTGGTGGATTCTGGGTAGTTAAAGTTTTGTAGATCACCATAAATGCCTTTGGATCAGTTGTAATAAGTAATATAACTAATAACTGCTTCTTCATTTGATTCATATATTTAATGTAAGAATATTTGGTAAATAAAATTGTTAGTGTTTAAATAAAAATTGAAATGTAAAATCAAACATTTTCCTTAAATTTGGTTTATTGTCTTATCAAGTGCTTTGGAAATATGGTAGGAGCATTATTTGACGTTAAGAAAAGTAAAAAATTTAATTTAATTGAAGTGGGTTAAGTACACTTCCTCTTCAAATTTCTTATAACAGTTTGACTTTTTTTTTTATATAAAAAAGAAATTGAGAGTGTCAAGTGTTGTAGAGTGCCTAAAAAGTATTGAAAGTCAACGTTTGAAGGCCAACCATTACCTGCCAAGTCTTAATTCTAACCCCATTCATTGTTCCTATCAATGTTGCTCCGTCCACTACCACGTTCGACACTTCTGCTTCGGTATCATCTGCTCCTAAACTCCCAATACTGAAACAACAACAACATTATTATTCACAAACAATTCAGCCCATTAATATATATATATATATATATTCAGAGATATATTGTTTAGGTTTGGTCAAAAACCTGATTCCATGTCCTGGTCCACAAGTGATGTCTGTAGCTCTGACATTGCTAGACCCACTTACTATGGAGATGCAGTCATCACCTTCAACAAATGAAAAAAAACCAGTTAATAATTAATTTTTTATACTATATATTTTAATGAAGAATATATTCTGGGTTTTTGGTTTTTACCTGTGCCAATGACACTGTTGCTTATGATCATATTCTGTGTTGCTGTCACATGAATGCCATCAGTGTTAGGGCTGTTTCCTGGGGCTTGCACTATCAGACTCAAAGCTCTAACATTCAAGCTTTTATCGAAATTCATATGCATTTGCTGTGGATTCTGGAACTTGAGATTTTGCACGATCAAGTTGTTGCATTGGCTGAAAGTTACAGCCTGCAGGAAAAAATAAAAATTTTCCCGGAAAATTTATGTCAGCAAAACAGAGCACTCTGCATCTTCTAGTAAAATATACTCTGCCAAACTTTATTGTTTGAAGAAGATATATATACTTACGGTTGGTGCATCCTTGCATGGCTGCAAGATAAATACAATAATAAGAAAGAGACAAATGTCAGAATTGGATAAAATTTGTTAGAAGTTTTATCTGAAAGAGAGAATTTTGCAAATGACTTACGAGGTTTGGGTTTGTTTTGCAGGAATGTTGCCACCATATCTTGCCATTGCCATCGATAGTTCCTTTACCTGCGCCATCAACTTTGAAGTTTTTGATTCCTACGAACTGAATCCAAAACCTTCGATCTTCTTCATAAGCAGTCATGTCGGACCACGCCATTATTGTTCCATACACCTAACAAAAACAACCAGAACATTCCCAGAAAATGAGATCATTCCCAGAAACTGAATGATTTAAAGCTTGAAACTTTATGATAAGAACTCACCATTAAAGCAGTGTTTGGCTGACATGGACCTGAGAATTTCACAGGCTTAAGATGATAAACTTTGTTCTCAGGGATAACAAGAGTAGACCCAGAAGAACAAGCCTCTTTCCAAGCCTTCAAGAAGGCCTAAAGAAGAATGAAAAGTAAGAAATTCAGAACAGATCATACCAAGTGTTATATATATATATATATATATATATATATAGTTATGTATATGTACCTGAGAGTCATCGTTTCCGCTGGCTTTGGCGCCATAGTCATCAACACTGAGAGTTGCTTGATGAGAGCTTGAAGGAGACTTACTGGTTCTGTAAGATCTTTTCATGAGGCCAAAGTGTTCATGTTTTGGAGCATTGTGATGATGAGAGCCAAAACAAAAGGGTAATGAGATAAGAGAGATGAGGAGGAGGGAGAGAAGAAGAGGGATTTTCGGAGACATTCTGTTCACTTTGTGAGAGAAAAGGAATAATGCAACAAAATGAATGAAATCACAAAAAAGTGTATAAGGGATTTTTTGTTTGTGGGTAAGTGTCCTAATGGAGGGCAATGTATTTATAGGCAAGTTATGGCTTAATGTTTTCTAGAGATAGACAGAGATTGGTTTGGATTGGATTGGACTTTAGACTCGGATCACATGGGTACTTGGAGAATATTTTGAATGAGACTGTGACCGAATTGATTTTAATTTGGATACATAAGTTGAAAAAGCCTGGAAAAAAGGAAAAATTAAAAGAAAAATAAAATTATGCAAATACAAAGTTGTTGGGTTTAAGTATGAGCTAACAAAAGCAGAAAGGCATCACACACACATTGATATGATTATCCAAATGAGTCAATTCAAATATTATCATATTCAATTAAGAATAACTCTTTCAAAATATTTTTTATATTCATATAAATTTAGATTTTAACTCGAGATATTGTATTTAAATAGTCAAAAACACTTTTATTATGATCAATGCCTATTGAAATATAAAAAGACAAATATATATATTTTTAGAACTATGGGAAAATTTTAATTTTAGAAAATATAAAATGAGGGAAACTCAATTTTTTTATTTTAGCCTAACTTCGGAGGGTGAATAGTGAATGTTTACCAACTAAACAGTTAAATGGGAGGATTAACTTGTTTTGGTTCATGAATGTAAAGGCTTGAAAGACCAGATTCTGCATTGTAATATGAAAATGTACCCATGCCTAATCAAAGCACAACCAAACTTGCATGTTCTTATGAAAATCTCTAGGTTTGAATCTACATTTATTTAGAAACTTTTCAGGGTCTGAGTCCTAGTTTGAGATGTGATACACGTATATTTACTTTTTATATCTATATTTAATAGTCACTACAATAATAATAATAATAATAATAATAATAATAATAATAATGTTTATTGACGAAAAAAATAAATGTCAGGCTCACAAACTTTCTTAAAATTCATAATTACATGAGTATGAAGAATTCAATTTGGTTGTAAATTATAGAAAATAAGCCAAAACCTATTTACTATGATGTTGTAATTACATGGAATAATTGTGGAAGGTTTGAAAGGAGAAATTGGCAGTTATCGAGTGACAGTTACAATAAAACAAACCAGGCCCTTCTTTTCAAATCTCTGTTTTCGTCAATCGTCGTCATTAGACTTCTTGGCCGTCATAATTAATTCAGTTGATTGGGGATATAATTAAGGCCAATATTATTCTTCATTAAACATTCCCAAAACCATATACAAATATTTTTTTACCTATGCCTAAACCATATCATCTATATATTAGTTCTTGCCTAAATTACTTCCCCATTTTGTTAAAAAAAGGAGGAAAATTGATTTTTTGTTTTCATAATTTTAATTCTAACTGATAAATTCCTAAATTTAGACTAGGTGCGGCTCAATCCGAATCATTTTAATTATTTAAAATTTTACTTCATAAAATTTATGAAATATATAATTTTATTTTTTAAAATATGGGGATTGATATTTTAAAAAGTTAAATTATAATAACTGAGTTGTATTATAGAGCTAAAGTTCAAGAACTGAAGATAGTTGTGACAAAAATATAGAGATTGACTTGAACTGAGTTAAAATTTAGAAAAATTTTAACCTAGTCCAAAACTATTAATTTTTCAAAAAAAATTATGAAAATGTCATTTCTATTTGGTCAAAGGATGAGACTTGATCAAATAGCTAGAACACGAAGGGTTGAAATGGTTGAATATAAAGTATGAAGAGTACGCAACAATCATCGGCTTGAAACATGTTAATTAACGAACAAAAGCAAACGTAGACATCACCTACATATTATATATACGTATGTGTATGAAGTTCCTGTGTTTGTGGAATTGCTTTTTGTGTGTTTTATGCGATAAGAAAAGGCATGTGCTGTTTCGTGGGGTGAGGTCATGCATGAAGATGGTTATACATTAAGGAGGCTTCAATGGCGATGGATAAGGGATAAAGTTCTTTGTTTGGCAAAAAAAGTCGTTAGTTAGGGATTTTACCAATCTCTTTATTTACGTTTTCAACATCAACAAAACCGCCTAAAACTAATACAACATCGTCCTCATCAAAACAACGTACACATAACAAGATTAACAAACATGTAATTCTCTATCTATACTCCAATATTTGCATGTGCTCAACCTCTATCACCAAATCTCTCTCTCTCTCTTTCACAAGACACGTTTTATATCAAACATAGGGTTTTCAACTTGAGAATATTCCTTAAGCAGGTTGGACTTAGTTCATTGATATGATCCTTTGATAACAAGATTCATTCTCTTCATGTTAGAACTAATAAAGATTTCTTTTTGGATTCATGTGGCTAAAGTTGAATGCCCATTCAAGAATTGTTTTTGATCTAATCTAAAAAATCAATATAAAAGGTGTAAATCCCTTGTGGTAGATACATCGAGTCTAGCTCAATTACACTGACAAAGCGGATAGATTTGACATTTTTTTGAAATTTCTCGAGCAACATGTATCCCTTGTTTAGATCATGCAACATATGAAATTAGATAAACAAAAAAGTGATTTTTTGTTTAAGAATGAAAGCAGATAACTTCTTACTAATTAAGTTATACACTTGTTGGTGAATTATATTTATTATCTAATTTATGAAGTTTATCAAAATATATGTGGAAATTACACTTTTGTGAGGGCAATATTAGCCAAGAGAGCATTGCTGTTAGGTATGTGAAAAATGACTTTTTAGAAATTATTCA
Source organism: Leucaena leucocephala (assembly GCA_037074615.1). Classification (NCBI taxonomy): domain Eukaryota; kingdom Viridiplantae; phylum Streptophyta; class Magnoliopsida; order Fabales; family Fabaceae; genus Leucaena; species Leucaena leucocephala. The sequence goes on from CM073525.1 coordinate 3,322,152, forward strand.
CATCACATAAAGACATCTGCACAACTACTTTACTGAAACCCCATATCACAAGATGGGTGGTTCAAAGCCTAATAATAAGATTTTAGTAAGAGGGCAAGTTTTTGTACGGCTTTTTTCATATTTTTCTATAATAACCATCACATTCTCACCTACACCTCTCTCTCTCTCTCTCTATATATATATATTAAGATTTTATATTTACAAAAAATAAGCATCCATTTTAAATTTTAAAAAAGTGATCATAATTTTGAAGTTTATGAAATTGTTTTAGACTTATATTTATGATTTTAAATGTCTAAATTTTCTTAAAATTTAAATACATACATAAAATAAAAAAACCTCTAGATGTATAGTCCCTCTAATGCAAAAGTTGATAGGGGTCTGGTTTTTTTGGAAGGTGCAGTTTGGGTTGTCTTGTTATTTAATACTTTTTTTTTTAATTTTACCACTCTCTCTATCTCATTACCTTCTCCAAATCTCATTTATTGCTTATATCATTACCCTTAATTAATAATGACACATTTAAAAAAAATTATATGTCTAACATATTTATTAATTTTAATTAATTTCTTAATATATATAAATAGGTTATTTACACCTTATATTTTGAACAGGAGGGAGCACAATTCATAAACTATAAACAATTCTACAAGCTACTAATTCAATGTTGTAAGGGCTTTATTTGCTGCATCTAATTCAATTTAAATTAGAATAATGAGCCTCATACATTTATTTATATAGAGATTTTTGTGAATCATATTAAAAGAAAGCCATAGTATGACGTCAGTATTATCTATTGCTTGCATCATGTGACCAACACATAATTTATTTGTTCATACATATATTAATTAATATACCCATAAAAGCTTGATGTGATGTAAGAAACACCATTAATTTGTTGGTCTTGTTTATAATTATTACTATAACTTTATGTAATCTTAAAATTATTTTTTTTTTCTCCAAAATTGTCACACCTGCCCTTCCCATTAGTTCTCAAGTTAGGTTGGTTCGGTTTCAAATTTGGTGCTAATTAAGAACCAAACCAATTCTAACCAACATGCATGTTTGTTTATATATATCACTCTCACAATAACTAACCTTTTTGTTAAATATTCTTCAAATTTCAATTCATATCAGAAGTAGTAAGTGATCCAAACTATCACAACAGGGATTTGTATATAATAATAATAATAATAATAATAATAATAATAAAGGTAATGATAGTAGATTTTAGTTTTAACTAATGACAACATGAATTCCGCAAGAGTAGGAACCAACCACTTATATTTAGGATTAAGAGAGTATCTTCAATATTTAATTGAAATATGTTAACATGTATTGATTTAAGTAGAAAGGGATTTAACTGTTTAAATATGAGGTTTTAAGTTTAAGTTTATTTTAAAGTAAAAAATAATTATTTTTGAGAGAATCACGTCATATTAGACTTAATAATACTAGAATCTAATATAGTTAAATAATTTAATTTAAAAAATATTTAATTGAAATATTTAAACGAAAAAAATGTTGAACGGTGGACATGTGGCTAGCAAAGTTGGAGAAAAAGCTAACAAAGAGGTTTGACTTAACTATCTTCATCTTATGCGGATTGGCTGGTTGACTATCCCAAGTCAAATCCAATAATAATTTATTTTGTTGATGTGGATAATCTTAAAAATTGATTCCCCAAAATAAATGGATATGAGACAAAAATACACATATTATGGGTATGTCTAGTTTAACTTTTGAAGAAGAATTTATAGGAAAAAAAAGATTTAAAAACGATTTTGAATAATAACTTATGGATAAGAGTTTTTGGAAGAAAACTACTTCTCAAAAAATAAGTGTTTAGATAATTATTACTAGAATAACTTTTTTGATAGATAAATTATTAAAAAGAGTATAAGGTAAAATGATAGAGGACAAAATATAGGTAAAGTAGTCATTGCACAACTTAAAAGCACTTTTGGTATTCAGAATTTATTCTCATAAGTTTATCTAAAACTATAATTTAGTCCAAAAACTCTTCTAAATATTTGATAACTATTTATTTAATTTTTAATTTAAATTATAATTTAGTCTAAAAGTACTTTTTAAATTATTATTTTAAATTAAACCAAACGAATAGTTTTCCTCTAAAAACAATCCTTTAAGGCTCTTTAACTAGAATGATAGCACTTTACACAATGTAATTTTTTTTTTCACAAGCTCACTATATGCTCAATTTTATATATAAGTATCAACACCAACATAATATATATATATATATATAGTGAAATTAGAGAAAAATCTCTATTTAAAAATTTTATTAGTTAGAAAGAACTGGATATTGATATTTTATATGTATAAATTATTCAAAATAATGATATTTTCTGGATATGATCACATCCTTCTAACCCATCAAATTTTTAAACAAGACACTTTTATGGATCAATAAAAAAGTATGAGGAGCTGTATTATTCACAAGTGGTGAATATTGTGACTTATTTTGAGTTTCATGCAAATACACAACCTAATTGAATCTAAATAAATACACAATTCTAAAAGCTCTCACACCTGAAAAGAAACAATCAAGTAAACAAAAATGAATCCACAAAAATAGGTAGAAAACCAGAATAAATAGCATCTGATCTTCTGCAAATGTTTGTTTAGAAGTGAAGGAGTTTTTCACCCATTAATCTTGCTTTTCTATAGAGAATGTTGAATTAGATTAACACTTAGGGAAGATATCTCCTTGGTTGACATAGACAACGTTGTCACAGGAAGCAGTGGTCTGTCCTCCTCCTTCAGCTTCTAGGTTGACATTCTTAACATAAACGTCTCTGCATGGAACTGTCTTGCTGCAATCAAATTTAATGGCTACTTCTGAGGCACTTGTTCCAATTATGTTTTCGTACACCAACTTGCTCACTTCCACTGCTGATTCCTGCATCATGCCATCCTCATTCATAAAAACAGAGTTAGAAGAAATTAACATTACGCAAAAATCTGAAGAAGTGTTCAACTACCTGCTCTTGGCATGGCTTTTGTTGATCACAGTAGTTTTGATCAATGATGATGGGGTTGCTCACATTTCTCATTTCTATATTTGTAAACCATATGTTTCTTGCATACCCAGAGCCTCCCTGTTATCAAATGCAACCAATATCTAAAAGGTACCTTTAAATGATTTATTTTATTTTTAAATATAATATCTCAATTTATTTTATTAAATATTTTAATAACTCAAAATTAATTATTTAAATTCTATATTTTAGATCAAAGAAAATATTTTAACTTATTAGTCTCCTAACGAGTGGCCCATAGCTAGTGGGACCCACCAAGTGGATCCCATCCCACTGGCTATTGGCATTTCTCTCTTTGAGGGACATACAAGCTATATTTAGATTATGATCCTAAATTTATTCATAATTACATTTGTATCACATTTTTCTTGTAATAATACCTAGATGACCACTTAAGAATTATTTGGGGTATAACTAAATCATCTAATAATTTTTTGAGCTTAAGTAAATATAAAATGAGCAGATAATACCTAAATTGAATAAACTAAACCAACTAGTCCTAATAGATGATGGAAAGTTGAACTGAACATATTTATGTGGCCTTTTGTCTTGAATAAAATGTGGGCTTGTGTTGTAGAAGCTTTGGTATTGGTGGGTTGTGAGTGAACTTACAAAAGCTGATTAGTTAAAATGTTGGAAATTTGTAGTTCATTTGGTCAACTTCTCACCAAGTTTCTTAAATATATTTCAACAAGAAAATAATCAAGAGCAATTCCAGTATAGTATATAATTATATATATTAATGATAACACAAATAAAAATAAAATAAAAAACCCACTAATTATGAGACACTAAAAATATGTGTTATCTCTAATAGACAAAAAGTTTGATAAGTTGCCATAGAAATATGGAAGGAGGCAGAGCCAAGAATTAATTGAAGTGGACTGGTTAAATACAATCTCTCCTCAACTTCTAATTTTTGTTTATGACTTTATTTATTTATTAATTAATTTTGGGAAAATGAGTCAAATGTTGCAGGGTGCCTAAAAAAAGTCAAACTTTTGGAAGTCTTACCTGATAAGTCTTTATTCTCACCCCATTGGTTGTTCCTGTCAATCTTGCTCTGTTCACCATCACATTCGATACCTCTGCTTTTGAGTTATTATCTCCTAAGCTTCCAATGCTACACAATAACACATTGTTTACAAACAATTTAGCCTTTTAAATTTGTGTGTGTGTGTGTTTAAATATATATATATATATATTATATCATATCAGAAACCTGATTCCATGTCCTGGTCCGCATGCTACGTCTGTAACATTAACATTTTTAGATCCGCTTTCAATTGAAATGCAATCATCACCTTCAACAAATAAAATTAATGTTATAAATTATGAATTAACAATACTTATGCAAAATAGAAAATTACTTAGAAATTTCCCATTATAAAATTTATTACCTAAAAGGTATAAAATTTGTTCAAAAAATTTAGGTGCAATTTATTTTCAGATATAACTCTTATTCGGTTGTGTGCAATCTATCTTTAATTATATATAAAATTAAAGATATTTATATATAGCTAAAGATAAATTGCACCTGCTGAGATACCTAGGTCCTTAGGTACTTTAGATAATAAATTTTAATGGATTTTTTAGCAATTTTTCTTATAAAAATATTTGCTTTTATCTTCTGGTGAAAGAGATGTTCTGGGGTTTTTACCTGTACCAATGGAACTGTTGCTTATGAGAATATTCTGTGTTCTTGTCATATGAATCCCATCAGTGTTGGGGCTGTCTTCTGGTGCTCTTACTATGAGACCTGAAAGTCTAACATTCAAACACTTCTGGATATTCATATGCACTTTCTGAGAATTCTTGAACCTCAGGTTTTGCACTGTCAGATAGCTGCATTCATCAAAAGTTACAGCCTGGGAAAAAGTTAAAAGTTTCCAGGAAAACATGTCAGGCTTGGAAATGGAAAACAGAGTACTCTGCATCTTCTGGGAAAACAATACATGGAAGAACATAGATATATACTTACAGTTGGTGCATCCGTGCATGGCTGTTAAACGAAACATAAAAAAAAAGGATCAGAATTCAAATTTTATAGGAAGAAATTAAAATGGGTATCAAACTTTGGATTTGGATTGATTAGAGAAAAATGTGAAATGACTTACAAGGGTTTTGTCGACTTTGCAAGATTTCTCCCACCATTTATTACCATTGCCATTGAAAGTGCCAATGCCACCACCATCCACTCTTAAACCAGTAATACCTTCAAATTGAATCCAGTGTTTGGGATCTTCTTCATATGCAGAAAAGTGAGGCCAAGCTTTGATTGTTCCTAACAACTAAATGAATCAAACAGGAAAATCAGAACTTTCACTACCTGGGCATTGAAAATGACCTAACTGCAATATTCTAGGGTAATTAATAAGTACTTACCATGAATGTAGTATTTGGCTGGCAAGGACCTGAAAATTTTATAGGCTTAAGATTATAGACATTGTTCTCAGGAACAAGAAGAACACTCCCTTTAGAACAAGCCTCATTCCAAGCTTTCTGGAAGGCCTAGAGAAGAAGAATATGAAAAGTGAGAACTTGAGAGAAAAGATAAAGTGTATGTTTTCTTTTATATTATTTAGTGGATCCTATTTCTATGTACACAATTTTAAGACTCATGGATACCCCTCCTAATATATGTGTCTCCTCTAATAATTGAATTTAAGACTTAAAAGAGATCTAGTTGAGTTTTATATGGCTAAATCAACTCTATGCTAGTAGACAAAGTGTAGTTTCATATATGTGTGTGTGCATGTGTGAAAATGGTTCTTATATTTACCTCAGTATCTTCTTTTCCATCATTGGAAATGGCTCCATAATCATCAACATTGACTATTATTGCTTGAGGCTTAGAAGCCAGCTTACTGGCTTTGTTTCTGGAATACTTTCTTGTCATGAGGCTGCTGAAATGCTCATGTTTTGGAGAATCTATAGAAGAGCCAAAGCAAAACCCTAACGAGAGCATGATGAAGATAAGGGAGAGAATAGGCCTTTGAGGAGACATATTTTGGATGTTTTTCAGTTTTTTGTTTCTAAGGATAGATGAAGAAGATGGATTTGTATTTGTGGGGCAAGTTTCAAGATGAAGAGTAATATATTTATATAGATTCATAGAAAGAGAAAATGGGATGTGACCAGAAGCAAATGAAATGAAGGCGGGTTGAATGTTGTATTCAAATTAGAACTGAATCAAGTTTCATAGTGAATATTCACCAAATATAGTTTGAATGGATTTACTAATTTTGGTTGTTGTTTTTTTTTTTTTATTTTTTAAATGGATTTATAGTTTGAATGTTGGACTACCATTTCTACCTATGAGGAAATCTTAACTAAAATTATTGTATCACAAGAAGAAAACAAAATCATAATAATATCTAGTTCAAATTAGATTTAAATGGTCTAGATATTTTTTTTTAAAAAAAGGAATATTCATGTACTGAATTGAAAAATAAAAAGTAGTTTTAATTAAGAATTAAAAACAAACAAATTACATATGATGAAGATAGTGATGATTAATTAACACTAATCACAATGATAGTTGCTGTTTAATTTTTTCTTTTTAGGCGTTAAATCTATGCCAATTTCTCGGTATTCACACAATCATTTTTTCTTTTTCTATATTTGATTTGAATATATGGATTTCTGAAAAAACAAAGTATATGGATTTCAATAAGTTTACCTATAAAATGTTTGATTCCCCCTCCCCCCCCCCCCCCCTTTCTTGAATGGGTTTTTGGTTTGGATGAAAAACCATTCCACGGCCAATTTTAACCAAACTTTACAATAAAAATATGTATTTATTATTATTATTATTATTTTGAATTGATATCTTGATGCAAATATGAGATTTTGTATCACAATATCTATATGAAGACAATAAAATGAATCAAAATCTTAACCGAACTTGTTGGCATCTTCGTTCAAAAGATATAGGTATTGTTTTTTTATATATAAACACTTGAAATTCGATTTCGATGATTTATATTATGTTTTATTTTCATATAAAATTAAGATACTTGTTTTATATAAACTAAAAACAATCCTTTACTTATGAATTTAATAATAATAATAATTTTATTTAAAAAATATAAATTTAAATTATATGCTTTTTCAAATTGAATATAAATAATTCCTATATAATTTTTTCGATCGAACACTAAGTTTTATGGTTTACTCACTTATAATAGTATTTTGATTATTTGTGCTTTGCATTTAGTTGGGGGAAAAGAAACAATCACTTTAAAAGTGGAGCAAAAAATAAATCAGGTCAGGTCAGAGTCAGAGTGTGAATATATAGCATTTAATTCACAAGTCAATTTAATTGTAATATTTCCAACAAAGGTTGCGTTAGGCAAGTTGATATTTGGTTCAATGTTGGTAATTGCCAAATATGGAATTGGCAGTTATCCACTGACAGTTATTATTCAAAAATAATGAACAACCATCTCTTCTTCAAATTGGATTCATAATATTATATATTTACTTGTTTTACATATTTCATAATTCATAATTATTAGCCTAGTTTAAATCGTTGATATCTTTCATATCAAAATTTATAATAAATATAAAATAACTATTTTTTTTGGCAAAATTACAATTTACAAGAAATCCTTTTCTATATTACTAAAATTATACAACCTTTTGAACAACTTATATATATTCATGCACATCAGTGCCATCTATAATATAAGTTACTTTTACAAAAAAAATTTAGTCTTATAAATCATTTTGAGAATAATTAATTAGTATGGTGAAATTGAAAAAAATATTAAATTAAAGATAGATTTAATAAATTAATGATATTTTTTTAATTTTAATAAATTGGTAAATATAATTTATATTGTGGATTGGATGGAGTACGCTTATGCATTTACGATTTTGGGAATAATTTAGAAAAATGACATGATATGTCTGGGAGTGTGAGGTGTGCCATGTGACTTATGATTAGGGGTTGAATGACTGTAGCAAGGGAATATATAGAATTTAAGGTATGTGTTGGGTAGAGTCAGTTTGGGAAGTTAGCAATAATTAGGGTTTTGAAGAAGATGATGAAGTTGATGATTTAAAGATGCGTTTCTAAAAAGAAAAGATTTTGCATGTGTTAATACTTTTTAAGGTTGACCATATACGTATGTATGTGTTGACATTGTTAATGTTATCATACCTGAAAACTTGCCGTGATGTACTTGATAGATTAGTACATGAAACTACGGTAGGCTGCAAAATCAGTTCCAGGAAGACCACAAAAAAGAATGACAAAAAGTTTGACTTGACCAGCTTCCATTGGTTGGTTTGACTCTTGCCAGACACTTCTTAGGCCCACAATAAAAAGCCCAATCATCATATATTAAATATAAGGTGACCCAATTTAATTTTCCAAAATATTTTTTTTATAATATTTTACTTTTCACATTATATAAAAGAGAGAGAGAACACTAAAAAATTCATTAAATTTACGCCAACATCTTTTCATTTGGTGTGTATTAACAATTACTCATAGGTCATTTGCCTTTGCATTTTCCTCAAGTATTCAAACCAAGATGATGTTTCATCACTGCCTAAAACAGTTTTCTGTGAGATGTTGAATATTATTTGGAATCCTAGAAATATACAAACTATGTTCACCATTGAATTGGAAGAAACTATACATTAGATTTTGTAAAAATGTAATTTGCTTCTTACTTCTATGACATCTTACAATCTTAGGAGCCAGTATTGTTTACACTCAAGAAATATGCACTTGACTCCCAATTTACAAACAATCAGAGAATACTAATTACAAATTATAAAGCTGCTAACAAAAGTTGATCAGTAGATAAGAAATTGATTTATAATATTGCCGATATAAAGGCCTTAGTAAATGATTTGTAAATAGTACTCTTTGAATTTAGAGGTATGGTTTAATTTTGATAAATTTTGAAACCTAACTGATCTAAACTTTCTATCTTAAAAGAAAATTATAAAGTTAAGAGACTTGAAGCAGATTCTCAAACATAATACATCAAATGACACTTGAAGCAGCATTATTATTTATTTTCGATCAACGTAGAGTAGTACAGAGAGTAATTAGCACGAAAAGGGAAAAGACTATCACTGCTTAATATAATGGATGGGATATGGGCCATATTCTTCCACTCATCCCATCCAACTTCGCACCTTTGCTCCAACAATGGAGCTCTGTTTATGATCAATCCTTTTAAGGATCTGAAATTACTAAGGACTTCAGGAAGTGATGTCAAAAACTCAATCATGGAACTCAATGTATTGCAATGACCTGAGATTTCCAATCCAGTCTGGTAACCTTTCCCCACAAAATCCTTTTAAAACCAGACTTTTGATACTATCATGTGGATGTAGCCTCTGTAAAATCAGTTCATCTGCGGCAACTATGGGGATTTTACTGTCCCTACATTTAAGTTTATCGTCGAGAACCAAACCAATGTCAAGTGTAGAAGATGTTTCTTGTCTTTCAACTTTGCAGACTCAGCTTCTCCAGGGTTAGGCCTCAGGTGTTTCAAGCCACTGATTTTTAAAGAACCTCTCAAGTTGTTAAGTTCACCTAATTCTGGCATCCCTCCTACACTATCCCTTCTTAATTGCATCCTCTTATCGCCTACAACAAATTCTGTCAAGGTTTGGAGAGAAGTTTACTTCCCCAACCCATGTGGCATCCTTATCAGCATGCAGTTGTCAAATTGAAGGTGTCTCAAGTTGACCAATTTACTGATGCCTCTTGGCAATTCATGAATATCATTGCCGCAGAGGTTTAAGGTTTGCAAGTTATGCAATCTGTTAATATCAATTGGAAGCCGGATTAACTGATTGTGTGAAAGATCAAGAAATCTCAGATGCTTCAGATATCCGATACTTCTTGGAATTTGTGTAATATTTGAGCTTTGCAAGACCAAAACAGGTAAAAAATTTAATTTTGATGTAACCATACCAAAACAAGAGTCATACATCAGACAACTAAAATTCCCTCCTCGAGTAGAAGAACTGTTCTAACTTTTCAGATTTGAGGGAGGAGGTTGGAACTTTCCAATTCTTCCTTGACACATAATATGACAAATGGCGTGTTGTGCATGCAGTTCTCTGTTCTTTTCCTTCATTGACCACATGATACTCATTCTTCGCTATAAATCTCATGTACAAGGTCATGCATTTTGCATATCACTATATCTCCATGCTTGTTTCTTGTCACATCTTGGAAGAAAGATCTTGAAAGTAGCTTCATGAAGCACTCATGTCGACCACCTTCCACACACCTCATTTGATCCAATGATTGGAAGAATCCTTCAGCCATCCACATTTGAATTAGAGTTTTCTTTTTGAATGAAAAATCTTTTGGAAACAATGAACAAAAAGCCACACAATTTTTCATGGGTGAAGAAAGATGATCATAGCTGAATTTAAGCACCCCAAAGATTCTGTCCTCCCCTTGATCCAAGTTCCAAAGTTCACTATTCCTCAAGTATGACAAATCTGTTCCTTCGGAGGTTTTATCATACACAAGCTTTCCAACAATTCTAATAGCAAGTGGAACTCCTGCACATTCTTTTTCAATCTCCCTTCCAATGGCTGCCAACTCCACATTATTCGATTCCTTTGCATTTCCATGGGCCATTCGACAAAACAATTTCCACGATCTATCTTCACTCAGACCTTGAAGAGTAATTGTTTGACCATATGTTCCCATTACCTCTGCCGCTTTCACACTGCGTGTAGTTATAATTATCTTGCTTCCATGTGCTCCCTCCATCAATAAGTTTTTCACCTTGAGCCACACCTCAACATCTTCATCCCATATGTCGTCTAACACAATTACAAACCTCTTACTTTCTCAGTTGTTGGATTGCAACGAAACTTACATGTGGGGTTGACGCTTTGCCAAAATATAAAGGGGCATGTCAATAAAATATACTAGCGGGTGAAAAATTTCCTACACGCTAGTATTACCATCAGAGATTGTAGCAGTTAAAGAAGCATTACCATCAGCTAACATATACGGTCAACAAAAAAAAACAGGAATAAGCTAGCAGTACGGTTTTCAAATGTTTATTCACTATTCTGCAAGGCAGCTCAATATTGAGAGAGGGAAAACCAGAAAGATAAGAAAAAGAAAAAGAAAAAAGCATTGCAGATTATATATGACATAAGAAATCATTATTTTTTTTATCAAAATCTACAGTTTTTTCAACAACAAATTCATAGATTGCAATCTTAGAATGTGATTGTATTTGGCAAGTATTCAAACGAAAAAAGTCAGATCATTACCGAATGTAGATTTGAGCAGTGAATATAAATTAAGGAACTATAAAAGGAAATATATTAACTCTTCAAAGAGACTCTCCACAATAATATCAATTCACAGTCCCCAAGCACCAATTTTTTTTTCTTCAATACACACCACAAAGGCAATGCAATAAACCATACAAAAGAGGGAGTAATTAGGAGCATGCTACTCCTTACACAAATATTTTAGTGGATGGGAGGATATGAGCAAACTTTTCCACCTCATCACGAGGGAGCAATGGAGATCTCCTTATGTTCAATGATCGTAATGATGTCAGATTACGAATCCCTTCAGGAAGTGATTTCAAATGCTCACAACCATAGAGCGTAAGACATTGCAGTTCCAACAGATTTCCAATCCAATCTGGCAACCTTTGTCCACAAAATCTTGTAATGTATAGACTTTTGATGGTATGATGAGGACGAAGCCTTTCTAGAATCAATTCATCAGAAGCTTCTTTAGAGATCTCAATAAATGATTGTTCAAGGTGGTATGTGTCCCATTCCAATGATAAATGTTGAAGATGTTGCTTCTGTATTAATCTTGCAGACTCAGCCTCTTGAGGGTTTGACCTCAGGCGTTTCAACCCTCTTATTCTCAGACTTCCTTTCAAGTTGTTGAGCTCACCCAATTCACTTATCCTTGCACTTCCCCTTGTCCCTTGCATTTCCTGGTCGTCCACTACAAAATGTGTCAAGGTTTGGAGACGAGTTAATTTCCCCAAACCACTTGGCATCCGTTCCAACCCATAACAATTAGTAAGATGAAGATGCCTCAAGCTTACCAATTTACTAATGACCCTTGGCAATTCTAGAAGAGTATAATTTGAACTGAGGTTTAAGTTTTGCAAGTTGTGGAGTCTGGCAATAGCTCTTGGAACCTGCCTTATATTATTAGTTGAAACATCAAGAAACCTTAGATGCTTCAATTTTCCTATACCTTTTGGAATCTTGGTAATGTTTGACCCCTGTAAGTCAAGAACACGTAAGCATTTCCATTTTGATGCAGCCAGATTAAAAACAGAGTGATTGCTCCAATAATAAATATTGGGAGAAAGCATTGTTCTTAATTTTTCAAACTTGAGGAAGGAAGTTGGAACTTGCCAATCTTTTCTTGACACATCATATGACAAATGACGTGTTGTATCTTTAATACTCTCTCCTTTTCCTTCTCTGATGACAAGATACTCACGCTTTGCTACAACAAATTGTGCTAAATCATGAATGAGATCATGCATTTTACATGTCTCTACCTCATCATATTCATTCCTGGTGACATCTTGGAAGAAGGATCTCGAAAGTAGATTCATAAAATATTCATTCCCAACATCCTCCTCACACCTCATCTGATTGGTTGATTGAATGAATCCTTCAGCCACCCACATTTGAATTAGTTTTTGCTTCTCGAATGAAAGATCTTTTGGAAACAGCGAACAAAAAGCAAAGCAATTCTTAATGGGTGAAGGAAGATGATCATAAGAGAGTTTAAGAACAGCAAATAGTCTCTTCTCCGACTCATCTATATTCCAAAGCTCACAATTCCTCAAGTATGACAGATCTGTTATTCCTTCTAAGGTTTTCTCATACACAAGCCTCCCAACAACTCTAATAGCAAGAGGAACACCTGCACATTTTTGGACAATCTCCCTTCCAATTGCTAACAACTCCTTATCATTTGATTCTTTTCCCCCTTCGAAAGCCATTCTGCAAAACAAATCCCATGATCTCACATCATCCAGACCTTTAAGCATAACAGGTTCCTTGTAGGTGCCCATCAGCTTTCCCACCTTCTCACTGCGCGTGGTAACAATTATCTTGCTCCCCTCTACTCCCTTGGTTAGTAAACTTTTCAAGTTATGCCAAAGCTCAGCATCTTCATTCCACACATCGTCTAGCACGATCAAAAATTTCTTTCCCTCTATTAATTTTCTCAAGTCTTCTTGCACTGCCTCCATTTCTTTTAGACTTTCTTGCCCTAAAATCTTTTGTGCTATTTGTCTAACATTAAATCCATCAGACACACATACCCACTTTATCAATTCATAATAACCTTGAACACCCTCATGATTGTACACAAGTTGAGCAAGTGCAGTCTTGCCTAACCCTCCAAATCCAACAATAGGAATAACTGAAACACTAGATTCCACATTACTGTCTAACAAACAACGTAAAATGAAATGTTTTTCCTCCTCTCTCCCAATAATTTCATCTTCTTGCACAAATGAGTGTGTATGCCTTCGCTCCTCAAGCACAGGTAGAGGCTCCAGAGGGTGATCCGTCAACTGAAATTTTCTCCTCTCATCATCAATTTCATCTAGCCGTCCCCTGACTTCCCTCAATTTATGAGCCATCTTAAGATTATAAACCACCTGATTTGATTTAGAGAAGAAGATCATTACCTTCTTTGCCACCTTGTTTGGAGACATGATTCCCCTCCTCAAAGCTTCAGTTGACAAATCATCAAGCAGGTCATCTGCATCATAGAGTACATCTTTGAGTCTGGCAAGCCACAAGCTTACTTGATGGTTATGGTTGGCCTTTGCCTCTGCATCCAACAGTGTAGCTCTGATTGCAAGGATCGTGTCCTTCATCCTTTCTACATCGTCTTTAGCATTCCACAGCAATTTGAACTCATCAAGAGCCAAAGAGGTGAGTCCCTCAAGAACAATCGAAGCTATGGCGTCCATCTTTTTGGTGTGGGTAAAATAAATCCTCAAGATTCTTAGTTTGTGGGTTTGGTGATGAATACAGCTGCAAACTCCGGCTTGCATAAAGTAGCAAAGAAGGCCTAGGTCAAAAGCAACTCGCAACTTCTTCATGTTTTCCTTTTTTTAAAAAGAAAACAAAGAAAAGAAAAAGAAGCAGCTTGCAATTATAAAACGATAAATTGGTTTCTCTTTTATAATATTATAAAAAACCCAATACGAAGCATTAAACACCAAACTTGCAAATTACGATGCTCTTAAATCCCATCTCCCGAGTTACTTTCCGTTTGTTGGCTCACCTTTATTTTTTCTGACTTGTAGTTTGTAAACTGCTGGACGCAACAAAGGGCCATCTATCTTCTTTTCTTTGGCAACTTATAAAAAGCAACGGAACAATTCAAATCTTACAATAAAGGATGGAGGGAGTAATTTAATTCTTTAAATGGTCAAAAAGTATCGGTAGGATATCCAAACATGAATGGAATCAAATCAATGCGTAAAATATCAAGTTGAACAAAGTATAATAAAATGAAAGGACTAAAAAAATTTGAACTTTAAAATTGGAAAAATTCTTAAAAAACATCTTTTAAATTCTAAAATTTTAAAAAATGCATCTTAATATGTAAAATGATAGATTTTTCATAAGTAGGATTTTAAAATTTAAAAGAAAAGACAGACTGCCCCTAAAAGTTTTTTGATAGTATTCCAATATGATATTTATATTGTTTTCAAGTTGACTCAAAAAGATAAGATTAATGGACACTGCTCCATCTCTCCACACAATCCCATGAAGTAGATAGTTAACTATTATTTATAAATTACTCATTCATCTTTAATATATTTTAGCCCACTATGCTTTTTCATCCCATTAGCTTTCACCCCAATTTCCTAGTTCCATGAAAAAACATGTCATCTTCTTGTTAACTAAGGCTCTCTAAATCGGATTAAATTTAGTAAAAATAATTAATCTTTTATAATATGATAAATCGATATTTAAATTTTATTAAAAGATATACTCATATTTAATATTCGATAATATCCTTTAATATGATTGTTTCTAATAGGGATACATATATTTAATAAAAAAATTAAGACTCTCTAGTCAAGAGAGAGACTTTATTAACATTATGTAACTTTTTTTTGGCTATGAAAAATGTGAGAATAAAAAATATAGTATATGTAATTTTTATTTTTTAGATATATATAACTCCTTATAACCTCTGTAATTTTTCTTTTAAGATATTTGTGAATTTTTTCCCCAAAAAATCATACGACCGTATATGTTACTAGGAGTCATATATATATATATATATATAGTGGACGTGTATATAGAC
Organism: Leucaena leucocephala; assembly: GCA_037074615.1. Taxonomy (NCBI): domain Eukaryota; kingdom Viridiplantae; phylum Streptophyta; class Magnoliopsida; order Fabales; family Fabaceae; genus Leucaena; species Leucaena leucocephala. Next base: position 3,337,548 of record CM073525.1, read on the forward strand.
TAAAACATAATAGCAAGAAAATCCGGGGAGAAAAATAAGCGTTGCAGATTATATATAAATATAAAATAGTGTTGACCTAATTTGATATTATATGCCAATATTTTTAAAGAAAAAGTTTTTAGATGATACTTTGTTTGACATAAATTAAATTTAATTAAGGAATCGTTAAATTTTTATCAACATTTTACAGTTTTCTCAAGAACACATTCATAGATTGCAACCTTAGAATGTAATGGTATTTGGCAAGTATTCAGACGAAAAATGTGGGATCATCACTGGCTGTAACGTTTGAGCCGTAAATAGTGATCAACTATTGAAAGAGACTCTCCACAACAAATATATCAAATCATAATCTCGAAGCATCAATTTTTCTTTGTTTTTTTTTTCAAATACAAAGGAAATGAAATAATAAACCATACAAAAGAGGGACTAAGCTCCTCACACAAATATCCCACCTATGTGGCATTCTCTAATCCCAGATTCCCCCTTAGTCTCGGGTACCAAACATCACAAAAGGGGCAGTACTAATATCGACCACCAGTGCCACGTACCAAACAGGGCCTAAGTGTTAAGCTTGACGTGCAATGTAATCCCTCAACATACCTATCCTACCCAAGAAACTCTTATTGATGCTTGGAATATGAGCAATTTTTTGCCACTCATCATCAGCCAACAATGGGGATCCCTCTATGGTCAATCTTCGTAATGATATGAGATTACGAAGGCCTTCAGGAAGTGATATCAAATAGTTACAATGAGAGAGCTTAAGATGTTGCAGTTCCGAGAGATTTCCAATCCATTCTGGTAACTTTTCTCCACAAAAATTTATAATGACAAGAACTTTGATGGTATGATGAGGACGAAGCCTTTCTAAAATCAATTCATCAGAATCAACTTTAGAAGCAGACTCGCCAGATAGAAATGTGTCCCAAGCCAATATTAACTTTTTAAGATGTTGCTTCTCTTTTAACCTTGCGGACTCAGCCTCTTCAGGATTTGACCTCAGGCGCTCCAATGCGTCTATTGTTAGACTTCCTCTCAAGTTGTTAAGCTCACCCAATTCACTTATCCTCGCACTTGCCCTTTTCACCCGCATCTCCTGGTCATCTACTACAAAATATGTCAAGGTTTGGAGACAAGTTAATTGCCCCAAGCCACTTGGCATCCATCTACAATTAACACCAAGAAGATAAAGATGCTTCAAGCTTACCAATTTGCTAATATCTCTTGGCAATTTCCCAAGGAACTGATTATAAGTGAGGATTAATGTTTGCAAGTTGTGGAGTTTGGTAATAGCCCTTGGAACATGCATGATATCATTATGAGAAAGATCAAGAAATCTTAGACGCTTCAATTTTCCAATACTTTCTGGAATTTCTCTAATGCTTGACTTATGCAAGTCAAGAACACGTAAGCATTTCAATTTTGATGCAACAAGATCAAAACAATCGTCGGTCATCCGATTAGAATACTCGGTGAGTAAAAGCATCGTTCTTAATTTTTCAAACTTGAGGAAGGAAGTTGGAGCCTCTCTTGACAAACCATATAATGACAAATGACGTGTCGTATCTTTAGTACTCTCTTCTTTTCCTTCTGTGATGACAAGATACTCATGTTTTGCTACAAATTGTGCTAAATCATGAACGAGGTCATGCATTTTGCATGTCTCTATGTCACCATAATCATCTCTGTTTACATCTTGGAAGAAGGATCTTGAAAGCAAATTCATAAAATATTCATTCCCAACATCTTCCTCACACCTCATTTGATCATCAAATGGCTTAATGAATCCGTTAGCCACCCACATTTGGATTAGTGTTTGCTTCTTGAATTCAAAATCTTTTGGAAACAAGGAGCAGAAAGCAACGCAATTTTTCATGGGTGAAGGAAGATGATCATAAGAGAGTCTAAGCAACGCAAAGATTCTCTCCTCCAACTTATCTATATTCCAAAGCTCACTCTTCCTCAAGTATGACAAATCTATTCCTTCCAAGTTTTGCTCATACACAAGACTTCCAACAGCTCTAATAGCAAGAGGAACTCCTCCACATTTTTTTACAATCTCCCTTCCAATTGCTAACAACTCCTTATCATTTGATTCTTTTCCCCCTTCGAAAGCCATTCTGCAAAACAAATCCCATGATCTCACATCATCCAGACCTTTAAGCATAATAGGTTCCTTGTAGGTGCCCATCATCTTTCCTACCTTCTCACTACGTGTGGTAACAATAATCATGCTCCCCTCTGCTCCCTTGATCAAGAAGCTTTGCAACTTGTGCCAGAGCTCGACATCTTCATTCCACACATCGTCTAGCACGATCAAAAATTTCTTCCCTTCAATGAATTGTCTGAAGTCTTGTTGCACTTGCTCCATCTCTTTTGGATCTGTTTGCCCTAAAATCTTTTGAGCCATTTGTCTGACATCAAATTCATCAGACACACATATCCACTTTCTCAATTCATAATAATCTTGAACACCCTCATGATTGTACACAAGTTGAGCAAGTGCAGTCTTGCCTAGCCCTCCAAATCCAACAATGGGAATAACTGAAACACTAGATTTCCCATTCCTGTCTAACAAATGACGTAAAATGATATCTTTTTCCTCCTCTCTGCCTATAATTTCATCTTCTTGAACGAAAGAGTGTGTTTGCTTTCGCTCCTCAAGTACTGGTATAGTCTTAAGAGGGTGAACAGCCAAATGAAATTGTCTCTTGTCATTATCAATTTCATCTAGCCTTCTCCTGACTTCCCATAATTTATGACCCATCTTAAGATTATAAACTACTTGGTTTGATTTTGAGAAGAAGATCCATACCTTGGGTGCCACCTTGTTTCGAGTCATGATTCCCCTCCTCAAAGCTTCAGTGGACAACTCATCGGGCAGGTCATCTGCATCATAGAGCGCATCTCTCAGTCTAGCAAGCCAAAAGCTGACTTGATGGTTATTATTGTTGGCCTTTGCCTCGGCATCCAATAGTGTAGCTCTGATTGCAAGGACCGTGTTCTTCGTCCTTTCTACATCATGTTTAGCATTCCACAGCAATTTGATCTCTTCAAGAGCCAAAGGGTTCAATCCCTGAAGAACCTTCACAGCGATGATGTCCATCTTTTTGTTGTGGGTGAAAGAAATTACGATTTCTGAGTTTGTGGGTTTGGTGAGTATCGCTGCAAAACTCCAACTTGCATGTAAATAGCAAAGGGGGTCTTTTACTTGTTCGAAAGCAACTTGCAAGTTGCCGTTTTAAAAAAGCTAAAGTGGTGTCCTTTTATTATCAATTAAACCAATGCGCAACCATGAAGGTGGTTGTTCTATGCAAGAAATACTTTACCTCATCAAATTTTATATTGATATTAATGATACTTACAAGAGATGTAATGATTCGTTCGTATCTTTGGCGAGTTAGAAAGTGACTTTCTATATGACTTTCGCGGAGGCTACGGACACGGTGAAAAGTTAAGTTTTTTGTTGCCGGCAGTAGTAGAAAATTAATAATTTTTATATATAGACAAATACACACATCCAAAGGAGAAGTTTGATTTCTTGTTTTCTTCTATTCCCATCTCGTTGAATTTAACTACATTGAGTAAGATAGGGATTATCTTCTTTTTCGTTGATTACGAGTTTAATAAGTGAACAAAATGTGAATCAATAAATGTATGGTTCTAATGATTTGGAATTAACTAAGAGTCTCTGATCCAAAAAAAGCAAGTTAATTTTTAAATTAACTTGCCTATACTTTTTTTTCTTTTCATTAAATCATATAACTTTACTCTGTTAATACCGTTAATCCTAATTAAAACGGTTTTAATATAACAAAATTAAATAATTTAATAAATAGAGAAAGTAACAAATTAAAAATTGAGGGAAAGTGTAGGTATGCAAATGGTTTTCCCTTTATCTTTCCATGATATTAATTTTTATATAACAAATTAAAAAAAAAATCATTGATGCTAAAATTGTGGACTTGTCCTTTTGCGTGGTCACATGAGAATGAAAATGGAATCTTTCTCTCCTAGATTCCACCACGTACCTTTGTCCCCTTTTATATTCAAAACACCCGGCTGCCTTGGGAGCACATTTAATGCTTATCAAGAGGATAAGCATGGGATGTTCATCTTTAATCTAGATTATCTATACTGATTTTCAATGGTTCAAATTTAATTTATATTTTTTAAAAGTTATTTTAATGGATAAAAAATTTAAAATGAACGAAAATACATGTATACTTAAGAACAATTACATATAAAAAGTTTTAAATTTGAATCATTTAAATCAAAGTTTATATGGTTCAGATTTCATTATAATGGTGAGACAGTGCTCACAATGTGATATATAAACATAAATGAGGGCCTAGCTAGGAATCTCAACTACAAATTCAATCACACCACACAATAATATGGGCATATGTGGAATTTTACACTGTGGATATGACATAATATATATAATTATAAGGATAAAATAATACATAATATATTTATCTTATTTCTTAAATATGACTAATATTTTAATTTTATTTATAGTATAATTTTATTTATAATTTTTTTTTCTCAGCAAAGAGTGTTCAAACATTCAGAAAGATAAAGTCTCTTCAGTGATGGTTTACTGAAATTCCCCTTTTAAGTTTAACTTATGTTTTCGTGATAGGGACCTCATGATCAAAATCGGAAAGATGAGGACATGCTTCGTGGGGCCCAAGTGTCTGATATTTCAACGAAGATGGCTAAACTATTGAGGATTGAAAAGAGCTAACTATGTCGTGAGAAGCATTGTTATCCTAAATTATTTATTAAAATAATATTACCCTTTCAAATATTAAAATTATTACAATGTTAACGATTTAGATATTTGAGGAACGGTATTAGTCACTACTTCAACAAATAGTTTAGGATAATCAACACTCCTCACACAATATTTTAAAAGAAAAAAAAATATATTTTAACCCTTAAATAAAAATTAATTCAATTGATAAAAATTTAACTCATAACTAACAAAATTATTATTTCAAATTTCGATATTAATATGATTATTTTGTTAATAAATATTTTTTAAGTACTTTTATAAAAGTATTTTGAATTTAGAGGTATATCCTCGACAATATGTATCAACTCACCTCTACTTTCTATGAAAAGAGAAACAATTTAACCCAAATATTTATATTTCAAACTGGACCCGCATATTCGCCAGCATCCACGGTCACTTTTCCCTAGTATTTTATAGTTGACGTTTATGATTAATTTAAAAGCCACGCAAAACGAAACATCGATTATAATTTAATACGATTTTTATTCATTTGTGTATATCATTGTGATCTGAAATCATATATCATTATATATAATATATTTTTTTAAATCACCAATTGGCAGCTTCTTGTTGCACTGACTATATGATAGAGACATTATGGAATTAATAAATGATCGATCGAGATGATGTTATAAAATTCTCAATAAACTTTGTCTGAGCTATAGAAAGTCAATGGCGTGAACTTCACGTCAAAACAAAAACAACGCAACAAAATCATAAAGTGGATCTTTATTTTACTTATAAATTACAATTCCCACACCTACAAATATATATAAAGGGCATATAACCAATTAACATTATTCTTTCAATACATACACAAACATGGAGATCCAGATCCCATCTTCCATCATCTTCACCTTCTTCTGCTTCTTATTTCTAATCCTTAAGCTATCATCTTTAAAGAAACCCACCAACAAAACCCTACCTCCAGGGCCATCGAAACTACCTATCATCGGAAACCTACACCAACTTGTTGGCTCTTTGCCTCATCGTACTCTCACAAATCTTGCAAACAAGTATGGCCCATTCATGCATCTTCAACTTGGTCACGTTTCTCATATCATAGTGTCTTCACCTGAATATGCCAAAGAAATAATGAAAACACATGATCAGATCTTTGCAAATAGGCCCAGAAATCTTGCCACTGACGTCATTTCTTACAATCGAACAGACATCGTCTTTTGCCCATACGGAAACTACTGGAGACAACTACGAAAGATTTGTACTTTAGAGATTTTCTCAGCAAAGAGTGTTCAATCATTCAGAAAGATAAGGGAAGAGGAGATATCAGAACTTGTAAGGAACATCTCTGAAGAACATGAAGGTTCTGTCATGAATCTTAGCAGAAAAATCTCAGAACTCACGAATTCTATAGTGGCAAGAGCGGCCTTTGGCAAGAAGACAGATAATGTAGAACATATTCTACAAAATCTGGAACAAGTGGTAAAGCTAAGCTCTGGTTTATCAATTCCTGATTTCTATCCTTCACTGAAATTTGTGAGTGTCATCACTGGGATGAGAGCTCGAGTTATGAAAGTGCAGAAAGATGGAGATAGAGTGTTTGATGACATCATCAGAGACCACATAGACAAGAAAAGAAACATTAGCGTTGGCGATCAGGCATCAGAGGAGGATATAGTTGATGTTCTTCTCAGGATTCAAAAGGATAATGACTTTGAGATCCCATTATCTCTCGAAAACGTTAAAGCAGTTCTTAAGGTTAGTTCGTGCATGTGTGCATCACTTTACCATATAAATGTTACTATAATTTTTTTGTTTGGATAGATTAAAAAATAAATAAACTAAATAATAACAATATAATATGAATTCGTTGATGTTTAAATTTAATCATAATTAATTGAATTATTTGTTTTTCTTAATATACCTAAAAAAAGTCATCTAAAAGAAATATAATTGGTATAATTTGATACACAAAGCACATGCTCGCATCCACATACATATAAGTCTCTCTAATCAATTGTTTGAATTCCTTTTTCAGGATGTTTTTTTCGCTGGAACTGAAACGACATCAACTACAACAATCTGGGCAATGTCAGAATTGCTCAAAAACCCAGAGGCTATGGAAGAGGCGCAAGCAGAGGTAAGAAGAGTCTATGGAGGCAAAGGATATGTAGATGAATCAGAACTTCAGCAATTAAAATATTTAAGTGCTGTCATCAAAGAAACCTTAAGGCTACATCCACCAGGGGCATTGTTGGTTCCAAGAGAGAACAGTGAGAGTTGTGAAATTAATGGATATGTGATACCTCGTAAGACAAAGATTATCATTAATGCTTGGGCTATTGGAAGAGATCCCAAGTATTGGAATGATCCTGAGATGTTTGATCCAAAGAGGTTCCTTATTGGTACATCGGCTGATTACAACTTCAAAGGTTTAAACTTCGAGTATATTCCATTTGGTGCTGGAAGAAGAATTTGTCCTGGAATCACATTTGCCACACCTGTTTTAGAGTTGTTACTTTCCAATTTGCTTTACCATTTTGATTGGAAACTTCCAAAGGGAATGAAGCCTGAGGAATTGGATATGGATGAGTCATTTGGTGCCTCAGTAGGAAGGAAAACTGATTTAAGTGTAATTCCCATTGGCTATTCTCCTTAGGGTTTATATGTGTTTATTAATTATCTGAATAATAATGCTTTGGCTTGTTTTATATATCCTTATTGCTTTGACTGGTAGAAACGGGGATATACCTGCCGATTGCGGTTGTCCCTTGAAGGGGAAGTTTACGCTCGGAATGGATTTGGTTCCGTCATTCTCTCTGGTTGTGTTGATTGATTTGGATCGAACTTGTTCCCTAAGCTCTGCAATCTCCATCGACTTGACTGTAACGTAGTAATATGTTTGTGTGTCGAGCCACGTATCTCAAGGGAAAATAAGTATATGAATTAATACATATTTATCTATATAACTTTAATACCAATAATCTTATAATTGTGTGTCTAATTATATTTATTTTGATTAAAATATCATTATAATATATATATGTTATTTATATGATCTAAAAACAAATTCAACAAGATGCCATGGTAGTTAACGAATGAGTTGTACATGCATGTGGACACACAAATATTCGTTAACTTAATTAATCTACAGATTAATCAATTTTAATGTACATTATTTATTTTAGTCGTTTGATTTTAAATCAGATACCGTACAGATGTCCTTTAAAAAAGAAGGTACCGTACAACACAATTTTTCAAAACACTTTGGCAGCTTTTTATAATTCAAAATATAAAAGAAACTGATTTATTTTTGGCGTTTTTGTAGGCACATGTATTATTCTATAGAGATAATCTTATTCAAGTTATTGTACTTGAATACTAACCCTATATTTAGATGAGAAGAAAATTATGATAAAAACAATGTTATGAAGGAAAACTCTTAACAATAGTAAAAAATTTTACTATTTTAAAAAATTTTCTTTCCTAATATTCACCTCCCTCTATTTTTCCCTTACTTTTCTCTTTATTCAAACATACCCTAAATGTTGACTCTTCTCCAATGCATATTCGCCAGCATCTACGGTCAATTTTCCCTAGTGTTTTATAATTGACGTTTATAATTAATTTAAAAGCCACGCAAAACGAAACATCCATTATAATTTAATATGATTTCTATTCATTTGTGTAATATCATTGTGATCTGAAATCATATATCATTATATATAGTATAATTTTTAAATCACCAATTGGCAGCTTCTTGTTGCACTGACTATATGATAGAGACATTATGGAATTAATAAATGATCGATCGAGATGATGTTATAAAATTCTCAATAAACTTTGTCTGAGCTATAGAAAGTCAATGGCGTGAACTTCACGTCAAAACAAAAATAAAGCAACAAAATCATATAGTCGATCTTTATTTTACTTATAAATTACAATTCCCACACCAACAAATATAAAGGCATATAACCAATGAACATTATTCTTTCAATACATACACAACCATGGAGATCCAGATCCCATATTCCATCATCTTCACCTTCTTCTGCTTCTTATTTCTAATCCTTAAGCTATCTTCTTCAAAGAAACCCACCAACAAAACACTACCACCAGGGCCATGGAAATTACCTCTCATCGGAAACCTACTCCAACTTGTTGGCTCTTTACCTCATCGTTCTCTCACAAATCTTGCAAACAAGTATGGCCCATTCATGCATCTTCAACTTGGTCACGTTTCTCATATCATAGTTTCTTCACCTGAATATGCCAAAGAAATAATGAAGACTCATGATCAGATCTTTGCGAATAGGCCCAGAACTCTTGCCACTGACGTCCTTTCTTACAATCGCACAGACATCGTCTTTTGCCCATACGGAAACTACTGGAGACAACTCCGAAAGATTTGTACTTTAGAGATTTTCTCAGCAAAGAGTGTTCATTCATTCAGAAAGATAAGGGAAGAGGAGATATCAGAACTTGTAAGGACCATCTCTGAAGAACATGAAGGTTCTGTCATGAACCTTAGCAAAAAAATCTCAGCACTCACGAATTCTATAGTGGCAAGAGCGGCCTTTGGCAAGAAAACAGATAATGTGGCACATATTCTTCAAAATGTGGAGGAAGTGGTAAAGCTAGTCTCTGGATTATCAATACCTGATTTCTATCCTTCACTGAAATTTGTGAGTGTCATCACTGGGATGAGAGATCGAGTTATGAAAGTGCAGAAAGATGGAGATAGAGTGTTTGATGACATCATCAGAGACCACATAGAAAAGAAAAGAAACGTTAACGTTGGAGATCAGGCATCATCAGAGGAGGATATAGTTGATGTTCTTCTCAGGATTCAAAAGGATAATGACTTTGGGATCCCATTATCTCTTGACAACATTAAAGCTGTTCTTAAGGTTAGTCTTCGATCGTCTGCGCTTTATTATATTACATGTTACATAATCTGTAATTTGATACACAAAATGCACAAATGAACACACTGATGACATTCCTCTAATCGATTGTATGAATTCCTTTTCAGGACGTTTTCTTTGCTGGAACTGAAACAACGGCAACTACAACAGATTGGGCCATGTCAGAATTGCTCAAAAACCCAAAGGCTATGAAAGAGGCACAAAAAGAGGTATAGTTACCACTAGAATTTTGTATGTTGTATCATATATAATTTTGTGGATTTTGGGTTTATAAATATGGCTCTTAGTTTCCGGGATATTTATTTATTTATTTATTTCTTCATTCATGTCAATTAATAAATGGGAAATGATTGAGTTGACGTATACAAGAGAGTTATTATTTGCTCTACATTAGGTAAGAAGAGTCTATGGAGGCAAAGGATATCTAGATGAATCAGAACTTCACCAATTAAAATACATAAGTGCTGTCATCAAAGAAACCCTGAGGCTACATCCACCCATAGCATTGTTGGTTCCAAGAGAGAACAGTGAAAACTGTGAAATCAATGGATATGAGATACCTCGTAAGACAAAGGTGATCATTAATGCTTGGGCTATTGGAAGAGATCCCAAGAGTTGGAATGATCCAGAGATGTTTGAACCAAAGAGGTTTTTTGATACAAATGTTGATTACAACTTCAAAGGTTCAAACCTCGAGTTTATCCCATTTGGTGCTGGAAGAAGAAAGTGTCCTGGAATCACATTTGCTACACCTGTTTTAGAGTTGTTACTTTCCAATTTGCTTTACCATTTTGATTGGAAACTTCCAAAGGGGATGAAGCCTGAGGAATTGGACATGGATGAGTCATTTGGTGCCTCAGTAGGAAGGAAAAATGATTTAAGTGTAATTCCCATTGGCTATTCTCCTTAGGGTTTATGTGTATATTAATTATCTGAATAGTAGTGCTTTGGCTTGTTTTATGTATCCGTATTGCCTTGCCTGGTAGAAACAGTGATACGCCTGCCGATTGGGGTTCCCCCGTGAAGGGGAAGTTTCCGCTGGGAATGGATTTCGTTCCGTCATCCTCTAGCTGTGTTGATTGATTTCTAATTAGTTTCCACAATTCTTGAATATGAATTAGTAATATTATCTGGAACCATAATACACAAGGGCATACCCATAACGGCTCACACTCATAAGGTAAAAGATCTATGCGTCAATCCCTAGCATGTCCAGGTAGATCCTAGCATGTATAGGACCCCTGGCACGTGCCAATCCTGGATGTGTCAGGCATGTCTTATATGTGCTAGGACTTGCCTAGATATACTAAGACGGGTCCTGACGCGTGGAAAAGGAATGCAAGGTTTGTGAAAGTATTGACAAGTTTAGATAGAGTTCTGACATATCTTATAGGCAAGTCTTAGCATATCCAATAACACTTGTCCAAGTATTGAACAAGCTTGCCCATATGCCTATATTTGCCTAGACTTTACCAACACTTGCTCATACATGCCATCACCAACAATTCTTGAATATGACTTAGTAATACTAATGGCTTAGTAATCAAATTAATATAATTTAGTAATACCAATTATCTTATAATTGTATAAAGATCTAATTATATTTATTATAATTAAAAAATCACCATATGGGTGTGTGTGTGTGTTACTAATATAATCTACAAACAAATTCAACAGGATGCCATGGTAGTCAAGGACTGAGTTCTATATACATATGGACCCACGAAATATTTGTTAACTTCATCTACAAATTAATTAGTTTTAATTGGCCTATAAAAAAATCAGGTATGATACAATACAATATCATTTTTTCAAAACGCTTCGCAGCCTTTTATTCCACTTTGTGGAAACTTCTATATATAATTTGAAATACAAGATGGTAGACTTTTGTGGAATTTTACATTGTAAAAAATAATACAATATGAAGTTATATAAACCATGTTGAAAACATGGCATATCAGGCCAAAAGATTAGTTAAAGCAAGAAGGGAAAATTGCTCAAAACAATCTCATCGCAAAATTCATTATTCAAAAGTACCTAGAATTTGTTTAAGAACATAAGTGTAATATATTTTTAACATGTACAACTCTCATTTAACTTTGTGTAACTTATTTTTTAGTTTTGTAAAAAATGAAAGACATGTATACTTAACTCAGTATGTTATATATAAAAAGAGTTTCACATGTCAAAAAGTTGAGTTTTTAGGTATATTTGAACAATAAATTCTATGATGGACGAATTTTTAACAATTTTTTCTACACAAAATTGAAGAAATCATAAAGTCAATATTGATCTTCTTCACGTATAAATTATAATTATAATTCCCACCTCAAGGTGAGTTATAAAATTAGGCCAAAAGATGAAAAGGAAAGCGTGCCGTGCTATAATTAAGAGGCATCGATCACTAACTTCAATGCACAAAGTTGACCTCTCTCTTGTCTCTAATTATCATTATTTCAATATGGAGATTCAGATCCCATATTCCATCATCTTCTTCACCTTCTTCTTCTTCATTCTTGTGATCCACAAATTCTCTTTCTCCAAGAAACCCATCAGAACCCTACCTCCAGGGCCATGGAAATTACCTCTCATAGGAAACCTTCACCAACTTGTTGGCTCTTTACCGCATCGTTCTCTCGCAAATCTTGCAAACAAGTACGGTCCCTTCATCCACCTTCAACTTGGACAGCTTTCGCATATCATCGTGTCTTCACCAGAATACGCCAAAGAAATAATGAAAACACATGATCAAATCTTTGCAAACAGACCCACATTTCTTGCCTCTGAGATCTTTTGTTACAATAACACAGACATCGCCTTTTCCCCTTATGGAAACTATTGGCGGCAACTTCGAAAGATTTGTACTTTAGAGCTTTTATCAGCAAAGAGGGTTCAATCATTCAGAAAGATAAGAGAAGAGGAAGTATCAGCACTTGTGAGGAACATCTCTGAAGAACATGAAGGTTCTGTCATGAATCTCAGTCCAAAACTCTTTGCACTTACGAATTCTATAGTGGCAAGAGCGGCCTTTGGGAAGAAGACAAAGAACGTAGAACAGATCCTGCAAACTGTTGAGCAAGTGATAAAGCTAAGCTCTGGATTATCAGTTTCTGATTTCTATCCTTCACTAAAATTTCTCAGTGTCATCACTGGGATGAGAGCTAGAACTATGAAGGTTCACAGAGACTGTGATAGAGTGTTAGGGGACATCATCAGAGATCACAAAGAAAAGAAGGCCAATAACATTGGAGAGATAGAAGAGGAGGATCTAGTTGATGTTCTTCTAAGGATTCAAGAAGACAAGGACTTTGAGATCCCATTATCTCTCGACAACATTAAAGCTGTTCTTATGGTTAGTTAATATTCACTTTATTATCATATAAATGAAGTTGTTATTATATTAATTGTAATTCACATCCCTCTAATGATATTATTGTGAATCCCTTTTCTCAGGATGTTTTCATTGCTGGAACTGACACGACAGCAACCACAACAGAGTGGGCGATGTCAGAATTGATAAAAAATCCAGAGTTAATGAAAGAGGCACAAGAAGAGGTGTGTGTGTGTGTGTATATATATATATAGGCACAAATTTAATTTTCAATGTTTTATTCACATTTTGTTAGTATGTGTGTAAGTGTATGCGTAAATATGATTTATAATATTGTATACTGGATTTAGTTATTTATTTCAATCATATTGATCTATAAAGTTGAAATTATTGAGTTGACATATGAGTATTATTTATTGGCTCTTCGTTAGGTAAGAAGAGTCTTTGGAGGCCAAGGGTATGTCGATGAATCAAAGCTTCATCAATTAAAATATTTAGGTGCTCTAATCAAAGAAACCCTAAGGCTACATCCACCTACGGTGTTGTTGATTCCAAGAGAAAATAGCGAGAGTTGTGAAATCAATGGATATGTAATACCTTCAAAGACAAAGATTATGATTAATGCTTGGGCCATTGGAAGAGATCCTAATAATTGGAATGAACCTGAGAGATTTGAGCCAAAGAGGTTCCTTATTGGTACATCGGCTGATTGCAACTTCAAAGGATTAAACTTTGAGTACATCCCATTTGGTGCTGGGAGAAGGATGTGTCCTGGAATTACATTTGCGACACCTGTTTTAGAATTGTTACTTTCTAATTTACTTTACCACTTTGATTGGCAACTTTCAAAAGGGATAAAGCCTGGAGATTTGGATATGGACGAGTCTTTTGGTTCTGTGGTAAAAAGGAAAAATGATCTCATGGTAGTTCCCGTTGGCTATTCCCCTTATTAGGGTTTTATGTATGTTCATCACTATGAAGATGTTATAGCCGGTGTCGGATATTCTTATTCTTTTTCTTAGACAATTTAAGCCCTCCCCCATAGAAGGGGGACCCACACATCTATCACACACACACGAAGCCACTCGTACTTTGGACATTTCGGTCTTGGGTGTAGAACCCACAACTTCATCTATAAGAAAGGGTCATTTGAGTTATAAGTTCTTGATATTGAATATCCTTATTTATTTAACGGGACAAGTACACCAAATTTGACTTAATTATGTTTCTGTCTTTTGCCTCTATCTTTTAATCAAAAGTCAAAACCATGTGATCATTTTACTTAATCATTTTCAGCATCAGCTGATTGAAATGAACCAAACCAACCCTTCAGGTTAAAGAAAACAACTTGAATTTCATCAGAACAAAGATATGGACCGTCCCTTTTAACACTAAATCATAGTTGTCCATTGCATTTGTTTTTTATTCCTATAAATAAAATGACAGATAAGTTTTCTATAGAGATATATAATTAATGACATGTGGGATTTTTTAATGTCTGCTACCAATAGTCATATATACAGGCTGCATCTTCTTCCACGTCGTTCTATGAATAATACTTTACGATAATGTAAAATAACAAAAAGTTCAAAAAAGGACCCACTAATCATAACTCTATTTTGAGAAGATGTAGAGATGATACATAAGAATTGGTAGTATGTTTACTAATTTAGATAAATTAATAAAATTGGATAAATATTATCTCCATTTTTTAAGATAAATTAGGAGTAATTAATAAGATATCTTTGGTTCTTAATATTTAATTAATTATAAGATCTTATAATTATGAATGGAAAGAGTAACTTATTATGACAAAATCCTACCCTGAAGATAAATTTATATTATACTCTTTAATATACCTAATTAAATTAATCAAATAATTTTTATATTAATTATAATTAACTGATTTATTTAATTTTTTTAATATATCTAAATTAATTAATTAGCTCAATATTCATTTATAAAATTAATTAATTGTCATCGTCTTAAAATAATTCACAATTACAAGTAGTTGAATTATATTTATCTATATTTGATGATTCTGATAAAAATATTACAATAAAAAGTCATAAAATCTAAAATGTTTAAAATTTATTCAAATAATCTAACTAAAATATATATCTTACACGTCACTGAAAAGTACATCGATCTATATAAAAAGATATGCATATGCAAAACATATTAAGTCCCTATTAGCAGCATCAATAATTATTTTCTCTTTTTTAAACCCTATCCGTGGCTTAATTAGGGATTACTTGTATTAAAATCAATCTTTGGCTGGCTGGCACATGCCATAACATTTAATTGATTTTTCATTCCTTGATATTATGATATTCATTCATATAATATATTAATTTATCGTTATCTTACTATCGGACTTGAAACCAACGTAGCATTTACGTACCTTTGAAGTAAAACTGCTGGCATATTTTTCACAGAATATTTAGCATTCTTATTATTTATGGAGAGCCATTGGACTATCAAATACTTCTCCTCCATCGTTAATATAAAACTCATTTAACTAATTCTATTAGATTAAAAAATTAATTAAATTAATTAATATGACATATTTTTTTAAAATACTTTAATCGTCTCATATAATTCCCTATTCCTCCTATATTTGATTATTGTTAAAAGAATATTAATATGGATAATTTAAAAAAAATTAAGAAATAAGAGAAATATATCTTATATTTATGATTAAAGTTAACTTTTCAATTATGTTCTATATTAAAAATTAAAAGAGTATCAATTACCTCGTATGTAAAAATTACAATAAATGATTTCACCCCGATCTTAAATATAATAATTAGTTAACGTATTTGTTTTTGGTCCACACAGCATTTTTCTCTTTAGTCAAGGATCATGTGAAATACCTTAGCACAAAATTTTATATAGTCAAGGATCATGTGAAATACCTTAGCACAAAATTTTATAAAGTCAGTCCTGAAAGTATATGAATCATAGATTAAAACACAAGTAGTCATATGAACCAATCTGACTCACACCTCAAAGGGTGAGTATAAGAGGCACAACTTGTCTAGGCAAAATCTCAGTTCAATTAATTACAATCCCATCATAAACATACATGAATGTGAAAGCGTGGAGATTCAGATCTCATACTCTATCATCTTCTTCTTCTTCCTTGTGATCCTCATCAAGCTATCGTCTTCAAAGAAACCCACCAAAACCCTAGCTCCAGGGCCCAGGGAACCTCTCATAGGAAACCTACGTACACCAACTCGCTGGCTCTTCACTACCTCATCGTTCTCTCACAAATCTTGCAAACAAGTATGGGCCATTCATGGACCTTCAACTTGGACAAGTTTCCCACATCATAGTGTCTTCACCTGAGTATGCCAAAGAAATAATGAAGACACATGATCAAAACTTTGCAAATAGACCCAGAATTCTTGCCTCTGATATCTTTGCCTACAACTGTAAAAACATCTTTTCCCCATATGGAAGCTATTGGAGGCAACTTCGAAAGATTTGTATTTTGGATCTTTTATCAGCAAAGAGGGTTCAAACATTCAGAAGGATAATTGAAGAGGAGATATCAGCACTTGTGAGGAACATCTCTGAACATGAAGGTTCTGTCATAAACCTCAGCCAAAGAATCTCTGCACTTACAAATTCTGTCGTTGCAAGAGCGGCTTTTGGGAGAAAGACAAAGAATTGTCTTAGAATGTATTTCATATCCATTGATAACAAAGTTCTCACTGTTATTGGAAGAGATCATAAGAATTGGAATAAACCTGAGAGACTTGAGCCAAAGAGATTTCTTCAAACAAAGGTTGATTACAATTTCAAAGGTTTAAACTTTGAGTATATCACATTTGGTGCTGGAAGAAGAATGTGTCCTGGAACCATATTTAATTTGTTACACCTGTTTTTAGAGTTGTTACTTTCCAATTTACTTTACCATTTTGATTGGAAAGTACCAAAGGGGATGAAGCTTGAGGAATTGGACATGGACGAGTCTTCTGGTGCCACTGTCAAAAGGAAAAATGACCTCAATACAGTTCCTGTCAGCTATTGCTCTTAGGGTTATACACATTTGTTTTACTCAATGTTAGATATATATTGTGGATTCCGTAGTAGTCAATAAAAAATAAGTTCTAATTTTGAGTATCTATTTTGAATCATGAGTCATCTCATCAAAAATCTAAATCTATGCCTAGTTTTGTGTTAATAATGAAGTGTGCTCTTCTAGTTCAGCATTTTCATTCACCAATATGTACTTCACATGAACCCCCTAAATAAGACCATATGGTATTGTTGCAGAATAAACAGGATCTTAATTTGGTATTGATTTCGGTGCTCATTGGTGGTTATAAGAACTGTAATATATATGGACCGTTTAGATTAAAATTGGATGGTTTAGATTATATTTTTTTGTTGAAAACATTGATATTTTTTACTTTTATATTTTTAATAAGAAATTATTTAAGTATGAGCCAAATTTAAAATAAAAAATAATCTTTTTTATATGGTAAAATAAAAATAATCTTCGAATTGTCCTCTTTTTTTTTAAAAAAAAAGACATAAATTTAACAGTTGAAAATTATAATTTTAAAATTTTTTATTCATTCCATCCAAATTAAATTTAGGTAATTTATAGTTTATTACAACTTGTTTTTAGTTTTCATGTGAATCCCATCAATAATTCATCAAATTAAAATCTCCTCAGCTAAACCCTAAGATCAACATCACTTAGCTGTCGTGAGTAATTACAATATGCTGGTGGGAACATGGAGGTGCTGACACATGTCACATAATCGTTGGCTGAAAAACACATGGATGGTCTCATTCTCATTTGCAATGTACTAAAATATAATCTTGATCAATCTCTGTTTTAATTTATAAATTAAATTTATGGGTGGATTTATACCTTAACCTTTTAATTTATAAGCTAGTTAATTTATAAATTAAAAAGTTTAAGGTATAAATCCAACCATAAATATTTCAAAAAATGTACACTCGGGATTGTAAACTTCATTTACCTATAAAAATACTCTAAATAGGGTTAAAAGTACCTAATTTTTGTAGTTTGCTATTTGGATTGATGTAAATTTTTACTTTACAAATGCAAAGTTTTAAAATTTATTTTTAATTATTTAATTTGTCATATTGTTTTAATTTGAAGGACGAAAATATCAATATACTAATTTCCTAACAAATTAAAGTGTCTTAAATACATTCTCCCTAATTTTTTTCATAGTTTCTTTTCTCTAAACTCAAGCCATTCTCGCCTAAAACATTTTGATAATTTACTTTATAACATAAAAATACAAAACGATTAATTAATTCATATTAAATAAAAATATAATTTTAATTTTAATTTTTAGTTAACATGTTGAATAGTAGGTAACAGTTAAAAAACTTATAAAACCACGTTAACACATAAAATTTTATGAACATAACAGAAAAAGAAAAAGAAATACTTAAACAAAACATAGAAACACGTATGTTGCACGAAAACTTGCAATGATTTCATAGAACTTTATTAAAAAAGCATAATCCACAAAGAGTAAAACTAAATTTTCCATCAAACTTTGGTCTTTTTCCTCTTACTACCTCATATCCAGATATAGTACTAGTATAATATTATACCACTTTACTTTTTCTCTTGGGGAATTAATCTCAACATTAAAAAAGAAGCTTATGGAAAAGTTTTCATTCAACAATGACGACAAAGCCGCGGGACGTTAGATCATGTGAGTGACGTGGCAAAATTTGATTAGACAATGAAGGACCACACACGCTCGCAGGGAAACAGCTCATTATCGGGCAATGTGTGTTCAAAACCCCAGCTGTTGAGAACTTGTCTGCCCACGCTGCTTTTTAGTTCTGTCCTCAACAAGCTTAAAATATATAATTAAATAACAAAATATACTACTTGTATCAAATAAATAAATAGATAAAAAATTCATTATTAAATCTTAAGAGAATAAATGTTTGGGAAGGAAGATATGTGGATTGTGTATGAAACTTATCGTTTCTCTTTCTCACTTTCTCTGGCTCTGCTCACTATCTAATTATCAAACCTGTCGGCGCTCTGGTCTGCATACTCAGATCCTCTAATCCGTTTCTATATTTTATAGATTTCATCTCTGCAAAAGGGTAAGCCATGTCTCTATGATTCCCCTTGCTCTTTGTCATGAACGGCGTATCTCAGTTCTTGATAAGAATTGCTGAGCTAGGATAACTCTACTCTTCTTCGTCTCTTTCTTTTCGTTGATCTGGGGTTTCTCAGAATCGGGGTTTTCTATCTGTTTTGCGGTCGATCGGTGATAAAGTTCGCTTTTTTGAGCCAAGTGGTGGCTTTAAAGTGCAATACTGAAATGTTTGGTTGCTGGGAAAGTTAGGGAATGAAATTCGAGGCTACTTTTAAGTTTTAACGTAAGCCAGAAGTTTGAGGCTTGAGTGATGATGAATGTTGTTTGCGAAATGAATTTCAAGGGAAAGTGAACATTTTTATGTTTATTTTTTTTCAGTGGGAAAAGTACTTTGTTATTTCAGTCAAGCATAATGGCTTTTTTGTGGTTTAGAATCTCATGTTTCGTTTCGTTAGCTCTACATTTCTCTGTAATTGAACATAGCTTCGAAGATCTAAACTTTTTCGTTTTTGCAAACTGTTGAAATTGCTTGCTGGAAGCTAGAAAGCTGTTTTAGGGTCTGATTGAACTGTTCTTTTCTACAGGAACAAAAGGAGCCGCTTTCATTTCTGCAAGAGGGGATGCCTCCAAATTGATCTGCTCTGCAATTATATAACTCATTGAGCTTGGATTATCATCTGATCCCTTGGAGAAAAGTAGTAGCTTATGGAGTCAGAAGGGGAAGCTGGGGTGAGATAACCATATAATTTCCATTTTTTCCCTCAAATATTACAAAGTTATTCCTTGTTTGGCTGAAATTACTGTTGATTTGTTCTCTATGACACTATCAAGTTTCAATACCTGGTTTACTAACTTAGTTTTGGTTATGCATATGTGATCAGGCAAAGCCAAAGACGGCATTGGGTGGCCAAGTGTGCCAGATATGTGGTGATAATGTTGGAAAGACTGTGGACGGTGAACCATTTATTGCTTGTGATGTTTGCGCTTTCCCTGTTTGCAGACCGTGCTATGAGTATGAAAGGAAGGATGGAAATCAGTCTTGCCCTCAGTGCAAAACCCGGTACAAGAGACACAAAGGTAGAAGACTCTACAAAATGTTGTCTATGGATTGTAAATTTTGATGACTCTTCCATGCATATATTGCAAACGGCAAAACTCAATTTGCAAGTAAGATTCATGAATAAGGGGGTTTGCACTGGTGCGTTCTACTACTTGTAAAATTGATCAGTGGGGGGTGGAAGGGCCTTGGTTCTCAGTAATAAACTTATTCTGAGGGTTTTTGTACATATAGTGCAAACTTCAAAACAGTCATAACTTATTCTGAGATATTTTGCGACTCTTATAATTATTTTCTCACTTGATTCCAGGAAGTCCTGCTATTCTTGGAGATGGGGAGGAGGATGGTGTTGCTGATGATGGTGCTAGTGACCTGAATTATGATTCAGAGAATCAGAACCAAAAGCAAAAAATTTCAGAGCGCATGCTAAGTTGGCAAATGACATATGGGCGGGCAGAGGCGATTAGCGCTCCAAATTATGATAAAGAAGTTTCTCATAGCCACATTCCTTTGCTAACTAGTGGGCAAGAGGTGATTCATTCAGCCTCCTAACCTTGGCTCCTGATAATCTTTTCTTATCTTTTTTTCCATCTCTGTTTTTTTCTGGGGAGGGGACAATACACTTCCTCCTTCCACAACATATAGCAAAGATCCTTTAATGATATTTGAAAGGACCTTCAATTTCAGGTCTCAGGAGAATTATCTGCAGCCTCACCTGAGAGGCTTTCGATGGCATCCCCTGGAGTTGGTGGTGGGAAGCGTGTCCATAGTCTTCCATATTCATCTGATATTAATCAATCACGTAACTTTTCTACCCCCTCATTGCAATTAGTGTCGTTTATTATCTACATATATTGCTTTATTTCTTCATGATATATGGTTGTATTTTGTGTGCAGCAAATATTAGGGTTGTGGATCCAGGATTGGGCAATGTAGCTTGGAAAGAAAGAGTTGATGGTTGGAAGATGAAGCAGGAAAAGAATGTTGTTCCAATGAGCACGGGCCAAGCTGCTTCTGAAAGAGGAGCTGGAGACATTGATGCTAGTACCGATGTGCTTGTGGAGGATTCCTTGTTGTGAGTATCTACTTTTTTAGATTAGAAGCAATAAATCTTGGTAGCAAGTGGATTAAAGCCATGTATAGTTTATTTTCATATTTTGGTATATAATGACTCGTACCTGGGAATTTTTTTAATGTTGTATATGTAGTTGACGGTTGCATGCTCATGAACCAGAGCCATTCAATTTAGTGACTTATGCATATGATTTGTGTTGCAGAAATGATGAGGCTCGGCAACCTCTTTCCAGGAAAGTTTCAATTCCATCATCCAGAATAAATCCATACCGTATGGTCATTATTCTGCGGCTGATTATCCTCTGCATGTTCTTGCATTACCGAATAACAAACCCTGTGCAAAATGCATATGCATTGTGGTTAGTATCAGTTATATGTGAGATTTGGTTCGCCATGTCCTGGATATTGGATCAATTCCCTAAGTGGTTACCGGTAAACCGTGAAACATATCTTGACAGACTGGCCCTGAGGTAAAACTTCATAGATATCTGGACTCTCTCTCTCTCTATCTTCAGTTTGATATTCTTTTAATACTAAATTTGTGTGCGTTGAAGATATGACCGGGATGGGGAACCATCACAGCTAGCAGCTGTTGACATATTTGTCAGTACTGTCGACCCTTTAAAGGAGCCTCCACTTGTGACTGCAAATACTGTACTATCTATTCTTGCAGTTGATTATCCCGTGGATAAGGTCTCTTGCTATGTCTCTGATGATGGTGCTGCTATGTTAACATTCGAAGCTCTTTCGGAGACAGCAGAATTTGCGAGGAAATGGGTTCCTTTCTGCAAAAAATATAGCATTGAACCTCGGGCACCAGAGTGGTATTTTGCACAGAAGATTGACTACTTAAAAGACAAGATTCAAACATCATTTGTCAAAGATCGTAGAGCCATGAAGGTAAGAGTGTGACCTATGAATTGGACTATGGTGCTCAGTGTTCATGTTCATGCATGAATAAATTGAGTGTTGGAATTCCTTAAGGGCGTCTTTTAATGGTTACCCGCTTCTCTGCTTCACAGAGAGAATATGAAGAGTTTAAAGTTCGTGTTAATGCACTTGTTGCAAAGGCACAGAAAGTTCCAGAAGAAGGATGGGTGATGCAAGATGGTACTCCATGGCCTGGAAACAACACCAGAGATCATCCTGGAATGATCCAGGTAGTTTTCTTCTTTTGTTTGATTCATTTCTTCTGTGAAAGTTGTTTCTAGATCTTAGTCTTTTCAAGGGTACTTGTTCTATGTTTCTAACTTTATAGTCAATCACCTGTGTAAGAGTCTATTCTATGCATCCCTCATATTTTTTTCAAGTGCCTCGTTAAACCACTTAGCTGCATTCTCCACCTGTAGGTGTTCTTGGGCCAAAGCGGAGGGCTTGACACAGAGGGTAACGAGCTTCCACGTTTAGTCTATGTTTCTCGTGAAAAGCGTCCAGGATTCCAACATCACAAGAAGGCTGGTGCCATGAATGCCCTGGTGAGTGTTCACAATAGGAAATATAGAAGTTACTTATCTTTTGATATATGTACCTATAACTTATCTTACTAATGATGGTTAAAATAATTGTTACAGGTTCGAGTTTCAGCTGTCCTTACAAATGGACCTTTCCTATTGAATCTTGATTGTGATCACTACATAAACAACAGCAAAGCCTTAAGGGAAGCCATGTGCTTTATGATGGATCCCAACCTAGGGAAACATGTTTGCTATGTTCAGTTTCCGCAGAGGTTTGATGGTATTGACAGGAATGATCGATATGCCAATCGTAACACAGTTTTCTTTGATGTAAGTATCTCATGACAACAGATTTATGTTATTTTTCATTTACCAATACCTGATTTCAGTTACTGGTCTCTACTGCGAAGAAAGTGTTAGAAGCAATCTGTTGAAGTCTGAGATTGTGTTTGAGGGGGTGATAATGGAATCCCAGTGAGGAAAAGTTTAGTAATCAGAAGGAGGAGCATGGAAATTGACGTGAAAAAGGTGGAGCTCCCTCTTAGCAATGTTTGTTGCTGAGGTCGAGGAACCACACAGCTCTTCATGCCCCTGCCTTGTCGATGCTTGGCTTTCTGAGGGATCTTTCTTCTTTTCCACTCTCCCCCTCTTCTCTGACCATCTCTGAGACTCTTCATCCCTGAATTTTTTCTCAACCATTAAAAGGAACATGCATATTTGTATTTATGTATACATTTGCACGCACTTGTTATATTTGAATGACACCAATTCATGACAATGATGAACGATAGGGGATTATTTTGTGTTTTTTAATGAATTCTTTTATTTATCTTACATATATCATATTTCTGTGTTCTGTTTTTCCCCTGTTTTCTATGCATATCTGCGGTGTGTCATGGTAATGCTGGCTTGTACCATTCTGAGTAGGTGATAATATTTATTTACCCTTTCGTGTTGTTCTGAATGACAGATAAACTTGAGAGGTTTGGATGGCATTCAAGGTCCTGTTTATGTGGGTACTGGATGTGTATTCAACCGAACGGCTTTATATGGTTATGAACCTCCTCTCAAACCCAAACATAAAAAGCCAGGGTTGCTGTCTTCATTATGTGGTGGAAATCGAAAGAAGAGTTTGAAATCTAGCAAGAAAGGTTCAGACAAGAAAAAATCTAGCAAGCATGCTGACCCAACCATCCCCATATACAATCTGGAAGACATAGAAGAAGGGGTGGAAGGTAAGCCTATCAACTATCTTCTATAGGTGTAAATTAATTTATGGTCTACAATTCAAACTGTTTTGGACTTTTGGTCACATTTAGTCTTATGAAGATTGTTGTATCTATTTTTGTAAATCCATTCTTGTACAATTTTATATTCAGGTGCTGGATTTGATGATGAGAAGTCACTACTTATGTCCCAAATGAGCCTTGAGAAAAGGTTTGGTCAATCTGCCGTCTTCGTTGCCTCCACGCTTATGGAGAATGGCGGTGTTCCTCAGTCTGCTACTCCCGACAATCTTCTTAAGGAGGCTATTCATGTTATCAGCTGTGGTTATGAGGACAAAACAGATTGGGGTACCGAGGTGATGTTGGATGTTTCATCTATTTTCTTTCTGATACTCTTCTTGGCATGTTGCATTTCTGTCAATAGTTTGCAAGTAATCATAATTATAATCATGAATTGTATTCTTCTTAACAGATAGGATGGATCTATGGGTCTGTTACAGAAGATATTCTTACGGGATTTAAGATGCATGCCCGTGGTTGGCGGTCAATATACTGCATACCTAAGCGCGCTGCATTTAAAGGTTCTGCTCCTATCAATCTTTCAGACCGTCTGAACCAAGTGCTTAGGTGGGCCCTGGGTTCTGTCGAGATTCTTTTTAGTCGGCATTGCCCCATCTGGTATGGTTACGGTGGAAGGCTCAAGTGGCTTGAGAGGTTCGCATATGTGAACACCACAATCTATCCAATCACCGCCATTCCCCTTCTCATGTACTGTACCTTGCCTGCTGTCTGTCTTCTAACAAACAAGTTCATCATTCCCCAGGTTTGTTGTTTTGCCGAAGTTATAATTTCTTTGTAACCAGTTTGTTTAGATTACCCATGAATGTTAATTCCTAGGAGCATTTTTCTAAAACCTGAACTGAACTTGGGAATGTAACATTCCTAGGAATTCAAGATGATTTCATAAACTAAATGCCCCAGAACTTTTCAAAACCTGGGCTTTTTGTGGTAACAATGTTCCAAGTGTGACTTATTTTACTTTTGCTTGCAGATTAGTAACATTGCGAGCATATGGTTTATCTCTCTCTTCATTTCCATCTTCGCTACGGGTATCCTTGAGATGAGGTGGAGTGGAGTTGGAATTGATGAGTGGTGGAGAAATGAACAATTTTGGGTTATAGGAGGTGTTTCATCTCATCTTTTTGCTGTCGTCCAAGGTTTACTCAAAGTGCTAGCTGGAATCGACACCAACTTCACTGTTACCTCCAAGGCGTCCGACGAAGACGGAGACTTTGCGGAATTATACATGTTCAAATGGACAACCCTTCTCATTCCACCCACAACACTTCTGATTGTAAACATGGTGGGTGTTGTCGCTGGGATCTCCTATGCCATCAATAGCGGCTACCAGTCATGGGGCCCGCTATTCGGTAAGCTTTTCTTCGCATTTTGGGTGATCATCCATCTCTATCCTTTTCTCAAAGGTCTCATGGGCCGCCAGAACCGAACACCAACCATCGTGGTCGTCTGGTCCATTCTGCTCGCCTCCATCTTCTCACTGTTATGGGTCCGAGTGGATCCATTCATAACACGAGTCAGGGGACCCGACACCGAGCAGTGTGGAATAAACTGCTAGAAAAAACTAGAAGAGAAGAGAAAACTAGCAGATTGAACATGTCACTTTCGTTAATCTACTATCTCAAACAAAAAACAAGTCTTGTATGAAATGTTGTCCTTGACTTGTATTTTGTTCTGTTGCGTGGTGCTTAAATTATTATGTGCAGTTGATAGTTAAGTAGTAGAAATTATTAAAGTTAGATTAGATTATGTATGGTTCTGTGAAAATTGCCTTGAGCATACCTTCATGGTTCCTGGAGAAAAGTTCTAAGCTGCTCAAGGATCAAATGCTATATCTATTGTACCTAAAATAGTAGTTTTATGTCGGTATGGCCTTTGGTCAATTTGAGAAGCAGACGAACAGACAAAATATGTATTATATAAATATAAGTGGAAGATGAAGTATCTAGAATCTGTATCATATTTATTTTGCGTTTTTTCATAACTTTAATGTGGGATGAAAGCTGTTGCAAACTACATTTGAATGCATCGAAGAAAGATTATATTGGTACTTCATCCAAAAGATGTTTCAAATGTTTCATATGAAGAAAATTTGTTAAAGCTTTCATTCAACTTAGGATTGTTCATAAATGGTATTTTAATATTCAAAATTTTTAGGTTCATCACACTCATAAAATAGACTTTTGGATTCAAGGCGGCTCGGTGCACCCAACTCACCTAGTGGGATCTGGAGAGAGATATTCAGGATTTAAGTTCATGATTACAATCTTCAAGGCTCACGCGCTGTGAAACATGTTAGATGTTTCACTCAAATCATAACTTACGTGTTCTCAGAATAACAGTGAGTAGGATACATTGGGATATAACACTGAGAAATAATGCGAACACGTGACCTAAAAATGATCACAACATTTAGAAGAACAGACATCTGCAAAAAGTATAACTACGTAGAGGGATCATAACGAAGAGACCAAAAAACAAAAAGTGACAAATCCCTCATTCTAATCTTCTAAGGCAACGAACGTCTCCTAAGAAAATGCCAAGGTCCTGTTCCTGTCCCCATCCTGCACATAAATTTAATCCTCCACTTAAATCATCATACTATAAAGTCAAGAATTTTTTTCATGATTTCTCTTATTGTTCTTTCATAGTTTCTGCATCATAAGTACTTGAGTTTGCTGCAAAATTTAGGAAAAATCACTATAAAGTTCCAATTTCAAAGAATGAACATAATCACCAAAAATAATCTCACAAATGAGCCGTATGAAATAAAAACTGTTATATTTTGCTCACTTGTTATAGGATTTTTTTTATTATTATATTCTTTCATTGAAATCTTATAGTGGTTTTCCTAATAATATATTGTTATGAACAAAGGGAATAATTACCTCCAAATACCAGCAAACATGCGTAGATTCATATAGATGGTTAGTGCAATCCATATTCCAATGAAACCGTTGCTCTTACAAAGAAGGAATATGGAGATAACACTTGATATCGATACCATCACCTGCACAAGAATTAACGTTAAGAAGGACATTATGATATGATCAAATTTAAGGTTGTGAGATTTCTGACACATGAAAATTTAGAAATTGACAAAAGGGGCATGTGAACTTGCCAAGGAATAAGCAGAATAGGCAAAATCAGATGCTCCAAAGTTGATCCCATCAAACACAAAGGCCAATGAATTGATTGGTTGTGTAGCAGCAATAAACTGGTAGATTCATAGCGAACAAAATAAAAATAAAATAGTTAGCATGTTATACATACTTAGATTAATAACTATTACATTCAAAGATGTGTGTATGTGTGTGTGTGTGTGTGTGTGTGTGTACCGGAAGGCCTATTTTGATGAGGTGAAGAACATCAACATTTTGGGAAAAGATTCCTGCTCCAAAGTACAAACCAACTCCAACCAACAGAGAAAGCCCTAATCCCAGAACAAAACCCAGCTGCAACAAGAAGATAAAAACAGTAAATTCTTAAAAGTGCTGAGTTTTTAAGTAGATAATATTACTGTACATAGAATTTGTGATGATTACCTGTAGTACTCTGGTTGCAGCAGATGTTGCTTTATCATAGTCTTTCTCAGCAAAGGAACAAGCTAGAATTGCCTGTAGGCCATCATGGAATCTGTTTAATTACTCTCTTGTTTGAGTTTTTCAAGGCACACGAGAAGAGATTGACCAAAGGGATTACCTGGACAGCAACGGCTAAACCATCAGCAAGAAGGGAAGATGTCAACCAGACTTGAAGGCAGGTTTGAAATGCAGCCATGGGAATTGAACCAAGTCTTGCTGCCAATGAGGCTGCCAATGTTACACAGAATGTTACTGCCACCACTCTCGCTAACAACAGCCCTCCTGCGTCCAAACCATGCCCAACAAGCTCAGCATTACTACAGCAAGCTAACTTGTCAATACATCTTTCTTATTCTATTATAACAGTTCCTAGAGTATAAAACTCCCATCAATAGGGTCTAGGGAAGGCATATGTACGCAATCTTACTCCTACCTATAATTTGAACATATGACTTTTAAATCATGCGGTAGTAACCTTACTATTATATCGAGGCTCACCCTCTATAATAGATTCCATCTTAACAGTGCAATAGAAGAAAAATGAAAGGCCATGAATACTAAAAGATTAGGAGAAGTTGACACTCAGATTTCATTTGTGCCATAAAATATAAGATCCTTACCATTTTTAAGGAACCTGAAAATCTGCAGATCCTTAATACTAGGAGGTAAGAGATTCACTTTCTTCATTAGTATCAAGAAGAGGACCACTGCCATCACGTACCTAAAAGGACAAGTGAAGAGGTTGAGGGACAATATGAGATTTATTACTTGAGAACGCTTGAATTTCATTAGACACAACAAACAAATATGAATTCATGGTCAAACTTACTGGGATAGAACATGTGCAATGGCTGCACCTCTGAGTCCCAACTTACACTTAAATATAAGTATTGGATCCAAAGTAATATTTGCAGCATATCCCAAAACTATATCAAAACAAAATATAAAAATGAGAATAAATCTATGAGTATAAGTTGTCATCTATTGCATAATCTGTGAGCTTAACCTACCAATGACGTATAAAGGAGTTTTTGTATCCTTGAAGCCTCGGAAGATTCCTTGCATGGCCAAGGAGAGAAGAACTGCAGGAGCACCTAAAGACCTCAATCTCAAGTATTTTATTGCTGGGACTAACATTGGAGAATCCTACAGATTAGAGATAGCTTAATTAGCCATAATAAAAGTTTGCACAAGTACTTTTCATGTACTTTCATATTTCAAGAACGATATGAAACATCAAAGTTACTTACATGTTTCAACCCCATCACACCCAGTAGAGGTTTTGCTGCAAATATAAGAGTTACAGCTTGAAGAAGGCCAAGAATTGTGCCAAAAAGTAAAGCTGTTGATGCTGAAGCAATGTTTCTCTTCTTCTTGCTTCCAGTATTTGCCTTACTCTTACCACCGCTAACAACAGAAGAAGACTTGCATTTGTTTGTGTTTGTACCTGTTATGAAAGTCACCGAGTTGAAGTGCAACACTTATGACTGTAACTCATGGTTTGGCACTACTAATAACAACAGAAGAAAACTATTGCATTTTTAAGTGTTTGTATCTGTTATGAAAGTCTCTTGGGTTAATATTCAAAACTTGTAACTATAACTCATGGTTTGGCTTAGTGCATGTTTGGAATAACCTTAGGAAGGCTCAAATGTCAGTTGGGATAAAAAAAAGCTGGTTAGATGAAAAATTGAATGTTTGGGAAAGTGCCAAAAACAAATGAGCATTTTTTTCAGAAGCCATGTTAGAGTTCAAGCAACCTTTTCCTGTTTCTAGATGCAATTGGTTTTCCTTTAGATTTGAACCTTTTACAATTGACTTTTGAATGTATTATCTAAACAAGTTTTTGTTAAACTAAATTTTTGTGAAAGTCAATTGGGATGAAAGTCACTTTTGCAAATGTTAATCCAAACAAGCCTTAAAGTTATCAAAGAGGGATACAGAGAAATTACCATCTTCACAGTTTGTATCAATTTTGTGAGCAGCATATGTTTCCATATTCTCTAGTGCAGAATTTTTTGCCAGAGACAAGTCCTTCATTTCACTGTTTTCAGTGCTATCTTTGAATGATGATGACCCTTTTTCCAAGTCTTGAAGAGAAGAATCATCCTCAGGCATGATTGCTTCTCTAGCCTTAGTACGGTGAACAGTAGTCAAGCTTTTCTTCTCTGCCTCTTGAACCCTTCCAATAGTATCTTCCTCAGCAACAAAGGAAGTTGTTATACTCACCAAAGGGAATATGGTGATCCTTGAAGCTTGGTTGAACAATGCAATTGAAACTCCTGCAGCAGCAAGCTCCACAGGTCCTATTACACCAAAAATAGTAAACAGGTCAGGTTAGAAATATGTAATAAGCTCCCTATAAGTAGTAAGTTGTGAATTCAATCCTACTTGTAATATCAAACTGTTAGTGTCCATCCCTTTCAATAAAACAAGAAAATTGTAGTAATTTTATTCACAAATGTAAAGGAAAACCTTACAGAAATGAGAAGACACATACCTAAGTGACCTATGAAAGCAGTGTCAATGAGAGAAGCAATGGGATCAGCAGCAACAGCTAGAGCAGCTGGCACTGCAATTCCTAATATCTCCTTTCCCAGAGAATCCATCTTCAAAACAAAACTACATCACCACATTAATCCATATGTTAACAACTACTTTTTCTTCTGAGTTCTATGCAGTGAAATAATGTACAACCTTAGTTAAATATAAGAGCTAGTTAAGAGGTCTATTTTGCTCTTGAATACAAAGACTTTAATCAATTTTTTTAAAATAATTCTTACTAATTACATTTATTAAGAGGTTTTCTGTCAAAGATTAGTTGTCAATACAAATAACTAAAGAGTGTATTTTAGGAAAAATCAATATATATCTTTTATAAATAAATAACTTAGCTAATTTTCTTAATTTCTACAATTTAGTTATATAGTTTCTATATTAGGACTTTAAAGACTATTTAACAACATATATATTTTAAGGCGGACGAAATCAATTATGAGGAAACTGATAACTATCATATGGTTTGAGAGAAATCCTTGAAGAGTAGTTCAGTGGTAAGAGAAAATATCTTAAGTGTAATTATTTGAGATTATGACTGTGCTATTAATGCTGATGTGGTTAAGAAAAATTAAGATAATTAACGAGAGCTTTTGTACCTTGCGTCTTTGAAGAAAACAAAGAGAGGCATCTTCCACTTGCTCTTAGTTACATGCAAAGTGCTATTCTCAGCCATGATGATGTTCTATCCAAAGCAATAACAAAAATAAATAAATAAAATTTTCAACTTTTACTTTAAGAAAACCAGAAGTATACATTAAAGATCACTTAGAAATCATATTTGGTTAATTATTTTCATTCTGTAGTACGCAGTTTTTATATTAAGAATCAAACTTTCGAATTATATTTAAATAACTTAAAAAATAAAACATGAACCATTATTAAAAATATTTAAATTAGTATTGAAGTGTACGAATGGTGTATCCGTACCAGAGACCAGACAGGACCCCACACCCATGTTTGATGACTTGATCATCCACAACTGCTAAGTGCCTCAGTGGAATTTAGAACTTGTCGTTCATTGGATCATTCATTACATTCAAGTGCGTTTCATGGTGGATATAGCTATGAAATGAGCCAACTGCATTAATCTAGTTTGGGCTAAATTTGCATGCATGAGCACAAATAACAATTTGTGGATGCATGATTTGGGAGTGAACGAGATAACATACACTATTAGTACAAAATGATGATTAAGATATGGTTTTTGTTACTATGTTCTTATATGCTGTCCTCCACAGACTGACATGAAAAGCTATTTCTGACCTATAGGAGCTACTCTAGAAATCTGATATTTATGATACATGTAGGAAATTTATGCATGAAGGATGAACTATGAATAAACACAGAGACAGAAAGAGAGTAAGACTATTATGATTACAAGTCTAAAGGGAGAGAGCATAATCTCAAAATACTAGCGTGGAGTAACTGAATTTCTTAAACTTCAAAACCACGATTCACAGGTTTTCTGACGTGAAACTAGAGAGAGAGAGAGTCTATATAACATACCGGGGAACTTTGCATGTGGTTGAGATGTAGAGAGGGAGAGTGAGAGTGAGAGGAAGCTCTCTGCTTGGTTGGCTTCGAAACTTGATACAAGAAATGAATGGTATAGAGTGCCCTATATATAGAAGTATTCTTTGCCCACTCACCTTTTTGTTTTCTTTAAATGGTATATATTTTAGTGCTGAAGCATTATACTTCATACCTCACTGGCCTCTTCTGTCTCACACAAAACTTATATTACATGTAGTTTCCAATGTATAATTATTATCATATCATCCCTTTCGGGGGGGAAAATGAATAATTATCATATTATTATCGTTCATATATTTTTTATTTCCCCCGAAAAGTGCAAGTGTTATTTTTTACTCATTGATGTTTTTAATTTCAGATCTTTAATTTTATTTATTACTCTGACCTCATTCTGTTTGTGTACTAATGCTAATTATTAATTTATTCTTAAAAATGAATGTTGAAAAGTAATGTTATTGCAAGCGTGGTGTGGGAATGAAATGTGTCAGTATAATTTATTCCGAGTGCGAGGGAAGTGGAAAAATAACAAAAGAGGAAAGTTTAAGTGTTTGTTTGGAAATGAAAAAAAAAAAGTTATTTTGACCCAAACTATTTTAGTAGTATAATTGTTTTTGGGTAAAATTATAGTATGTGTCTTTGTAAACTTTTTTTTATATATATAAATAAGATTTACCAGTTTTTAAAACAATTTTTAGATATTAGATAGGGAAAATAACTATTTTAACTCTATAAATTTTTGTCATCTTATTAACTCTCCTTTTTTTATTTATCTTATGCTTTTTTTTATAATTTATTTATAGAAAAATCATTATGATAACAACCATCTAAATATTTATTTTTTCAAGCTCATTTTTTATACAAAATCTATTTTATAAAATTACTTTAAAATCAATTTTTTTCTAAACTAAATACACCTAAGGAGCGTTCCAATAAATAAATTGATGGAGGAGGGTGGTGATGTTGATATATTATTATTATTATTATTATTGTACATTACAAATTTGTATAACTATATCTTCTATATTTAATATATGATCTAATTGAGAAGTTAATTTTAATTTTAAATATAAT
Source organism: Leucaena leucocephala (assembly GCA_037074615.1). Classification (NCBI taxonomy): domain Eukaryota; kingdom Viridiplantae; phylum Streptophyta; class Magnoliopsida; order Fabales; family Fabaceae; genus Leucaena; species Leucaena leucocephala. The sequence continues at coordinate 3,370,330 of CM073525.1, forward strand.
ATATATTTTTTATATTTATTAATTTTTTTTAAATTATCTTTATAGATATTCTATCAATAATAATCAAGTAAGAAATGAGAGAGGGAGTTAGAAAATATTATTAAGATATTTTAGAAAAAATATATCATATTAACTAATTTAACTAATTTTATTAATTTAATTAGATTAGTTAAATATGACATATCTTAAAAATAAAAAGAGGAAAATATATTTATGTGTGTATTTGGAAAGTAACAAAATTAAGGTTTTAAAAAGGCTTTTAGCCTAAAATTTAGTGTGAAAAAATTTTAAAACAAACAATCATATTTGTTCAAAAGTAATTTCTCATATTTGTTCAAAATGTCTTTTGGACCAAACTATGGTTTAAAACTAAAGTTTTGAATAAGCTACTAATACTAACTTTTGAAATAGTAAAATAACTTATAGACTACCCAATTACTAGTTTATCCTTACATTTTCTTACACCCTCTTTTGTTTCTCCCCTCTCCTCTCCACTACCTCTTATTTCTCTTTTCCACCATCTTTTTTCTTTTTTTCTCTTCTACACCCTCACTCTCCTCTCATATTTTTAATAAAATTATACTTTTTTTATTAATTTTTTAATTATAAAAATTCTTATAATAATTATTCAAACACTTATTATTTATAACTATTTTTTTCTTAAACTTTTCTCTAAAAATTGTTCAAAATTTATTTTTTTATAAACTATTTTTTAAAATTTTTATCCAAATACACCCTATATCTTCTCATATCCCGTAATACCCGGTTTGGTATGAAGTATTAGGGTCCCATGCTTGATAAGAAAACTTCAAAATGTTTGGGATTATATAATAGAGTACCTTTTTCATTGGACTACTCAATACCACCATTCTGCCATTGGTAAATCAGTCGAGATTGAAAATTTTTAAATTAAATTACCTCTCATCCCATTCCTCTCTTTTCTCTCTATTGCAGAAAGATGAGAACAATTGTGTCTTTTACCTTTTTTTTTTTGTTGATACAGTCTTTTACCTAATTTTTGTTTGATTTGAATCTTACTCTCTCTCTTTTTAAATTTAATGACATGACAATCATAATTTAAACTTATTGCCACCCCAATCCCTTGCCTAAGCCCATTTCAATTCTTTAAAATTCAATACATCATGGCAAACAGAGCTGCAGAGAATTTATTAAAAAAATCAGAAACATCTTAAACAAAGACACATAAATTAATGAATTAATATATACATATTGTTTTGAATCTAAGTTAAAAGTTTTTTAATAGGTCCCAAGTATGATGACATATAATACTCTAGGAGTAGTGAATAATAAAATGTGGGTGAGGAAGCAGGTGGATGCAGTGTATAATAATATAATATTTTCCCAACTTTAGGTAACAATATATAATAGTGCTTTCATTTCATGGCCTACTTCAGTGATGTGTATATATATAATTTGTTCCCTTTGTGGCCTTAGTGGGATTTCCAATATCCACCCAACACACACTATCTCTAAACTTGGACATTTTCAATGTGAACCTCAGACAATTTTAGTGTTGGAGTAGCACTCATCATTAAACCAAAAGTTATTTACAACTTTTAATTCATACTTAATTGTTGCATAATTAATTCTTTTATTATCGTAGAATTAAGCTTAACTCTCTTATTTTGACCTAACTTTGACCTCTCCATCACTTTCATTATCAATTAACACAGTCGCATTCAAGAATTTCTCGTCATTTTTATAACATGATACGCCAAAACTAATTATAAAAAGAAAATTATGACCACATTATGTTTAAATCAGCTAGTTAAGAGGTTGACCTAATGTAATCAAGGGATTTAAGTTTGAGACTTGAGTACACAGCAACAAAAATGGAAAGGTAACTACTCGAAAGGGTACTTCACTTTCCAATCCATATTAGTTTTAGGTCGTTGTTCCTGAAAAATGGAGTGCCTTAAGATACTGGAAAAAAATCCCAAAAATAGGGGGGGAAAGAAAGAAAATTATGACCAGATTGAGTTTAAACTACCTAGTTAGGAGGTTGGCCTAATGTAATTAAGGGTTAAGTTTAAAACTTGAGTACACAACTACGCAAGTGGTAGGATAACTATTCAAAAGGGTCCTTCACTTCCCGATTTAGATTAGTTTCGGGTCGTCGTTCCTAAAAGATGGCAGGATACTGGAAAATAATCCAAAAAAAAAAAGGAAAGAAAATTATGACCACATTGTGTGTAAACTAACTAGTTAGGAGGCTGGCCTAATATAATCAAGGTCTTAAGTTTAAGACTTGAGTATATAGCAACATGAGTGGTAAAGTAACTACTCGAAAAGGTCTTTCACTTCTCGATCCAGATTAATTTTGGGTCATTGTTCATGAAAGATTGCATGCCTTATGATACTAAAAAAATCCCTAAAAAAAGGAAAATCATGTATTACATATTTTTTATTACACTTTCCTAAATTTATAAATTAATTTTATAAGCTTTGTTTTACATAACGCTAATTTCAATCTTAAGCTAAGACAACAACGGCCTTTACAAAGTGATAATTTGACTCTATCTCTATGTGCACTCAAAGACAAAGACAATGAGTTTGATCTTGTAGTGTCTCTCAAATTTGTATTGTTGTGTTTTATTGTATATCCCAAATGAGAGATGTTGATGGGTATTTATAAGCCTTTGACATTTACCTTCAAGTGATATTTCTTGAAGCAACACCTCTTCAATTAAAAACTCATAACCATATATTTAGATTCATGAACCCTATATGTTGATTCATTGAATCCTATGTATTAATCATGAACTAACATAAATTAAATAATTAATAATTATTTTCATGAAAAGTAACACATTTTAGAGATATAACTCTCTATACAACCCTTCACATAAATTCCTTAATTTATAAATATGACTTTCTAAAAAAATACATCTCTTAGTTTTAAAATATTCCAACATATACACGTTATATATATATATATATATATATATATATATATAATATGTACATTCTTATATGTATCACTATTATTCGTTAGTCTCTTCAGATTCTGTTGGTTCCAAAACATTAAGCATTTAAATATTGAAAGATTTAATATATGGTTCATTCATCTTCTTAAGAAGCAGTGCGATTCAACCAAGAATATAATATTCCTGAGCTTATTGTTGATTTCGTTATCAATTTATATATTTGTCTCTTCACCCTCTCTGCTTATATATATGTAAACATTCATTTCACATTATACAGATTTTTTCAAATATATATAAATATATAGAAGTATACATATTTTTAATTTATTTTCAAATTTTGTATATTAATTTTTTCAAATTTAATTCAAAATTAGTAAATTGCAGTGCTAAAGCAGTGAAATTGATATATTCAGGTGAAAAAAACTTATATACAATAGTAAAATAAAAAAATAAGGAATAAGAGTAATGCTTAATTTAAAGTCAAATTATAAAATAATAACAAAATTCAAGATAAAATTAAGAATTAAAATGATAAGCTAACCCTTCATTGCCTTTGGACCAAATCAAAAGTAATTAGGTAAAGTTATTTTGCATTACGTATATAATTAAAATAATAAAAGGCAATTATCTTCTTCGTAAAGGACAAATATTTTCATAAATATCGCTTTACAATACCTTTTTATATGAAAATGCCGGAGCACTAATCTTCCTTTTAATTTGACTAATAAGAGATCATTATGTGATGAAAAGTATAAGGACACTTTCCATTAGAGAGATTAATTAAATAACCAGTTGACAATTTTCTATCTACAGAAAATGCGCAGTGTAGTTTGAAAATAGAATTTCACCTGTTGAAAATTGTGTGGTTAATTTTTTTTCTTGTTTAAAATATCTAATATATTGATTTAATCTATTTGGTTTAAGTTTATAGATTTATAAAATAGAGAAAAAAATTGTGATTTTATTTTTAAAAATAATACAAAATTCGAATCATTATGGTTAAATTTTAATCCATTTAAATCATTGCCTAAATCTCTTCCCCAATTAACTACTCCTAATAGATTTGCATTGTTCAAATTGATAATTAAACCAATAATAAAAGTTATGGATATTATAAAATTGAGAGGATTTGAAGATATACTATAATTCATTTTGGCCTTCATGCTTGTCATTTTCAATATATAGTTTATGAACATAATTAACTTCTACTTGTAGTTGTTGGCCACAAACATCTTACTACATGCAAAGATAAATTTAATATATTTTTCCTTTTTTGTAATTAAATGAGATAGATAAATTAATTTACTTTACTTTTATCTCTATCATGTAAGTGGGGGACTTCCCCACTTCCTTCTTAATTTGATCTGTGTGCTGTTTATCCAGACATTACCATTAATTACTGAATGCCAGTAATTATTTGGTTAACTTAATAATTACAAGCAGATATTAATTTATTGCTATCCTGACTACTCAAACATTAATATCGTTACGCACACAAAAAAAAACTGCTCTATATAATCTTATTTATTTTAATCTGAGGCACCTTATAGAAAAGGATGGAAATTATGCTACTCCGTTGTTTTTCCAATCACTCTTTTTATAAAAAAAAAAAAATTGGAGAAATTCTCACAATATAAAATCAACTTACTAAATATTAATAATTATTATATTTTAATAAGTGTTCATTTTAACAAGGTAATTAAATTTAGATGAAATAGAATAGAAAAGCTAATCATCTCGAGTAAAAAAAAAAACAGCTTTTGTGCTTATAAAAACAATATTAGAAGAATTAAAAAAAAAAAAAGAGTTACACAAAATCCACAATATTTAAATTTTTTGTCAACTATATTTAAATTAAACCGCCTCAAATTGACATGATTTTCTTTTATTACAAAATTTTTTAAAAGCTGTTGGACTCATCTATAAAAAGAAGTTAGACTTATCTATGATCTAAGGGTATCATGAAGTCTTCTTTCTTCCTAGGCGATACTAATATCAGGTAGGATGAACCATCTATTGCTCTCAGGCGTAAATCTAGACCCCTAAGAACTATCATGCATCCATAAGCTCTATGACTAGAATCATAATAAAATGATACTCATCAGAAATAGAATACACTCTAAATAATCGCATGTCTCACCTTTTTATCATTTGAACCTATAAGTTTCCCAAATTAGCATAATGATTATATAATATTAATTAAACATTCATATGTATATTAAAAAAAAGAGAGTTAGAAATTAGTTGATGAATTCGCTTCATGCCTATATCAAAAATATAAAATTCCACAACATTTTTTTACTTATAAATGTCTCAATTTAATATCAACTTAATAATGATTCATTATAGTACCAATAGATCACAAACATATGCAAGTGCTCGTGAGTGTGTTGAAACTTGGAAGGCCCAATATCTTCCTAGCAAATCCAGCGTAGTAGGTACTTCCTTAGATCCTACCCTGCGTACGTACCAACCACATCACATAATTAAACAAGAGTACTATTCCATTCCTTCCTAAATTGAAAGGGATTTTTTTTACCTTATTTCATCTTAAATATAACATTTATATAATTAATTGATATAGATTAAAAAAATTAATTAAATTGATTATTTATTATTACTATTAGAATTAATATAATATTTAGTCTCTTAAATTTATTTTTATTTTAGTTTTAATTCATAAAATTTACAAACAATAAGTTTGGATTGTTTAAGTATTTTTTTTATCTAAAATATTAGATATATAATGGAATAAAAAATTAGAATATTTTGCCAAAACTCATGATTTAAAATTTAAAGACTAAAACTAAAAGAAAAATACATTTAAGGGACCAAATAAATTTTAATGATAGTAATAAATGTAGGAGACAAATAAAGTGAGAAAAATGTGAAATTAATTAAGATAATTTAAAAAAATTAAATGAGGGAGATAGAAAAAATTTGAGTTGTTATATTTAAGATGATAAGAAATATCTCAATTTAGTCTTTTATTAAAAAACAAGAGGGGATACATACATCCATACATATATCTTTATTTTCCATTGCAATAAAATATGTAAAATTACAATTTAATAATATATGGCCGTTAAATTTTCTCAATAAAAAAAGTCGGCCACCACCATACTCCATTGAGTTTTTTAGAAACCCATAGGTACTAACAAGAAACACAGAGTCGCTTCGTACAACGTCTGTAGGGTATAATGGGCCCATGAGCGAATGTTGTACGTTGTGAGTGGTGTCCCTTGTGGATATGTGAATGGCTGTGGGGCAACTACTCCCATTTCTTCTCACTAATATTGACTTTCACATCCGACATGCGCCTAACCCTACAACCTTTGTTTCCTTGTCTCAAACAAACCTAGTTAGCTATAGTAAGGGTAGAAATAGATTAAGCTATATCAGACTTTATCTTTAACAAACTAGACCTATCTCGTAACAAATCAATTTAAATCTAGCTTATAGCTAGCATCAGTCATAAGATAAATTGCTTTTAAATAAGTCAAAAATTGGTTATAATATACCCAAGCCTCCCTAGCAAGCTTAATAAGCTTTTTTTAGAGAACCTAGGCATAATCTGTTAAGCAAAACATACCCTTGAATGGCACGGATTCCATATGCTCTTATCATTATACATACGTGTGCTCGTTTATGTATACTATATATATATATACCTATGATATCGACATTCAAGTTAAATTTACATTTATTTGTAGTGAGTATATTACAAAAATTAAATTTGCGTCTTTTTTAAGAAAAAATTGAAAGCAATTATTGAAAGGATCCAAATTCTTACCAGGTAATAATTGATAGCTAGTTATATTGATCATCGGCTACAAGGCACTATATTTCATTAGTAAATTAACATTATATTTAAAAAAGGTACTCGTTAATTATTTAGAGGGACTTAGTCCAAACCATTCATCACATATCTACATATAATAATTAAAAAATAATTAAATTAGTTAATATAGAATATTTAAAAAAATTATAAATTTGTGACATAAAGTATATTATTAATATTCATATTTAGAAAAAAATAAATCTCCAACTAGCTCCTATAGTATAAACTACGTACAAAAATAATAATAGCAAGCATCAATTGGAAGCTTCAAATTGTTGTAGCTAGAACTTAACTGTCGATCTCTCTGTATTATCCCATAGAATAAGCAATTTGAAGCCATTGATATATATTAATTAATTATTAGGGAGTGAAGAGTTGACAAGTAGAATTGAAGAATTGGGTTCGGTGTTTCTTATCGTAATGCTTGTGGAGGAGGAGCAAGCAGTGAAGATGGTGTTGGAACTTAGGGTTGATGAGGTTAGGGACCATTTTGTAAGAGGATCTTACGCTCACACCTATCAAAATGGGCAATCCTCTTGCTGAATCCAACAAGTCTTGCATCTCTCTCCCTGCTCCGTACATGGCCTTGTTCTTCACTCCCACTTCTAATGAATATATCGTCGTCCCGCTCTCTGCGTACTCTTCATGCCCCTGCCTCCATCATCATCATCATCATCTCACATTAGTTCATCAGGTCAAGTAATTCACCAGCAGCAAACAAGCAATTTTCAACTGATGTCTCTCTTCTTCTGTTGTGTAAGCAGTAGGGACCAAGTTGAAAGTTATATTTTATATCGAGGGCCCCGAATTTGTTTTACCCTTTTTTACAAGTACAATTGTTAAACTCTTGGAGGGAAAGTTCTCAAGGTAAAGAAAGGGAATTGACAATTTGCACCCACTTTTGGCATAAACTATAAATATAATGTATGAAGATGAAGGAGAGAGAAAGACTGAGGGCGCGGGTGGGCCCTATTGATAGGTGGACTCCATTTATAATATGTAAATCCTATATATAAAAATAAACATATTGAGTTCGGATTTGATTTAAAATTTAAATAAAAAAAGAAAATAGATAGAGAATTGATGTACTTCACACGTTCATTGAGGAATTTACAAAATCCAAAACTCCTATCTCTTCATCTCTATTCACACGAACACTCTAGCACATAAAGGGATTATCTCTTAAGCATATGGTCATGTTGTGTTCTATGTTATCATCACTTTAGGTGAAGCATCAAATTTAGTTATTGTATTTTGAATTGATCAATAGTGAATATGTTGATATAGGAAATAAAGAAGAAGAAGAAGAAGAAGGGTTACGTACATGAGAGAGAGCAAAGGGTAAGACGGAAAAGGACAAGTGGATGAGAGGAGGATGAATGTGAAGGCCAAAGAACTTGGATTTGTTGAGCACTCCCAAATTGATAGTGCAATTGCAAGTTAGGATCTTGGTTGACACCCCACTTCTGTCCACTCCTTCCCCAAGCTTGAACTCACGCACTCTCTCTATCTGCCATTAATATCCAACACCCATATTACACAAATTCAATAGTGTAAAAGAGCCCTTTTACAACAGGTTTGTAATCGTCAAGAGTCATAATGAAAGAGACATGACGAAATTAAGCACAATGGTGGGGCAATGATTAAAGCCCCCTTTTAAAATATTTCTCATATCTTTAATATAAGATATATTTAATTAATTTAATTAAATTTAAAAAATTAATTAATTTAATTAATATAGTATACTTTTTCTAAAATATTATAATTATTTTTCTCAATTTTTTCACTCCCTCTCTTACATGATTATTATTGAAGGAGTATTATAAGAATAATTTATAAATAATACATAAATATTGTTACTACTTAATAATATATTATATTTAAAAATTAATACAATATTTAGTCATTATAGTTTACTACTAACTTGATTTTGATCATTAGTTTTAAATAATAGGTTTTGATAAATAAAAAGATCTATATTTTTATTAAAATATAGAAACTAATATTTTAAATAGAATTAATAATTTAAAATCACATAGACTAAAATTAAATTCACAAAAATTATAATAATTAAACATTCTGTATACTATCCCTATATTTAAATTTTTTTGTATCAATACAGCTATACATCGTCATATGTATCTTGTGCAAAACATAAATAATATGCAGACATATTGGACCCACATTATCTATTAGTCATCATCTCTCCTACAGAGCTTTTGTAGCATTGGAATGCATCATGTAATAATAAATGCTAGTAATATATAGATGCTCCACCATAATAATAGCTAAATAAAAATACATATCCCTTGAAAATAAGGGCCATTGCTCCCATCATCATAATCCTATGTACTCTTTCATTTTAATTATACGCTCACCAATCACACTGCTAAATTCCCCTCCTTTTAGTTTCTCAAGTATCTGTATTTTTTGCACAATAGCAGAAGGAGTACAAATAATTTATATATATATATATAGGTGTTAAATATTTTTCCCTCCAAATTTATGTAAACATAGAGTACTTTTGATTATATATACTATTTTAATTTCAACCCTTCATCATTTAAAAAAACACACACTCAAATTGTATTTTTATAACTTATGAAATCAGGTGGTTATAATGTTTTTATATTTGTATTACACTCTCTTTTGTAATTAATAATTTTAAATAGAGGTGATAGTAGAAAATATTAATTAATACCCTAATAAGTGATCTATAATAAGGACAATTTATCTCTTCTAAAACTTGTCTTATAATAAACATAGTATAAACATCTCCACTAAATAGAGTAATCTATATATAATACAAAAAATATATAATCTAAAATAGAGTAATCTACATATAACATAAAAAGTAATATTATTGATAAATCACAAAACGTTGCTAGACACTTCTTACAAAACATAATCAAATTAATTAAAAAGTGATTTGAAGTGAGAGGAGGGTGTGGTACCTCAAGGGAGAGCACAGGAGGCGGCGGCTTTGTAGCAATGTAGAAGACAAGCAATGCAACACTTAAACTCACTACCAGTCTCCAACCGATCTGAATCCAAATCCAAGCCCACGAGTCTGTGTTCCGGTACGTCCAGTACCTCCTCCACCCTTTCTCCTCCCTCCAGTCATAGTCAAACACGTCATCCTCCTCCTCATCCTCATCGCCCCCGTGGTTCCTGCCCATTATAATCAGACGGGTCATATCCCCGTCGTTCTCCGTAGGAGCCGTGGCATGGCTCTCGTCGTACGACACCTTCTTGTGGTGGTGGTAGCAGTGGACGACGGAGCCCCTGGCCGGGGAGTGGAAGGTGGATGATTCGGCGTCGTTTTGAGTGAGGGTGGTGGCTGAAGGGCTCTGGACGTAGTAAGTAGGGCATGGATAAGAATGGTGGTGGTGGTGGTACATGATGAGAGCATCGTGCTCTTCCACCACAACGTTGTTGGACATTGTTGTTGTGAGAGTTTTGTGAGTTGAGTTGTGAGTGTTTGTGTGTGTGCGTATTTCAAGACGAGATAGCCTTTGGGTTTTAAAATGAAGCAAGGGATTGAATTGAATGCCGTGCATGATAGCATAGAGCTTTGGGTCTTCATTAAGGGACAACAAAGGAAGTAAACATAATTGCCCCTAATTAGGTGTTCACGGACATCCTACTGTTTTTCAATTATTTTGGGGATAAGAGTTTAAAAAAAACTTATAAAATTTTTTTTGAACAGTCTTTAAAAAATAATTTTTAGATAAAAATTTATAAAAAATAATTTTAAATAAATAAGTATTTAGATAATTATTTTTAAAAATACTTTTATTATTGATAAATTATAAAAAATAGTATTATTATTAAATATGTGAGAGAGGAGAGATAAAAGATAAGAGAGGAGAGAGATTGTAGAAAAGAGATGAGATATAATATAGAAAAGAAAGAAGAAATGAAAGAGGGTATAAGAAAAAGTATGGATAATATAGTAATTAGTTAGTTTATAAACTATTTTATTATTCTATAAGATATTCTGACGTTTATCTAAAATTTTAGTTTTAAATTATAGTTTAATTTAAAAATCATCTTAAAAAAATATATCTATTTGTCTCTAAATTTAGATTTTGCCAAAATTTAAATTTTAAAACCTATATTTTGAGAAACGAAACAAACACTTTATATATGTTCCCCTAATTATTTTTTTAATATAAGTTTTATTATGTTATATTCCTTGTCAAAATCTACAATCTAGGAACATTTTTCTGAGGACAAATTAAAGTCACGTCATTTTGACTGATTTTGATTCTTCTAATTGAAGATTTTTTTCACTCTATTTACTCATTTAATTAAATTCTTCTCATAAAAAATTAGAATTTATACTCTCTACTTAAGTTATTTTTACTAAAAAATTAAAAAAATAGGTAAAAATTCCACATTAAAAAAAGAATTTAATACATTTTGATACATACTCAATAAATTCTATACATATAGAGTATTAGTAGTTTAATTTAGACCCTCATTAATTAAATTTTTAATTGGGGACTTTTCCCAATTTTTCTAAAAAACAATTCAATGGGAAAATTTCCCAATTTTCTCACATGTCAATTATATAAAAAATAAAAATTTAAAGTCCTTTTTAAGATATACCAACTAATTTTGGAACATTACATAAAATTCTGGATAATTTGAATTGAGTCAAGTTGAACTATATGCAGACGATAATGCCTATGTGAGCATGTGTTAGACATTTTTTTATGGCACAACTAGACCCATCTCTATCTGTATTATCCGATATCAAAATTGAAAAAGGAGGTAATATTATAATTTTAAATTTTCATCGAGCAACGCGATTATAAATTAAAATAAATAAAGAAAATAATAAGAACTATGAGGGAATGCTGTAATTACGGAAAAGTGAAGGGGCATAGCTCAGAAGATTGCGGCAACAAAAAGGGAATTTTAACAAGTTTCAAAATATAAATAGAATAATAATAAATAGTAAAAGACATGCTTTTGCACCGAAATGCGACTGTACTGTGTGCGAATGACAGCAACGTGTGCACGCTTCACTCATTACACTGTTATCCTCCACTTTTATTAACTTTTTTTTTTATTTATAAATTATAATAATAAGATCTACACCCTAAAATGTTTTATTAATTTAATTGTCAATATGCCGAGGGCCCATCCATTCTATATTACTTAACTGGATCCAATGCATGGTACAAATTTTTCTTAATAGAAAATTTAAGTGAGATATGTGTTAAAAATATTTACAAATTGCTCTCAATAAAATTTTTATATTAACAATAAAATTGAAATATATAAATTTATAGATTATAAAAACAATTTATAGATTGAACTAACTTTTATTAATTGTTTGGTACAAATTTTATGAACAGAGCTATGATAATATCACCTATGTATAATATATAAAGTTATAAGAATTCATACTATTCCGAATATATTCTAGTTAAAATAATAATAAAATTATTATAAGATGTTAAAAGAAATAATATAATTATTAAAAGTCTTATAATAATTAAACAACTTACAATAATAAGATACATGAAATGATAATAAATCTATATTAATTATTTATAATTGGGATTTTTTTAATAGCTACAACCTCATAATTTTAATTTATATTTCTATATATGTAAATAGATTATTATATAATTTTAAATTTTGTAGGGAATTAATAGCTTATGATAAATAATGATATGATTTGATGGGTATGACTTACTAACTTTAGGTTGTGTGGCCTTTTTTCCCCACAAATTTACATTAACTTTTGAAACACTTATTTTATTGATAATTATAATTTGTTGTTACAAAGTCTCACATACATTATGTAATCACTAATCACACAACTTATATGTAGAAAATAACACTTGCTACACATGGATAAGCCTCCTAGTTAGTTATAAACTAAAATAGGCTCATACTTTTCTAAGAAAATTGAGGTGAACTATATTTTTTTCCTTAGATTCTAAATTTCTAATCGAGTCTTGTGGCCCATGGACCAAATTATAATGTCTAATTAATATTAATATTAATATTAATTAACCATCAAGGCATCAATATATCATATTAAATTAAGACAATATACTATTTTTTATATCTAGTTTGATGTTAATGTTTTAAATTGGGCCATGCTTATCAATCAAAACTAATCAATAAAACATATTGTCCATAAGTTTAACTAGTAAAAGGGTAAGACATACGATTATTTAGAACATATTTAACCTCTAGGGAGTACTGCTTTATTGTGATTCCAGTCGCGGCGCTTTGGGAGGCATCCTAACTCCTAAGTGTTTAAGTTTACGCTTAAGAGTAATAGACGGTTCGCCCTACCTGATATTGATATTACTTAGAAGAAAGGGAGATTTCACCTTACCTTTAGATTGTAAATAAACTCAACCCTTTTCTAAAAATTTTTGTACAAAAAAAAATTAACCAATAAAAATCATATACATCAAAATTCCAAAATTAAGTTAGAATTTTTATAATATTTATATATTTTTTGTTTATTATGAGGAGAGAACTGAAAACTTCAGGAAGCCTGTTAAATGATAAATTTGGATTAAAACAATGATAAGTAATGGGAATGAGGTGTAATTGAGACTTGAAGTACAGATGAAATTTAATTGAAGATTTCTTGGAATTTAAGAGAGAGAAAGAAGATAGATTGAATATATGGTAAGCAAGGGTGATGTATAGCCATATATGGTAATCATTGTAAGATCATATATATTGATTTAAATATATAACACTGTATATACTTTTTGCTTTTGTATCAAGACATTATTAACTCCACTCCTCCATCCCATCATCATTATATTCAAAACAAATTAAAGATATAATTTACCTTATATTATGCTTTAATTTCAATTGTTTATATGATGTTTTCTTTTGTCTAACTTACGCTTGGAAGTTGATTTGTTTATAATTAAAAATTTTGTACTCTTTTAATCCTTAATTTAAAAACTATTTAATTATATAAATAATTAAAAAATAAATAAATTATTTAATTATAATAAATATAATTCAATCTTCTTAAAATATATATATATATAACATTATATTATATATATTTATAAATTAGATGAATCAGTTTAAAAAAATAATAAAATAGATTAGAGTATTATATATTTTAAAATCTAGATCAATTCTTTAATTACTCATATATTTAATAGAGAGGAGTATTGTTTTTCATATGTCTTAATTCCTAAATGGTTTACGAAATAAGAGGTATTTTTGATTAATTATTTGTGAATAGTATGGTATTTATATATTGATTTTTTTATATATGTTGATATATTTGTTTGTAAAATAATTTAAATTCAAAGAGAAATAAGAAAAAGTATAAAGTATGAGATGAAAATAAAAGTGAATTTTATATAAACTCTCCCTCGTTATATAATTTTCTAAAAGTAATCTAGATACACTAGCTTGCAACACTTCACAATAAAGAATCCGAATTAGGGATTAGTATGTAAACTATAACCCTAAGAATTAGAAAGATGAAGTTCATGGTTGATAATCACCTACAATATGACTATTTTTTAATAAAATAATTAATATCTAAATTCTAATACTTTTAAATCATATTCCCCTATAAGTGAATAAGGTATATCTTCTAAAAATATTTTTTACATTCATACAAATGAATATTGAATTAAGTATTATTATATAATTGGTTCTAGATTTAAAATATTTGGATTTGCTACCAAACTTCTGTCAAATATCTCTATATAATTAATTCACTATTTTTTTATTTCGTTTTAGTAGTGAATCATTTGTTTTAATCAAATATCTCTACCTTACATATGTTTGTTGTGTATTAGGACTCCTAAAGGAGAAGTGTTGTAAGTCTCATATTATTTATTTATAATTTAAATAAAATTGCATGTATATTGTAAATTAAAATCTATTGTTATATCCTTAATTCTTCTTGTTATTTCAAATAATATTTAGTATTATTGAGGAATCTAGATTTGATTATTATTAAGCCTATATGAAGCTAGTTTTGCTTGCATAATTTTTCTATCAATTTGTTTTTTAAATTATTGCTTAAGATACATTGATTCGCCTCTATCCCTCTCATGATTTTGTCTCTAAAGAGAATAATTTTAAAATTCAAAACAGAGGAGAAGGGCATAAACAGAATAAAAAACTTGCAACTTAAACTACTTTTGTCTGATGCGTTTACATGATCATTAGCTCTTGTACATGTTTTTTGTTTTTTTTTACCTTTCACTAATTCAACATAACAACCTCTGCATATTTTTTTGTTTCCTTCTCTTATAATGCACAACCACACTACGTACAATTATTCAACCACTAACACCTTTTTTTTAACTTCAATTCTTCTGCTTTTTGACTTCTCCATAATACAACGTACGTCACCTTTCTCACTATTCACATTTTGGCTCTTCTTCAATCTTCATCATAATAATCTCCTTTGAACATTATTTCACCAACCTAACCTATTCCCGCAAATTCACACAAAGTAAATTGTACCAGAAAAAACAAAATATGCAACAACATGAATGCCCCATGAAACCCTATTCACATATATAACTGCAGCTGCGTGTGTACAATTTTGAAAAATGGTGAATGAAACAATGGATGTTTATTGTACTTGGAGGAAAAAATGTGCTTGTGCACTGAAGGTGTTTCTGTAAACGTCTGAGAGAACAAGGAAGAGAATGAAAAAGAAAAATTCCAAGGGTGGATATATATTACTCATTCAACTGAAAGAGAACAGGGATATACTTTGCAAAGAACAATACTCACATGGTGCAACTTTCATTGCAGAAACTACTAGTGTACCTAACACAATGAGAGAGATGGGCTTTGGAATTTGGGTGTGTACAATTTGATGATGAGAAAAAGGCTGATCCACAAAAGCTCTGTGGTTATTTTTCATTTGGAGTGATTGTAGTTGAGCAAAAATGGGTTTGTGCATTGAATGTGGTTGTGAGAACGTCTCTGTGACAGAAAGAGAGAGATGGAAATTTTCCAAGGTTGGAGATTGTTCATTCAACTTGGAAATCAAGGAAAGGAATAGAGGATATATCTTGCATCAAACCCTCCAAATCCCATTCTCCCATTCTTAAGTTTTCCCCTGATTGCCCATGATTATTATTATTATTATTATTTCCAAACCCAACCAAGTCCTGATGGTGATGATCAGTGTGATTGAAGAAACCATTATTAAAATGGTTGTTGTTGACGATATGACTTCTCACATGATCAATAACACCACCAGTACTATTATACTTCTCTTCCATGCTTCTCCTCTCAAGAGGAGGAAGACGCAGGTCTCTTTCTAACCCCATTATTCTACTGTCTTCTCCCTCTAATACCATTCCATTATTATTATTATTATAATCTTCACCATAAAACCCATGCTCCACCATGCCATGGCCACCACCAACCTGGGTTAAGCATGCAGACATGTCATAAGGAATATGACAGTTATTATTATTCAACATGGAAAAGGGATACTCCATTAACTGGTGGTCACCACCACCACCAAAAGCGGCCGCGGTTTGCATTGATTGTACGGGCGCTGACGAAAATGATGATATTGATGAAGGTGATGAGTCCATGCACATGGTCATGTTCATGAAGGGCATGGAAGAAGCGGTGGAGGCGGCGGCGGCGGCGCCATTCAGAATACTATGATGTTTTGATGATGAATCTGTGCTGTTGTTTGGTGATGGAGTTGCAGTAGCAGTAGCAGCCGAAGTATAAGTAGTGTTGTTTTTCATCCTTTTCTTCAAAGTAGAGTTCCAGAAATTCTTAATCTCATTGTCTGTGCGTCCTGGAAGACGTGCTGCTATCTGAGACCACCTGAAATTTTCAGAACCAAAACAAAAAAAAAATATTAAAAACACCAGCTAGAGCTGTAGAAGACAGAAAACTATATATATATATATATATATATAACACTGATATAATGCATGCACACTGATAAAATGCATGCAAGGACCTGTACGTTGGTTAATGGATAAGGAAGAAATTATCTGTCCTATGTGATAGAGCCTCCATGTGAGGCCAAGTCATAATCAAAAGGTGATATTTTAGTTGGATGCTGTTAAATAGAAATATTTTTTGTTTTAACAAACAGGAATATGTAACTTTCGGGATAATAATGATAAGTGTTTGATCGAATAGAAAATTAGAGAAAATTAAAGCAAAGAGAAACTGGAGTCATTATTTTTAGGTAGATAATAATGTTCATGACATCATAAATGATGGATTTGTCACAGAAGTGTGAGGGGATTAATCACATGAAAGTTGTAAACTTAACGTTTAATTCTTAATCATTTATATGAATATGGTTCATAAATATATAATATGGTACCCAAAACCTATGCATTGAGAACCCTACATCAGTTCGAAATTCTGCCTCAAAATTTCACATAGAAACTATAAAACCCCACAAAAAGGATATGTTTTCTGGAGGGGGGGGGGGTGAGGAATCAAACTGAGAATGCAAGCTGGAAAATGAAGAACTGATCATAATGCATGCAACAAAAGCTAGATTGATGTTAACTGTATATCTTCTGACAAAAATGTATATAGAAACTTCAAAGATCAGTAACAAAATATTGTGAGGCACGTTAGATTAGACTATGGGCTCGTTTGGATAGGATTTTAAAAACGGGCTTATGAAAAAAAGGGCTTTTGAACAGCTTATAGAAAAGAGCTTTTGAAGAAGAGATTATTAAAAAATGACTTTGAATAAATGAGCGTTTGGATAATTATTTTTAAAAGTACTTTTATTATTAGTAAATTACGAAAAAGGGTATGAGTATTAAATGAGGAGAGATAAGAGATGAAAGGAGAGAGGAGAGAGGGTGTAAGAGAAAAAAAGTAGGAGAGATGATAGAGGGTGTAAGAAAAAGTTAGAGAGAGGAGAGATAGTGTAAGAAAAAATAAGAGAGAAGAGAGATGATGTAAGAAAAAGTAGGGGTAATATAGTAATTGGTTAGTTCATAAGTGGTTTACTGTTCCATAAGCTACGCTGACTAGCTTACCTGAAACATTGATTTTAAACCATAGTTTAGTTCAAAAGCTCGTTTGAACAAATATGACTGTTTGTTTTAAAATTTCTCTAAATTTAAGTTTTGAACTAAACTTTAGTTTTAATTTTTGTAAATTTTCAATCAGGCACTATATACATTGCATCATGATTTCTAACGAAAGTAAGAGGCATATAAAACGATTGCATTGCATCAGACTATAAATATGGTTGACTTAGATTGATGTTAACTGTATATCTTCTGTGAGACCCAGCATTATTAAATTCAGTTGGATTTTATTATTAATGTATGTAGTCAATGATATAATGTAAATTAATATCTTGTTTTGGGGTAAATAAATACGTAAGTATCTTTTGTATCACTTATTAAACTGATACAACCGAGTTTAATTTTTCGCATCAGCATGCGCAAGTTGTTTAGACATTCCTTCAATGCTTGTCTTTAGAAAATAAACTCAAACAAAAACATATCCAAAGAACTGACAAATATGCAAGGTAAAGAAAATTGTAAAGAATTACATCAACTAAAAAAATTAAATTATTTGGTAAAAATTCAAGAAAATTCTATGTATAACAGACACGATGATGATAATAATAATTCAGGACCAAATCAAACAGTAAATTTCAGTGATATATATATAATGAATTGGCTTCAGAATATATTGAATCATTGAGTGTGAAAAAATTAAAATGAAACGTACGTACCTATTGCCAAGAATGGAATGAAAATGAAGAATGAGTTGTTCTTCTTGGAGAGAGAAAGCACCTCTCTTAAGGTCAGGTCTGAGATAATTAATCCAACGAAGGCGACAACTTTTGCCACAACGTTGAAGGCCTGCATTTCTGGCAATGTCACTCCAACAACCTTGTCCATTCGTCAACATGTACCTTATTAGCTTCTCATCTTCATCCGGCGACCACAACCCCTTCCTTAGCTTCACAACGTTGTTGTTGTTATTGTTCTTACTACCGTTCTTGTCCCTCCCCATTATCATATAACAATAAGGGATGGTATCTATCAAGTTCCTCTTTTTTTCAAGTGGGCTTTTGAGAGAGATCTGAGATAGGGCTATATAGCAGAAGGAGGCTTCATGGTGTGGGAATGGCGATGATGATGGTGATGGGCTTGTGGGGTTTGCTTAAAATATGAAATATGAGAGAGAGAGAGAGAGAGAGATTGTGTTTGTTTGTGCTGTTAGTTGATGGGTAGAGTGGAAAACGGATTGGAGGGGGACCTCCATTAATGAATACAATGAAAGAAGAGAGAGTAAGAGATTAGAGACAGGGAGAGGGATAGTTGGTCTTCTTGTCTTTGACTCAATTCTTGTCTTTTTCGATATATTTTACTTCACTCACAAGGTAATCATCATCTCTCTCCCTTCTATCTTCTCCTCTGGCTTCTTCTTTTTGTATGTAACACTGACAATTTTATTGCTTCCACTTCACGTAATAACCTCTCCCTCTCTCTCTAGGGTTTAAACTTCAAATTCACGTGTGTGATGAGACTTAAAGAAAGAAGAAGAAATCATGAGATCAATAGTAAATTCAGTTTATTCAATGTATATATAAATAACACCACTCTGTTTAAGGAAGCTGCATCTTTTCATAAAGACACTAATGTTTATAAATATAATATAATACTCCTCTGAATCCTAATATAATTTATTTAAATATTTAATTATATTAAAAAGTTTAGTTAATTTAATTAATATAACATATTTTTTATAAAATACACTAATTATCTTCTTTAACTCCCCCCTCCCTCCCTCCCTCTCTTACTTAATTATTATTGAGTAAGTATTAATATAGATAATTTAAAACAAAATAAATATAAAAAATATATTTTAGATTTAAAATTAATATTAACTCCTCAATTAATTTCTATACAAATATCAGTTGAAAATAAAAATCAGTAAAAGTTCCTGTATAAAAATTTTATTTACTAAAAAAACTTAAAGTCTTAATACCAGTACTCTATGTATAAATTCTTCAAAATATTAGTTCTTTCTATATATTAAAACATATTAGGTACTTATAAATAAAATATTTTAAATAAGGACTTTTTACTTATTTTCTTTTTTTCTACACAAAGCTATTTCTGAAATTTATTTTATGATTTTGCGGAAAGTGTTGCACGCTTGACAGTTGTCTGATGATTTCGATGTGTGTATATATATAAATGATTATTTTAAGGGTTATGTGAAGGTTACATTGTTTTGCATGAGTATGAGCTTCATTAGGGCTTACAACTTTTAGTGGCATATTTCTGAAGCAAATAATTTACACCTCCAAACAAAGCAATGCCAATTAATTAGTTCTCTTTCTTTTATTGGCATAAATCTTATGATTGCTGCCAGATTAAGTATTATCCACTTTAATCCTTTCAACCATACATGAAACATCACAACCAAGATTTGTACATGTAAAGGATGAACATACAGTTATATATAATTAACTGCAGGTTAAAACTCAAATCAAAGTACAAAAAAAAGCTTTCACTTTTAATCTATATATGTAGAATTTACTGCTACCTCCAAGGGATGACATAATCCCAATAATTAATTAAGCAGAAGTACTGTGGTAGAAAGCAAGAGAGTACCATAAAAAACAAAGTTGTTCTTGCAATGAGAGGGAATCATGTTAGTCATATATATAAGAATTCTGAGTTCAAACTAATTTCCATAAAATAATATAAAAAATAAATAAACTGAATTTCTAAGTTTACTAATTTGCTAATTTATATATATATATGCAGGGGATGATAGTGTGACTTGAAAAGTATATATTACTTGATTGTGGTAAAAATTAGTTAGATATTTGTTCTTTGATAGGGATCTCTACGTCTTGAAGGATAACACGTGTGCTTCTTATCCATTGTAACAGCTGGACAATATCTATTTTTTACTACCTTGTTTCTTGGAATGTTTTACAATCATCTGATTTAATTTATTATTATTATCCCGTTAAAATCATATGAATTAGGGAAAAGGGTGTTTCAAGAAAAACTTACTAAACCCAATAGTATCAAGTGCATAAATATCATACCTAAGATTTTTTCAAGATTTTCACCTTTATCTGACATGAAATTTTAACATGAAAATTGAATTAAAACTTTACAAGATCACTTGCACAAGATTTTGTTCCTTAAATATGGACATCCTTTTCTTCCTGGATGTCAAGCTATATCTGTTTGGCTAATTCCCTTTCATTACCTAATCATGTTTCCCACAGCCAAATATATTTTCCATACCGAACTTATTTTCATGAACCATATAAAAGAAAAAAACCTATTCATCATGATATCAGTATATCAGTCATTGTCCAAGTCATAAACAGAGAGATATACATGAGAGTCTCTGTCGATTCCAACATGTTCCAAGGGCATTACAGTAATTGACTTGTGTTGTGACAAGGACTCCCACTATTTTCTGAGATGAAAATGAGTCAGAAACTTGAAGCTAATCAGATGTTTCAAAGGTGGCATCACTCACTTAATCAACAACTGTCCCAAAAGAGAGAAGAAGAAGAAAGAAAATGTAGTTATGAGGGTGTCCCAAGCAACATTCTCCTTTGTTACAAAGACAAGAAACAACAACTCACCTGGGGATTATTTTCTGTGTCACTCCTTGTACTACACTGTAATAACTAACAAGGATATCATATTTTATAAACATGGAGAAAAAGTTGAAGCACTTTGAAACACATGATGAAGAAATAAAAAGGGCAGAGTAGTAAAGGAGGCAGATGCAAATCCAAGGTTGAATAGTTTCAACAATTTTTTGATCCTGCAAAATCTGATTGTTTGTCTCTGTCCCTCTCTTTTATGATCTCTTCTAGCTTTTTATTTGTGATTTTTTTTTTTAATTTTAGTTTCCTTTTAATCATCACTGATGGGACATCAGAGAGATCCACTTAACACCAGGAAAGAAATAATGTAGCAACAGAGTCTTTTTCCCCCTGGCAGGCTGCAATTTACTTATATTGCTCCACCCTTTTTGGATGAAACATGCGTAATTTTTACATTGATTCCATATATATCAAGTACAAAACATAAAAACATTTTTTAAAAATAAAATAAAATTTAACAACTGTATATAACAGGCTTATATTTCAGTACTCAATCTTGTAGATATTAAATAAGCACAGAAATTTTCAACCACTAAATTCCCTCAAACATGTTTAGAGACAACAATGGAATCAATTAATAAAATAGGAATGAGTAAACATACCTAAAACTTTCCTAGAATAGAACAAAACACATCATGTGTCAAGAACTTGGGCTATAATAATGGAAACTCTGTACAGAACCCAACAAACTCCATCATTTAGAGGTACAAAGCATTCCTTTGAAAATATGCTCTTAGGAAGATTCAAACAATATACATCAAAGCTGAGACCCACTCCTGACAGTCCTCTGAGTCCGTTCATCATCAGCTAATGTAAACTCACCAAGAACACTACAATTTTTCTTACAATGTTGGTGCTGAAGACCTTTTCATTGGAAAGAAATGGTATAATAGGCAAAGGTACATCATATTATGAAAAGCCTGATGTCCTTCAAAACTGAATATGGTACGGAAGTACTTCTTGCAAAATAACCAAAAAGGTGTGCCAAATAAGCACATACTCAAACTCATTTACGGGGCAAGCATTATAAGTTGAAAGAGGAAACCTTTATTTGCCAAAAAGACTGCATTTCTCAAATACAAAAATCCAGATCTGAGCACATTATTACAAACAAACAAAAAACGATACTTTTTTTTCCTTCCTAAAGCAATTTGAAGCTATTAAGCGAGCAAATTGTGGTCTTTTCTAGACTTCAGCAAAGTTTATGGGTTCTCGCAGGAACCTCTCCATCTGAAGTGCCCTAGTCTTAATTGATATGTCAAGGACCTTCTGGTTAAATTCTACCACCAGACCTCCCAGTATCCTGAGATCAATCTGGAAACAAACAATATATTTAATCAAATTTAAATTTATTTATAGAGGGAAGAAGGGAGAAGCAACAAAAAATATTAACAAATAGATAACTTCTGTTGAAGGTGTTCTTTTTCCTGGCTCCTATGATCGCCTGAAGAGTCACCTTCAGTGCCTGCTCCTCTTGAGGGGGAAGAGGCTGGTGTAAAAATAAATTGAAGTCATGCAACGAGCCAAAACTAAACATCAAGTTGAACACAATATAGCCACCAGAATAACTTAAACATATAGAAAACATAGCATCTACAGGAAGAATTATCCTCTATTGACAAGTCAGCTAGAAATAGTCATGTGCTGTATGTATGACTTTCCAAGGATATTAAAGAGCAGTTAAAGAAGTGTCGCTTACTATGACAGTGGTCATAGTGGCTTTCACTTCCCCTTTATATGCCATGGTCAACTCCACGAACTTCTTCGCTATACTCTAAGTTTCGTGGCCTCCCATTCTCAACCACCACAACTTTAGAACATAAAAATCAATCAGTTAATCCATCAGAGCAGCAGAAAAGTAATGTTTCATATGTTGCCAATCAGTTTCAAACACAGTGGACTCCAAAAGACGAAAACAAGAATTCAACAATTATCAATAGGCAAGAGATGTGTAATTGACATGCTTAGGTGAGTGGTACAGTAGCGTGAGAATGTATAAATTTGAATTTGAGATATACAAAAGCAGGCTTATATCAGAGGACTAAATGCATAATGTTAATTAATCAGTTAATCCATCAAAGCAGGCTTGTATTCAAGCAAGAAACTACATAAGTAATGCTAATGTTAGTCTAGAGCCATCAGATCAAATGATTTGGGATTCTTAAAAGTTGCCCAATAAAAGAATCCTATGGTGTTGTGAACATATATAATAGAGTTTAAAATAATTAACACTCTCTCCAGTCTTAAATATAATATCTCGCTTGTGGTGCAAAAGGAGTAATAATTAATTTAGTTCCCATTTCAAATATTCTTATGGCAGTTTTGAATAGATTAAATGTTACTTCTCCTCTCTTCATTGTGAGAAGTTTCTCATAGCCAAACACTTAAGCCAGCCAAAGCCTACACTGTTGTTCTGAAAAGGAGAGAGATTCCAGAATCAATGGCAGGAATTTTCTCCCCATTCTCCAGCACTTCAAGACCTATTAGATATATAAAGTTTAAATTACACACGTTGTTCAGACAAAAGGGTGGCAATATCAGAGATATTTGTCAAAATCATTAAAACACAGTAAACTGATCATACCATGGAAATTCTTTGTGATATCTGAAAACTTAGAATCATCACAAATAACCTGTATGCTTTTACTCTAGAATCTTTGGGCACAGACAAGTCCTTAGCAAATTCTAAAAATTTGGTGCTTCTCTTTGTCGCCTCAACAAGGTCAACAATCTCTGACTCAACCTTCTCCAAAGCATTAGCTTTTACTGCTTCAATATACAAAGCATAAGCATAGTTTCCAGAACCTCCAGACAAAGCCAGAGGCATCTGCAAAATGAGTAAGAAGCAGCGAGAAAAGGCAGAAACTGACCAATGTCAATTATGTAGCCAAACGTGAAGGGTAAAGCATTCTTAGAGGTCACTCACTCGTAGTATTAACCTTATAAGCTCAAGTTCATCATTGTTTTCTTCAAATTATATCTAAATATGCACAAGTAAAAGAAAAGGTATTTAGGTTCATTAAGGATATTTTAGTCAAAAAAAATCAAATTGGATTAAAATATGACGGTACTTATTGTTTTAGAAAAGATCTGCGGATTTTTCAAGAAATTTAAAAATCGAGAGATGATCTATTCAGGAAAACGAGTGTTATAATTTACTCACATAACTCGTTTCCACAGAGATTCACACATCAACAAGAAGACTCTTTATCACATGAATGATTAACAGCTCCATTCATAGCAAGATGAAATTCATGAGCTAAATGTCTAGGAGAATAAAAAGCAATATATCCGATTACCTTAGTCTTCTGTTCCTTTTGCCCTGTAGAGGTCGCATAATTTGTTAAGGCCTGCAAACATAAGATGGAGAGAAAAATTATAAACAAAGCAACTTATAACATCAAGTTCTGAAGCATGATCCTGCAGATATTGTTTCTATGTGAGAAAATGATGCTGCAGATATTGTTCATGGTGGCTTGAACAGCAGCTCCTTTCACGCTGTGCATTCCTCCAATCAGGAACATGAATCAGTTGGTGGAAACTAAGCAAGAGATTGTAAGAAACCCCACAATTCGAGCTTTATATAGCCACTGGTTCTCCCCAATGTGCGCCGTCTTTGCTCTCATCTCGTCACTTGTTTTCTCTCCAACTTGTTTGGATTAGTTTTTTCTTTTTCAAGTGTTTTTACTATGTAAAAAGTATAAAATAAGTATGTAAAAGGAATTCGATCTAAATTTATATAAAAATACTTCTAAAACTATAGTTTGAGAATTTCTCACAGGCAACCACCCAGCGTGCAGGATCATCTCCCATCTTAAGCTAAAGTAAGCATTTTTGTTTATTATGTGAGGTTTTTAATAACTCGTCTCAATATTAATCTCTTCCCTTTGTTTGGTTTTTAAGTCTTTTACTTTTTTTTTTTATTTTTGAAAAACACATCTATCGCTAGTTTGATAATTGATATCAAACGATACAAAATATAAAAATTACAACAATTTTACATTATTAACTAAAATTTTATACATGGTACCCAAAAACGGCTTAATCAACAAATAATTCATGGGAGTATGCATACCTATTGTGATTTCAACTAGTAAAGGAGTGAGACATACGACTATTGAGAGTGTGTTCAATCTCTAGAGAGTACTAGTATGTTGTGGTTCCAGTTGTAGCGTTTAGAAAGCATCATATCTTCTGGATGTTTAGATTTAGATTTAAGGGTAATAGATAGCTCGCTCTACTTGATATTGATATTATTTATGAGAAAGAGATATTTTATCCTACCTTTAAATTGTGTGTAAGTTTAATACTTTTTTAAAAAATTTTATATAAAAAAAAAATAACGGGAGTACACACGGAGTGGATCCATTGCAATGGAAGAGGCATGTCTTCCTATATAATACCTAGCGGGCCCCCACTTATGTGATCTCACGTGTGATTTTTCTTCTCGAAGATCTTCTTATTATAAAATGTGTTATAAAAAATATTTAAAATTTATTGTGTAAAATAAAAATATTTATATATAATTAAAAATATATTATATAGTTAAAAAAATTACAACTATTGACGATGATTTACATCTATTCAAGTCTTTAACTTCAGCAAATAAATTATGTAATGAGAATTTTTAAATATTTTTTTTTAAAAAATATCGATGGATATAAAATATAATCCATATGTTTACAGTTATTCATAAATAGTATAAATTATTTTTCTTTCTATGATTCCATTTTAGAAGTTTGACTTAAATTAGATTTAATTAAAATAATACTAAAATGGGTATATTATTATATTATATGCCCAAACAGGGGGGAACACATATTCAGCAAATTATGGGACAATGGAAATTAAGATCGCTCGGAAATGGCGGCGGATTCACAGTCATCGATTGGATTGTGTGAGAAATTTGCTACCATCGTTTATTAATCCATCCTTATCCTCTGTATTTTCTCCGTCTAATAAAATTAAAAAAATGTCTCAATTTTTCAATATATTGAAATGTTGATAAAATCATAATTACGAAAAATAGAATTACGTGAACATTAAATGTGAAGGAAAATAAGTTTGATAATAATTTATTGGGAAAAAAATCTAAACGTGATAAACATTAAACATTGAGGGGAGTGAGGGGGTGATAGAGTCGTATGGTGCACCACTTCTACGGGTTTCGAGAACTTAATTCAAAGCCACTTTTATAGATCGCACTCGTGAAGCCTCTTCTTTCTTAGCAGAGTTTAAACGCTCCGCAGAGAAACTCAGAATTATCAAAGATCAAGAGCCTTCAGAGATTTTCTTTACTCCATTGGGATTCGGAGCAACTACTTCAGTTTAGCTCTGTTTCTGCAAAAAAAGCTACTCTGTTTCCTCTCAGTCTCTGTGTTTCTATGGGAGAAAATGACGCTGCAGATATTGGTGATGGTGGCTGGGACTGCAATTCCTTTCACGCTG
The DNA here is from genome assembly GCA_037074615.1 of Leucaena leucocephala. Taxonomy (NCBI): domain Eukaryota; kingdom Viridiplantae; phylum Streptophyta; class Magnoliopsida; order Fabales; family Fabaceae; genus Leucaena; species Leucaena leucocephala. The sequence goes on from CM073525.1 coordinate 3,397,220, forward strand.
TGCATTCCGCCGATCAGGAACATCAATCTGCTGGTGGGAACTACACAACAGATTGTGAGAGACCCAACAATTCGAGCTTTATATGCCCACTGGTTCTACCCCTACGTGCGCCTTCTTTGGTCTCATCTCATTAGATGTTTTCTCTGCAACTGAGAATTCATCTCCCACCATCTTCTTCTAAACAGTAAGCATTTGTGTTTGTTTTTATCTGAGTTTTTCTAATTACCCATCTCAACATAAACTCTTCGCTTCTTTTACTTTGGTTTCTAACTTTCTCTTTCTGTCTTTTATTCTTTTTTCACATCTATGAATACTAATAGTTAGATAATTAATATCAATCCACACAAAATATAAAATTTTACAACAATTTACATTATTATCTAAAATTTTATACGTTGCACCAAAGACAGCTTCATCAACAAATAATTCATACTACTACAAATTATTTATTTCTTAAAACTTTTTATAATGTGCAGAAAAAAAATGTTCTTTATCTTGCTTGATGCAGGGAGCAAGAAAAGTTTAGAAGTAAATTAACTCTAATAAAAATATGTTCATGAACATGCAAATATAAGAACAATGATGACCCGGAGAATAAGAAATATCTATTTAAAAGGAATTCAATTTATCTATTTTTTTTTAATGGACCAAATCTACCTCAAAATTGAACCGCAATGCTGAATAATACAAACTCGAACTACATTATCGACTTAACGTTGCGACAATATGGTTTTTAGTAAACAGAGCACGCATTGAGACCACTGAGTTCCATCTAGTCTACCCTACCTAGTGTAACAAATTCAAACTGGGAAAAAACGGCTAAAACAGGATTAAAAAAATAGTAATTAATAGTAACAAAGAAAACTCCGAAATTCTATAAGATTCTTCCCAAGTTTATGATGCTAATGTGTTGATTCCTCACCAAATACCTCAACGTTGCAAACTGGGCATTTCTGGGGAAAAAATAAAAATAATAATGAGAAAACAAATTGAATAGATGTATAATTCAGAAGAGGGATATTTAGAGGAACGTAATTTTGACTGACCTTGTTAATGCTAAGCCATTTAGAGATGCATTCACCATGGTAAACATGCCTGCACGGTAATTTGATTTGTTGGTCACCTCTTCTATACGTCATCTGACAAACGACGCACCTGTTTTTTTTTTTTTTTGTGCAATTCGATTGTTAGAGAACACTGAACATGTTAATAGGAGACAAAATTTGACAAGAAAAGGTAAAGGGGCATGTAGATTTTACTGATAAGATGCACTGATTTGGGTTCATAAGAGTTGTAATTCACTCACCAAAGGATGGTTCATATTCATCTCATTCCATCACACCAAGGGAACGAAAAATACCCAAATAAAAAGGGTAAGAATCAAGATGTTGTTACCTTTTCCCAAAATTTTTTCTTTTAAATAAGCTTCCAAATTTGTACTTCGAAGTCGGGAGTAAATCAATAAGTTCTTGAGAAAGACCTCGGCTTTGAGTTCCAACTGCCTCACCCAAGTCCAGCAATTCCTGCCAAAAAGTATATCATGTTTCAGCATCAATCCTCATGGTAATACACATTTTCAAAGAAATTACCAACTTCACATGTGAATATATGTTTTTCTTCAATCACTTGCCATGGGATGCGAATCAATGTCCCAAAATTGTGCTAATACTAGCAAATGAAAGCAAGCAAATTTTGACTGCACATCAAGTATGTGAACTTGGACTCTACACTAAGATTCCGATATAGCAGGGTCCTAAATGCCTAAAATACTCTCCCAATTCTCAGTAAATGTTATTTTGCCAAGAAAACTGAACATGACAAACAAATGTTTGAAAAGAAATTAAAAGTTCCTAAAGCATTGAAACTTTATTGTTTGAAAAGAAATTAAAAGTTCCTAAAACATTGAAACTTTATGTCGAAGTAGGATGCAGCAGCATAATACATGTAGATCTTTAGGTACAACGAACCTCATAAGTCATATTATCTGGATCGATATTGTCTTGCCATATAACCTGCAGCAATGCTGAGAAACAGTTAGTAGATTAGTTCTGAAGAACAAAATACAAAATGTATATACTGGTTTCAATTTATGAAGTCACAAGTTGGTGGGGGGGGGGGATGTAGCATGGGTCAACCTTTTATTACTTGAACTGCAATTTTTTTTTTTATATACAACTTGAACTGCAAAATTGATTCTGTATTTTCTCTTTCTCCCCTTTTCGGCTAATTAATTAAAAGTTATATAGAGCATATTCGAAAGAGAACCCTTTTCTGCTTGGGACATTATTTCAGTTTAGGGAAATCAAGTATCATCTTCAAGAAATATATAATTTCTTTCCCCTCTTTCCAGAGAGAAAATGAAAGTAACCAGAAGTCAAAGATGTCTCCAAATTTTCAAGCGGATAGGTGCCCCTGTGGGCCTAACTGGGAAGCCCCGACATATACTCAAACATAAAAGAAGAAATGAATTGCCTAAGTTCTTAAATCGGGCACATGAATAAGAAAGGCCACCTACCGCAGCATTACTGGAATCATGACGATTTGGGCTGGCTGCAAAACAGTAAAAATTTCATCATATAACCCACAAACTTTTCCAGATACAATACAATCTAAAAACAATCACATCCCAACTCTAAAAACGAAGTAAAAAAGGGCACTCCACATCTGCAAAACGAATCCCAAAAGACAAGGTAGCAGTAGCCCCGTTACTTTTCTAATACAAACTAAAACAGCAATTAGATCATCGGGGGAAGAAGAAAAAGAAGCGGGGCAAGGGGGGTCCTTCACTTTAAAAAGTTTTAGGTGATTTGAGCTTTACCAACCCACCCCTTTTCTCTTTCTCTTCTTTCTCCAGAAACACTACTATGATGCAAGACACTAGAAACTACTAAAAAACAATATATTACTCAGTTTCAGAATAAGGAAATTCCCACTGAACGACTTACATTAGACATCTATATAATATAAATCTAGAAAAAAATTTACTATTCATAAGTTATGAACCATGTCACTCACTTTAGACCTCACAATCTAATTTGGTAATAATAGGATATAAATTTGACCATAGGTCAATGTACATATGAGAGGGAAAGCAAGTTTGAGCTTACATTCTTCAGGGATGGTCTGCATGCCATTCACTCCATCCCTTCTGGATGGAGAGTCTGTTGTGGTGGGCTCCTCAGTGGTCGTTGTGAAAGGATATTCCCACTCTCCCCTGTCGACCTCCAGTCTTGGGAAACTATTATCTTCTTCGTAAGAACCATAATAAGATGCACTATCCGGACCAGACAATACAAACTTGTAAGGGTTCATGTTCATTGACCAGTATTCCTGAACACCAGCCTATGACAACATGCATTATGATATATTATGATCATGTTCAATCGAGCAAAACTATTTGAATTATGGGGAAAATAAAGCTAATTACAGTATGAGATACATAAATAGCTAGTTATCTTTTAGCGGGCCACCAAATCAAAATGGTAAATTTAAATTGGCCATAGGTAAACAAGACAGAATCATTAAAAGGAGATACAAATGGATTGTTGGCATATACACCTGCCACCCAGAATTGCAATGCAGCATTTGCGGTTCGAGTAACTGAACAGTAATTTTACAGCCTGCCTTCTGAATCTTATTGACTTGACACTTAACCACGCTATATTCTTACGACGTACAAGAATCTCACTAGAATTCTTAAAAAAGCATCCACAATGCTCCCTTGCACTTTAATGTCCACAAACCACCCCGTCAAAAGGATTTTTGTGTCGGTTATAAAATAGGTTGGGATTCGTGCAAAATTACTAAAACCCAATATGTCTATTGCTTATATATTAATTTCATAGGCAAGCTTAGATTCCCATTGACAAACAAAAAATCCAAAATTCGGCGTAAAATTTTTGGCATTGATTCCTAAGGTGATAAATAACAACATACAAGAGACTTCTGCTTTTACTCCTAAAAAATATTCCGGTCAAGTTTGTCGCAAGACCAGACATCAATCTAGAAAATACAAATTCAACAAGTACAGTAACAGTACTACCCGTCCTTGGATAAAATAGATCTACAGTTTTCATGCAAAAACAATTGACGTCCCGCACCATATTCTATCGTTAGCATTTATGCGCTTCTAAAATAGGAAGATACTATTTTTTACTGTATATATACAACAACAACCTGATAAGGAATTGGACCAGCGTGATCATAATCCACTGGCGGTCCGTCGAAGAACTCCATGAAGCTTTCGGTTGTAGTAGATTGAAAACCAGGGTTTATGTAATGCAGCTCCATTGGTCTACCATCATTCATCTTGAATCAATACTTCAAATACAACTGCACAAAGGAAGAGGAGCAACCTGCATATAATGTAAATCACCACAAGCCAGACTATAAAAAGTAATAAGCAAAACAAATCAGTCTTAAAATTAAAAGGAAATAAATGAGTCAACCCGGGATTCTCATACTCAACTATCAAATTTCGGTTTCCTGGAACAAATTCGTCAAACAGAAACCTTCCAGAAAAGTTATCCGTGACAGTGAGTGGAACACTCACAAGTTACAAATTACACGAGATTCTCGCCCTTTCTTCCTCTCTATCTTTTTTACTTTCCTTTTATTTTCCCACACATTACTCAGAAAACTGACAGGCAAGACGACAAACTTCATTATTAACATTCTATACTGCAATTTCCACAGATTTTTTCTCGGTAACCAAACGGAGCCAGAAATAAAAGGAGTTTTTCGTCTCATTTACCTTAATCTGCAGTATCACATTCCAAAGAGTCGCAAAAATCCAAGGAGGAAGGAAACAAAAATAGGAGAAAGAAGAAGCATTCGAGCCAAGAGAAACGGAGAGGAAGAAGGGACAATGTTGAATAGAGCGATTGGGGGAAGAAAAGAAGCAGCGTGTGTGAGAGAGGCGAAGCCTAGAGAGAGAGAAGGCGAGGGAGAGGGGCGTGGAATTATTTTATTATATGTGCTTGTGTCCCCCTTGCGTTTTCTCTGTTTTATAATTTTATTTGTTGATAAATATGGATTTTAACTTTTATTCCTTATCCCATAAATATAAAAAAAAACATTTTTATTCTATAATTTTAACTTAGATTATAAATTATAATTCAATATTTATATTTTGACACAACATAATTTAATTTTTATAATTTTAATTTAATTAAAATTTGATCTTTAAATTTTAATTCCTATAATTTTTTTTAGAAAAAGAATTCCTTTAGTTTTAAATTTTAGTATTTAAGCTTTAGAAGATATATAATTTTACTTTTTATTAATTAATTTTACTAAATATAATATAATATATAATAATATAATTGTACATTCGTTGTAAATTGGCAATAATATTCAAATATGTCTGATTTGGCAATACAAAATTATTGGAGATTTTATCACAAATTATGCAATATAATATAACCGAGTAATAATGCTCAAATCTGTCCGATTTGACAATACTAAATATTAGGTGATTTATCAAAAATATATTTCATATAATCTATAATTTATATAGAAAGTAATAAATACTCATATTCGTCTAATTTGATATTACATAATTTTATAAAAAATACACACAACATAATCTATAATTTATACAAGGAAGTAACAGAAATGGTATTATTTATAAATCATTAATATAGATATGTCTGGTTAAAAATGAATTTTATATTGTACAATAAAAATGAGTAAAAAAATTCTAATTATATAATATTTTAAATTTTAATCATAATAATAATTTATAATAATCATAAATAATTATTAGTTATAACATTTTTTTTTTAACTCTATACAATTACAGGGCGAGAAATCTCTAGTTTTTTTTTCTTAAACAGCCTTGTGATATTTTATGTATTTAAATATATGGATAATTTATACATCAACTAAAATATTGCATATGGAGAAATCTCTAGTTGTTTTCTTAAAAAGCCTTGTCTAGTTACATTATATCAGCAAAAATCCTTGAAGTATTAAATAAATAAAAAAGAAACAACTAAAAATTCAAGAAAAAATGCTTAAAGATTCTCTCCTTACAAAATTTATTTATAAAATATATCTAAAATTTGTTTAAAGACCAATGTGCATCCTATTGTCATAAGTGTAACTCTTTTAGTTATGCGCAATATGTTTTCAACAATAAAAAATTTAAATATATTTATATATATAACTAAAAATATATTGTACGCAACTGAAGAATTTACTTACGAATGAGTGTTTATGTATCTTTGAACAGTAAATTTTGTCATTGAGTTTTAAGTAATTTTTCCAAAATTGAATATGAATTTTGAAATTGTGGCAAAAACAAAATACATGGATTATTTTTTTAAATGGGAAAAGGGAAATTATGATAGTGAAGGAGCAAGAAGGCCAAATTGAACAGTGTCAAACACATGCGACGTGCACGGTTTTGTTTGTCTGTTTGATTCCTTTCTGTATACTTGTGAACCACTGGAAATTTTTTAAAAAACGAGTCGTTCAACCTTTTATAGACTGGTCTACTGTTGCAAAACCTATTAACAAAAGCAGGAAAAAATAAATAAATAAATAAATAAATAAATAAAACAAGATCTTCTTCAAGTTTAATATATTGCAGGCATTTTGTTTATAGCAAGTAGGCGAGCAAAAGCTGCAATATAGTTTCTTCCCCCCAACTTGTCTCGGTCCAATTATCTTCAACTCACGCTCTGCCATTTAGATTTCTTCACAACAATCCAAACATGGCCGGCATTTCTTAAAATTTATATATATATATATATATATATATATATATATAGGAATTGATTAGAACGTAACGCTTGCTTTAATATTATTGTGGCGCTTTGATCAGTTGCTTTTTGCCTCCAATGATTTTTGGGTCTCTTAATTAAATTAAAATATAAATAATAAGTAAATGAAGAGTAGCTGCTTGACCTCTTTGAGATGTTTGAGATACTAAAATCCAATGAAGAAGATTGATTAATACATTAGGGAAAAAGAAAGAAACAAAAATTAAAGTGATTTGCGTGTGGAGTTTCCTATTAAATTCCAACATAAGATTCTCTTAATATCTCTTTCAATTAATATGAAGAATGTTATAATTTTTTTTAAGTATAGATATCATTCTATTATAAATAATCATAATTAAAGCATTATCAAATATTAAATATAAACACGTCTTTTAATAGGATTTAAATTTTAGTTTACCGTGTTATGATGAGAGACTAACCCATTTTATTAAATTCGATTTCTATGGATAGCATTGTATAATTTTAAGAAGAGAAATAAACAAATTGGGTAGATAGCTCTCACTTCATATATAAGGCCTATTATTTATCCTATGAGTATATTCCGTCTTACTGTACCAATTACCTTATAATTTAGTTATATAAAAAAATATTATAAATAACATGGCATAGGTTTAGTTTCATTATTTGTAATCTCAAATAATTAGTATTTTATTTACCTCTGAAATGTGTCTATCTCTAGTTGTTGTGGGAATGAGGGTGAGGAGTAATGAAAAATGGGACCAAAGAAGACCTAATGAGCAAGCAAGGAATTGTGTTTTTGAAGGCAATAATAGAGATTGGTCTTGGAAGAGAGCCAGAGAGACAAGTCTCTGAGAAAATGCAGAGAGACACATGCACACAAATTAAGAGATAGAGGGATTGCCCCAAACAAGTCGAAAAGGTGGTCAAAAATGTGCAAAAGAAATCAAGTAGCTGTTCTGATAAAGCATAGTGGAGGATTGTGGTTGGGTCTACTTCTTCTCCAAAGTTAAAGAAGGAATCAACTTTAATCCCATATTTGGAATCATTATAACGTGGTCTCATCACATTATAAAGTGGTTGGGTCTACTCCTTCAACTGTAAATTGACAGCGGCTAATAACGTCTTTGGTTTCTAAAAATTTGACAAATGAAATTCTTTAAAACTTACTAATCTGTGTAAGTAATCTTCATATTAGCACTGCGGGAGTTATTTGTGACTAGCTTAGAATGTATATAATAAGTTAATAAGAAAGTTTTATTATAATGTTACAAGACTAGTAAGGTTTTAAAGAAATAATATGATAGTATAAAGTAATGGTAATTCAGACGAGAACACTGAGATGAATGTACAATTATACAAGAAAGTTGTATTCCATATATATATATATATATGAGGAAGAGTTAAAATGATGTCTATTTAAAAAAATAAGAAAAAATAGTTTGAAACGGTTCATATATATATATATATATATATATATATATATATAAATTATTGTATACACTGACAGAAAAGATAAATCAAGTGATATAATGTCCTCTGAAAAATGAATAGGAAGATTAAAGAGAGCAACCAATGGCTATTAGTATAACACAATAGCACTGAGCGATGTGCAATGTCTCAGGTCTAATCATTGTATTGATGTATATTTATATGTTATTTTACTCAAATAATAACATGTTAATGAAATTATTTATATGTAAAACTTAACAGAGTTTATATTATCATTCATCTTCCATATTTTATTTGTCAAATAATGAATTAATTAAATATAAGAAATTATTTGCACAATATTTAGATTTTATGAAAAATCATTATCAAATTTGTAATATTATATCAGACAATGTTTTTATTTTTTAAAAAAAAAGAGCTACATCCTAATGTTCTCTCATTCATTTTCAAGTTAGTCAAATGACTTTTAGACATTTGAATTTCATTTAAAAATTTACTAGATGCGATACAATAACAGAATTTATGAAGACTAAATAAAAAGTTGTAAATTCAAATGCCAAGGACCCAAATAATCTCACTATCGCAGAGTCGTGAATTGGGACAGCGATCGAAGTCAGTGATTCTGTATTGATTTAAAGTTATAAAGTTCTAAAAATATATGCATATGATATTACAGCTTTGTTATTTCTATTCTGGTCAATATTTTATATTTTTATGAAGAAAAAAAGGGGGGAAAAGTATGAAAATATGCTAGATAAGATGAAGAGTAAAGGTATCTAAGGGAAGAAAAATTAAAGCTCCTTATATATACATGACTATAAGATCAAATATTGATCAAAGCTAAAACTGATTCTGGGACATAATCATCACATAGAATAAAATTATTAAACAAAATCTGCCGTAGCAATTTGTTAAAACTCTCAGAAAACTCGGATTTTCATAATCATCTACACGCCTAAATATGATGGAATCAGAAATCTTGTTGAAAAATTAAGCACCACCAGATCCATATCCCGTACACTAATACCTGTGGCTTGTCATAACCGGCGAGTACACCGGCTCCGGCAACGGCAAGGAGGATGTTAGCACCTGCTCCCTTTAACAGGGACTTATAGCCTTCATTCTTGAGAATTTGAGTAAAATGCATCCATGGAGCTCTTGTACTTGACTGCTTCACCAGAGGTCATCATCATATCCTTCTGCTCATTGTGTCAATCGGGTATGATGCTAGCCCTGCACCATTGGTGATGAGCCATCCTAATGCAAAGCTAGCAAAGAAGCTATCCTGCACACATTCAACACAAACAGCTAATATGTTTCAGGATTTCATCATATAATTTTGCCACAAAATCTTCTGCATTATAAAAGTAAATATGTAATGTGCAATTTTTTATAGAGTTTGGGTGGTATATCCCATCGATAATTAGAAACTAATTCTCCTAAGATATAGATATCACTAAAGTGGATTTTGCCTCTCTTACCAAATTATTTTTATGCACACACTTGATTCGAATCTAAGATATTATGATTAAAAGATTTAGTCATCTACTTATTATATTGGAGTTTTGTTAATTATATAATCTGCATTTGAAGCGAAAGATGAAGACAAAAGAGATAATGGTGTAATATGGGATATGAATCTCACACACAATTAACAGCAAGTTCCTTTATGTCAGTCTCTCTCTGAATGAATAAGTGTAGAAGATGTAAAGAAAGATCAAAACGTAAGATTCAGGGAAACATAGAAGACAAGTTTGTCAGCATATACTAAACAGTTAAAGAGTGTGTTATATATATATATAAGAATTCTTCCAACAATTAAAATAGATTATGAACCAAAGTAATGCAAGTTTCTTGACGTGATCTCATTGTTGATGTAACATCCATAAAAACAGTAATAAAGGATCATGCAATGTAATTTTGGAGAAGCATGGAATGAGAAAACCAACCTGTAACTTTCCAGTCAAGAGCACTGGCTTCAGGGAATCATACATTCTAAAATAAAGATACACAATGATTCCAACGCATGAGATGTTGAAACCACGGTAAAGGCCAGCAATACCATCAGAAGCCAAGGTCTTCTTGTAGACATCAACAAGCCCATTGAATTGCCTTTCTCCTCCACCCTTCTTCGCGGCCTTTGCATCATTTGGGAGACGGGTTCGAGCATAGTCGAGGGAGTAAACAAACAACAGAGATGAAGCACCCGCAGCTCCTCCAGAGGCCAAGTTGCCTACAAACCATCTCCCGTAACCATCCTTGTCCTTCTTGAAATTAAAAAGCAGTCCTTCAAAGCAAAGTTCCGCTCCTGCAGGTAGAAAGAATTTGAATATCTTCTTTAACATCACATTAAGCAGAACAAAATAATTGATGGGTTGAAAGTGAAAAGTTAATGACTAACCTGTGTGGGGAAAGAACGGATGACATTGGCGGTGTTACCTCTCCAAAGGGAAACAGCGCCTTCAGATTGAATTGTTCGGTTAAAACAATCACCAATACCCTTATAGGGCTCAGAGAGCCTACCGGCTTTAATCATCTCATCTTGGTTCTGTGTCAGAAGTTTGACACGGTCAATGGGAGCAGCAGCAGTTTTTGATACAGCAACTGAAACTCCACCCAAGAGAAAGTCCACAAGGAAATGTCTTTTCTCAGCTGGAGCAGCCACAAAGATTGGCGAGCCTGTTGTTGCAGCAATACTGCACGCTGGCATGGATGGGTACTGCAGGGCATCATTTGAGTATTTCCCAAATGATCGTCTTTGGTAGAGAGCAGGTCGACCGAAACTGTTATCATAACTTTAATATCACCAGATTGGAGATGGAATTGGCCAGCAACCTTTTGCATGATTGTGGGGCGATTACCCTGATCAAACATGGTGACTGTCATGAAGAAATTAAAGTCAGTAAATAATTTCAAATAATGTCTGATAAGGTCATGTCCCAAACATTAATCAGGAGACAAAGCAAAGCATGATGACAATGAGACAATGCCTTCAATGCAAGAACCATGCAACAGTAAAAGGAAAAAACACATGAATAACCTTTCAGGAAACCCGGTGCAAGCAATCGGGTTAAGTTGAGATCTGACATCTCACATAATTAACAAAGAATATAAGATCCCAGATATGCAATCATGTTCACTCACAAGAACCAGAAGGAAAATGTAAGTGAGAAATCATACGATCAAACAGTTAACGATCATCAAAACAAAAGTATACACCAACAAGTGACAGAAAACAAAACCCAAAACAAAAAAAACAACATTCAAGAGGGAATGTTCTACCTAAAAAGAATAGCCTCCTGCCTGCAGCAGTGTGAATGAGGGATGTAAAAGAGTGATTATTAGAGGACAAACGAATATATGAGACAAGAGGATGGAATGCTTAATTTACCTAAGAAGGCGGAGGGTGGGTGGCTACGCAAATTCCTCGGAGAAGCTCTTCTCGCCTTTTGCAGGGTTTGAAAATTGAGAAAGCTATGGGAAAAATGGAAGGAAGAACGCGAGGGAGTTATATGTGGGAGGCAATGTTTTGAACGAAGCAACAGGCCCTTTTTATGGCCATTGGCAACTGTGATGGTGGAACCCATGCCTCGGGGCCTTGACGCTTGTGATTGGCTGTGTGGGAAGGTATGCATGTTCACGTCAATATCAGATCAGAACTTTGATAAAATTACATACGTAGACCCAAGGATCGTATTGTAATTGTCCATCTATATACAATATGATAAATCTGCACGAAACAATGATATTCATAAGTTTTCTAATCCTCTGTTACTTTGTATTATTCTTAAATATAAAAATTATTTTTTATTTTTATTAATTTTTTTAAAATAATTTATATTAATACTCTTTTGACAAATAAATAAATAAAAAAGAGAGTAAAAGAATTAATAAAGATGATTAAAATATTTTAAAAAAATATACTATATAAATTAATTTAATTAATCTAATTAAATTAATTAAATATATCTAAAGATTATTTATTTCAAATTTTGTGTGATAATGATACACTTATTTATAATCTACTATTTAAGTTTTGTCCGTATTAGTTTTATGAATTTACATTTTTAAATTCAATGCTCAAAGTAATTATATCAATTTTAAAGAATTTTTTGCGTATACCGCTTATCCATCTGTTGAAATAAGATTCGCTTTAGTTAAAGAAAATCTAAGAGATGATTGTAAAGTTTTAAAATATTCTTTCATTAAAGTTAGAAAAATTGTATTTATAGATTAAAAACAAAATTATAATTTAAGTATAATAATGAAAATTTCATTCTCAATACTTCTGAAGAGGTCAACTCAATGAACGCTGACGTTTTGAATTTGGTTAATGTCAGAGGAGTTTGCCGAAATTACGAAACTGCCACTGTGAAACTGTAATTCTTAGTCGAGGCGACAAATTACGCTCCACTACTTCTTGCGAACAGCGAATCTGCAGATCGATTGTCGACATTCGCAGCGCAATGTCTCAAGCCAATGGCCAGGTCTTACAAATAGATTAATTTGGCTGCCATATTCAAAACTTCTCGTGTTTATCTCTTTGTATTTTTAATCTTTTTTATTTTCAATTTATTCTTTTTAATACTGTTCATTGCTCATTAACCTGTTACTGTAAATCGGCCTCCTACAAAATTTTTGTGTTAAGTTGAAGTTTGATTATGTCGATGATTCGTTTTGGGCGTCTCCTTCTCCATTCTCCATCGTTCATTCATCTTCTCTCCATTGTCTTCTTGAAAAATCCATCCTTGGTCGTTTCTTTCGTCCCTCGTTCAAAACGTAGCGCCTTCTTCACGTGTTTAAAACCAATTTTATACGACCCGTAAGAATGCTCTCATCTTTACTCCTCGTTGGTGTTAATTTTTGTGATTTTTCAATGTGCTGATCTTTTATAATACCTCCATTTTTCATTGTCTTGGCCCGAAGCCCAATTTGGATAAATTGATGTGATATTATTTTTGTGGCCAACAATTCCCTCCCCTTTTGAGTTATTTGGGAAGTTTGATCTGTTTGTACTGTCAGTTTTGTAACTTGGAAGAAAGAACTTTATCGGTATAATATGCTAAATGAATTGAATTTTGGAGAAAGGTTAGTTTCTGCCGCTCACAAGAATAAGTATATTAAATATTAAAAAGAGCTATACTTTTGAGTGTATAAATTTTTTCCGTGTATAATGCGGGCTCAGCCTACCAAATGAATAGAAACAATCTGCTGTGACTTTAAAGAATTGCATTTTAACCGGGCTATTATAATAACTGGTACATCTACAGTGTTAATGCAATTTAGATACGCACTCAAAACTTTGCTTAAGGTTTGGGAATCAATATCAACCAATATAAATTTAGAAGTTAAAGGAAGCCGCTTTTTCCATTGATCTGTGAACATTGTAGCTTCCTAGCATTGGATCTTGTTCGCTCAATAATTCCTGTATTTGCCTTGGAAGTTGGAACTATAGCCAAGTTTAATGTTTAGGTCCTGCATATTTGGGATTCATTCAATCTCTACAAGTTATGTGTTCTTCAAATAACTTGAAATTTGGACTTTGAAAAGCTAACAATAGTTATATTATGCGTTGCACATATAGCCATGTAATTGTAATTGTGATGTAGCTGTACTACTTGTTCAATTTTCATTTTTGCCATATCATGATCTCAATGTTGCTGAACCTTATTATTTTGTTGATTGTTAATTTTCAGCAGAATATAAAGAATAATGGAGAGAGCTGCAAGAATAAGTTCAAGCAGCATGAAGATAACCTTAGATTTCTAACTTCTCAAGCAAATCGCATAGATGAATCTATTCTTGACTTACAGGGTATGCTATAAAAGTCTCTCCATGTATTTTTTACGGGGAAGGTTGGGGTTGGGGGGTGTCATGGTTAGGGGAGTCATTAACATGAACTGTGCGAACTAATTTGAGATCAATGTAATTGTTACAAGGGAATGTAACTGGGAGAGCCAGTTAGTTTGCCAAATTATTGATTTAGTAGAGTGGTTAGAAGATAATATGAACGCTGCTATTGATATAAGTGAAGAATATGATATCATATGTTGTGATGGCTATCGTATAATATTCTCAGTATTCTCTCTCTTTTTCTCTGTCTGGTATTAGTAATAATTAAATCCGTTTAATTAGTTGTTATATGAGTTTCTCCACCAACAATTTTTAACTGATTTAGTTTTTAGTGAGTCTTGTAAGGTATCATTCGGCTAATGTAACTGGGTCAGAAAATGGAAATGGTGCTTTTCAAGCTGAAGAGGAAACCATGCAACAAATATTGAAGAAAGAGAACACTGTTGCTGGCATACTTTACTGGTTGAAATCTAATACTCTATCTTGGGCATCGAATGCGGTATTTACCAAGGATGTTGTGGGAGTTGTTGCATCTCTCGCTAGGGTTGGCAGCACTGAACTTAGCCAGTCAGTATTTCTTCTTTTCAAAATTTTAACATTCTTTTTGTCATCCTGGTTTCCAAATCCTGCAAAGAGCCTGTTGTTATGCCCCAATTTGTGTTAGAATTGAGACTTAAAAAATGGTACTTAAGCCTTTAGTTATCCCACCTAACGGGTTGATAGTAATGGACCTGTGGACTCATCTAGTTCCATCTTGAAAAATGAAGCCGATAGTTTTCTTTTACTATCACATATACGTACTAGTTAATCTGTCGGTTTCCTTGTGTATTGTTACTAGTGTGAATTTTAACAGTGTATCCTCACTGGAATAGTCATAAAGCAAGAAGATAAGTATTGCACTTCTCAATTCAGGATTCTTTCTGAGTATCTGGGACTGGAGACTATGCTAGCAATTGTGTGCAAGACTCATGAAGGTGTTAATGCACTTGAGACGTATGATGCAGATGGCACTGTAAACTCTTCAAGAGGTTTGCATGGGCTTGGGTCTTCAATAGGAAAAAGAGTGCATGGCCGGTATATTACTATATGTCTTGAAGATTTAAGGCAAGTTATGACCTACACACACGTGCAAATACATATATACTTTTAAGCACGTGACAGTGTTTGATTATAATTTTGAAGTTTTTACTCTCTTTTTTTCAGACCATTTGTTGGTGGTTTTGTACCCAATGATCCGCAAAAGAAGTTAAATCTTCCAAAGCCAAAATTGCCTAATGGGAACTGCCCTCCTGGGTTTATTGATTATGCAGTGAACATGATCCATTTGGATTCTGAGAATCTATCATATCTTACTGCTAACGGGCTTGGCCTTCGAGAAACATTGTTCTATGCCCTATTTTCACGCCTCCAAATATATGGAACCAGGAAAGATATGCTAGGTGCTCTTCCATGTATTGTTGATGGAGCTTTGTCATTGGATGGTGGGATGATTAAGAAATGTGGCATCTTTTCTCTTGGTAGTAGGTCAGTGTCAGGTTATCCTCAACCTTCTTAATTCATGCTTGAATAAAATCATTTTTCTACCCTCTAAGATGGTTAAACCTTTTTGAAGGCATTCTTGCATAAGTGGAAGTTATATGGGCTCACCAGTCAGTGATTTGGAAACATGATTTAAGGGGCACCACTGTATAAAAAAAAAATTGATTTGTCAACTTCATTTGTGAGTCAAGTTGTGGAACAGAAGCCTACACTAGAAAACGTTCGAACCTTTTTCTCTCTATTATGTTAATTTAAGAGTTTCTTTATCGTATATTACAATTTGGTTTTCCTCCCCAGTAATCTTGAAGATCTTATTTACTAAATTTTTTAAGAAAACGGTTCTTAGATGTAGACTTCCTTAAAATTTGAGTATGCTATTCTTTTGGTCTTAATATTATAGAAACTGATATAAAGTTTTACCGTTAGTTTTACTATAAGTAATTACTGTTGATTACTGTGAGTAATTACTGTTTAATACTGTCTATAAATAATGACATACCTACAATAACAGTATCATGGAATAAGATTGAATCAGCTTGCATTGACTATCTCCTTAACCTCTCATTTCTCTCTTTCTTCCTTTCCCGATTCCCCTTTGTTTCTTTCCTTCCTGTCCTGTTTTCCCATTCTTTCCCATTCTTTCCTATTCTTTTTTTTCTATTCTTGATCAATTGGCTTATCAGTGGTATCAGCGCACTCCTTCCTTGGACTCCGTTCGGCGCAACTCTAATTGGTACAAAACCGTCGGCAAGAAAATGCAAGAAAGATGGACCGTAGGTTACAGAACGTGGAGCAACAATTGTCAAAGGTGGGTGATCTGCAAGAAACAGTGCTAGGCTTTCAAAAAGAAATGCAGATGATGAGACGTTCATTTTGTCAAAAGCTACAGACCATAGCGCAAGGAATGAGTGATATCACCAATGATTCTCCCTACCATAACGGATACCAGAGGAACAATGAGAATGCTGATGATCGGCGTCGGATTCAACTGCCCATAATGGAATTCCCAAGATACGAGAAGCCCATGACAGACTTAACGCACCTCAAGCAGATGGGGTCGCTGGCGGAGTTTAACATCAAGTTTGATGCGATCTCGGCGAGACTGGACCTCCCAGAGATGTACTTGGTAGATGCGTATGTGGGAGCATTGAAGGAGGAAATTGCCGACTCCGTCCGATTTTTTAATCCAAGAACTCTGGTTGAGGCGCGACGTATGGCCAGAGTACAAGAGATTTCTTTGTTGTGGCGGAGCAAGAAAAAGACAGTTCTATCGATCGAGAATGGACTCCAAGGAAAATTCCCAGAATCCTAAGAACCTGCCGCAATGCAAGAAGGATGCGACAGTAATTTCAAGACTGGCCAAGACTCTTTTATTGATACTAAAAGTAGTTTGACCTTTAACTTCAAGATCCAAGGGTTGGTAGCAGATGGAGGCGCTGGTTTGTCATCTTCTTTGAGTACAGAGGTGGAGAGTATGGAAATCACGTCTGGAGTCAATAGGTCTTGGCATTTCGATTCTGTTGGAGGAGTTTTGAAAACCATTATTCCTGTTTCAAGTTCTGTTCTGTTGAGTACAGGCTCTGTTTCTTCACTTCCATTACACGTTGCTTCTGTATTAACCAGAGATAATGCCAAAATCACCTCTGATGCTGATAGGTCTTCAATTTTTGGCTTTGCTGAAGAGTTACAGGCTCTTTCGTACCATGGAGACAGGTGTGAGATTAGGAAACAGACCCCAATTGATAATGGGTCCCAGCTGGTGATATGCAGAGTGATCGGGTTACCTAATTTTCTTATTTCCAGCACTATTCAGCCTGCTGCAACTACTATTCCTTCATGTATTGGGTTACAGTTGGCTACCATCTTCAAGTGGCAAAAGTACTGTGGGTGTCCATTAAATGTAGTAATACCATATGGATATATGGGCTTAGAAGGTGGCAGCGAGGAGGAAAATCCAATACAATTGCAATTGGGTTTTTCAATTCCTTTAGGTGCCATTAATTACGAGTTATTTCAGAAGTGGGCCTTGTTTCTAAACTTTTCTCCAACAAGAACTCTGATATTAGAATGGTTCAAAGGAGAATTAATTACAATGCTTTTTGGGAGGGTTTGCTCTCTAAGTAGGAAGAAAAGTATGCAATGCCGCAACCAAATACAATCCGCTAGGTCCAAGTCATAGAGACTTCTTCACCGACCAGTAGAAGCTTTTGTCAGAATTTAAAGCCTATGTTTCGCTTTCAGATTTGTATTTTTTTGATCTTGCTTGATCCTTGAGGGCAAGGATCTCTTTGGGAGGGGGGTATTGATATAAAGTTTTACCGTTAGTTTTACTATAAGTAATTACTGTTGATTACTGTGAGTAATTACTGTTCAATACTGTCTATAAATAATGACATACCTACAATAACAGTATCATGGAATAAGATTGAATCAGCTTGCATTGACTATCTCCTTAACCTCTCATTTCTCTCTTTCTTCCTTTCCCGATTCCCCTTTATTTCTTTCCTTCCTGTCCTGTTTTCCCATTCTTTCCCATTCTTTTCTATTCTTTTTTTTCTATTCTTGATCAATTGGCTTATCAGAAACTGTCTCACAAAACTTCACCTGGCTCCAGGAAAGAAGTGGAAGTGAAATTTCCTGTGGCCTCTGGAGAATCTGACCTACCTGCAAACTACGTTCAAGCTGAAGACACGGCAAGGATGTTGAAGTGGGAAAGCTCTAAAATTGCTGCTGATATTCATAGGGAGCAACAATTATTGCTCTACACTGAGGCCAACTTCAACAGTCATGTCTGAAAATTTATTTACTTCTGTTAACTTGTAATTTTAGGGGACGAGCCTCATGATTTGAAGGCATTGCTCAAGAGGGGATGTTGGCTCCAGTAAAGGTATGCCCAGTAAGACATGTAAAATTTCTTAGTCTAGTAGTTAAAGTATGATATGAGAATCTTATTTTTCAAGGAATCAATCATGTAATGGATAGTTGTAAAAGAATATCTACGAGTCATGCTTTGTTGTAGAATCTGATGACAAATATATATCTTCTTAGTGTCTTCACCGTGTTGAGATTTCAGTTTAGGAGCTTGGAATCATTGTTTGATTCTCTGTTCGAATGCTCTAAGTAATCAGTAAAGCCCTCTCGGATGATGACATGATCCTCTCTAGTTTTGGATATGAAGCATTCAATGTTTAAGTTCAAATATTCTATAGAGATATTATGCTATTTAATTTTATAACTTAATTCATTGTATAGTTTTCTTCTCTTTTCTGTAATCTATACGAGTCTGTTATCGAGCGAATGCCCTTTCCTCATGCTGAATATAAAATTTCGTAGCACACGCGCACACCCACACCCACAAAAACAATCACATACACACATGCATACGTACACAGATAAAAAAAAGGCCACAGATGAAATTTTAACAACGAAATTATATGTTATGGCAGTTTCTATAGGTGCAAAAATATATATAAATATTATAAAATGGGGCAAAATTACCACCTCCGTCAAATGCCCCTAAACTCCCGTCAGTTTTATTTTTGTGGGTCACACCACCTCACACACTCTCTCCCCTCACGCAACCGCCCTCTCCCTCTCACCTTCTCTCCGGCCATTTCACGAATCACGATTCCTTCTTGTCTCTCTCTCTTCCTGGTGCCTCGTACTCTTCTTCCTTCCTCCTTAATATCAGCCTTCTTTCTTCCATTACCCACCTCTTAAAAAATTGTCTTCCCTTTCTACCTTCTTCTCACCATAACCTCATCAAATTTTCCACTCAACCCCACCTTCATCAATCCCTTTTTCCTACACCTTCTGCTCAAAAGCACCATCTTCGACAAATATCAGAGCTAGCACCTTCAAGGGTAGCACTAGTAATTTTGGTAGTTTTCTTCGCTTACAACACCTGCGAAAACCCCAAACTTTAGATTTTGATCTTCCCTTCACCCGTCCGGTCATCGTCCTAGTAAATTCAACATCGTCATCATCGGTGCGGGACTAGTCGGCTGTGCTCGATCGCTCTCGTGGTGTTGGTGCTTGCGTCGTTACATTCTCTGTTGGTGGCCTGAGTGTTCTCAACGCCATCGCCGGTGCTTGCCGTGAGAACTTGCCGCTTGTTTGTATCGTTGGTGGTCCTGCTTCATCATTCTCTCTTTTGTTGTTCCTTCATGATTCTAGTTCCCATAAACTTCTGGGTATTATCGATTTCTCCTCCCCTCCATATCTTTACTCTTATTCTCTGATGGTCGATATTTTAGTTCCGGTGACGATACTGGCGTTGGAACAGGCTTGTGAGTTGTGGGGGGAGAGGAGAGGGAGGATGAGAGGGAGAATGAGGGGACATGAAGAGAGAGAAAATGTGTGAGACTAGGTGGGACCCAATAATGTCAGTATCGGACGTTGGGGGACAGTTTGACATTTGACTGAAGTGGTAATTTTACCCCATTTTATAATGTTTATGTATATTTTTACACTTAAAAAAATTTAATGGATCCTATAACGTATAACTTTGTTAAAATTGAATATTTGTCCTAAAACAAAGCATAACAATATGTTTTATTTGCACTTCAGTGGCATTTTAAGGCAGACTTAAATAATTTTTTTTTTGATTTGATTTTATCAAATTTAATTTTTGATATATTTAATTCAATAATGATGAACATTTTATCTTCTATTTAAATCAATCTATTTTTTTTGGTTATATGTCTCAATTTAATGGCAAATTTAAATGTGAATATTAGTAAATGAGGTTGAAATTTAAAATAATTGGTAAACTACTAAGATATCAAAAATTTTCAAACAAATGTAACGAAGGGGAAAATTAATTATTTATTAAAATAAAAAAGTTATTTATTAGGAAAGAGACTAACCTATAAAAATCGCTTATTCTTTTAAAAAAAATCAATATAAAGTCTTAAAAAAATATATATTTAGAGTTTAAATTTTCGAAAATATATCTATGCTAGAAAAGTTAACAAATTTAAAAGCTAGATACTTTATAATAATATTCGATATAAAAAAAAACTACCACCTCTCTTACTTAATATTATGATTCAGACAAAATTTTAAACATAAAGTTACTCAAATAGTTATTAAAAAATAAAAAATTCCACAATAATAGAGCAATTTGCAATAGGCAGGTATTGGTGCAAAAAATGACATCTTGATTTTTGGCTATGACACATAGGGATAGAAATAGGTTAGGCGGCCTGTCAGGGGCCTCTGGCCTGGCCTGCATTAGACTTGCCCTGTTTAGAAAAATACACAGACTCAGGCCTATTTGAAAGCCTGTTTTTCTTAAGAGGCCAGACTCAAGTTTCTTACGAAACCTGTTAGACCTGTTAGTCAAATTTTTTTTAATATTAAAGTGTAATAAATGGGTGTTAAACCTACTACATATTGAACACAATACAAGAGTCAAACCATTAAACTAATATGTATTATTATATATTTTATTTTTGAATTTTATTTTAACAGGCCTGTTAGAAGGCCTGTTATGAGGGCCTGTTACGAAAGCTTGTTATGAAGCCCTGTTAGGTAGCCTATTAGTATAATTAAAAAAATCAGGCTTTTTAAACAGGCTTCAGGCCAGGCCAGGCCAGGCCAGCCCAGCCATTTATACAGGCCAGGCTTAGACAAAAAAAATAGCTTATAATAGGCCACAGGTCAGGCTCAGGCCGAATTGGCACTTAACAGGCCAAGCCTGTTAAGGTCAAAGCCTGGCCTGGCCTGTTTCCATCCCTAATGACACCCCTTTCTTTTAGATTTCATAGTAATATATATATATATATATATATGTATATATATATGTATATGTATATATATATATATATTGTTTTTTATATAATTTTTTTTCTTTTTATAATCACTGTATCCTTCTACTGGATAATTAAAGTTGGGCCTGGGCTATTTCATTGGAATTTGAATATCGAGGCTTGACCTTCTAGGTCAGACCCAATGTTTATTTGCTTCTCTTCTCACGCTTAAGCTCGGGGTCTATCAAATTTCCCGTTGCTCAGTCTGGTTACCCTCTCTCTCTCTTTCTATATATATATATATATCACACACACACAAAAGTGTTGATGATTGATGAATGTGTGACGAAGATTGATTCTGGACTCTTGTAGAGAATGCATGACTGAATTGATCAAGACGTGAAAGGAAAAACACTGGCTATAGGTTTGTGGTTCTGTATATAAAGACATGCTTCTTTCAACAAACCAATAATTCCATACTTGACAAAAATGACCACTCTTGCATTCATTCATTTGTCACCGATGAGGGTTGTGTGGTTGATAAAAAAAACATAATACAAGCCTGCATTCATTCACATCGCATATATGTGTGTGTGGGTAAAGTTGTGAGGCGAGGTCTTATTCACATCGCATTCTGATAAAACCTACGTTTTAGTCTGTGTAGATGACAAATATTACAGCTTGGCCCTTCAAAGATGCTGAGGTTTCCAAGATGGCATGTACATATCATTACGTAGATGATAGCTAATGATGTTCTCCAATAATTCATAAATATAAAACGTGCCGTCCCAGGGAATATGATAAAAATTATTGACGGAATCATGAATTTTAATACTGACAGACATGTTTGGGGTTCCTTGTATTTTATTTGAGGAAACTGATGAATCATATTGCAGCAAGAAAAGAAACCACTGCCAGAAATGTTAACATGCATTTGTAGGATGAGTAAGGTCTCTAATATTGAAGAAGCCATGAATAATCCATCCTTTAAATTACCAACTAGCTCGTAGCTCAGCTGATATAAGGTTGTGCTAGCTTAACCAGCAGTTTTAAGTTTAAGCTCGAGGTATATACAGTTATACTAAATACTCGTTAGGAGAGCTTTGTTGCCTTTGTCGTCCTTCTGGACTCAGTATAAATTATCGAGGTCTAATGAGGCTGGGTGGTTTAAAAACACAAACAGAGAATATAGTAATACTATTTGTTTGAGATCAAAGTGGAACTTGACAAGTTGGCAGTCAAAAATATATAAAAGAACCATATCAGGATATTGTATTTCATACCTGTTTCTTTCTTAATGTTTTCATAAATCCAGACTTGTTTTAATCTTATATAACTACCTGGCATCGAACTCTAGACATGGTTTCATGGCTTGGGGATACACATGCATGATTGCTTTAAGGTCATCAGCAATGTGACTGAACAATTCATTTCAGGTAATTTTACAAGTTGATTAATACATACTTGTTCAGAAACTTCATAAATACATAGACTTTATATCCTTATCAAGAAGGAAATATAGATTTGAATTTGTCCTTCCAGAGGAACAAAAAATCTAAACGTGAACAAACAAAAATATTTGCGCTTTCTTCTTGTTCACACCTCATATTACCTCCATGAACTTAAAAAAAAAAATTATGGAGATTGCACAATCTTGGAGGTTAGTTTCAGCTTGCATTAAAGAATTTCAAATGATCTATTGGATTGTAGAATTTTACATGCTTCGGGTATGTAAAACATAAAGAATGACTTCTAGGTGTCTGAAAAAATCAAGAATTGATCAATGAACGAAGCTACAGACACAATATTCTGTGTCTTTTTCTTAAAAAAATAAATTAGAGAGGAAGAAAAGAATGTGAACTTAAAAGGAGCGGTAAGACTGCTACTACATAAACTAAAAGTTATGGGTTGAAATTTTAAAAATAATCTCTCTAGTTGTTGGAATAAAACCGTATACATCTGTCCTTTTTTATATTCTACCTTGTGAGAACTTCATGCATTTGGTACTCCTTTTTAAATCAGAGGACGGAGAGACCCAACCTACCATGATTTTGTGGAGATGGAGTATGTGGCCCCCATTGCTATGTAACACTACCCAATAGTGAAGTGCTTCTTCTTCATGCTTGGAAATAAGCCTTCAACAGAAGAGTCTATTTCGCACAGGATTTTGCGGGATATGTGCCCTTTGTACATTTTTTAGTGTAGAAGATAAGAAGTAGCTAGTGTGATGAAGATGTGCAAAACTACATTTTGCTCCCATGCTTCAGGCTTATATTCTGAATCACTTCTGACAACAATGATTATGCTCATTTCTGTTATTGCCATCATGCTAAAACTGAAATTTGTGATCATTGTACAGTCTATGCCCTGTTTCAAATTGGTACAACTTTTGGATGAGTCATATTCCAAATGCTTTTATAGTCCCTGTGCTAACCTGCTTTGTGCTGGTTTTCTAGGGCTTTCATGCCTTCAATATTAATACTTCAGGATAAGATTGTAATTAAGAAGTAATGGAGGGTTGTGAAAGAAATTGATCTGCCTTTTTGAGAGAGTCACGCTCAGTTAGTTTATGAGGTTAGAAGAAAAAAGAAGGGTATCTTAGTGCCCGAGGTTCTTACCAAATAAAGTCTAAGGAGGACTATGCATCCTTAGTGGAGAGGCTATGGTATAGAGTTGCCAAGAGAGAGAATAGTAGAGAGAGAAACTATATTATATTTCACAAGTTAGTTAATACTTCCCTAATCCCTCTATTTACACTAGTAGTCTTATCTAACTAAGTAATAACTTTCAAACTAACTCTAATGACACGTAATAGGCTGTTTTTAAAATCTAAACATGTGATTTTCAAATTATATTATACTGTTGTGTTAAGGTTTACCAAGTTTATGAGGTTAGAGAAACTGATGAAAATTATTAGGTAAACCTCATGAGACTAGTTTGAATAATGTATTAAAAATTAGTTTTAAAATATTTAAATTAAAAAAAAAAGTTAAAAGCCAAAAGCCACCAAAAGATACTTTAACTTTAAACTACATCTGGGTTAAAATCATTTTTCTCAATATTTCACAAACATAATTTTGGGTTGAAACTAAAAGTCAGTCCGAGTGACCCAAACACGCACTTCCGTTTATAGGGCCAGAGAATCTAATGAAAATTACCAGGAAACCTCATGGAAAATTTCTTACATATAATATGACCCTCAAGTTCTCTATGATGATGGGTTTACTTCTACTCTGTTCACGACTCTGCGGTTGGCTCCACCACCATGATAAGGAAGTTCTAAAATGACTTAGAATTGAATCTCATGGAAGATGTCTCTGTCCTTTGCAATATGGTGCACTTATTGCGAGGTCCATTTTCTGCCACACTATCCTTCTAAGTTTTCTAATTGTTCAACAAAGTTATCAGAAGCTTTAAGAGACGTATGGAAGCTGTCCACGTTAATACCTTTGGGAATTTTCACTCTTACAATTACAAACGAAAAGGATTTCTAGTTTGCCTTCTTGTTCTTACATCACTTGATCACATATTTTGAAAACAAATCATTTCAAACAAAGTCCATGGTACCTTTCCATTTCTGCTTATGTTCAATCGTTAGGAATTGACAGCTAATTAATCTATTTCGTAAAAGTTTCGATATCAGTGATTTTTTTTAGTCATTTTGGAGAACATCTAAAATCCCCTTGATATCTAAAAGCTACCTCGGGCTATGACTAATTAGATTGAGCTACATATTATATTTTTTTGAATTAATTATATATAAAGTTTATCTTTTTATTAAAATAGTTTAAATTAATTTAACAAAACTTGTCTTAAGACTGCTGGCAAAATCTACAAAATAGATTGTGGGATGACACAAGATGTGACTAAATAAGATATTTGTCTATAAGACCGACGAAACATGTTGAAAAGATTTATTTATTTGACACATTCCAAAGGGTAAAACATGAAATATCTCTGGTTGAGCTAGCACAGTGCAAACAAGCCAAGGTATGAGATCGTTGGTGAATGAGGTACTCATTTTTTATTAAAGCATAGCTAGTTACACAGTTTTAACATGTCTCTTCATTCAATAATGTAGTTTGTATTTGTATATATCACCGACAAAAGTACAGACTATTGATTGTTGAGGTTTTCATCTATGTCAATGATCAACTAACTAAAACAGGTAAACCGTTGAGAGAAAAAAGCTAAGGGCATGATGAGATTGATTCTATTTCCTCCATACTTAACTTTTCAGCTAATTCAAGTCTCTCATCAACAGAAGTGTGAGGATTATGGAGAATCAGAGCAGTCTAATATTTGCTTAACTGTTGAAGGAAAGTGATGAGTTAAGTTAGTGAACCTTTTCAAAATTGAAAAAGGCATTCGATTTGACCCTTTGCTAAAAAGATAGATATAGAACACTATAAGTAATCATGTGGGGTCCAGAAAACTGACATTTTTGTGTTACTTACAAATGGCCAATTTGACTGTGAGAGAGTCTATGTGCAGGAAAACATTCATTCTTATCTTATTTTCATTTCCATTTTGAATCTTGACAAAGCTAATTAACCATTGAAGTTAAGAATAAGATTGTGAAGATTATTAAATGATCCATATTTTCAGAAAATCTTGACCTCTATATATCTTATCAAGATATATTTTGGATTAGCTTTTTAAAAATAATTTTAGATAAATATGTAAAATAAGTTTATCATAAAAATACTCCTAAAATTATGATTGGAGGGTTTTCCAAATAGGGCTCAAGTCTCAAACAATTGCGCACAAAATTTATGCTTCCCTTAATTTAAAAGATTGATGAAGTGTGATTAGATGAATTGTCATCACAAGCTGTAAGAAAACTCTAAAATGAAACCATAAAAAAAAGCATCCAAGTACATAAGGCATCCATTAAGTAGGATTAGAGAAAGAATAGATATACACAAATTTATTTTTATAAATAGAGAGACGATTTTTTAAGATTTAAATATATGATATCTATATTAAATGACAATAACCTTACCAATATGTGAAGGCTCTCCCTCCTCCTGTAGCATGAAATCATAAATCTAAATATTTCATTGTATGCAATTGGCGACGACTAGAAAAGTTTTTTGATTCGTTCCCTGGACTAACTCAATGATTAAGATAAAGTAAAATATAGGTATTGTTTAGAATATAAACCCTGTTAGCATATTTACAAAAAAAAAAAAAAAAAGAATAATGAGATTCTATAAAAAAAATTAATCACTTTAAAATTTAATGATAACTAAATAGTTTGTAATGACAAGTTATATGATAAAAATAATAACATGTATATACTATCAATTTATCATTAAAACTTTTGAAAGATTAAATCTCTTTCATGAGCCCTCTAAATAATTCTTGCTAAAAGAAATGGGAGAAAAATATTTGATTAGAAAATTTTGGACAAGAAATAGAAAGAAGCTTTGATTATTTAAATCATGCATACAAGAAAATAAACAATTGAATATAGCTTAAAGCAGAAATAAAATTCAAAAGAATTAAACAAGCTATGGCTTGCTCTGGAAACTTGTATACATGTTTTGGAATTTAATGGGAGGCAGAAAAACTTAGACTTCTATATACATATAGCTGATCTATATAGTACTGAATAATGAAGGACAAGCTTTTACCTAATTCTGTGCTCCATTTATTATAATTTTGCATCGTTCTAGCTGTACCTTGCATTGGTGGTGGGTTTCCAGTTGCATTATATTATAATAATATATATAGTAGTAATAATTTATCCTGCTGCTTTGGACACATGAAGAAAGTATATATGAAGAAAAAAACACCCATCAATGTCTGACACGTCTTCGACATTTAAATTAAATAGGATGTGACACATATTAATTGAATATTTTTTACAAGGACGTACTCTTGGAGCTTTATTGCGTACTCCAGAGTTTCCTGTGCATATCCATGTTTGTATTTGGATCCATATTTCTAGACTTTAAAATGAGCTTAAAACTTTAATAAAAAAGGAAATGTTAGATATTTTAATATTTATATTGCATGATATTAAATATTTAATCAAAATATTCTGAGTACGATGCATTCGTCTATTTAGACTCATTTCAGGTCAGAATTTTTACTTAACCTATTTAGTTATTTCTAACTTTGACAGGAGTTCATATAAGAGTCGTTAGATTGATTGAGCTCGACATTAGAAAATCTATGTTCATTACTCTTGAGGGATTTTTGACTAGTGATAACTTTCTATAATTCCCATTATTTGTGCTACATCCCAACAGTCATAAGAGAGGCCCCGACATCCTTTTATAATTACAATGTTATGTGATTTTAGTTACCCCTATTTCATATCGAAAGCTTTGTGTGGATTTCGGGCCATCTCTAGTATGATTCTGTGCATTGTATAATTCCATATGTTCATTTCATTGCTTTACTGTTTTCATATGTTTATCTCACAGTAAATGTATAGAACTTGGTTGAAGTTTGTATGTATGATGTTGAAACCTGAAGAGAGTCAAGTCAAAGCCTAATATGAACCTTTGTCTGACGCCATTGTTTTTTGTACTATTGCAGTGAGAAAAACTGGGACGAAGGCTAAGCATATGGAGTACTTATCTTCTCTGATGCGTCAACCTCACGACAACACTCACTGACACAAGCCCTTCTCTGAATCAAAGCTACACACATAATATAATATTATATATGTATATATTATATGACACCAACACAAACTTTGGCCATTTTGTATACAAGGGGAGTGTTGTGCAGTTTCTGCAATCTGCTGCTACACACACACACACAGCTCCATTGATACATCACTTTCAATGCGTATTAAGGGGACAGAGAAACTGAGATGGAGACAATATTATTTTTAACGCTAATATCCCTATTTTCACGTAAAAGGGGGTGGGGGTGGGGGGTGGGCCATAAATTTTCCCGAGAAAATGGGCAAGAGATATAATATAGAGCAGCGGGAATATAGCATCTTGCTGCAAATACCAACATTTTCGGCTCAAAATATTATTGGTGAGGGCCCAGCCTAGGGCCTCCCCCTATTTGATAGTGGCATCTGTTTCAACATTATCCAGTTGTTTCTGGGTTTAACACTTTTCTTCTTGCGGAACTGCTTGCTTGTGATGAAACTCCATATGTGTGTGTGTGGATGTGAAGTATAGCTAGTGCTCTGATCTGTGGTTTTACTACATTATTGGACTGAGTTTGTAAGATTGCAGTAAACTTAGAAGAGAAGCAATTCAGTTCAAATAAGTGTATATATATGGACAAACTTGGTGCCATGTGATCTTACCCCTGACATCTTAATTTTACATGCATGTTTGTATTTGGTATTAGTAGTATATATATATTCAATATCTGAGTCAATGGCTTTGTAATTTAGTAGCATAAAAATTCATATGTAAATCTGATATTATGTGTTTGATCTCACATTTAACCTTATGTCATGCTATTAGTGTTTGCTTTTCAATATGTGAGAGATGTGCATCAATGGCCACATATATAACTTTATATCAAGCTGTTAGTGTCTGCTCTTCAGTATGTGAGATGTGAGTCAATAACTTTATAATGTAGTAGTATGAAAATTCTTCAAGAAATAGAATATTTATAGGGTTCAATCTTAATGTAACATTAGGTCAAGCTATTAGTATTTTCTATTTTAATTAGAAAAAAAATGTGAGTGTGACTCAAGTGTAATAGTGTTATAAAATCTTATTGTTTTGAACAGCATTGTTTGGTTTACTACTTAAAAATTATAAAATCTCAGGTGAATATTTGACTTCACTGAGTTTTATTGAATATTAACTACTTGTGTGATTCTTATTAACAGTATTCATATTTCTTCTATACCATCTCTCCTTTCTCATCTATCTTTTATACTATCTCTCATCTCTCTTCTATACCCTCTCTCCTCTCTCATCTCTCATCTCTCCTATATTTAATAATCATACAATTTTTCATAATTTACCTATAATAAAAATACTTCTGAAAATAACTATCCAAATACTCATTTATTCAAAATCACTTATTTTCATAAACTCTTCTCCATAAGCCCTTCTCTAAAAGTTACCCAAAAATCCTTTTTTTCACAAGTTATTTTCTAAAATCTTATATAAACGGGCCCTATATCTAATATTTATGTATAATATAAAATTTATAGGTACCTTTGTTATTTATATAAAATATTCATCATATTGGAAAATATCCCAAATCAGTTTTATTTCATACACTTTAATAGTTATTAAAATTTCTGATTTAAGATTTTGAAAATAAAAATGATGATATGGACATGATGGGTTTAAAAATGTCAAGCAATTTGTTGGATTTTTGTATATCTCTCGTGTCCCCGTCACACTTTAATTATTGGCGTTTGGGTTTTTAGCACGAAATTTCCTTTTTCCTTAAGATAACAATGACATTAATTATGAAGAAAAGATTTTGTTGACTTTTCTCTCATTTGAAAAAAAAAAATCCGTGGACTTTTGTTTATTTTTTGAAAGAGTTTTTTAACTACACTTATCATTATCCGTCATGATTAGATTAGGTCCTAGGTGTAAACTTGACATGTTTGTGTGAGGGATGTGTGTTTAAATCGTAAAATGTAAAAAAAAAAAAAATTATCACCACCACTCAAATGAAAACTTTTAAAAAATTTCAAACTTACAATATACAAACAATTAAAATGACAAATTAATCATGTTCAGCCTTCTGTCATGAAGTTATATCTATAAAGATTAATAAGTAATTGATAGATAATAAGCAGTTAAGTTGTAGATTTGAATGATTTGAGAGGTGGATTGGAATGTAACGAAGATGATGTTGAAATGAAATTCTAAAGAACACTTTGTCGTATTACAAGAATTTTGTAGTCTGATTATAAAGTTGAATGATTCAACATACACACACTTACTTCAAGGAACATATATGTACACTTTCATATGTTACAAACAGACATAGAGGGTCTTTATTAAAAGGTCAATTCATTAACTCAATAATGCCTTGGAAAATTACTACTCACGCACATGAATGATGGACTTGCCTTTATAACTTTTATGCTTTGTTTATCTTAATATTAATAACTCATATATTCTTGGGTTAAGGTCTACTTTTTCCCCTTGAAGTTTTAAGTTAGGAGCAGTGGGTATCTAAAAGTTATTAATAGATTAATATTATCTAAAAAGTTTAAAAAAAGAGAGTAAAATTGCCATAATTGTTAATATTATTAATAGTCAAGGGAAATATTACTCATTTTTAACAATTCTAATACGATTTTGATTAAATTAAATAAAAAATTTTGAATACCTACAACTCATAAACGAGAATTGTCCGAAATAAAATTACACCTTAACCTTGAAACTTTACTCCTTTTTAGCACTTCTACAATTATATTAAAAAAAATACCCATGGCTCCTACACAAAACTTTTTTATATAAAATTACAATTAACCCTATTATATTATAGATCGAAGAGAGTATGTGCCTTCCATTGAATGTTTATGGAGGGATGTAGAACGTGCAATGATCTGGGTAACAGCAGATTATGGAAACCTCAAGGTCTTCGAATCCATTAATTAATCCTCCATTTAAACAATATATTGAAACCATCAATTATTCAAGTTTATTATTCTAACTTCCATACATTTTGCTTTGTTAATTGCACGAGTGGCTTTGAGATAAGTGTTGAGAGATTTTCAATAAAATTCTACTATACGTTTTTAATGGTTACAGAGATTTGTTTCTTGCTTTGACTATTCAAGTTTACGTTGTTAATATACACCTTCATAAAATAAAATTCGTTTAAATAGACTTTTAGATAAAGGCTCATGAAAAAAGATTTTTTACAAGTACTTTTAGATAAACTCTAATAGAGAAGAGATTATGAGGAGGAAAAAAAGTGATTATGAATAAATAAGTATTTAAATAATTATTACCATAATAACTTTTGTTATTGATAAATTACTAAAATATATATGAGATAAAAAAAATAATTACCCATCACTGACTCCATTCAGCTCACGTCCCATCACTTTCAGAGTATAGCGTTCTTCTTCTTCTCTCTTCTTTTTCTTGCGACATTCGGCCTCTGCTCGTCTTCTTCCTCTCCTTTCGACGATCAGTGACAATGATTCCAGAAGCAACAAAACATGACAGCACATCACGACGCCATCATCATCATTGTCTCTCACCTCCATCTTCTCCACCTGAACCAGCGATGGAGAGAACGGTGGCAGCGACGGTGAGCATCACTATCACACCTCAGGTGACGACGGCAAAGCTTCAATGACAGCGACTAAAGCTTTAAGAGATAGTGGTTTCTACTTATTGCAAAAGAATAAAGGCATGATGACGACGAAAGAGAGGGGAGAGAATATAAAAAAATATGGGTAAAATGATTATTGAACAGTCTATAAACTATTTTCTTATTCTATAAGTTATTATCAAGAGTTTATTTAAAATCATGGTTTAGTTTATAAATTATTTTATATAAATATAATTATTTATTTTAAATTTTTTTAAAACTAAAGTTTAGACAAAAAAACGCTTTTAAAATCTTAGTTTGATTAGAAACCAAACATACACACGATTTGATTTTGGAAAGAGCACACACATTTTTTATCATTTCAATTGGAATAATTTGATTTTGGAAAGAGCGCACACATTTTTTATCATTTCAATTGGAATAATTTGATTTTGGAAAGAGCACACACATTTTTTTTGTCATTTCAATTCGAATAATTTTTTGATTCATAACATTTGGTCTTTGTTATTGTTCTGTTGGTTTTATTCTCCCTTATTTGAGGAATGAAAGTTCATATCTTTTCAGCCAAAAAAACATTTCAAACTTGATAGTTTTTTTTTTCCAGATAAACTTTCGTCAACACGATCACATTTCCACTTTGGGATTAGAGTAATGAACAAAAGTTTTGTACCGACAAGAAAGGGGAATTGAATTTTACTAAATTTAATAAGTCAAGAGAGATCTATCGTGCTTCAATTCCCAAAGCTTCATTGACCAGCAGTTCATGCAAGATAAATAGCCTCTGATTATTTTGATTTATCTTTTTATTTGTTTTCTTTTAATTTTGCAAAAAGAAATAATTTGGCCAATTAATTTTATTCAAATCAAATGAAATGACTTATATTATAGATAAGAGGAAATATCATTCAAACATTGATTACTATATGTCATACAAATATATGAATATCACGTTTTTATACACATATGATATATCACATTTACTTGCTTGTATAAAATCATTTCTGGCCAAAACAATTCAAATCCATTCTTGTTAGTCTCTTTTAATTTGTCATAAACAAAGCAATATGCATGCTCCAAAAAAATTACAAATAGTGATGCAAATTCTCAGAAATTGAATTATATATCTTTTAATGAATCAAATTATCTTTAATTACCTGATTTTATAAAATGTTTTTTTGAGGTACCGCAATTAGTTGGCAACTCTTTTTTTAATTAAGAAAAGAAGTGAGAGAATGAGAAGTCAGAACACAAACGCCACGTTGAAAAGTGCAGGAAAATAGCAAAAGGCGTAAAAATTATAAAATAAAATAAAACAAAGAAAATGGTAAAAGAAGCAACTTGCCGGAAATCTCGGATTTGATCCGATTATTAAATTCTTAAATAAGTACATCTGTTTCTCAGTGAGATTTTTTTTTTTTTTGTAGAGTCCATGAGATAAGATAGACGTATCACATTTGATCAATATCCAATGTAATTGGGATAATCCTACGTTATGTATTGACTATTTGGTAAGAAGGATTTGAAAGAAAAGTGAGATAATGGAAATTTTTAAATTAAATTTAAAATATATTAAAAAATAGAATTATAAAATTTTAATAAAAAAAATGAAGATGTAAGATAAAAAGAGTGTGAAAAATGAATTAAAATCTTTTAACTCTTTAGTTCTCTAATTTTTTTAAATTCAATATAGACAAATTTTCCTTCCCTCCAAATTCCTTCTTCTAAGAAGCCCTATGTTTCATTTGGATAGAGAGAGGATACTATTGGAAACAACTTACAAAAATTAACATTTTAAAGGTTTTTCATCTTAATATTCTCTCTCCTTGACCAAATGTTAATATTTTGACGTGTTATATTAAAAATCAAACATGTTTGGATTTGGATATTGCCTCTGTTGATGTGGGGTCAAGAATATGTGGTTGGTTTAAATATAATGTGAAAATATAATAGATGGAAAAGGAATTGAGAAGAATTTGTTTTCCACCGTCGAATGTGGGTGTATGTGTTTGTTTAAGTTTACGATTTAAAGTGTTAATTGAGTTTTACCTAAGATCATGCCTATTAAAAGCAAATTCAAAACCCCACGTATATGTTATATATGAAAAGTTGTCAACGTTTCTTCTCCCTCCCAAAGCCACTTTCTTTCCCTTTCATGGCTCCATCACTTTGCAATTTGTCCTGCACGCGTCCAAACAGTGTTTTTGCCGACTCTTTTCCCTGTCTTCCATCCCTCTCCCTTTCATTCCGGCTCCACGTGTCCCTTTCTACCAATCACTCTTTCCATCATCGAGGGTTAAAAGTTATCAAGTGCATGTTTGGGATAAAATATAAGATAAAAAAACTTAATTAAAAATTCCAACCTCACTTATCTTATTTTTTTTATATTGAATTCATAAAATTTTTTCTTCCACTCCAAATCTATTATACTAAACAATTTATAAGAGGATATTTTATAAAATTAAGAAATAAATGATCCTATTTATTTTTTATGTTGATAATACATTTTTATTTTTTATCCTTTGGTATGAAAAATGAATGATGCTATTTATAGGTCATGTTTTAATTAAATATTAGTCCTATATTAATAATATTATATATAAGTGATGATGATATATTGATTACTGATCTATGGTCACCGAATTCCATTGGCTGTCGCTTCTATATTACGTACGAGTTGAGAGATATTAGAATGAAACGACAACGGCCTTGTCATTTTCTTGTTTCTACGTATACGGGGGTTCGTTTCAGTACACCTCTTTATCCATGGCTCTCTGACCACGATGTTTCATGAAAATAGAAATTATTATGTACATGATGTGCTTTTAAAAACGACACTTCGTTTCAATATTTGGCTGCTCTCCTAATGCAGACATCTCCTAATCCATCTTGTTTATATATTCAATTTCGGGGAATATATGCATACATTTTACATTAATTTTGTGTTCCTATTACGCTAGCCCGCATTGACGCTCTCTGATCAATATTGAATATATATACATATAATAAATGCATTATTATAAAATATATAATATTAATATAATGTAATAAATAAGACTGTTATTTATATCATGTGAAGAAGCAAGCAAAATTTTTTTACTTAATTTCTAATTTTGACTTAAGTCAGTCAATATAATTTTTATATTTTATAAAATTTAAGAAATAAAATTTTAAATTATTAAAGTTATAGCAGCCAAGTTATAACAATTAAATTTTAACTAACTAATTATAAAGAATAAAATACACTGAATAAATTAAGTATTGTGTTATAATCTAATCAAGTTTAGAAAATGTAAGACTAAGAGATTTTTTTATTGAAGTTAAAATCTTTATATATTATAAATTAAAAAATAAAAAAAAGTATATAGTAGCATTTATGAATCATACATAGGTTAGATGATGAAACTCCGTACGATCTGGAAACAATATATAGGTCTGAACACACGTGCAAGGAATTGTTCAGTTAAAAGTGCAAAGCATAGATTTATTTATATAAAACCTCAAACTAGATTAACTACATGCTTAGGAAGATGCAGTTCTGACTAATTGTCCTAAGCGACCCTTGGCCTTGGGGGTATCTACAACCTGGTTTACAGAAGCAGGTAGCAGCTACTAAGCTCGTGATTTTAGAATTCATCGAAACTAAACTGCTCCAAAACCTATAAACTATATATATATATATATATATATATATATATATGATATGCCGTTGACTGAGTTTAAGCCTGAAAGAGAAGAATGGTGGAATTAAATTAAATTAACAATATGTGCGCAAATGTAAGGAACACTAAACCCGTTGATCCAAGCAAATGCCGGACTATTAATTTCTATATAGTTTCATGACACATCTAAATAGATTAGGAAGAATGATTTAATATCCTCCATTTGGTTTAAAATACAGAGCGCATTCTAAAAAAAAAGTCTCGATCTATAAAATAAGCTGCTTAGAGAATTACCCCTAATTACTATTTTTAAAATTTACCCTCTTCTTGATTATAGAAGGAGGAGAGATGTGAGAAATAATATACATTTTTAATAGGGATAAAATTGATTTTTTTTTAATTGTGCTGAGATAATTGAAAATAACTTATATTTTAAAATGAATAGAATAAAATAATATTTTTTTCACAAATTTTCTAGTCAAAATAGATACACTATATATATACTCCATATTATACGAGGAGATTAATATATGAATATCAACCTAAGTTACATTTTGTTTTGAAAGTATTAGATGTTTTAGAACAGAATCGCACCCGAGAAACACAAGATGAAATGAGAAACATAAGTTACGATACTAGTTTGTCCGATTGTGTATATACCACCAAGTCATGACTAAAAGGCTCGCATTTAATTTGTGGTTAATTAAATCCCATCTAATATTTTTTTTAATAATATCAATATCCATATTTTAAAATATTTTTTATAAGCATCTTAAACTTAAGACACTAAATATTAATAAAAAAATATTTTAAAATATTAGATTAATCATAAATTAATTTAAAATATTAAATATAATTTTAAAAAAAATATTTTAGAGTGCTAACACATTAACACATTATGTTGATTGGTTAGCCCTCCATTTTTGTTGTTCCAACAATTCTCTTGCTTTTGGGGAGACAAGCTGCTAGTCTAATCTCTGACTCTGCCCTCCTCTTTTACTTTGCCCCTCTCTTTTCTTTCCCCTTCTTGGTTTTCGGTTTTCCCTTCTTCGGTAATCTCTTTTCCTCCCTCCCTCTCTCTCTCTCTCTCTCTCTCACTCTCACTGTCACACACACTTCTCACACGCGATATTTATATGTGATTCTTATATATAATATATATATATATATATATTATATAAGACTAAAGACCATTCATTCATCACCACAACTGGTTTCAGCAATCATCTTCTTATTCATAATCATGACAGATCCTCACTCTAATTTCTTCTCCAAGTGCTTCAACTTCATCCCCCTCCATCCTCACTTCTACTCTTCCAATTCCTACAGCAGTTTCTCCATTCAATTCCAACCTCCTCCTTCTCTTCCTCCACCTCCTCCTCCTTCTTCTTCCCCAAGAGAAGCCCTTCCTCTGCTGAACAATCTCAGTCTCCTCACAAACCAGACCAACAAGCAAAGAACTACTGATCATCAACAACCCTCAACCAATAAGGAACAACCATTAATTTTTCAAGCCAAAGAAGCAGCTGCAGAGACTGGTAGTGATGAAACTGTGACTGTTGCTCTACGCATAGGACTTCCTTCCATGACTGCTACTAATAATACTACTAGCAGGAGCAGTAGTAATACTCAGATTAATTCAAACTCCTACTCCTCCATTGAAACGACGACCATGGAGAAAGATGAAGTTGGTGGTGGTGGTGTCGTTTCGGGACACTACTCTTTTGATCCCTTGAACAAAGGCCAGTACTGGATCCCAACTCCTTCTCAGATTCTCATCGGCCCTACTCAGTTCTCTTGCCCCGTCTGCTCCAAAACCTTCAACAGATACAATAATCTTCAGGTACTCTCCTGCTCCAGCCACTTTGTTTTCAATTCTTCTGATTATTATTTGTTCTACTGTTCTCGATACTGTGATTGGAACTATAATTGTACTTTCTGCCGTATTTTTCCTCACTTATTCACACATCTCCTTTACGACTTTACAGTCACAACCAGAGAGTTATGTTCTAACTGCTATGAAAATACCCTTTTTTTTTACTTATTTTAAATACTAGTTTGCATGTGTTAATTGTTTGGTTCTCTTCCTCTCCTCGTTCATATATATCTAAACGTCACTATATTGTTTGTTACTAGGATTGGGTTTCATGAAAAGGGTTAGAGTAATTGTTTGAAATGTTTCTTCTGTTTTAAGATGACCTTGAAAACTGTGCGATATATGGCGAAGAGAAACAGATTAGTAATTACTAATTAATGTGATAATATATATAGTGCTTGTTTGTTTTGTTTGAGATGTTTGTTCAAGCGTTTGTCTTTGAGCTCGATCACTGAATTGAATCTGAGTTGTTGTCTCTCTGCAAAAGGCAGAAGTACAGCTGCGTCTATATGTATGTACAGTGTCGATGATTTTCAAAGGCATGTTGTGTCTGTAAAAGTGATGAATTCATTATTCTTGAAGCCTACGACTCTCATCAGAGAGTCCAGATCTAGAATACAGCAAAACCTGTTTGGTTTCTGAACTAGCTATATAATCAAACTTTTTTTCAAAACTCCGTACGGTCACTTCAAGTTATCGGTATAAGCGTATCATGTGAACGTGTGCGTAAACATTGATAAATATGGAGTATTCACTCATTTACCCAAAAAGAAAAAACAAAATCATTTGTGTGTTAAGAAATATTTAAAAAAAAACTAATGAATATAGAAGAACCAATATATCAATATGTGTGTTTATGTAACATAATTTATAACAAGTCAAGTTATTCTTAAGTATTATACTTAGCACTCTTATATCTCATTTTCTTGCTCTACATATATATAACATTATTGGTTGGATTATAGTTCCTCAATCATTCTAAGCCCGTGTGAATAGATGCTTAAATTTGTAGTTATTAATCATTCTCTTAATTATTGAGCTAGTAAGTGTATAATATGGATTTAGAGATAGAAAATTAATTAGAACCTAAGCGACTGAAAATAGAGAAAGTAAACTGTAGATATATTTTATTGGAAAAATTCTTAAAAAATCTTTCATTACAAAATTTATTATCTAAAGGCTCTTAAGAATTCAAAACTTTAAATAGATATAGGTTCTCAAACAAATTTTTTCAAGTATCTTTAAGTAGTAAATTTTGTAAAGAGGAATTTTTTTAGCAATTGTTACTTTTTTCTCCACTTATTAGGATTATTACTGCAAAACATCGCAACAACTTCGAAAACATGTTAGAAACACAAACACACACATATACGACTCAATCTTCTATATATCTGCGTATTCGGGTTGATTATAACACAAAGTTATGCAGATGCATATGTGGGGGCATGGATCTCAGTACAGAAAGGGACCAGATTCTCTAAGAGGAACACAACCTACGGCAATGCTAAGGCTTCCATGTTTCTGTTGTGCACCAAACTGCAAGCACAACATAGACCATCCAAGGGCAAGGCCTCTGAAGGATTTCAGAACCCTGCAAACTCATTACAAGAGGAAGCACGGCACAAAACCCTACCTGTGCAGAAAATGCAGTAAAGCTTTCGCTGTTAAAGGTGACTGGAGAACCCACGAGAAGAACTGTGGCACAATCTGGTATTGCCTTTGTGGTTCTGACTTCAAACACAAGAGATCTCTCAAAGACCACATTAGGGCTTTTGGCCATGGCCATGGCGGAGCTTTTCCTTCTGGTCTTAATGATAATTGCAGCTTGCACGAAGAAGATGAAGCAAATTCTGAGATCGAACATGATGGCGATGATATCTCAGTGTGAAGATAATAAAACATGTTTGCTATATATATATATATATATTAAGATCTCCTGAGTTTGAGTTTTGTGAATACAAAACTGTTAGGAGAAGAATTTTAGACTTGTGTGATTGGACTCAACTCAGACTTGAATTAGTTGGAATTCAGTGTGACTTCTGGAAATAGGATAATTTATATATATAAATTACTCTTCGATATTAATTATTGTTGTCTTTCTATGTTGTGATACTGCTAGTGTACCTAGTTTAGTTTCTTCTGCTTAAATATGATGGTTTTTCAGGAATCTGTTAATAGTTTGTGATATTACTTTTTAGTTTCTATGTTATGATATTGAATGTAACCGGGATTAATTTTTCCCCATGTATATATGTAGAATGTATGATCTTGCTTAATTACAAAAATATTTTATTTCTTTCTTTCAAATTAAAATATTTATGAGCTTGCTTAATTACAAAAAATGACATGATTTCGAAGGGTTGAAGACAGTTGTAATGTGTTCTCTCAGCATAATCAGATTCTTAGCTATAAATTGTATATTAACTAATTAATAATCTAATATGTAGTTTACGTCATTTTTGTGATATTATATTTTAGGGTATTAATGTGTTATATTTTCAAACTTAAGAGTATTACAATTACAACTAGAGTATAGTTTATGGTGTATATATGTGTGTGTGTGTGTGGGAGAGGGTATATATATATATATAGTCAAGTGAAATATAGGGTCAGAAAGTCCCACCAAGGAAATTATTAATTCAAAGCCACCTAAGACTAATTAACCTTGACTTCTTTTTTGTCTCCGCTCCCTAATTGGTTCCTTCATTTTTCTTGATGCATGATGTAACGCTGCAATTCTC
This sequence comes from Leucaena leucocephala, assembly GCA_037074615.1. Classification (NCBI taxonomy): domain Eukaryota; kingdom Viridiplantae; phylum Streptophyta; class Magnoliopsida; order Fabales; family Fabaceae; genus Leucaena; species Leucaena leucocephala. The sequence goes on from CM073525.1 coordinate 3,437,090, forward strand.
TGTGTAATCTTGCTATACACATTAACTTTGATATACTTCTTCTGATCCAATATGTATGAACTAAATAACCACCCATTTACATACTCCTGAGGTGATTAACATATAGGAGTTGGGGGGTATTTTAGTCTTAAACAGAAAGACCATACTCTTGAGATCCTAAATGTTGGGAAAAAGCTCACAGCTAGTAGCACTTTTATTAAAAAAAATCTTTGGCTGGTTTTTTTTTCCAGTGTAAGGGGAAACCCCACACCGTTTATCTAGCGTCTTTACTGGACTAAGGCTTTTTTTTAACATGGGGTCAAATATCTAAATAATTGATTAATTCGAGTTTGAAAAGTAAGTGTATGTTATTTAACGGATTATTTTTTTTACCAATAAATGCATTTTTTTCTATTCAAATTTATATTCTTCTTCTTTACTCGGAGACCACTCTAGTTGGTTGTTATTTACTATCCTTTATATTCTTGATTTTCATTTATATGATATTTTGGGGATTGGAAAAACTTGATTTTGGTCCAAATGGTAAGTAATTCGGTATTATTTAAACTAAATTTTGAGTTTAAACCTTTGTGTATACAGAAAATTTCTATTAAGAGATTTATCCACCATAGCAAGGTGCATGATATGGGTTAGATCTAGATATAATCGAGATAAAATTATAGTAAATCAGGTGGGCAAAAAAAAAACAAAAAAGATATTTGAACATTTGTTATTTAGATTATAAGTGGGCTCAGCAAAGGTCTGATACACTAGATGGGCCGAGAGGCCCAAATAGCTTGTCCTTAATTATACTTGAACAGGTTTTTTTCCATAGACAATTATCTCTATGTTAGTTGTTTGTTTTTAACTTGTACAAACAATTAACGGGATTGATTCGAGTGGTAAATGATTTGGTATCGCTTAAGCAAAGTCTTGAGTTCGAGTCTTGGCGTATGCAGAAAATTTTCGTTGGGAGACTCACCCACCATAGCCAGGTGCGCGACGCGGGTCGGATCCAGATATAGTCGGGGCAAAGCTCCGGTGAACCGGGTGGGAAAAAAAAAACTTGTACAAACAAAATTTTTTTTTTTAAAAAGAATGAAAATTAAAACCCCTAACCTAATCCCTATATTAGGTGTTTCTTCTTCGTTCAAAAATTTGGAAGTTATATAATTTTTGTCTGTTTCAAATTTTATGTGATGCTTAATAGAAATAACTCCATATCATTTATAGTTTTTAAAAAATTATACTTTTTTTATATCTAGACTTCACTTAAAAATGTAGAAAAAATTTAAGGAAATGGAAAAGTAAGTTGAAAAGATATATACATTTTATATTAACATATTTTATTTTAACATTAATTATTACGTCTTCAGAGTTTTTACTTGAATGGATCAAATATAAAAATATATATTATATACTATCTAAAAAAGAAAGATATATTCTGTTATAAAAAAATAAAAATAGTATCTAAATATATTCTGTTATAATATTTTTAATTTAGTACAATATTATTTATAAGCTTTTTAATTTAGTATATTTTTATCTATAATATTATTTTTTAAATACTAAAAATTATATTAAATTAAAAAAATTATACTATAAATAAAATTAATATATTAATTATTTTTTAAAAAATAAAATTACAATGTTAAATACTATTTTATTTTTACAAAAAGTAAAAAAGATATTCCAGTCACCAAGGTAGATAACCATCGATCCATAATGCATCAGGGGAAAAGATTTTCTAGTCAACATCAAATCGCATTAACTGAGGAGTACGTGATAGACACCAAACTCAGTTTTTATATAATTAATAATTAATTACTTGATATTTATTAATAATCAGTAATAATGATCAAATTAATACATGTTGTTTTGGCCAAAATAAATATAGCATATCTGTATTGATTTTTTAATGGAATTTGCATTAAATTTTGAAAAAATTGCTGAAAATCCCGATTTTAACAATTTACTACCGAAAAAATATAAATTCTTAAACTCATTGTGGGCAATTCTTGTATGTTATAAACTTCATATATTTACTTTTATATAAATATTTTATATCCTATTTTTAAAATATTATATGTGCAATTTATTTTCATACAAGTAAAGGAAGATATTTATATTTAGTTAAAAAGTTATTGCACACGGTTGAAGTAGAAGAGTGGCATATAAAAATATAAGATATAAGATTATTTATAATATATTTAATTTTTAAAAAATATTATTTTATTATTATTATAGTATAGTAATGATATTAATAAATTTATAGTTAAATAGTTTAATTTTAAAATAAATACTATTTCTTACCGTGATTTCACAAAAGGTCATGGGTGGTTGAGTAGTTGGAGATGGAGAAGTTAAACACGAGGTTTCCGGTTTGAAATTACGATACTACCCCCTGTTTGCTTTTTCTCTGTGGACACCGTACGCTCTCCTCATTTCCTCTGCAAATTCTCAGCGGCAGCAGATGAAGGGAGACGGTTAGAGAACGGCGAGGGAGAGGATTGCACACAATCGTTACCGTGTTTCCTTCATTTTTGCCGTCTGTGTTGTCGCGTGGGAGACATCTCCATCAATCACAGGATTAGTATCTATTAAGGGGCAGAGAAGTGTCTGAGGCGAGGCTCAGTGGGGAAGCAGGAGAAGGGGCGAGAGGTTGAGAGTGTTGCCATCGACGGTAGAGCGACGATTTTCTTTCAGTCAGGAAGCGAGGAAGTGTAGGAAGAAGGCAGAGCAAAGAAAGAAAAACAAATTTGGGAAGAGGGATCTGCGACAGGGCTGTGAGTGAGACAGCGAGCGAGACAGAGGAAGCAGAGGAATTAGGCGGTGAAGCTTCATGTAGCGGGGCTGCTGATAGGTTTGGACGCCATTCTCTATGCTCGAGTCACTGCCGCTGTTGCCATGGTGCTGTTATCACATTGTTCTGTAACACTGTAGCAAGTCCATTTCCTGACAGTGTTGATGTTGGCTTCTTCGTCATCTCTGTTGGCGAGTTTTGGCGTCAGAATTCATTGGAGGTGAGCCTCTTCTGTCTTTCCCTATTCTCACCATTATCGGGGAAATTGATTTTTATCGTAGTGTGGTACTGCAATTGTTCTTTTGTTCTGTTTCTGTTTTTGCTGGGCAGTATTGTTTCTACTTTGGGTATAAGCATTGTGCTGCTGCTATGCTACAAAACTTTAGGCTCTTTGTTTTGATGGGCTATGTTACTGCCAATGTTTCTGAGTGATTGCGAGCGCTGCTGTTTCAATGTATATATGTATGTTTAGTGCTGGTTTTGGGATGGATACTTGTGGATATAGGCCGTGTATGCGTGGCAATACGTTGTATGATCCCTGCAATTTTGGTTGAATTGAACAGAGCATACTATACATATATGTATATCTATGCATTGAGTGCACTGTAGTTATTTTAAAAAGGGGAGAAGGAAAGAGCAGAGGCTGGCGTCGTATGGGTTTATGGTTGCAAACAGAGGATTGTGTGGTTGATAGCATTATGTATGTGCAGGTGCTATTTTGAAGAATATGGGTCGGTATATATGTATATAAATACATTTGGGTTAGCGTATGATGAATTCCTGAATAAAGCTTGCTGTGTTTTGTGTTGAGAGACTTGGGAATCTATCTCGTAATGATGAATTAATGTTTGAATGTTGGAATAATGATTTTGATGTTAGATACATGTAATTATGTGTGATGCTTGCATTGTTAAGTTTTGGCAAAAGGATTAATAAAAGTTAAAGCTTTGAGTGCACTGAAAGTATTTTAATAAGAAACAAGTGCTGGAGTTGTTTAGCCATGATCAAAGCCTTTGGGGGCATGTGAAGGCCAATTGTCTAAAGATTGAAACTGAAAGTGAGTAGTGAGTTCACTGTTTTGTAAATGAAAATGTAAGATTGGTAAAACAACGATTGTATAATGGATTAAATGGAGTGGTGTCTAAGCGTGGTGGTTCTGTTCGGTGGTTCTGTGGTTCGGAAACCCTTACTATGTTCTGTTTGATTCTCTAAATGAAGAGTTTCTTTAGCATGGATAATTGCTTAATTGTTGTTCCTATTGGTATTGAAGCTATACGGAATCTAAGTTCTCTGAAGAATACTTTGAATTTGGTTCAATTTAGAATATGGAATTCCATATTATAGATTGTTAGCGTGTAATGAAAGGGAATATTAGGTTAAAGATGATTTATTTATATCACAATGTTCTTTAGAATGTTAATATATCGTTTTGGAATATCAGGGATTTGAGACGTAATTATAATCGAAAGTGATTGGTTGAAACGGGTAAAAGTTTTGGAGCGTAACAGGTGAGTGAATAACGTTCCCTAAAATTTATATTTTTAAATATTTTATCATTTCAAATATAAATTTTAAAAAGTAAATTTTACAAAAGTATAGTTTAAATCGTTAGAAAAGATTTTTTCCCGATTGGTTTACAAAGGAATTACGACTATGTATGAAAATGAATGAATAAATTTTCTTGAAAAGAATTTGGCAAAAGTTGTATTGAACTGATGTTATTCATAAAATATATTCTTATGCGAATTTTATATGTTTTCACAATAACTTGATTTTAAATGTACATGTTGGGGTTTTTGAAGTTCAAAGTGGTTTTTACCAATGGTTATGGCATTGAAATGATTGGGATTATTTTATGTAAAATAAACCCCACGCATGATGGAAACGTTTTAGGATAGAATACAGAACGCTGGTTATTAACAACAGTATTGTTAGTCCTTGGTGCACCTTGGTTACTTGAGCTCGATGGATATACGTGGGTTTCATACTCACGACAGATATACGTGTGTTTCATACTCGGGACGGATATACGTGTGTTTCATACTCGTGATGGATATACATGGGTCTTATACTTGCGACGGATATACGTGGGTTTCGTACTCGCAACAGATATACATGGGTCTCGTACTCGCGACGGATTGTGGCCTCGAGCCACCAGATTATTACGTGGATCTCGTACTCGCGACGGCTAGTAACTTTGAGCTGTTAGATTGGTTATTTACCCTCGTGGACTATGTGTTTATGTCTGTTTTTGTTCTGTTGAAGTTCTACAGAAAGATTATGGTTTTGAAAAGATTATTTTTCAAAGATTTATTGGAAATGTTTATTTCAGATTGATTTGAAATTGTTATTTTATATTGTTATTTTTCCTGAAGTACAAATGTTTACGGAAATATTTGCATCAAATTTAGAGATATTATGAAATATATTTTCAGCATAATTATGCATTATTGATTTTCGTATTTTTAATCATGTTTTTTGGACATTATTCACGAGTAGATTATTTAGCTTAAGATAGTACAGGTGACCCTAATCCTCCCGCTGAGCAGTAAAGAGCCTCGCTACCGATCTGAAGTGTCGTATTTAACAAATATTACCTTTGATGTAATTACTTTTCACAAGAACTTAAAATATTTTAAAAATTGTCAAAGCTCCACATAGACATTAGAAAAGAGTATGTTTATTTTGAAAAATGTTATGGAATATTCGAATGTTTTAGTTAAGGTGTTAGACTTTCAGAATATGAGATTATTCATATTTTGTGCCAGTTAAGGTCCAAATTTTAGGACGTGATAAGTATTTGAGGAGATATCTTAATTATTAAATGTTTAAGTTTAGACTTGAGAATAATAGATAGCATATCCTACCTGATGTTAATATTATCTATAAAAAATAAAAATTTTACTCTACTTTTAGATTGTAGATGAGTCTAATCCTTTTATAAAAAAAATTTATATAAAAAAATAAAGAAGAGTTACATATTTTGTAATACCTAGATATTTAAATAAATTTTAAATTTAAGGTACATTTATATTAAAGCTTTTAACCTAAATTATATTTTAAAAAAATTAATCAAATAATCTTATATATCCATAAATATTTTTAAATTAAATTGTAATTTTAAATAAATTTTTAATAATAAATTTTAGATAGAAAAATAATTTATACGAATCAAAAGAATATTTTTTTTTACACTTTTCTCTTCCCTCTCATGTCTCTCACTACAGTGGTTGTCTACCATTGAAGAAAGCTGGAGTCCTCAGACGCTATGCTTGATCGAAAAAAAGGATCAAATCGCCGGCCGTGCTTTTCCTCCTCCATAGCTGTGCTCTTCACTCACCATATCTTGGGAATAGTGCTCTTCTTGGGTCACTTGTTGGCTTCTTCATATCTCACGGTAGAGATGATGAACTAATAATCAACACCAAATGTGAGTAATAATTAATAATAAATAAATTAAATTATTATTTATTTATTTAATTATTATTTTAATAATAACTATTTAAATATTTATTTATTAATATATAAAATTAATTTTAAATTAATTTTTCTCTATAAATATTTTTCACAAACTAATCTAAAGTCTAAACGCATCCAATAAATATTTTAGATATTTCAGCAATTTTTTCTTTTTTAAAAAAATGGAATCCTTAACTATTTTTTTCCTCAAAGAGGGCGTAGTCTTCCAGAGGAAATCGCACGGTGGGATCACTTCGGTAATTCAATCGGACCGTAGTGTTAAAAGCTTGGGAGTGCTCGTATTTGCATGGGATCCTAACCGCAGAAAACCCTCGGGCGCTATCTTTCACATGGGGCATGCTTTAGTTCTTGCTTAGGTTAGGGCGTTTGGCTTTTAATCTGCGAAATTATCGCCATGTCTAATAGGTAAGAGGTTTTGATTAGTTTATTTTTTGTTCCTGTCTTATTTGGTCCAAATTCTGTATATCATTGTACGTTAATCGATTAATCCTTCATTTTTTTCTGGGGAATGGGGTTTCAAATGTTTCTACTTTTGTCGCTGTTGGTGTATTTTCTTTTGACTGGGTGATCTTCCTTCGTTCATTGAGTATTTGCTGTTTATTTTGCTTGCTGGTCATTGCTTGGTTTGTAGGATGATTTAGGCTGTTGATATCTGTGGAATGAATATGGATTGGGGATATTTGGCGGGGCAATGTTCTCCGAATACTTGACGGAGGATAGATCCCCATCGACACGTTTCTTGCAATTAATTGATCGTTTTTTCTTTCCCTTTATTTCATTGTACTTGTTAAAAGAATAGAAGTCTGTTGAGGGATTATTGTTGGTTAACATATGACCGCATTATTTGGCATGATGTTGCTGTAACTTTATGTTCCTACCGTTGGTTGAAACTATACAATTTATACTATGTCAGAATGTTCAGCAAGTTCAAAACTGTTAGATTTAATTTGTTTGATATATTGTCATTGTGTTTTGTATATCTTTCCATTGGTATTTCCAGACTTCTCTTTGATTATTCGTTCCTGTAATTTATATATTCTAATTCTTTATTTTATTCCTCATAGGATTTGTAAGTTCTATGCCCGTGGAAAATGTTACAGAGGGGAGCAATGTGATTATTCTCATGATGAACAGGACACTCCAGTTGATGTAATTTACTGCCTTGCTGGTTTCCTCTAAAGAACAGATTCTGACATGGATGAGACATAATAAAATAAAACAGTGTCTTGGTACAATTTTAATTTGTTATGAATCATATTTGATATTTGTCAAACATGCATCTGATATGATATGGTTTCATTTTGAAATATTAGTACTCCATCATTCACACAATGTACATCCCATGAAAAACTCATTTGTATGTGTTTCTCACTTTTCCTATTTGCCAAAAGCAGATTTGCACACTCTATCAGAAGGGATACTGCTCTCATGGTCGTCAATGTAGATATAAACATGTCAAAGCTTCTCAGGCAAGTTCTGCATCTCCATCATCTTCAGAAAATGGTCGTCAATCTCTGTCTTCAAAGTCTGTCATAGATCATACAACTGGAGGAAAATCAAGGTGGATCCCCAAGAATACAAATTCTGCAAGCATCGGTCATCTTAAGCATCTGAATTCTCCAAAGAATGGTGATGTTGGTGAATCTAGTAGTGCTATACCTTCAAAGCGTATCCTTTGCACATATGCTGCAGCCATCTGTCCCTTAGGAAAAAAATGCTTGCGGATTCATGGAGACCAGTGTCTGTATTGTAGAAAGTACTGCTTGCATCCTTCTGACCAGAGGGAGAGAGAGAATCATTTGAATTCTTGTGAGAAAAAGGAAAAATACAATCAGGCATTAAAAGATAGTCAAGAAATAGAGTGCAATATTTGCTTGGAGCGTGTTCTTTCAAAGCCTAAAGCCTCTGAATGTAAGTTTGGGATGCTTCCTGAATGCGACCATGCTTTCTGTTTATCCTGTATCAGGAATCGGCGGAACAGTGCCTCAAACTCTGAAATGGACATCTTTAAAATTTCTAATAATAATACAGTGAGGACTTGCCCTGTGTGTCTCAAGGTATCACATTTTGTTATTCCAAGTCCTATATGGTACTCCACAAAGGAAAAAAAGCAGGAAATTATCGATAACTACAAGGCCAATTGCAAGTAATTTCTTCCCACTTATCATTTTTAGACATTATTTTTAAACTTATTAACTGCTTAATTTCAGTTTCTATTTAGTTGTGGTTAACTAATGGTGATTTCTTGTCCAAAAACTTCCCTAATCTTGGCTGCTTTATGCCTTTTCCACCCTCTCTTTCCATCTTTTTCATACGCATGCTTTCTTCTTACCATGCATTGGATATGTTTTTGTATTTAAATATAGTTCTGGGCACAATATATTAGGTTATCTAGGGAACAATCTGATTATGTGGAATGTAAGGTAAACTCAACAACATATCATTACAAGCTAGGATGCTTTATTAAATGTAATCTTGTCTTGGTCAGGTTAATTGATTGCAAGCATTATGACTCTGGAAATGGGAACTGTCCATTTGGAGCTAGGTGTTTCTACAAGGTAATAGAGTTATCATCTCTTGTTTCCATGCAAGGTTGATTGTCATGATTGCTGACAAATGTATGGAGCACCCTTCTTTGGACAATTTTTGAACACACCCCCTACCCCCCACAAAAAAAAAAAAACCCAAAGAAAAAAAAAATCCTCAATAAAATGAGCTAGTGTTTCCAATCTGATTGTTACTATAAAAAAACCTGTGTGTGGGATTTATCTCTATTGTTTGTAAACTTTTGAATCATGAGTTCATATCATATGTGTTAGCATTTAGCAATACCCATCTGAATCAGAGACTGCGGTTTTGTCCATTATCGTTTTCAATTTTGTTTCCTGTCTCAGTCATCCCCCCACCCCCACATATTCTTCGGTAATCATTTGTTTATATTATATGATTGGCAATTCTTAATGTTCTTTATTCCTGTGAGATGTTAAAATATTTATCAATAGATCATGAATTTTTTTTAAAAAAATAAATAAAGACCCCATGGCTGTAGTCAAGACTTTCAAACTAAATTCTACTGTTTCATCTCAGTAAGGAATCACCCATAATAAAGAGTTGCATTGCTTATATTTTTGTCTTCTGAGTTTGTCTTCATGTCTATAGTCTTTTTTAGTTGTTAATAAGAATTGTTGTGGTACCTGTAATTCTTTTGATGGTTGGTCTTGTAGCATACTGTGAAGCCAGGCTCAGTGATGGGGAGACATGGTAGGCCACCACCTCCTCGCCGCCCGAGAGCACAAAACAATATGGATATGTATGGAATGATAGATATGTTCAGTGAATTTGATTCACATATTGGTGGATTACTTAACAGCTTCAGGGAATTTGATTTACAAATCGGTGGATTCCCTGATAGAATAGATAGTTTTTGGAGGCGATGATCCCTTCCGTTTAATGCATGACATCTATATATCATTTTGGAAAATCTCAGTTGTAACTGAAAGTTCTTGGCTCTTACACTTTTATTAAGATGTCTGTAATTTGTTGGGATCCTTTGCCAGTTTGTATATTTTGCTAGTCGCATGCTTTTCGAAGCATGTTACTTGTCAGCCTATTTTCACAGGTTGAGAGTTCATATGGCAATGTTTATTTAAACCTCTAAGTCCCGAGGTGTGTTTGGCATGAGAATTTTTAATTTATCGTGTAGATTTTGTTATTCAATGAATGTAAAATTGGCATGAGATATGATATGATTATATTTGGATCGAAGCTGAAATTTTTTTGATTACTCACCCCTGTTCATCAGAATTTTATCTTGATTATATTTAGATCCGATTTGTGTCGGGCATTTGGCTATGGTGGGTAAGTCTTTAGATGGGGATTTTCTGTCTACGTTAATACTCGAATTTGAGACCTCATTTAAGTGATAGTTTCACTTCAGTCATTGACTATAGCCCTCTTAACAAAATTGATAAACACTATTAGGGTCTTGTGAATGTTACAGTTTAGCATGAAGTTAGAGTAAAAGAATGGAAAAATACATCTTTTTAATAGTCAATTTTTTATTCTATAGGGTTAAAAAGAGCTGAGAAGTCTCCAATAAGTGATAATTTGGATTTGTTTATGGTAACCACAATGTTTATTTGGATTTATTTATAATAAACATATTTACATAAGTTTAAATATTTTTTTATAAATAATAAAATTGATTAAAAATTAAGTTGAAATTTCAAATCATCAGTCTAAACAAACACTAAATAAGTTGTACATTTTATTATCCAACATAAAGTTATAACAATTGAGTTAAGTAATTAATTAATTTTTAAATTGATTAACTACTTGTTGCCTTTTTTTTAATTTCTAGTTGTTTTTTTGCCAACAAATAAATGATATATTAAAAGTGAAAAAAAAAACAATATGAATCAAACCAAAGACAAAAATGAAGGACTTTATCGTGTGTTGAGAATCCAATCCACGGGACATATCACTTTGAGGAGCAAAGCCTTAACCATACAATCAATCAGCAACTAAGTTTATTTTCCTGTAATGTAATGCAATTGAATTGACAATTCATGACATAATTCCTCTTATAGAGGTAATTTTCAAATATAAGTATAATAAGTATAGAAAATTATTATTTTAACTCTATGATTATTTATTATCTTCTTATCTCTCATTTTTTATTTATCTCATATTATTTTTAGTAATTTATCTATAAAAAAATATTCTAATAACAATAATTTAAATATTTATTTTTTTAAAATCATTTTTCTCATAAAATTTAATCTCTAAAGTTATTTTAAAATTATTTTTTTTAAATATATTCTCCAGAAATTAAACCAAAACTATAAATAATGTAGAAAAAATTGTTAAAAAATTTCTATTACAAAATTTTAAAATTTATTATTTAAAGATTTTTAAAATTTGTCATAGATATATGTTGATGGTTGTGAAAATAAAAATATTAAGAAAATAATGAGCCGGACGGGAGTTCGTCCGAGGGAGGTGGGGACGGTCGGAGTCGGGCGAGTTAACCCAGCGAGCTGAAACATCGCCAGATTGGTTTGTTGTGCTTCAACGGTTCAACCATTTTCTGCGACTTGTGACTGAGGCTGTTTTATTATACTCACCGTCCAAATCTTTAAGCGCAAATCTATCTTCCCTCATATTTCTAATTTTCTATGTCCTTATCCTTCGCCCTCCACACCGCCCTCCTTCCTTCGGCTGCGACTCCCCTAATACTTTCATTCCACGGTTCCCACCCCATCTAAACAGATTTCTGGATTTTCATGCTTGTTTCTTGGTTTTCTTTTACAGCCAATAATAATAATTCATTCGAGGTTTAGGGTTTTGATCATCCCGCCTCTCTTGATTAATTTAACCGATTTTCAATTCCCACCACCATGTCTAAGAGGTGAGAGCCTTATAGCTGATTTATTGTTTTCTTGTACGCTGGGGATTGTGATGGGGCCTGTGGTTGTTGTTGATTCCTTATCGGTTTTGATTTGTGTCATTGGTTCTCTTTATGTTGGGTGCCTGGTGTTTGAAGGAAACATCTTATTGGTTGGGTAATCTTTCCATATTTGATATTTCAGATAGAAAAGAAAAAGAAGTGAGATTTTGAATCTTTTAGTGAACAAAAAAGCGGGTAAGAAATGAGTATTGACCGTGAAAATTAGCTTGTTTGGCTTCTCGGATTGTCAAGATGGATAACAATTCACCTGAAGTTTGTGTTTATATGTTCCGCCGGGAAGCTTACAATCGATTTTGGGCCCATAAATTATTCCGGAGGTTTCTTTTATTGTTTTTTATTTTGGGAGACCATTGTTGGATGCTAATAACGTTAGGTAAAATTAAGATTTATTCTTGGGTACAATTCCAGTAATTTAGTTCTTATCATAATAGCCAATGAATATCGAAAATGTTTCTAGGTTTCATTTCGTTGCTTTTGTTCACGAGTATTATAGTTGGCCTTGGACGTATTCTTTTGCTATGGATTAATCTTTAATTAGCACTCGCTGTCTTTCTTTGTGGGTGGAAGTGTGGATATTTCTAATTCTGACCCTGTTTTCTGAAGTTTGTGGAACAACCAATGCTCTTTTTTCCTGTGTTGAGTTGGTCTGTCTTTCTATTTCAGCTTGAATATTATTCTAATTTCTATACTATTATTTTCTGAATCCTCTAGGGTTCTATGCAAATTCTTTGCCCATGGAGCATGTTTGAAGGGGGAGCATTGTGAATTTTCTCATGACTGGAAAGCTCCTCCAAACAACGTATATGATAAAAGTTCTTTGCTTTAGGGCTTACCTATAAATATTTTGCGATATGCATTGCTCTTATTTGCTGCTCGTATCTTGTCTTGTTTTGACAGATATGTACGTTTTATCAGAAAGGAGTCTGTGCCTATGGTAGTCGCTGCAGATATGACCATGTCAAAGCTTCCCGTGAACAGTCCTATCATCCATCTTCATCTGCAAATGTACACCCCCAAAATTCTGATTCCTCTATAGTTGGTAGTACTAGAGTTATATCAAATGGGGCTGCTACAATTCCTGAATTGTCTTCTAGTAGTGGACCTTCCTTTCCTATTATTCCTGCATGGAATGGAGAATCTGAGTTTCATGTTCCTGATTGTTTTAATGCTTGGAATCCAGAATCTGGGTATCAAGACTTTTTAGAGGATAGTGATGTCAGCGAATCCAGAATTACTGATCCTTCAGAGCGTCCTATCTGTTCATTTGCTGCTGCTGGTAATTGTCCCAGGGAGGAGAAATGCCCTTTTATTCACGGAGATTTGTGTCCTACCTGTGGAAAGCACTGTTTACATCCTTTCCGACCTGAAGAAAGAGAAGATCATATGACGACTTGCCAGAAAAAGCAAAAGCATCTTGAGGCATTGAAACGAAGTCAAGAAATTGAATGCAGTGTTTGCCTTGAGCGTGTTCTTTCAAAGCCGACAGCAGCTGAACGCAAGTTTGGGCTGCTATCTGAATGTGATCATCCCTTCTGCATATCTTGTATTAGGAATTGGCGTAGTAGTAACCCAACCTTGGGAATGGATGTGAATACCACATTGAGGGCCTGTCCAATCTGTCGTAAGCTCTCTTACTTTGTCATTCCAAGTGTCATTTGGTACTCCACAACTGAAGAAAAACAGGAAATCGTCGACAGCTACAAGGAAAAGCTCAAGTAATTTCTTAACTACTGATGCTCTCTCTCTCTCTCTCACTCACACACACAGAGACAAGTTCTATATAATCAAGTAAATCAACCTATGACTTATATCACTAATTAGATTAGAGTGTTTTTACTGAGTCAGTTTTTATATTTCTTGATTTATAGAGGTTATTGCTAATTCTACTTCACCTCTCATTCTTCTCCTTATTGGTATGTATGTGTAGGAAAAAATTATTTGACATGATGGTTCTTGGTAGGAACATGAATGTCTAGAAATGTGTGTGTAACTAATGAATGCTGTTTGTAGGTCAATTGATTGCAAGCATTTTGACTTTGGGAATGGAAACTGCCCTTTTGGTATTAGCTGTTTCTACAAGGTAATTTATGAATATTATTAGTTCTATTTATGTCGTTTTTAACCTAAAAATGTCATTAAACCTTTATCTTCACATATGGAGTATTGGTTTTTCTTGGTTCTGAGACTTTACGTTATTAATATATCTATATGATTTCAATTTCTCCCATGCACCATTCCAAAATAAATAAATTAATAATTAAATAATTAATATAAAAATAATATAATGTAGAAATGCTTAGATGGTGTCTTGACTTTGGCCCATATTAATGCTTATGCTTAATTAGTGGTTTAAGTTGTATTTAGAAATTGATGGTGGCCTACTTCATCTCTGTTCTCTCTTTTGCAGCATGCTTACCGAGATGGAAGACTTGAGCAAGTAGTTCTGAGACATCTTGGGGCTGCAGATGGCAACACTGTGATTGCTAAAGACATCAGGTTCGCTCTTCCATTTTATCAGTTATTTTATCTTCTGCTCTGTGCTGTTTGACCTCTCATCTCTTCCTATAATTTTTTTTTTCAATTTTACAAACCGATTCTGTGGCGAACAGGTTATCAGATTTCCTTGCTAATATGCATTTAAGATGAAGGTGATGCTCATACGTTCTAATGTAAGTTTCAAAGTTTGCAGTTTCTCTTATTATAAAAATGCCTTCTATAATTGGATTATGTTTATGATACTTAGTTTTTTTTATTTCTTGTTCACTTGTTCTTGAGGATTTTTGTGTTTTTCTGCTTCTCACCTGAGGGGATTGGTGGACGATACATATTTTTGTTCTTGAAGTTTGCCCTCACTTACAAATACGAACATCATTTACTACCTGCCGGTTTTATTAAGGTCTAGAAGTTTTCTTGTTGGACACCATTTGCTTTAATCTCTTCGCCTGTGTTGTCTCTGCAGGATACTTGTATAAAGAAAAACGGATGAGCTTCAATGTCAAAGTTCTTTTTGATTCAAGTCAAGCTCTTCTTGTTTTCATGGTTGGTGCTTCTGCAGTAAACTGAATATTCTGAAGTTTACCAAATTTTTCTGAATTATAATTCATGATGAAATTGGGTTTTAATTCTTTGTTTTGGTTTCATCCTCTCTAATCTTATGTCCGTAGTGTCCTTAAGATTTGCTTATACAAAAAAACCTTCACTTGGATGCTAGGCACAGTCACTGTGTGCAAATACTTTTATCATTTACCACATTCTGTAACAAGGAAAGAATCATTTTTTTCCAACAAGATTTAGTTGAAGCTATTTAGATGATTGCTTTGTGGACACCTTTGAACAAGCACATAGTTATTGGATAGAAATGTAACATGTGAACACATCCAATGTGGTTTTTAACTGAGGTTTCTGACATGTATTGTGAATTTGCAGAAGTATCAGTATGAGGGAACGGGCAACACCAGTGCATTGTGGGGGCAGCATAATAACGTGCACCATATGTTATATTGATTATGAACAGAAGGACGCATACCTCAATAATCTCTCTAAAAAAAGCATCATACGGAACTGGAAAGTGTGTATTTTTTGATGATGGTGTTATGAACTTCATGTTTAAGCCATCAGCTGAGTGTGACTTGAGAAAATAAGCACTTTGATGGCTCATATACTGAATTGATTGAGTTTCAAAGTTGTGTGCAATAACTGATTTGGGTGATGAATGAAGTTCTGCAGTTATTAGCTTCATTCACATACTTTTGTTCTTTTTTGGAATGAATTTAAATGCTCATTTATCCTTCATCATGATTGATTTTTACCTTTTAGGAGGGATTTTTTTTTTTTTGCCAAAATGAAAAATTCATTCAGAAAAGTGTCTACATTTTGACCAACCCCAGATTTATCCTGAGCTGGTGAAGAACTAAGAACATCATGCTGCAAAATCCTAATAAGAGGAGTTTGTGGTGGGGGGAGAGACCGCCCACCGCAAAACAACCCCTTTAAAGATTCTTTGGCTAGCCAATCTGCTGCCAAATTATATTGCTGAGGAACAAAATATAAAGATAATTCCTGATGGTTTTCAACCACAGCTGCAAGTTCTTCCACCAAAATCCTTGCACGCCAATCAGGGCAAATCCCACGTTTCTGTACAGCATCCATGATCAGACTAAACCAGGATATCTCCGAAGTCTCTATCACCAAAAGTATTCACGGCCTCCATAAGAGCCATGGCTTCACTCTAGAAAGGCGAAACAACTGCACATCTTTTTGCACATAGATGTATGACTTCCCCTGCATCATTTCGTAAAATAAAACCAATACCACTAGCAAGATTAGTTTCAGAAAAAGCCCCATCAATATTAAGTTTTAATTTACCCTTTGGTGGTAATAACCACTTTTGGGTAGTAGCAAGAGATCCCAACTTTCCTTGATCAGGAGATCCCGTTCAATGACTTCTTTGAGCATTCTCTTTGGCTTTCCTCTACCCTTTTTAACCGGTATCCATATTATTTGATCCACCCTCTTCACCGGCGCATCCCTTGGCCTTCTTTGTATGTGTCCAAACCACCTAAAACAGTTATCTACCATTTTTTCTTCAATAGATGCCAATCCAACTCTTCCCCGTATATGTTCATTACAAATCTTATCTTTTCTTATATGCCTACACATCCATCTCAACATCCTCATCTCAGCTACCCCAACTTTATGCTTTTGCTGTCCTGTTAAAACCCAGCATTCATTTCCATAAAGTATTGCTGGTCTTATAGCAGTGCGATAAAATTTTCCTTTTACTTTATCTGGTACTTTCCGATCACATATAACCCCAGTAGCCTTTTTCCATTTAAACCACCTGGCCTGAATTCTATGATTAATATCCTTCAAAATTTCACCATCCTTCTATATCATTGATCCTAAATATTTGAACTTATCTATTTGTGGAATAACTTGATTTCTCAATCTGACCTCCAAGTTACTTCTAATTTGCCTCTTATCAAAATTACAATGCATATATTCAGTCTTACTTCTACTCAGACGAAGAATTAATCTCTTCTCTTGACTCCGCCACAAGAACTATATCGTCCGCAAAAAACACGCACTTAGGGATTTCTTCTTGAATAGGCTTAATTAGAACATCTACTACTAGATTAAATAAATAAGGACTCACGGCTGATCCCTGATGTAGACCAATCCTTATGGAAAAATCCTTTGTTTCACCCCAAACGTTCTTACAGTAGTTGTTACCCCCTCATACATATCTTTTATTGCCTTGCTATATGCCATGCGTACATCTTTCTTTTTCAAAGTGAATCGGGTAGACAATTAAAAAAAAATAAGAGCTTGAACAAACTCATCATCATCCAAATGTTTCGTAATCATCAAGAACCAATCAACAAAAGTGCTAACATTAGATTCAATCACACAAATACTCAAAAGGACACGCATTCCAAACTCTTTTGACCCATTCACACAGTAGCAGCAAACTCTTTGAAAAAATATTAGATTCACCCATGATCTAAAGGTAGGGTATTCTTCTTAAGCAATATTAATATTAGATAGGACGAACTGTCAATTACCCTCAGGTATAAACCTAGGCACCTAATAGTTAGAATGTCTCCTTAAATGCCGTGACTAAAACTCAACAAAGTGATACTCCTTATGGATTAAATACTCTCAAATAGTTATATATCTCACACCTTAACTAACTAAACGAACAAATCATGGGTTCATTCTTTCCTTTCTTTTTATTACAAGAATTTTTGAAAAAGTGTTGGGTTCACCCACGATACAAAGGCAATGCGAAGTCTCATCTCCTCCTAAGCGATAAATTACCCTAGGGCATAAACCTAAACACCCAAGAGTTATAATACCTCCCCAAGTACTGCGACTAGTACCACAACAAAATAGTATTCCCCAGAGATTAAACACGTTTCAAATGGTCACATGTCTCACCATTTTACCAATTGAGCCCACAGATTATGGGTTCATTCTTTCCTTTCTTTTTTTTTTTTGGTACAACATTCTTTCCTCTTATTTTTTTTGTCCACTCAGTTTATTGGAGCTTTACCCTAACTACATCCGGATCTGATCCATGTCATGCACCTGGCTATGGTGAGTGAGTCTTCCAACGGGAATTTTCTGTATACGCCAAGGCTCAAACTCGAGACCTCGCTTAAGCGATATCGAGCCGCTTACCACTTAGACTAATCGTTGTTGGTTTCTTTCCTCTTTTTTTTGGTTATCCACCCGGTTTATCGGAAGCTTTACCCCGATTACATTTAGATCTGACCCGCGTCGCGCACCTGGCTATGGTGGGTGAGTCTCCCAATAGGGATTTTCTGCATACACTAAGGCTCAAACTCAAAATTTCGCTTAAATGATACTGAGCTATTTATCACTCAGACTAACCCTATTGGTTGGTTTCTTTCCTTTTAAATCCACTGCCCTTTCCTTTTCAGTCTTTAATGGGCTATTAACTCCATCCATTTCCAGATCAAGAATAGGCCCAAGATCAATTCTTACTTTCTATGCCATCCTGCCATATTGCCGGTCTTTCCACGACCGTTATCACTAACCCCTACGCCGGGACATACGGTCCATTTCGTCCGGGCTCCTCTTCGATGATGTAGATTCACGAGCCGTCCCCATTGCATAGGATCACACTCACTATCATGAATCATGATCACCGGCGCCACCGCTCTTACCGGATTAGTTCTAAGCTCTGCAGTATACATCGATTCGAAAGGATTCTCTTCAGACATAAGTCTCTCATATTTCATAGATCCGATGCGGATGGCCAACTCTCCCACAGTTGTAGAAGAAATTCTGCAGCTTCTCAAATCGTTTATATGCCCAGGACTTAGGCATCTCAGGACGAATCAACCAAAACCCAGCAACCAGATGCTTGTTCAGATCAACTGCAATACGAACTCGAATAAAAGTACGAACATGACAATCCTCCAGTTTTGGATCCTCCAAGCAGACAACCTCCCCAACTTTGCTTCCCATAGTAACAATGTTCTACTTAGTCATAGCAGCCTTCGGTATATTATGAATTTGAACCCAATATAAGCACCTGTTCATGAGCACTTCTTCAATCGTCAGTAATGGAGCCCATGGGCGAAGATTAAGCAAGCAACCATTAAACGCCCAAGGGCTATCACGCAGGACACGATCATACTCTTCCTTAACACCAAAATGAAACACAAACGCATTCTCTTTAGAGTCACTAATTTCAACCTTGCCTTTCAGTCTCCATATGCGTATGAATCATCTTCCTAAACATTGGAACATTGACTTGCTTCGCTGAAACCAACTTCTCGTCTAGCGAAAAGCCACTCTTCTTGCGGTCTTCACTCTTGTTAGATATATGAAAATTGTCATTCATGGTATTGTGAAAATTTCTTAAATTAAAATTATTTTGGTCCTCCAAAGTTAGGGCTGATAGGTTTACACATCACTTATTTTTTTTCATCTATTTTTAAATTTCTCCAAAAATTATTAAACTAGTCATAAAATTTAATTGTAGATAAATTAAAAATCAGTAAAATAGTCTATATATATAAATATTTTAGTTAGAAGGATCTTATATATATGTTTATGTATAAAAAGTATTGATATTTTTAATAATTTATATATAAAGTATCCCTACTTAAATTTAACTGTTTATTATTGATAAAATTTTCAAACACGACTCTTCACTTATTTTTATCTAAATAAATTTTGGTGTACATTTATAAAAATATTATTAATTTAAATGTAAATAAAATAGTAGTGAAATGTAGGCAAAAATGGTAGGAGGGAGCGGAAATCACGTGGAGGGAGAGGCCAGTATTCCAAATAAATCTGACAAACTTCATGTGATGGGTTTCAGCAACATTCACGTTCACACCTTTCGACTCTCTGTCTATCTCTTCTTTAGTGCCTTTTTTCATATTCCTTTTTGTTAGGACTATTTTTCGTAATGAAATTCTTGTTCAGAGCTCTTCTCCCAACAAACCCCCCGCCCCCCCAAAAAAAAGGTTCCTTCCTACTTTTAAATTTACTCCTACTAACAAAAAGTATTTCTTGTAATACATTTACTCTTAAATATTTAAAAATTGTATGATATAATAAAATTTCTATACATTTTAAAACATATTTTTTATGGGTAAAAAAAACTCATCAATTAGTACTAAATAAATCATGATAGATTATTTTTAATTTATCATAATGCATTGATCAAAATGAATTTGTAATTAAGTTTATTAAATTTCTATACATATATATATAGGGTTAATTGTTGGCAGTTGCATGATAGCTCCCCTTCAACTGTACCACCAAGTATCATACGATTTAAATGTTTTCATCCAAGTTTTCATAAAATTAAAGAAAAAAACATAAGATTTAATTAGAAATTATATACTGCTATGCAAAAAATTCAAATATTTTACACTACAACTCTTAATTCATTCAAATTCGGGTATATTTAGATTTAAATGCACTATCAAGAGTTATGACATTTAGTTTAGTTTACAAATAATAAAATTTATACAGATTATACAATTCACCCCTTGCAATTCTTCTAAATATTCCTTAACAACCTTGTATTGCATTGAAGTGAAAAAAATAACAATAAGAGAGGAATATATATCTATATATATATATATTATGAGAGGAAGACATAGAAACAACATCTAAATAACTTTACTTAACTAAAAATAATAATAACTTCATCAATAATGATAGCTATTTTCTTAAAATTTAGCTTCTAGAATTTTAAGTGCTAGTAGATCAATGATTGTTTTATTTCAAGAACTAACAAACTCAATTATATGATATGATATGATAACAACTTTAAAATTCTTGAAAAATAATTAAATGCTTGGAGTCTTTTTATATTTATTTATCTTATTTTAAATTTATGAAAATTTTTTGAAGAAAACAATTGTGAGAAAGAAGAAAGAATGATGGTAGTAACTGATTGCAATCAAAGTTGGCAGAAAAGAGAGACCACAAATATCTCAAAGGCATTATTTCCACCGAAAGCTATGGTCCAGCATTAAGGTAGGGTCCATATTTGTCTATTTTCATAAATAAGCAATTCATTATTGCCTTCTCCCTCCAGTTTCCACCCTCGTTTTTTCGGCAGTGTGGCTTTTTGCTTTTCCTTTCAGAGAAACAAAAAAGCAATCATTGCCATTTACCTCTCCTTGCCATCCTTAATTTCTTTCAATTCTAATTAATAAACAATTTCACAGGAAAAATCATGTTATCAAACTGACATCATATTTTTTATTGATTAACAAATTCGTTGATTTTTTCACCATTCTTCTTGAGTGCGAACAGATGAACCCATTTTTAGGTTTTAAAATTTGAAGTATGTACTTCGTATTTTTATATCCCTAAACCCTTTTCCCACGACTCATTCTAGCTCACCCCTCTACTCCTTTCAATCAGAGGAATCAACCAAAATGAAGATTCGTGTTCAAATTCCGAAGCTCAGCCTCAAATTATAGGACTATAGAAGATTGGATCTTGAAGTCAAGAGATGACTTATTAGATAGAAGGACTTTAATCAGTTTAGGCAGTAATATAGTATAAATTTCTCCCACGGAGAGAAAGAACATAGCACTGACCGAGAAAATGGCACATCAAATCATAATCATCAAATATTACACACACTGATATATATATATAATAAAAAAACCAGCAGCAACAGAGGACAAACTCTGCAGATTATTTCCCCCTAGCCCCTACAATAAATAGAGTATCAAATGATAATTATACTGCTAATAACATCGATCAAAATAAATAAAAACCAGTACAAATCTCTCTCTCTAACTCTCTAAGTATATATGTAGATTCACTCGCTCAATGAAAACAATCTAATAAATCTCAGGAAAATGAATGGACTACTCCTCCTCCCTCAGATCTACATCTACTGCTTCAAGATGGCTACCATTGACATGACGATGGAAGCGCCGATCATGGCCAAAGAGGAGGAAACAGATCCCGCCGCACCAGCTGCAGGAGCCGGAGCAGGCGCTGGGCTGGACTCTTGAGCCAAACCGGCGGCGAAGAAGAGAACGACGGCGCAGACGACGGCCAAGGCCTTGAATGTAGTCACTGGGGCCATTGTGGCGTGGAAGGGAAGGAAAGTAGAGCCGGAAAGAGAAAGAGCGTCTGTACGAAAACTGAATACTGTGAAGCTAAAGGTAGTAGAAAATTCGAGACAGTGGGAAGGGTTTGAACGGGAATGGTGACTATTTATAGGGGGAGTTCGTGATGGGGAGGGCCCCAGTAAAAGCTTGGACAGCTGGCAAGAGGAGTTGGCCACGTTGTGGCAACAGAAATATTTGAGAGAGAGAGAGAAGAGAGGTTGGTGTGTGTGGGTGTGTGATTGGTGTGAATAGGTTAGAAAGCGGGCGCGCGTTTGTGTGCTGGCTTTGCTGTACTGGGACGCGTTCTTACTTGTTTTATTATTCTTCTTTTTTTTTACTCTAAAAATGTTTAAAGGTATACAACAATCAATCAGTGTGCATCTAATTAAGATTACCTGTGCTAGCTAGCTAGATGACCTTTTTTTTATTAAACATATACGCCTTTTGGGAAAAAAAAGAATTTCAATTGAATATAAAAATATATATTTATAATAAGATCTGATTTCACATATTTTATATAGAGTATATGGTAATATCTTATAAGATAATATTGAATTTTGAGAATATAAATTCTTATACATCTGAAAAATATTTTAAACAGTGTTTTTAACATTTTATTCCAACAAATATTTCTTTTGCAAGTTTATTCCAACATATTTAGAACAACACAAAATGAATTTTTATTTGAATAAAAGAGAGAGAGAGAATAATTTTTAAAAGTGAAAAAAAATAAGTGAAGAGTTTATTTTGGACACCTGGGAGACATGTGGTGAATGGAAATAAATCTTCAACCTTTTGGTGCTGAAACGGGGATGATAGGTGTAAGTATTTCACTTTCAAAGGAATGTAGATGCAATTAAATTGAGATTGTTTAATGATTAAGAATAAGAATTCTGTAAATATACGTAATTTGGGAGTGTAGTTTGTTTAATACGCTAAGTTCAGGTTGTCTAAGTCGGTCTACTTAGCGTTCAAGGAAAGCAAGCTCCTGTGTGAAGTTGGGCCATTCCATTTCCACATAAAATTCTGTTCTTCCCAGTAATCTTTCCAAAACCCAAAAACAAAAAGGCTTTTGGTTGGGAAGTCTGCGTAGCGTGCACAACCTTTTTGCTTCTTTCTCTCCTTTTTCTTGTTGACCAACTGAAGAAAAGTACGGTGCATTGTTATTCACATGTCCTAGGTTAGGTTCGAATAAGGGTATGTATAAAAAAAAATATTTTAATAAAAAAGATAAAATTTATTTCAAGAATCTATTTTAAAATTTTAAAAGATTAGTCTCAAATTGTTAGTTGATGAATATCGTATGAGTTCTATATAAAAAAAATTAAATCGTATTTTAGTAACAAGGATTGGGTTTGATAAAAACATATTAGTTTCTTGGTAGTAAATTAATATTTAAATTCTAATTATAATAAGTATATATATTTAAGATGTGTTTGACTTAATTAAAGAGAGAAGATGCCAGTAATTTTAATAGAATGGGAGGGGAGAAAAAATAAAATGAGTAATTTTATTATTAACTCATTTAGATTAATAAAAAGAAAGGAGAAAAGAGATATGTTAATATTATATTATTTAGTTTATAATAAAAGAAGAAGAAGAAATATTTTATATAGATAATTATAAGATTCAGTATTTTAAAAATATTAAAAAAATATTATAAATATAATGATTAAAATAAAATAAAAATTTAATTTTTTTTCTAAATTCCTCCCTCCCCTACTTTAAGAGGGAGGTTGAGAAAATCTTAAAAACAATTTCCTTATATCATCAAAATTTTACGGTGCCAAAAGTAAAAGGGACAGAATCCCTCCTTTCTTTCTAAATTTCTTATACCAAACATACACTTATTGTACGAATTCTATTGTACAAATCTTCCATGTTATTTTTGAAAAAGAATACAGTGATTTTGGTCCAAAAATTTGCCGGGTCCAAAGCATACTTCAGTGCTTAGAAAGCACTTGTAAAGTTGCATATATTTAGGTATCACTTGCCAATAAACTCTAAGAGCAAGATCTGAATTCATATTTTACATTTTATGTGGCAACTTTTTTTTAAATATTTATTTTGTACATAAAAAATTTATTTAAAATAAGCTAGTATAAAAAGCATTTAATGTAGAAGTACATATAGATAATGAATGGATAGTGTTATTTTAACTTTTAGAAAATAAACCCTAGAAAGAATTGATATTTAAGTAATTTTAGATAATATATTTTATATTAAAAGTGATTTTAAAAAAATATATATTTAAATAGTTGTTATAAAAAGATTTTTTATAGATAAATTATTAAAAATATATAAATTAAAATGATAATTATATAAAGAAATATGGGATATAGAATTATGATAAAAATTTATAGAGTTAAAATAGTCATTTCTCTTACTTAATATTTAAATATTGCTTAAAAAGCTTATAGTTTTTATTTATTTAAAATTATAATTTTAAATTACTCAAATTATTATTTTGGTTAAAAGTACTTCTACTACTAAAATAGATATTTAGGTGAAAAATACTTTTTTTTTTCTTTTAAACATATAGTGCCGGTTTGAAGAATCATAAAATTATGGTTTTATAAGGACTTTTGGTCTAAACTTTAATTTAGTAAATTTTAAAAAGAATAGTCATATTTGTTCAAAGAATATTTGATTAAATATGTGTTTGGATAAATTTTTAAAAAATTGTTTATAGAAAAAAATGGCTTTTAGATAACTTATGGAAAAAGGGCTTCTAAATAAAAGTTTATGAAAAAAAAAGTTCTAAATAAATAAATATTTGGATAGTTATTTTCAAAATGACTTTTTATATTGGTAAATTACTAAAAAATGTATGATTTTATTAAAAAGAAGAGAGATGATAGAGGGTAGAGAAGATAGATGAGAGATGGTAGAGATGAGAGAGAGTGTAAGAAAAATAAGGATAAAATAATAATTAGATAGTCCATAAGCTCTTTTACTATTTCAAAAGCTAGTTTTAGTAGTTTATTCAAAACTATGGTTTAAAACTGTAGTTTAGCCCAAAAACACTTATAGACAGATATGGATGTTTGTTTTAAAAAAATTTCAAAATAAGGTTTGAACCAGAAGCCCTTTTAAAATCACGATTTTGCCTATTTCCAAATAGACCATAAACTATAGTTTAAAATTAGGGTTTTAGATAAGCTACTAAAACTAGTTTTTAGAATAGTAAAATAGTTTATAAACTATCCAATTACTATTTTATCCTTATTTTTCTTACACTCTCTCATCTCTTATATCTCTTCTCTCTTCTCCACTCTCTCATATTTTTAATACAAACATACTGTTTCTATTAATTTTCTAATTATAAAAATTCTTTTAATAATAATTATATAAACACTTATTTATTTAAAATATTTTTTTTCATAAACTGTTCTTCAAAAGTTTTTTTTTAAAATTATTTAATTTTTTTTTAAATTTTTATCCAAATAAATCTATAAAGAGCTTTTGGAAACATGAATACCCGTGTGCATGTATATCTATAAATAACTACGAATATGGTAACGGAATCTCATTTTATAAGTTATTTTTAGTTTGTTTCATATATAATATTAAGAATTTTAAATCTAGTCAATTATCTTATAAAAGTCAACAATTTTATAAGTTTACTTATATTTAATATATATTATACTCCATAAAAATAAAACTAATATAATAATAAATAAAAGATTAAATAATAAATTTATATAAAAAAATCTCTACGTTATAAATAAAATTAAAATAAATCTTATTTCTCTGCCATATGAACTATACTAGAGCAGTACTTATTTGGTTAATTCCATCTATATTTTATAGTTAGCCTTAAGCTTAGATAAAGGAGGAGATTTATGTTAAATCTGAGATAATTAATATAAAATTCTATTAAATCTTTTAATAGTTAACTCTATCTATTAGTATAAAATAAAACAAGTAAGGTGAAGATCTTTGGTTGCATTCCTCCATAAGTTTGTAGAATAGGAAAAAAGTTATTTTTATAAGACTGTGTTTTACTAACATGAACTATATTTTGAGATTTTTTTAGTATAAACTTTTTTAAAAAGATGTTAGATTCACTTATGATTTAATGGTAAGATAAAATTTTTCTTTCTACTAGACGATACTAATATTAAGTATGATGAATTGTTTATTACTCTCAGGTATAAAGTTAAGTATCTAAGAGCTATAATATCTCTAAAAATACTATGATTGAAACTATAAAAAAATAATATTATTTAAAAATTAAATATATTATAAATAATAATATTTATCACTTGTTTACTAGTTAAATCTAACAATGATATGTTATATTTTGGAAACTGATATCCAGACGCTCGCGCACCCTTAATTGTTGGGTATGTACAAGCTATCTTGGAAGATTTTTTGTATATCTATGTTATATCCCCAAACCTTTTCACTCCAACGGTCCACAACAGAGCCGTGCATGAAATCATTCATTGTTCTCCAATCTCCACTATTGCAAATCTCTCCTATGCATGCTGACGGTACACAACGTGGTGGTTTGCAAAGGGAATCTAAGGCGTGTTTAGATTATTTTTTTAAAAATAAATTCTGAAAAAAATATATTTTAGAAAAAATATATTTTAAAAATAGAGATATTTAGATTATTAGTAGTAGAATCACTTTTTGTATTAGTAAATTATAAAAAATGGTATAATTTGATTAAAGTATGATGGAGGATAGACGGTAGAGAAAAAATAAGAGATATGAGAGAGGAGATAGGGTAAAGAAAAAATAGGAGATATGATAGAGTGTAGAAAAGAGAGAGAAAAAATGAGATAAGATAAAGAAGATAGATGAGAAATGAGACATGAGAGATGAGAGAGGAGAAAGGGTATAAGAAAAAATAGAGGTAAGATAGTAATTGGATAGTCTATAAACTATTTACTATTCTAAAAACTATTTTCAATAATTTATTTAAAATTATAATTTTAAACTATAATTTTAACTAAAATTATTTTTGAATGAGAATAATTATTTATTTAAAATTTTATCTAAAAATAATTTTTAAACCAAAGTGCCATGCACAGATAATGTCTCACCCACGAGGAAAGAAAAACTAGAGAATCTAGTAAACAGGATTTTGATGTGACTAATGCGAGAGATTATATAAAACTTTTAATTTATATAATTTTATCAACTTATAAAATTCACCCCATTTCATTTCGCACGGTTTTACCATTTGTACATTTCTATAAATAAAATTTAGTAAAATATATAAATTAAAAGTAACGGACAAGACAATAAATGGCTTAATTTAAACAAAATAAATTATAAAAGCTTGATTCATAATTAAATTGGATTATAAACATTTATGGAATAATTTCCCATTTATTTAATATTTTAAAATTATAGAGATTAAATTCATATCAATTGAAACATAAAGATTAAATTGTAATTTGGAAAAAAGTCATGCCACAACAGAGTATAACCATCATTTATTACCAAATACAATTGACGAAAAGTTTAAGTATTTACAATTATTATTATGAAAGTGCATCCAAACCTTGGTTGAAGAACTTGCCAAAAGAATCCATTTTGTGAAGAGGCAGTGCCAGGCCTATCTCCATCCCACCATCAACATCTCTGCTGTTAATCAGTGAAATGGCTCTGCTCTTATCAATTGAGATCTCCTCTATCTTCCTTGGCCTTCCCCACCCAAAATCTGTCTCGTAAAGCTTCAATTTTGGAGACCATGTTGCCACCACATGGAGATCCAACCCGTATATCCCCTCCCAATCCGTTACCCATTTCTCTGCCCCGACAAGCATTCCCTTGTCCAGCTTCTTTATTGTGCCTCCAATGGCTCTCGCCGCCACCACAATTCCGTCTTCTCCAACTAACTCATCCCTCATCGCCAATGCCTGCCCGAACCCCACGCAATTCCCGAGATAAGTCGCGGGGACCGGAAATTGCACCCGGGTCATCCCGCCAGCAATAAAACCAAAATAAACCGAATCTTTATAATAGACATCATCTTCGTTGTTGGTAATGCCATGAGTTTTGAGCAGACAAACCCATAGGAATGCACAAGCTAAGACGTAAGGAGATAAATGCTCAGGCAGGGACAAGTTCTTGTCGGTGCAAGATGAAACAATGAAGCGCTTGATCTTCTCCATTTGAGTAGGATCCATCAAGAACGTCGCTCGAACCAGGTCGCTTAAGGATGAAGATTTGACCTTGGTGTCGTCGATGATGAAAGACGTTCTCTTCTGGCGCCATTGCTGCAAGAAAACCTCTTCAAGCCCTTGAGAATCCACAATCACACTTCGATCATAAAATGGTAGGGATTTGAGTGGGAACGATGAAGCTTGGGAGGAGCAATACCCAGCCCAGGTCTTGATGAAATTGTTGAAGGTTCTTCCATCTGCAATAACTTGCAGATAAGCGAGTCCAATGCAAATACCGGAATCTGGGAAAACAGTGATCTGAATTGCCATCAACGGAGTCTCTTTCTTCCCAGATTTGAGCTTCGGAACAAGTGCGTAGAAGGAATTCACGTCTCTGGCATGGTTGCTGCAGAAATGATTGAAGTCGTCGGAGGATTCAGCCACCACGAGAGAAACGGAGTTGGCTTCGGAGTAAACAACGTGGGGTTTGGAAGGTTCTGGCGAGGGAACGAGAGTCCCGGCGAAGGGGAAGTAATGTTGGAGGGTGAGAGAGAGGGAGAGCTTGAGGTTAGGGAGAGTGAAGACGGTGAATTGAGAGAGAGAGAGAGGGAAGTCGAAGAAGAAGAGAGGTTGGTTTGGGGAGAAGAAGAGCCATGGAAGGTCGAGGAAGGTGAGAGGAAGAGAGGTAGGTGAGGTTGAATGTGGAGGAGCAGAGACTTGGCTCTGCTCGATGATCTTCACTCTGCTGAGACCTTCACACATGGTTGACCCACTGAGAAAGGAACCCAAAGAAGAAGATGATGATGGGATAGCAGACTGCGTATTTCGGTGTCATTGTTTGTATATGTCTCTAATTTAGACCACATTTGCGCTGATTTTGATAATAATTATTCTTAGGTGTATCTAGTTGATCTTTTCTTTTGTAATTCTTGTCTTCATGATTAATTATATTTTCGTTATTTAGAAAAAAAATGATGTTTTTGAACTTCGAACAAAATAACAAAATAGGACTGAGACAGCCAATTAAAGACAATAAAAAAGGGGCCAGATTTACCTAAAATGACACAACAACCATAGAACAAGAAAGCGACACTGACACCCAAGGACTTAATTACATGACACTTGCTAAAAAGAATTTTAGTTATCTAAAAAGTCATTAATACTAATTAAAATGTTTACCTATAATTAATATTAAATATGACTTTGTAAATTTTTGATATTTCTTTTAACCTTGTTAGTTGGAGTAAAGTTAAACTTTTTTTATTAATTTAAAACATATTTAATGAGTTAATTATCATTTATTAACTTGTGTAAATTAAATAAAAGTATCCTATAATAAAAATTAAAGAGAGTAACTCAAATGCATGGAGGGTTTAGTTGTAAATTTCAAGATCTAAATGTTAACTATTAGCAAAGTTATAATCAGTTGTAGAGCATTAAATTGTAAATTTTAGAAATTCAATTATAAATATAAAATGATCAATCCAGTAACTTAAGTGATTGAATTGAGGTGTTTTAATGACTTTCAACAAAGTTTTCAGAATTTAACAATTGTGGTTTTTATTTTTTGCCCTTAAGGTTTTAATATCTACAAACTCTCCACAATTTGTATTTAATTTGTAACTAATATTGTAATATTTGCAATTTAGTTTTTGAAATTTATAAATGAACTTACAATTATATATATATATATATTTTTTTTTTCGTAATTCCCAGCTTATTTGTAACTAATATTTATATTTTTACAAGTGAGCTCTCGAAATAGAATTTACAAATTAGTTATATGTCAATAATGCATCGCAAGGTGTTCCTGTCCATGTGTTATGATTTTTAAACGCGGGTCTTTTTGTGTAATTTCATGAACTTATGGCTTTTCAGTGTCATTTTCTTTATTCTGTGGTCTTTATGTATAAATATATAATTTCACGAACTTATATGGCTTCTTGTGAGCAAGTTTTGAATATTTTCCGTCAATTATTCCATGGACCACAACTCAGTTCTTTACATCATGTGACAAACTCCTCTCTAACTTCTATTCAATTATTTAATTCTTTTGGAGAGCCATCACGGAATAATTTATTTTTTTTCATCAAACATGCTTATATTGAATAATCTTTTATTCAATATTTTTTTTTGTTAAAGAAGATAAAGGGATCCGCCATTTTAAATAGAAAAATTTATGCTGAATAAATTACTCTTATTTTAAATAAATAAGGCTTTGGGTTAGTCATCAGAAGAATCAAATGCCAAGTAATTACATATAAAACCTCAAATAATTGATCAATTTGTCCATTAATTATAATTATACTATAACCAAAAACAATTAATAATTAATCATCACCAAAACGTGTTGATTAATTATCATAAATTAAAGTATTATATATGACAACGAATCTTTTCATAATCAGAAGATCTTATATTCTATCATAAATCAAATTAAAATATCAGATATGCTGGATCCTGATGCAATAGCTGCATGCATATTATTAAAATGTGTGGAATCAAATATTGGTTTGTTACTATATTTTCAACCGTAATATCTTAATTAAATTTGTATTTTATGCGGTTTGAATTTTATTTGAACTTTAAAATTGAGAGTTTTTATTTTCGTATATGAAAAATCATATCTTTTTGTTGTTGTTATGAATCTATTAAATAAAAAATTATTAAAAACTTAAGAAAATTCTGGAATATTCATTTATTAATTAATATAATTTATCGTGTTTACATTTTGTTCTGTAAACATATTTTAATAACTTATGATCACGAATCTTCCATTAATATAATTGTAGAGGATGTACCATTACAACAACTTTAATATATCATGCATTTTTTTTTATTTTTAGTAAAAAGGTACATAATTATGTACAAATGTGAGGCCCAAAATATACTAAAAATTTATATTTGGAAATATTCTAATTGAAGTATGAGAAATGTGCTTCTAACAAAAGATGGAAATTTCATAACCATAAAAAGTTCCAAGATACTCGGTCAATAATAGCGGATTTTTTTTTCATGCAAAGATAAAAATAACAACAAAATTCTCTGGGCATTAATTTTTATCTCTAAAAATAACCAAAAATCATCCCAAAATTAGTCCAAAACCAACTATAAAATCCTCAGGTAGCTTCGGCAGATATAATAAAACAAAAAATCAACAATAATAAATTATATATTTTTTTATTTTTTTATCACTACTTCGATCCAACAAAATCAAGCCATAATAATGGAGATGAAGAAGCTTGCCTGTGCCGTCATCTTCTTCGCTGCCTCCCTCAGCGCCGTCATGGCAGTCGATCCGGCCGGAGCCGCCGCAACTCCGGAGGTCACTCCCTCCGTCACCGTCACCGGCACTCCGGCGGCAGCTCCAGGCCCATCAAGCGGAGCGGCTGGTCTTGTTCCTTTGGTTGGCGCCACCATTGTCTCCTTCGCTGCCTACTTCATGCACTTCTAAGCCATGAACAGAGTCTGATCATGGCGGGAAATTGAAGGGGGAAGAAGGAATAAGACAGCAAAAGGATATTGTGGTATATATATATATATATAAAGATTATATATATATTCATACGTGTCAAAGACATTTATTTATTCGTTAGATGATAGCACAATGGCTAATGAAAGAGCCACAGAAGAAAGAGGGTAATGAAATATCATTCGTCTCTTTTCTCTCTTTCTTCTCGTTTGGTTCGGAATTCTTTTAATTTTTTTTTCTTCTGGTTTATATATGTATGTCTCTTCTATTACTCTCCCTCCCCCACAGGAAATTCCCTACAATAGATTGATTACTGATGAATAAAAGTTTACTGTTTTCATTATGAACAACATTTTTCTGTTGGCTTAATAACAATTCATTCTTTCATTACATTGAGATCGAACTGTACTGGAACGCTAAAATAACAAGGTTTTGAAATAGACTGGGGAATATCACTGTTCAGTACAGACATAATACAATCTTTTGGTGCTAAACATGAACTAATCATCTAATCATGTGAATAAATTTTGTTAATCAGCCCAACAGCCTCACCAGCATTATTTTATTACCTAATGCCATGTTTGATAGGTAGGAAGTGGAATGTAAGTGCAACCTCTCTTTTAGTACGATAGAAGTAATTTACATTTCTACTTTTAATATTTTGGGTAATTTTAGTTCTATTAAAAAAAGTTAATAATTGAGATGATAAGAGTGAAAGTGAAATTTTTTAGACCATTTTATCCTAGTTATAAAATTCTTAGACAATTTTAACTCTTCTCAAATTATAAAAAAATATTTTAGACCATTGTAACCCCAAGTTATAAAAAAAATATCAATTCTACATTCATTTCCATCATAACAAATACATTTTTAAAACCTACTTCTACTTCTATAAATTTTTTTCATCCTACCAAACATATCCTAAGAGATTAGATGAACTCTGAGTGATCTCATCACACTTCATGATGAAGCTGCAACTGGCTTATATTAAATGCCTTCTATTGCCTTTAAAGAATGGAACTCAAATGGGAGAATTATTATATGAGGTATCAAGGAAGATCTTTCCTTATCAAAAAGTCTCAATTACAAGTGAACAACATGAATGCTAGAACTTGTCACGGCATGCTTATAAGTTGTTATCATACTTTTTTGAGTTATTAAATCCCTTTATTGTAACCTTTTTAGATCAATGTTATCCTTTCCATTATAACAAGTGAATCGGATGATGGAGAAAGGTTATTTTTCTTGTAATTTTCCTTTGCTTCTGCACCAATTCTTGAATATTTTGTTACTCGTACCAAATCTCTTATATCTACAAAAGGATTCAAGCTCTATCTAGCTCTAGTTACCATCAATGATCAATCCTATGCCACTAATACTGTATCCATTTTGGAAGTTTTGGATGTTATATATATGAGATTCATCAAGAACTTAAAATGCTTTCTATTGCAGAGCAATAAGATGACAAAGAGAAAATTCCTAAAGTATGTAGGTATCTGAAACGAATTTCAAGCTTCGGAGACATCGATGTCATCAACAAAACAGAGAAGAATAATTTGAAACATAATATCCTGAATCTGAGTGGAAGATAATGCCACCAGTTTTCACCCCTTTCTCTGAGACATCTCCAAGGACTGGATGGTGGGAGATTCCTTATTGACTCTGGGAGTTATGAAGATTCTGCTGGTAGCAATGGTTGTTTGAAAAGCATAAGGAGAAGAGACGAAGAAGGAAGTTGTTCACGGTTACCTTTAAGACGTGGGCAGTATTTCATCTTTATATTCAACTTGTTCCCGTTCCTCTGCCAGATTCAACCTATTCCATGTTATCCCTCTGATATTTTTGGCCTTGTCAAATCTCAATCCATTAAGCCTTCCCAATTCAAGAATCCGTCAATGTTTGCAGTTGAGCTAATAGCAGCCCTTGTGCCATACAAATCAGAGAACTTCATCTAACCTGGTAAAGATGTCAGTTTCTTTTGCAAATTGAATCTAGGGTAAAACTCAATTAATGTAATATGATTTATTTTTGGATAAATTTTTATGAAATAGTCAGTTTGATATAAATTTGTTTGGATGATATATTGAAAAACCATTTTAAAAGGTTCAAACATAAAGAAAAGTCAAAATAAAAAAAGTTAGATTTTTGGTCCGATAGCCATTTACAACCAAACACTCTCCCAAACATGGAAACAAGTTTTTCCATGAAAAAAAAATGTACAATCTGGTCATGCTAAGTGCAATCCAGACATACTCTTATACGAGAACAATTTCCAAACATAGAGTTTTTTTTTTTTTAGTTTTTGGTACAAGATTTTTTGGAAAGGGGTTGGGCTCACCCACGATCAAAGGGCAGGGCGAAGTCTTCCTTCCTCCTAGGCGATACCAATGTCGGGCAGGGCGAGCCGTCTATTACCCTCAGACGTAAACTTAGACACCCAAGAGCTAAGATGCCTCCCCAAACGCCGCGATTGGAACCACAACAAAGTGATACTCCCCAAAATTCGAATACATTTCAAATGGTTGCATGTCTTACCAACCCACGGACGATGGGTAATTTCCAAACATAGAGTTGAATGCTTGTGGGAGCTTGAATTAGTCTTCCAAGTGCGTGTTTGGCATCACGTTTAGGAATGAATTTTGGGGCAAAACCTCGGTTTGAAAAAATTTCACACAAACATCAATTTTTGTTCAGAATTGATTTTGAAACAAAACCTCGGTTTGTAAAATTTTTTACCAAACAGCCATTTTTGTCCAGAATTGATTTTGGGCAAAACCTCGGTTTGAAACCATGGTTTTGAATAAGCTATTGAAAATGGATTTTGGAACTGTAAAAGAGCTTATAGATTATCTAATTACTATTTTACCCCTACTTTTTTCTTATACTCTCTCTCATCTCTCCTCTCTCTCTCTCCTCTCTCCTATTTATTCTCTACCCTCTCTCCTCTCTCATACTTTAATCAAATCGTACCCTTTTTAGTAATTTATTAATATGAAAAGTAATTATACTATTAATCATCCAAACATCTCTATTTGCAAAATCTATTCTTCCCAAAATCTATTCTTCCCAAAATCTATTCTCTAAAATCTATTCTTCCCAAAATCTATTCTTTCCAGAATCTATTCTCTCCATAATCTATTCTCCAAAAGCTAATCCAAACACACCCCAAATCAGATTCTAAGACCGAAACTGCTCGTGCCAAGAATTTGACCTCTTGAGGATTGCCCAAGAAAGCTAGTCCTTTTGCTGCGTTACAGAGAATGTCTTTTGTTTGATCTTAGAAAGAATGAACAGATAAAATAACTTAGATTATGCATCAACATTGGTGAAGTTGATTCCCTACATTAAAAACTTTCTTGGATTGGTATGAATACAAATAATTTTCATGACAAAACTTCAAATACAATTTTTATATATTTTTTAAAAATGTTTTTTTATAACTCCGATGATATTGGGCATTTTAAAATATACATTATGTATTATGATTTTATTTAAAAAATTAGCACCAAACAATTGTGGGGTCTTATTTTTGTTAGCTTTTATTATAAGGTTTTACAATATAAAATGCACAGGGAACGGTGATTTTGTTTTTTTTCTAACTGCAAGGACCCTAAAAAAAGATAATTTTTTTAAAAAAATTAAAAGCATATAAGTGAAATAACTTAAAAGATGATCTACTTCAAAAAAATCTTGAAAAAGTAGACAATATAACTCATGTACAATATATAAATTATATGTTTTATCAATTGAAAATTATATTTGTGGCCAAAGTTGAGAAATAAAATTTATAAATACATTGCAATGCAGAAAATGGTCTGTATGAAAAAAAATCATACGTATCTTATATAAATTTAAAATGAATTCACTAGATGATGAAATGATATAAGTTCATTAACAAAAAAAAAAAAAGAAATGAGATAAGTTCAGATTTCAAATTTTTGTTGAATAAAAATATTTATGTTTTGGTGATGGAAAAGTAATTTAAATGATTTTCTCAGCCAACAAAAAGAAAATATGGCGTATAGTTGAAATTTTTGGGACGAAAGGCCCAAAGCCCAGATTGAGAAAGCTGTTCACCCATAAGAGGCAAATACATTCGCCGCCTCCTCCCAGCCACTTCTGGTTCTCCCTTAGTGCAACCAAAAACCTCAGCCTCCTCCCATTTCTGCTCTAAAACCCTCCTGGTATCTTTTTACCATTCACTTTGTATGATTCTTCTTTAATCGGTTAATTCAGCTGCCATTGGAGCCTTTCCTCTTTGGTAACTTGCACTTCTATGACTAAGTGTCTGACTTCCAATCGTTGTGCAAATGATAAAACTTTCAACTCGGGTTTTACTTTTTGATTATGTTTTCATGTGGGTTCTTATTTCTTCTGAGAATTAACAATTCAAATGCTATAGAGTGGATTGGTGCACCTGAATGAATTTGTTTTTTTATCCCTCTGTTCTGTTCAAGGGGTGCTTGTACTTCTTCATCTGGAATTGGTGATAGGCTGTACTTGACGCTGGAATTGATTTTGTTTGTTCATTGGATAATCCCTCTATGACATTTTATAGGATTTTGCCGTACTACAGAGTTATTTTAGCTGCTATCTTTACTGAGACTTCCAATATGTGCGTTTTGTTAGAGAGCTGACTTTTATATCTCTCTGAGTAGTGATGGTTTTCTTATATTTCTCATGGGTTAATACTGATTCTGAGGGAAGGGATATAATCACTTACATATTATGACCTTTCAAACATACTATTTGATGTATCTTCCTCTGTATCTCTTCATTCCTGTTCTAGATACACTGACATAGTTTTTGGATCCAACAGGAAAAATGGCTGGAAAATCGAACAAGGGGAGGGGCAAGAGAGGGTCACACAATGCTTCAAATTCTTCCAATCCTACAGAGACAGCGGTTCTATCTGATATTCCTATAAAGGATAACATTGAGAATGCTTCAGAATCTGTGAAACCTGAGACAACGGACGTCTCAGCTGCAGGTGAATCAACCAGTGCTGACTCTGTAGCGAAGGAGCATGAATCAGCCCAAAAGCAAGGTGGAATTTGCTAGATAAGTAATGCTTTTAGTGTTTCACTAGATGGACTGGAAACTCATGTTGCAGTGGCATATCATTTGTAACAGATTTTGGACTTACTCATTCTTATATTTTCTATGTTTCTCAATTTCTCTTCATGAATAAAGATTCCAGTCTCTGCTTCAAGAGGTTAAGTTTATGTTATTGTGTTTGGAGGGTCCCAAATTCATTTCTTATCCCCAAAATAGAAATTGACTGCACTTGTGTTTTTGGATATCGTTGCTTTCGGTGGTCCATGTGGCCCATGCTGCTTCCAATAGATTTCAAGCATTAATGATGTAAATGCCCTTATATGTTTGTGGAAGTTCCTGAACTTCAATGGTTGTCATTCATACATCCACCTTTGTATTTCTACTCCAAAAGGTCATAATTGCTAACAAAATGTGGGCAAAATAAATTCACTAGCAGTAATTTTTTTATATTATTTCTGTGTAAAGCTGATTGTTTCAAAATCATCCTCCTTGAATCAATTCTTGCAAAATCTTAGCAGCAATTGTTAATTCATGTTATCATTATATTAAATTTGGTTGATCTTCAGTAGTAAATCTCATAAACGAGGGACTTCTACGTCACCTATAACGTGAAAAATGAAAAAAGACGATGAAAAGAGAAACTGTGTGCATACATTTAGGTGGTCTAACCATTCTTAGAAACTTAAAACATTACATAAACATCTGACAAAAAGTAAGTCATGCAATGCAAGTGACTGGGGCACTGGGCATGCTACAAACTCATTTAGTATTGCTGTGTCTATGTGATCAAATTTATTTTCCCAGTCATTGGGTGATTGTGTTTTTTGGTGAGTTTAAATAGCAGGGGCCCTTGTTATACACTGTGTAGTGTACACGTATTATTCAATATTTTTGAAATGTAGCGTCTAATTGTGGATATTTAGTGAAATTTTTATATTTTTGGTTGGTAATTCTAGCATTATCGCATGAACTACACACCATAAGCAAAATCTTTTCTGCATCCTTAACTGTGCAGGTGATCTTCAACTTTATCCTGTCTCTGTCAAAGCACAAAATGGGGAGAAGCTTGAGCTACAGGTGAGTTAGCACATCATGAATTCATTGCTTGTTATGTTATTGGTTCATTCTCAACAATTGAAGATTCAAGAAGTTCCTTGAACAACTTTTTCTGTTCCAGTTTTACTTGTGCATCACATATTTGTTCTGAGTTGTTTCTGTTCATTGATTCACAGTTGAATCCAGGAGACTCTGTTATGGATATAAGACAATTTCTTCTTGATGCTCCAGAGACATGTTTTATCACATGCTATGACTTATTGCTTCACACGAAGGATGGGTCTACTCATCATTTAGAGGATTATAATGAAATTTCTGAGGTAGCTGACATTACTACTGGTGGTTGCTCCTTGGAAATGGTACCTGGTATGTTAATAGAACTTTTGCTCTTGCAGTAATAGGATAATTTGACATCAGAGCAGTAATGGGTTATTGTATTAAAATTTTTCGTTGCAGCATTATATGATGACAGATCTATAAGGGCTCATGTTCACCGTACAAGAGAGTTGCTTTCCCTTTCCGCACTTCATGCATCATTATCTACATCACTTGCACTTCAAAATGAGATGTTACAAAATAAAGCTGCAAGTTCAGGCGGTATGGAATGGAATAGTTCTTTCCCCTTCATTGGATTTTTGTTTTATTTCTATGCTATTTCTTTATTCTTTTCATGGTGATGTGAACATTGGTTTTCTTCTGTATTTTCTCTAACAACAGATAGTTTGAAAACTGAAATTCCTGTGCCTGATGGGCTTGGTTATATGGAGGACGTCTCTGGATCACTGGGTAATTTACTATCATCCCCACAGAAGGATATTAAATGTCTTGAGAGCATAGTGTTTTCATCATTAAATCCTCCTCCAAGCTATAGAAGGTACAAATTTTTTCTCTAATCTCATTTTTACAGAATAGAGGCTTACATATTTCAAACATTTAATCAGAGTTCTGTGGTCTACAGGCTTGTTGGAGATTTGATTTATTTGGATGTGATAACATTAGAGGGTAATAAATATTGTATTACTGGAAGCACCAAAACGTTTTATGTCAATTCGAGCACAGGGAACGCACTGGACCCAAGGCCAAGTAAAGCTAGTTCTGAAGCGACAACTCTAGTTGCTCTGTTACAGAAGATTAGTCCCAAATTTAAAAAAGGTAATTGAGTGTGATTGAAGTACACATTAAGACTTTAATTTGACTTCTTTAGTAATCTAAACTTTCATTATTGAAGCTTTACGGGAAATTTTGGAGCGGAGGGCTGCTGCTCATCCTTTTGAAAATGTGATGTCTTTGCTGCCACCTAATATGTGGCTTGGATCATATCCAGTACCAGGTGAGCTCAGTCTTTGGAATTTTTGTCTACTGGCATTTTCGTTTCAATTTTTTATGTAGCTATGCTCTGTTCTTCTGCATCTAAATGTTAGTGTTTATACTCTGTTCTTCTGCATCGAAATATACTCTGTTGCTATACTCTTTATTTTCAATTTCATGCTGGCTTTATGTCTTTTATAGATTATAATATTGTTCCCTTTGTTGCCAGATCACAAACGTGACTCAGCCAGGGCTGAGGATGCTTTGACTCTTTTGTATGGCAGTGAGCCAATTGGAATGCAAAGAGATTGGAATGAGGAGCTGCAGTCTTGTCGGGAGTTTCCTCGTACAACTCCACAGGAGAGGTACCTGAGTTTTCTCATCCATGATTTGATGACTGGAACTTATAACATGTCTCTTAACTTGTCTGTTGGTTGAAAACGTTATATATTAATGATTTTTTCATTATTGCAGAATTTTGCGAGATAGGGCTCTCTATAAGGTGACATCAGATTTTGTTGATGCAGCAATTAATGGTGCTATTGGAGTTATCAGCGGTTGCATTCCTCCAATAAATCCCACTGACCCAGAATGCTTTCATATGTTAGTAGGACTGCGCTTCTAAAGTTTAAGCAATTTGCTAGCAGATATTCATGTATTTGTTGGAAACTCAGACTCTTTAAGTATTCTGATATTATAGTATTTTCATATTGGAAATATTCTTAGTAAGTATGCTAGCTATTGCTTATAATTATGCTTAAGTAAATGCATGCTAAATATTGTTGTGACTGAGGTTGGGGATCATCCACAAGGGATTAATAAAATGGAAACATCTTTCCATTCTTATTTTGTGGAGCAGCGTGTGGTTGCTTTGTGGAGAACCTGGTAGCCTGTCTATAGCACATGATTTTTTATCTGTTAAAAATCTAGATCAGAATTCATACATGGTGACTTTGCCTGCATTGTTTGATTTGGCCAATTTCCGTCACAGTGGTTATTTGTTGGCTCCGCAGTGTAATTTGTCTATATTTATATAATAGGTATGTGCACAACAACATATTCTTTAGTTTTGCTGTTGATGCGGATCTTGAGCAGCTGCCAAAGACCCGTGCAGAGGCTAACTCAAAAACATGTAGCACAGGCACTTTGCACTGTTCTCCTGAAAAATCTTCTGATAGCTTGCATTGCGGAGGCATTCAGGTTTCAAATGGGGCAAAAGATGATAGTTCAAGTTCAGAAGTCCTTACCAATGGTGGGGATATCACTCAAGATATTCTTCCTGAAACACAGTTGGCGGAGAATGAGCAGGCAACATATGCTTCTGCAAATAATGATTTAAAAGGCACCAAGGCTTACCAGGAAGCTGATGTCCCTGGCCTTTATAATCTTGCTATGGCTATAATTGACTACAGAGGTCACAGGGTGGTAGCTCAGGTGTGCATTGAAGATGAAATTCACCTATTGATTATATATCTCTTTTCCAAGAACATGCAATTACTTATGGGATACAGTTTATAATCCATTTGTTTGCTAAGTGTCAGATTCTGATACACTAAAATTAGAAGATTCTTTATGGAATATTTGTGCCAGAAACTTTTCCGAATATAACAATATGCATTGCAACTTGTCAAAACAACCTCCAAGACGTTAAGAAACTGCTTTAAATGCACTATTGAAACATCCCCCAATATCTGAATACAGATTTTCATTGGCTTTCAAATCGGACATCTGTTTTTCTTTTTTAATTCTCCTGAATTGGTTATGAAATTCTGGTAATGTAGTATGGGAATACAGAATTAGTATTTATTAAATTAATTATTACTTGCTCATGCAATTACCATTAGCATAATTTAGGATTTAAATAGGGATTCAAATAAAGTGTTTAGGCCTTGTTATGTTACCTTATGGTATTGTATCATAGTAGATTAGGATATTAGGTATTGATGTTTGAGTAGCATGAAGATTTCCTATTTCATTTGCCTCTAATAGGCATCTCATGAAATTAGATAATTAATTACCTTTTATTGATTAATTGAATTCATTTTATTGAGAGATTTTTCTCTCTTTCTATTGCCTGTGGTAAGCGCTGGATTATATGATGAAAATATGACTACATATGTTGTATATACTGTAAATCTTATGAACTCTCTTTCACAATTTCATTTTCGACATTTGATTTTTTGTGCATATTTTGCTGTAGAGTGTCCTACCAGGAATTCTTCAAGGTGACAAATCAGAGTCTCTTCTGTATGGCTCTGTTGACAATGGGAGAAAAATTTGCTGGAATGAAGATTTTCATTCTAAGGTAATTAATCTCGTGTAATTGTAGTATTTGCTGGAATGAACTATGCAGTTATGCTTGGGATGAAAAGAGATTAACTACAAGAAAACATGTTAATGGAATGAAGGCATATTCTGCATCATCTGCAAACTGTTATGATGCATTAGTTTTTGGGCTGGTTATATTCTGTGATCTCTGTCATATAGGTTTCTTTTATATCCCTCATAAGCTCTTATTTTAGGTTTTGGAAGCTGCAAAACGCCTTCATCTGAAGGAACACTCTGTACTTGATGGATCTGGAAATGTTTTTAAATTGGCTGCACCTGTGGAATGCAAGGGCATTGTTGGTGGTGATGACCGGTATTCACCTGAGTCAATTTTTTATTTTTATGACTCGTGATTTGGACATAGCTGATATAATAACTTTTTATAGCTCTATTCTGGCTTTCTTGTGGATACAGTATGTAACTGAACATAAAAAGATAGACTTCTGTTTAGCTTATTTTATTTGTTGCTTGTAATTGTGTATATTATTCTCCACCAATCTATGCAATGATTTGCTTTTCTTTTTGAAACCAAATCAGGCATTATCTTCTAGATTTGTTAAGGGTAACTCCTCGTGATGTGAACTATACTGGACCTGGTTCTCGATCATGTATCTTGAGACAAGAATTAATCACTGCCTTTTGCCAGGTGAGCATGTTGCTCTAATGTCAAGGTTGCTTTGGCCCATGAACTGTATAGAGTCTCATATTAGCTCACCTTGTTGGAATAGGTCCGTGCTGCAGAGAGGTCAAAATCTGAGAAGACTACTCAAGGAGCAGACATAACTGCTGATTCTCAAGATGTCACTGATGACAAGCAGGTGAGCGTTGCAGCAGTGTAAAATATCATATACTTGACTATTATTTATAAGATTTTTGAGACGTTGTTTTCTCCTATCCTTTTCCCCTTTGACTAATATACTCGACTATCTCTTCAACTCCTTTTGACCTACCTGTCTTGACTTCATCTGACATTAGAGTTACTTTGTTCCATGTGCATGTCCGTGCACATTACTACTCACTGGTCATAGACTTCCTCCTTCTCTCCTTATTGGGATTAAAATGACTGAAAAATTACTATCTTGCAAAATGAAGGGTTCATTATAGTTGGATCCACTTTTTTTCCATCATGTTTCTTAAGAACTATGTTAACAGCATCCTTTCCCCCTTTCTATTTGAAGACAAAAATCTGTCTTTTGTATGTTCAATTTCATTTTTTTATGGCTTGACAACCTAACTTTGGTGGTTATGTGCCTTGATTGCCTTCAGCAGGATTTACCAAAGGGAGAGATTAGTGAGGAAGTCAAAGCACTCACTTCTGCATCTGCTGAAGGTTCAGACTCCCATGGGGAAATAATCTTTAACCCTAACGTCTTCACTGAATTCAAACTAGCAGGGAGTCCTGAGGTGGTATTTGAATTTATTTTTACTTTATCTTTGCCCATTTATAGATCTCCTCTTCGTTTTGTGTGTCTAAATATTTATTTGCTCATTGATCTCTTCCCCTGGCTCCGTGTCTGACCTTTCTTTGTGAATACATTATGACACCCTTTATGCTTTGATCCTGTTCACCAGGAAATAGCAGCTGATGAAGACAATGTGAGGAAAGTTAGTCTTTATCTAACTGATGTTGTACTTCCAAAGTTTATACAAGATCTCTGCCAGCTCGAGGTTTCGCCTATGGATGGGCAGACATTAACAGAAGCACTCCATGCTCATGGAATCAATGTTCGCTATGTTGGAAAAGTAAGTATACTAAATTTCTTCGATACCCAATGCTTTTGAAATTGTTAGCTTTGGAGATTGTCTACTATAATCTATCGAGAATTAAATGCTGATTTGTTTTGTGTTGAAGTTCTTATTTCTGTCATTGGAGAATTTCTATTTTGCTTCTAACTTGTCCTTATATTTTAAAAGGTGGCTGAAGGGACTAAACATCTACCTCATCTTTGGGATCTTTGTTGTAATGAAATTGTCGTCAGATCTGCTAAGCACATAATCAAGGTGAACATTTACCATCCTGCCTGTAACAAGAAATTTACCTGGACTACTTTATATCTTCAATTATTAAATCTGGAAGGGCATTGCATTTTGATCTTTTACATTCTTGCTTTAGCACTATCTGAATCATTGGAATCATTCCAATTAGAATCTCTATATATCCAGAGGTTTGTTCATCTCTGTATATTTATCTAACACGACTTGAGAGTCTAGTTAGCTGGTCCTGGTTCGAGGACCACTTCCTTCCCAAAATGAATGTGTCTAACCTTCGGCAGGAGATGTTCTCACCACTCTCACCTTGTCAAAGGAGTCCAGTTCTAAGTTGATCTTCCCCCATGAGTCAGTTTGCAAATTCCAGTCACATTTAATTATTACCTGGACACTTGAAAGTGACTATTTTTGTCTAGATGGACATATACCCTTTGTTCAACTCCTCAACATCTTACATTCCTCCTGTTGGGTGTAATCTGATAAGTGGATGCTTCAATTACTTAATTGATACAAGATATTGAATTAGCATGAAGAACGTGATAATTTTGTTGGTTTCAATTTATTTACCTTAAACTGAGGATAATCCTCTTGCACTGAGAATGTTGCTTGCATGTATTACTAGTAGTATTTTGGTTATGACATCATGTGATTTTCTTTTGCAATCATCTATAATTTGTAGGATGTACTGAGAGACACAGAGGATCATGATCTTGCACCAGCAATATCCCATTTGTTGAACTGCCTGTTTGGAAGTTGTCATGCTTCTGATGGAAAGTTAACTGCTAATAGCACACATTCCAAAACTCCTAAAAGGGTATGTTCTGTAAGGTTGAATTTTGTTAAGTGGTCTTCCAACTTTTCA
This sequence comes from Leucaena leucocephala, assembly GCA_037074615.1. Classification (NCBI taxonomy): domain Eukaryota; kingdom Viridiplantae; phylum Streptophyta; class Magnoliopsida; order Fabales; family Fabaceae; genus Leucaena; species Leucaena leucocephala. Next base: position 3,481,150 of record CM073525.1, read on the forward strand.
ACTGTAATACACTTGTTCATGCCCTCGTTTTCTCATTTCATTTGTTCACTTTACCTTTCTCAAGGTGTTGCAAATCATTCTTGTCTAACATTTTCTGTCCTCTCTTTCCTATCAAATTCACATGATATAGCATACTAAAAGGTTTGTAATTTGTGATGTAGCATCTCAATGAGGAATTGTCCTTGTTTGCATATTTTACAGGAACATTCTGGGCATCAGTTATCATCAAAGCATTCTAGAGGGCAAGCAAGATGGAAAGGCAAGGCATCATCAAGGAAGTCTCTACCTCCATATATGAATATGAGCTCTGAAACTCTTTGGTCTGACATTCAAGGATTCTCAATGGTCAAATACAAGGTATCCATTATCACCTAACCTGATTGTATATTTTCTCTGGAACATGATGCTGCTAGAAGGTTGTGTTTCTTCTGTTTGTCTAAAGCACATGTGAACTTATTTACATTGGACATTTGAAATGCCTTTTTTATGGGTAAACATTTGAAGTTCTTTAGCTGAACAAGATATGTTTAGTTATAGCAGTTATCGTAATGTGGAGTTAGCTTTGTACTATATTATAAAACATTATATAATTTACATTCTTCTATTTGAAATTTAAACAATATGTCTTTTCATGCAATGAAATTTGAACGATTCACTTTAATGCAGTTTGAGTTGCCAGAGGATGCAAGGTCACAAGTGAAGAAGATATCTGTTCTTCGTAATCTCTGTCAAAAGGTAAGTATAACATGTCACTCGTCGTTGAGCTGACTCATTTGAATTTGTTAGTGATTCAAAGGATTTTTTGTGTTTTCATGGTCCCTTTTTCTGGTGTTTAAAGGCATGAACATCTTGAAAGATACTACTTTTATGCTCTTTGCTCTAGACATATGTGCACTTGGTATTTGGTAATGTACACATTTCATAAAAAATCTCTTATGTCAGAAAGGAAAGGTCACTTTATTTACATCACCAGGAAAAATATCTTTATCATAATTTTTAAAAAAAATGTTGATTTGCTATCGTAATTTGTTTTAATCCTTGATTTTGCATGTGTTATGCAATGGATCAAATATGTTTGGTTAGTACTTAGTAATAACTGAAAAGGTTTTTACTTTATCCACTCCTATGGTTGATGTGAATAGTTTCTGAGTGGTTCTTACCTCAATATAGTATGCGTGAATTGTTTTCATCGTATTTTAAAAATGTTGGTTTACAGGTTGGTATAACCATTGCAGCTCGTAAGTATGATCTTAATTCCACAACACCCTTCCAAACATCAGATATCTTGGATCTCCGTCCTGTGGTCAAGCATTCAGTCCCTGTGTGCTCAGAAGCCAAGGAACTAGTGGAAACTGGAAAACTTCAACTAGCTGAGGTATTTACAGTGTTTATGGCTTCTACTACTAGTTGTAAACATGTGATTTGTGCCCCTTGCATATTTTAGATGATAAAGTAATACTATTTATTTTGTGTGCTTTTGCATTTGATTTTATTTTTTTGGTGAATCTTTGTGGAAGATTACCAGAATAAAAATAAATAAATGGTTGTGCATTATTTTGGGGTTGAACCCTAGCAAGTTAAAGCATAAAAGCAATTATGTTACTTAACGGGGTATTGTCTTATGTTGAGATGTAAAGTTTATGTAGTATTGAAATGATTACAGCTTTCTGTGAATGCATAAATGTTCGAATATATGGGTGTTTGAGGCTTGACTTGATTTATTTTCTAATGAAATTGCGTTACAATGTGTAATATTTTTCTGTTGCAGGGCATGCTCAGTGAAGCTTACACTTTATTTTCGGAGGCATTCTCAATTTTACAACAGGCATAAAATTTGTTTTCATATCTCTCTTGAAAGAGTTCCTTGTGCTTAAAATAATGTATTGTTTATTGGGTTGCAGGTTACTGGTCCAATGCATCGTGAGGTTGCCAATTGCTGTCGGTACGTCAATATTTGTTGTCTCCCTATTCTTATTTTTTCTAAACAAGTGCTACTTTAAACATGGGTTTATCTTGTTGCTTCAGACTTCTGCAATAGATTTGATACAAATTCCCATATTAAATTATTTTTATCTACTAAAGATTTATAAATTTGAAGAAGTTAACAAAGATTTGCATTGCTTTGTGACAGCATCCAGCTTCTCAACTTTTAATTTATTTGTTTCTGGTACATTAATCTGAATTTATCTTAAGTTTTGATGTCTTCAATAAATTTCAGGTACCTTGCCATGGTTTTGTATCATGCCGGGGACTTGGCTGGAGCTATTTTGCAGCAACATAAGGAGTTAATTATAAATGAACGTTGCCTTGGTCTAGATCATCCTGATACTGCTCACAGGTATTCCCTACTCTACTTTTATAGTTTCATTCCCTTGATATTTTAATTTCTTATATTCTGTTTTTTTAATATCATTTTATTTGTGCTGAGCTAAAAGTCATCTTAGAATGGGCAAAAAGATAAATATTGAGATGTCAAGTTACAGGAATTTGAGTTTCATTTTCTAAAAGTTTTCTAGAACATTTTGTGATCTATTATATTGCTGTTTCAGTTATGGCAATATGGCTTTGTTCTACCATGGACTGAACCAAACAGAACTTGCCCTTCGACACATGTCCCGTGCTTTACTCCTGTTAAGTCTATCATCGGGCCCAGGTCATCCTGATGTTGCAGCAACTTTTATTAATGTTGCAATGATGTATCAAGATATAGGAAAGATAGGTACAGCTCTTCGTTATCTGCAAGAAGCCTTAAAGAAGAACCAAAAGCTTCTCGGAGAGGAGCATATTCAAACTGCTGTGTGTTATCATGCTCTTGCTATAGCATGCAATTGTATGGGTGCTTTCAAACCCGCTCACCAGGTATGTATAGTGATATAGCTAGTTTTTAATATTTTAGTAATTGGTTGTCTGATTCATGCATTTGGCATGACAGCACGAGAAAAAAACGTATGATATACTTGTCAAACAACTTGGTGAAGATGACTCAAGGACACGTGACTCACTAAACTGGATGGAGACATTTAAGAAGCGTGAGGTATGCCTGTACACTTGTTATTAGGCACCAAAGTGGTGTTTTAGATCCTAGACTTTGTTGGAGCCAAATGGCTCTGAAAATAGGGACTTTTGTGATGCAAGTAGTAAATAATTCTGGTGTACCACCTAAATGGCTATGAAAATAAAACCTTTCATTTTGTCATGCATGACTCATTTCTATATCTTTTTTCTTTTGGCAGATGAATGCACAAAAACAGAAGGGTCAAAGTGTGAATGCTACTTCTGCTCAAAAGGCCATTGATATATTGAAGGTTATTCTTTATAATCTTGTGGTATTTGTAGTTAATACTGAAAACATCTTTGAGATTAACTTTATAATTAAAATTAGGAAGATCTCCAACCAGTTTGCTAGCTGGTTTAAATATGCATTTGTTATTCCTTTCATAGAATTTGATTCTTTCATTTTGTCATGTGATTTGACTTGTTCTGGTGAAATGTTTAAATTTTTTACTTTTGGTCTCACTCCAGGAGGCTAGTGACAATCTCTAAGATTATAGTTTAATTTTTATTGCCTTCAACTGAAGGGACCACATAAAACTTGCTTCAAATGATTGCCTTTTTTTCGCAACTTGTGAAGTATATCTGATTCTATAGTCTATACTTTAAGGATCTACTTGAGTTTGAGATTTTCATGTCACAACAGGCAAATCCAGATTTGATGCATGCATTCCAAGCAGCTGCTATTGCTGGAGGGTCTGGAAGTTCAGGTGTGGCTACTAATAAATCCCTCAATTCTGCCATGATTGGTGAGACTCTTCCCAGAGGAAGGGGAGTCGATGAAAGAGCCGCACGAGCAGCTGCCGAGGTTAGAAAGAAGGCAGTGGCAAGGGGCTTAGTGCGTCCACATGGAGTTCCAGTACAAGCCTTGCCACCCCTTACTCAGCTTCTCAACATCATAAATTCGAGTGGTATAACATCAGATACTGTGGACAACAAGGATGGAGATGGAGCAAAGAATGAAGCTAACGGCCTTCCTCCAAATGATCCAACCAATGCTCAGAGCAACCAATCAACACAACCAGTACAAGAAGAACATGCTCCTGTTGGATTGGGCAAAGGTTTGTCATCATTGGATTCAAAGAAGCAAAAGTCAAAAGTAAAGGCTGGGGCTTGAATTTTTTAGCATCTAACCAATATTTACTTTATCCTGAGTAGATCTGTTTAGTCAAGAATGTCATACAAGAAGTTTTGCATTTTGATTTGAATAATTGTATCTGATAAATTTTATTCTCTGATGCAATTAAGTAAATAATTCTTAAATTTTGTCAAGGTTTTTGGCTGCAAAAATAGCAAATCTTGTGGAATATTTGTTACTGAAGTAGAAATAGTTTCAAACTCTGTCCATCTTAAATTCATCATCTTAAATCTTCTAATACAAATTGATTACGTTGGAGAAATTCTAGATCGAGACTAGTTTTTCCACCCATAGCCATGATGTTATAAAGGCTCATATTTATTGGGAGGCTTTCTTATAAATAATTTGTTTCCATGCAATGAGTTTCTTTAGCAAGTAACGCACGCAAAAAATTGCTTTACTAACGTGGTGGCAAGTCACTCACGCAAAAAATTGATTTACTAAAGCAGTTATCAAGAGGCACTAGCACACGTTCTTCATGATGGTTTGAAGCTTTTTATATTTTTTGCAAGAGAAAACTATTTTATAAATGCATATATTTTTTCTCAATTTTTAATTTTGTATTAAATTTTTTAATTTTATTTTATTAGCACAATTAATCTATATAACTTTATTTTATTAATCTTGTTAGTTATTGTACAGAAGTTAATTATGAAGGAGTAAAATTAATAGATTTAATAAAGAGAAAAAAAAAGATATAGATACTAATAAATTAAAAATTGAAAGAAAATATAAATACGTTTAAAATAATTTTTCTTTTTTTAAATAAATGGCATAGTGACACTACTTTTTATTTATCAGTCATGTATTTAATTTCACTTTTAAGTTATTGAGTTTACGCTTTTGTAATTAAAAAATATTCTTATAACAAAAATGAAAAGTTAATTATCAACTAAATTATGAATATTGTTATTGGACATTGCAATTTCATTATCGTATGTAAATCAAGCAAGAATTTTTTTTTATGAAAATAATCAAGTGATAAAGAAACCAACTAAGAAACCTTGAATTCCTCATTCCCTTTTCCATCTTCTAAGATCATGATGAACAACTACTAACTAAACAGTATATTCTAATATATAGTTTAAAGACTAATCTTCTTAAGACGTAACCCTTCTAACAAAAACCTTTTTCATTCGCATGGCATGCACTCTCTATTTATAACCTTGCTTAGGTGACATGATTCGAACTATCTAATAAACCCAAAGATTTAAAATAATTACTTCAGAAAGATTTATAAAATCTCAACTTGAAGGACCCATGTTCATGAGCGTTATTGTTTTTGAACACTCAAGCATCTGCACTTTGCCCTTGTATCTGTTAGTATCTGCAGCAGCAGCAGAAGAGGAATAAACAAAGCTCCTAACGTTAAGCGCTAAAAAGATATTCACGTGCCATGGTTTTACGAGACAATCTGACAGAAAATAACTTAAAAAACTACAATTTTTTTATTAAATTATTTTCTGGAGGAAATTGTTATCTTTTCTTTAGTACCTTGACTTGTTTTCGCAGTTCTTTAATATAATCAACTGCCAAATCCAACATATCTGCTGTGTTTGTTTGCTGCCAACATGGAAGGAATAAGTTACACACCCAGATAGAAATATATATATTCTATATATATATATATATATAGAGAGAGAGAGAGAGGGACACCTTGTCTGATTTTGGGAAAAGCTCTTGCAGCTTCTTTATTCTTTCACTAATCCTTGTTCTTCTTAACTGATACCATAAATAAAAAGCTTCAACAACTTGTTTATGGCGGAGTGAGGAACTTTCTTTCTTTCTCTGTTTTTCTTGGGGATTTTTTTTCTAAGAAACGTATATCTGAAATTTATGTATTTAGTAAGTGAAGAATTTTGAAAGTAGATAGAGAAAAAAGAATGAAGGAATAAAAGGAAACAAAAAAAGATAAAGCACAAATACTTTTGTCATTTTGTATTACAAGGAATATATATAAATTATCAAATATAACAAAAAAAAATGTAATATTTTTGCAAATATCATCATGAAAATAACTCTAATTCATAAATTGTTGTAATTTTTTAGTTGTTGAGACTCTTACCCTTTCTGCAATGCTTCTTGGGTGAGTAGCAAAGCCTCTTTTGGCTCTAATTTTACAGGGAACATATCCTTGAACATGCAAAATCCTCTCCATGCCACGTGTCTTAGTTGATGAACTTGGCAAACTCATTTGCTGACTTAAGCGAACATTCTCATATCCAAACTCATCTGCTTGCTGTTCAATACCATCCAAAGAGACATTAATTAATTAACTAAATAAGGACTTGGATTTAGTATATTGAAATCCTTGATGATGATGAAGAATTTTTGAACTATTTTGGTACCACCAACCTGAGATTCCAAGGTATCTGGAGAAGAAAACAAGAATTCATTACCGTCACTCACTGTTGTCTTATGAGCAGTGAATGAAGAATTTTCCCACAAGTCACCTGTGAAACTGGGCATTTGGTGGCTTCCATGATCATTTCTCAGGCTTCTAGTTTCAACACAGCTTCTTGCTTCTTCTTCTTCTAGTTCTAGGGTTTCATTCCCATTTTCTGCAATCTGTGGCATCCTTCTAGTGGATGTTGTAGCTTGCTCTCCCTGTGCTGCAAATATATGCAAAACATGTATATATAGTTTCTAAAATAGTAAAGGGTTAAAATACTTTTAACTTTGGTTCCTATACCTTCTTTTTGTTGTTTTTCGTCCCTATTATGCTGTCTAAAACATTAACATATGAGCTTAACCATGTTAAGTTCATGGATGTGGCATTAAGTAGGCTAACATGAAACCGATGTGATTTAAGTGTAGGGACGAAAACTGAAACTTATTAAAGTATAGGGACCGAGAGTAGATTTGACCCAATAGTAAAATTTATTCATAAAATAAAGATGAAAAAGGAATATATACCATTAGTGAGAGAGAAATTGGAGAAAAACCCAGGAGGTGAGCTCTTCTGCCTGAGAAGATTATTATTGGAAGAATTGACAGAAGCCATTTTGGATTGAGTGGAGTTCTGAAATCCCATAATATTATTAGTGTTCATCATCATCATCACACTTGAACGTGACCCACCACTCACTGCAAATTCTTGGAATCGCCCCTCAGAATTATAAATCAGCCGATCTTCGTCATTACAGAAACCAGAACCTCCTCCTCCTTCATTCTTCCCATGGCTCCATCCACTGTTGCAACCTGCAGAAGCAAACATGCCTTCCATTTCTGCATCAAACGATGGAACATAACATCTTCTCTCATGTTGTTGTTGTTGATGATGATGATGATCCAAACCTCTGCAACCTTCTCCTTCTCTCTCCACCAGGTTTGCCAGCAATGAGCTTGGAGCAGAACGGTACCTTAATAGCCCAGAAATTTGCTGCTGCCGATGATTATGACAACATTGTTGTTGTTCTTGTTGTTGTATATGGATGTTTCTAGAATCCACTTGTGAGTAGTTTCCAGAGTATTTGAGAGCAGGACTATAAACAGCACTCATGGCGATTACCTGAGAAGAAACCCAGAAACATATATTATATTTAAACACAATATGAATAGCCGAAAGCACAGATTGGTAGAAGAAGAAGAAGATGAAGGAAGCTTTTGTAGTTAATCTTACAAGTTGGAGTAATTCGATATGTATGAAGTATTGAGCTGACAATAGAGTCTACAGAAACAGAGAAGACAAGAGGAAGAAGAAGGTGAAATCTGAGACATGATTGTGTTCTTCTTGGGGCATATTTATATATATAGGGAGTTATGTAATACCTTGTTTTGTAATTACCCTTGTCTTTCTTCATTATTACCATAATACGCCCTTATATTTGTATTATTCAAATAACTTCCATTCTCTTTGTTTTGACCAACCAATCAAATCCTTTGAAAGGGCAAACTCAATAATTTTTAACTTACCTACCTCATTCATTTACAGAAAAATATATTAAAAAAAAAACCCTTTAAAGCATGAGTGAGATAACTTAAGAAATGAGTTGATATTTAATTTAAGAAAAGGATGCATAATTTCTTGTTCTTTTTGTCATCATGCATATTTTATAATTGTGAAATAATTAATTTCTATAAGTATTTTTTGTGACAATTAATTTCTATAATTCTATTATTAATAGACGTAACAAGAATATATATGGCATGGCAGTGTATTTCATGCGTTAATTAAGCAAAAAAAAAAAACATAGTTGGATTGGGATAATTGCTAATTAGTGATGATTGACTCATCATCAATCAAGTCAAAAAAAAAATATTTTTTTGAATCGTCGGTAATAATACTGTAATACAATAAAATATAATATTACACAAAAAAAATGCAATAGATAATTAAAAACCTGTGGACGTGAAGGATACAGCAACGCTTAAGCTTAGTTATAAGAAGTTCTTTGGTTGGAGGAAGGGTCAAACGTTATTAGAGTCATGCATTGATTGCAAAACTTCTTTTTAATTAATTAATTAATTAATTAATTAGAAAATTGAATAATCTCCCTTTTCCATTAAGAACCAATCAAGGGTTAAAGGAGGTGATGGAATAGAGCTTCTTATGAAGTCTCTTTTTGCAATTTTTGTTTATTAGGAAATAGCTTCTATGCTATGATAATGATTTCAAGAGTAAATATTTTAGTGTGTGTATATATATATATATATATATATATATATATTTGACCTAGATCCCATAATAGTATAATATAATTTTAAACCAATGATATAAAAGGAAAATTCAAAGGGTCTCTATTTTCAACCTTTTTCTGATATTTTAATTAGTATTAAAATATCATAAAATAGCGTTAAAGTCAATGATGTGAGTAACCCTAAATTGGGCAACGACCAGAATTTTCACAATATGGTTTCACATAACAAGACAGATAACACTTATTCAATTCGTTAGCCTCCAGGCTGCATGATTGACCAATTCACCATTTTGCATTAATTGCAAGTCAAAACTTTTTTTTTTGCGTATATTCATTAAACAAAAATAAAAATATATATAATTGTTGTCAAATAATTTAATAATAAATTAACAGCTCTAGTCTGTTAAATAAGTCATCAAAACCCCCATCTTCTTTGATTTCATATTTTAACACGATATTATTTTGAAGATTTTTCAATTTCATGTGTCATAAGCTATGAATCATGAATTAGTTCATTTTTTTTAACCTTCATATGGTAAACATATTTACTCAGTGAATGATAATATAATATTATAAAAAGTCAACTAACCAATAAAATTACGTAAGACATAAAAATTGAATAATGTCAACGCAATTCACATTTATTACATTTGTTTCTCATGAAGCTTGGAAGTCTAACGTTTGACATTCGAATAAAAACCAAAAAAGTCAATGTCTCTCACCAAAAACTAAAAGTCAATGTCAACTCAATACCTTCAAAGGGTAAATTTCAATGAATAAATTTTATTGAGAAAATTTTTCTAAGTTATTTGTTACCCTTCATTGATTCAAATTCTATCAATCATCGACTTTAACATCATAAGATTAGCAATGTAACAAGAAATTTAAGGATTCAACCATATGCTCATACTCTTAAAATTATTCCATCTTTTTAAACAATACCCTTAATACACACACACACACACACACACACACATGATAAAATTTATAATATTGATACTTAAACTCGGGGGAAGTTTGTTCTTAACATTGCCGACATGTCCAAAAATATCAGAGAAGTAATAGAAAATTTTCAGATAGAAGTTAAGGGAAATTAATGTAGAGATTAAGTATAGTTACCCTTGAAGAAAAAGAAAAACCTTTAACTTTACTTGTCTGATTAATCCTTGAGTCGGTCTCTATTACTTAATCTTAGGAATATTCATGAAGTCCAAAACACCCCAACAAGAATAGTATATTAAATAATATAAAAAAGCTTCTAGAACAGAAGGTAATGTCTTCAAAGGGAGAAAGGATTAAAATAAGAACTCTTGGATAATTTACTCAAGATTTGTTGGGGATAATTGGAAGTTGCAAATGCTAAATGCTGTCCAATTAAGAGAGAACAATGATGGGTTGGTTGAGAGCTAAACCCTTTATCTTCTTCTCTTTTCTTCATTCATTGGTGTAAAAATCATAGTCAAATTAAATTAGGCATTGAACTAACTTACCTTTATTTCTTGAGTTTTAAATTTGAATTCTTATGGAAAGGCCTCTTGAGCTTATATTGATTCCCTAAAAACTATACATACAACTGATAATGTGGCCTTAGAAACACGATGATGAGGGCAGTGGTTAATAATGCAAGAGATATTTTAAGTTTACTATAATAGGGCCATTGCTTGATAAAAATTTTCAAGTCTTTTATGGTTTTGGAGGAAAGAGTAACGTCCCTAACCAATAATTAATGGACAGCTTTTCCACTACAAGAAAGAACATTACTTTCTTGAATTTTTTTTCTCGCCGCCTTTTCAAATACTTCTGAATGAACAATGGATGATCCTAAAGTTTGATTAATGACTTAATTAAGTTGATGCCTACATATTTATTAGGTACAAAATCAAACATTTAGGACAATGCCAAAAAAGTTGGATCCTTTTTGTTTCTTTCTTCCCTATGTCGTTTTTAAAAAATAAAAATACACCCAATGAGTGGCCATAAATTGGCACTTATCTCTTTCAAGAGCCTTGGGTGTAAAGAAAAAAAGACTAAAAGATAATGTTAGGTTTTCTCAATGGTGATTGGATCCTCAGAATCTTTGTCTTTATAATATTAGAATCATATAAATACTTTGTTCTGAAATTCCACAGGTTGGTGGGGAATCTGCTGCCTTATGAGACCCAAAAGAAAAAGGGTATTTATCCAAAGAAAAAAGAAATAAAAACTATTCTTTATTCAATTAATTGAGCATTGAGTGAGATATGCAGCATAAAGCACTTCCCCATATACTTCCTTTTGCACTCTTTATTTATTTTGAATATGTCATCGTTAACATTATATTCATCGTCCAATGAACGTCCCTACTTTGGAAAAGTTAGATGTCATCAATTTAATTTTACTTTTTTCCTACTTAGAAAGAAATTAATGCAAGTTTTTATTGTCTTTATATAAGTCTTAGCTAAAAGTGACTCTAATAACACTTATAAACTTAATATAGCCTTCTGAACCAAAAAAAAAAAACAGAAAGATTATTTTCAATTTATAAATCTTGTATCTTTCTTTCAACCTATCTTTACCTCTATCCGACTTTGTGTTACATTAACTCACTTGATACATGATATGCTCTTCTAATTCTGAATATAAGAGTTAATATAAATCTATAGAGGTTGACTTAATTTAGTGTTAGATATAAGATTTTAATTTACTTTATTTTTTCTATTTATAATTTTCTCATAAATTCTTTGATTGATTGTATGAAGGGGGTTTTCATTAAGGGAATGTTTTCTCATACAAATGATTAGAATGAATACTTTATGAAAACTAATATGTATTTTTTATAAATAATTAATTTATATAAATTAATAATTATCTAACTCTTATATTTAAGGTTTGAATCCAAACCACAAATGGTTCGTTTGGCAACTGAGCAAACACGTATTGCTAAATGGCTCTGCAAATATTGGAAGCTGAGGTAGTAGTGATGGTGGAGGAGCACTAGTTCTGATTCGCACTATGGAATAAGGAATTTTGATTTGATTTGAAGTATGAGTTTAATGGGAATGTTTTGTCACTGCTCAGACATAAATGGGCATTACATTTAATTTGGATGCAGTTTGTCCCCAGTAATAAGTGGATTTTGGAATCAGAATTGGACACAAACACAAAGAGATACAATATAACAAGAATCTTCACCTAAGCATTCACAAAATAAAAGATGTTTCCCACTCCAATATTAAACAAACACTTTTCCGTTAAATCTTAAAAGACATATCACTAAGTTCATATCAACACACAACAAGAGCGCACGCTTGTGTGTGTTTGTGTGTGTGTGTGTGAGCTATTGTGGCATATTCTCCAACATTTTATAAATATGTGCAATAACAATCAATCAATCATTATATAATTATATGATTTTTTTTAGGAAGCTAGTGGCTTATAAATAGCGATGTATGATTTAATGGATATTACAATGCTTATTTTATTGATAATTATAGTTTGTTACTTCAATGTGTGATCACAGAAACCAATAGCGCATAAGCTAATAATTTAGGATACTTTTGTGCAACTTGTGAATCAGCATTTTTAGTTTATGTTAAATCTGATAGACATTACTAAGTTTTTATTACTCTAGTCCTAGATATATGAGCTAGTTAGGAGATTAGCCTTGGTCTTAAATATAATATATTAATCTATTTTATTTTTAATATATATTATTTTTTAAATTAATTTATATAACTTATAAATTGATATATATGTAATGTTATACAAAGGTATTTTAGGGAGATGATCAAGTCACATTTGTTATAATTAAATAATTTTTATCTATCTTCCTTAATCTACTTAAGTTAATCAAGTAACTCTAAGATTAAGAATGGGAGGAGTATTTAAATTGATGTTGGTAAAATATTATTGGTTCAGGTGATATGAAATATCAGTTTTGCATGCTTTTGGCACACATGATAATTTTATATATATATACAATGATCTATCAAATCTTAATAGTATATACAATAATCTCCTAATACTGGTGTAATAATAATGCGTTGGATCTTACAAGTGGGATAAAAGGGAAGATTATAGTGAAATAGGATTGGCTATTGGATTTGTTGGCTGCCTATGAATGAAGTGAATGGAATGGATATATGACTGTCTCCCATTACTGAAACTGAAAAGTACCCAGAGGAACAAGAGCTAATAATGGAGCTTCTTTCTTTTGCTTTTCTGTTATTTTATCATATTATTTATTATGTTAGGCATATTAGTGAGTGGCTTTGTGATTAGAGAGGTCGTTTTCTTGCAGCTACTTGTACAACTTTTTTATCCTTCTGCTGCTCTGTTTAGTAGAAGAATAGAACTACTTGCTGAATTTGATAATGTCGTGACAAGCGAATGAGGAGAATATGCCTCGTGATGATGATGAAGCAACATTCTCCTTTTATTAGAGTGTAAATAGAATCTTTTAACCGATAATTAGAGACTAAATTTTTTAAAATATAGAGATTATTGAAATAAATTTTACCAATTCTAATAAAGTGTATATATACCATAGTTTAGTTTAAACTTAAGACAATGTTTAAAAAATTTATCTATCTATCTATCTATCAATTTAGACTGACTTTATTGGTGAAATAACATTCTCTTCTACCAATAAAAATTCGTTGGCTTGAAAAAAATGACTCAGGGTCTCATGATATAAAGTAATATTTTATTGAGAATATATCATTTTTATGCATGTAACAACCAATGGTATGAAGAAAAATAACAACAAAACCCTAAACCAATGGTTTGAAGAACATTGTCTGAGTATTCGTAAATGGGAAAGATTGGAACATAAATCTGAGCATTCGTTTTTGACAAACTTGATGACTAATGGCTCACGAGACTTTACTTTCTCGATTAGCAATAATTTGTATATGCGTCTATTTATAAATTGCTCTAATTTTACAGCTCCAAATTTGTAAACCTTTAAATTACATAAATGGCTTTTTCTCTTTCGATTTTTCTGTTATAATTTTTGCCAACTTATTTGTGAACATCGAATTAAAAAGGCAGTTTTATATTTTTATTTCTAGGACCATAAATCAATAGAACATTAGAATTGAGAAGGGCAAAATAGCCTGTAGATTCAACAATGTAATACACATCAATATTTCATTTAATATTCTCCTAAAACATTAAATTGTTCATTAAGAAACAAGCTTAATTACAAACATGGAACACAGCCGAATCCCTTAAAGATAAGTAGCATGCAAATGTATCTCAAGACAAATAAAAGCTTCAATACAAAATTCTAGCAGTTCTTTCTTGGCTAAAGTGTAATTATAATAGAAGTAAACAGATTTCCCCTAGCCAAAAAAAAAAAAAAACAATTCAAGCAAAGAGAATTGCACTGCCGATGTAAGAACAGTACAGAATGATCAATACACCCTCATCCAACAACGCCCACCACTTTCCCCAAATAAGAATGACGTTATGCTACATGCTGGAAGCTCAGTAATAAGCCTTGCGAGGATTGTTCTGTGAATACAAAAACACGGAAACCACATTACAGTATAGTGACTTGAGCAAGACATTTCACAAATAAGAAGAAAAAAACAAAGGAATGGCCGTTTGTACCAGAGGATTGGGTCTGTAACGGTAGCCGAGCATCATCCTCTTTTTGTACTGCTCGTATATGTCGTCTTCAGAAGTCACCTCCCCAGGGTTGTTTGCACCAACCCCCAAGTTGTTCATCTTAACATTACCGGCCATGATTGGATCGGAAATACCACTCCTGGAGCTGCCAAGACCCTCCCCTGGAATTTTGATCATAATCATTGGTAACAGAAGAAATAACAAGTGTATCAATATCATAAAACCGCAACTTTTTATCAACAATTTCACAAAATCCGAACTTATAAATAAAAATGGACATCAGAGAACACAACCCAAGGGCACTCAAGCGCTTGAAAAAAAAAAAAAGAGAATAGGAAAAGCAGAAGACACCTTCTTTCCATCCCATTTTTGACAAAAGCTTGTGACCCACATTATCAGCCTGAATTTTAGCCTTCTCTGCAGCCTCCTTGGCAGATTTCTGCGCTTCTGCATCATTACAGGTAGCCAAGAACTTCTCTAGCTCTTCTTGGGGAATGTAATCACCCATGTGATGACCTTTTTTAGAAGAAGCTGTGCTACCCAAAAGGAAGCAATTAGAAGAATATTCCATAGAAAAAAAGAGTGTAATAGTAACTGTTTTTGAATGGTAAATGCATATAACACCAAGGAACACTCAGTTAACCCTCGCAACTCATGCAGAAAACCAAACCTTGAAGGGATGCAGGAGGGGGCATTTCATCTTTAGATTGCTTAGGTTTTTTCATCTTCTCTTCCTGTGCAGCTTTCTTCATGTAGAACTCCATTAATGCCAAAGAATCAGCATTTGATGATCCACCAGGTTCATCTAAAATGCATGGCATACATCAAGAGGATTGCACATCAAGTACATACAGAGAAGATGAATAATATTAGATCAAAAAGGTAAGAGCTGTGAACAAAACCAAGAACAATTAAACTGACGCAGTTCTTACTAGCACTTCCTCCTGATGCTGCTTGACCTGAAGATCCATAAACTCCGCGATCTTCAGGACTTTCATACAGAGCAGATGCAGGAATTTGGTAAGTTGAATGCTGCTGAGATGATCTCCGAGGAACATTGGTTGGCCTAGAAGACGAGGAGTTTGTACCCCCTGCATGTAAAAATGTTAAACATACTTCCCAGTTCCCAGTGAGGTAATAAAACATATATGCAAAGAATTAGAGAGAACCAAGATGACATCTCACATCTTAAAACTGATTAGTTCATGGAGCAACATCCCTAAGGGCATATCACTATTTACTAATCGTTTAACATGTCAAATGTCCAAATAAAATCAGCATGTAAACAGATTGGAAAAAAGTATGAATTCCAGAATAATAATTAACCATAATGCCATTGCAATTATATCTACGACACTTTGTCACAACAGTAAAATCAAATTCATGACCCTCCCTATAAGCTAAATTGTAAAATCCACCAACATCGTCATCTACTACTTGGATCTAATATGAAATTGACAATATGACAGATCCCATTATGAATCACATGATGAACTTATAAACCCAAAAGTTGTAAGAGTTTCATGCTCTTAATAACAGCCACAAATTACAATGTTACATAACTATGGTAATTTGCAACTGTTGTAGTGTTTTATACCCATAGCAATTCAGAATCCCTAGCTTATACACAATCATTAACTTTAACCAAGTCGTTAAAAAATTGTTTGGATAAGAATATATATTCAGATACAAACCATTATGTGATGTCTGTGATTCCCAAGGCTTCCCTAGAGCCTTTTCCTCTTGAGCTAGTAGATATTTGTAATATTTGTAGTCAGCACATTTCTCGTCAAATAAAAACCTAAAAAATGTATTAACAAAAAAATTAGAATTTATAGATCATAAACAAAAGAACAGTTGAATATGGTCAAGGTTCACCAGAAACTTACTTGAAAGGCGTATTCCCTGGATTTTTTTGCCGTGTAACATCCTCAAATTGCCTTCCATTTTTAGCCACAAAACTTGCTAGTTTCTCAGCAACTTTCTTCACTGTAGGATCACGTGGGGAAGGAGGTGCTGCATAGCACTTACAAAACTCATTAATACCGAGAGCATGAACAAGAGAATGCAATTACCTTTGTAGCAGGCGTGCCAATAGACCATTCTCGATAGGAACTCGAGGAATAAGCTGCATTCATCAGACAAATATCCAAGATATTTTATTTTCTTTGCTACAAAGTTTTAATGAGCAAAGATTGTATACACCGAGATCACCTCTTCAATAATGAAACTCAGCTTCATGTGGAGAACAACTCTCTTTTCATGATGAGAAGGCAGAGGGGGAATATCACAAAATCAACTGTATGCCTAAACTGGCTGGGAAGGAATGGCATATTTTGATCTTGCTTTACCTATATATCTCAAAGGAAAGTTCCAAACATACTTTGCAATTATACCCAAGTTCACATCCTTCTTATTCTCCCTCCCTCTATTCCAATTGCATAATTAATATAAAAATGACAAGTGCCTAATAAACTGTTCTCCCACCTTCCTCAAGTAGGAAAGTATATTGTGCGTAAGAGATTTCATCAATTATAAAAAGTCACTATGGTGTTCACCATAGGACAATTTCATAAGATATTGTGTTTGAAATATTAGAAAAATTTAATCTTCCATGATGGACGTCAAATTCATAACCAACATTAAAATATTGACTTTGAACGTGAAAGGTAGTTCCTTAAAGATATATTGAAAACATAAATTGCATTCTCATTCATGAGACAGATCCCAGCAGTAAATGTAAAAAGTGGCAAAAGAAAAACAACACAAAAGGATTCTGAGAACAAATTAAAAAAGGAAGTGGAGGAAGAGAATCAGAAAGCAAATCAGTACCATGGCACAGAAGGGGAAGAGTCTCTCAAGTGCTTTTATGCATGGAGAATATTAATCAATAAAGGCAAGGACAGAATAGTTAAAAATTATTTTGAGAACCCTAACTCAGCACTTTGCAAGACTTAATAACTATAAGCCCATTAGACAAGGAAAAAGATTATGTGAGACATAATTACCATCATCAGATTGTCTTGATGATCGCTCAATGCCATCTTCAAGCCCCAACTTTTGTCGTTTTAGAGGCGCATCACTCGAAACATTACTAACATCAGTTTCTTCTTCTTCATCTCCACTCAACTTAACAGATGGAGGCACTAGCTTTGACTTTTGTTTTAAACTGAATGCAAGTTTGCCGCTGGAAACAGCCCGAGATGTTTTCTGTGTATTAGCCTTCAAGTCTGCAGAGTTCTTTTTACTAATGGAAATATTAGGAGTCAAAGACCCTGAAACAATTTTAATGGGTTTAGAATCCTCTAATTTTTCATTTTTCTTCCCCTGCTCTTGTTGAAGTTGCTTGAACCTCTCCATGAATGAACCGTCGTTAACAAAAAGGCTTGGAGGCACTCCGTCATCCATCGCCAAACAGCAAATAATGCCGCAAACACTGCTTGACAATTACGTTTAGAATGCTTGTTAGATAATGCAATTAATTCTGTGTATGATTGTTGATTTTTAAAAAAAGAAACACTTTATTTGACAAGCGAATACCAAACAGAAATCATTATTCATTAACACTTTGGATTAACAATATATACAACATAACAACAATGATTACATCATAAGTCATCGAGAAAAAACTGCTTAACAGAAATTGAATTATATTAGATTCTAGAGGATGATATCATGGCATCAATTCTTCTTCAATCAAACCAACTAACAAAAAAAATAAAGCACTCTTTGAATTCAAAAGGCTTTAGTTCTAAAGATGCCAAATAGCCTACACGTTCAATTGTTCAGTGACAAAAAACAAACAGTATCCAACATATGACAAAACCATGATAGACAATCTACGCTTCTGTGATGGTATAAAAAGTCACATCCTCGCTCCTAATTAAGGTTTTCACAGCGTGTTCTAATGGTTCACAATCTGTTCTAATTCCTCATCTCCTACTATATACTTTAATTACTTGAAGATATCAAATTCAAAAACATAATTGTCTAACCAAAAAATCCAACGATGATAATAAGGAACAACCGAAATTGGCCAAGCATTAGCGCGTCAGAAAATACACTGAACCCAAGACCCCAATAAATCTTCATAACAAAGACAAATCAAACAAAATAAGCCCTAGTGATCCCCTGTTCGACAAAGGGAAGAATTGAAATTTAAATAAAAAAGCATAAAACTTCAAGACGATAAGGGGGTGTATATATATAGAGTACCAAATCGCCTTGTTCGTTGAACAAGATTAATCGGAAAAAGACCGGTATCTTCTAACAACTGATGAATTGAACAATAATTCCACCTTGATCATCAACGTCGGAGGCCGAATACGTAGACCTGGATCGATGGCGCGTAGAGGCGGTGACGCCCTCAAGTTAGGGGAACGAGCGGGCAAGACCAGGAAACCTATCGCACCGAACTAGGCAGGGGCAGCTTTGCGTATAGGATAATAATTGTCAAAATAAATATTAAGACTTTGATCCTCCTATTGCTAGATATTTAAAATTGGCCCAATAGTTTTATAAGTTCACGCTAAAATTCCTCCATCTTTTTTCTTATCTCAAAAATCCCCTAACTAGCTTATTTTTATGTATTTTTTTTATTTTTAAAATTACTTCAACTTTTATCTTCAAAAAAGCATACATTTATGCTAATTAAAAATATATTCTAACTTTCTTTGGAATCAGCATATACTTTAAAATCAAATATCAATTAATTATATTTTAAGATTAAAATTTATTACCTAAAAATATTTGCAGAACAGCTGCATATGTGATGTTTTATTTTATTTCAGAGATAAAATGAAACATATTCGCATACTACTAAAAATAATTGCACTTACGGTCCTTAAATAAATTATAATATTTTTCAGCTCTTTTCCAATTTTATATTATATATTAAATATATAGGTATTTCATATTTGACTCCAAGATGGCGTAAGCGTAATATTGAAATCAATAAGATGGGAGGCTGCAAAACAGAAATCAGAGTACAAACACCTGCAAAAGCAGAATGCAATGGCTTAACGGATAGAAGAGCACAAAAGCAGAAGAGGAACTCTGTAATGGACTGCTCTGGCTTCAAATCCCTGAATATATCAACTCCTTTCCATTTTCCAGCAAGAGCTTCTTGTCTCTCTCATCGTCCCTTCAACTCTGTTCCGTCACGCACACTCTTCTTCTATCTATTCCCTCGCTTTTCTCCCCTATGCTCTCTCAGTAATCCCTCTACACACGTCTCTGGTCGCAGATTTCTGGCTAATTTTTTTTTTGGGTGAGTTGAGTTTTGTGATATGGATCAGTGTAACTTCGTTGTTACTTACAGATGGAGCAGCTGCGATAAAAAAAGGAAGGTACTTTGCCTCAGGTGGCTGGCGAGGCAGTGGGAGGGGCATCCAATTCTAAGGTTCTTCAGGTTGTCCTGGTGTCTCCTCAGGTACATTTCAATTCTTGTTGAGGTTGTTATTTTCTCTTAGCTACTTGTAACTTTTCCATTCTGATTGATATTGTGCTAGCACACACTTCAAGTGATCCTAATTCGTGGGTCTGTCAAAACTAGATCATCCATGCCAGGACTATCAGGAAGAAAATTCCTTATAGTCGAGCACTCTGGCCTTAAGAATTTTTCAAGATTGGATTTTGAATCTGTTAGAATGCACCTAACCATACACTCAAGATATCCTCTCTCAGATTTGATAGTAGCCATCATCAATTTGCGTGATGTTCATCGTTAGTTTTGTTGGCGGCCGCCCTATATATATGTTGGACTCATGGGTAGTGATTAAGGATATCTGTAGTTGGGCGCATGGTGAATGGCAAGATGATTGGAAAACTTTAGCTGATTGCATAGGTGAAATGGAGTATAACTAGTTAGCATTGTGACTGAATCGGCAGAAGAACAAGTTCTAGATTCTAACCTCCTTGGACGGAAATTGTCACTCTATTGAAAACATAGTATTTTGGCGCTAATAATCCTGGTTCTTTAGCTTTGATTAAAATATCTCAATTGCAATCAGCATCATATCTGGTACCATTTAGATTACTTAGATATTTATTATGTTTGCATGTTTTGTTTTGGGTTGCAGACAACCTCAATTTCTGAAGCTAGCTCTGAGATTTATATTGTTTTTGGAAGATACCAGGAAACACTGGGTGCATTGCTAGAACTTGTGCAGCCACTGCTGTTGGACTACATTTAGTTGGGGTAGGTATTATTATAATCTCTTGTACTATTCAGTCTATGATTGTTTTCCATTTTTGTAATATATCGCAAAAAAATTTCCCGCAATCGCCGGTAATACTTTCCTGTCTTTTCAGCCATTGGGATTTCAGGTGGATGACCCGAAGCTGAAGCGTGCTGGACTGGATTACTGGCTGTATCCATGGGCATATGTTTATAGTTTTCTGTTTTTTGCCAGAATATTCTTTCTACCCATACTTCATTTGCAACTCTCTTGTTATTGCAGAAAAAGTTCTTTAAAATAAAAAAAAAAAAATTGCTTTGACATGAGTTTCTAACATCTATGGCACCATTGCTTTGTGACATTGCAATAAGCACAGAACTTGTTTGTTTTAAACTTCATGCATGTCTGTAGATATGTAGTTGTGAAAGTTCATGATTCTTGGGAAGATTTCCGTGATTATTTCAGGCAACAGGTAATTATCATTCCAAGAGATGAAAGCCAGAAACTTTCATTATGATCTTTCTCTGACTCCACAATTCACCCTTGTTTGGAACAGGAGGGTGAAAAGCGATTACTGGCATTTACAAAAAGGGGAACAACACTTCATTCTGTAAGTGTAGTTTATGTTGAATAGCTTCGTCCATTGACTAATAAGCCAACAATAATTTTTATTTTGCTTGTTTCTTTTACCTTGCAGGAGTTTTCCTACAGGATAGGAGACTACCTTTTGTTTGGTTCTGAAACTAGTGGGTTGCCAGCTGAGGCCCTGCAAGACTGCACCTCGGAACCATTTGGCGGCGGGAAAATTCGGATCCCGATGGTAGAAACTTATGTTAGATGTTTAAATCTTTCTGTAAGTGTTGGCATAGCACCATATGAAGCTTCCCTTCAGGTGGCTTCTGTAAGTTGTATTGATACTGAACAAGCATTGCTTACTGGGGACATTTTTGTTGTAGGGCACATTCTTTGTAGAACTGTGCTCTATTAAGCATGATTCATGATTATGCTATATTTTTCAAGCTTCCATAGAGTAATTTTATCTCAATTTAAGAAAAAACTGTACAGGTAATTTGACTCTATCCAATAATTTAAGTTGTTACCTTTACCCCTCCCATTTTCATGAATAAAAGAGTTGACCTTTCCCATGAGGTCTTGAATAAAAAAATTCAGTCTATAAGTCGTATGCGTTTCAACTCGAAGTCGAAGTCGAAGGATTGAATCGATAATTAAAAAAAATCAAGAATAAAAAATTATACTTTTCCTAAAATAAAAACAAATATTTTAATTTTATAATTTAGCCACTATCGGGAATCCAAGTCTGAGTTTATTTGGCCGAGATTACACTTATTTCATATCAGAGATGCTCATGATTAAGCTTAAACACACAAACATTGCCCTTGGCTCGGCCGCAAATCATGTCCTATCAAGACTTGGTTTCATCAACTTGCTGTTTCTATCTCCATACTTTCCTGCCAAATGCTGATCGCATGTAAATATGTACTGAAATCTCTGTTTTCTTGAAACAAAATGTCTCTGCATCTCATGCATCAACTCCTGATGAAAATGCAAAAATCCAGTGTAAGAAATCTCATAAACTGGACTAAAACACGCACTAAATAGAAGGGGGAAGGCACGATTCATAAAATATGCAACAATATTTTTAAGTTATAAACTGCATGGCCACTAAATCGCACATGTAACAAATGAAACAGAGTTAAAAAGAAAAAAAAAATCCATCATATAAGCATACTGCATACCGTGGTTGTTTCTTTACTGGAATTGACTTTCAAGGTGATTATCATAGTATTATGCCACTGATCAAGACCACCATACAAGGAAATTCCTTAGGGACGGGCAAAGCAAAGCTAGAGCTTGCTAAAATCTCACAAGTTGGTGCGGCTAATAGATAGGCAAAATTATTTCAAAATTCTATTCTCCTGTTGACCCTGAGAATCTGGGGCTGAGGAACATTATCAGGAGTCATTCAATTTCTTCAGTCTTTCCATGGCACTGTAATCAACAATGGACAACATAGATTTTCAGCCAAAAACAATAGGGTGAGAGAATTGAGATTTAAAATTTTCACTTGCTTATAGTGGAATTTTATAAATCAACAAATATCTATATTGTGCATCGCATGAATAAGCCAAGCATAGATTAGTCTATTAGGAGAAAGAAGTAAAGTCAAAATTACCTATCTGAAAAGGAAGGAACCAGCTCTTCAAATAGTCGAACAATAGCTGAACTTTTGAAATCTTTTTCAGATGATGATAACTGTTCTGCTGCTGCTGTATGAAATTGAACATTAGAAACCATATAGACTATATGTGCATACAAGTATTGCAGTTGGATGCATGTTCCGAGTATGAAACTCAACAATAACCACTTAAGATGTTTGTTTGAAGTATTTAATTTGTTAAATCTACATTTTAGACCAATGCAATGTTATCATCATGGAACTTAAGATACAACTTATATGTATTGATATGCATACATATAAAGTAACATTTTATGCGCGGGCGCACACACATGAAATAACATATTTCTTCCGTATGACAGACAATTGAAACTAGTAGCAACAAGGATAGTCTCACACCCTTCAACAACTTTTTATAGGAAAAATTTCTTACAAAATCCACCATTGGATTAACAGTTAAAATCATAAATAATCATACATAATTTTACATCATTCCATCATTTGTTTTGCACTCCATTAATATGTCGTAAGATAAATGTCAAATATATTTTTAAACTACAAAAGTAACAATTACATTTGGACAACTAATTTTACAAAAAAAAAAATTATACAAGATCAACATGATAATTACTTTTAATCCCTCGATTGAATCAAAGAAAAGTACTCCCTTTAATATAATATAGACGGCAGTAACTGTTATATATATATATATATATATATATATATATATATTCTTGACATTATATGATTCTTTGTTAAAGGTCAATTCATGCAATAAAAACAGGAACATGTGGACTGAAAATTAAAATTTACTTTTGCAGAAAGAAGTTACATATCCAAAACAATGACATAAACCAAAATTTCAAATACAAACATGCAATAGCAATATGTAAATACTGAGTAGTGAGTAGGGAATACTCAAGATTGATGATAAAATATTTTAGTCTTTATAACAGGCAAAATGGTAGAAAATCAGGAAGTGAGAGTACCTTTCACATCTTTAATTTCATTATCACCTCTCAAGTATAAACTCTGACTCTCATTTAGATCTAGGCCTTCAAATTTGGCAAACTCCCACAACACATGACCTACAAGTTTATGAGTAAGCATACTTGTCTCATCACAAACATCTTGAATGACAAGGTATTGATTCTTTCTCATGTCGTTCTTGGTCAGCTCAGGTTCAACGGCCTCACATGAAAAATTTGTTGCTATGTTTCCTGGATCCATCCCAGCATTACATTCGTACAAATTAGGTCTTTTAACAAAATTCTCACCTAACACTCTCTCAGGCGAAGCAGTTGAAGAATTGCATTTTTTCTCGTCAGACATAGAGGAAGTTGGATTAAAACCAAAAGGTACAAACTGCCCAATACTTTCTGCGTTGTAGTTTGAATCCATTGTGCCATTTATGAACTGTCTATCCTCCCCTATTGGACAATCATCATAGTCGTCTTCACTTTCTTCTAATTGTTCCACATATGCCTCAACAAAATCTTCGTCAAACCCATGGTCAGGCAATAAATCCAAAACAATTTGTTTAGTCTGAGCACTGAAACTTAATATGTAATCAACCTCCTCTTCAATTTTCTCCTTCTCTGGTAATAATTGAAGAGGTTTATCACCCAAACTCCCATTAATAAAATCTAAGATCTTAAATAGACTCTTCGGTATTCTCTCCATATCATCACAATGAAAAAGGAATTCAGTCAACATTTCTGTAAAAGCTGACCGTAGCATCTTATTTGATACTTCAGCCTTTGGTTCTAAGAGGGTCTTCAACTTTCTCAGCTTGGGTATTCCCACTTTATTTTCAACTAACCATATAGCTTTCATAATATCATTCTGCAAGGACTTCACTTCAGGTGAGAATTGGTAAAATTCCTCTGAAAATACGTCATTACAATGTGTTGCAAGTTTTAGTGATAAGTCAGCTATGGCCATAGCTTTGGCTAAGGGCTCTTGTAGTTCATCTCCTTCACCAAGTTGAGAAAGCATTTTCATACTGACCTTGCTCACTAATTTTCTCACTTGCTCTCTTTGTCTCCATACCCTTCTGCTAGTCCGTAACTGAGGTATGGTTGCTTTCACTCCCTTAAGCTTTCTACGCATTGCAATCAGGGTTTGATGTGGAAAGTGATTTAAGCCATTCAATACCTTTTTTACGGAAGATTGTTTAGATTGGGGTCTTGAAGCAGATAAGGGTTTGCAATTATGTTGAAAATGTTGTTGATTATTGACAAGTCCAAAGAGCTGTTTGAAAATTTCCAGTTGATGACAGTCACGGTTTTGGTTGCTAAGAGCACTTGAAAGAAAACTCTCGACAATCTTCTTCAATTTGCAACGAGTTTTCTCAAACTTCACTGAACCACCAGTAATTATCATGGCAAGAAGATATAGACCTCTGGTAGTCATCTTATCCAGGCATAATATCATCTTTTTAATGATGGGTATGTCAACCGATAACATCTCATCCTGAATAACATTAAATTCTCGTTCAATATGGCATTCCCCAAAGATACCTTCAACATGAGTTCTTACCGATTCATAAAATACCTGAAATAGTTGTTAGAATCTAAGTAGAAAATATTTTTAATGATACAGCATATATAACATGGTCATAAAGAAGTATACCTCTTCATTAAAAAACACAGCCAGTAGAAGATTGGTTATAATAAAGAACAAAAAACAGGTTTCCAAGTTTATCTAATGGAAAGTAGCATGATATTTCTAAACAGTTTTGAAGCCCACTGCACTTCAAAACAGTTGCATATGTATACAATAAGAATGTTCACAGGTTTAATAAAGAACACAGATTTATGCCAAAAAAAGATAGACTTAATCCAAATCAAGAAGCCAAGAAAAAAAAAATACCATACTAGTAATTAAAAATATATAAACATATGAATCCATGCTGCCATATTTTTAAGCTTTCTTAGTTTCAGTAGCTGCTGTTGTTGCTAACCCCACTTAGGAGAATAAGGCTTTTGTCGTTATTGTCTTAATTTCAGTAGCTTATAAACATTACTTAATAAATCAATTGAAAATAATAAAGGATGAGATAGAATGCTGTTAGCAAAAACCTATATTGCATAACCTCAATGAATTCAAAACTAAAGCAAATCAACAAAAGCACAAAGTAACCTTGACAAGCATTAATAAATACTGAACAGGTGAAGAAAACATTAAATGGAAAGAAAATATCATCAATTCTAAGAATTTCAGCACATATCTCAAAAAATACCAGTAAAATCAGTGATCTTTGGAAGTTACTACATAACAGAAGTAATAATTATTGGTGTCTGTGCAATTTGAAGCATCACATTGTGTCTGATATAACTGTCGATAACAAACATAGCTCTATGCCCATGCTTTGTAGGTAGCAGAGAAGCTCATAAATGAGCGAATCCATATGCATCACTATTGACACTAGAACTAGCAAAAGAATCAAAAGGCTATGCTGCAAGAATATCTACAAAGATAACTGATGCAATAAGGCCAATGACTTTTCAAAGATAAACTATTTATGGATGAACCATCAAACTGCAGGACAGCCTATAGAAGCAGCAAATATGAGCCAACTAACAGGTAAAGCAAGTGTTGGAACAAAGATCCGGTTGTGTAGTGGCAGAGAGAATGAAGAAAAAAGAGGAAGAAGATGAAAGAGTAAGACAGAGAAGGAGAGAAGGAGAGAGAGAGAGCTGAGAAAAGAGAGTTTAGTGTGAATAATACTCTGGATAGTCACAATAGGCCATAGGCATCGGATTACATTTGTATTCCATAATATAGGCAGTGTTTCCCAACGGCTAATTAACAACCATAACTAACTAACTAACTACCCCTTAGCCCAATAACTAACATAACCATCTAATAACAATCTAATTAGTCAAGAAGATGATGCAAACGTTGTAGCCCCCGAATGCTTTCTGCGAATGCACACAAACTCTCCTCAATTCGGCCTGTCATCCCCTCCGGTGAAGGACGGCTCTGATATCAATTCTGTGTAGAAAATGTAGGAAAGAGGGAGGAAGAGAGGAAAACAAGGGAGACAGAGAGAGAAGGGAGAGAAAGAAGATAGATAGACGAGAGAGAGAGTAATAGAAAGAAGTGGGACTCAATTCGTTAATCTCATAAGCTGATTACAATTAGCTCTAAGCCATAGCCACCTATTTATTATAGCCTTGAGCTACTAACGGTAATCTCTCCTACTAACTCCTAACTGACTTCTCTTATTTATTATATTTACATATAATAGAGCATATTCTTAACTTGTATAAAGTAAAGCAAAGAATCAATGCTGTAGATAGCAAAGAATAAGAATATTTACATCGTCTTCCCTAAGCAAGGACTCATGCAAAAACCTATCTTCTAAAAACTTGGACTTCTTGAAGCGCTTTTGATCAGATTTTGAAGCCGCAACACCCAACAACCACCTACACCAGATCAAATTCTTATTCAGAGTAAGGAGGGGGAAATTAGCGTAAAAAAGCAATGAAAGAAAGAAATACCTTTTCTTAAGTTGACCCTGTTTCTCGTCATGCTTGATTCCAGACATAATTGACCCAGCATCTGATCGATGAACCACATTTTTAAGAAGAGAGGACTGCAAGTTAAATCCATTCACAATGTTAGAAATAAGTGACCCCACAGCAGAATAGGAGTACACCATTATATCTATTGCTGAGCTCTTTTAAAATATCAAAGATAAAAATTTCAATGCTAAGCAACAAGAAATTTGGGGGGTGGGGAGATTTTGACTAGGCATATATTTAAATTGAGTTCTGCCTTAACAAGCGCTTGGTGTGCACATTAGACAATACCACAGTAACACACCCAAGCATTCAAGTCCTCTCAAAAGCTATTCATGCCAAGAGTCAAATCCTGACTCAAGACCAATCACCTGCAACAGTGTCTACCCTCGCTCAACCCACAATCATCACCCAAAAACAAGAATACAACAAAAAATAGTTTTCTTTAAAAATGAGAAACGACTCAAGGCTTACATTCTCAACTTCCATGAGAGAGAGAAAAGAGAACGAGCTGCTAAAAAAATGTTCAGAAGGGCCAGAAAGACTCGTTCGTAGGAACTTAGACCCGCCTACGGGGCTCAGAGAATACAATGATGTCGAATCACTTTATTGACAAAGAGAACAATATCAAAAGGTTTGCACGCATAAAAATTTTCCTGTTGCTTCTGTTGCTATCCGTGCGGAGCCACCTTCGTCGCAAGGCTCGCCGCGGATACAAGGGTTTTCCCTTCCAATCTCAGAGCCGGACTAAAAACCAGAGTAGCGGAGGGGACAGGTTCGAGAAGAATCTTAATTTTAATATATTATTTTATATCTATTTTAAAATAATTAAAAATATTTTTTATATTCTATTAATTTTATTATTTATTTTAAATAAATTAATTTATATAAAAATATTTTATTTTTATATATTTTTAAAAATTAAAAAATATAAATAAATGATAACTAGAGGTGACACTAATTACTAATAAATTATATTATATAAAAAAATTTAATTAAAAATTTATCATATTGAAGAAAAAATTATAATATCTAATTAAAAAAATTAAAATACTTTCAATAATATTATATTTTATTATATTAATTTATTATTTTAATATAATATTATATTATATTAATTTAATATTATTTGAATTAATTTAAAAATAATTTTTTAATATCTAATATTTAAATTTAATCAAAAGATAATAGATAAATATATTATATTTTTTATTAATTATTTTATCTATTTTATCCTATTATTTTTTATTTAAATTATTTATAAGATATTTAAATTAAAAAATTATCTTTAGACATATTAAAAAAAATGACAGCTTCTAAAAATATTAAAAATAAATAAAAATTATTATTATATTTTAGAAAATCAATAAGTGAAAAGACATATATTAATAGGATTTATTTTCAAAAATTATATAAAAGAGCCAAGACTCCTCTATTAACACATCAACTCACTTCACACATATTTCACTTCAGAGAATCAACTTAACATTCCTTCATCTACTATCACTTTTTCATCTTGTTGCTCTCTTTCTATATCTAATGGTATCATCTAACCCTATAAGTGAATAGTCTTCTATTATTCTTGAGGATGGATGTCTAATATTTAAATCTATTATATTAAATATTAAGACTTATAGTATTTATTTTATTTGATATTTGTTTTTTATGTAATTTTATAATTTTCTAAATTTAGGTTTTAAAAATGATGTAGATTAACTTAAGATTTTAATTGAGATACCTTGTCATGTTTGACCTCACTAAAATATTAATTTTGAACGGAAAAAATTATCATTATTATTTTAATCAAAACAAAGAAATAAAATTAAGGGAGAATTTGCCATAAATCCCCATTTGAAAATTTATTTGAGGAATGGGATCTGAAATTATAAAAAGATATGTTATCCTTCAGTGTAAATAAGGGTAACAGAAAAAATATCAAATTA
This sequence comes from Leucaena leucocephala, assembly GCA_037074615.1. Taxonomy (NCBI): domain Eukaryota; kingdom Viridiplantae; phylum Streptophyta; class Magnoliopsida; order Fabales; family Fabaceae; genus Leucaena; species Leucaena leucocephala. Next base: position 3,510,440 of record CM073525.1, read on the forward strand.
CCCTTGAAATCTAATGAAATAAGGTAATTGCATGTGACATAAGGTAATTGCATGTGTTTTTATTGCATATAATGAAAGATAATTACATATTACGAAAGTTTATTGCGTATAATAAAAGATAATTGCATATTATAGAGAATATAATTACATATTACAGAAGCTTATTATATATGATAAAAGGTATTTTACATGAGTTCTTATTGTATAAGAAGGAAGATAATTGCATATTATAATAATTGTATATTACAAAAGCTTATTCCATATAATTGAAGATAATTGCACATGAAATATATAGGATGTATATTTGAATTTCAACCTTTTTTTTCTCAGGTTAAAAAAAAACGAAAAATCCATGTTTCTTCTGATAACCTCTTTATTTATTATGTATGCACACTCCATTGTCAAAATATACCTATTGATTTAATCCATTTCTTATTTTGTACTCGTATTTCAATTCTTTTTGTTCTTTTTAAATTAAATGTAAGACCATACACATTACCAGAGTGTCGTTCTATTTAATTTATGTCTTAGTAATAATATAATTTATTATAAATTTCATCTTTGATATTAATGAATTTTGTAACTAGACTGGCAAAAACACAGCCCACGGGTACTACTAGAAAAATATGATTATCAATTACATTATAATCCCGTTTCAACAACATTCCTTGTGCATCTTTCAGACTTTCACAACATCTATGCTGACACAATAGCATTAGCAAAACAGTCAACTCAAATACCAAAACTATATGAAATTCCTCATTTCCTTTGATCTGTTGCTTCCATGGGACTGCCATAGGATGTCCGCAAAACCAGTTTGAGAGAGATCATTTTCATTTGAACTGTTGTATTGCTTCTATTGGCCTGCCATAGGATGTCAGCAAGCAAAACCAATCTGAGAGTGATCATTTAGTGGGGTCATTCTCCCATACGTTGTCCCAAGAAGCATTTGGAGCAGGCTTAGGTGGTCCCTCAATTCTGTTCTGATTTTCATGGTAATTTGAGGGTCCTGGCAAAGCAAGTCCATTTGGACCTTGCGGAGGTTGGTTAACCTTCCTAGGCTTTGTTTTAACCCCAAGCAGCCTCAACACAAATCTTGCTAGTTCTCCATACAGCATACCAGAGCGATCAAAAAGCTGCAAAAGAGACCCATCAAATAAAGGCATACTACGCTGGAGGAAACAAATGAACAGCAACAAACTAGACACAGAATGCATTCTTCGTATATGAAATCCGTGAATGGCATGTGATTGGATATGCTTTCAAAACACCCATCATGAATGAAGAGATTTGGTTGCAAATTTCAACTGTTGGAATACTTGTACATATTGAATATGGCAGAATCAGGAAAGGACTGGATTTTTAAGACTGCAATTTAGGTAAAACTCTTTTAGTGTTGGCTATTAGGTTCTCTAACAGAGACATGCAATATGGAGAATATCCTTTTGTTAAATATAATCCGGCTGTTGAACTTGATAAAAGATTCCACTTATTTTTTTCTTGGAAAAATTAGCAGCAAACACAACACTGTATCTCAGTATTATCTTTTCGTTCAAGGTTAGATTTTACCCAAACAGCAACCAAAAAGATACACAATTAGTATAATTAAACAAAATAGCGTAAATGGACAGAGAATGGCTGGGGATAAAACCTGAAGAAGAGCTGTCATGAACATATGGAAAGCCTGCGTGTTCTGGTCTATGAGGATTGATATCCGACCAAAGAAATTAACCACACCTTGCATCTGCCATTAAATCAAAATAAGTAAAGACATACTACAAAACAGTTTCAAAGTAACATGATTTTTTTCCAGCCTCCAAAGTAACACGACAAAACCCCATTTGAATTAAAATTAAAAATTTCAATATGGATCATTGGGATTATATGGCTCACCACACGAAGAACAGAAATCCAAAATCCTGGTGGAGATGGAGGAGCACCATATGGATCATTGGGATCTTGACCTCCATAAGGACCGCCCATGCCATAACCACCCATTGGGCCACCAAAGCCACTGTTATACATCCCACCACCGTACATCCCACCACCGTACATCCCACCAGATGATCCATAAAGCCCACCACCATATCCTCCCCTGTACAAACTGTTACCATACATCCCTCCTCCATACATCCCTCCTAATCCACCATAAGATGATCCATACATTCCAGATCCATAGCCAGAATTATAATTCATTGTAGAACCATAACCTGCGGCATAAAAGCAAAGTCAAAAGATTTGTAGAAATAAATGAAGAAAAAATTGAAAGGAGATGAAGGAAACCAAATATACCTCCGTAGCTGTTGTTTCCGTAGTTCTGCTCCCAAGGCCTTGTGGGAACTGGCCTCCCAAGAGAATTCCTGTTAACAGTTGCGGTCCTATCAGAACTAGAAACTATTTCCCCAGGTTTTGCAGTCCCTGAAGCCTCAACTACATTACTTGTGTTGCCAGCCGATGGGGGTCTAAAAGGTGCTGGGCCAGATGAGGATCCTGCACGTTCCCATGGTTTTGGTAGAGGACTACTAGCTGCAAGACACAAATTTATTCACACTAAGTGTCAATTAATTATTTAACCAAATTTACTATGGATGTGGATGTAAGATAAGCAAGTAAGCATCCACGAGGACCATAACAGAATAAAGAATTTTAACACCAAACAAATCAACGTACGTTGACCACGAAAAGTAAAGCAAACTATTCGCTGATCAAATAAATCCAAAGATTTGTATGGGGGGAAACAGAAAACAAATAATAGAGGCACAATGAAGGCTAGATTTCGCTAATATTGCAGATGTGAAGTTAGCCTGTTACTAGTTAACAAAGAGAAACGTTAGAAGAGACTATAGAGGATGAATATTCATGACAACATTAAAAAAAAAACAATTCAGAATGTTCAATCTTTGGAATGTGAATTAAAAGTGCATAACACATACAGGTTTCTAATATTTGAGAATAGCAAGCAACAAAATTCTTTTCAGAGCGGCATCCGGGAACCAAATGAATATTAGACTGAACCAGAACAGCAAACCCTTCCATACACATCTTACATGATGTTCGCAACAAGTAAATAACCATCGCCTCACTATAAATTAGAGCCCAAAACAATAAAAAAAAATATGAACAGTTTAAAAAATTTTAAAAAACCTTGATCGGCAATGAAGCGTACCCTAACAGACAGCACCAACTTCCAGAATTGCTTGACCTAAACAATCTAACCTATATGTGATGGAAAAATCATCAATATCCAACTAAAATCGATCCCCAAGCTAAACGAATTAGAGAGGCAAATAAGGTGAAACGGTACGCAGAAAGATGTCAGAGAGATCACTAAAAAAGTTCGAACGTCGGGAGAAAAATTGCGGTTTTAGGAACGAACCTGATGATTGGGGCTTCGATTCCATGAGGATTGCAGGTGATCAGCATAAGATTGAGATGAACGAGCTCCCTCTCTCTCCCCCTATTTCTCTCTCTAAGTTGCGGAAGACGGCCAGGCGTGGTTTGTCATCGAAGGGCGCCAAAGAGGTATATCCTCTGGATCTCATCTTAGAAATTTTGCTAACATATGCTCCATACGGCTCTTCAAGAAATAAATAGATAAATAAATATGTTTTAGGTTTTAGGTAATTTCATTCCGCCAAAACAAATATTTGATAAAATATTTTTTTGCAAAATTTAACTAAATTCGATAATTTTTTAATGATTTTGTCAATATGAGCTAAAATCAAATAATTTATCTCATATAGTACTATATAATAGATAAATAATTGATTTACTAATATTATAAAAATTAGTTATATTGGTTTCTTTATATCTTGTTAACCATTTGTAATAAAAACTACTTCTTATAAGTAAATTTTTTTTAATATGTATAATTGAATATTAAATATAAAACACATCCGTTAATATTTTTATTTTTTATGGAAGTTAATATTTTATTATTTTATTTCTTTATATTTCTTTTTTTAAATAAAAATCAAATTACATTGTGACTATTCAGAATAAAATGAAGAAGTGATTTAATAATTAACATAGCATCCTCAACCTAGCTTACTTCTCTTTGTCTAAGTTGTAGTTAAAGATTCAAGTTCTTTACTTTAAGAAATTAATTTGTTTGATACTGGCACGCAAAATAATTATTATCCGAAACCTAAATCAATTAGCACAATGGATTATAGAAAAAATAAGAGACTTTAAAAGCTGACATGCTAGAGACATGAGAGTTAACAAACACATTAGGATAATCCATCCATCCCTTATGCGGTGTCTAAATAATTGAGTGTCGTCCATGATTCATATAATGCTAGCTGTACTGATTATCACACAAGCTTGCATTGTCCTGTTTTTCTCTCGTTATTTAGCAAATATCTGGATTCAAGAGAATGAAGAAGTGGAAATAGACGAAGCATTCTCCAAGCATACCTATAGGAATTTGGTTTCAGTGTTTCTCATTATGGTAATATTTCAATCATTTCAAATTCAAAAGTTTCTGATGTTCAAGTTTAGTCTTTCATCAAGTGCAGCTTCTTGTGTAGTTTCTCTCTCAACGAAGCCATTCTTTCTATAAAGAAAGTGGTCACATTATTGGAATGCTTTCATCGAATCCTCCGAAGAAGGATAGTGGTACAAGGGAAGGGAACGGGGAGTTGCTGAGACTGGCCTGGTGTCAAGAATAGAATTAAGGAGAATAACATCGAACACTCCCGACTAGTTCCCTTACGTTTCCACTCTCTGTATGATGACATCATCCCGTTACTTATCCACTTCCAATTTGCTATTTCTCCATGCATACCATCATTTGATATCTCATGCCGTCAAATTAGATTTCGATATATCAACTCCCAAGTCCTTATCTTGATCAAGGACAAACTCTCTTGATGCAGTTTTATTTTCTTCCTATATATAATATGTTTAAATCGTTAACGTTTATGAAGAGAACTTCAGTTCAATTTATCCAACTAGCTACGTTAATTAATGTTTACTTGGATTTACTTTCAATAAGTATGTTTGTGTCAACCAAAATAAAATTTATTACCTCCAATTATAATTATAAAATTTAATTAATTTTTTTAAATATATTAAAAAATCAAATAAATCAGTTAATTATAATTAATATAAAAATTATAATATAAATTTATCTTTATCATAATTAACTAATTTATTTGACATTATGAATCCCTTCAAATAAATCAATTAGTTCTTATAATTAATTTTAGATTTAATATTTCATATACTTATTTTATAAACTATAAAATTACGATTTGGAAAGTCAAATTGATACTTCAAACTAAGCATGGACATTTAGTTATCCGATACACTCACTTGTATGGTGATATGGATCATAAGATTTTGACTTTGGATCTAATCATAATATAGCAAGAAAACATTATAATGCGTGAAAAGCTAGCTTTAATCATTGGAATTTGGATTTCAAGGGTAATCATGATGGGTGATCACCGATCGATCATGGGAGATCACCGATTTCCACTCAAAAACATAAATCACGCATCATTAACTTACGGAAGTCACCTTACAAGATCTTCATATGCGAAATGCATTATTCAAAGCATTAAAACAATATTATGACATATATTTCTTACAACCATCTTATAAGTTGCTGTTATGATTCTATATACTATTTTTTTATATATAAAAAGGACATATACTAACAGATAATATTATAAGCATAATGACTCAGTTATCTCAAAGCCATTAATCTCTAAATCAATCAACTATATTTTATTTTAAATAATAATTTTTTTCCTGATCCTTAATATATGACATAATTAAGAAATTAATTTTTATCATAAAAATAAATTCTATTTCTCATGTTTATATATATTTTTTTTAAATTAATTTTCTTAATAATAATTAGTGAGAGGGAGGAAATGAAAAAATAATTATAATATTTTAAAAAATATATTATATTAATTAATATAATTAATTTATTTAATATAAAATTAATTAATTAAATCTTATATTTAAAAAATAGAGGATTATCTTCTTAAATATGTCATCATTCCCTTGACATTTTTCAAGGCATCAGGATGGTAGGCCGCTCAGGTATATACATAACATTAAAATCAATACATTTTACTGTTTTGGTGGATATATTTACTTATCATAGTAAATTAATCCCACTAAAAATTAAGTTTGGTATGAGTAATTTGGGGGAAGGGAGAGATGAGGGAAAGGATTTTGCCCCTCTCCCCTTATTTGGCTAATTAGAACATTTAGGAGAGAAGGAATTTTTTTTTAAATTTTCCCTCCCATCCCCAACTTTACCTCCCCTATAAAATTGGAGAAATTTAAAGAAGAGATATAGTTTTATTATTTTATAATATTGATATACTTATAATTTATTTAATATTTTACTATTATTCCTATATTATATTTTATTAAAATATTTTATAAAATAATATAATATAAATTTGTCTATATAAAAATATTTTTTCTCCTTTCTTTTCTTGAACCAAACAAGGTAATATGAAAATTTTTCCCTTTCCTCCTTTAATATTAATCTAAATAAAAGAATAATAAAATTCCCCATCTTCTCTTTCCCTTTATTAAAATCTCTCCCTTCTTTTTTCTCCAGTCAGCAAAACACACCCTAAAAGTCTCTGACCCCACAAATGCATGTGGCATGTGGCATGTGCAAGACATTGATGAGACTCAATTGTAGTAACAAGCACATCATGAGGGGGCATTTTAGTCACTAAACAGTATATAATCTTACCAAGTTTCGAACTCCCTACAAAAGCTCAAGCTCCCACACTCCTTCTTCATACAGAGAAGCCTGCAAACACACACACTCTCTTCTTTCAAGACATGGCTTTCTCGCCATTGTTAGTACTTACTTTGATTCTCGCCGTTACTTCCGCCGTCAGCTCATGTTCGCCTTCCGACCGGGCGGCTCTTCTGGCCTTCAGAGCCGCACTGACCGATCCTTACTTGGGCTTCTTCAACTCCTGGAATGGCAGCGACTGTTGCCTCAACTGGTATGGCGTCCATTGTGATCCCACTACCTACCGCATCACCGACATCAACCTCCGTGGCGAGTCTCAGGATCCGATCTTCCTCAAGGCTGGCCGCTCCGGCTACCTCAATGGAACAATCTCACCTGAGATTTGCAGCCTTGACCGTCTCACGAGTCTCGTCCTCGCTGACTGGAAGGGAATCTCCGGAGAGATTCCGTCCTGCATCACCTCCCTCTCCTCCCTCCGCATCCTCGACCTTATCGGCAACCAACTCACTGGCGAGATTCCGGCGGACATCGGGAAGTTGCAGAGCCTCTCCATTATGAACCTAGCTTACAACGCCATCTCCGGCAAGATCCCGGCGTCGATTGTCACCCTCACCAGCCTCAGGCATCTTGACCTCAGCAACAACCAGCTCACCGGCGAACTCCCCTCCGATTTCGGCAACCTCCGCATGCTGAGCCGCGCGTTGCTAGGCCGAAACCAGCTCACTGGTCCGATTCCAACTTCCATTTGCAAAATGAAACGCTTAGCGGACTTGGATCTATCAATGAACCGGATCTCCGGTTCGATTCCGGACCAACTAGGCAAAATGCGGGTCCTCTCCACCCTCACTTTGGATTGCAATTCACTTTCGGGTCAAATACCTTCAAGTTTGTTAAGCAATCGGGGCATGGGCATACTAAACTTGAGCAGAAACAGTTTGGAAGGCTCCATTCCCAACGTATTCGGGTCAAAATCGTACTTCATGGTATTGGATTTATCCTACAACAAATTGTCGGGTCCCATTCCCGTTTCGTTATCATCATCTAAGTTCGTCGGCCACTTAGATCTCAGTAACAATCACCTTTGTGGAACCATCCCAATCGGGTCTCCATTCGATCATCTCGATGCGCCGTCATTTAGCAACAACGATTGTCTGTGTGGGAATCCGTTGAGAACCTGTTGAAGAGCACAATCGGGTGCCCCAAATAATACGGGCCGGGTTTGTCAATCCATTATTGATCTGGTGATTAGAGTGCAATTAAGTGTGATGTAAATCTTAATGTTATTGTGGGTTTTTAATTAAGAGGATAAGATTAGAGAAAGTGCACATGCATGCATGTGCATGAGATCATAAGGGCTTGAGGAAAGAAAGATGTTTTAGGGATAATGTGAGAGCAAAGGTCAAGAAAGTAACGAATAATATAGTGTGCGTGGCATGTGAGGTTTACAGATAAATTTTTGTAAAATATTTGGATTATTATGGATTGGATCCATTAATTGTTTTGCTGCACCAAATTCAAAGGGCCAATTATTCTGACCACACTTGATTAATTAGACAATCAGAAATCAAAGATAAAAAAAAATAAATAAATAAATTTTGCCTAATTATGGAATAATGATATGTATTAGTAATGAGTTTAATTAACATTTAAAATTTGATCCCTGCATCAATCAAACAAAGTTTGACTAAATAACATAATAAATACATGATTTGAGGGAACATTTGCTTAATTATCAAGTCAAGTCATTGTCAAACTCAAAATCAAAATTATGTGTTCATTGTTTCGATCCTCCAAAGGTTTCAAGATTATCTGATGTGATATTTTATTATGATACCAAATTTCAATTTAGTAATTTTATAATTGAAATGAACAGATGAGGAGCTAAATAATATATAACATTTAAAATTATAAACTGAAATCATCCAAATAATATTGTTGGCCAGTTTAATCAACAAATAATTAAATTTATATATATATATATATATATAATATAAAATTTAGCAATCATAGATCATGGTTTGACTCGCTTCAAATTTAATGTAATACATGGGTTAGTTTTCTTTTTTTTAAAAAAAATATAAAAACAGAATAAGACTCACTCTGAATCCCAGAGAAAATCAAAATTAAAGGGAAAATAATATTAGTGTAATTTCAACATTTACCAATCAAAAGAACAAAAAAAAAAAAAGATTTGGCTAACTACTTGATGAAGCACATTGAATGGAACTAGATTTGTGGCTTCTGTATACCAAAAAAAAAAAAAAGATTTGTGGCTTCATTAAATAGCAAGTAAACATAAAGGGGATCCTAGATTCCTAGTCTAGAAAGGCATAGGGTTCCCAGTTCATGGTAAGAGATTTACTTATTGGGAATTTGAAATTATAGTCCTGGCAAAATTATTTTGCTTCTTTTTTCATTGTGGTCCCTAATAATAAGTAATAAAATACAGGTTTGCACATGGGCATGGCTGAGAGTAGTATTTGTTTTTTAGTGACTTCACATGACAGAGTATATCTATCTACGATGAACCCAGATCGCATAGAATGCTTTCATGAACCTTCTCAGTGATAATACTCCTTAGCTCACAAAAATTATCATTCTGATTTCATCTAAAAATGTGACTAATTATTAAAAAAAAATGGCATAAATTACTAATCATCAGTCATCACTTATTTTTTTAAAAAAATTGTACTGAAATCATGTAAAAAACAATTAATTATAAAATAATACTATAAAATTATCAAATAACTGAATAAGAAGTTTCGGGGTAATTGTTTTAAATTGTTAAAATAAATTGTTTTATAATTCAAAAATTTATTTATAAGTCCTTTAGGAATATTCAGTTATTTGGTGATTTTATAAAAAAATTTAACAATTAATTATTTTTCACAAGACTTTAATATAATTTTTTTTCTGTTTTTTTTTCTATATTTAGGTAAGTTTCTCATCCCTGTTTTTTAGGGTGTGTTTGGATTAGTTTTTAGAGAATAGATTTTGGAGAGAATAGATTATGAGAAGAATAGATTTTGGACAGAATAGATTCTGAAAAATAGATTTTGGGGAGAATAGATTATGGGGAAGAATATATTTTGAAATTAGATATGTTTAGATGATTAATAGTAGAATCACTTTTTATATTAATAAATTACTAAAAAGGGTATGATTTGATTAAAGTATGAGAGAGGAGAGGGGTAGAGAATAAATAGGAGAGAGTGTAGAGAAGAGAGAGGAAAGAGGAGATAGTGTGAAGAAGAGAGAGAAGAGAGGAGAGAGATAAGAGATGAAAGAGAATATAAGAAAAAAGTAGGGGTAAAATAATAATTGGATAATTTATAAACTCTTTTACAGTTCCAAAATATATCTTCAATAGCTTTTCAAAACTATAGTTTCAAACTGAGGTTTTGCCCAAAATTAATTCTGGACAAAAATGGCTGTTTGGTTCAAATTTTTTCAAATCGAGGTTTTGACCAAAATTAATTCTGGACAAAAAATTGATGTCTGTGTCAAATTTTTTTAAACTAAAATTAATTTTAAAAAACTACATCCAAACACGCATTTAGATGCATTAAGCAATGCCCAAATGTTGGGCACTATTAGATGTCTATCTATGAAGCCTCTCTATATAGAATATAATTCAATTAGCGAATCTTCTCTAGAAGTTCGGGTTTTAGGCGCCTCCCTCCCTATAAATATAATGAAATATTTTAGTTTTTTTAAAATTAATATGAGATTTTCATATAATAATATAATTATAAAAAAAAATCTTAATACACAGCACAACATCTAATGGTGACACCTTTTAATATAAAAAATGATAATATGTTTATATTACTAGGTGAATTTTTTTGGTACTCTCTGCCTCCCTCTCAATACATCACTTCTGCAAAATGTCTTAACAATAATTATTTTCTTTCCCTACATATTAATTTGCTTACTTTGCATTTCTTTTTTTTCCAACGTTTACTTTGGTTATTTCATCTTATGAGGAGATAAATTTAAGGATATAAGTATATAACTATCTTTTTAACTACGCGAGGTAATAAAAAAATATTTATATTAAAAATTAAAAGAGTATAGAATATGATATTCTATTATATTTTAAATATAAGAGTTAAATAAATACTCTATTATAGTTTTAAAATAAAAGACCCTAATTTTTTTATCTTTTAAAATTATAATTTTTTCTTAAAATATCCCTATATAATTATATATATTTAAAAAGTTTCTATCAAAAGTAGTTTAAATACATATAATTAACAAAATATTTTTAAAAAATTAACACACAATTATTATAAATAATTAATTTAATTAATTTTTTAATATATTTAAATTAATTAAATAAACAAGTAAGTGATGTTATTCAATACACTCGTGCATACACATATTTCTCCAGTGACCCTCTTCAGGCACAAAGCTACCTTATGTTATCCTAAATTAGAGGAATCTAGTACCATTGGCCTAATAGAGACCAGTTTGTGATAGACATAAATTGCATGTTCTGAACTACCGTCAAGAATCAGCAATCTCTTATCCCAAAGAACAAATGAGAGAGAGAAAGAGATCATTCAAAATATTCAAAAAAGGATAGCAATTCATATTCAACTTGTTGATTATAGGGAAAACAATAGGAATGTTGAATACTCTGCCTGTGTAATTGGAAGTGAAAATTCCTACATGTATCCAACCCAACCAAATATGTGTTAAAAATATTTTTTTCCCAAAAAAAAAAAACACATGCCAAAATTGAGCAAATGAACTACTGCTATCAATTCTAGGATGCCGCCTAATTTGATCAATCCTCTTCTTCAATCAATTTAGTGCCCAAAAGTGGCTAATGAATAAAACTCCTCCTTTGCATCTTCCTCATCGTTTCTCTCGCGCGCTATGCGAAGCGCATTCTTCTTGGTACACTGCGAATTCCCAGGCTCCACACGAGTTTGTTAAGCTTGACATCGACCCTCACATCACTTGTTCCCATTGCTTTCTGGGCAAACTTCCTAATTTCCTTTATTGCCTTTGGAGCCTTCTTTTTGAATGTGCTGTATAAAGTTTAGTCACAATAAAAATACATTAGATGACACAAAGGTACACAAGATCTACAAGCAACAAAGTAACCAGACACAATCTTGAAGCATATCAAGCACTATGATACTAAAAACTTATAGCAGAAACCTGACAATCAGTAAATTTTCCAGCGCTGATGGCCTTGCTTCTTGTGCAACATAACCAACACAAGGCATACTTTTGATAATATTTTGAATAGAAGGTTGAAGTTTTCTGTAGCAATATAACTGACACAGAAAAATAAGTGCAGAATGCAAATACCGGAATACTGCAACAACATTCTCATTTACAAACGGTTTCAAATCTCCTTGTTTGAGTTTCATTTTAATATTTCAGAGTCCCTAGAAACAGAGTACCCTGCAAGTGAACACACTCAACTTCATCCCAAATTGCCAAGTGCCAATTATTAAGGTCGTTCACACAATCAGATAAACGTTGTCTGTGACTATCATAAACTGAAAAGAGAAACATATTTTATCAGAGCAGCTCCTTAAATTTGTAATGAAAATTGTTGGCAAAGCTTGGGAAATGGGAATGTAAGCCCAGCAAAGCTATAAGCAAGGTCGAACTATTGAAATGGAAAATTGAAAATTCTATCTCAACCCTATTCTCCAACTTTCAGAATCACAAGGCACAAATTCCGATGAACTACACACGAGCAAAAACTCGTACAGACAAATAGAATTGGATAAAAAGAGAGATGGAAACGGCCAAGTCAACTAACCATCCATGCAAGCGTTTGTGAAGGTTGACCGTGTACTCTCTGGTTACCACTTCCTCTTTTCTTCCCTTGGCCGCTTTCTCCACCATCTTGCAGCTTCACTAATCGCAGGCCTCACTGATTTCACTTCACGATATAGGATCACTGTGTCAATCTTCTACAAAGCCCTCAACATTTCGAAGAACTACTAAAATGCCCTTTATCATATGTTTTTTTTACCCACTCAGTTCATCATAACTTTATCACGACTACATTCGAATCTGACCCGCGTTATGCATCTAGCTATGGTGGGTGAGTCTCCCAACAGAGATTTTCTGCATACATCAAGGCTCAAACTCGAAATTTCGCTTAAACGATACTGAACCACTTATCACTCGAATCAACCCTCAACAAGTCAAATTCGTCTAATTTAAATTTCTTATAGGCCAAGCCCATTAGTAAGTAACTTGGATTAAATTAAATTATACAGAGACTTCATTCTATTTGATATTAATATTGTCTAAAAAAAAAGATTTTATCTTACTCTTAAATTATAAATGAGCGCAACTCTTTTTAAAAAATTGTTAAAAAAAATGCATATTGTAAATAAAGATATGCATCTTATATTTGGGTTGTGGGAGATATTAAAAATTTTAGAATATATAAAGCTATAAAATGGCCAATAAATATTTATTTAATTAAAATTGATTCATAACATATAAGGTCATAAGTTTTAATCTAGCTGTTGATTTGAAAACTTTATTAATAATTTATCTTTAACTACTTCTATAAATATTTTTTAAACATAGAGATATATATAGACCCTAATGAATTCCTAACACTCAATTCACCTAAATTTTTATATTAAAAAAGTTATAAAATAATGAGCTTGGCTAGCTGGTATAGGGAGATGATAATTAATATAAAACATAGGGATAAGGTGACAAACTATGGTTTGTGTCCTCGTCAAGAGAGGTATTCGTATTTAGTACCCGATAATATATTTAAAAAATTATTTTTAATAGAATAACACATATGCTTAGTAAAAAAAAATATAAAACAAAGGGACAAAACTTATCCATTAGGTTTAACTTTCTAATCAAATATAGTCATGTGAAATTTGCTTGATAATAAAAATTCACACTCATAAAAATTCAAAATCTTATTGGACCATTATTATAATGAAAATCACAGTGACAATATTTAATTATAGGATTGGACCTTATGACTATGAGAAAACCAACCTAAATTTTGTTCTAAAATGAGGACATGTTTATAATTTAAATTTTGAAATTTACAACTCAAGCTTTCATATTTATGAATAGAAATATCTCATTTTACATCAATATTTCTAAAAGGTTGTTAATTGTTATTCTTTCTAAAAATACATATTTCACTATGAAAATCACTGCCCCAAAATAATTGAATAATGAGGATTTGTTGTAGAAAATATGTCTCACATTTTCACCCTATAAAAAATTAGAAAAATAACTATGAGATATCAAAAAAAAGAATATAATTATCGCAGTAAGTCATAATAACTAAGTAACATCAACTTATCATTTTTAACATTAAAACTTATTATTTCATATTGCTAATTTATTGTAATACTTTTTAATAGTTATATTTATTTATAAACTTCGTAGGACTTTTCTATAAAACTTGTATATCTAGGCTCTTTATTTTTTTCATCCTTTTTTGCAAGAATTAAGGGACATTTAAAGGGAAAAATGAAGGATTAGTGTGATACCTAAGCAGGATCTAATGGAATCGTTGCACCATTTCTCTAACCTACCCCACCTCCATAATAATTAATGAGTAAAGAATGCCAATTTGATATTGTGATAGCATAATCATGATGTAAAGAATCTTAAAAGTGGCAAACTCTGACTAGGATTTTTGAGTGATTTTACTTAACGATATAAAGTTTGCTCGGTAACACCATCTTCGCCAATAGTGGTTTTGTTAGGTTGAGAAGAAAAAGTTAATGTGCACTAACATACTTAGTACAATTAAATAGATTAATTCTTCACAGCATGAAGAATCAATACTTAAATATTTATTAAAAAATATATTCATATTTTTTTATTAAGTATATGCATATTTTTATTATAAATAATTATATTCAAAATATTATTAATATTAAATATAAGTATATTGTTTAGCAAGAACTCGAATATTACTTCATCATATTATAAACGATTAATTATTTATATTAAATTCAACTTCTATTAGTATATATACATATTTAATAGAAAAAAAATATTAAATATATAATTTAATCAAACTTTTCAGTACACATTTAGATTTGAGCAGTAGCCCCCTCTCTAAAAAAATCACTTTTAAGTTCCTCCTTGTAACTATGATTTAGTGAGCATATGGACTTAAAAAAACACTTTCACGTTGTATGAAGTAAGTATGATGGAATGATTTTGTCTCGTAAAATGTAAGAATGCTATTTTAAGAGATCCAAACACCCCCTTAAAATCTGACATACAATAAGGATCATAGGTAGGGATGGAAACAGGCCAGGCGGCCTGCCAGGGGCCTCTGGCCTGGCCTGGCCTGGCCTGTTTAGGAAAATACACAGGCCCAGGCCTGTTTGAAAGCCTGTTATTCTTAAGAGGCCAGGCTCAGGCCTCTTACGAAGCCTGTTAGGCCTGTCAGGCGGCCTGGGCCTGTTAGTCAAAATTTATTTAATATTAAAGTGTAATAAATGGGTGTTAAACCTACCACATATTGAACACAATACAAGAGTCAAACCATTAAATTAACATATATTATTATACATTTTATTCTTGAATTTTATTTTAATAGGCCTGTTAGGGGGCCTGTTATGAGGGCCTGTTATGAAGGCCTATTATGAAGGCCTGTTAGGTAGCCTATTAGTATAATTAAAAAAATCAGGCTTCTTAAACAGGCTTCAGGCCAGGCCAGGCATTTATACAGGCCAGGCTTAGACAAAAAAAATAGCCTGTAACAGGCCACAGGCCAGGCTCAGGCCGAATTGGCACTTAACAGGCCAGGCCTGTTAAGGCCAAAGCCTGGCCTGGCCTGGCCTGTTTCCACCCCTAATCATAGGTAGTATTTTTTTTTTTTTTTTGAGAGAGAATCTAATTGTTAGTAGCTAAGTGGAGTTGGTGAAATTACGATTATTGCGACGGAAACACCCCCCACAATTAGCTGCATGTCGACATGTCTTGTCACTAATTACTGTAATTAGCGACACGTTCATTAACCAAATCTTGTAATTAACTAGCATGCAAAGGCAATCCCCCAAAACAAAAGTTGAAATCAACAGACCAGATAATCATAAACCAATTCATCGAGCACCTGATTGTTCTATATATATGTTCTTTTGTTGTGTTCCAGAATCCTATGGCTATTTTTATTTTTTTAATACTTTATTATAATTTTAAATATAAAATATATTTATTAATTGAAACTATTTAAATATTGAAGAAGTCTACATAACAAAAAATTATTCAGATGGAATAATGCCTGTAACACAATTTTTAAGAGATATTCTATAATTTATTAATAAATTAAAAAATAATATTCCTTAAAATTAAAGGAATCATTCTTACAAGAATGCTGAGTGACAAAATACCTAAAGATAAAATAATTTAATATTAATAGAATATATCAAAAGAGAAAGATCTCAAGAGTCTAGAGTGATATATAATATATTTTATCAATAATATCATTTTATAAATATTGAAAGGACGCAATACACATTTAAACAATATGTCTGTCTACAAGATTAAAGATACATGTTGGAAGGGATTTGTTTATTTGACACGTCACACACAATAATTATAATATTTTTAACATTAAATTCATATTGAGGTAAGCTTGTAAATACTATATATATAGACATGTGTATTTTTCAAAGTACTCTACATACCATGTTAACTTTGGCGATACTCTAGTAATATACATGAATTTAAAATTTAATATCTTCAAATTTAAGGTTGGAATCATATAACACAAGTCAATAGATCATGCTTTAGGAGCAATTTTGTGAGTAATGTATTCTTGACTAGCAACCATTTTTATATAATTAATTAACAATTAAATGAAAACATTTAACTATTATGTATTATTTTTCACGATATATTAATACATTCACAAGGACATATGATTTGTTTGCCAAAAATTGATCATATATGAAATTAAAACCATGAAATTTTATAAAATGAGTTGAATTTAGTATAAGATATTAGTCATTTATAACAATTTGAATAAATGTTTAAATTTCTATTATAAGATATATTTATAGTATTCGCTAATATTTTAAGCACAATTATTTTTAACAGAAAAATACATATATTTAAATTTATGGAAACAAAATCTTTAAAAAACTTGTTCTTAATTTATTTATGTAAAAACAAATACAATGTGTGTGTTTGGAAACAACCAAAACTTACGTATTGGTAAAACTTAAGTTTTAACAAATTTTAAAACAACTAGCTATATTTATTCAAATGGATTTTTGGATCAAACTATGGTTTAAAATCAAGATTTTAGTTAAGTTTGTCAGAATAGTTTATGAAACAATAAAAGAGTTTATGGACTAACCAATTACTATATTACTCATATTTTTTTACACCCTCTCTCATCTCTCTTATATTTTATATACTATTTCTCATTTTTTCTCATTTAATAATCATACCATTTTTCATAATTTACCAATAATAAAAATATTTCTAGAAATAATTATTCAAATACTCATTTATTTAAAATTATTTTTTTTCATAAGTTTTTATACATAAACTATTTTTTAAAAACTACCCAAAATTTTTTTTTAAACTATTTTTTAAAATTTCATCCAAACAGATCAAATATTATATCTCATCGTGAAGACAAGAGTGAATCTCTCTCAATTATTGTTATATACATGCCAATGGCTTTATAATCTAACAATATGAGAGTTACTCTATAAGTAAAAATTGTGAGTTGGATCATATTTATTTTAGGTCATTAGTATTTACTTGTTTAATGTATTCAAATTTCTAATTAATTACTTAAATAATAAAAATCCTTACCAATCACACCAACTTAATTGTCATAGAAGAAATAAACGTTAACAGAGTATTTTGAATACTTCAAATTATCATAATATTTAGTACTCACAAAGTTTCTCAACGTTTAACCATTGGCATTAGTATTAAATTTCAACCAATATTATTTTAAGAATCTAATGAGAAGCCATGAGCTCATCTCATGGACACCCTGTAGAGACCTCACCCAACTACAGTCGGTGGATAGCGATATCCCTCAAGATTCCCCTTACTATAATTTTATTTAATAATTTCCACTCATGTTGTACGTCCTTTTAGCTTCATGCAGCCCACACCTGGCGCTACATCATTGGCCCCGAAAGCGACCCCAAGACGATATATCGCCAGAACATCTCTCCATATCGTGATTATATCGGGACATCAACGTCTCGTGTAATTTATCGGGGGTCCACCCAATTTTCTATAATCACCATTATGGAAAATTCCATTTTCAAAGTACAAGCTAACCATTGTGCCCTCCCACTCTCATCGAATTTACCCGCTGATGCCCTCCTTCCGTTGTCGAATTCCCGAGCAGTAGCATTAGAAATTACGGGAGGAAATATAAATAAAAAAAAAAACAGGAGGAGGGCAAAGAATATCGTAAATCACAATAATTTATCATTTCCAAACCAAGAAGAAAAAATATAAAAACATAAAAAAAAAAATGACAGTTTGATCGGAAACAGGATAACAGAATTAATTCATCTTGGTTACGATTTCTCCGTCACCCACTCGTACAAACTTTTTTTTCCTGCTAATAATTTCTAAATCTCCTAGCGAAAGAGATTGGAGGACCAGAACTCGATCGCTTAGAAACGGATCTTGGTCGGGTTCGTTCAATATTCTTTTGGAGACGATAATTTTTCCTTTCCCGGTTATCAAACTTTCACGATCTTCGCAGCTTTGACTACAGGATTCTCCCTCGCTATCGCCTCGCGTCCGGCGGCTTTGTAGTCGTAGTTGCAATCATGACGATCGGAGTACCTATGCTCAGCACAGAACAACTCCCCGCAACGGCACCGGAACCCCGTCAACCCGACCTTCCTCCGGCATCCGGAGCACCGATTCACCACCCGCTTCGCTTCAGACGGCACCACCTCCTCCGTCTTCGCCCGATCCGGCGTTTGCGTAGACTCATCGGAAGGATAGGATCTCTTAGGAGATCGAGACGCGGTAGATCTAGAAGACGACTTGTCATCGACGAATTTAGAAGGCGCTGAAACTCCAGCTGCAGAGGAAGAGGCAGACGATGAGGAGGGGGAGGGGGAGGACGCCGCGGCGGCGGCGGCGGAGGAGGTGGCGTTGAAGCACTTCTGGCACATATTGTTGGTAGCCGGATTACCGGTGACGCCGCAGTTGTTAACGCAGGGGATTATGGTTTCAGGCACCTTAAAATCAGTTTCTTCCTTTTCCGTTCTCTGAGCCATAACAAAAATAACAATAAAAGTAATTCAAAGCTATGGCGAAGGGAATCAAGGACGTGGAATCAGAGAGAGAGAAGGAGGGGGGAGGGTTTCAGAGGATGAGGGAATGGCGGATTGGGGGTGTTGGTGGGGGGATATGAAGGGATTGTGAGGTGCGTAATGGCGATGGAATATGAGCCTCATAGAGACGCGTATCTAACAACTTAAACATCTTTATGGCGGCTGTAATGACCAATTTGTCCAACTGGTTTTGTTGATATTGTCAGACTTTTTTTTGCTTTTCTTTTTCACGTCCTTGTCGCCCAACCTCTCTCTTTCTCTCTCCAGGTTTTTTAAGTGAATTTTTTATTCCTCCAATAATTTCCCTTCTTCGTTCTGCGTATAAAAATTGAAGGTAAAGTTTGTATGTAATTTTATTTTAATTTTTTAAATTTAAAAAATATATTCTTAATTTTTTAAATGTAATATAGTTAATTTTATTAATAAAAAATACTTAATTTAAACTAATAATTATAAATTTAAATTTTGTTTATGAAATTAAAATAAAAATATTATATTAAAATATAAATATATTGTATTAGTATTTAATTACGTAATTATCATTTTAAAATTTATTTAATTAATATTTTTTATTAATAAAATTAACAGTATTAAATTTAAAAAAATTAAAAAATATTTTTAAAATTTAAATTATTAAAATAAAATTTAATATAAATATAAATAACTAAATATATATTTTAATAAAAAAAAGTAATTTAGTTATGCGCGATACGAAAAGCTTTTCGTTTAACCAATGCTTTTCACCCCGTCGGCTTTAAAATAAACTACATTGGCTAGTTGACCAAATAGAAGGCAAATGTTTGGTGTGCTTATGCCTTGTGCAGTTTTATTATTCTATCATTTCATACACCTCAAATCTTTAATATAAAATTTAATTAATTAATTAATTAATTATAATAACTATATATTAATATTAATTTTTTAAAAATACTCTTTATTATTATATATATTAAAACTATCTTTTAATAATAAAAAAATTATAAATTTTAAAAAATAAAATAAAATTTTATATTTAAAATCAAAATATTTTTTTATAATTATAATAGAAGATAAGATTTCTTTTTTTAGGGATAATCGCATCCAAGTTGGGACCAAATCAGCTCTTTTTGACTACATGTGATCTTTATAGTCTATTTAGATTAATTTTTAAAGAATAGATTATAAAAAAATAAATTTTAGAAAAAATATATTTTGAAAAGAATAAATTTTAAAAATAGAAATATTTGGATGATTAGTACTATAATCACTTTTCGTATTGATAAATTATTAAAAATGACATGATTTAATTAAAAGTATGAGAAAGGAGATAAAGTAAAGAAGAAAGAGGAGAGAGTGTAGAGAAAATATATGAGATATAGTGGAGAGGATAGAGAGTAGAGAGGATAGATAATAGATAAGAGAGAGGAGAGAGGGTATAAAAAAAGTAGGAGTAAAATATTAATTAGATAATTTATAAGCTCTTTTATTATTCTAAAAGCTAATTTCAGTAACTTATTCAAAACTATAGTTTTAGTCAAAATAACTTCTAAACTAATATAATTATTTATTTAAAATTTTTTTAAACTAAAATTATTTTATCCATTTTTTTTTTTAAAAAATGAAATAGCCAAACACACACTTATTTGGTAATATGCTTGTTTCAGCGCTCAAAAGATGCCCATAATTTTCTATTACTATTCGTTAAGAATCTCTTGCTGTGTTGTTGCTCGTTAAGACAATATATTTGCTCCTTCAAAGCATGTGTCATCGCGGATTACCTTGTATTCTAATAATATAAAAATTATTTTATAAATAAAAAATCATAGGTCTAATATTACTTATATAATCTTAGGCCATTTGCCCTTGTATCTAAAATCAAGCTTCTTACTCTATTAATTTTCCTTTTTTTTTGTAGGGCCAGCACCCTGGACTTTGTTAGAATAGTTAATAATTTTTTTAGAGTAAATTAATAATTTAATTATGTGAACATTTTGTACAATTCATTTATTTTCTCGATTTAATGTGTGATTGAAAATCGATGCCCCATGGCGGGAGATCGACAAAGGCGAAGGCAGGTTGACGATTAACACCAAGTACGTTACATTCGTAAATGATGGTGTCGGGTGTCGCCGAGGAGAGTAGATATCGGATAAAAGGTAGCATATATTTATTTATTTTAATTAATTAATTTAATTATCTATCTTTTATTAAGAATCGGATAAGTTCTTTTTCTATATGTGGATCCTCATGATGCACGTACTCCGCTTTATTTTTGCTCTCCTTGTATTTTCCCAGAATGATGTTATCATGCGAATGAGATTCAAAATTCTTGTTCATTATTTTTAATTAGAAGCTGCATACGACTATACTTGTATGGGCTTTCTTTCCTTAAACTAGTTTGGCACGCATTTCCTTTTTTCAGACCAACAGGGAAAACATTATGTGAAAAAGAGCTTACTCTTGTAATTATCCATTGATTGCTTATATATTTTTTAATAAACAATTATATTTTTTTAACATTTTAAAAATATTTCCACATACCAAGTTATTTGGGGTAATAAAGGATTCTTTTTTAGATTTATCCTCCACTATCCTAAGATAGGTTTTTTTAGGCATATCGACTCTAGACTAATTTGTTTCGAGAATTAAAAAATATTTTTGGATAATTATCCTCCTACCTATATTGATACATACACAAATCTCAAACTAATAATAAAGGATATTTTAAAGTATAACGTGAGATTTTATATGATTTGGTTATAAAAAAAGAGAGAATTTATAACCAATATGTACTAATTATAGTGAAATGGATTATGACCACATAACAAATAGAATTTGATAATATTTAGATTTAATCTATATAATAATAAAAATAAATGTAACTATAATAAAAGGAGAATTTATGAAATTTTAGTAAAATATAAAATGTGGTGCAATTTAAGGAAAGAATTATGTTTTGATAATATTTTTTTGTTAATTTCTTACCTAATTTATTAGAATTTTATCTTGACTATATCTATATCTGATTTATATTATATATTTAACTATAATAGGTGAGTGTCTTAATAGAAATTTTTTATATATGTTAAGATTTAAAATTAAAATTTTATTTAAATGATATTAAATTATTTATTTTTTAAATTAACACGCGTTGATGTTTACAGTCTCTCTTCTGCTTGTTTTGATAATATTTAAATGAGAGTAACTGGATGCAAGTGGGGAGGTTGGGATCTGATTGATGTGCAAATTGGGTGCAAATGTGGTGTCCCGGAGGGGGGGTGGCGGGGGCGTGCCGTCTACGTTGGAGAAACCGTCCATGCGAAAAGTGGGAGACACAAGTAGTAGGGGCAAAATGGGGAATGCGAAAAGTGACCGCGGGGGGATTTCCAGATTTGGAGCCGCCCCATCTGACCCCCCCCAGGCCCTCACTGTCACCCGTCCTTTCCTCAGCCCCCGTGTCACCCACGCGCTTACGACTCCTTCCAATTTCCAACCTGTGACCTCCTCCTTTGTATTTTATTTTAAATTATTTTTTGGCTAGATATAATATTTTTTAACGGTATTTTTCTAGGGAAGAGAATTTGATTTAAACAGTGGATTCAATGTGGTTGTCAATACCTTATATTCTTTTTTATTAAAAGAATAAAAGATTTATTCAGCATTAACTTTATTTTTAAGAAAAAGACAGTATTGCACCTAGCAGTTAATAGTAATTAATGAACGGACTAGTTGAACCCAACCAATTTTCTTATAACGAATATTTTAAATTATATTTTTTTTCCTCCAACACAAACATTGCACACAAGGATCCATAATAAAATTCGAATACTGGAAATATTGCAGATTGAAAATTTGATTCCTATATTTGTATTATCGGTGTGATTAGCCAATTAATCAACAAATCTATGGCCTTTTATAGTGAGTCAACATTGATTTGAATCTAAAATTGAGAAATATTTTTTTTTAATTGTCTATCTAATTTATTAAAATTTTATTCTAATTATATTTAGATCTAACTTGTGTCATGCATTTGACTATAGTAAATAAGTCTCTTAATGAGAATTTTTTTACATACGTTAAAATTCAAACTCAACATTTTATTTAAATAATATTAAATTATTTATCTTTCATATCACTCTCGTTAGTTGAGAAACAAACTGTTATTTGAGACGTTGGTGGGTCAAAAAGAAAGTCCAACATTTAAATTATACTTGAATTAGATACAATACTTTTATTAATTTCTTACCATTATTACAGAACATGACATTTTTTTTATAATTCAATTTCACATTAAGAGCTGCTGGGATAAAGACAAACGTCCTTTTTTGGGTAATTTAAGCCCAACTTGTCTACTTGAACAACCCATTTATTTACACTGGTCCTTCAGTTGCATCACGCTTGATGTCTGCGTGTTTTTCTGTCTTTCTTTTTCCTTAAGAAAATTATTCATAAGTATCAAATAAAAACATTAAACATAAATATGTTTCATAATTTTTATTTAATATTTATAAGTTAAACTTTGATATTTATAACTTTATAAGTTTAATCATGTCATTTGCAAGTCAGACTTAGACTTACAGATATTACATCCCTTATGACCTATTATTATATAATAAAATTCAGAAAATTAATCCTTGTTTAATATTTGGGAAAACCATATTAGAGGTACCTATATTTTCCTAAATTTTTAATTTGCTACCTGCATATTTTTCTCTCTTAATTAATTCTTTAATTTTATTATATTAACACCATTAACTCTTATATATGGGTTAACTGTGCTAACAGGATAAAGTTACATGGGTTAATTGTGTTAATATAATAAAATTAAATGATTTAATTAATATGAAAAATATACAAGCATCAAATTAAAAATTTGATAAAAGTGTATGTACCTCTAATATGATTTTCTTTTAATTTTTTTATTTAATTGTATTCAATCATATTTAAAATAATATTGGATATTAAATATAGATATATTTCTTAATAAAAAATTAAATATTAATTTATTATGTGTGATAGATTAATTGACTAATCTTAGACTAAGTGCGTGTTTGGATTCAGCGGTGGAGAATGAATTTTGGGCAAAACTTCGGTTTAAAAAAATTTCACACAAATATTAATTTTTGTCCAGAATTGATTTTAGAACAAAATATCGGTTTGAAAAAATTTGAACCAAACAGTCATTTTTGTCCAGAATTAATTTTGGGCAAAACCTCAGTTTAAAACCATGGTTTTGAATAAACTACTGAAAATAGATTTTAGAACTGTAAAATAGCTTATAGATTATCCAATTACTATTTTACTACTACTTTTTTCTTATACTCTCTCTCATCTCTCTCCTCTCTTATCTCTCTTCTTCACACTATCTCCTCTTTTCTCTCTCTTCTCTACCCTCTCTCATCTCTCATACTTTAATCAAATCATACCCTTTTTAGTAATTTATTAATATAAAAAGTGATTCTACTATTAATCATCCAAACATCTCTATTTTCAAAATCTATTCTGCCCAAAATCTATTCTTCCCATAATCTATTTTCCCTAAAATTTATTCTCCAGAATCTATTCTCCCTAAAATCTATTATCTAAAAGCTAATCCAAACACACCCTAAATCTAAATACATAAACTTATAATCACCTTGAACTCAAGCTTCTGTTGGGCTTAACGGCTTCGTACATGTATATGTACTCGGCCTGAGTGATTATGCTCAGAGAATTAATTGGGCCAATGGCATAGAAAACGGCCCGTATGGGCCATATTGCTCAGTGGGGCGGGCCAGGGGGTTGCTTGCCTGAAAAGAAGGTTAAGTAACAGATTTTTTTTTAGTTGCTCACCGGTTCACTGAAAATTTACCCTAATCAGAATCTGACCCGTATTGCGCATCTGGCTATAGTAGGTGAGTCTCTCAATCAGAATTTTCTGCATATATCAAGGCTAAAACTCGAGATCTCGCTTAAGAGATACTGAGCCGTTTACCACTCTGACAAATCCCCGTTGGTAGGTGAAGTAACAAAGATAAATACAAGTCATCGTCTGTAAATTCAACTGACAATGGGATGAGATATATGATTATTTAGAGTATATTCAATTGATAGAGAGTATCACTTTGTTGTAGTTCTAGTCGTGACGCTTGAGGAAATATCATAGCTCTTAAGTATCTAGATTTATATCTAAGGGTAATAGACGGTTCACCCTACCCGACATTGATATCCCTCAAGAAGAAGGGAGACTTTGCCCTTACCTTTAGATCGTGGGTGAGTCCAACCCATTTTTAAATTTTTTTATAACAAGAAAAAAGATAAATACAAGTAATTTCAAAATAATTTGTATCAAAAATAATTTTTCAAAATAATAATTTTATAAAAAAAAATAATAATAGCAGAGTTAGGAGTAAAAGCTATAGTAAACCACCTCCTGAAGTAAATATAGACTTCCAAATTTTTTTAATTTCGTGTAATATACTTTTTTATTTTTATCGTGCAAATTTCAAAAACTGACTTCTTGTTGTTTATCCAAACTTCAATATGCATGTTTGTGTTGTGTCAAGAGAAATATAAGGAACTATTTGTACAGTTCATACCTATGAACGTATAACTTATCATAAATTATATATTTAATGTGATATTAATAATTAAAAGAAGCCCTTTTGTTTTTGCCCCTAAAAGCCATATTTTGCAATTGAAGATGATGTGCATATCTTTGTTTTTTTTTTGCAAGCATGTACTTACCTGTGTGTTGTCAAATTACTAATTTTTAATCATATGATTAACAATGTTAGAAGTACATGAAAATAAAATAGTTACTTAAAATATTCAAAGATTTCAACTCAATCAAAATATGCCACTTGAACTTTAAAAGTACGCTTAATTTATCATTAATCAATGATATATGTTAATTTATTTTAGTTAAATTAATCATTAATTATATATTTAGATGGAAAGAAAATTAGAGTGAAAATAATATTAGAAGAAAAAATTTATAAAAATAATATTTTTTTAAAAAAATTTGATACTTTTTTCTTTAATATTTTCTCCCCTTATTGTCCTTACATTTCTCCCCATCCAACTATAGTTTATTCTATATAAATAAATAGATAATGTTTAATTTCAATTAAGAGATTTATCTTGCACCCGAGAACCCTCATACTCTAATTTCACATATTTTTATGCCACGTGGATTAAGGCTATGACATTTGTGTGTTTTTCGGCCCTAATACCCTAATTTGATATTCCATATTTTGGCAAACACACACGCACGCATATTTTGGCAAACACACACGCACGCATATTTTTTTACTTTGACTTGGATTGGGGGAAAAACTTGCATGATTCTCTCTCTAGTTTTCTATATCTATAACCTTATATTCCCCAACGGGCAAATCATATGCGCTTGTATATATGTCTGCATATTAATACCCACCAAGAAATTCCTCGTCCCCAACACCATCGGGTTGGGATTGATAGGGTGTACACAAACCGACTATATTAGCTTCAAATTTCCTTTTTTCTTGCCGATTCTCTTCACTCCTCTCCCCAGCTTCACGGAGAACTCTGAGAGGGGTTTTCTCCCATGAATGCCCATCGTCTTCCTTACTCCGCAGAAAATTCCCGTCTTCCCATTAATCCTCTCATCTGCGGAGTGTTCGAAAGTTTTAGTCTTTTCGTGGAAGATTTTGATCAACCTTCGTGGGTTCATTAGGGTTTGGAGATCATCGCCGATTTTTTTGGTTGAGTTTCTTTTTGTTTTCTTTGGGTTCTTGATTATTGTAGATATAGAATTCGGTTAGGGTTTTGTTAGTTGGAGATGGGGAGCGTGGATCGGGTCGGTGATCGGACATTCAATGCTAACTTCACGGTTGATGGTGTGTTGAAGCTGAGGGAAAAAGTGAACGAGAAGCTTAAGGAGTTCATGGGGGATTACACTGATGACACTCTTGTGGTACGAGCTTATTGTCACGCTTGTCGATTTTGTGCACTTGTTCACTTTATCAATCTGGGAGCAAAACCTAGGTTTACTTGGGTTGGCTCATCGTTCTTCTATAATGTATTATATATAGTATTATTAAAATAAGCCTTCATCTATAATGTATTATGATTAAAAGTAGCCTGCCTCCTGTGCCATGAAAGTAACGCCACTCTTTGTCTAAGTAGGACCTCTTAAAGGTCTCAAATCATGAAACTAACTTCTTGTTACCCTTTTTTCGCTCTAATGTAATGTAATTTGACGAAATTGAACGTGAAGAACATCATCGCCTAACTACTCCTACAAGCATTTTTGGATCTAATGTTCTTGTGAATTATCATTGCTGATATGTATACCGAACAAATTGGATCAGATGAAAAATAGTCGTTTTCTTAACAAATAAAGAGGCACAGTTTCTGAATATTCCTTATGACGATGGCATAAGCTTACCTAGGAACTATGACTGAATGATGTGAGAAGGACTTATGTGGAAGAATCCCCATTTGTGTAATTGGAGTATTTAGGAGCTCTACTCTTAAAGTATCTTAGAAGGTTCAGATAAATAAGAAGTGGAGACTTGTTGGTTGCTGTAAAAGTAATACTAGGATCAAATAGTTCAGATTTTTGTTCATAAGTAGCTTCTTTAAAATGATTTATGCCTCTATGATAACCCTTATGTGTCACTATTCCATCTAAGTTGTAAACAAGAAGGCCTCTTATCACATTGATAGGGAAGGCTGTAATGTGTATTGTGGAAACAAAATCTGATACAGGTTCGGAAGGATTAAAAATTCTTTTTGATATCTGCTAAAGTGTTCATCCTCTACACCCTTCTAGTCTATATTCATGTTAGAAGGGAACTTGATGATGTTATTTTATGAAATGAGCAGGGCGAGCTTCTTGCAATCATGCTGTAAATTATGTATATGACGTAAAACACACATTAATATGCTCCTTAAGAGACTCATAACTTTTGTATGGATGATTTGTTCTAGATAGAAGCTAATGTGAGAATACAGAGGAATGTAGAGATTTGGGGCACGTGAGCAACTAAATCAGAAAATTTCTGTTGATGTTTCAAATTTATGAGACAGTTAAAAGTAATAGTTTGTGCTTTGCTTTTGGTAGATATTAATAATGTTTCCAAAAAACGAGTGGCTTTGGCCTTTACTCATTGCAGTGCAGTGCTGATACTTTTTTCTTTACTTTTCTCTTTCTTTCATTTTCTTTCATTGATTTTTTTAAAGTTTTTTAGATAATGGCAACAAAATGATGCTTAATTCTTGAACATACCCCCCCTCCACACACATGCACGCACACAATAAAAATATAGATGCTTAATTGTATCAAGTTATATATTGGATGCGAGCATGATTAGTATGGTTATAAGTGAATAGCTTAAATACCTGTAAGTTAGTTTGTCTTGAAGTGGAAAAGCACATATGGTCAATGATGTATCTCTGAAGGAAGATATATGCCTTCTCAAATGTCATATTGAGATTAGTTTTTAACTACATATTTTAATCTTACAACATTGGCTTCATATGTTAGCTTTGGGTTTTGGAGGTTTCAAATTATCTACTACAAATTTAATTGAAATTCACTCTTTGCTGTGGCAGGATTATGTCATTGTGTTATTGAAGAATGGCAGGCAGAAAGAACAAGCAAAGAATGAATTGAATGTTTTCCTGGGGGATGATAGCGATTCTTTTGTATCCTGGTAATTCTTTTATTATATCTTATTGACAAATTTGATGTCATTGTCATTGCAATCAATATAGTAGATAGACCCATAATGATATGTACTAATTCTTGTGTGTTTATATTGCTAACAGGCTGTGGGATCATCTGACTCTGAATATAGATTTGTATGTACAACCTAACGCAGTGCAGGATGGGGCTCCTGAAAGAAGTATATCAGAGGTCCAAGCTAGTGGTGATGACACTGAGCATTTGAATTCAGAGTCCGATAGAGGAAAGTCTCATAAGTTATCTAGAAGACGGCATAACAAAGATTGGAAAGGATTAGTGAGGGAGGAAACTGAGCCACCTACCCTACGCAGCTCTGTGGTTGACAATTCTCATTTGGAGGAAAAAACCCGAACCAAAGTTGACTGTCATCCAAGGTCACCACCTTCACCTCCAGTTCGGAGGAAGAGATGCCATCCAGATGAACAAAAGACAAAGGTTTGAATTGGTCAAATATTTATACTGATGTTTTGTAATGTTTATGATGAATTTCCGTAAACTTAATTTTTTTTAGTAATGTTTCAACTCTAATAGTAGATTAGTGCCAAAGGAAATCAAATGACTTGATCATACATCAGAGAGATGATATAATAGTTGCTTTAATGTTATTGTAGTTAGTTGATGGCAAATGTGTAGTGAGCATTTTGGGATATTGCTTATGTTTGTTAAAAATGTTAAGCTGCTGTTCTCAACATTTTCTGACTCCTTTTATTACTATTACTTACGAATTCTATAGAAGTCCTTCTGTCTTTTTCCCTGCTATTTATTTTCCTGTCCATTTTATGCCTAATTTTATAATAAGCAAGACAATGCCCTTTGTTGGGCTTTCACTGAAACCTCTAACCTTCAAGGAATTTTGACAGAGAGATGTAATTTCACAATCAACTATAAATGCACCTCGAAGGCTACTTCAGTTTGCTGTACGAGATGCAGTGGCTACTTCAAGGCCATCTAATTCAGGCCCATCTATGGAGCCATCCTTGAAGCGTCTTCGTTCTATAGTTTCTACATCCTCTGGGGATTCATCTTTGGCTGCTCGTCCTCAGAGATTGCAGCCTGTTCCTAGGGTGTTGTCAAATCCCATGTCTACAGTGATTAAAGCTGTGGCGGAAGCTGCTGAAGATGTGATGAAATTTAAATCCTCAGGCAGTGTATTTGATCGAATTGGTTGTGGTATGAATCCATTGGATGGTAGTGGCCAACATGATTATCAAAATCAGGAGCAAAATCAAACACTGTATCTTCAAAGAACTGACTACAGTGGGCAGTATGCCACAAGTAATACTACGTTGGAACATGAAGCTGATTTTCCTTCTGATTATACTTCGGATAATGAAGGGTATAATGATGAGAATGCCATGGGTCATAGGGGGGTCGGTGCTTTGCAGATTGCCTCCTCTGGTGGAAACAGGGGTGATAATTTATCGATGGTGCAGGATAGTGTATCTAAAAATACTGATCATAATATGCATCTTAAGCAGAACAGAGATCATGAGCAATCTGCTGCACCTAACACGTCCCATAAGATAGTGAACATTTCTGTAAATGTTAATACTTGGAAGCCACCACAATATCAGGAACCAAGAGAGTTTGAGGAAATAGACGGTCTTAAAGCTAGAGACTCTGAGGCAGGGGCTCCCAGATCTTGCCATCAACTGATGAAGGACAAGGCCAGCACTCCTAAAGTTAGTAATGGGAATGTGAGTATTCATTCAACGCAAATATTCTGATTAAATTTGAAATTTAATTAAATATTAAGGAAAATAATGTGCTTGAGCTTTCAGTTATTGCTCATTGTTTTTTATACGGAATTATGACATTTAACAGGCCAACCCTGCTTTTAATGTTCGAAAAGAATCTCAGAAGACACAAGTGTCCACTTCTGGTGAGTGCTAGATATTATTCGAGAAAATTCTTCTCGCTTCCAAGAAAATATAGTGAATGTTATATTTCTGGTTTATTACTAGTTTAATGAGTCACAATTTTTATGCTTTGTAGTTTTTACTTTTTGGTTGCTGTTTCAGACTTTGTCAACCTCACATCTATTTGAAGATTTGTAGTTTTACTTTTTACCTTTTGGGTTTTCAGGTTCAGGTGCTGGTGGTCGTTCTTTGGAGGATTCTGATTCCCGAACCATTTTTGTTAGCAATGTAAAGACTTGTGCTTCTTTGATTTGGGTGGGGGAGATCAGGCCCCTTGGATATGTTGAATCTGCTTATTTTCTAAAGTTTCCAAATATTTATTTTCTCAGGTTCATTTTGCTGCCACCAAAGACAGCTTATCTCGCCATTTTAATAAATTTGGGGACGTGCTAAAAGTGATTATACTTCTTGATGCTGCAACAGGGCAACCCAAAGGGTAAAATGTTTCATATTGTTAACTCATTATATGTCCGATGCATTCTTTTTGCAACTCCGTGTTGATCCATGTTTCTTGAGCAGGTCAGCTTATGTGGAGTTTATGCGAAAAGAATCAGCAGAGAATGCATTGTCTCTGGATGGCACATCTTTCATGTCACGGATTCTTAAGGTACAACCTCGGATTTAAGTATTATAAGGGGAGTGCATAATTGTGTGAGGTGTTGGGATTGAAACTCCTTAAGCTTTGACCATCGTTCTGAAATTCTCCTTTGCCCATTACCATACTTTTTGATTTTTTTCATTCAGGTTGTGAAGAAAAGTGCTGCACCGCAAGAATCCACTTCAACAATGGCATGGCCACGCGGGGTTCGGGGATCTACATTTCCTGCTGCTAGGTTTTCAAGAGCTCCCTTTCCAAGAGGCGCTCCTGGTGCATTCTGGCCTCGGCCTTCAGTGAGAATTGGGGCCAGGAGCATGCAATGGAAGCGGGATGCTCAGGGCACCACTACTCAGCCTGACAATGGTGCATCTTTAAATATCAGCAGTATTACTGCGCCTGCTGCTCGTGGTCTCACCTATGTAAGAACAGAGTTGAAGCGAGAAAGCAGTTAGGGTACAACATAAGATCAATCTTTGGAGTGATGTCCAATTGATGTTGCATCAGAGGAATGACTGCTGGGCAAAACTTTTGTTAGAGTTCTCAGTGACCAACATACGCTGTCATCTGGCTTACATTTTGGAACATTCTCGTAAATGAACTTTAATGATGCTTATAAATATCTCTGGTTGGTAAACTTATTCATTGCAAGGGCGTGAATTTTTGATGGAATGAAGATGAGAAGAATGTGATGGAAATAGTTAGGATCTTGATGTCAATTTTTCCTTCCAATATTGTGCATAGAAGTGAATTAAAATTTGTGGATAGGGTGGCCTTAAATGGTCTAATACTTGTTTTGGGACAATCTGTTTTTGGTTTTCCACTTGGGAGATGTTATTAATTTTGATTTATAAATAAAGGTAGAAAATGAAGGGAAAAAGATGAATTGCACTTGCACTGCCCCATACTCTTGATTTATCTTCACTGCCTATGTATTTATTTCTATATTTAAATTTGAGAGCTCAGATATTTAAGTTCGAGATGGTTGCAATTGTTGTGAAGGATGAATGTACTTCCCAAAAAGGAAAAGAAAAATAACATGTTTGTGCTTAGGCTGATCATGATTCATGAATACCGGGTTTCTCTTTGTTGTGAAGATACATGGATAGTTATCCTTTGAATTTTGTTCTAATGAATTCATGAAGTGAACATAGAGGATGTAATTTTGATGCAAGGAAATAGAATTGTATATGGGGAGACTTGGATTTAAACTAGTTAAGCTGAAATATAAAATTCAAAATAATTTGCACTGATTAAGTAGTAAATAGTATTATTCCTTCTTAAAATTTTCTATAATGCGCTGAATGTTTATTTGGTAATTGGGTTGGTTCATGCATTGTATAAAATCTAAATTGAGCTACACCGCTTATAAGCCTTTTATAAATTTTATATTATATATGGATATTTTAATTTGTTTAATTTATTTACTATTTTCATAGAATTTTTGACATTTATACAATGTGATTCAAAACCACAAATATTGCCTTAATAATTGGAAAATATATACTTTTTATAATCACCTGCATCCATTTAAACCATGATTTTAGTAATTAGTTTTCAACATGAAACCAAACATGCTATATGATTTTAATATCACTATTTATTTTATGTATTTCATTAAAACAAGTATACAAGACGAAGAAAGAATTATGAAATGAACTTTTATTCCTTTGCAAAAGTAAGAGACATCATGTGATTTGAATCTTCTAACTGAAGTGATCGAGCACCAATTGCATTGATGGTGATTCATTTCAATTCTGAAAATGGTTGAATCAGCATGACCTTGGGTAAGAGCTAAAGAAAGTACAATATGATGAGGTTCATCCTCTATAAATTCAAATCCTCTCATTCTAATGATTCCCATTACAGCAGGAGTTTTTTTTTTTAAAAAAAAGAAGTTGAAAGGATGAAGCATTTTGGATCAAAGGCTTTTCTAATTTTGCTGGTTTTGTTGGTATTGAGGGCATTGGTGGCACAAGGCCAAAGCACTCAATGCACAAGCACTTTCTTCTCTGCTCTTGTGCAGCTCATACCTTGCAGGTTATCAGTGGCTCCATTCAGTCCCATTCCTCCAAGTAATGCCTGCTGCAGTGCCCTTAAGGCTCTAGGGCAGCCCTGCTTGTGTGTCCTTGTCAATGGCCCTCCCATCTCTGGCGTTGACAGGAACATAGCCTTGCATCTCCCGGAAAAATGCACCGTCAACTTTGAGCCATGTGTCTCTTTCCTTCTCTCTATCTTTGACTCCAGTCTTTTGCTTTATAACAAGCAAATCTACCACGTATTGAGCATCTAAATGCAAGTGAATGAAGGATTACTAATTTCCCATATTTTTTCTTTTTCTCCTTCTGTTTGCAGGTGATATCATGAAGTGAAGAGCAGGAGAGAAGTTATTATTACCATTATGTTTTTGCCTTTTGTGGGTACTTTGCCTAGGAATTATCCAATAAAGAGATAGACGTTTCCTTGCATTATGTATTGAACCGTTTCAGTCTATGCATTCCTGTACTTTGTATTTTCCTTCAATTATGATATTATTACTGATGAAAAATGAGACATAATTAAGCTACTTTTGTTCATTGAGCATGGGCAGATATATTAATTAAAAAAAATCAATCATTCTAATTAAAAAGAAAAACTAAATAAACAAAATTTAATTCAGTTGATAAGATATAACCCATAACTTACAAAGTCAATGATTAAAATTATATTGATAATGTGAAAAGCTTTCTAATAAATGATCTATAAGTATATTTATAAATACTTTTGACCAGCTGAAAAATGTGATTGATTATAAATAAAAAAACCCAGTAGAATGGAAGGAGGCATGATTAA
This sequence comes from Leucaena leucocephala, assembly GCA_037074615.1. NCBI lineage: Eukaryota > Viridiplantae > Streptophyta > Magnoliopsida > Fabales > Fabaceae > Leucaena > Leucaena leucocephala. The sequence continues at coordinate 3,544,533 of CM073525.1, forward strand.
CATCCTATTGGTAGTAGAATGGAAAATAAAAGTGAACAATATGCAAAAATTAATAGTTAAAGTATAATTTTTGTTACTTTATTAAAAACCCTTTCAAAAAAAAAAAATGATTGAAACACACTAGAAATTAAGTAATTTAATACTCTCATTCGGTCTGCTAGTTACACGAAATACCAAATTATCAAATATTTCTTGACACTAGTTGCTTTGACATCTGCTCTTCTTCCACAATTCTGTGCTATTATTCTCATTTTGACAAACGTGAAGATTTTTTCCCCATTTCATACGAAATATAATTTAAGTCATAATGCTAAATCCAATTCTGGTTCTAAGCCAATCTACAGTGGGAAAAAGGGCAACCTGAGGGTTAGAACGTGAACCCTTGCTTCTACCTCAAATACACATGATAATCAAAAGGAAAATATGTACATGAGTTAGGAATTGCCTTCTCAAATTAGATTGTAAACCATCATTTATGAAAAATACACTCAAGGGACAGCATAAAATTACCAATCCTACAAAATTTCTACCCGGGTAGGTTCCCTGCCTAAGATTGATTGATACAAGTGTAGTAACCCCTTTTTCTTCTTTTGTTGATGATCACAGTATAATAATTTAATAAATGAAACGTAGAAACTCTTGTAGAGTTTTCATTCATCTTCATCCAGAACCCGAAGCAGCTCTCTGTTTAACATCTTCTCCTTGCTCTTCCTTGGCAAACTCCTCGATTAATTCACGCTGTCTCTGCGTCAGGTTTCTGCAACATATGAAAAAGAGTCAAACCATTACATTATTAAGCTTTCATCAAAGATAAGTTTCTTTCCAGAAGAAAATGGAAAAAAATCCAAGCCTAGATTATCCCCACAGAACATGATCTCAATGGCACTTACGTTGGGATGCTGACATTAAAATGAACAAATTGATCCCCAAACGACCACGAATTTTTGGTTTTGATACCTATTGGAAAGACACAGCCAATGATGGCAAAAGAGATTTAGCTCAGAGTTGCAAATCCATGAACTATATTTCTCAAACAAGTTATAATAAAAAAGATGCCATGAAATTGCTCACCTTTCTTTTTCAATACCACCTTCTGACCGGGTTGGGTGCCAGGACGAACCTGCCAAACAGGGCTTGTCATTCAAACTTCAACAATTACGAAATTTTCATAATATAAAACATATTTCCACACAAACCTTGAGAACAACATCTCCTGTAAGAGTGGGGACCTGAATGGTGCCCCCCAAAATTGCCTGAAAAAGAAAATCAAATATTTCATTGTTTAGATAGAACCTTAAGTCACTCCTAAAAAACATAATAGCACACTGCTCAAATAGCTCGCAGTTTAGGAAAACTACCTGAGTAATGCTTAAGACAGCATCCACATGAATATCAGATCCTTCTCTTCGGAAAACAGGGTCTTCTCTAACCTGCAAGAAAAGAAAAAAGATGTTGAAAAGGAAGATTCAACTTTTGAGATGCAAAATGAAAAGAAAGATGAACCCCTAGCGATTAAAGAGATAAGAAGTCATACCCTGACAATCACGTAAAGATCACCTGGGTGATCTCCGTCAGGGTCTGCTCCACCACTTCTATAAACTTTTATAGTCTCATTGTTGTCTATCCCTGTAAATATGAAGAAAAACACAAATCAATCAACATTTTTCACAAATGTAAGGAGAAAAAAAATAGCTAATAGACAAACAGCAAATATTTATGATTCTTGCCCTTAAGCCTTCTCAAAATTGAAGGTATTTCATAGACAAAAGATAGCTCCAGACTTGGGAATTTTAATAGGCTAAAATTATTCAAAGATTGAGTTCCACTCCCAACCAAGACATTTTTGAATTCTTTCTTCTTTGTCTCGTTGTAAATGAAATTTTAGTATATAATAAATTAGTGGATCAATATAACAGGAAAATCCATGTGGAAATATGCAACCTAGATGAGGCCTTCATAACATAATGCATCCAAAACTATAAAAAAATGCGTACCAGGGGTGAAATCCAACTTGACTGACTTTGTTCCTTTGACAACCTTTGCACCCCTGCAAGACTTGCAGAAGCTCTGGGGCCAAGAAAAAAGAAAATCATAAAAATTGTAAAGAGGTTATTTGCAGAAGTTACCAAAAAAGAAAGAAGAATAGCTATAACTAAGCAACATGAGTAGTTCATCATATGATTTTCATAAAAATGAACAGGGAAAGCAGCAGAAACAATCAAACATGAAGTCAATAAATATTAAAAAAAAAAGAAAAAATTTGAGAGGAATCAAATGAATCTTGTGTTCTGCACTCAACCTTTTAACAAATGTACAAATTCCTCATAGACAAGAATAACTTATAAACAAGAACAAGAATTAAATCATAAAGAAGGGATTGATAGATTATATCTGCAAAAAAATGAGACTTTGCACCGTACAGATACAATTTTTCCAGTTCCCTTGCATGCGGTGCAGGTACTCTCCATCCTGAATATGCCAGCTTGTACATAATTCTGAAATATATCAAAGAATATCAATTTGAAAGCTAAAACTAAAGACTGTCAAAAGTTTAAAATATTAGCTTCACTTCAAGAAATTACTCACCACACCAGACCCTTTACAGCGTTTGCAAGTTTCAGGTCTTGTTCCAGGAGGAACGCCACTACCACCTGCAATAGCTCAGCAGAGCAAATAATGAGGCTAAAAAGTTCACTTCTAACTGCATTGACTTTACTAACTAAACTGAACATCAAAGTAAAAGTTGACAACTAATAGGATCAATAGGCTAGAAATGTAAAAACAAGAGTTGCGTAATGGCATACCACAGGCATTACAAAGCACATCAGTTTGAAATGACACAGTTTTGGTGCATCCTTGAACAGCTTCCATAAATGATAGTTCAACAAAGGTCTGTACAAAATATAATAAAATGAGATGCTTTATATTAAACAACTTGTCAGCAAACCTAACGATGTCCAAGTGCCAAGAAAGACAGAACCTTGACGTCCTCTCCACCAACATTTTGATGAAAAAAGTCCTTTACAAAATCCTGCTCACCATTGAGGGAAACGCCAAATCATAAAAGAACACCGCATTAAACTTCACATGTGGGATTTATGTATCAAGAAGATTCTAGAGAAACTTGCATTAAATTACAAAGCACATGACTTCTAGAAACTACAACAGCAAGACTGAGGACAAAAGAACAAGTAACTTAGCTGAAACAAAACTTAATGGTGCCGAATAGAAAATCCTAGATACAGTTACAAAGCAATCATACCACGTAACTAAGCATGAGTAAAATCAAATGCAGAGGTGGAACAGTGAAGTTTATTTAACTTCAGGTCTGAGCTAGTAATCCTGGTGGTTGTATAATTACTCAAAGTCCTACTTGGATATTTGGAAAACATATAGAACAGATTCAAAAATAAAATTAACAATTACCACAAATTAGTTTCATTATTCATACTTTCAGATTTTTTAAGACCATACATATTGCCCTACAAAATAAAAACTAAAAGCTACAGACAGACAAAATAGTAAGAGATGGAAGGTAAGTCATTACATGATTACGGAATATCTGCTCAAATGGATTAAAGCCAGCATCTCCTCCAAAACCATTGCTTTGTTGATTTACATAGGCATTATGGCCAACCTGCAGATTCATGTTCAATAGATAAGACAGGATTCACTCAGCAAATTAGCAAAGCAATTCACATTAATAGCCAGGAAACAGCAACATGAGTATGAGTTATACACTCAAGCACATCATACACATCTATGATCTACAAGCTTAGTGTATAAAAACCATCTTTATGAATATAAGTCTATCACGAGGGGCTCTTAATCCAGCCTTTCCAGTCAAGTACAATTCTACAAATTTTCTTACTGTTGTTATAGGATAGCATATTGCAACAGCAATAAAATGATAGATAAGGGAACCAAGATATATCTGGAGAGGTGTGAGACCTGATCATATTGTTGCCGCTTTTCCTCATCCTTCAAAACCTACAGCAGAGTTGACCAAAGAAAAAAAAAATCAAATAACAAGTAATAGATGATATAAGCTACTAGAGTTCAGGGTAATAAAAGAAAAACAATAAAATTATACCTCATATGCTATCGAAACTTCTTGAAACTTCTTTTCAGCCTCAGGATCATCTTTGTTTGTGTCAGGATGGAGCCTCTTTGCAAGCTGCAAAATGTTGACAATAATTGAGACAGGAGGAAAACGTAAAACAAAGAAAAATTTCAGGCAGCCATACATACCATAGCTACGATTGCCTGAAGAATTCATGTAAAAGGAGAAACAGGGGTAGGGGGCATGATGTATTTGATAACAGCAAAGCAAAATACAATTGCATAGTGTAGACATCGATACATTTTTTAGAGATGTATTCTGGCATAGATTTGCTCATACGGTAGCAAGTATAAAATAAAACATAAATAAAAATACAAATACAGGAATCCAAATTAAACCATGAGTAATATTAACATGACAAAAAAATAAACTGTTCCTCATGTCACTCAAGCTAATACTTGTTAAGTTGGCTATTTGGGGAATGGACAAGTTTCTCTTGTAAAAGAAAAACCTTTTAACGGTCCCCTGGCACTGTGAGGATGCAAGATGGAAAATGAAAACGCGATTCCCCATGTCCAGGAAATGTATAAGACATTGCAAGGTTGGCCAGAAAACAGTTGGGAAAAACTTACCCCATAATATGCTTTCTTTATTTCAGCTGCGCTTGCATTCTTATTCACACCAAGAACATCATAATAATCTCTTGCCAACGAAGCTGTGAAGTAGTTTTGGAGCAGAAGAAGTCATTAATGTGCCAGGGTCAATAACACATAGGCATAGAAAGGGTCAGTTACAAAAATGAGGCAAAAATTGAATGAAAAAATGAACATGGAATTAATTAAACTAAGTGTGCACAGATGCAAACAGATGATTTATACCCGTGCCATGAATGGATCTAGTTGTGCCCCAATATGTATTCATCGCTCCGAACAGTAGCCGGTTCTTCATAGTAACAGCATCTCCAACTTCAAATTATGAAGGGTGCAATAAGGTCAGCACTCAATAATAATGCAAATCAATTTCCCAAAGGAAACATGTGTAGGAAGAAAGGCCCTTTGGTCCAACAGCTAAGAAGAAAAGTATTGGACCATCCAACAAATTCTCATTTGTCTGAGAACTATAATTAAATTACAATACCCCATCGAAAAACAGAAATAAGAAAAATAAAAATCAACGCTTTCCTTAGTCATTCAGGAAGCCATACAATGAGTAATCAAAATACGTGATTTTTCTTCACCGAAAAAAAAAAAGATGAGATTTTATCAAATACCATTTGAAGGGTAACTTCCAATAATCCTAGATGGCCTGCAAACCCCTGAATTCAATGTCCTATAACCTCTTTGGGACACTGCGTCGTGTATCTGCAATTCGCCAACAAAAGAAAAATTCCCACATTACCCACCCGATCACAATCAGTAAAAAATGTATGTAATAAACCACAAAACAACAAAAAGGGGCTCGAGAGGAGGCCGCGCACGTTGTTCGCTTCTTCACGAAGGTAGTTTGAGGCAAGAGATCGACGAGCACCCCATCGAATCAGCCTTACGCCATTGGAGCGAACCATGTTGGAGCTTACGGATTCTAAATTTACTTGCTTGTTAATTAAAAATCAAAGGTGGAGCTTCGGAAAGATGGTGGATACGGGTGGTGGCAATTGAAAGAGCTAAACCCTGGAAAAACCCTAATCGGAAGCAGTGCCGGTGGAAGGTCCTAGTAGGGACTGCAGGGAGGGGACAGGGGAAGAGAGAGAAAGAAAGGCTAAATTCTTTATTTGTATGAGAGAGAGAGAGAGAGAGAGAGAGTGTTGAGGGCCCAATCTTGTGGGAGGCTGGGTTTCAAACCGGTGAAAAACCCAAAAAACACTGTTGTGTGTCCGGTTCGGCATGAGCACAAAAAATTAAGTTATCAAATTCTTTTAATATATTTCAATAAGCTATATATATATATATATATATATTGCCAGTATGTCAAGAAGCTTATGTGGTACCAAAATGAAATAACCTAAGAAAAAAAAGATAAAAAATACTATTTAAAATTTAAAATTTTAAATCAATAATTTTAATTTTACAAAAGATATATATTAGTATTTTTAATGTGATTTATATTTTTATAATAATTTTAAATACTATAGTGAATATATTTAATAGCAATGTCACCACTGCTCTCCAAGTTTACACTCACCATCTTCATTCTATGTCTCTATTTATTTATCTCCAGCATTTAATCCTATTGATAGTTGCAAGAAGAGTGGTTAAGAATAGCAACAGAAGAATGGCAAAAAAAAAAAAGAGAAAATGAAAAAGAATAGTTTGTAAAGAAGAAAAATTAGAGAAAAGAAAAAAAGAGAAAGAAATACAATTTCATCTTATGTGACCAATATATTATTTATAAAATTATAATTACTGATTTAAAATTTAAAATTTAAAATATTATTTTCTGATCTTTTTCCCAATAACCTAATCAATATTTATATAAAATTGGAAAAATTGGAGTAAAAAACGTAATCAGCAAATTTATGAGAAGAGAGGACCTAAATCGGATCTCTTTCTCTAATTAATTTGTTGATTAGGTCATTTTCCCCTTATGTAAGTTTTATAGGAACCTACATATACATAAGATTAAGTTATGAATAATGTATCTTAAACTTTATATAAGGTATAAAAATGGCATTGATTTAAAAATACTACTAAAAATAAATTTTTTATAATTAACAAATAATTGATTGAGATAATAAATAACATCACTTCTTATATAAAAAGAGAATACAATTTAAATTTTAGGGAGCGTGTTCTCAATTTTTTGAAAATGTTTATTGTCTTTAATTTCAATTAATTTTCCCCCTTTTATATAAATTAGAAATTATTCATTAATAATTTAAGAAGATTTATAGTATATCGCCCAAAAAGAATTTACAAAACTCACACGAGACCAAAATATTTAGGTGTTTGGGTATTATATATAGGGTTATAATATTTTCTTTCTTTTTTGTGTGTGTGTGTGTGTGTGTGTGTGTGTGTGTGTGTGTATATATATATGTCAAGCTCAAATATTTTTAAAAATAAGGTCTCTGAAGACTGGAGAGGAACGTCCCAAGAAGCAATAAAATAAAGCACAAGGAAAGCATAGTTCGCAAGAAACTCTGAAACTGCCATCGCTTTCTTTTTTGCAGCTTCATCTACAGTGCCTCTCAAGCTCTGTTTGTCTCCCTTTTTCTTCACTTTTGCATTGCTCAACATAGAAGAAAGAACTTATCCCCATGCACATATATACAAACAAAAAAAATATATACTTTAAATATTTCTCCATCTCTTTCATTCAGCTAATCCCGTTTATGTCTTGAGAGAACTCCTACGTTGTATAAACAAACAGAGAGCCAGAACAGCTACTACGCTCATATCCTATTTAAAATCCAAAGCCATTGCGTACCAAAAAGGATGTTTCAGTTGTACGTTATATCAATGTGAAGCTTTCCTCAAGCAGCTTCTTCATCAAATTATTCTTTGCTTAACCAAAGTGGCAGTATTAGTGTGTATTATTACAGTGTGTAAAAACTGAAAACTGAGACTGTTGTTTCTCTCATCTTCTTAAGCTGAATATCGTTTATTCTTGTGACAGTGAGGGAAACAATACAAGGAAATGAAGCTGGTGGTGGAGGTGATTGATGCTCATGATCTTATGCCTAAAGATGGAGAAGGATCAGCGAGAGCAGTTGTGGAGGTAGAGTTTGAAAACCAGTTGAGCAGAACGAGAGCTGTTCCAAAGAATCTGAACCCCACTTGGAATCACAAGTTGATATTTCATTTAGATCAAACGAAACCTTACAATTGCCAAATCATCGAAGTTTCAGTCTACAACGAGAGGAGGCCTATATGTGGAAGGAACTTCCTTGGAAGAGTGAGAATTCCTTGCTCCAATATTGTGAAGGAAGGGGAAGAAGTCTACCAAGTTTTTCCATTAGAAAAGAAATGGATTTTCTCACCTGTTAAGGGTGAGATTGGCTTGAAACTCTACTTTGCATCAGAATTCAAACCCAAGAAAGTTCTTTCTCCAGTAATTACTGCAAAACCAGAAGAAATCTCATCTCCATCACAACAAGTGCAGAATTCCCCTGCTGCTACTACATCTACCGGTAATCTTGCAGAAAATAAAAGCTTTACTGAGAAAGAAGTTGCAGAAGGTTCTGAAATTGATGCTCCAAAATTTGTCAAAGAGGAAGTAAACTTCGATTGTGCTATGAATTCTTCGGTTGATGTGCCAAAGGAAGAAAGCAGAGAAACTGTGGAAGAGATAGCTCAACAGCTACACAAACACCAAGTTATGCAGCAGCCAGTGATTTCCATAAAGAAACGACCAAGAGTTACTTCATTGCCAAATGTTCAACCAGTGAGTTCTCAAATCCATGCTCGTCAAAATGATGAGAACTACAAATTGAAGAACACCAGTCCACAGCTTGGAACTGCAAGAGGTGAAAAGTTCAGAAGCACGTATGATCTAGTTGAGCAGATGTTCTATTTGTATGTTTTGGTTGTAAAAGCGAAAGATCTTACTCCTAGCTTCATGACGGGAAGCCTTGATCCATACGTGAAAGTGAAGCTTGGGAATTACAGAGGAAGAACAAAGCACATTGAGAAGAAACTGAACCCAGAGTGGAACCAAGTCTTAGCTTTCTCAAAAGACCGGATTCAGTCCTCTGTGCTGGAAGTTTTCGTGAAGGATAAGGAAATGGTTGGGAAAGATGATTATCTTGTTCGGGTGGTTTTCGACCTTAACGAGGTACCAACTAGAGTTCCACCAGATAGTCCATTGGCTCCTCAGTGGTACAGACATGAGGATTGGAGAGGAGAAGGTAAAGTCAACGGGTGACATCATGCTTGCAGTGTGGATTGGAACTCAAGCTGATGAAGCTTTCTCAGATGCTTGGCGTTCTGACGCAGCCACAGTTTATGGAGAAGGTATATTCAATGTCAGGTCAAAGGTTTATGTCTCACCCAAACTGTGGTATCTTAGGGTCAACATCATTGAAGCTCAAGATGTGATTCCCACAGAAACCGCCTGCCAGATGTTTTCGTGAAAGCCCAAGTTGGAACCCAAGTGCTAAGGACCAAGATATGTCCACATCCGACAACTAGTCCACTTTGGAATGAAGATTTGATTTTTGTTGTTGCAGAACCTTTTGAGGAACACCTAGTGATTACAGTGGAGGATCATGTTCACTCCACAAAAGATGAGGTTCTAGGGAAGATAAACTTGCCATTGACGCATTTTGACAAACGGTTGGACCACAGGCTGGTTCATTCTCGCTGGTTTGCTCTTGAGAAACATGGTTTCGGACTAATGGAAGGTGATAAGAGAAATGAGCTCAAGTTTACAAGTAGAATTCACGTGAGAGTTTGTCTTGAAGGTGGATATCATGTGCTAGACGAATCAGCTTGGTACACAAGCGATCAAAGACCAACATCAAGACAGCTATGGAAGCCTCCCATTGGGATTCTTGAAGTGGGTGTATTAGGAGCACAAGGACTTCTTCCAATGAAGATGAAGGATGGACACGGAAGCACCGACGCTTACTGTGTCGCGAAGTACGGCCAGAAATGGGTCAGAACGAGGACGATTCTCAACACTTTCAATCCCAAATGGAATGAGCAATACACATGGGAGGTTTATGATCCTTGTACTGTGATAACACGGCAGTTTTTGATAATTGCCACTTGAAAGATGGAAATTCAACCCCTGATTCACAAATAGGCAAGGTAAGAGTTCGGCTTTCTACACTAGAAGGTAATAGAACTTACATTCATTCTTTTCCACTGTTGGTCTTGAATCCACGTGGGGTCAAGAAGATGGGCGAGCTTAAACTTGCAATCAGGTTCACAACTTTCTCACTTGTCAATATGATTCAAATTTATGGCCATCCCTTGCTACCCAAGATGCATTATTTACACCCATTTACAGTGAACCAGTTAGAGAATTTAAGATACCAAGCCATGAATATAGTCGCTATTAGGCTCGGCCGAGCTGAACCCCCTTTGAGAAAGGAAGTGGTGGAATACATGTTGGATGTGGACTCTCATTTGTGGAGCATAAGAAGAAGCAAGGCAAACTTCTTTCGAATCATGTCGTTCTTAACGGAAGAACCCTATCACATCCATTCTGGTTCACATTATGTTTCTGATACTAATATTCCACCCAGAATTGATACTTCCAACTATGTTTTTATATATATTCTTCATTGGAATATGGAACTATAGGTTCCGTTCGAGAGACCCTCCTCATATGGATCCTCAGTTATCTTATGCAGAAACTGTGGAACCAGATGAACTTGATGAGGAGTTTGATACATTCCCAAGTTCAAGATCCAATGACGTGGTGAGAATGAGGTATGATAGGCTTAGAAGTATTGCAGGGAGGATTCAAACTGTGGTTGGGGACATAGCTGCACTAGGTGAGAAGATTCAGTCTTTGTTGAGTTGGAGAGACCCTAGGGCAACCACCATCTTCATCTTCTTCAGCCTTTCTGTGGCCGTGGTTCTCTATGGAACTCCGTTCAGACTGGTGGCTATGGCCATCTGCATGCATTGCCTGCGCCACCCTAGTTTTCGTAGTAAGCTACCTTCTGTTCCCCGCAATTTCTTCAAGAGGCTGCCTTCTAAGACAGATAGTTTGCTGTGATATTTATTAGGAGATAATATGTCAACTTCCTGCTTTACTGTGTGTGAAATAGATATATTACTCTCCAAAGTATATTTTTACAGAATGTGAAATGCATAGATTTTAAGACGCCAAGTGAAAACTAAGCACGAACGGTCTGCGTTGTAACCTTTTAAAGATGCCCAGTCACAGAGAAACAACCATTTGGCAAACTCAAGACTGGAAACACATAACAATTTGTAGATTTAATTAAACGTGTTAATAGAAGAGAGGAAGTTAACGAGGGAAAAGAAAAGAAAGGAAGATAAATTTTTTTATTATTAGAAGTGAGATTTTAATATTATTTTATTTAATTTAAAAAAAATTATATAAAAAATTTATCTTTATATTATTTTATATTATATTTTAATAAAATATAATATATAAATAATGTTAGAATATTAAAAAAAATTATAAATATAGTATAATAAAATAAAAATATCAAGGTTAAACTTGAGTGGAAAGGAAAATTTTAAAAAATATTCCCTCCCTCTAAAAATTTTTAGATACCAAATAAAGGGAGGAAAGGAAAATCCCTCCCTCCTCTCCCCTCCCCTCCCCCAAAATCACTGGTAAGAGTTCACGAGCAAAATTGAAAGGAAAAAATCCTTGAACAGCGCGTTACCTAAAATAACAATCATATCCTTTCGCAGTCTATAGCCAAGAGAGAGTACAACTACAAGGACAAACTTCAAGATTAAATAGGAAAACCAAAGCTAAGACTCTTGTATTCTATTAGAAGACTAGTTCATGAGGCTTCATGCCAGCCTTGAGAGAGAACCTCGCACCCAAATAAGCCTTCAATTCTGGGACGCTCTCAATGGCTTTTAACAAAGCAGAGTCCACGGTTTTCTGGTCATCCTTTTTCTCTTGGGGGATCGCATTTTTCTCCTGCATTTGGAAAGAATATAACAAAACACAATGAACAAAGAATAGAGTGGAATGGAGGAAACAAGATCAGAAGGCCAAAACAATTGGAGGTGATAAAGAACAATAACAAAGCACGATAAATTAATAAACCAACCTCTTTCTCGGCCTCAAAAAACTCTCCTTCTCCCTTCTTCTTCTTCTTCTCAGTCTTCTTGGCAAAGTACTTGTCGTCAAATTTCTCAACATTGACTCCAGAAATATCAACCTTTGTGGAGGTGCCGATCACATAAGACTGGCTAACACGTCTCAAAGGAACTCCATTAATCTTAAATGGACCTGAAGCAGCAAGCAAAAAGATTAAAAAACACACAATAGTTAGTAATAAGAATATAAATAATAAGAGTGCCCAAACCAGCGGGTGCGAAATCGTAAGGACTGGCACAAAGAAAATACCATTATCAAAACTAAAGAGAAGCTAGATTGAACTCAACACACTCATAATACCCACCAACATAATAACCATCATCGTCTGTACAATGGCAAGCAATATAAAAGAGGCAGTTGCTATGAGAGTAAGAAATATAACTTTTAAACAAAATAACAGAAAGATAAAACGTTTCTAAAACCAAAAGAAATTTCGCAAGAATAATGCAAAATTATAAACCAAGCTCACTCGAAGATCACGGCAAATGAAGCAATGCCTACTACAAATGCTTATCATTCAACGAACCCTCTCACAGAGGGCATCAGATCATTTACCAGTAACAAGGAGCAACCCAGAAGGAAGCTGTTTCAGGAAAACCACTCTCTTTCCCTTGAATCTCCCAGCAAGAAGAATCAGCACAGTACCGGGAGTAATGCTAGACCTATAGTGTAATAACAAGAGCAAACAAATATTAACAATAAATCTATATGCCAAAAAAACCCCATACAAATCAGAAATATGTAATCGTTAATTAAGAGATTGAAGCAAATAAAATTGTGTTCGCCCCAGAAAAAGAAGTGACAGATAAGAGCTCATTTAATCATTTGTCAGCCACATTCAAAATTACCCACCAGCCATTTACATTTTCTAACCTCCAAATAAACAACAACAACCATAGAAAACAAATCTAAACAAAATAACATAAACACTCCCATAATTAAATAAAAATGAAAGGAGAAAAAAAGGCACCAAATTTTAGTGTTCATCCCAATATTAATCATCCACAACTGACACGGGTAATCCTAATCCACACCCTATAAGATATCCCAAATCAAGAGAAAACCAGCACTAAAAAACCCACATTTTCTCACATTAAAACAATTTTTTTTTACAAGAATGACACAATGGATACCAAATCAAATCAAAACATCGTAATCACTCCCACAATCAAACACGGAGAAATCAATCACCCTAACAAACAGACAATACGAAGGGTGGGGCAAGCACCTGAGTTTAGTAGGCTTCGGCTTGTGCCGGTTTACCAATGGCTTCTTGACATCGTCGGCGGGATAAAACTTGGGAGGTTTCTCCGCAGGAGCTTCGACCTTGGGCTTGGCATCGTGCCGAGGGAAAACACCACCATTTTTGGCCTTGATAGCCCAGAGACCTCTCTTGTGGTACATTTTCGACCTCGAATACTTACCAATCCCTCTAATCAATTCAGGATTTCTGCTCACCTTTGGTGTTCTCTGCTTGGGAGCCATTGCTACTGCTTCAGCTGCTTCCTCCTTCCTCTAGTTCTGCAGTAACCTTCCACGCTGCGGGAATGGGAGACGCTTTAGTGGCTGCGTGAGGATATATATCGCCTATACATCGCTAGGGTTTTGTGCGCATGAAATCGGCCGGGTTGGGCTTTCTGAAACACACGCAAATTACTATTTAGACCCGGCCAACTTTTCCCGGGTCATATAGTGCCCATATCTATTTATTGATCGGAGCTCAGCCCAACAGATTCTTGCTCCCTTGACTGTTGATAATATGCTAATGAATTTTGGATGAAGGACCAATATATATATATATATATATATATATATATATATAATTTTACATGAGGTTTAGTTAACAATTACTAATAATTGATTTTTTTTCTGGCTGAGATGAATACTTTTTAGTCTGATGCTTATCTAATAAATGTAATGGCAAAGTTTATTATTTCTCAATTTGGTATGCATCAATTTTGTAGACAAGTAATAGCATGTTTGGATATATAATATAAATAGATTAAAACTGACAAATAATGAAAAGATAATCTTTCCCATAAATTGCTTAGGGCCTGCATTCTTTCCTTCAAGCTAGAATAATGAAGGAATTTTACGAAAAAAAATATATAATAAAGGAATGGACTTGTAGAAAAAAAAAAAAAAATATTAAGATTATTATGATAGATAAGGGATTGATTTATAATTCATAAGATCATGAATTTAAATTCTATTCTTTAAACCTTATAAATGAAATTTTATTATTTTTTGGTATAACTATAATCATGATATTTTATATACTTTCTCTTATCTATAATATAATAATTAGTAGGGTTTTTTGGGTAAAAAATAATTCAAATTACTTAATATGACATATAAATTTATCGTCTCATATATTTATTATTTTTTTAAATTAATTTATCTAATATATATTACCTCCAAATGTAATTATAAAACTCATTAAAAAAATTATTTTAAATTTTAAATATTTATATTTATTTTTTATTAAATTAATTTATTTGAGTTATAAATTATTTATTTTAAAAAAATTATATAACTTATACTATAATTAAATAATTTATTTATTTTTTTAAAAAAATTAAATAAATTTTATAATTAGAATTAAATATAGAATAATATAGTGTTTTACTTAATATTATTTCATAGGCTTATTGTAATGGCACATGATTATATCAAGGACAGAAGTAAGAATTCTTAACAGAAAATATATAACGAGGTCCCAGAATTTCTCTTTTGAAGAAACCGAATTTCTGCATTGCTGTAACAGTTCTTTATTCATATACTTCAATTCAACACTCCATGACGAAGAAGGAAAGAACATGAACATGAAATCTAAAAAGAACATAAGAATCAACGAAATCAACATCAAAGCAAGGCATCAGATTTTGCCGGCATCCTCCTCAGGAAATTCTGTGGCACGGCAGGTATGTCAAACCGAAACCTCGGAGGTCTCAACAAGTAAGTCACCATGACAAAGACAACAACCTTAAAATTAAAGAACCAACTCAGAATCCCACCAGCCAAACAGAAAATCACAAACAGAGCTGTTGCTCTAGGATCTCTCCAACTCAACAATGATTGAATCCTCTCTCCTTGAGTCGCCAAATCACCCATCACAGCAATCAACCTCCCAGCAATCCCTCTCAACCGATCATACCTGTTTCTCAACTGTTCACCGTTAAATCTCGACGGAAACAAATCAAACTCTTCTTCTAGTTCCTCCACCGTCGCCGTATCAGCATGAGACAGCTTAACATCCATATGCGTCGGAACTCTCGGCCGTGAAGGATATCTCCAGATTCCAAATCCGACAAGGAAGGAAAACATCATGGGAAGGATTGTTCCTGGGATGAACATCACAACAAGGAAGATGAAATAAGCAGTGATTGTTTTCACTGAGCTTTTCCAGTTACGAAGTTCATCAAACAGCTTGCAGACATAAACAATACCGCTCAGAAGACTAAATATTCTCTGAATTTGAGCTCTTCCTTTTCTCATACTCCAAACATTTGCGCTCACATCAAGCATGTATTCAACAACCTCCCTCTTTAGGGCTGGTTCAGCTCTGTTTAGTCTCAATGATGTAATAAAAGCTGCTTGATTTCTTAAACTATCAAGCTGAGATATTGATAATGGACTAATATAATGCATTTTTGGAAGCAGTGGTTGTGTATAAATTTGCAGAACATTGAGCAAAGATGAGCAAGAGAATCTCACAGCCAACTGAATCTCTCCCATTTTTATGGCTCCTTGAGGCTGCAAGTTTATGAGTGGGTAAAAATGAGTGTATACTCTATCAGTTTCAAGTGTTGAAATTCTAATTCTTACCTTTCCAATTCTCTTATCTACTTGTGATTCTGCATTTTTCTCTGTTTGAATATGGCCATTGTCAAAAACTGCTATTGCTATGACTGTGCAAGGATCATAAACTTCCCAAGTATATTGCTCATTCCACTTGGGAGAGAGACTATTAACTATTGTTCTTGTTCTTACCCATTTGGGACCATACTTAGCAACACAATAAGCATCAGTTTTGTTGTCCTTTTTCATTGGTGATAGCCCAATTGCATTTAGAATTCCCAATTCCAAAACCCCAATTCCTGGTTTGCTCAGTTTCTTAGATGCTGGCCTGAGATCACTGCTATATTGTGTTGTCTCATCAAGAACATGGTACCCGCCATCTAAGGAGATTCTCATGTTAAGCTTAGTTGAAAACTTGACTTGCTGATCTTTTTGTTCTTCTTTTTCACCTTCATTGACCTTAGTTTTCTCGCATCCCTCATGAGCAACCTTCTTATTGGCCTGTTGTTGTTGTTGTTGTTCGAGGTTGTACCATTTGCTACAAGGTGTTGAAGAATCTATTCTTTGCTCTACATTCTTCAATGGGACCACACAAGTTCCCATTTTTTCATGCTTACATGAACTAGAATTTGAACTCCCTTGCTCTAAGCTCAGAACCAAGGATTCATCAAAAGGTTCTGCTGCAACAAACATTAGATCCTCATTCCAAATGGGGTTTGGACTAATCTTCAAAGGACGGCTTCTGAGAGCAAGATTCCCAAGAATAGCTTGAATGAAGATTTCTGAGTTCTCATTCTTTTTGGTTACTAGCAAATCCTGAGCTTGAATCACATTCACTCTTAAATACCATAACCGAGGAGAAATATACACTTTTGATCTAGTAGAAGCAATGTTGTCACTGATAATTGATGTTGCTTCATCTGAGTGATAAGCATCTGGGAAAGCTTCGTCTGCTTGAGTTCCCATCCAAATAGATAGCATTAACTCTTCTTTAAGCTTCACTCCTTTTTTATCTTCAAGTCTATACCATTGTGGGGCTAATGGGCTATCTGGTGGAACTCTCATAGGAATATCAGAAACACTGAATAAAACTTTTCCCATAATTTCATTATTAGTAGTACCATTTACCTTGTCATTCACCAAGATTTCTAAAACCGGCTCCTGAATTCGGTCTTTCGCGAAAGCGAAGACTTGGTTCCATTCCGGATTCAAAGTTTTTTGAAAAGCTCGAGTTGTTCCTATGAAACTTCCAAGCTTCACTTCAACATAGGGATTGCAAGTGTTGCATTTAGTGGTACTTGTTAGCAAGTTTCTAGCTTTAACCACTCTTACAAAGAGAAATTGCATTTTCTCTACGAGGTCAAATGCAGTGGGAAGCCTGCCTCCAGTTATGACTCTTCCAGCAGCAATGTTTGGAGTTGTTTCCTTAAGAGAGTAATCTTCATGTGGCGGCTTCTTTTGATTTTGATTAGCCATTGTTTATTCTGAAATAATGGGATGAAAAGGTATTAGAAAGGCCCTTGTTCCAAAAACATTCTGGTATATCATATACATGAAGAAGAGATTCATCTGTACATAAATAATTTCAACATCAAAAAAACATCACATGTTGAAGCATACTTCTAAGTTCCAACAATCACAGATATTGAAGTAAGCCATTATAATAAATCAAATACAGACATTCACTTAATACCCTCAAACAGCAAATAAGAAGAGATCAGAATTTCACTAAAAATCAGCAAAAAGTAAACATATCATCCTGCTAACATAAATAACCATGTATGATAACTACAGATGCTTAACAAAATATCAGGTAACTTTTTTTTTTATCTTTTCTTTTAAATTTCTTCTTTGTTTTTGGTAAAATATGATTTCATTATCTCTATATGTAACAGAAACCAACTAATCAGATTGGAAAAATTCTTTACGGTTATAGTAACTATGGAAGCAGAGTGCATGGAAATTATGAACTGGTTACAATGTATGTAAGTATCTAGAGATTATCACATTCCTATCATCACTAAGCTTCAAGGTTCAAAAACAGATATGAAATCTCAGAGACAATAGCCTGATTTCGTTTATTGAAATTTCATAGAAAACATAG
This sequence comes from Leucaena leucocephala, assembly GCA_037074615.1. NCBI lineage: Eukaryota > Viridiplantae > Streptophyta > Magnoliopsida > Fabales > Fabaceae > Leucaena > Leucaena leucocephala. The sequence goes on from CM073525.1 coordinate 3,562,262, forward strand.
TAGAAATGAAAAATAGCATCATTACTCACTACCTGAAAGATTCCTAGAACAGGGATTCAATGTGACTAGCAAGAGGCCCGAACAGAGGAAACGGAGCACCCTTACGAGAGGCTTTGAGACTGGGATTTTCTTTAAGACCTACTTCAATGAGAAATAAATATTGGGTCTGCCCAAAATCTTCAATTAAAATGCATTCCTTATAGCAATCAATGTAGAAAATTGAGGAGGTTTCTTCCGTGTGTATTATGTAACAGTAACAGAGTGAGAGAAAGGGGGGGGGGGGGGGGATGATCCGAGAAGTTAATTCTGTGACCCACGTCTATTTTACCGTTTGCCTTCATAATTTCTCAGCCTTAACTGTCGTCGCCAATTCGCACGACATGCAAACTTGATTTTGGTTAAAAGATTTTTTAAATTTTGGTTAATGCCATGATTGGTTTGCGAGAAAATAAACCTATGAGAGAATTTTAAGACCAACATAAATGTTTAATAACCGATACAATCATAAACTTTTATGAGGAACTATTCTGCTTTTAAAATATATAACTGACAAGCATGCCTTGTTGGTGTTGCATTATGTTTGGATTAACAGAAAATAAATATGCTAATGCTTCTCTTGATTCAGTTAAAAACAGAGATTTAGTTTTTTTTTTTGCATTATGTTTGCATTATCAAATGTTTTTTTCAAGATTATTGTCAATTTCGTACCAAGCATTTATCTTGTATTTAGTTTATCGGATATCCTTGGAGGGACATTTTGGCTTCTCCAAACTTTCTACGTGGTCCAAAACACTACCAATATCAATTAAATTAATAATTAAAACTAATGGACATGAGCTAAATCAGTTTTAGTACCTCTTTGTTCATATCGTCAATTTTCTGTCTTACATTCGCATATTAGTTGTCTGTTCTTTGCCATGTTGGTGAGCTCTGAAAAAATTACTCAAGTACCTTAATTTTTTCTTCACATGACGAAGACAATTTGGCGTTTGTTGTGAATGTTACTGAGTCACACCAAAAAGAACATAGTTAGGGACCGATGTTTTTGGCATCCTAGCATCTCATATTAAATTCTTAGCAGCCAAGAAAACAAAATGTTTCTGTCGTGTTCAAATATTATACCACATTTGACCCTAATTATAAAAGCCAATTATCTTATTTAAATAGATTAAATAAATTAAATAAATTAATTAATTATAATTAATATAATAACTATTTAATTAATTTGATTAGATTGATAAGTATATATTATAAATTTATCTTAACAGATTGTATTTGGTAATAATTTATTTATTTATTTATTATTATTAATTTATCTAAAAAAATTAATTAACTCTTATAATTAGGAGTATATGTGTGTGTGTGTGTGAACTTTCTTGTTTAATATTCCTGGTCGCTCTAGGCGCATATATGCTCATGAATTGATTAATTAACTCTTATAATTAGAAGTATATATGTGTGTGAACTTTCTTGTTTAATATTCCTGGTAGCTCTAGGCGCATATATGCTCATGAATTGGCTTCTATTTTTGGATGCCTAATTATTATATACCTTCCCTGGTGGAGGACTCCGAATAAAGAAAGTGGCAACTTTCTTAGTGCACAAGACCACAAATTGCATCCGAGCATATCAGATAGTGATACTTATATCATGCTGTCTTGGGACACGTCCTTCTTAGATGACGCTACAAGGATTTTGAGGGTTCATTCACTAGTACATAACATCTCATTTTACGATATCTGCTGGCAAAGCTCTAGACATAGAATAATAAGAACAAGCCATAACTAGTAGTTCTTACATACCGAAGTGCAATCATTTCAGGCAACAAGAGCTTCAATCTTGTGTTCAATGTGGGCTTCATTGTCCTCCAGACGACCTTTGACTATGTCGTTCTCCCAACGGACCAACGTCGGTACCCCTGTGAGCTTGAACCTTGAGTCCACCCTCCATGGATGCTGAGGGTTCCTCAATGTTGGTCTGTCTCCTACATAAACCCTCAATAGTGCAATATCATCTGAGGCAGCTTCCAGCTTTTTGTAGATTGCGGGTTCAGCTCTCACAGTCTATGAAAAAAAGAAACAAACAGAAACAAGTCAATTTTTGGTTTTGCTAAATGAGTTCTAGCTAGTTTAGGACTGGTTTGGAAGGATGGAGACAATGACTCAACTATTTTTGGATGATAGCAGACGACAAGTAATGAAGTGAGCGGGTTAAGATGGATTCTCAAGCCACTTTTTGAATTTGAATTTCAAAACTTCAATTTCAATTACTTGTTTTTCCTATATCACCCGACTAAAAGTTTATAAATATTCACCAAGACATCAACGTAGAAAGAAAATTATGAATCAGCCAGGTCAGCAGACTAAAGATCAGACACGGATCAGTAAAATAGCGAGTCTTGCTACCTCACCTTCAAACTTCAATTCTCATACAAGCTCTTCCCACTTTTTGGGTTGAATGGTGATGAAGGTTGGATAATTTAATGAAGGGTTTCACCTCTCTAAGCGGAGCTTTCCCACTATAAGATCTATTTCACAATTTTCGCTCCAGTTTTTTGTTTACTGATTCGAAAATCTCAAAGTGCTAATCGAATTATCACTCAAAAGTTTTCATTTAGGCTAGCCAAAACAGTTCATCAAATGTGCCCTAATGCTCCAAACAAACAGGTATACTATCAATACGTACAATCTTGCAGAATTCCAGATTTCCTCCAAAAAGTCACCATATCTGAGAAATTACAGTTAAGCTTCTACGAAAAACTGAAAATTGGGAAACGATAACACAGAGAAACAAGTATGATCTATGGAGATTCGAAAGCAGTTCAAGAACCACAATAATAATACCAGGGCACCAGCTGAGAGAGGTAGCAGGGTCTTTGTCGGCCAGGAAGAGGATTAGATTGGCCTTGTAGTTCGACGCCTCTGATCGAAACTTCTCGAAGACTTCATCGAAGCTTGAAACCGTGGCTTCAGAGATCTTCAGCGGCATTTTTCCAATTATCTGCGACTCCACAACCAAGGATAGCGTAACCTTCTGGCGGGGACGGCGATAATTTGCACGCCATTATATGCAAAGATTCTCTTGGATTGAAAACGGGTCGGGTCATCATGGACTACCGGGGGCTCATATTGATGTTTGTTACAAATTTAAATTCTAAAAGGCCGCACAACTTTAATATAATCAATAAATTATTATTCTATATATAATATACTCTTTCATATAATATATTAATTAATTTAAATAATTTTTTAATATAATTAAATATATTATATATTAAAAATTGGAAAGAATATAATTTATTTATTTTTTTAAAAAAGGACACCTTCGTCAATGTGTTGCATACAAAGCACGTGGCATCTTATCACCAAAAACAAAAAAAGCAGGTGGCATCTTTTGTTGTGAATATTACAGAATTATTTGTGAGTAATTTGGCATAGAAATGTTCGGATTCTTTAAGCTCACAACTGCGATATCCCATTTGCATGGGATTCATTCGTAATATCAAGTTCTGTCTTAGCACACGTGCTTCTTAGATGATGATACAAGGATGTTGAGGATTCATTCGCTATTGTCAACATTTTATTTTATGATATTCCGACAAACCTTTTGATACAGAATAATATAATAACAACAACAATAAATTTTATCTTACTAAATAGTCAGCTACATGAATGCACAACACAATCTGAAAAAATAATGCCATAGCTGATAGCTCTTACATAACATAATGAGCTACACTAACAATCATTTTAGGCAATAAGAGCGACGATTTTGTCTCCAATGTAGGCTTCATTGTCCTCTAGACGCCCTTTGATTGTGTCGTTCTCCCAACGGATCAATGTCGGTACTGTTGTGAGCTTGAACCTGAGTCCGACCTCCATGGATTCTGAGGGCTCTTCCATTCTGGTATGTCTCTTACATAAGTCTTCAATAGTGCAATATCATGTGATGCTGCTTCCAGCTTTTTGTATATCACAGGTTCAGCACTGTTGCAATCTATAAACCAAAAAAGAGCCAAATAGAAACAAGTCATTTTTTAGTTTTGCTAAATGAGTTCCACTAAGTCATAATTCTCTCTCCAGATTTATGTTTACATATGAAAATCTCAAAGGAAAAATCAATCAAAAGTACCTATTTAAAAATTTTGAGACAAAATGACATGATACAATTTATCTTCAGAATATATAACATATATCTAAACATGTACAAAAGTTTTCAAAATGTAACTATTTTGTATGTAGTTAAAGATATCTGAAGATGGGGTTATAACTGCACAAATTTAACTCTGTTTTAGCCTAAAAAAATTCTAAACCAAGTATTCTTAACAAAATTTCTCAGTCCCAAATTGCTAATCCAATTATCGCTCACTGGATCTGAGAATAACGGGTAAGCTTCAACGAAAAACTCAAAAATGGGAAACGATAACACAGAAACAAGTATGATCAATCTATGGAGATTGGAAAGCAGTTGAAGAAGCAGAATAGTTAATAATACCAGGGCAAATGCTGAGAGAGGTAGCAGGGTCTTTGTTAACCAGGAAGAGGATTAGATTGAGCTTGTTCTTCGGCTCCTCCGATCGAAACTTGTCGAAGACTCCATTGAAGCTCGAAAACGTGGCTTCAGAGATCTTCATAGACATTTTTCCAATTACCTGCCACTCCACAACCAAGAATAGGGTAACTTTCTGGCAGCGACGAGGATGATTTATAGGGAAGGATTCTCTTTTCTGTGTTTTATTTTTAATTTGACCGTCGAAACAAGTCTACGGTAAAAGATGAGCACAGTATAATACCACCAAACTCATTTTTGAATACAATATAATGAATCACGCAATGCGTGAGGTGGGTCTGCGTCCAAGTTCATCTTCCCAATATATTGTTTAATGGAAATTAATCAGAGCTAAAATTGAAAATATTGAAGCAGCCCCTTTCAAAGACCCACCATAAAGCTACTTTAATACGTAATTTAAGGGAGCCAATTATCAAACTCTAATCATTTCATGTAGGATATAAAATTCTATAATTCTGAATAGTAATGGAAACAGTAACGAGCTAGTTCATCAAGTATAATATTATGAATTTAAATTTTATTACTAATATAAAGATATTTTAATAAATAATCTATAAATATTTCTATAAGTATTTTTTGAGTTTAGAGATATGAGGTGAGTCTCGAGACACAACTCAACTAAATTTTTTTTACTATAAATTAGAAAAGAACAGTAACATAAAACTTTAAAATACTGTTTCATTTATTGTAAAATAATTCAGATAAGAGATCACAAAGTTCACAATCTAATAAGTTAAAGGCAACTGAAAAATGAGAACATGGACAGAAGAAAATATGTTAGCCAGTATCATGAGTTAGGATGTTAATAAGCTTGTTAAATTGTAGAAATCACACATTGAATAATTAAAGAAACGATTAAAAATATATAATATCAAGAGAAACTCTATCAAATTAATTTTAAGTTATTTTAATAAAAAAACAAAATCAATATATACTTGTACTATTAAAGTATAATAAAGCCTATCAAATAGAGGAAGCTTTTGCCAAGACTTTCTTCAACAAAATATTTTTAAAAAGTTAGTTAAATTAGTTAATGTAATATATTTTTTTTAAAATATTATAATTATCTTTTTTAACTTATTCATTCCTTCTTTTATTTAATTATTGTCAGAAAAATATTAATAGGAATAATTTAAAAAAAATTAATAAATAGAGAAAGTTAATTTTATATCTATAACTAAGATCAATTTCCTAATTAAATACTATATCAACTATTGGAAGAATATAATCTATACCTTAATATGTGAAAGGACCTACTTAATTAGTTGTATTAATTAATATAGGGATATATATAGGTTTGTTTCTTTCAAGAGATATCCTCTTCACCGCTCTATAATATAAAAAAACAATATTTAATATAATATATGATAATAAGAAGGACTTGTACTTTTCTATTTTGGTTTTTCTCGACTGATAGAAACATGAATATTACAAAGGAAAGAGGCACCTACCCCCGACTTGCAGGAACTAAGAGTAACAGACTACTCAGAAAGGAATATTTATGTATGTGTGTGTATTGAACTTGGTGAGCCAGCAAAAGATGAAAAGGAAATGCAAAATGCGAAATATACCCTGCGTCTTTATCTTCCTTATATACACACATGCATCTTTAATTTCCTCTTTGCATGGTGTTTAATTTCCTCGTATAGCTTTAGAGATCACCGCCATGTTGTGCTGCTTTATGCCTAAGTCTTCATCAACTTCGTCTTCTTCATCGAACAACAGAAAAGAACATCAAAGCAACAAGGGGCATGAAGTGGAAGCTGGTTCTTTAACGCTGAGACACAGAGAGATTCAGAAATCTCAAGCTCCCATTGTAGTTTCTTACTTGCCTGTTAATTCTCAGCCTTCTCGCTTACAGCTGTTATATATATATATATATATATATATATATATATGTTTATGCGCATGTGTATGATACGATGAAGACGGAGACGATCACTGAATGTATGACCTCCATAAGAGAAAGTTTATCTTCCTCTTCTCTTTTTGCTGCTCTCTGTGTCCTGTCTGTGTTTGTATCTGTGATTTGCTTTCTCTTGTTCTTTAGTAAGGAATTATTTTACTTATGGTTCTGCCCACAAAAATATGGATGGAAACTTATGTAAGGGATTATATAAGAGCTTCTAAAATTTCAATATATATATATATATCATATAACTTCAGGTTAATTTGCCTACAATATATACATTCAAGATACCCATATCATTGATTCCCCCCCCCCTCCGAAATACGATAAAGCAATTCAACTCTTCAAGGGGTTAAAAGAGATTTGACCTTTTTAATTGATTTTCTTTTCTAAAATATCTTAAAATATTCATTTAATCTTATGTATTAATTTATTAAAATAATTAGGATATAGGTATAAGAAATTTATAGAAATAGTATAATTATATATTTAAAATAAAATAACGTGCTCCTTATGGTCAATAACTACGTCCACCATTGATAAATTAATATAATATTATTAAAATGATGGACCAACTTTCTTTTAAAAATCTTATAAAAAAAATTTCTTTTAAAATAATTAGTTCCCACAAACATAGTATTGTTATGGTTATGAATACATAGCATGTATAAGCAGTGGTACCACTTGGAATGAAAATTATAGCTGTAGAAGCAACCTATGGTATCTGGGTTTAATCGATAAAAAAATAAGATATACGATTATTTAGAGTGTGTTTAATTTTTAGGGAGTATTATTTTATTGTAGTTCTAGTCAAGGTGCTTTGAGAGGTATCCTAATTTTTGAGTACCTAGATTTATGTTTAAGGGTAATAGATGATTCGTCTTATCTAATATTGATATCATGTAGGAGAAAATGAGATTTTGATCTACCTTTAAATCGTGGATGAGTTCAACCTGAGTAATAGACGACCCGCCCTACCCAATATTAGTATTATTTAGGAGAAAAAAAGATTTCGCTCTACCCTTAAATCGTGTTAAGTTCAATATCGTTTAAAAAAATTTTATAAAAAAAATTTCCATTTCCATTTTTATACATCTCCTTATGTTCCTTATTAACATGACGTTTTTATTTTATTCTTTTTGTTATTCTTTATATTTATATTATTAATTTTTTATTTTTATTGTTAGCCACCTTCTTTATGAAAATGTTTTCTGGTCACCAGGAAGTCCTGCCAATGGCCAGAGGTTCTGCCGTGCCTTTTTTTATAAAGGAAAAAAGAAAAAGAAAAACCCAGGGCATAATTTCCCCCCCCATAAAATTTAATTTCAGTTTAATTCAAGGAATAGAATGAAATTTTAGTATTTTTTTAGAAAAATCTAACATTAAATTGTTACAGTGTTACAGGGGTGACCAAAGTCTGTCAGCCGCCGCATTAGTTTGTATCGTCCCCTTGCCTGCAGAGGTCAGTTCTTTAAAGGTGGTAATAATCTAGTACATCTCCCCCTCTTTCAAAATCCTCCAAATTCTGCCACCTGTCACTACCGAGGTTAAATCTGTAAACTTGATGACAAGTGGCATATAACAATTGGTCATTATATAAACAAAGCTCCGTCCCACACAAAAACCCGACCCGATCATAAAAAAAGAAAAAGGTAAAAGCACAACGTCCTCCCAAATTCCCAAAAGCAACTCTGCCTTCTCCGTCCCTCGAAATTCCATCCACAATGAAGCTTCGTTGATACCGTTTGTCCTCTTCTTTTTCATATAAGCTCATATGTGAGAATCCAACTCCCCTACTCTCTTCCTAATCTCTCAACAACTCTACATTATGGCTCTTGTTCCCAAGCTTGCCGCTTTCTCTTCTTCTCTTTACAAGTCAGCTCATTCCAGGAACCCCCATGCTTCGAACCCACCAACCATATGTTCATTTAAATGCAATCTCTCTACTTCGCCTTTCACTGAGAAGCATTCCGTCGAGAGGTACCAAAGGGACCGATGGGTTTATGAGAACCAATTGGAGCAAACCCTGTCCTGCCCTCTCCCATCCTCTTCGGGATCCATCAGGGACGACGAGATTGCCCTGCAGCTCCCAGAGCTGAAGAATTTGCTTCGGGTGCTGAGAGAGAAGAGGGAAAGTGAAGGGAAGTGTGGCGGCGGAGGTCAAGGTTCGCCTAAGGGGAATGTGTTCTTGGTCGGAACTGGGCCTGGGGATCCTGAGCTCTTGACGTTGAAGGCTGTTAGGATTATAAAGAATGCTGATTTGTTGTTGTATGATAGATTGGTGTCTAATAATGTGTTGGATTTTGTTGGTCCTGATGCTAAGCTTCTCTATGTCGGTAAAACTGCAGGATACCACAGCAGAACCCAGGTAAAATAAATAAACAGGCTTGTCTTTGTTGTGAATTTGAGTGGACTATTGGGTTTTATCAGGGAATAGAACAATCGTATTACATGCTACACAATACTTCAAATTACCCTTGACCACTTTATAGTTTATCTTGTTCTGATGTTGGTATTTTGTCGTGTTTTATAACTGTGTTGGCTTCTGTAGTTCTTAGCAAGTGGCTGAATCCACTCCTGGAATTTCTGTATGGATTTGGGTGTTTTGGCGCTTCCTTCATTGCTATAGAGCCATTCCATGCCTTAATGTGAGTGAAAGTTAATTTGTTTTCTTCTGGTCAACTTTTGGCAGGAGGAAATACATGAGCTTCTTCTGAGTTTTGCTGAAGCTGGAGCTACTGTTGTGAGACTTAAAGGAGGTGATCCATTGGTGAGTTTTCACTTGGGAGGGTCTTGAGTGATATTTTTTCTACATTAATTGGATAAATTGCCCTTTTTGTGATTTCTGTTGTGAACTGTGGGATCGTTTAAATACTTACTATTGGGCATTTTTAGGTGTTTGGGAGAGGTGGGGAAGAAATGGATTTTCTGGAAAAGCAAGGTATTCATGTGAAAGTTATTCCAGGTATGTAACAGTTGCAATTCATAGCATTATGGAGCTGAAACCCGTTAATAAAAGAGTTGTATTCTCTATTTCTTATAAGATGTTGGTTAGCTCCTCCATTGTTGCCTGTATAGTAGCTTACGGCCTTACACGAAGAATGATATAGAGACATTGTAGAAAATGATTGGCAATTCTGACTTGAAAAAGTACAACACAAAAGCATGAAGCATGACTTCCGTTATAATCATTCATATTGTACAAGACGTGTGTGATTCTGTTAGTTCTTAATTGCTTTCAATTAGAGAAGACATGGCGATTCTGAAATAATCAATGTTCTCATTGCTTCAGGCATAACCGCAGCGTCGGGAATTGCAGCACATCTGGGGATTCCACTTACTCACCGTGGCATTTCAACGAGTGTGAGATTTCTCACTGGACATTCAAGAAAAGGTGGAACAGATCCTCTCTTTGTAGCAGAAAATGCAGCTGATCCTGATTCAACCTTGGTTGTTTATATGGGTTTGTCAACCCTCCCTGCATTGGCCAAGAAGTTAATGGATCATGGTCTATCTCCTCAGACCCCAGCTGCAGCCATTGAGCGAGGGACCACAGACCAACAACGCACGGTGAGTATAATCAGTAGTATTGTTTTATTCATTACCAGTAGTTGCTTTCTTCCTTCTACTTTGACTGTATGATCACTTATTGGGTCAATTCTGTAATCAGCAGTTAACTTACTCCAGATGATCAATTTGTTTCTATATCAACTTTATGCACAATGATGCTTCAAAGTCAGCTTTTCTGTTAATCAGTTTTAACAATTGATTGTACTATTTGCAATAATGCAGGTTTTTTCAGAATTGAAGGACCTTGCTGAGAAAATTTCATCTGCTCAATTAGTGTCGCCAACGTTGATCATAATTGGAAAAGTTGTGGCACTATCACCTTTTTGGCCAATTTCTTCAAAAGAAGAATCATGCTTGCTGGAAGCATGATGGGCATTGATGCAATCTGAGCAACTTGTGAGAAGGCGACTTCTAACTGTCAAGCATGATGGGCTTTATTAACGCAATCTGAGCAACTTGTGAGAATGCAAGTATGCAACTCCTCATTTGAAGATGTTGATATGTTCGCTGAAAGCGGAAAGCAGGCAGGCAAATAAATACTCCGATTCTTTTTGGAAATGTAGAACATCCAGGGGAAACTTCAGTGATGATATTTATTGGTGTAATTGATGCTTCTTATTTGAGCAGCAGTGGATCAGAACAGCAAAATTTGGTATTACAAGTTGGAGCTTGGGAGGGATAAAACCCCAAAATCTCGATCTGTGAGGAGAACTTTTTTTGGTCTCATTTCTCATTCATGACAAGTTACAACAGAAAAATCAAACAGGTTCTCTGGTCACTAAATCACACTCATTGTTTTATGACTGTGATCTGATTGATTCAAGTTTCCTTTGTTGCTATGACGAATCTTATGGCCTATAGCCATGCCTATGTTCTTGCTAATTAAAAATTTTGGTCCTACTCGTATTTATTTTACAAATTCATCATATCAAACTGCCAAATACTTAAGCTATTTGACAGGTTGGAATGGTTTAGTCTCCACCCCCTCCACATCCACAATTTGTCAATGTTTCAACATATACCAGCAGCTAGACACATTTTCTTGTATATTGGTTTAAAAAATGAGCGCTATTCATAATTTGTGAATAGTACAGCTTGTTATTAATTTTATTATATATATTATGTTAATTATTATCCATGGCTGGTGATGTGTATATGAAAATATACTTTTTCCACTCTTTTAACTACACATTTTAATTCTGTGATTTACTCTGTACATAGTATGACTAGAGATGAAGTTGAACACATGATTGTTTGTGGGGATAATTCCAGAAACCTTTACAAGCCTTTAGCATAAAGAATTAAAGAATGATAATTTAGCTTGTTTATGGAACAATGTGAGTGCACCTGCAGTGAGAGTTTCCCTAAAAATCTCCTAAGTTGCTTTCCAAAAATCATAATACCCACCAAAACTAGAGCCAACTCCCTTGTCAGGAACATTCACTATCTCTATCGAGTAATCAGTCTGGAGGCTACGGTGATGAGTTATTTAAAGGAAGGAGCATGTGAATCATTGCACATGCACTCTGGGACAGGATATTTGGTGACTTCCCTTTGAGCCTTGCTTGTTCTAAGTTCAGGTTGCCCTAATGAGTCATTGTGCAATTCCTTGATGATCCTGTTAAACTCTGCTTCTGGGAGAGAGGAATTCATAAAGTAAGGAAGCATTTGTCTTTTGTTTGGGGTTATGTATTTCTTGTGCCCTGCATAAGCTCGGTGGCCCTGCAGATTATCGTACCACTTGGATCATATATATGAAGAGGTAACTCGGAGGGTGAATGAATCACTATGAAGCATACCTGAATTGCATGGCCCATGTTTCCTCCATGAGAAGGCATGAAAACATCACTCTTATCAGAGACTATGTAATCTATGGCAGCCATTAGAGAAGCCTTGTTTCTGAAAGGCTCTAGTTCTCCTGGCAAGGCAATATCTTCTTTATTGTAGAAGTGTGGAAACTCTTTGATTATAGGAAGCAATGCTTCTTTTCCACCCAATGGTTGCCCTCCAGCCCAGTAAATTCTTGCACTTTTTGAAGCTCCTAGAGCTTTCAGCAGCCTATAAATAAGACCAAATAATTAGTTAGAGGAAGTTATATGGATTTCTCTTTGACTTGCACGTGCGCACTCACACCTACCTGGAAACTTCCATGGCATTCAAGGGGCAGAGGCCAGCCAGTTTCCTTTGATGATAGGACATGTTTGATCTTGCAGTCAAGAGCTCTGGGCGCTGTATTCTCTCATTGTAGATAATCTCATCATACTGTGGCCTTAGACCTGGTAAGCATCCTGTTCTTACCCACACATCCTTTTCCATTCTCAGATGCAGAGCTATGTAAGGTCCTTTTCTCCTCATTTTCTCTGCAATCTTGTTCCCAATTTCCTCCACTGGTTTTGCAAACCGTAGTGCTTGAAAAGCAACCTGACCCAAAAAAAAACAAAACAAGAACAAAAGCTTCACTGACTGTAGATTAACATAAGCATGCCACTGTTAGTGTATGGATTCAATGCAGTTTGTCAAATTTTAGTTCAATCATGTTGGAAACTGTTTCCCTGTATTGAATCCAAATTCTCTAAAATACAAGAAACAGTTTAATGAAATTACTTCAAACTAAAAGGGTTAAATTGATGGATCAAAGAAAGAACGTAAGACCTTGCATCGGAGTTTCTGAAGATCGGGAGGAAGATCCTTGGACAGCCTTGAATCCAAGCCACGCAAGAGCAAAACACCCTCTCTGTTGAGCTGTTGACAGAGAACAACAGAATCATATTGTTACAAAAGTTTCTAGGAGAAACCTAAGTTTTATTAGTTAACAGTGGACAAAGCTTATGAATCCATAGCAAACGGAATTTTACCCAATAAGCAGACATGGGGACTGAGAGTTGATCAAAGTTCTTGCCCAAGACATCAGACTTCAGACTATGTCATTGTTTGTGTCATCAACATATGTGATCAAATGCTAACTGTCAACGTTATTTTTTTTTCCTTGAGAGCGATTTTACTCTTTTTAGATACTTCCAAGGCAACAATTTTGGATACCCACAACTCAGACGAAAATTTCCATAACAGAATCCGACCTTAACCCAACATTTAAATAACAAAATCAGCACATATTCCATACCCTTTTGAGATAGCGAGAACGGATCCAAGTAGGAATGACACGAAGAGGAGGGCTTCCCTCCACAGGCCTTGTCATGAGGTGCGTTGAAGGCAATGCGGATACCACTCTCACTTCGTCCCCAAGGACTCTCTTAAAGTGCTCCAAATCAAATATTTCCCCAAATTCACTGCAAAACCAAAACAATGTTAAACTTTCCATTAAACATTCATCAAGTCTTTAGATCGTTCCAAGCTTCCATTCCGCTGCAAAAAACTTAACCTTAGTTGAAAGTTTAATTACTATTCAACTATATTTAGATGCTCATCTTCATTTCACTTCCAACTTGTTAATTAATCTGGAGTTTCTGGAGAAATTTTTTTGAAGTTTGAACTTTTGGGTTCTGTCATATTTACCTTTCATCGCCCCAAATGACGTTGACCTGCAAAATAGGGACAACCAAAGCAGCCCCAAGAATTCTAGCAATCACAACAGCATCCACAATCTGATTCCTCTGTTGATTCAATCCTCCAGCTACCACAACCATCAAATACTTTCTCTTTTCCTTCACAATCCTTTCACTTTCTCTTCTGAACTCTTTGCTGAAATCCAAACATGGCCTATACCCCAATCCATCTGGTTGCTTCCAAAACTCCGACTCCCGTGTTTCATCATCATCTTCTTCTCTTCCATTCTCAGAGGAAAAAGCCTCAAGCTCGAATTTTGAAGCATATCTACTTGAGGAAATAGCACCAAGTTCGGATTTTAAATGATACGCACTGAAGATTGAAACATTCGGTAGAGTTGTAGCACATGGGTAGGGAGAAAAGGGAATGAACATGAGAATGCCGAGGAAGGAAAGGAGAAAGAGAGTGAAAAAACAGAGTAGTTTTGATTGTCTGGTAGAGAAGCCAAGAATGAAGAAGAAGACGTTGTTGTTCCTTGAAGATTTCTTGGGTGAGTCAAGAGGAGATTGGAGAGATGGAGAGGAAATGGGGTTGATGATCTGAGAAGGGACTGAGATGTAGGACATCTTCTTGGGAATGTTCTTCTTCTTCCACTTGGCCATTATGATTATTATTACTGTGAGAGTGATGGAATGAAATGAGTTTAGAAGGAGAGACAGAGAATGGTCATGTCTGGTTTTTCTTCCCAAAAAGTTATGGAGATTGTTGCATTTAATTTGTCTTTTATATAGGAGCTGTTTCAGAGAAAAGAGAAAGAGAGACAGAGCAGGAACGCAAAGCGAGAAGATGGCATGTCTACTCGTAATGGAAATGAGAGCTGGAATTTTTTTTACATATTTACACACACACACACACACATATATAATCTTTTGACGCTAGATACGCTTTAATTTAGCAAGAGTAATTAGGCTGGCAAAAAATGATCTCACGATTGACGGTCTTCTACGTAGTTTTTTTGTTATGCCTCTTCATTTTAAGAAGTTGACTGATATAGATAAACTAAACACTTAGTTTAACTTTGAACTAGGCAATCTTTCATGCATTACATCAAATTTAATAAATAAATTAAAGTAATTATAATTATGAATAATAAAACTTATTATACAATTTCGGATTAAGATCCAATTTTATTTATGATATATTCATGTAATAGTTGAGAGTATATAAAAAAATTCAATCAATATTATTTTACAAATGTTTAAAAAAAATATCACTACTAACCAAATATTAATAGATAATATTAGTTTTTAGCAATTAGAAACCTCTTTTTTTAATAATTTTAATGCTATTAATTGAAGAATTTTTTTAAAATATCCACGTCTTATTGGGAAATTTTTAAAATAAAATTGTACGAATTTTTTACAGCCACAAATAATGAAGTCATGTTGATGGTTAGATAAATGGGGATGCTTGGTTAAAAAACAAACAAAAGAAAGAGAGAGTGCTGAATACACATGGGTAGAGGCAGAGGATGCTGCGTCGTTTTATGGGGTAAAGCCAGCTGCCAGCAACTATAAACGACATGTAAAGGCACATCCCCTTGCAAATCGCAATGCGCATGAGGAAGAAGGTGAGAATAATTTTGGTAAAATTAATTAAAAATTTCTGTTTAAAAATTTTACCTTCGAAAACAATCTAAATTGAAGTGAATGTAATTCATGTGCAACTTTTTTTAATTTTGTGCAATATATATTTAACATATAAATGATTTATGTTTTAAATTTTTTTACATATAACTAAAAGCAATTATGTACTTGTTTGATTTCTTTTAAAATCTAATTTTTAATAAGATTTTCAATTTAATTTTCAATTTATTTTTTTAAAAAATAAATAGATATATTTATTTAAAAGAATTTTTATATTAAATTATAATTAAAATTAAAGTTATAGATAAGTTACTGAGACTAATTTCTAAAATATTAAAAGAGTTTATGAACTATTTAATTATTATTTTATTTTTTTTATACTCTTTTTCATCTGACATCTCTCTTCTCTATTCTCTCTTATCTCTATTTTTTACTTTCTCTCTCCTCTTCTCTTTCCTCTATCTTATCTCATTTTTTTCTCTACTCTCTTTCATCTCTTATATTTTTAATAAAATTATAATATTTTTAATAATTTTTTAATTATAAAAATTATTTCAATAATAATGATCTAAATACTTATTTATTTAAAAATATATTTTTTTATAAAATATTCTCTAAATTTTTTTAAAAGCGATTTAAAAGAATTTTTTATAAATATTTTTTTTAAACTCTTATTTATATCTTAACCAATTTCGTAGGGTATGTAAGACTTCATGACTACCATGTAAAATTAGTATTTGGGTGAAATATAAAATTAGTCACACTATTCATAAATCCATTAATGAATAGAATCGTGTGTTTCATTTTTTTAATATTTTATATTTATATTGAGTCTTATTTTAAAGCAAGATTGAGTTTAATCCGAATTAATTGAATTTGATATAAAATTTACCACGTAAGAGATTTGAAATTTTCTAGCTACTATAGTACTGTCAAATCAAAGAGGCAATGATGTGGGGGCCCACATGGGAGCTGTAGCCTCTTAGACCACGCTGGCATTACGATGCCACGTGTTAAACAGTAACACATCAATCGACGCCACATGAGACGTCTCTATTGGGTTCCCGTTTATGGCCTTGTGGGCTCCACCTGCGTTTCGTTCCTTCCATACGAGGTACAAATTTATTATATAACTAAAATTTAATTTAAATAACAAACGATATATTATTTAAATAAAATTTTAAATTTAAATTTTAATATATATAAAAAAAATTATTAAGAGACTGATCTATTATAATTAGATGCGCGATATAAAGTAAATCTAAATATAGTTAAAATAAAATTAAATAGACAACAAAATATATATTGTACAACACCCCCTCAAACTGCAAAACGAAATTACCCACCAAATTTATGGATTTATTATTAACTAAACTTTGTTAAACTAAGGGTTCGTTTGGATTAGTTTTTGGAGAATAGATTCTAGGAAGAATAGATTCTGGAAAAAATAGATTATGGGAAGAATAGATTTTAAAAACAGAAATATTTAGATGATTAGTAATAGAATCACTTTTTATATTAATAAATTATCAAAAAGGGTATGATTTGATTAAAGTATGAGATATGAGAGAGGGTAGAGAATAAATAGAAGAGAGGAGAGAGTGTAGAGAAGAGAGAGAAAAGAAGAGATAGTGTGAAAAATAGAGAGGAGAGATGAGAGAGACTATAAGAAAAAAGTAGAGGTAAAATAGTAATTGGATAATCTATAAGTTCTTTTATAGTTCCAAAATCTATTTTCAGTAGCTTATTCAAAACCATGATTTCAAACTGAGGTTTTGCCCAAAATTAATTCTGGACAAAAATTGCTGTTTAGTTCAAATTTTTTCAAATTGAGGTTTTGACCAAAATCAATTCTGGACAAAAATTGATGTTTGTTTCCAATTTTCCCAAATTGAGGTTTTGCCCAAAATTAATTCCCAGAAGCTGAATTCAAACAGGCACTAAGATTAAAAAAAGAAAAAATTACTCATGGATTTCCGGTATGAAAATTAAATATGAAAATATGCCAAAAAATTTAGTATTTATAAGTGAAATTTAACCATTTATATTTACACATTATATGTTATTTTTTAAAAAAAATTGAAAGAGAAAAGTCATAATTCCAAAAATGAGTTGAGTAATGTTATCATGTTAATGTAATC
Organism: Leucaena leucocephala; assembly: GCA_037074615.1. NCBI lineage: Eukaryota > Viridiplantae > Streptophyta > Magnoliopsida > Fabales > Fabaceae > Leucaena > Leucaena leucocephala. The sequence goes on from CM073525.1 coordinate 3,579,601, forward strand.
ATTATGGTTGGATGTGTATATTTCTTAGGAGCTAAGTGATGACGAAGTACAGAATGATTTGGCAGAGGAAAGCATTAAGCAGATCGTAATTCAATTCGTAAGTGCATGATTAAATATGATTAATAATTACACAATTATATTATTGGAATAATACTCTTTTAGTTTATTAGATATATTAATTACATAATGAAAGAAAAGTTAATGGTTCATGAACAAATAGCAATAACGTCAAATAAAAGGAAGGTGTGATAACCATAATATAGAATAATTTTAGCTCATATTATATTTGCGTAGTTTCGAAGGGTTGGGGCCAAGGACGACCACTTGAACGAACTCCATTAATTCACAAACTAATATAAAAAAAAAGATATTGATGGATCTTCCCATTAATTCAAACGTAAAAAATAAATAATGAATAATGAATATAAAGCACATGCCACGACCACTATGGATTTAATCTGAGAGTGAACATATTAATGTGTGGTCATATCACTTTTTTCCTAAGATAACATAATAGTTTATTTCGAATGAAGTCACATAAACCCTAGCTAGCTACTTTCATAATATATTTCACTTTGAGTATAATTCAAGAAAAATATAATGTGCCCAGTGCAATTAATCCAGAAATGTCCTGCAGAGCCAAATATGTATATAAGGGGGGTGTTTTAATTAGTTTTTTTAACATCAAAGTATTTCTGAAAGTATAATTTATAGGTTTTTTAAAAAGGCGCTAATTAAATAAACAATGATCCATAAAAGTATAAAACTTACATCATTCACAAAATCATAATACACAACCAAACATGTCTAAATTATAATATTTTTGAAGCTAATTAAGGATACACACACACACACACACTTCTTTCCCTTATTTTACGAGTATGAATATTCTCTTGAAACTCTTTAACAAGCAGCTACATTAAATTGATTCTAAAGATACGCTTTAAAAGGAAAAAAATTATGTTCTTTTATTTTGTCTCTCTAAAATTTTTGCTGAAGATTACATCTCAGAAATGCAAATGTAACTGAGCATGCATATATATATATATATATTAGAGGATAATCATAGGTCTTATTGCTAAATGATATAGTACGTGCTTAGCATGTACATTGGTTATGGAGTACGTACTAGGCTTAGTTTCTCTCTAATTCCACGTGGAATATCTGTAGAGTGAGAAAGAGCAGAGGGGGTGGCTTACTAAAACCTATTTCCTTTTCTCTCTCCGTCTGTCTGGTTTTGCGTCAGAAAAGGAAATAAAAGCCTCTAGTTTGAAAGATAAGGATTTAACAATACGTCATAAATATTTAATAAAATGTTACAAACAGTTTGGTATTAGAAGTTATGAGGATGAATCACCCTCTTATAATTGATAAAGAGTGGACTCAACTTATAAAATTATGAGTACATGTCAATGTGAAACTTTATCAGTTAGCCAATCTATGTATGACTTTGCAAAGACGGAGTATGTAGACATGCAATGTTCCTAGTGAATCTTTAAGATTTACCTCACCTAATTTTTTATGTATAAAAAAAGTTATGCAAATCAATCTCATAAACAAGACTAAAGTGAGTATATGTTATCTTGTTAAAGATATTTCTCATGTCTTTAATATAAAATCTACTTTATAATACAAATTATGTTATAAATTATGTCTTATATTAAGAATTAGAAGAGTGACTGATATTGCTAGAAAATGAGCTTTCTAAACAGGTTAAAAATATATTTCTACACCAGACCTTAGTCTAGTATAGAAACAGTTCATATAAAAAGTCTGATATTCTACACCGGTTATATGATCGGTGTAGAAAATCAACTTTTTTAAAACCGGTTATTTCATACAACCAGTTTAAAAAGTAATATAAAAATAAAATAAAAAATCATAATTGAAAATCTTTCCTTTTTCATCACAAATCTAAAGGAGGAGGAGAGGGATAAAGAAGAATATGTACCTATAAAATGCAAGCAGAGAACAAAAAAGAGGAAGAAAGAAAAAGCCAAAGAACCCATAAATGAAAGAAATGAAAACCCAGATGTATACACAAAAATAAAAACTCAGAAATGCCATTACTTAATTGAAGACATCATATAAATGCCATCACAATTCCTTCAGCTTACCTGCTCAAAAGAGAACAGAAATATATTTAAATAAAACTCAAAAAGAAAGAAATAAGAAAAACAAATACCCATTATCGTAGATCTGGGTCTTCTTCTCTGGCGAGTTTTAGAGGCGAGAACAAACTTTAACAATTGAGAACGAAGAGCACGGGTATGGATCGCCGCATATCTAGGTCTTCTTCTTCGAAGAGCTATAGACTGTGTGTTAGGAAGGTGGAGTTTCCTGCACCATGTGTTCTTGCTTGTCTAGTTTTTTCCATAGATGTCTATGATTTGTGAAGATAGAGAAGCGTAGAAACTAGAGTTTTTTTGTTAGATTTTTAATAGTAAAGACTTTCTACATCTGATGCAATTCCATTAGGTGTAGAATATTTTATCTTTTATACTAGTCACGTGTATATCATGTGTAAATATTTCACCGTTATTTATAAAAAATGACACTGCTAATTTCTTTTACATTGGTCACGTGTACATTATGTGTAAATATTTTATCCTTATTTATGAAAATGCCCGCTCGTTTATTTTACACCTGCCACGTGTACATCAAGTGTAAATATTTTATCATTATTTATAAAAATGTCACCGCTCTTTTCTTTTATACCGATCATGTATATATTATGTGTAAATATTTTACCGTTATTTATAAAAATACTACTGATCATATTTTTAAAGCGTTTCCATGATAATTAGTTTAAAAAGGAGGCTTTAAAAATCCTATTTTGTAGTAGTGTGATATTTTCAAACCTAGGAAGACTCCATGCAAAAACTATACATCGAGACCATGAAACTCAAGGGTAATTAGGATGCGTGAATTATTTGGAAGAAAAAGGAGAGAGAGTGGGGTTTGTTGCTGTGGGATAGGATAAGAAGAAGAGAGTGGTTGAGCAGGAAGACGAGTTTAAAGTAAGAATGCTTTTAACGTAGGAAACATGGCCATGTTTCTGTCATGTGACCATTGTCCCTCGGCCATGTGCTTCCTTTCATTCAATCAAACTCTAAACCTTCTTTGTTTTTCTCTCCCACAAACTTTGCTTCTTTTTTTCTTTGGTCAAGCACAATATTGTCTTTCATGATACCTACATTCCTTCATTATTACCCCCAGACGAGTTTCCTTTTTTGTTGCTACTTCAATTACTCATATTTTGAGTCCTAAGCAACTAGCATATTAGTCCATTACTGTTGCTTCTTTAATAAATCTATTTCATACCTACTATCAAATTAAATTTAAACATTGTCGAACCTTATTTCTATTTACAAGGTTTAAAAGTCAATTTTGTTTTAAGAAAATCGAGTATGTTCTATTCAATTACCTAACTAATTACTAGTGATATGTGTGTGTGTGTGTGTGTACGCACATGCACTTGCGATTGCTATTATTAAAGTTTTAGCTTACAATATAATCAATGGCATATTTATTTATAATAAATAAAATATAATATTTCTTCATTTTATGCCTTTTTAGGTGTAATTTTGCTTTCAAGTCGTTAAGTTTAGAGTGAGGGAGTTTCTATATTGGTTTAACGAGTACCGTTTTTCAGGAGTAACAGGCAGCCACAGGTCTATCAAGGGTCATTGTTTTAACTGTTTGTATTTGAAATCACTTCTAGTGTTTTTTTTAAGAAAAAAAACAAAGAAAACGAAATTAGTGTTTTATATTGGACCCTAAAAATAAAACTATATATTCTAATGATGATGATTTTGTAATGTCAATGGGATTAATAATCAAGGAATCATCGTAATCGAGATTTTTTATTCTCAAACTTTTCTCCATAATTGATAATATCAATCTTAAGAAGAGATAAAATGCCTAATGTGTTATTTGTGAGGGTTTTCACTTAAATAATTGAATTTATATATATATTTTTCTTGTTAAAAGAATTTTTGAAAATAATTGGGCTCATCTACAATCTAAGGGTAGGGCAAAATTCTCTTTATCCCAAGCGATACCAATATCAGACAGAACAAGTTATCTGTTATCCTCAGACATAAATTTAGGCATACAGGAGTTCAAATACTTCCCTAAACGCTGTGACTAGAATTATAATAAAATAATACTCCTAACAAATTGAACACACTCTAAATAGTCGTATTTCTCGCTTGTAATGCTATACTATTAATGCCTCCTCTTTTAATTCAAAAAAATATATTGCTCCTATACTAGCACCACCAGTGCATATTAATCTAAGACTAGATCATTATAAATTATTCAATTGATTATCACATGATTCGTACAAGGTTATGCAATCAAATTTACGGGGAAAAGCGCACGTTTATTTATTTATTTTGAAACATGGAAAACAAGTAACACGTGGTAGTGATAAAGAAGGAAGGCCTGAGAAAGATGTATATATAATTAATGGAGAAGGAACATCTTGAACCAATAAGCAGAATACTTGAGATATTGTTTCATGTTGGTGTAATCCACGTACGTTAATCCAAATCGAAATGTGTAACCATGTTCCCATTCAAATTTGTCCGAGAATGCCCCCGCGTAATACCCCTTCACATTCACCTACGAAACTCGCTTATAATTATTACACACAATTGATAGAAATATTTTAAAAATATATATATATATATAAATTTAAAAGATAAAGTGAATTAGAGTTTTATATTTATGAATAAATTAAAGTAGATCTTTTATATAGTAATCTAAATTTTCACTCACTTGATAGCTTGAAGAAGATTTCTGAGATGGCTATCATGATCCCTGATCCTTATACTGTCCTTGATGGCTTCTTTAATTGGTTTTTCCGCATAATTTAATTTTCGTCAGCAACTCCTGATTTCAACATCGATCAATCAAGAAATTAATGTGATCGAGTTTAATGTGATCGATTAGGATCTTCGCTAAGCTAACCGTACAATAATCCATATGAATCGAGGGAGACATTGTAACAAAGTGATTGAGTTTTATGTGTTTTTATCCAATATATATAATCGCATAGACTATTGCACATAGTTGAAGAAGATCCATATTTATCTTGAAGGGGAAGAAAGGGGGAAAAAACATACCGGCATACCAACAGAGACTCCATTTTCTAGAAGCTACAATAATTAATGGAAGAAAAATTAAGTTATTTTATGTGTTAGTACACTGAATTTATATATATATATATATGTTAGCTGATTCACTTACTTGATAAAGTGACTTGCATATCAGAAGTGAAACTCTTGTTAACAGTGGTAGCAGAAGGGAGAGGATTATGTTGAGCAAAATTAGCAGTATAATAGTTCAATCCAAGAAAATTATAAGATCCTTTCAACATTTCTGATTCTTCATTTGAGAATTTGGGAAGCCTATCTCCCACTATGGTCTTCATGTTCTTGGGATAATATCCATGTGTGACAGGGTCACCATGCCTACACACAACCATTTAGTAATTTGCTTCAACATCCATCATCATTCATTTCGAACAAAATAAAGTATAAATACATAAATATATATATTAAAATGAATTATTCAATTGAATCATGTTTCATGTACTTAAACCATACCAATGTGGTTATATGATGACTTACCATCCCATGTAAAACTCCAAAGCTCGATTTGCAGCCGCACGATCCGCCATGCTTTTGGATTTTGGCTTAAACCAATGCGTCACTAATGTTTATTACCCTCTTGGCTATGATACCAAGAGGGTAAACAGATCTGAGGTATTATTTTTTAGAATTAGAATTTTTTGAGTCAAATATTTGGAGAGCATACTCAGGTTTTTTATTCTCCTCAGTCTTCATAAAAAGATTCAATATCTTCAGTATTTATTATTAATAATATATATTAAAATGATTGAAACATCTTGATCTTCCTTTTGATATTCTTTCTAGGACAGAATTTTGTAAAATATCCTTTTTAAGTAGCCTATATATAATAATATTAATAAATTACACATAATTTTTTCTTTCTCATTAATCATTATCTATACATATATACTTCTTCATCTGGTTCTTATATAAGAGCTAATTGAAAGGTTAGATTTAATTCTAAATATAAGATTTTAATCTATTTTATTTTTTATATTTATTATTTTTTAAATACGAGTATTTTAGAAATATTATATCACATTTGTTATAATTGATAAATTTATCTTATTTTGTTGATCTTAATAAATTAGTTAAATAGTTTTCATAGTAAGGATCGAATAGAATATCTGGAACCATAACGTTTTGATGAAAGGGGACCTCATATTTGGTTCTGTAGAGTCTAACAGCAACAACATGAGCAAGAAGGAGATGGTGGGAGGCCAAGTAGGGCTCGATGGCAGAGTTGCCGGTGGTGCAGTTTTTGACGTATTTAGAACACCTGCCCGGTGCTTTGGTGCCACCATTGTAGCCGCTGACTATGAATACATAGGGTTCCTTGAAAGTAACCCAAGTTTTAATCCTATCTCCAAATGTTTTGAAGCAGAAGTCTACGTACTCTTTAAAAGCATCCCTAGAATATAACATCATTCTTCAATTAGCAGTGTATTAATACTCCTCTGATTTTTTATATAAGAATCAATTAATTAATTTAGATAAATTAATAATTATATAATATGAATTAGTTTTGAGGAGTTATATATAATAATAATTAAATAATTTATTTAATTTATTTAATCTATTTAAAAAAATTAATTAATTCTTATATTAAAAATTTGAAAGAAGTAATTAGAAACTATAAGAGATTGAATGGACAATGGTGTAACTACTTATACTATTTTAGGACTATGAAATCCACCATATTCATTTTCAAGAACATGAGGAAGATCCCAGCGAAAGAGAGTACCACAAGGCATTATACCTATATATTTATGCACATAAATGAGTCAAAAAAAATATGAAAAAGGTGTTTATTCATTTAATTTCAAAATTTTGTTTTGTAATCAATAATAATTTGGAGATTAAACAAGATAGGCTGACCATTTGCTAGGTTCATTTATGACATTGTTGTAGAATTGGACTCCCAAGTAATTGACTTTTGCCCTGCCCTCTGCACACATAAAAAAAAGTAATAATTTATTTTTTTAAATATATATACACACACACACACAATGCACGTATTATAAATATATTTCCACTTTATTTTTTTCAAAATTTTCTTTCCATCGTTTAATTAGAAAGGAAAAAAAAGAAAAAAAACTTTATAACCGGTGAAAATTCTAGACGATGAGATGGAGAATCTAAAGGAGTCTAGCCCAATTTTTTTCATGAGATGTATGTCAGTCTGCAATGTAGAAAATTACAATTTAATTTAATTTATATAAAATAAATATATAAAACTGAGTTTGTGATAATATTGATAAAATTGATGTATTGAGGTTGGTGGGAGAGCACCTTGTAGTGATGATAGAAATCGGCCGCCACGTCACCATTGCTATGATCCACAATCTTTCCTGCTCGTTATTGCAACTAATTATCTATATCTATTTAATTAAGTGAGAGACGGAAATAAAGATCCTAACAAGGGCAAGGGCATGGCACTTCATGAAAATTAGGGTTGTGCAAGAACCCTGTCATTTAATAAATTTACTTAGACCTATTTAAAAATAATACTTTATCCAACTCAATAAAAATAGACAATTTAGGGTAGAGGTAATATTTAGATAGGGTCAGAGTTACTACCTTACCCATTTGGTTTTGTCAGATTGCACTATTTTTCCTATCAAAATTCATTAGATTACGGAAAGAGGGCTTCTAGGGTTCATTCATTCCTATGTTCGTTTCCTTGACCCTGAGCTCTCACCATTTTTTTTCTCTGTGACCGAGACTCCTCCCACTCACTTGACTTTCTTCTCTCTTTTATCATTGTCATCTTCATTTTCTTCTTTCTTCTCCATCTTTATCCACAAGCAGAATGAGAGAGAGAGAGAGAGAGCTAAGGGTGTGACGATGCGGAAGGCGACTGGATAAGAGGGGAACAAAGTTGCAACACTGTCGCTTCCGTCGTCGTTGCCGTAGCTAGAACTCACAGTCTTCCTCGTCTCCAAAAAGGAGAGAATGAGAGCGAGTGTGAAGGCAAGTGGGAGGAGTGATGACGATGGTGGGGTGATTGAAGAGTCAAATCTTACAAGAAACCAGTGGTTTCAACTTCAGTGGGTACTCCATATTCTTCCCCACTATTATTACCGACGACCTGTTTGAATTTTAGGGGGGAGGCAGGATCACTTGAAACCTATGTTGGGGATAGGATAACTGCTGATATGGTGAAAGAAAGTGAAGATTAAAGCTTTTAAAAACTAAATCCACCCTAAATCGAGCTTAATTAGAGTTGTATGTCTTCCCGTGTTCTGCAACATTAATCCATCTCCTTCCGGTTATGTCTGCCTGCACCCTGTTGCATGTGCCTTCCCTATTATGGGTTTTGTTTGATTTATAAAATAGAGGAAGCTTGTTAGGAGGTGCGGTAGTTTGGAGTCTTATAGGGTTGGAAGCTTGAAATTGATTATGTTTTGGAGAAGGTCAAATCTATATATTAATCAAAAGAGTTTTATTCCCTTCTCTTCTGTTCAAATCTTACAAGAAATGATTAGATAGGAAATAAGAAGAATTTTCAAAAAAATTGGAAAATCTAGGAACCATAAGGTGCATTGTTGCTCCCAGTAATATGTTGTGTTATGTTATGAAAAGAAGGAACTTCAGCAGACAGATTGTTAGTTATTTTGAAAGATTGATAGAAAGTTGTAAATGTAAACTATTTAAATTTTAAGACTTTTTTTATATAAAATAGATTTTAAGATTTTAATTATTATTTTTTTATTGTCTTATTTTTAGTAGATTATAGATATTATTTAACTCTTAAATGTTTATGAATATGATATTATTTTAGAAGTTTATAATTGTAAATTTTTTTTAGAATATAAGCATAATATCACGATTTGTGCATGCTCAACCCGCCCATGTTCAGCCCGAAATGGTGAAGATTTTTATCGGATAAGGTTGGACATCGGGCTGTAAAATATAGCTCATATTTTTTTCGAGATGGACAATGGGTAAGAGACTACTCTACTCAACTCTAGCCATACACAATGCTAATGAAAACCAACTTGACACTGTTTTACAAGCCATTTGGCTTCTCTATAAGTTTACAGAATATGGAAATATAGATTATATATGGGAAAATTGGAAAAAATCTCTATTAAAAATTTATTGATAATAAAAATTTAAATCAAAGTACTAATATTATCTGTATACAAAAATTAAAAAGCATCAATACCCTATGTGTATAAAAATTTATCAAGCTTATTGCCATCAATAAAAATTTTAATGGTGACTTTCCTGCAACTTTCCCAATGTATTATTTATTTTTATAAATAGTAATAATAGCTAGAAATTTATATTTAATAATATTAACCATTAATATTAATTTTAAGATTATAAATTACATATAATAACTTAAAAATAAAAATTAATACTAGCACAAAATATAAAATTGATACCATCCTTTTTTTTATATACATAAATAATTCTGTTTAAAATATCATCATATACTAACTATAAACATACTTTTTAAAAGATTTAAACTTTAATTTGTCTAACTAAAACAATTAAAAGAGACTCCATTGATACCATCCCGCAATTACTAATAGTATAATATGTTTAGTTGGAGGGAAGCAGGGGTGAGAAATTAAATCTTTTATTTTATTCATTTAATACGGTGTAAATCATTTTTATTTCCTCGAGTCATTTTAGTTTTATTAGAAAAATTAAAAATTAAAATTAAAGAAGTAGAAATAATTTTTTTTAGAGAATTTTACCTTAGTTATAAAATTCTTAGACAATTTTAACTCTTCTTAAATTATAAAAAAATATTTTAGATTATTTTAGCTCAAGTTATAAAAAAAATATACATCAATTTCATATTCATTTTTATCCTATAAAACAAAATTTTAAAACCCTTTTCTAACCTAATTCTACTTCCATTTTCACTTCCACTTACATGAAAAAAAACTCATTCATCTTGCCAAACTTAAAGTCACTTCCACTATTGGATATAATCAGGACTGTTCATAAAGGAAAGGGCAGTATTGATAATAGCATTTGTTATATGAGAAGCATAGAGCGATCTAACCAAAGTTTTGTTCCATCCAAGAGGATTCCGACCAAAAGAGTTATGTACCAACAAAGTTTTATTCACTGGCGTCGTTGATGGCTTATTTTTGCGATATTTAAATAGCTTATGTATATATAACGAAACTAAGGCTCATTTATTTAGAGTTGAGAAAAAGTAGGCAGAGATTGTTTATTTGGGAACATGAAAATAAGCAACAACGTGGTTGTGAAACCCAAAGGGAAGCCTCAAATATAGCAATTTCTAATGGAGGAGGAACATCTTAAACCAATAAGCAGAAAATTTGAGATATCTTTTAAGGTTGTTCTTGTAATCCACGTACGTTAGTCCAAATCGAACTGTGTAGCCTGAATTCCATTCAAAGTCGTCCATAAATGACCACACGTAATACCCCTTCACCTTCACCCCATCCCTGTACAAATGTATCAATAATATTCACTTTAAACTTGTTATATATATATATATATATATATATCACTCACTTGATAGCTTGGAGAACGCTTCTGAGATGGTTATCATGGTATCTGATTCTGATACTGTCTTTAATGGATGCATTATATGCTTCACCCACTCCTGCAATTTTATTTCCGCATCAAACAAATTAATGTAAAATATAATATAATGTTGCTTAATTATGAAACTTGAAAGAGTTTAATTAATTAATAATATGTAGGTAGGTAATAGGTACCATTTTCAGTGATGTAAATGGGTGGGTTCTGGTATTTGTTCTTTACATATACCAAGAGCTGATGGAGTCCCTTTGGACAGATATACAGCCAATTCACAGCGGTCTACAAAACCAACAACTCCCCATAATTTCCCAGAAACAGGGCAAACAGCACTCTAAGTATTATGAATTTGAAGAGAAGATAGATATCAGTGTATGAATTAAGCGGACAACTCTTAGATTAACTTGATTCTATATTCATTAGGTTAATTTTATACGTGAAATACGTATAAAATAATAATTATGATTAAAAAATTTGACTTAATAACTATAAAACTAACTTGATATAAATTTTGTCCCAATCAATATTAGTGATGAGCCCCACTTATCAAATGAAGATTATCATCATTTTCTAATCCCACGAATTTCCTGGTTGGAGAGGATCTAAGTTTACACACACACACACTTCAAGAAATTAAAAAGAACATACCGGAGTACCAATATTGAGACCATTTCTGGAGGCTGCAGAGATTGGAAGAAAAATAAAGTCAGATTATATATGTGTTAGTGCACATTAAGTTTTGAAATATAAGGTCGTTTGGATAAAATTTTAGAGACAGACTTATAAAAAAAAAGAATTTTGGATAGCTTATAGAAAAGGACTTTTGAACAAGAGTTTATGAAAAAAAATTGAATAAATGAGTGTTTAGATAGTTATTTTTAGAAATACTTTTATTATTAGTAAATTATGAAAAAGGGTATGAATATTAAATAAGTAGAGATAAGAGATAAAAGGAGAGAGGGTGTAAGAAAGAAAAGAGAGAGGGTGTAAAAAAAGTAGAAGAGAGGGTGTAAGAAAAAATAGGGTTAATATAGTAATTAGTTAGTTCATAAGATATTTTACTGTTCTATAAACTACTCTGACCAACTTATCTAAAATTTTAATTTTAAACTATAGTTTAGTTTAAAAATCTGTTTAAAAATAAATAAATTTTGAGTCAAATCTAAATTTTGACAACACACAGTAGCTAGTAGGGCAGTTTTCTTTTAAAAAAAATATATTTTAATTCAATTACTTACTTGAGAAAGTGGCACGGATATCAAAAGTGTAACTTTTATTAACATTACTTGTAGAGAGAGAATTTTCTGCATAATTAGCGGTATAATAATTGATCCCAATAAAATCATAAGATCCTTTTAACATTTCTGATTCAGCTTTTGAGAATTTTGGTAGCCTCTCTCTCACTATAGACCTCATAACCTGCGGATAATCTCCATAAGTGATAGGATTAGCATACCTGCACAAAACCATTATTAGCTTCCACTTTGGCTCCTACTTTGAATTTAATAATTTATAAAAATATTATATTATTAAAATTAAGAACTCGTGTTTTTGTGACTTACCATCCGAAGTAAAACTCTAGGGCTCGATTTGCAGCCTCACGATCAGCTGCAGTTTGGGACTTTGGTATGATCCAATGCGTCACTAATGTGATTCCTATTTGTCCTTTTTGGGTAGCCTATAATTTTAATCAGCAATTAAGTATAAGAAATGCATATGGGGGAAAAAAAGAGGAATTACGACAGATTTTGTTCAATAAAAAAACTACAAAAAGAAAAATTAGATCGACAATAGGGCAAATTTTTACATCGTTTCTAAACTCAATGTGGACAAAAATCTGTTTTACACCAATTATATTTAATTAATGTAAAAAACAAATTCTCTTCGCTTTCAACATGCTATGTCTAAAGAGTATTATTTGGAAGTAAACCTGATATTTGGTTTTGTAGAGTCTAACAGCGGCAGCGTGGGACAGAAGTAGATGGTGGCCCACCAAGTAAGGCTCGGCAGCAGAGTCACCGGCGTTACAATTTCCCACGTAGTTAGAACACCTTCCCGGTGCAAAGGTGCCATCATTGTAGCCATATGTAGTGAATATGTAGGGTTCATTCAGAGTCACCCAGTTCTTAACCCTATCTCCAAACGCTTTGAAGCAGAAATCAGCATAGTTTCGAAAATCATTCCTAATAAATTAAAATCATCAATCAATTAGAAATCTAACAATGATTCAATTATTGCGTATGAATTCCAACATAATATTCCCCTCATCAACTTTACAATTGTGTGACACTTACCCTACTTTAGGACTAAGAAATCCACCATACTCGTCTGTAAGTGCTTGAGGAACATCCCAATGAAAGAGAGTGACAAATGGTATTATACCTATATATCAACATGATGTTAACAAATATGAAAAAAGATTCCTAATAATTTTGGAGAAGTTTATGTTATTTATTATAACTCTAGAAGAATAGGTATAAGTCAGTTACAAGATGATTAATATTTATTTTATCAATTTTACCTTTATAATTAATATTCAGCTCCAATTTTACTAATTCTTTATATTTTCTCTTTTTTATAATTTACATTTTTAATGAGGGTAAAAATAGAAATATATTTCAATTTAAGACGTTAAATTAGTTAACTATTATTTTTTTATTTTCATAAATTAGTTAAAATAATTTATTTTATAGACCAAAAAGATTATTTATAATTAAGTTAATATCAATTCAATCACAGTTAGGCTTCTAATCATTAAACGATTGTCCCAACACATTCAATAACCAATCCGATTTTTTTTATTTGATAGGTGCGAAAAATAGTAATTAATAACAAATTGAATGTCATTAATTAATTTTTTTGATTTAATAAATTTGGTGATTAATTAATTAATTAGGTGACCGATTGTAGGGACAGAGCCTGACCATTAGCTAGGAGCTCGTTAATGACATTGTTGTAGAATTGGACCCCCAAGTAATTCACTCTTCCCCTGCCCACTGCACAAATAAAAACAAGGGATAATTATTTTTAAATCACTTTGTTCAACATTATTATATTCATGCATCATGAACTTATATATCATCTTACTATCTTTTAATTAAAAATAAAGAAAAATCTTACAGGGAAAAATTCTGGACCATGAGATGGAGAATCTAAAGGAGTCGAGCCCAATTTTTTTCATCAGCTGTATGTCACTCTGCAATATGCATGAAGAGATAAATAAAATAAAAGGAGGCATTTATTCACAAAATAATTAATATATATATATATATAAGGGGTTGGGGAATATTGATAAGGAGATAAATTATGAAGTTGAAGAGAACCTTGTAGCGATGATAGAAATCGTCGGCCAAGTCACCGTTGCTCTGATCCGATATCTTTTCTGCTCATTAATATTAATTACACATAAAAAATGAATCTTTAGTTGTAGGGTTTTAAGATCCTATAGCTTGCACTCGGAATCTATTGCTAAATGATTTAGCCTCTGATCACCACATACAAATGACATTCACTTAACATTTAATAATGAAATGTTTTCAACTGATAATCCTTTATTTTGTCTTTGCATTAATATATATTCATGTTTCCTTCATAGATTTACAGCTCCATGCATGTATCTCTGTTCCCCCCATGAGAAAAGTGACACCCCACACACTCATATATGTGTGTGTGTGTATATATATACATAGAGAGAGAGAGAGAGAGAGCACCTGGGTACTTCTTAGTGAAGGTGTCCCAAATGCTTGGTCCTCTTCCGTCAATACTTGCCGCTCCTTCTGACTGCAAACAAACACATTTTTAACATAAAAAACTGCTCGTATTATCAATTGCCCAGAAACATCTATAAACCCTTACACACAGAGATGCAGATCTTACTTTTCAAAGTGCTGATTATTATGTACAGATTAGTAGAAATGAATGAATATATATAGAGAGAGAGAGAGAGAGAGACCTGATAGGCCGAAGAACCAGCACCAAAGACAAAGCCATGAGGGAAAAGGGTTCTATTGAATGGAACCATGTAATGGCTAGGCTTTGCCGTCCCACGGGTTGCGGCCGTGAGAGTGGTGGCAGTGGCCACCAATAACACACACAGCAGGAAACCACTGCCTTCAACTCTCATACCTACTTTTGCTGTGGCTATGTTTCTAATCACTAACTTCGTGAAATAATGCTCACTATTTATAGCCATTTGGATGTGATTCGTGTGTTTTTTGTTTTTAATTAGAAGGGTAATAACGTTATAAGATTATAAACATATTATATATGGAGTTTAGGAATTCACAAACAAGTCACACTATTCATTATTTATCAATATTACGGCTTAGCTATGCACCATAAAATTTTGCTTGCAATATTACGAATTTAATGAATATTATAAATTCATTTTTTTAAAAAAAAAATTATAAGCAGCTCCGTCCCACGAGATTAATTAGTTTATGACTAGAAATTAATCTGGCTCATTTTTTATATAATATTCGTATGTTTTTTATTTTATGTTTTTTAATATACATATTTCATGGTTTTTAATTGAAAATAAAATGACTTGGGCCACCTGATATTCAACAGTCGAGGACTTGATAGAGGCGGGGCCACGTATAGCTGTGAATCACGTGGTACTGCCTCCATTTTAGTTGTGAATATTTAAATAAGACTTTAATTCATTTAATTTTTATAATGTTTTAAAATATTTTTATTAATTATATATATTATGAAATTTTTATTAATAGTATTTTAAATATATATAATTAAATAAGATATTTAAATATTTATTATAAATAATTAATTTTAAAATTATTTATTTAACTATTATATTAATAATTGGATGGAGTATTTTCTTTAACCATTAGATAGTTTTAACGGTGAGGATGTCGGCAACATGACCATTTCTTTTTTGTGGGAGAATCATTATCTTGGGAGCAATAATACACCTATTGTCATTTTCTGTTTCCGTAATTTTCCTTTTTTGGTTTTTCGGCCTGTGATGCAAACTGATAGGACCCATTTGCTACTTTCATCATTGCCTTATGCAGCAATGAAAAGGTTTAGTACGGGCTCCCCCAGTGGACCCAGAGAATGGTGAAGTTGTTTTCATCTCTCACATTTTTTTTTTTGGACCTTTTCCTATTTTCATACTTTTCCTTCTTTACAAACTCGGATCCCCTCAAAATTTCAATTCATTCTTCTTAATTTGCAGTTTACATGTTTATCCTTCATCAAAAGGGACATTATGTATGAATTTGAACCCAAAAAAAAAAGTAAATTATCAATTACTTATGAATATCATGATTTGTGATAATTTTTCATATTTAAATTAAATATATAATTATACTTAATATATAATAAGATTGTAAGGGTAAGCTTGTATTTCCGTTACAGAGGCTTTCTTTGTTTTTTTTTAACGCATCTTGATGAAATGAAGAATTAAAGGGGCTAATAACTACAAGGTTTAAAAGTATTTTATATTAAAGACTAAAATTATATATTTACAATTATATTAAGTAGCTTCTTTTACAAAACTAAGAATACAAGAAATAATTTTAAGGACTAATTTTGTTGTGAAATAAACAATTTGGAACTTGCAAAACTCATGAACTATAGGCCAATTTGTTAAACTTTAAAATTATGATTTTAAAATCTCTTTTAAGTAAAATTTAAATTTAATTTTTTTAAAAAAATAAATAGTCATATTTATTCAAACGGGTTTTTAGACTAAATTATAATTTAAAATTAAGGTTTCAGATAAACTGGTCAGAATAACTTATGAAACAGTAAAAGAGCTTATGAACTAAACAATTACTATATTTCCTATACTTTTTCTTACACCCTCTCTCATATTTTTTTACACCATCTCCCCTCTCTCATATTTTTTTTACACCCTCTCCCCTTTCTCATATTTTTTCTTATACCCTTTATCTTTTATTTTTTTTTCTTACATACTCTCTCCTCTCTCTTTTTATATATTATCTTTCCTCATTTAATACTCATACCATTTTTCATAATTTAGTAATAATAAAAGTATTTTTAGAAATAATTATCCAGACACTCATTTATTTAAAACTATTTTTTTTAATAAACTCTATTACAAAATCACTTTTTTATAAATTATTTAAAATTTTTTTTTATAAACTCATTTTTAAAATTCTATCTAAATACTAAAATATTATTTAGGCACAAGTTTTACTAGTGAAATGGTATCGGCATATAGGGGAGGCACAGCTGTCTGATTAGAGACTAATCTTGTTGTGGGGTCCATGCCACTATGATGCGAATGAAGATAAAGTCAGATAAATAATTATAGATATTATTCAGTAACAAAATTTTTATATTATTGGTAAGATTTAAATTTATAATCTTATAAATTATAAATTATTAATTTTTTTTTACTGTTTCGAAGGTCTTGGATTTTGTTCTTTCATTGTTATATTTTTGGCAAAATGTCTTCACGATGAATAATGGAGATGTAGGACGTGATCCTTGTGGAAGGCATCCAAAGAGGAATTCTGCCTAATGTCTGTGTACGAAGGACGTGAATAAAGGCACAATTTTCAGCCATGTGATTGAGAGGGTTCTCTGAATCTCTGCTCAATAGAGAGAGAGAGAGAGAGAGAGCCAGCTCAAGCATGTCGCAACACCTTCCCAACTTTTGCATAATAATTTTCTGCATAATTGGTGGTATAATAATTTACACCGAGAAAATCACAAGATCCTTTCAACATTTCTGATTCTGCTTTTGTGAATTTTGGGAGCCTATCATGCTCTTAGGACACTCTCCATCTGTAATTGGGTCAGCATACCTTCATCAAATTGTATATAATAATTAATTTTGAAATTCAAATTTCAAAAAAAAATGGAGATATGTTGAGTTGAAAATTCTTGGCCTCATGTTTTTATAACTTACCATCCAAAGAAAAAAAATCAAGAGCTCGATTTGCAGCATCACGATTGATCATAGCTTCAGACTTTGGCTCAAACCAATGTGTCACTAAAGTGATTCCTATTTTCCCTTTTTGAGTAGCCTATAATTATAATAAAATAATTGCGTATAAGATAAATTAATATATTTGGAAGAAAACATGAGAAATTACATAATTGGAAATGAAAGAGAACCTGATATCTGGTTTTGTAGAGTTTAACAGCAGCAGCATGGGAAAGGAGGAGATGGTGGGCCACCAGGTAGGGCTCGGTGGTGGAGTCGCCAGCGGTGCATTTTCCGACGTAGTTAGAACGTCCGAATGTGCCGCCATTGTATCCGTTAACACTGAATGAGTAGGGTGCATTTAGAGTAACCCAGTTTTTGACCCTATCCCGAAATGTTTTGAAACAGAAGTTTGCATTTGATGGGGTTCTTCGGCTGTACCTTTGGGATTATTTTAGGGTCCATTTTATGATTGTTAGATCGATATCTTTTTAAACCTTTGAGTGTCGCAATTCATTTGTTAAATTAATAGGAAATTTTCGCAGCCATGAATATAAAAATTTTACACTTCCCAATTTTCTTAAGTTAATTAGTTTGACATAATTTTTTTAAAATATTTAAATTAAATTCTCTTTCTTAACTCTCCTTTATTTTATTATTGTTGAAAGAATATCAATAAAAATAATTTAAAAATAATAAAAATAATAATAAATAAATTTTATATTTAAAACTTATATTAACTCTCTACTTTCTCTAATTATATCATATATAATATGTTAAAACAATTGTATTCCTTAGATGTCCTCTAGTTTTTAAACATGACTTAATTGATAAATTAATCTTAATCATAAATATAAAATATATTTACTATATTTATTATTTTTTTTTAAATTATCCCTATCAATATTTCCTCAATAATAATTAAGTAAGAAAATGAACAAAGGAGGGAGTTAAAAAAATTACTAGAATATTTTAAAAATTATATTATATTAATTAATTTAATTAATTTTTATTTAATTAAAAAAAATTATTAAAGAGGGGAGTAACAAAATGAGTTTAGTATATCAATTAAATACTCTCGAAGTAAATTATCCTTCAATTGTGTAATCAGAATTGTATGATGACCTTGTACCATTTTTAATTTGAAGTTTTTAAAGGAATATTGGGCCAATCGGAAATTGAGATATCAATTTATACCTAGGGCAAATCTGTCATTTAACCAACAGAAATATTGTAAAAGAATAAAGGAAAAAAAAAAACAGAAGAATCAGGTGGCATGCATGCATGCATCAGAAGTCAATGTGGTGAGGGTTTCTCCTGTTCTGTTTGGAGTCACGGGGGGTTTCTCTTAAACAAGAGACAAATAATAATCGATGGAAATGGACAAATTTAATTTTTAGATAGACAATATTGTGTTGAAATTTAAGAGATAAAAATTATCAAACTAATGATATCTATATATATATTTAGATAGATTTTTAGAAAAAGGATTATAAAAAAAAGATTTTTTGGGTAATTTTTAAAAAAATGACTTTTAGAAAAGAATTTATGAAAAAAAATAATTTTAAATAAATGAATATTTAGATAATTATTATTAAAATAATTTTTATAATTAATAAATTACTAAAAATAGTATAATTTTATTAAAAGTATAAGAGAGAAGAGATGGTGAAAAAAGAGAGGAGAGATGATGAAAAAAATAGTAGAAAAGATAGATAAGAGATGGAAAATAATTAAAAAGATAGAAGAGAGTAGAGATAGTAAAAAAAGAGAGGAGAGAGAGTATAAAAAAATAAAGGTAAAATAGTAATTGAATAATCTATAAACTCTTTTACTGTTCTAAAAACTACTCTGACTAGTTTATCTAAAACTATAATTTGGTTCAGAAAACTTTTTAGACAAATATAACTATTTATTTTAAAAAATTTTCAAACTAAAATTTAGGCTAAAAATCTTTTTAAAATTTAGTTTTCTATATTTCCAAACAGGCCTTATATATTTATCCATACGCCAATATATGTCACTAGCAGTCGTCCATATTCATGCATGCACCCTCCTTGCATGTTGAGAAGTTAAATGTGAGTATAATTAACTTAATGAAAAAATGTTTTCTTTTTCTTCTCAACGGCTATCATGAAAAAGGAAGTAAATGCAATCTACAGAATGTAAGGGCACATTCATAATATTGAAGTCTCATGACATTATAGGGTGGCTAATACACAACAAAGTTCAGAAACAGATATCAAGGAAAGGCATGAACCTCCCAGATTACAATGAAGAATTCAAATTTCAAACAATGGCCCTGCTTACAATGAGCCTAATCATGACATTATTTCATTGGCGGAGAAAAACTTTGAACCATAAAGCTGATCTTTTACGGTACCTTCTCAGACCATTCTTGTAGTCCACATACACCATTCCGAAGCGAACCGTGTATCCGGACCCCCACTCGAAGTTGTCCAAGAATGACCATGCAAAGTAGCCCTTCACCCTCACACCATCCCTGACAAAATTCAAAGTTCAAAGAGATGCATCATCATGAATGAGCTTTGCAACCTATGCAAAATGGACACATCAGTTTTACTTGTACCAAAGAATGCAAACACAACACTGTAAAGGGAAACTTGGTGCCAAGTTCTTATTTGAAAATTTTGGATTCATGCACAGATAGACTTAGTACTCAAATTCAAGTCTTTCTGACCAAATAGAGATTTGTAAACAGGAACTTTTCACCAATTTTCCCCACTTCAAATTTCATCTGATTCTGAGCACAAGAAATTAGCAAGAGCAATATACTTTGCCTAAAATATCCACTTTAATGAATTTTTTGTTGGGTTCATTTATATATGTGCCCAAGATCAAAGTTTCTGAACACTTGATATCTTACTGTGTTGTGTTTCGTGTGCATGTTTCTCAGGTTGCAACAGAACTGATTCACTTTTGCACTCACCTTATGGCCCTTTGAACATACAGAAGATGGTTCCTGAAGTAGTCCAACCTCATTTTGTCATCGAGTGTCCTTTGACCGTCATTGGCCTCGTCAATTCCTATGAACACAAGAAGAAATCTGATTAAGGAAGAGAACAAGACATTGGGGCTGTGACTGGGTAAAGTAGTGGCTAATCTTACCATTTTCAGTTATGTAAATGAGAGGATTGTTATATTTCTGCTTCGTGTACACTAGTAGCTCATGAATTCCTCGTGGATAGACATAAAGCCAGTCTGAGGCTGCCTGCAAAATTATTTTACTTCTCAATTTCTGTCTGAAATAGAACTTGTTCTGGACAAGTACGGAATTTGTGACCCAAAGAGTAGTTATTTTAAGGGAGTCTACCCTATAAGCCAGAAAATCATTAACCCAATCCAACTTTTACATGGATTAGTAGCTATGTTTTTACTATAAAAATATGAACAAACTTGCGTGTTGTTTGCTATATAGATCTTTAAATGTTTCAAGCATTTGGAAACCGATTCAAAACAATTTGAGCACAAGATATTACGAATTCAATATACATACATACATACATACATACATATATATATATATATATATCATTTAAACACGTTTCAAGAACCTGGAAGATTAAATGCCTGGATACCAAACGCCACCTTAGGGATGGCCACCCTTTAAACCAGGAAACCATTAAACCAACCAACTTATTTAACTCAGGCTTTGGCTACAAAAGGGTCTTGGAGATGACATTCAACATACACTAAACTGTCTCTAAACTGAGTAAAAATGATCTCTAGATGAATTACCTTTGGACCAATGAGAACTCCATTTTTTACATCTGAAGCAGTAAGAGGGATCATAAGTAAGAAAACGTATTCGCAAACTCAATAAAAGTAGGTGAGAGATATATAAGGTTCATCTTCAAAGCTTACTAGTAGATCTAACGCAAGAGTCGGTGTATAAGGTTTGCTTTCCATGTTGGCAAGGAGTATCGGCTGCATAATTTGAAGTGTAATAGTTCAAACCTATGAAATCGAAGGACCCTTTAACCATCAAGGATTCGCTTCTGGAAAACTTTGGCAATCGTGCACCGACTTTTTCAACCATTACAGCAGGGTATGCACCAGAATGCAGGGGCTCCATGAACCTTCAAAAGCAAGAAATGATGAGTGCTAAGCCTGACCACTCATGAGGAAATACAAGAGAGGAGATGAAAAAAAGTACAAGAAAGATAAGAACTGGAAGCAAATAGATTATGTTCAAGTGAGACAGACACTTACCAGTCATATGAAAAAGCAAGACCCCGAGCTGCTGCCTCTTTGTCAGCATTAGATGGGGTCAGAGGCATAACCCAATTAGTATTCAAGGTTATCCCTATTTGACCCTTCTGGGAAATCTATTGAAAAAAATTATGTTAACCAAGCTACACAGTTCATTCATGAAAATGAAATGATTACTGTTGGATTTTAAAACAAAGGAAATGCGGTAACCTGGTACTTCTCCCTATAGACTTTGACAGCTGCAGCATGAGCAAGAAGCTGGTAGTGGGAAGCCAGGTAGGGCGCAGCGCCAGAATCACCAGCTTTGCAGTAGTTTGGGTTTACCCACTTAGCGCATCCATTTGCATAACCACCAATATAGGAAAGTGGCTCATTAAGAGTAATCCAGTGCTTTACCCTGTCACCGAACTCTTTGAAGCATATATCTACATAGGATGCAAAATCCTGCCTGTTTACAAAATCGAAGGGTGAATGTTTCCAGCAGTTAGAAAAGAAATGGATGAGGGTTCCATTCATTATAGAAAACCATGTGATGATTCTACAGCTTACACAATTTTGGGGCTCAGAAATCCACCATATTCATCTTCAAGAGCTTGAGGGAGGTCCCAGTGAAATAGTGTTATAAAGGGCTGCATTCCTGTTGGTATGAGGAACAAGAAATTAAATCAACTAGGATTTCATTTGGGATGTAAATATAATGAATGAGAAAAACACACACACACACACATTCTGCTGACCTTTTGATAAGAGTTCATTTATGAGATTGTTGTAATATGCAATGCCTTCTTGGTTCACTCCTCCATTAACGTGTCCCTCTAGAAAATAATTTAATCATGAGATTAATTAAATAGTATAAACTAATAAATAAAATTAACCTCTTCTTGCATCTCAAAAAGGGTAAAGATCAGTTATTGAGCATTCAATCTGATGACAATAAAAGGAACAAAAGCAGGAAAGCTCAGTTTTCTCAGTTCTCACTGGGTAGTATTCTGGACCAAGAGATGGAAAATCTGTACGCATTGAATCCAACATCCTTCATCAAAGCCACATCTCCCTGATAATTTTTTTATGCGAGAAAAAAATGTAATCGATGTAAATGAAAGTGAAGTTCAGCAATTTAAAATTTGAAATATTTAGAGAATGGAAATACCTTGTAGCGATGATATGAATCAACAGCAATATCCCCATTACTGTGGTCAGCTATCATTTCTAAAGAACCAAGAAAATGTCTCAACCATCAAGCCTTTGTGTTTGTTTGATAATAAAATTTAATCAAGAAAAAGACGAACAAGTTCCTTGATATCATTTCTAATCTTGCTTCTAAAAAGGATGAATTCCACATAGACCAATCTTCATAAAATATTCCAGCAAAAACAGAGGACATTAATCAGCTATCCGGGGATTTCAACAAAAATATGCCTGAGTGCTAATTAATTAAGAAGACATCAAGCTCATTGTTATCATTTCTAGCTCTAAACAGAAAATATTCAATCTCATCTATGTAAAAACCTCCATAAAATATTTCAGCTAGACCAGAGGATGCTATTTGGGGATAAGAAAAGGACCGAGCTAAACTACTTCAACAAAAAGATGGCATCAAGTTCCTTGATGTCATGCTCTAATTTTTTTTTTTTTAAAAAAACAAAGCCATATGAAAGATTGAAACTCATATATGCTCGAATCTTCATAAAACAGTTCAGTGAAAGCAGATAATACTGCTCTGCCATCTAGGGATAAAAAATAAAACAGAGAGAGAAGTTGCTAGTTTTCTAAGAAGAAGGATGAGAGATTCATACCGGGGTATCTGTGAGTGAAGGTGTCCCATACGCTGGGGCCTCTACCTCCTTCGTTCGCTGCACCTTCATACTTCATTTACAGAAGAAAAGTAGAAAACTACTAAGACCAAAAACCCTTTTCATAGGAAAATGCAAATAAGTAACCAATGCTAGAGAGTAAAAGAAGCCATAGATGCAAATAACAAAACCTGATAAGCCGAAGATGCAGTTCCGAACAAGAAATCCGCCGGAAAACTGCTACGATTCAAAGAAGCTACTGAATCGAAAAGGGCAAGAGAGAGAACTAGGAGAAGAAAGCCCCTACCCCACCACATTGTTCCCTGGCGTTTGAATTCTGATTCGCCAACTTTATTCTTCCTTCCGTCAGAAAACGCGTGTATATGTTATGTTATGTCTTGAAGAAAGGTACATCACAAGCAAGCGTTTGTCTTTTTCTTACTGAAAAGCAAACGGAAAAAAGTTACACCTTCTTCTTACTAAGGTCTAAGGATGCAATTATTCTCGAGATGGGTTATCTAATAAAGTTCCATGCTTTAATGAAACTTAAGCTCTTCCCGGCTGCAAGTCTGCAATGATATGTTATATATATATATATATATATATATATATGAGTTTTATCTGAAAAGAACCTTTATGAATTACTCATACCATCTTTTCATCTTTCTTGTTTTTTTTTTTGAGATTTCTGTTTTCATAATTCTTTTTGAGGAGCTATTTTTATATATTAAGAGTATGTTTGTTTTTTTTTTTGGGGGGGGGGGTGTTTAAACTCTCACACAGCGACGTTTTGCAAGGGCAACAATTTTTTTGCCATTTACAAACTAGAGCTTTGAAACGTGCATGAAATGAGCATATATGTTTAAAAATGGATGTGTATAATTCTAAGGAAAAATATAACGGAGTGTATAATAATTTTTAAAATTTATACATTTAAAACTCTTTAAGGAAAAAAATTAAAAAAAAAAACTGCTTATGTTTCATCCAAGTCATAAAATATCAACTATTATTTTTTTAATTTTCCTACGTCCTTTTCAGTGGTTGGAGATGCTTGCTCACGAGTGTGTGAATCGGCTACTGTGAAGAGCAAATTAATTGTTGGCTAAAATACAAAAAAGAACAGCAAATAAATTAATATATTCTTTTAAAATATATTGCCTCACCCCTAAATCATGATTTTTTTTAAAAAAACAAATTTACATATAAATTATTAGTTAGAGTGATAATGGCATTATCTCTATAGTTTAAATATAAAAAAGTATGCTTGTCAGATAGAAATCATTTAATATATTATAGAAGGGATTAATTTTAAGTTAAAAACAGTTGGTTAGGAATACCATTTTAATTTGCCCAAAAAAAAAAGATAAATTTAATTATTTATTATCCATGTAATAGATTTTAGTCTTTTAAAATTCAAACCCCTACTCTAGATTGGTGTTGATAATAATATACTTACATGGATGGACTGTGGTCCCATTTCCCTCTTGTCGGTATGATTATCTTTTGTGTAACAACCAATGGTCTTGCGGAAACAACTCCACGTAGACCAGTTTGATATCGTTATAAATTTATATATGAATTCATTTTTTTCAAAAAAAAAATATAAATATTTACAGATTATCTATTAATAAAATATTTACATCATTAAATTTTTATTATTTAAAATTCTTGCTCTTTGATTTTCTATGGGTTTTATGCCCGCAAGTATTTTGGGCCTTGGGTCAGGACTGTTTGTCCTTAACAGAAAAAAAGTTCATGCAAAGTGAAAATTAATTGCTTAAAATTTTCTAGTCGAGTTTTCATGACCCTGTTCAAAATAAGTAGGCCCATTCTAAAGATTTTTTGTTTTTTTTTTTAGTTTCATTATCCATTCGTTGGCAAATTTCCACTTATATCCCGCGGGTATTTAACCGTCCGATTCGTTAGATCACATGCTCTGTACGATCCCGATTCTCCTTCCTCTCGTGCCTTCAAATTTCCACTCATATCTCGATCTTCTTTCACCTTTCACTGTAATTCACCCACGTATATATACATGCCTTTGCGCTTTTGCTTTTCGCTTTGCTACACCCACCTTGGTGTGAAATCTCAAGAGGAAGCTACAGTTTTATAGGCTGTGCATTGCGTTTCTGGATCAGCTTAGATGGCCCTTGGATCTTATTTTGTTGTGTGAATGGTGGATTCTTACATTTGGTTGGCTTTTGGGCGATGAACTTCTCAAGTTCTCAATCTGCCTTGGACAGGTGGAACAAGAGCTTTTTTATGATTATTGTTCAAAGTTTTTATATTTTTCAGGAAAGAATGGTAGCATTTAATTTGCTTTAGATTTATATTGTGAGGGATGATATTGCCTTTCTTTTCTTTCTTGCTTTTGGATTAGCATTGCGATCTTTGGCAGGATGTGGTGTTGGATGTTGGCGCAGATCGAAGATGATTAATTGACGTTCAAACGAGTGTCTGCCGCGTTTTTGTTTTAATTTGAGCTGCTTTCCTTTGTTGTTAGCTGAATTTTGGGTTCAATATTGTCTGGCAAACAACCGTTGAAGTTGAGGTCAGATGACTACGGTTTCCTCGTCTAAGGTATGGACGGACCGGGCAATTTCCTACTCCATACCTTACTTACAAAAAGTAGAGGATATATCTTATAGCTTGATACCAGATTCTACCCAGTAAAAATCATAATAATTTTGGGTTGACATACCCAAGTTGTGATGACATACTCGTGAAAAAAATCTACAATTATAAATTTCTAAAATAATACCATATACATTTGTCTTTAAAATTTAAATAATATTTATAATCTACTAAGAATAAGGCAACAAATATAATAATTAAAATCTTGAGATCCATTACATATAAAAAATAAGCTTTGAAGTCTAAGTAGCTTGTAATTATAATTTTGCATCAATCTCCCCAATATTGACAAAGATAAAGCATGTAAAAAAATAAAATAAATAATTATAATTTGTAATATAATTATATGATAATTAACAAAATTAAAAAAATAAAAACTTAGTATAGTTATAAATATTAAAAGATACAATTTACCTACTTAACTACTCATATTTCTAAAATTACTTTATAGTCACCAGTAGCTATCATATTCTCCCTTCCAAGATAGAGAAAAAAATAAAAAAAATAAAAGAAGGAATGCTCATGGGCAGGGTAGTGCTTAGCCCGAAAAATGCATAAGCTGTATTTTATAACCCGATGCCCAGTCCTGCCCTATACTTATCGGGCTGGGCAGGGTATTTTTATTGCGGGTTCTGGTGGGCATATCAGGTTACGGGCTTTATGCACAGCCCTATCCTCATCTATGATTTGCTTCCGTTGAACTACTGACTCCTATTTTCTTATTGAATCTAATGAAATGTAGCGTGTGTTTGGAAAAAACTTTCGTTTTAAATTTAATTTTGGATAAAACTTATATTTTGAAAATAAACAGTTATATTTGTTTAAAATTATTTTTTTGACTAAAATATAGTTTAAAACTATGTTTATATTTCTTCTACACTCTTTCTCCTCTCTCCTTTTTTTTTACATCATCCCTCATTTCTTTTCTACATCATCCCTCCTTTCTTTTATACACCATCTCCCATCTCTCTTTTAGACCCTCTCTTATATCTTATATCTTCTACACCTTCTCTTATCTCTCATCTCTCATATATTTAATAATCATACAATTTTTTATAATTTACCAATAATAAAAATATTTCTAGAAATAATTATCCAAATACTCATTTATTTAAAACTATTTTTTCATAAATTCTTCTCCAAAATCACTTTTTTAAAAGCTATCTAAATTTTTTTTATATAAGTCTCTTTTTCTAAAATCTTATTCAAATTGGCTGAAGTTTTCTTGAATAGCTATTACGCAATGAAATGCTTGAGAACTATCAAGCTACATTGTCTTGCCATATGAAACTGTGATTGGTATTAGAATATTGCCCTGTTGTACATTAAAAGGATTTGGCACTAAATTCACTTTTTTTGTGGTTGTTCTTGAGAATTTCATAATACTATTATACATGCCGCTGCTTTTTTCATAAATTCAAATTGACTTAATCGGTTAATTTGAATTAATCGATGTTGATGATGGAGTTAAATGGCACAGCCAATAACTGGCAATCTGAAGCCCATTATTTTGCTTACCGTCAATGATTTGATCCATGTACAATATTAACATTATTGTGTGTAATAACAAAACTTCCGTATCCTAAATTCTTGGAATAGCACTACTCATAATGTTATATATACGTATGCAGCATTCTACTCTTTGTTTCATAAAAGATGTGGAGATTTAAGTCATTCACACATGAAGAGTCAGCTGGGCTTGAAGGACGCACTATAGTGTTGGCAATCTTAAAATAAATGTTCAAAAGGCCATCGCTGAAGGGGGGTTCTCTTGTGTCTACTTGGCTCGTGATGCTGTGCACATGTCAAAACAGTTTGCTTTGAAGCACATTATATGCAATGATTAAGAATCCCTTGGATTGGTCAAGAAGGAGATATAAGTGAAGTCATTGAAAGGGAATCCTAATGTTGTCACACTTCATACACATGCAATTTTTGATATGGACAGGACAAAAGAGGCATTCCTTGTTATGGAATTCTGTGAAAAGTCTCTGGTGCAGGTGCTGGAGAGCCGAGGAGCGGGATATTTTGATGGGCAACAGGTTTTATTGATCTTCAGGGATATATGCAATGCAGTTTTCGCAATGCATTGTCAATCCCCACCGATTGCTGACCGGTAAAATTGACAGTCACTTGGATATGATGTTTTGTCAAATTGACAGTGTCTACTCGGATGATACTTTGTAGAATGTTAGTAATGATTTATTTTCCTCTCCATTTTCAAGAGACTTAAAAGCTGAAAATCTTCTATTAGCTTCGTATGGCTTGTGGAAATTGTGTGACTTTGGAAGCACATCCACCAATCATAAGCGTTTTGAGAAACCAGAAGAAATGTGGATTGAGGAAGATAATATCAGAAAGTTCACAACTCCTGTCTATAGGGCACCTGAGGTAAGTGTTGAAATTTGTTTTCTCAAATACAACTGGTCTTGTGTGATGAAAATAGTTTCTAACCATGTTCCATTAACGCATTTTAGATGTGGGATCTGTTTCTCAGAGAAGTCATTAATGAAAAAGTAGACATATGGGTAAGTCAGGGAGACTCCACCTATCTCTTTGATAACAGAACTTCTTCAAAACATATCAAGACTAACTGCAGCTCAGCTCTCTTAAAAATGTTAGGCTCTTGGGTGTCTTCTCTTTCGCATATGCTACTTCAGGAGTGCATTTGATGGAGAATCCAAGCTTCATGTTCTTAATGGAAGCTATCGCATCCCCGATTTACCTAAGTATAGTTCATCCATTGTAGACTTAATCAGAGACATGCTTCAAGCTAGACCAGATGACAGGCAAGAAATCACGCAGGCAAGCGCTTTGCTTGATTGGACATTCATCTCAATGAATTTAGGTTGGTCTTAGATCATCCATGTCAATGGCATTCTTAGGTGGTGCATGTGTTGTGACAATATGATTGCTAATGTTCGATAATTTACCATGTTGGCAGGTCTGGTTTCGTGTTAATGAGCAGTTACCTATTAATTTGCAGAAGTCATTACCTGATACACGACCTGAATTTTCTTCTTCCAATCATGAAGGTGAGGTGACTATAGACTGAGAAATTGGGATTTAAGGTTTTCTTGTATCAGAAGATTAAAATGTGATCTAACATGTATGTTAGAGGACATAAGTTTTGGTAGAAAATTGGAAATTGCAGTTTTAATATAACACTGTAAACATGATACTTGACAAAGATTAATTTATGGTTAAATTTTGACAGATGCTTCAAAGCCTGCTAACAGATCAACCTCAGTGCCTCGTAGGACTTCATCACAGTCATCCCTTTCTTCTAGGGGAGGTGGAGGTGGGGGCCAGCTTGGTGCTTTCTGTTCCACTCAGCATGCACAAAAATCACTTGCCACAAAAGGAAGGAGCAAACCCATATTTGATGAAGAACGAGCTAGCAATCCTATTTCATCAAAACTTGATAGAATTCGTCCAGAGAATAATCAATTACCTAATAATATTAGCCCTAACAAAGTGGTCAATGCCCAATCCCAAACTTTGAAAAGCATTTCACATGGAAAATCAAACAAGCCTGATACTGGTTCTTCCAACGACTTTGAAATAAAACTTTTTCAGGGTCAAGATCATAGTACTGAGAAGCGAATGTCATCAAAAATAGAAAACACAACTACTTTTAAAGACCAGGCTTTTAACGCTTTTGTTGCTGAATTTGATACTAGTAAATTCAACTCTGGACCCAGTCATAAATCTGGTAGGGAAGCAGCATTAGAGTCTGAGGTGGAGAAACTCAAGGAGCAGCTGAACGAAGTTAACTTGGAAAAAGCCGAAATAACTTCCAGGTATGAAAAGCTCACTACCATCTGCCGATCTCAAAGACAAGAACTCCAAGATCTCAAGCTGGCACTTGGAGCTAAAACTTCATCACCAAATCAGGAGGCTCTTAGAACACCTTCAACAGTTGCAACATCTACTGCTATGGTAAATTTATTTTGTGATTTTCTTCCGCATTCATGTAACTTTTAGATTTTTGGCACATGACTGTATATGTTGAATTATTATGGCAGAGATGTGGGACAGTTCAGGAACAAGCACAAAGTATAGCTGGATGGAAAACTCCTGGCTCAGAACCTAAGTCATCATGGCAAGCTTTTCCAGAGGAACCCCTGCCACAGAGGTCTGTTCCGCGAAACAATCAGCCTGCCCAGCCAACTAGTAATTTTAATTCTTGGGCGTTTGGAGCAGAAAGCTTTTCTTCTATCCATATGGGAAACCCACAAATGCCTAGGCATACTACTGATGGGAGTAATTCTAAGGCTAAGTCTACCTATGAGAGAAAGTCAGCTTCTCAACCTGGTGGATGGGCTGGTTTTTAACTTGAATGGAAAGCTATGACTATGAGCTTCGTGATGAATGCAAGGGCAAAGTTGGCCCCACAAGGTTTGAGAAGTAAAAAAGTGAAATTTCTTAAAAATGTTTGGCGCTGTTTGATTTGAGTGTCTTGTGTTTCTTGTTGTGTAAATCATGATTTTCTTCTTATGGACTAAAGAAACAGTTTTAAGTGTATACGCTCTCATATTGAATCAGATGTTGGATGAGAGCATGGTTCATTTGCAGTTTGGGCGATTCTTCCGTTACATTTCCCATTCAATATATATGTTTTAAGGAAGCGTGCTTGTTCTTAACTAGAGTTAAGAGTCAATATTTATTTGTTTGTTTTTATATGATTATGGGACACACCATCATTTCGACATCATCATCAGTTCATCTTTATTTTCTTTGACTCCCAAGTTCAGCCTCTCAACTTGAATGAATTTTCAAAAAGTGTTGAATTTCTGAGAACATAGTACGTGAGAAATATAAAAAAGAAACGTAATTTAAATAGCGGTCTTATACTACTTCCTGAGACGTCACGCAATTGACGGAAAACGTTATCCTCCATTAATTTCCACTAAATACATTCCAAGTCCAAATTCATCATGCACTTTGACCGTATATATTACAAGTCAACGTTCCAGGGGGGGTATATATATAAGGTCAACATTTTAAGGACCTAGTTGACTCCAAAAGGTAGTATTATTTCCTCAACAAAGTTCAAGAATTTTAAAATAAAATTTTATTGTTATTCAAAAGCTTCTATCTCATCAAATAATTAAAAAGAATTAAAGCAAAATAAATAAACTCCCAAAATTAGAATTTAGACTTAGCGCATGTTTGGATGGTATAAAAATTTAGGTTTTAAAATAGTTTATGACCTAAACTTTAGTTTGATAAAATTTTAAAATAAATAATTATATTTATGTAAAATGACTTATGAATCAAAATTATAGTTTTAGATAAACTTCTAAAAATATCTTATAGAACATAAAATGAACTTATAAATATCAAAAAAACTATTTTATTCCTATATTTTTTCTCATTTCTCACTTTTCTGTCATATTTTGACTCTTTCGTCAGCATCATCTCTAAACCCTCCAACAACAAGCATGGCGAGCACGATGCTCTCTAACAGTATCGTCTATTCTCTCCTCCCTCTTCGTTTATCTATTTTGGTTTTCTCTTCTCTTCCTTCGTCTATGTCGTCATCTCATCTTCTCATCTTCTTCTGTCGTCTGTTCTCTATTTTCTTTTGTGAAAGTCGTTGTTCATCCGTAAAAGAAAAAGAGAAAAGAAGATAAACAATGATAAATGGGATGTAAAGCTGAGTATTTTTTTTTATTTTATATTTTAATAATTTATTAATATCAAAAATTATTTTGACAATAATTATTTAAATAATTATTTATTTAGAACTATTTTTTTTATAATTTTTTAAAAAATTATTTTTTAAAATTATTTAAATTTTTTTTATAAACTTTTTTTACAATCAGGTGACTTAAGATATATTCAGAAGCTTTTAGACGACTTATCATCACTAATAGTGTCAGGAATTAATGACTTTGACAGGTAATCAAAGTCAAAGGTGGCCCTATCGTTATCACAAACGAAGAAAATAAATTCCGGTTTGGACTAGGTGTTGGTGACGAGGACCCCTTAGAATTTGCGATCAATCAGCACCTGAGCCTGCTTCCTTGACCAACGCCTGAGAATATTCAAAAGCAAATATGAAGAAAAACAAGAAGTGAACACATCTAACTTCTAAGTTGGCTATAAGTAATACGACCCTCTGATTCTTGAATCTTTATAATGCACATATTCCATTACCATGAATCTCCTTCACCAGCATGGCCTCTCCCTGCTTCTTGTGCTATCATCTATGGTGGTAGTATCCCAAATTGCAAACATAACCCTAGGATCATCTCTGTTAGCTTCTAAGGATTCTTCTTCCTCTTCCTCTTCCTCTTCATCATGGCGATCGCCATCTGGGGAATTTGCTTTTGGCTTTCGTGCAACCAACAATGACCAAAGTCTCTACTTGCTTGCTATCTGGTACGACAAAATCCCAGATAAAACCATAGTTTGGTGGTCAAATGGAGATAATCCAGCACCAGAAGGATCAAAGATTGAACTCACTACCAAGGGTCGTTTTTACTCACTGGTCCAAAAGGCGAGGAGATTCCTCTTCCTTTGTCTACTGTTGCTGATGTTGAGATTTCATATGCTGCTATGCTCGACACAGGAAATTTCGTCCTTGTCAAAGGTTCTAGTTATGTGTGGGAGAGCTTCAAGACCCCTACAGATACATTGCTTCCAACTCAAGTACTAGAAATTGGGGGTAAGCTAACTTCAAAGCAAATGGACCGAAACTATTCAACGGGAAAGTTTCGACTTCGAATTCAAGATGATGGAGATGTAGTTCTTCAACCAATTGCCCCAGCTACAGATTTTGCCTATGCGCCTTATTTCAACAGCAAAACAGCTAACAATTCTGAACGTGTGGATTCTGGGTATCGCCTGGTTCTTAATGAGTCAGGTTCTGTGAATGTGATCAGAAGGAATGGAAACACTGTGAATATTGCAAATAACACACAAGTTCCTTCTGGGGATTTCTATTACAGAGCAACACTAGATTTTGATGGGATTTTCACTCAATATGCTCATCACAAGGATAGCAAAACTAGGAACTGGGGTTCTTGGATCACTGTTTGGTCTATTCCTGATGATATTTGCTCAGCTATGAGGGGTGATTTAGGAGGAGGACCTTGTGGTTACAATGGAATCTGCAGACTTGATGCTAATAGAAGGTCAATTTGTGATTGTCTTCCTGGGTTTTCCCCATTGGATCCAACTAACAAGTTCAATGGTTGCAAGCTAGACAAGCAAATAACTTGTGCCCCAAGTAAGCCAAGACCAGAGGATATAGACAAGATGCAAGAATTACCCAATACATTTTGGCCTAGTTCTTCAAATTTTGAACAATTGCAGGGACTAAATGAATATGACTGTAGCAAATCTTGCCTCTATGATTGTTACTGTGTGGTTGCTGTTATAAAGGAAGGAACATGTTGGAAAAAGAAATTGCCTCTTTCAAACGGAAGACAAGATTGGGATGTCAATGGGAAGGCCCTGATAAAATTGACCAAATTTGATGTTCCTCCATATGATGAATCCCTTTCAGAGGATAATAGAAATACAAGGAAGAAGGACCAAGCAACCTTGATTTTAGCTGGAGCACTTCTAGGGAGCTCTGTGTTTCTCAACTTACTTTTTGTTGCAGCAATTTTATTCATTTTCCTTACTTTATATAAAAGAAGGCACAAAAGTAGGCAAAGATCAAGTCTTCTGGATGCAAATCTTCAAACTTTCACCTACAAAGACCTAGAAGAAGCCACAGATGGATACAAAGAAGAATTAGGAAGAGGGGCTTTTGGTACTGTGTATAAAGGGGTTATATTCTCATCAAGTTCAAGAACCTATGTTGCTGTGAAGAAGCTGGATAAGCTTCACCGTGAGGGAGAAAAGGAATTGAAAACAGAAGTAAGCGTAATAGCAAAGCCCATCACAAGAACTTAGTTAGACTTCTGGGTTTCTGTGATGAAGGGCCAAACAAGCTCTTGGTGTATGAGTTCATGAGCAATGGAACAGTAGCTAGCTTCCTCTTTGGGATCTCAAGACCTGACTGGAACAAAAGAATCCAAATTGCATCTGGGGTTGCAAGAGGGATCATGTACTTGCACGAAGAATGTGACACCCAGATCATCCATTGTGACATCAAGCCCCAAAATATCCTTCTAGACGATTCATTCGCGGCTAGAATATCAGATTTCGGGTTGGCGAAGCTTCTTCTGAGTGACCAAACTCGAACCCATACAATGATTAGAGGGACAAGGGGGTACGTGGCACCGGAATGGTTCAGGAACACTCCTATTAATGCAAAAGTTGATGTTTATAGCTATGGAGTGATGTTGCTGGAGATTTTATTTTACAGAAAAAGCCTTGATATGGAGAAAGAGAATGAAGAGGAAGTGATTCTGATTGACTGGGTTTATGACTGCTATAAAGCAAGAAGATTAAGCAAACTTGTGGAGGAAGATGAAGAAGCTAGAAATGATATGAAGAGGTTAGAGAGATTAGTGATGGTGGCTCTTTGGTGCATACAAGAGGATCCATCTTTGAGACCTTCCATGAAGAAGGTCACCCAAATGCTTGAAGGTGTAGTTGATGTGTCTGTGCCACCATGCCCTTCTCCTTTTAGTTCTTTCTGTTGATTCAATAAACACTATGTTTTACTTTTATAATGACCTTTTTATTTATTTATTTTTGTCAGCTTGCTTACTTTTATGATGACGATCTTAAGTAGAATACTTGCTCTCACATATGTTAGGTTTAGGTTACTACTTATATGCATCTCATGAACATTATTTCATTAGGAAATGTTACTTTTTATAACTTTCTCTAATAAAAAGATGATTAATTTTCCTTTCTCTCCTCATGTAAAGGAATTAAACCCCATAATTTTTTCGAAGGCTTCATTGTCTCAGTTTCCAAACAAAGGGCCATGTTATCAAGAAAACCCACGCAAACCCCAATGAACCTTTTGGATGGAGGTTCTTTTAAATTAAAAACAATCATTTTTTTTAGTGGAACACCGCTCTTTTGTTTGTTTGTTTTTGTTTTTTTTTTTTGATAAAGCAAGTGAAGTATAAAGAATAAAAATTTAAAGTGTCAGAAGGACATTAGTCTGCACTATCTAGACGAAGAACAGAAAGTAAAGTACGAGAAAATAAATGGAAGTCTGAGAAAGTTAAAGGTTAATGCGAGATTGTATTGAGAGAAAAAGTAGAATTCTCTCTATATCTCACTTAGAAATAAAGCGTGGTCTTGAAAGGGACCTTAAAATGGTTTAAATAGATGTTGGAAACAAATCCAACGGGCAGGGTTTATTTGATCCGACAAACCACTTACACGAATACCACAAAAAGAAAGCAATTGAGGTCATATAAATATGTGAGGCTTCCTGAATCGTATTTTGAGGCTATCAATGAATGATTCCTCAAGTTTCCTCTTGTTGGGACTACTCTGCATTTGTCATGGTCTTATACACAGGTGGGTTTCCCTCACTAATAAGCTTCTCAAATGGTCCAATGTCTACAGAAGGACTGGGATAACAGAATGTGACTATTGATAACCTCGCCTTCAACTTATTTACAACAGCTCTGAACTGGTGCTTTGTATCTGCCATTGCTCATCACCTGCACAACAGTTTGTTCACCAATTCACTCACTACCCCAATCTTGCTTATGTATAACAAGCAATAGATTTTGGCCAATGTTAACAACAATGTCTCCTTCAATAGATTGAACAAAGACCCAATTTCCATCTTTAAGGAACTGCAATCCAGGTAAGTGTTCACATTCAAGCAAGGGAGTTATGGCAGAATTGTCAGCATGAGGCACAAGTCCAAGAACTCTTTCAGGTTCAGGACAAGGAGGGAAGCAATTCATCCTTATATTATACTGTCCTTCTGCAAAGATCTCTAATAATTTGGAGCCTCAACCCCCAAAGCATAGAAATGAACTTTACGGAACTTCTTGTCTCTCTCATTTCTTCAGAATATCTCTGTAAGCTTTCCCTGAAACACAATTTTAAATGACACCCTTCAAAATAACAATCCAATATTGAACGCCAAAAGAGATATAGACCTGAATTGAGGAGGATTTTGTGGCCACAAATCTAAATTTCGGTTTTGAATGGGTTGAGTTTTGAGGAAAATCATGTCATTCCAATCTAGCTTTTGGTTCTCTGAGTATACAAAAGCTTGTCCATAGCCTTCAAGACTTCCTGGTCTCTGTGCCCATATCATCTCTTCTGTGAATGGAAGCTTTAACTTGACCCGTCATTTTTTTGAGAGATTCATCAGAAACTCCATGGTTTACCACCTGCAAAAAGAGTGAACCCGATAAAAACAAAACGATCACTTCAGAAAAAGATTGATGACCCAGTGAAGTATATAGATTTTCTTTCAAGCACCTGAAACACACCCCAGATTGTGCAAGCAAGATGTTGAAGCTCTTGAGCTCTGACTATGCGTGGACCAACTTGGCCATGTCGATGAGAGGAACACGAAGAGATGAATCAGAAGGGCAGGCTCCGATTTCATCATCTTCTCTGATGCACTTTGGTGGCACTTGATCTGGCCTTTGAATAGCTAGTTCTTGAACACTAGGAACTGGAAGGGATGATTCAAGGTTTGCAGTTTCAGCCATGGCGGCCGTTGATGATTGCTCATCTCTAGTTCGTAAACAGAGAGGTATATATATGTATTACTACAATCGGTCGTTTGTATCAGCGCTCACGTCAACGAAGAAGACAAAAATGACTTGGCGGTGATATTGCCTTTAGATTGGTGACAAGTATAGAGAGGAGAACACAGAACATAAGATAGTCTTCTTTCCTTATAAAATTTAATGTATTAATTATTTTCAACGTAAATCTAGAGTATCTTAGATCCCTTTGTTGAGCTAAGAGCTTTTAGGACTTAGAGCCTCCTAACAAGTGTGTTCCTGAGATTTAAATCTGTATTCCTTCTCTCACAATCATCAGGCCAATGAAAACTTCTCACACTTGAAAAAAAAAAGAAATTTAAAATAACTAAGTGAAATATTATATTCTTTTATGAGATATTCTAATTTTACCAGAACTAAATTAAGAGAACTCAGTGCATTATTTAAAATTCTAAAAATTCAAGTAAATATATATCTAATTTATATATTTATATCTTATAGATATAAAAATATTGGGGAAATTGAGAAAATAAAAACTCAAATAGGATTCAAAAATCAATGCAAGGCGTCCCCAAGTTTTCTTTTTGTTTTTTTGGAATAAATAACATCCCTTAAGTTTTATAATGAGCAAAAATTCGTTACTATTAAAAGAGCGAGGAACTCAAACTCAATTATTCCAGTCCGCGCTGATTTCCTTTTTATTTTTAAATTAATTACTAATTAATTATTAAATCTTAAAAAAACGAAAGGAAAAAAAAAAAGGAAAATGAACGGCGTTGTACGCTCGCACTCATAACCCAGTGTCGGGTCCGACCTGAGCTACGCTCAATTATTCGAACCCGCCGTGATCGCTCCGACAACGACCCGTCGCCACCGTTTGGGTTCTCCTCAGAGCTCACTTCACTAACATTCGAATCCTTTGACAATACCATTTCCTTCGTGCTGCATCGCTCTAGCTAATTCTGGCGTTGTTCTGAGTTATTGTTCTAATTCGCTCTCAACTTGGCGTTTTCTCACTTTTTTGGATCTGGGTTGTTCGATTCCAGTGCAAGCTGGCTATGGACTACGAGCCCTACGATAGTAGTGGTGAGCTTACTAGAAGTTGCTTAATTGTTCTCGTACTTCATCAAGATTTGCAATTCTTTTCGGTTTGAGTTTAGGGTTAGGGTTCTTTTAACTTTTTTGCTACTGTTCCCTTACTTTATCCCTGTGCTTTAAAATTTGATAATTTTTAGCGTTTCTGAACAGCAAAGAACTTAAAATGACACATTTCGCCGTTGCTGAATAGGGCTTGTGTTATTTTCTGTAGTCTCTAACGAGGATAACAATTATTAGCGTAGACTTTATTTGATTAATGGGTCATAGAACCTGCATATTCGCCGGACATTGATTAGCCCCGTTTTTGAAGTCATATCGAGGAACTCAAGAAGTATAGTATTTGATCGACAGGATAATTCAATCTTTTGGTTCTAAAGGATTAGAACTCTTCTCTCGAAAGAACGGATGTAAGAATATAACTATATTTGTCTTAACTATCTAGCTCCTCATCTGATTCACAGAATTATGCTAGTTTTTTTCATTTTATAAAATAGATTTTAAGCCACAACATATCTTTTTATGATATTGGGTAGCATAGAAATCATAGAGCGTAGACATTTTCTGAGAAAATCTTGGTTGTGCATTTTTTATACTAGCATTGTATTGATCAGAAAGTAGTTTCATACTTTTCAAGCCTTCAAATGATAATGGAAACCCACAAAAAAGGGGATTTAATTTATTCCCCTTTTAGCTAGGAACAGGGATCCCTTAACAAGAAAGCATTAAGGAGGAAGAAGAATGAATAAAATAAACAAAGAGAAGGGTAAGAGATGTGGAGAAGGATTGA
Organism: Leucaena leucocephala; assembly: GCA_037074615.1. Taxonomy (NCBI): domain Eukaryota; kingdom Viridiplantae; phylum Streptophyta; class Magnoliopsida; order Fabales; family Fabaceae; genus Leucaena; species Leucaena leucocephala. The sequence goes on from CM073525.1 coordinate 3,618,366, forward strand.
TTTGAGATATATAAGAGCATGACAGCTTATGTACTAGGATACACTTTTATATTGTTGTTTTATTGACTCTCTCAGATGAAATGTTTTCATACTAAAGATCCTAAACCATGGCTGTCCTTCGCTTCATTTTTTGTTATTATGAGTTTTCCTCTATATTATGGATAGTAATTTTGATGTACACTCAAATTTCAGCAAGGATGGACTCTCTTTTAAATGTTTTCTGGTTGATATTAGCTTGCATGGTATACGTGGTGAAAATTTGGTGATTTGAATTATAAATTTCGCTTTAGTGTTGGATTTAGTGGAAAGTCTTGCAGAGTTTTGTTGTCCCCATATTGCATAGTTTATAACTCTATTTGTAGTGCTATGGATTGCAATGTATTTATTCTGTTTGAGATAGCTTTTTCACCAAAGCCAAGAAAAGGATGATATATTATATATGTTGTGGCTGGTCCAATTCCACTTGTCCAGTGGTTGTATCCAATCAAATGATTGTCATGATTGCAGGAACTGATGATGATCTGCCAACAACACACCAAAATAGAATTCCCAGAGGAGGAGGACTTTCTGGGAATGGAAGATCTGCGGTAGCGTCAGTTCCATATCCTAGGATGTATGGTGAAACTGATATGGAAGCTCAAATTCACCAACTTGAGCAGGAAGCTTACAGTTCAGTTCTGCGAGCATTCAAAGCTCAAGCTGATGCCATTACTTGGGTACATTGTGTCATTTTGGTTCCTGAAATCTAATCTAATGTTTAGTGAACTTGTTTGATCAGGTTTAAATGACTGCTGCATGACATGTATTTTCTTCAGGAGAAGGAGAGTTTGATTACAGAACTTAGAAAAGAGCTGAGGTTATCAAATGAGGAACATAGGGAACTTCTAGGCCGGGTTAATGCAGATGATGTTATACGGAGGATAAGGTCTGATAAATTGACTCGTTACTTGTTGTTACAAGCTTAATAAGTGAGTTTTCATTTAATTTTCAACTTTCTTTAATAAACAATATTGGACTTTACATTAGGGAGTGGAGACAAGCAGTTGGCCATCAACCTGGCTTGCTGAGTACTGGTCAAGGTATTCATGATTCAATTTCCAGTCCTACAGTATCTGCATCCCGTAAGAAGCAGAAGATAACCCAGTCTGTACCATCACAATCTTATGGTGGGCCATCTCCACCATTCCACCCGCAAACAGTGGCTGCACCCCACCAACCATCTTCATCTGCTGCAAAACGAGGACCTGTCTCTGGATCCAAGGGGAAGAAAGCCAAATCTGTGAGTAAACGTTACAATTTAGGACATGACATTTACTTTAGAGACATATTTGTATAATGTTATTGTTTTTGGTTTGATCACCTAGCTGCTCCTTATTGACGTTTGAGTTGCTCATAAAAAATTATTAGTAAATGGAGCATTACATCAAAATAATGTTTTCTCACATCATCATCATTATGGTTTTTTTCTTGTTTATATGTTTTTCAGGGTCAACTATTACCTGGTGCCTCTTCAGTGAAGCGGTACCCTTCCTCAGGACCAGGAGGAAGGAATCAAATGACTAATAGAGTTTCATCTGGTGCTGTCATGGGTGAGCCTGCTGAGGGTGCTACATATGATAAATTGATTGGCAGGAGAGTTAGGACTAGGTGGCCTGATGATAATAACTTTTATGAAGCTGTTATTACTGACTACAATCAAGCTGAGGTGCTTACAGCCCCCATTTCATAGGAATTAGGATTTCCATCCATATTAAGATGACATATTTCTTTTGCTCCCATCTCTTCAGGGTCGACATGCTCTGGTATATGACATGGGTACTGCAAATGAAACATGGGAATGGGTTAATCTAGCAGAGGTATATCCGATGCTTTTTCCTGATTCATAAAACAAGTCTGGCATTGGTTTGAGAAACTTGACACAACACCCCCACCCCCCACCACACACACAAAAACAAAAAATGGGGGAAGAATCTGATATCTACTATCCCTGCTAATGTGAAAAGTGCTTTCCCATTTGTAAGGCACTAATATTTTGTCCCATTAATTTCCTATTCATTACAATTAACAAATCATTTGATAGGTAGAACGCGAAATTTGTATTCGTTGAAGAATTCAGATATAAAATTTTGACCTAGTCAATTATGAAGTAATAGTTAAAAGTTCTAACAATCCATGCGTGTTAAAGGGATTAAATTTTCCCCCTACTAAATCTACTGTAGAATGTTTTAATTTTATCTATTTTTTTTATTAAACTTCCAACTTGGAAGTATGTTGACAAAGATACTTATTGTAACTGCAGATATCTCCTCAAGATATTCAGTGGGTCGGGGAGGATCCAGGAATCAATCACCGTGGGGCCTATGGTGGTTCTAGTCATGGGATGAATAGGTCTGGTGGTCGTGATAGTCTTCCAGGAGCTGGAAGAGGTAGAGGAGGCACAAAGGGGCAATCCAGGAAAGATATTTTACCTTCACAAAATGGCATAGGAAAGAAGGGTCCGGATGATGTGCAATTACTTCATACAGATACACTAATTAAGGAGGTAACTTTAAACACTTTTAAGTGGAGTATTCTTTGATCGATTGAAATTCGTTTATTGCTTTCGAATGTATAATAATTTTCTGGTGGACTTGGACAGGTTGAGAGGGTTTTCAGTGCAAATCATCCTGATCCTGTAGAAATTGACAAAGCCAAGAAAGTATTGAAGGTATGAGACATAAGAATCTCCCTCATACACCCACACACATACTGGCTGACTTTGATTTTCTTGCACCGGGTTTATGTTCATTGATGATCAATAACTCATTCATCGCAGGAGCATGAGCAAGCTCTTATTGATGCAATTGCAAGAATAGCAGATATTTCTGATGGGGAAAGCGGTACTTTTCATTTTATCATATTTTACGGCATATTCTCCGAGCTCTGTCATTCCACATGTAGTCCTCTAACTAAGAAAAGTGTGGACCTTACGAGGGAGTCAAATGTGTCTATTCTTTCTATAGTCCTAAGTATTAATAAAAGTTAGATTTATAAGATTCGTGGTTAGTTCAAGTCACTTGGGTTCCTTGATGGAATGGTTAATTCAAGCATAATGTTTTGACCAAGACATGAAAATGTTTCAAGACTTGAACTGAAGTAATTCAGGTTTTGTTATCACTAATAGTTTGAGCTTTTTTTATTTTTTTTAAGAATCAAGCATTAAAGGACTTTACTTGAGATTGTTTCTAGACAGCAGAACTGTTAATTTTAGACTCAACTATTTATGCCAGCGTTCTTTTAATGTGATAAATGTTTATAATATAGATGAGGGTGGCCGCCATTTCTCACATGCTCAATCAATGGATCGGGAATGACGAAGTATTTCACAACATTTTGTAGGATGGGCAGACATATTATTATATATTATCATCGGGGCCTGCTGCACTCATGCGGGAGGATGGACTTCTCTCGTTGTACTATGCCGTACAATCTATAGTTCCCTAACACATGATAGATAGCTCTAGGCTTTGGGTCTTTTGGATTAGGTTGACATTGACCAATCTTGTAGCTTGGCAATAATTATTTCTCGTTAAGGTTAAAAATTGACATAGGACCCATCAACTGTTGCTTTGTATCATACCTTCACATCAGTGATCGTCCATCATATGTGATATGCTTGTGTATAAATTTGGTCTCCTTGTTTTGTTCACAACTATGCTTGTTCTCTCTCTTGCCTGCCGTTTTTTAATTTCATTCTCTTTGATGTTGACCCCGAGGATCTCTATAGAAACGGATATGTTTTACCATTATGAATTAGATAGTTGAGTAATACGTAGATACTGAAATTTATTATATTTATTTCCATTCAAATCAATACAAACGGATGTTATGTTTAAATACAAGTTGATGATTAATGATAATAATGATGAAAAGGGTAGTGCAAGTTTATAATATTAAGTATCTTAGCTTTGTCCATTTCATAATTTATAAATGATACAACTTATTTTAGATTTTATAAAAAATATTAAATATAAGAAGTCACGCCATTTTTAAGACAACTAATAACTACCTCCTACCATCAGTGCTTTCTCTCTCTCTTAGATTCAAGCTCTTGTAATACGAGTTGAAATGTGTGTAGGAATACTTTGCATCGATATTGTTATTGATGAGCTTATAGGATTACTCGTGATTTGAACAATATCAACTCGTATTCAAGCTATGACCGTCACTAAGCATTAGCTAGCTATGCCTCCACTGTGAAGATATTACAGGTTTAATCTGCTAACAAACAAAAAGTGAAAAATAATGAAGAAAATGAAAACTACCCTATGTAAATACTACAACAGCTAAGTAAATAACAGTGTATAAGTAAGAGAGAGAGACAACCTATGACTTCGTCAAAATAATATACAGAACGAAACCCCACATTACCTCTTAGATCGCTTCCTGGGCCTCTTATCCTTTCCACCACTTTCCCTCCCACGCTTCGCAGAAACATTACTACTTTCTGCCACTTTTTTCGGGGGCCTCCCTACACTCCTCTTCGATTGACTACTATTCTCGTTCTCATTCTTTTTGTCGCCAGAGCTGCTACTGCCGCCGACGTGCTTGGTCGCTTTTTCTTTCCCTTTGTCCCCTTTGCCACCACTTGTTATCTTCTTCTGATCTTTCCCACTACTTCCCCCACCTTTGCTACTATTACCACCGCTATTGCCACCACTACTTCTCAATGACTCCGCCGGAGCACTTCGCTTTATCCTTTTTAAGAAATCCACTGCTGCGCTCCTCTTTTTATCTGTTCCTGCAGAAGCCTCTGCTTTGCTCTTATCTGGTTTCGGCGGTTCTGGTGGCTTGCTGGCCGTGCCTGCCTTCTTGGTGGAGTTGCTGGTGAGGTTTTTGTTGCTTCTTCTCAGGCTTCTTACTCTGGTGACCGGCTTTTCCTTTTTCGCGGGAGGTTCATCATCTGTATCAGAAGAAGATGGCTTCAAGGGGGGTGGTTTTGTATCTGAAGCTGGCTTCTTCTTCTCATGACCCGCTGAGTCACCCTTTTGGCCAAAGGTAGAGGAGGAAGTAGAAGGTTTAGCTGAGAAAGCACTGCGTTTCCTGCAGACCAATATAGGAGCAGAAGCTTTGTGTTTTGACAAAAGTGAATCAGGGTTTGGTTTTGAGGACGATGATGGGTTGGGTGGGAGTGGCTCCGGTCGGATCACCGGAATGTGGTGTGCAATCTCAGCGGAGACAAGGTGGCCCAACTGATGTGCGGCGTATGATTCGGCGGAGTCTTTGGGGAAGACAGTGGCCGCGTTGGTGAAGAGGAGGAGGAGATCACGGAAGAAAGCATGAGTGCAGCGGGAATAAGTCCCGTTTCGGAGTCGCCGTTGTATGGTTTCATAATCCATTGGCTGTCGTACTATGTTCTTGTATTTTTCTACTTCCTGCATTCCAAAATATTATACTAATTTAATCCCGACAAATCTGATTCTGAAATATTGCTTAGAATTTATTCTATTTATATTCTATATTGTTCGTAAGTTTAATGGGCAATTAAAAAATGCTCCGTAGTTGTTTAGTGTTTCCACAATATTTGAAATTTTCTTCATTAAATTTATAAAAAAAAATGGGTCATATTAGACGTTTTATTCTCATGCTAGTTAAGATGTTTCCCAAAATAACTTAAATAAGATGTTATTATAAATTATAAAATTATATTATAAGTTCTGCCACTCATTTCACAATTGCTACACTTGGGCCAAATCACTAATAAATCTGTGATAAAAAAAAAATTAGATACAATTTTTCAAATAAAAATTTAAATTCACGAAAGATCTCAACAAATATCAAAGTTATAAATGATTTTTCACTAAAAAAAAAAGATAAATGATTTTTTAACCTTTTAATTAGATTTTTAGTGCCAATATTTTTCGTCATGAGTCATGGTCCAATTAAATAGCATTGGATTGAATTATAAATGTATTTTCAAGAGTTTCTGAAATATCTATGCTTTTTTATTCCCAGTTCTGAAAACATTCGTGCAATACCCATTTTACCCACGCAAATATGATTTGGATCAGGTACCTGGCTCTCGAGACGCCGCTCGAACAATGAGCTGTGATCGTTACCTTTGATTAAATCCAACATCCCGATCAACGGCTGAACTTTCACGGCCACCTCGTCGTTCTCCAGCTGCTCCTCCTCCTCCTGCTTCCTCCGCCTCGGCTTTCTTTTCTTCGTCAAACTCGCCGAGCTCTGCACCTCACTGCTCTCCCTCGTCCCTCCCTCCCCACCATCATCCCTCGAGTGCGTCACCGAGTCTCGCAACTCAGACGAGTCCTCCACCTTCCTCTCCTCGCTCGGGGGAAGTGAATCACCCGTTGGCACTTTCGCCGCTGCATCGTAGCTTCCGTTATTAGATTCTTCTCCGAGCGGATTGCGCTTCCTCTCGACCGCATCCGGTTCATTCGGGCCGGTATGGACCGGGTTCGGTTCTAGTTTAACTTCTGCCTCCCCGGTTTTCCCAACGGAAACCGTCGAGTTAGACTCGTTCACGGACTGGTTGTCCCGGTCAGATTCGTCACTTGCTGGTTGCTTAATATTATGATCCTCGTCGAGCCGCGTTGCCGGTTCGGCATTCGCCGGCTCAGGAACCTTTTCAGGTCCGCCTTTTTTGTCGTTTTGCGGTTTCAGGTCGCCGGAGCCGGCCAGATCCGGTTTTTCTCCCTCTTGTCCGACGTTTTCCTTCAAACTCTTCCCTCTCTCCTCCTCCAACTTCTTCACCTTCAGCTGCAACGACCTTTTCCGGGGAGAATTAGCGGAAAGAAATTTGGAAACGAATTAGATCTAAAACCTAAAAAATGGAGCAAACCATTGAAAAATGGCAAAGAGGAGAGAGATTTACAGAATTGAAACGTCGGAACGCTGGACGGCTGCCTGGAGTTCAGCGACGCGTAGCTTCCTTAATTCGTCAAGCCAGGGAACATGATCGACGTCGTCCCCGGCGGCGACGTTGTCGGGGACGGCGTCGTCGCGGTGGGCGGCGAATCGGCGTCTGAGATCGAGGAATTTCTGACGGCAGTGATGGGGGGTAACGAGGAGGTTGGGGAGGGTGGTTCGGGTCTGAACCTCCAGGGCGACGGCGTCCCAATCCTTAAAGCCATGACGCTGGACGGCGTGGGCAAGCAAGAGCTCCTCCAAGGTCCCCCACTTGTGGTGGTGTGGATTAGTGTCAGGGCTTCTGGGGTGGTTTTCCATGTGAGAGGGGTCTCGGCCACTTCAAATCTTATATTTCATAGTCATCATATGTTGAGGCGACTCTGTTTTCTTGTTTGTTGTTTTATTGTTTTAAAGAAATGATTAGAAGTTTATAAACGACTAGGGTTTAGGTCGTGATCGTGATTATGGGACTGGGGAGGCCGAATTGGTATTGGGGGAGTGAAAAGGTTTTTTAAGGAGAAAAAGATTGGGAATGATTGGAAGAGAAAGATTGGGGAGGGAAGCATGTAAGGCAGGCAGGGTAGTCGAATTGGTTGGTGTGGGGAAGTAACGTACTTAGGAAGAAGGCTCAGGCAGCACACACATTTGTCACGTAACCGTGTGAGTCACTGTAAAATTATACCCACACAGTCATACCATATATTGGAATGTTCAACAAATCTGGCAACTCAGGCGCGTCCTACATTATTTGGTATTATTGAAAATTAAATTGGATTCGACATTAGATTGAGTCTAAAACTAATGTTAATTCTCAATTGTTAACTAATACTTTATATTCCATTATGTTTGAACTAATTCTAATTCTATTAAAAATAATACTAAGATTAAATACTAAATATGCGTACCTTTTCTTTAGTAGGAATTTAGATTTTTATTTATTGTATTATAATAGATAAGTTCTTTTTGTTAATCTCAATCACAAGCCGAGTTAACCAACAAGAAATAAGATTTGTCGTCAAATTGGGTCAAATGAACATGGAGTTAAGGCTGGATGAGTGTTGGGATAATAAATCTGCAAGTCTCTACTGTTTTACCTAAATTTTAATTTATAAAAGATATTAAATAATATAATATATTTATTATTAGAATTTGTGAGATTCATAGAAAATGGAATCCACGTTAGTTATTTAGTAAATATATTATAAAATTGTTATTTAATTGTATCGTGTCATTTATCACAAGATTTATAAGTAATATTATATGGTTTTTCAAATTTATTATCGGTGTATATTTTTACAAAATAATTATGATATTTATCTCATATTTAGTTTATATTATAACATAATTTTAATAATGATATTTGTAATAATTTTTTTTGGTATAAAAATTTTTAAAAATGCCTTAAATTTATCTATAATATAAAGATATGATAAAATTTTATTTTTTTATAGATAATATCAATAGGCGAAATATTGGTATAAATAAATGGTAAAAATATAAGAGAATTTAGGCCACAAATCAACCCAAGATGTTTTTGTTTCATTGCATTTTAATTTGAAGGATAAAGGACCTAGCCCATTAAATGTTTACATACTTAACAGCCCATTCCCATCATAGCCCAATACCCCTATCAAAATTGGTTCATAAGAATATTGAAGGTCATTTATAGGTTTAAGTGGTGAAAGGATAAGATATATAATTATTTGAAATATGTTCGATCTTTAGAGAGTATCATTTTATTGTGATTTCTTAGGGAGGCATCCTAACTCTTGGTTGCTTAGGTTTATATCTGAGAAAAATAGACAGTTTACCCTACATAACATTGGTATCGCTTAGGAGGAAAGGAGACTTTGCCATGCTCTTAAATCGTGGGTAAACCCAACCCATTTTCAAAAATTTTTATACAAAAAAAAATGACAAATGAGTGAGATATATATTTATTTAGAGTGTGCTTGATTCCTATAGAGTACCACTTTGTTATGGTTACAGTCGTAGCGCTTGGAGAGGCATCATAACTCTTGAATGCTTAAGTTATATGTGAGGGTAATTGACCGTTCTCTTTGTCCAATATTAGTATCGCCTAGAAAAAAAAGGAGATTTTGTCTTACCTTTAAATCTTAGGTGAGCACAACCTTTTCAAAAAAAAATTGTACCAAAGAAATAGAGTAGATTTTATACTTCAATATTGAGAAACTCATTTGGTGTCCATTCTTTCTCTGTTTGGGTTATTTACTTGATCAGTTTTTTATTCCTTTGTTTATTTAAAGATTTGTTGAATTTTTATATCAGCATTTGGTTTTTTTTATACACCATTTGTTATATTTCTTTTTATCAATGAATTGCATTGAGTTGTTTTATACAACATTTTACCTTGTGTTTGTTTTCGGATGAGAACTTATTTATATAGAAAGGCTTGGAAAGCATTCTAATGTAAAGCCAATTGTAAAAAGGGTCAAAATAATTATACTGATCAAATTAAAATTTGGAATAAATTGGAAATTAAAGATGTATATAAATTTATTAGAATATTTACAATTAATTTCAAGTTGTAATATTATAAGAGGTTAATATAATATTTAGTCCCTCAAATTTATATAAATTTTAATTTTAGTCCATCAAATTTTAAACTATAAATTTGGATATTCGGAAAGGTAATATTTTCTAATTTTTTATTAAATTATAGGAATAAATATTTTAAATAGAATAAAACTTAAGGTATCAAAATTAAAATGAGTATAAATTTAAACAATTATATTTTTTTTTTATAACTTATTTAGTTATTTTTGCATGTTTTGCAGGTTACTTTGCAAGTTTTGCAAGAATGGAGATAAGTAGTACTAGCTAGGCCGACTTGCTTGTGATGTGAGAGAAGGGAAGATACTTCCTGTGTTGTACATGATTTTCGGCAGCGACATTTATGTACGTTTGATATGGAAGCTCGTTGTGACCATTCTGAGTTATGTTGCAAGTACAGTATTAGCCTTTCTGAAGCCAGTTGGTTCTGATTTAGACCTTTTTTTCTTAACCGAAATTTCTGGTTTTGACTTAGCATGGCGTGTTTAGTAAATAAAGAAGTCAAATGCTCAAGTCAATTTTCAATCTTCTGATATCATATAGCAGTCCTCAAGATATTTTTAAATAAATAAATAAATACCTAATTCATCATCTTACAAATATTTTGGCCATGATCTTAAATATGAGTAAATCTGAGCTTATGGGCAGCACATTTGAATCTCTCCTCTTAATAGCTTCATGCATTTATTTTATTTTGACTCTTGATTTCGTTTTCATTTCACCTATGCGGGATTATGATTTGCACACTATTATTACTATTGATGAGTGGAGAATTACTCTTCTAAGTAAAGAATCAGCTCCCCTGGTTGCTTCTATTTGTCAACGTTCTTCATCCAGAATCGTGCAGAAGTGTGGAAAGCTCATCTCCATCTCCGTTAATCTCTCTTCCGGAGATTGATCGGAGGCTAATTGCCCAAATTATGATAGTTATCGATGGCGTTCCGTTCTCTGCGCATTCATCTCCTATATCTCAGGTACCCTTTTGCCCAAATATGTTGGTACTGATGAAGCAACAACGTGTGTGGGCCTTGTCATTCGGAACCAGAGTAATGAGATTTAAGACTTAAGGATTAAGTCCTTTGCAGTAGGAAGTTGTCCATATCTGAATTTCAGTGATTTTTTCCCTTTGTCTATTTTTTTTTGTGCCACAGCCAATGTCTGGTTTATTATTTTATCTCTATGTTGCAGGACATCATTTGCCCATATGGATTCACCTAAGATTGTAGATATAGGCCTTTCTCAAATGCTGTCACTACTTGTTCATGACAATATGGAGACTGAGTTTGAGGCATTTTTCTTTATCTTAACTTTTTCAATGATTTATTTTGGCTATGTGTATCTAGTCTGGTGATGATACTTCAAAAATCATGTTTGAACTGAAACTTTGTTTGATTTGAATAAAATGTAGGTGCATCTAATTGGGGGGTTTTGAAGATGTTTCACCAAAAGTCTGACCAGAGTCTTCTACTCCATTAATAATTTTCATTGAATGTGGTTTCTTCTCAGTCAGAATAATTGTCAAGTGTCTTGGACTTCTGTGCAGCATGCTAATGGTAGGATAGAATCAGAAAGCCATTCAGATTTGGATGGTTATTCCTTTCCTTTGTGTACAAAAATTGTTCAAGCTCTATGCACATGGGAAGAGACCTTTCATCTTCAAACTATCTGTGTTATTGGGCATAACACCCGAAGGGATTCGTATGGAAATGCATTCCCCATTTTCAATGGATTTGTGGTCAGCACCTGCATTATTTACTCCTGAATCTTGGTACTCTTTGCTTTTTGTTGGTTTATAACGTGGTGCTGGTTGCTCTGCCAGCTCAGCCTACATATTTGTTGATCACTAATGGAAACACTGACTGCTTTTATTCCACTTCGAAGTTTGAAACTTTTACATATTAGTGATATTCAAACTTTTGCGCATAAGCATCATCTTGTTTAATTACAATCAGATATGTTTTGATTTATTACTACCTGCAAGTCTAACATGCTTCTACATATTGCAAGGGTAAACTATAACAGACAATAGTATCTAAATTTAACTTGCATCTTCATATTGCGAGGGTAAACTACTTATGGTTGCATGACAAGTTTTGGTTATTCTCGGTCTGTGAAAACATGTTCCAGTTCCTTCGTTTAAATTTTAGCATGTACTCATACTCTGATGGGATTTTGACTTTTTAATCTTATTCCCCATTTCAGGTGGAAACTATGACTGGAAGAATCATCCCGGCAAGTTTGGATCGAACTTCTAGGTGTCCTGATGAAATCGTCAGGTGAATACGAGTAACTGCTTCCTTTGAAGATCCCAGTAGGAATGGGAAGTTACTGGAGACATATGACACTAAAACAGATCGGTTCATAATTAGCTCCGTGTTGCTGGTAAATTGTGGAAGATTATAACTTCATCTTGAACATCTGCATGTATAAATTGTTTATAGTCCGAAGATGAATGAGAACGAGTATCTCTTTGATTAACTAATACTGAAGTTTCTTCCCCTGGCACCTTCTAATTTAGGAGTTTTCGCCAATATCATATTGCTTCCACACTAATTCATCGTTCTGATTCAGAAATTCTTTCAATGTGTTCTACCTCACCTGATGCCGAAGGCCCAGATTTTGTTGACAGCTTGAGAAGGTAAAAACACTTTGTCTCATCAATGTTCCAGACTTTATTATCTTATTTTATGAAAATAACATCAAATAATGTAATGATGCTCTACTGGACATGAATTAATACCCTCTCTGAGCAGGAAATTCACCATGAACTTTTTTTTTAAAAAAAAACTCCCAAGTTTCAAGGCCATATGCATAATTGCCAACTAAGTGATTAGGAAATTTAAGTGATAATATTTTGCATTGTCAGGAAGTGGAATTATTTGATTGAGCATCCATACTGGACAGAAACCTTCCCTAAGAAGCAGCCTCGCATTTTTGAGAGGACAGCTGATGGAGGATGGAAAAGATGTTGATGGGACTCTTTAAGGTTGCAATGTCATGTTTCAGGGTTGGACATGGGTTGATTGGATTCTGTCTGCTAATTGAAATGTTCTAGTGTCACAGTACAAATATTTCATTTGTGGCCAACTGCTTCTGACTCTATTTTTATTTGAAATGATAACAGTAATAATTACGTTTCTCCTAAAAATTACTATATGAATGTGTTTCCTCAGAATTTTACTTTCATTACATGTTGCTTACCTCCAGCAGAGGGATCAGCCGAGTTGCTTTACGTACATGTTGAAATTGTCGACTCACTGTTAATTGTGTTAAGAATATTGAAAAGGGGATTTCAGATCTCAATGTTTCAGCTTGTTCCATTGCAAAGCATGTCTTGTACTTGTTCAGCAATTTCTTTGGAAATCTTGTATATGAGATGTCAAAAGAGACAGCATGGGAAACACCTAACTTCTTGGATTAAGAATCACAAACAAACCAACAAACTAACTTTTTTAAGTGGGGCTGAGAACAAATTCATCTCGAAATGGGAAGTCGGAGTCTCCCTCTCTAACACGCAGAGACGAGAATTTTAAGTGGGGCCGAGAACAAATTCATCATGAAAGGGAAAATGGGAATCAACTCATCTTGATGAGGAAAGCACACCCCCACGCATGCATGTATGTTGCCATGAGAAAAGCGAGTAGAATAAGCTGGAAAAAGATAAGAATATCATTTACTGAGGTGATTTATCTGGTTCTTGTATCATTGCGTGACCGTTTGAATAAGTAATAAATAATAGGATTTAGATAAAATAATTAATAGTTAAAGTAATTGATGGCTCAATAACAATATATAAATGGATCTTTTGTTTGGTAAAACTAGGTAGTATCACTTAGTTGATACTTCTTACAAACGTAAATATCATATAAATGAGGTTTGTCTCTTCCTACAGATTTACTTTGTAAGTATGTGGATATTTTTTGTTATAAAAAAGTTTAAATAGATTTGATACTAGTTTTTTATTAAAATTAAGGCATAGTCCTAAGGCTCATAAAACACTTATAAGAGATATATGATATTACCTATTCAAAGAGTCCTTCTATAGTGAGAATTAAACTCTTATTTTTATAAAAATTTAACCTATTATTTACTATATATTCTAACTTTTATTAGTGTAACCGCATAAGTATGTGGATGTGTTAACAAAGAAAATCGTTTCTACCACTACGGCGTAATGGGCAAACCCAATTATTTTTGGGCTCAAATAATTTACTTTTGAAGCCCAAATTAATGATTGAGCCAAAGCTGATGGACATGTAATTGTCAACCAATCAAACCAGGCATGAACATGACATAACTAGGGCTTCTATAACGTGTGGACAATCTGACAAATCAAGGCTCAAAACCACAATGAACCAATATTTATATTTAATATTTAATAGTACTTTTGTATAAAAAAACAAAATATTTAATATTACTTTTAATAAAAAAATTAATAAAAAAATACCTATACATAAAAAAAACATAGAAATTCTCTGCTTAATCGAAATCATGAAAGGGCAACTTCTAGGGAATTTCTTGGGCGAATCCTGATGGACCATGCTTAGTCCTTTTTATTTATAAAAGACTTTCCTGATCCATAAGCAAATAATTAATCTTTTTTTCAATATATTTTTTGTTGGCCTGAGTTTACAACACCGTCCAATGTGGATTTGAGTATAGGATCGTAGTAGTGCAGAGAGAATCGGTGTGAATGGAAAATGAATTAATTCTGTGCCCATTTACATATCATGAAATAGCTACTTGGAATTCGTCTTTTTCTGGAACACAAGGCACCACCCTATCTTCTTATTCATAAAATGCTACTCAAAGTGGCACACCTGTATATAATTTCTGATAAATACCACAAAAAAGCATATTCAAAGGGTGTGTTCTAGACTCTAGTGTCAGAAAAAGGTATATTCCCACCGATTATTATAACTGAAAAGTAAAGAGAAAATAATTTAAAAAAAAAAACAGAATATTTTGAAGCACTACATATAGGAGGACTCAAGTAAGATATCAGAAACAAGCAAACAAGCAAAACTTGAAAAACCCTCTTTGAGAGCAGTTAGTATCAGAAGCAAGAAGCCATGGCCTCCATGCAATGCTACAGAAGTTGCAGTGAGACCTGCGAGAGCCACCGTGACAACTCATCATTCGGCCACAAGGTCACTGACATGGTAGGCAAAGTCTTCCATGGAAACAACCACCAAGCTTACCCCAACCACCCCCACAACCACAACCAGTCTCTCTACCCTGGCCAGACTCTGCCAGCTCACCAGCACCACCACAGCAACCAGTCTCTCTACCACGGCCAGACTCCGCAAAACCACCACTACCCCACCGGCCCCCAGATGGGCCAGTATGGCAATGGTGGCCTGACTTTGACCCACGGCGCCACCGGCGGCCATGGAATGCACGGCCACAACGACGCATGTTCTGCTGAATGTGGAAACACTCATGGGAGGAGGTCCATGAGACTCAAGAACAGGTCTCACTCTCACTCTCACTGCAACCACAACAAGCACCGTGACGGCAACAGGAGCTGCAGTGACGACAGCGGCAGCGACTCTGACTGAATCACCAACTACCAGAATGAAGGGAGGCGGCCGGCGGACAGAGGACGATGATATAGTTATCTGAAGGCGCCCTGCAATAATAAAAGTAACCTATGCTACAATTACGTATACGTACTAAATAAAACCAAGTCATTATTCTAAATAATTAAGCAACGTCAGTATATTCGTTGGCTTTTGGTTGTGCGTCATGTGTACTGTGTTATGACAAATTTAATAAAACAAGACTTGGTTTGGTGACAACAACAAAGGCATTATTGAGCAGTTTAGTTAAAGAATGAAGAGCCACAACTTCCATAATTCCATATCCTGTGTTATAGGAAACAGCTCCCTAAGTTTTCCATAGACATCTTTAAACTCTCATATCCATATATCAATATCAGCGTTAACGGCAACTATCCCATACATTAACACGAAAGTTAAGAAATCTGATCATCACCTTATTCATAAACAACAAGTTATTCCAATCTCGTTTCATATAATTTAGAGTAAACTGCAATCGTCTCCTTTTTGTTTTGCTAAATTTATGGAGAGGGTTACAAAACTTTTATATTCTATATTATCCTCCCATTTTTAATAATACAGAAGTTAATTGATTTTTTTATATTAAAAATATCAAATAAATTACTTAATTATAATTAAATCTAATATTTTAATATAAATTTAATTATATATTATTTAATCTATCTATATTAATCAATTAACTCTTATATTAATTATAATTAACTGGTTTATCTAATTTATTTAATTTTAAAAAAAAATCAATTATCTATAGTATATATTAATGATATAGAGATATTTATTTATTTTTCTATTACACTCCCATCAATATCATTAAATTACAATCTGACCCCCAATTGGGTCTTAATTGTGAAAATAGAAAATGAAGTGAAGAGTTGGATACATTAAAACTCAGAAATAACAAAATACCGATAGCTGTTATTCTTTGCTTTTCAAATCCCATACTGATCGCGGGATTCAAATATCCCCGCCATCATGCCCCCGATCGTCTATTACCGCTTACACAGCCACCACAATGGTCGCGCCTTCTCGTTCTTTGACGAGTAGTTCATAACCATCGTCACCTAGACCCAAACCTGCCCTCCCTCAACCCCATCTTCATCCACACCAACTCCACAAAGCCCTCCATTTCACATTGCAATCCCTCTACACAGCTCAAGCGCTCCCCGTTCGGTCCCCAAACCCTCGTCCTAATTCTCAATCGTCGACACCCCATATCCCCAAAGGTATCGGCTCCTTTTCGACGGATCAGATGGTCACCGGGT
The DNA here is from genome assembly GCA_037074615.1 of Leucaena leucocephala. NCBI lineage: Eukaryota > Viridiplantae > Streptophyta > Magnoliopsida > Fabales > Fabaceae > Leucaena > Leucaena leucocephala. The sequence goes on from CM073525.1 coordinate 3,634,693, forward strand.
CGACCCTTGATGTTCGGGCTAGGGGTAGTCTACACAATTTACAGTACTCCAATCTGGGTTCTTCCGTGAAAGGTGTACCGATTTCTTCGCATACGAAGGTTTGTCAGTACATTCTGCTGCTTCTCACTGGTTACAATTTTGTATCATATAATTGACAGTAGAAGAATAATAGGCTGTTCCTTAGATCAGTATGATAAGCTTTATTCAATCCGAATTATTACGCTGCATTACAAACCTTTCTGTTTCCTCTTTGTTTTTGGTTGCTCCTCGAACTACAATATCTGATAGCAATGGCTATGAAGATAGAAGGTTAGTTTGCACATGACATTTCATATATACAGATTCCCATTCTGTCATTTTTTCCCCTGAGCTAAGGTAGTCGAATTGATAGCTCCATGATGTGTTTCTTAGGGACAGAAGCAGATATGAAAATTTTATCATCATCAGAGGTAGAAAAGTGAGCGCACAATCCTCGAGATCGTTTTTTACATGTTATGCAATTTATATGTCCTACACGAGAAGGATTGCAGCACGATCTCGATAAATTCATTTACATTTGATTTCTGGTGATAAGAAATTCGTTTTTTTTTTTGTGAAATATAATAAAAGATACCTTGAGTTAGTGTTTTATCCTTCTGTCACGTTTTTTTTTATTGTTTTTATTTCTGTGCTCAAATGTTGATTAAATTCTATATTTCAAATTTTTAGTTCTGAATAACAGAGGATGCTTCTTTGTATGCACTTTGCAGATCATGGTTGAGGAATATTACACGTGAAGATTGGCAGTTTGGAATTATTTTTTTGAAGAATCTTATTTAAGCTTTTTGCTTCAGCTTCTGAGTTCATGCACGTAATTCTAACATACTAAGTCTTCCACAATGTTCAGATTTATCATTTTTAAAATTTGAGGAAAAGATATAATTGCCCATCTACATTATACAGTCTTTTGACATTTTGTGGAAACATCCGTTGAGCAACCTATGTAGTGAAGACTTGTTGGGAGAAGGACGAGGGGACTTTCTCGGGAGAAGTAGATGGAAGTCTAGTCTTTCCAAAATTTGGTTGGATATAGTTAGCTCTTAGTTTCTTCCTTGTGATTTGCCATGGCTAGTTATAGCGCTTGTCATGACCAATGGCATTCTTTTGGAGATTAGTTGATGATTATTTTTATCTTTAATATATATTTCATTCATATTTAATATACGTTGCCGGTGCGACAGAAGACGTCACAAAGGAACTTCCCAAACCCTTGCCTGCATCAGTTATGTCTAGTTATATGTCAAACAAGAAAGTTGAAGAAGAGCAAGAGGTAAAGTTTTCTTATCAACTGTTTAATTTAGATAATCAAAATTCTGTCAAAGGAAAAGCTTTATTTACATGAAAAACGGGGTAAAACGTTTCATCAACACAACTAGCTATGTTGAACAAGTTTGATAGGACAATGCGGTTCTTGTGGAGTTTTTAGTGATACTTACATCTAAAATAGAATTATTTTACTGATCAATTCTTAACTGAGGATTGATATATGTTCTGTTTTGCTTTCATGATGAGAAATCTGTTGAAAACTTAACACCACGAGATATGTTGCAGAGGCATATCAAGCGTTCTAAAACATGACAGAAGTACTTAATAGACTAAAACAATATATGAAGTATCACTTTCGGTGATTTTATGTTTTTTCAATCTTTAATTGCATATCTTCTCAAGGGCCATAATTCAAAGAAGCCACAAAGCGCTCAAGGAAGTAAAACTAAAATCTTCTTTCTTATACATTTGATTAAATACAGAATAGGATTGCTTCTCATTTAAGATTGATTTAGAATATTTCATTCGGCCTGCATTTAATTCACACTGTTCCTCCATAGTCGTGTGGCCTTTAGAATGATAGATTTTGGCATGCATGCTGTCTTCGTTGCTCTCGTACATTAAGGGAAGAACGATTACAGCGAATCTCAAGATACAGAAGTAGGCTCAGCCTTCTGCTTCCTCCCCGTGCTGAACAGTTCAGAAATGACACAGCTTCTGGGAACTGAGCTTGCTGACTTCACAAACTTCAGGGGGATCATATTACTCATTCAGTTTCTGTTAATTCCGCATTTTGTCTGTGGGTTCTTCAAGAGTGAAGAGCATAAGTTGGTGGGGAAGCTGATGAATCTGATGCAAGGAGGAGACATATTTATTTTGTCAAGTAAAAGTTTTTCTTCCATACATCACTCCAACAGAGACGTATGCCCCTAGCTTCATGTACAGAGGAGTCTGTTTTGAGACTGAATGGAGTATTCAGACATTCTTTTGATTTCGTCTATAAGTTCTCCACCAATACAAATCATTTATACTAGCAATGACTTGAATGAATAGCAGTTACTTACTCATGGTTTTTCTCTTCCTAGAGGAATAATTACTATATTATCTTGTACAAAGGCCAGATGAGTTCACTAGGTGTTGTGGATACAATGTCTGTTTCTGCTAGGTGATTGTAAATAAAACTTTTTGGATCATGATAGCTCAGCCAAATGGTAAGATTGCTGACATGTAATCTGAAAATCAGGGATTCAAATCTTGAAAACATATCTATTCCTATTTAGACGTTATCTGTTAGAAGCCTCGTATATTAAGCCATCCTTTTGTAGTTTGTATATGTGGATTTACTGGTGGCGCTTGGCTTATAATCAAAATAAATCATGTAATCCCTGTTTATTTGTCACTTTTTCTTTAGAAAAAAATGTTTCATTTCTATCTATAGATATTTTTTTATGTTCTCTTCAGCAGGGACTTCTAGCTTTCGCCATGTTGGTGAGACTCGTAGGAGTGGAAGGTTTTGACGCTAGCTAGCTAAATGCACTATTTTCCATTTGCAGCAAAGTAAATATGATAGTTAAAATATATCAAGTGATAAAATAAAAAAGAAAACTGCAATGATGATAGTTAAAATCTGTGACTTGACAGGATAAAATTCAGAGTATTATTAATAATTTCATTTATATCAGGTGAGAGCCTTTCAAATGAATTCTTCTTCAATCAAAACAAATGTGAATCACGTTATGGGACCACGTACAGTTTCCAGGTACACAAGTTCAAATAAAGTTGACAAGAGATGCATGGCATCAATTTTCCCAACAATATTAATGTTGTTTGGACTTTAATTTTATTATGTGGACCATAAATTCTTTGACGTGGATTTCTTTTTTCCTAGTTTCCCTAATTCTACGTAATTGACCAAATATTTGTGTGGTACAAAGAAATTGACTTATTATGTTACTTAAACCAGAAATAATGGGATTAATCTTTACCAATCAAAGATGGTGGCTAAAATAGTTCCAAATTTATATCTATTTTTTTTTTCAAATTTCTTGTAAACTTCAAAGAAGATCAAAGACTATCGCTCAAGTTAATCTCATTCAACTAAAACTTACCCTTTAGGTAGCAATTAGGCCAATAATTCTCACGGGTAAAATTTTCATCAGAGAATCCAATAAAAAAAGTATCTTTGAAAAATTGACTTGACATATTAGAAAATAACAAAGTTATCATAAAATTGATTAATCTATTGTTAGTAAAAAAATTCTAGAAGGAATAGGTCGATGAATAGAAGTACAAAAAAACGGTTGCCCCAAAAAATGAAGAGTATTCTGAATTGGGCTTTCTGCAGCCATAATGATTTGTCGTGAGATTTGGGTTGTGAAATTGACGTGTCTAATGGGAATTCAAAGTCTCATAAATAGCAAAAAAAAAATGACATATATAATAAAAAATAAATTTTTATCCTATAAGAATACGAGTTCAATTTTTTCTATTATTAGGAAAGTTTTTTTTGTAGACGATCTCATAAATATCTTATAAACGCTCTTTTAACCTTGTAGCTATGTCATATTTTTAGTGGGGGATTGATAACCAATCTACTTAAATTTTTTATATAAAAAAACTCTGAAAAATTAATCTATAAGTTATCGTCTGGTTTCTATCAAAAAAAATTTTAAGAAAGATTTTGAACAGGAAGAACAGAGGTTATCCTCATACGCCATCTGACTTTTAATTTCACAATTGACTCAGCAAATTTGTTTGGATTGCACAATTTTGAATTTTTTTTATGATAGACCTAAAAGTAAATGGACCCATTCTATCTTGAGAAAATTCTATTTTTTGTGACGATAGATATACCTTGTTTATGTTGTATTTTGTTTGAGATTGTGGTAAACTTCTAACTATTTTAATTTTTTAAAATGAAATTTTACAATGGGCAGGGAATAAAAAGATTGAAATAGTTGTAGGAATTCTTAATTGATAGCAATTCTTTTAACATAATTTTTTTTAACATTTATAAGGTTGGAATCACAAACATAACACTGGTAAACAATAATCACAAACATTACTTAATAGGAATCGAGTTCCTTTTACTTATCTAAGTATTGTTGGTTTTTTATTGATATTATTGTGTTTGACCAATCTTTAAAAAGATTTTCATTTTACAATAAAATTACATAAAATGACATGCCCTTGAGATTTATTAGAGAAAAAAAGCATTAGAGGGATCATTGTGCTATCATGTAAAATCATTTTTTGGGGAAAATATTTCCAACTACTTTATTTATTCTAAACAAATAATTATTGAAAATGAAAAAATTCCAAGAAAATTGGCCAAACAGATTAGACTATCCCAAAATAAAAAATATTTTTTTGACCATAATACCAAAAAGTTGAAAAAGAAGAAGCAAAAGATGGGTTTCATAAAAGGAGGGAGGGACATATAACCCCACCAAAGTTTGCAATATATATGTGAAACAAATAAATAAAATACTATAAATTTGATGGTTTTCTTAATGATGATAGATATAATAATTACACTAATCATAAAAACCACAAGAAAACAAAACAATGACACCATCACACACACCATCCAATTCCAACCACTACCATTAATTTTGAAAAGTTTTCTATGATCATGTTGTTTGTCTTCTCCTTCCCAAATTCCACTCTGAATCATTCTTCCTTTTGATTTTCCCCCTCAAAACATTCAATTAAATAGATAAACATCAGATTTGAAAGGTGTCTCTTAGTCAAAAAGCATGCCCATTATATCTCAACCCTCATGTATGTTCACTCTTTCTTTCTCTTTAATTTTGTGATAATTGCTTATAATATATTCTATTTAAACAACCAACAAATTATGTGACATAGTTAGGTATGATTAACTCTAGAATATATCTTAACTAACAAAATTTTAGTTTATAATTCACAAAGTCATAAGTTCAAATTGCCGATATGAAGATTTTATTGGTATTTGATCTATAAATATATTTGTAAATGTTATTTAAGTATAAGCACATGCACTTACTCTGATGAGCCCTCACCTCTCAGGGATCCAATCTAAACTTTATTTCATAAAAAAATAAAAACTTTAGGACAAAATGTGGATACTTAATCTTATATGCTTAATACTCTATCTAATCCTAATTATAAGAGCTGAATAAAAAGTTTACTTTAGTCATAAATATAATATTTTAATCTACTTTATCTTCTAAAATTATGATTCTTCCCTTAAAGTATTCCTATATAATTACGTATATTATGAGAGTTTATATTAAAGATGATTCAAATCATAAGATTAAAAGGGGATATTTTAAGAAAATTAACACAATCATTACAAATAACTACTTAACTAATTTCTTTAATGTACTAAAATTAGTTAAATAGATCTTATATTAAGGATTAGAGGTAATATATTTTTATCTAATCAAATCAAAATAATGAATTTTAAGTGATAATAATGTTAAGAACAAGAGATTGTTATAGAATAAATTGTATATAAAAAAAATTCAATGTTTTATTTTGATTAGATACAGACACCTTAAGTATATATATAATCTTTTTCTTAACATTCTAATAACATATTTTCAATACTTAATTATGTCAATATAATTATCAAACATAAATCGAAACAACTAATTTGACAAAAAAAAATTCAGTAAATCGATCCTTAATCTAATTCGGTTGACTAAAAAGCAGAAAAAAGTAGCCTAAGAAATAGTGAAAAACCTATCTAACTGGTCAAAATTCATGTGAATCGGGTTTTTTTAATGTAATATATTGAAAGATCATCTTTTTGTAATTATATGATCATTTTGGACCTACAAATATTCGTTCTGACCCATCTCTTCACTCTTCCAGATCTAAACAATGATCTACAGAAAAAGAGAATGGGAAAAATTAAGCATGGAAGATAAAATTTCAAAAAGATATAATAACTCGTGTTATAATGTTAATTAGAGTGATTATGTAAGTGAAAAAGTGACAATAATTGAAACAGAATTAAGTTAAAATATTAAGATGTAAATTTTGTGATAAAATTTAAAAAACACCACAAAAAATTTGGATTGAAATAAACATTAATAAAAAAAAGAAAGAAACTAAAGCTAAATTGATTACTGGGTGAGCTATTTTAATAAAAGTTTTAATCAATAATTATGAAAGTGCATATCATTGCTAATTGCGTGTTGAAGATGGCAGCTGAACCACGACATGGTGTTTGGTGATTAACACACCATTGATCACATCATATTTTTTGGTTCCATAGATATGTTTTCCTGTTTTTTAATCATTTTATTTATTTAAAATTTAAAATTGTTGGCTTCCAATGAATTCCAACTAAGTCCAAACCTTATCAAATCAATCATAATTGGATAGCCCCACAATAATTTTTTAAATCAAGCAAGTGATCACAACTTAATCAATTGGATTAAGAAAAAATCTCACTAGATATTAGGCCTTATAAACTGGATTTGAAAAATGAACCATATCATTCATGACTTATGTAAATATTTTAAAGTAATAATACTACATATGCGCATAAATACCATTGTTTATTATGAATTTATGATAATAATAGGAAAATTTGCATTTAAGTCCTATATAAAGAATTTAATTATAAAAAATTTGAAAAAATTATCAAATTATTGTGAAATTCCATAAGATCTGGGATTAATTTTTTAAATTATGAATTGACGGGAATACCTCTATAAAAAATAATTTAAGCAATAAGAATGGTAATTCCATAGGAAAAAATAATAACTCAAATAAAAAGAAAAAAAATAACAACTTAAACAAATGTAAATGACAACTCCAAGAGGAATGAACAACAAATGGAAGACAACAAAATAATAACTAAGTCATTTGTTTCTATGGATAATTTTATTATTTCATAATTCAAAAAAATTAATCACATATTGAGTAGAACTTAAATTCATAATAATTTGATGATTTTCTAAGACTTTTATGTAATTAAATTTTTTACATGGGACTTAAATGTAAGTTTTCTTAAATAATATATGAATAAGAAACATTATCCTTTTAAAGCTTATGATGAAATCATAATAAGAGGCAATACCTACCATGAATGTGGCTAATACAAACATATATGTATTTATGATTCACCACATTTGTCTTATTTGTTGGCTTTTTATGTTGCCCTCATCTACCACCAACCTTATCATCATTTTATGATCCACATACATATCTCTCTCTATATATATATATAATAAAACCATACATGTGTGTGTGTGTGTCATATGTTGACTTTGGGAAATAGTGTAGCATATGAGTAATATGGATTAAAAGTGGGTTGAGGATGAGTAGCCATACACCACTCACACATTAATGAAGTGTATTTGTTTTGATGAAACCCTTAAATCTTATCCAAAACCAACCCTTGCGTGGACAATTTGATCACAAGAGAGATCATTAATTAATTAATGCACAAATGCAAAAAAAAAGTGCATGCGTGTATTCTCCAGCTATATATGCACGTGACTACTAAATGTATATATGTTTGTTGACTATATTTTTTATATACAAAAAATTTTAGAAATTAGTTAAGCTCACCCATGATCTAAGGGTAGAGTGAAGTCAGCCTTCCTTCTAAGCGATATCAATATTAGGTAGAACGAGTCGCCTATTATCTTTAAGTATAAAACTAAGCACCCATGAGGTATGATATCTCCTCAATCATTATGACTGGAATTACAACAAAGTAGTACTTTCTAAAAATTGAATTTATTCTAAATGGTCATATGTCTAATCTTTTAGCCAATTAAACTTATGAACGATGGGTTCGTTGACTAATTAAATTAAAGGATCTCTCCATATGTAACCTAAACTTGTCATTTCCTTCATTTCACAAATCGACCTCACAATATCTTCAAAATCCATATTTTCAACTCTCTTTTGATTTGATCCTTCCCTTAGCAACTAAGAAACTCATGGCATGTTTCTACTATAAGTAGTTTTAATCAATATTTATACAAATAAAAAGTAATAATAAAAAGTGTAATATTTATATGTGCTGGGTCAACAAATAAAGATTGAACTTATTTAGTAAGGATGTGACTCATAATATTACAAAAATAAAAATTTAAATATCGTTATTAATATAAAAATATTATTAGTGGATAATAATAAATATCTTTATTTTAAGAAATTGTTTATAATAAAAAATATCTGGATCCTTACCATTATTTAAGAAGGATCGAGTCATTTTCACTTGACTCAATTGGCACAACCAATTATTATCTAATATTAGGTGCTATGGATTAATTCAATCAAAGAAGATCATAGAATACCATCAAAATCCTCCCACTAATTAGTAGTTTGATGAAGTCAATTTAGCTAAAATATTTGAAAGGGCGTGATTGATTGGATGCCCCACTTGAGGCTAAGCTTAAACCTGTTTCCCACATACAATAATTTTGTTTTAATTTAATTTGGTTTCACCAAAGAAGTGACTACCGCGTACCAATCAATATCTGCAAATCATAATCTTTGATAGGGTTAGGGTTTTCAGCTGCTTGTGGGGTCTTTTAATTTGGCCCCCTTCCCCACTTAAACCTCATTTCCTCGGATTTGGATTCTCCTCCACTAATTTAATTATAATTATTATTTTTCACCTTTAATTATGCCAATCACTGCGTATGATTACCAAATACTCCATCCTTAATTACATTGTACATATATATATATATATATATCATAATCTTTGACAAATTAATTATTTGAAAAGTCAGTATCACCCAAAGTATAATCACTAACTCATGAACCATATTTTAATAATTTAAATTGATAAGATGCATGAGATATATATATCTACCTCTCATCACATGTCCATATCATACGGTTATTTCAAAGTATATCCCATTATATATTTTTTTCGGAAAATATATCGTTTTCAATAATTAAATAAATATAATTTATTAGTTGTTATTTTAGAGTTATATCTCTACTTGCCACCGCGTAATATAAAAAGAAAAAGACATCCAAATAAAATAAATAAAATTATCAACTAATTCTTATTAATTACCCCAACATTGAAAAAGAGGGTTTATGAAAGGATAAGATTTAAACTCCTCATAACATTTTGAAATAAAGATATCAACTTTACGTGTATTTTCATTTATATGGACGTTAGAAAAAAGACACAAAATACCTTCTAAATCTGCAAATTCTAATTGAGGACCTTGAAATGAAGTAAACATTGTGAAATTCTTAAGGATTAGTATCTGATTGAATTTTATAATAAAATTGTCTAAACAAGGGCAATAACAATTTAACAAGTAACAATTTTAATTTACTAAATGACAATAATTAAGAAAGTGACAACTAAAGGCATTTAGGTAATTTCTCTACAAAATTTATATAATCCTGAACTGATCTTTAGAAACTTTATAATAATTATGGCATTTTGGGGTCGTGAATGATATGTGAAGATTTTGGGGGAGTTTTTTCTAAAAAAAATATATTTCTCCCTATTTCGAACTCAATTTGATTCTATGCATAATGTTTTTCCACATTGATTCTATGCATTGAAATGTGAAAGGAGGAGGAAGGGGGGAAAGGACAGAAATTGAGTAAATTAAAAGGAGAGGGTATTGCGTGACATGCAATAATGGGATAAGTTGAAGTTTGTATGGAGAGATGGATTAGAGGGTGATGTCAAGCTTTTTGGCTTTGCCTTTGGAGTTCCAACGAGGATCCTTGTGGGTGGTGGGGTCCCTATGTTGGTTGTTACTACGCATTCTAATTATATCTTTACATTAATTAATATGTCATTTTCCAATGTTTTAATTATATATCATTCACAATTATTTCCAAACATACATTTGTGCCTTTTTCCATGCCATGTGTTGCGTGTGCTGTTGTGTGCCTTCTTTTGTCGAGTGTGACACTAACCCGCATGCCTTAAGTCATGGCCATTCCAGACACTCTTCCATGCATTTATATATTTTCACTTGCTTTATGTCACTATTGTATTATATGGTATCACTAATTATCTTATGGGGATTAAGGAAATGTGATTATTACGTCATTAAATTTATTTTAAATAATTTTTTAAAATTTATTCATGTTCAAAATCATGAATTACTACATTTTGATGAGTGAAAAGAAAAAAAATATTTTTCTAATCCTTAATATATAATATAATTGAGAAGTTGATATTGGTTATGCATATAAAATATATTTTTTATATTTTTTAATTTTTTAAAATTATTTATATTTATACTCCATTACCAATAATCAAATAAGAGAATGAGTGATAGAGTTAAAGAAGATAATTAAGGATATTTTAAAAAGAAAAAAAAGCATATCATATTACTCTTCTGGCCTTTAATATATGATATAACTGAAAAATTAATATTAATTTTGACTATAAAATATATTTATTATATTTATTATTATTATTTTAAATTATCCCTATTGATACTCTATTATCAATAATCAAGTAAGAGAGAGAGAGATAGAGTTAAAGAAGATAATTAAGTGTATTTTAAAAAAGAATATGTCATATTAATTAATTTTTTTAATTTATTTTAATTAATTAAATATATATTATATTAAACTTTTAAATAGAGATTAAAGAGAATATACATATATATAGCTTTATTCTTTAATTTGTTGTGTATGTGTGTTTATACACATCACAAAATTATGTGTCTTTATTCATTTTGCTCTTCTATTTTTCTTTCTATCCCACGTTTCTATAACGCTATTCAACATATTATTTATCTTAGAACATAAAAAAAATGAAATCTTATTTCTTTTAATTATAGTTTCTTTAATTTTCTGAGAATATATATATGTTGAAAATAAAATATAAATATGAGAATTCAAAAGTACAAGCGTGCCTTGTGTTTTATACACACACAAACACGTATATGTGTGTGTACATATGCTTTGTCTTTGATCTATTATGATTTTTTTGGTCTAATTTATTTTTATAAGTGCTTATTATCTTTCTAAACCCCGGATTTGGCAAAAAATTTGAAAAGTTTAATTAGGAAAAAAGTGAGAGGAAGGTATTGAAAAGTCAACTTGATTAGGTGGATAATTATTTCTAAAAAAAACTGCATCATGCCTGACGTAATTATTTATCTCATGATTGGAGTAAATTAACGCGCCTTTTTTTTCAAGAGTAAATAATTTCATAAATAACCTTTTTTTTTATATACAAAAATTTAGGTAGATTTAACATTAATTTTCTACCAAAATTAAAGCACACTTCTAAAGCTTAAATAATATTTATAAAAAACTTAAAAAATTATCTATCAAAAAAAACTCTCACAAAAACAGTTATAATAGAATTTATTTTAAAAATATTTCTTTTAAATAAGAAATAATAGAAAGTAGAGATTAATTACAATAAAATGATTAAATGATTATAATTATTTTATATTATTATGCTTGATTGTTACACGTATATATTGTTTATAGTCTACACTCTCATTCTACTTAACATTATATTGGTACGGATACTGGAATTAATTAAATAATTTTACTCGATTATAATTTATTACTAATTATTAATATCTTGAGACATGCTTAAACACTGGGGCCACTAATGGATTACGTGAGTATAATTTATTTATTTTGTATTTTTCAAAATAATATTTTCTTAATGTGAAAAGAATAGAGTCGTCTTGGTGGGTTTTATTGAAGGTCCAGTGACAAAAAAAAAATCAGTTGATTATTTTCGTTTTTAGAATACTGCGATAAAAAGATTTTAAATTGATTTAAAGTGGAATTACTCGTCACAACATGAAGAAGGGTCCCCAAAAGGTCAACATTAGAGAATATATAATACAATCGATTAACTTCTCGATTAAAAATTCAAACTTGCCTTTTGTGATTAGGAAATATAATTTTAATTGAATATTTCTTAATTTTGTAAAAAAAAAATCTCAGAAAAGCATAGTGATTTAGCACACTTGCACTCATGATTCATGGATTGTTACTTTTTTTCCCTCTTTAGTTGTTTTGAAAATCAAATACATTTTTCTTGGGAAAAATGCCCCTTTTATTGTGCAACAATATACTTTTATACCCCATCAATAGATTAAATGAGCCACTAATCAATAAATAAGCTATTAGTTAATTTTCTTAATATCTCATTAAATAAAAAAGATACAGATATATATATATATATGATTGGAAAATTAGAGTAATACCTACTCACATAGGCTAATAAAATTAGTTAAGCTAATTAAATTTATAGCAAAACATGGTATTTTTTAAAATTTCTCTTAATTAATGGTTGGAATTTCTTCTTATATATTTAAATTGTTTTCTCATGCTTTATTTAATGGGGGCATTTTACTATAACATCTTAACTATATCTTCTGTCTCAAAATATAAGTTTTTTTTTTTAAGGTTTGTGGACACAAAATAAAGAAATATAATTCATGCGATAGAATTTCACTTATTTTTCAAATTTTTCATTAATTGATCTTATAATTGATAAAAAAATAAAAAATAAAAAAACAAGTGTAATCATAAATGCTGCATATATATTACCAAAAACAAATAAATGCTGCATGTAGATATTAAATAATGGTGTACTAAAAAAAAGTGTCAATAGATGTCACATTAAACTTCTAAAATGACATATAAAATAATAAATAAAAAAAATCCTAAAAGCACCTATATTATGGGAGGAGCAAGTATTTGTCACCACAATATGGCATAAATTTGTAAACAAAATTTTATAATATAATAATTAAAAAAGACAAAATGGTGTACATGATATAAATAAAAGCAAAGGGATTGATAGACACAGTGATTGAATAACTGTAATAAATAATGAAAAGTGTACTTCAGTCACTGCTTCATGCCCTAATTATTGGGGTTCCTAAAGGGACAGCCTTCTTTATCAGACATGTTTATGACTATGCTCCCTCTCATGTCCCACTTTTAACCATTTCTCATGCACCTCCTCACCAATTTCAAGAATGGCATGTTTAGAGCATTCTTCATAATTAATCCATCCATAATTTTCCCCCCTAAATATAGTGAGTATTTAGAAAAAAATTATAGACTAAAGAGCTTGTTTCTGCCTGACAAAGAAAATGTATTCTTTTTAAATCTGTCATTAATTAAATATGGATAATATTTTTAATATTACTATCTGATTTGGTCATATTTAAATATTATTTAACTTAATTAAAAATAATTTTCTTATAAATATTTTATATATTCATATATATTTAAATTTAAAATATCATGTTCAAATGGTTAAAACTACACTTTCATTATAACCAATGCTTGTTAGTAATTATAAATAATGTTAAAAAAAACCATTTATTAAGGGATAAGGAAAACTCATTAAATATGGGTATTTTGAAAAATATATAAAAATTTTAATTATGAATTATATTTAGGAGTATAAGAATTATACATTTATTATAGATACACTGTCCTGTATCTTTCACTGAATAGATACCTGATGAGCATGTGATAAAAGCATAAAATTTAGAAATTTTAAACTGGCCCGTTATTTGTTTAATTTTTTATAATTACGAGATAAGTGAGAGTTAGAGAATAAAAATTGGGAGAGGAGCTTCATAGGGATGTTAAAGATACTATCGTGATATATGATTAAATTTGATGAAAGAGTGGGGTCATGGAGTGTGATTTCCACTTTTTGACGTAGCATAAGCTAATGAAACGGCCATGCCCAGAAAGTATGCTCATGACGAATGATGGAGGCCTTCGTGTAGGTTCATGCCTTTAAGAAGAATGAAATCATTATAAAGTAATCCATTTCATGAATTAAAGTCCTCTTTCTCAAAAGCAGCCTTCAACCTCACCCTTATGACCTTACACACCCCACCTACCTCTCTCTCTCTCTCTTCCCCCTTAATATCACCTAACTCAATATTCATTTATCTTTTTTATTATATTATTATTAGTTATCCAATTTTTTTTAGATTCTTAGCTATCTTTTGAATCTTTTAAGAATTAAACTTAATATCTTAAAAAAATTAGTAGAATTTTATCTATATTAGTTAATATTCATCTATCTCTCTACCCAATACAATGCAAATATAAATATAATATAATATATATATATATATATATATATATAAAAGAAAGATCCATAAGGCTTATTCATTCCCTTTCTCTATGATTTCTTTCTTCGCTGTCTGTCTATAAGAACTCTCTTTCTGTTTTACATCTGATGAAAACCCAGAAACATGGTGTAATCGAAGTGATAACAACTAAAATTAACAAAAACAAAGAAAACCCAATCAATATCAAAACTCCAAGTGAACCCAAAAAAAAAAAACAAGCCATCAGTCTCTCATCATCATCATCATCAGTGAATATCATCCATATGTACAGAATAAATCTTTTAGAAAGATCATCAACTATTCCACCATTCAGCAGCACTCAGATCTCATCAAGTTCGGGATTATATCTGCACCACAAAATTGAGTTCAAGACGGTGTAGATGGGTTGGGATGGTTATGGTGGGTTTTGGTGTGAGCAAAAGGATAGAACTTTGGTTTGCTTAGAGGGAATCCCATGCCTTTGAATGAGGCCGGTTCAGTGGCGGTTCTTGTTTCAGTGACTTTGGTCGCAGATGGACTAGCAGAGGAAGTAGCAACCGTTGTGGCGGCGGCGATGGTGGTGGTAGTGGAGGAATTGTTGGTGGCGACTCGCTCACAAGAGGGACACATGGTCAAGGTGGTGGCTGGTAATTGCATGAAGAATGGGTTTGAATTGGCCTTCAAAGCTCTCAGTTCTTGAAGCTCTTTGTGAAGCCTTCTGTTCTCTTCAGTTAATGTCTCACAACACCTCTTCAAGTACTCACAATCTACCTCTGTCTGCTTCAACTTCGTCCTGCACATTCAAAACCCAGAAAACCAGTTTCATTATCTCCACCAGAAAAAGTTCTTTGATATATGTGCGCGCATCTATATATATACACCTTGCTCTTCTGTTTTGGAACCAGACTTCTACTTGGCGAGGGCGAAGATTGAGCTGTTTTGCAAGAGCAAGTTTCTGTTTCTGCGCCATAAATTTTAGGAAGAAATTTAATAGATACGTCATGCGAGGGAGATCAGTATGATCAGTTTATTATGAGCTTGTTTTAGATTACTTACTGGGTTAAGGGTGCTGTGTTCTTTGAAGCTCTCTTCGAGAAAAGCAGATTGTTCCTTGGACAGCCTTAGCTTCTTCCTCGTACTACCAACGTTGTCATCTTCATCGCTTGCTCTTGAAGAAGCAGCCCTTTGATCATAATATAACTCTCCCTCATAATCCCTCTTACAACCACTAATACTACTCCCTCCTGTCTTAAAGACACTGAGATCCATCTGAAACGACGATGCAGTGCTGTTCGGAGATGACGACATCGCCGCCTCATCTTCCTCCGCCCCTGGCAGCAGAGGCGGCGGCAATCTATTCATATCCATGCCCCTAGAAGAACTTCCTGCACGACAAAAACAGAGTCTTCAGTCTCAAAAAACAGAGGTTAAACCGTGAAAGAACCTTTTTTGGAAGATTTAAGAAGGGGTTGCTGACCATTTTCAGGAGAAGGCCATGGAAATGAGATTTGCGAAGGTGGGTTAGTGCGAGAAACAGCGACCGGAGTGTGAGGAAGAAGATCAAGCTGAACATATTCAACTCTATCTTCGTGGTCTTCAATACTCTGTTTACCCTTTTGCTTTTTTGCTTCTCTTTCTGCTGGTTCTTCTTCTTCTTCTTCTTGTTGATTTGATGCTTTGGTACGGAAAGAACCAATGGATAAAGTGGTACTGAAGCCTAATCCCCGAAGGCTGGAAGCTTCAGAAGGCTTTGAAGCGTGATCTCCCAAGCTCAAACCAAGCTCCATTTCAGAGTCTGCATAAGCAATAATACAGAGAGAAGAGAGATATAAATAGAAAAGAGAGAAGAAGGAGAAGGAGAAGGAGAAGAAGAAGGGGGAAGAAAGAAGAAAAGACGTTTTGGAGTGAGAAGGCGTCATTGAAAAGGGTCTTTATAATTATTGATGAGAGTCATAGATGATCATGGGAAGACCCAGGTGGTCACTTTTTTATTTTTTATTCGGAATCATATATTTTTTTGCTTTTTAATATAAAAAGAATTAATTTGTTTTTCTGTTTTAAATATAATGAGAAATGTAAAAATTGTTGAGAGTGTGTACAAGGAGAGGAGGGTTTGACCAAGAAAGCGTGCCAAGGTTGAGAAACACACACGTGATGCCCTATTTTATGGGTGGGAACTGGGAAGTGGGAACTGGGAAGTGGGAACTGGGAAGGGAAGGGATAGTAACAATAGTGGCAGATAGTTATTATGGGTTTTCTTTTATTTTTTATTATTACTACAATTGCCACTATCTTCGTTTCACTTATAAGGTTTTTTTTTTTCAAAATTCATACATTTCAATATATAAGATATTTTATAAAATTATACGTGTAATTAATGTTTTCTTTTTTACTTATAATCCCTTTAAAATTATATCAACATAATTTTTCTTTCATTAGGAATAAATAATTAATTACTGATATTGAAGAGAGATAAAATTAAAAAAAAATAAATCGTTAGGTAAAAATATATTATATTTGAAAAGGAGGTAGTAATAGATATTTATGATGGTTAATTTAATATTCACCAAAAAATTTAAATAATAGTCTAAAAAAAACACAAAGAAATAAAGAAAATAGGAGATGGCGGCTGTGAGCTATGAATTACTAACATTTTTATCTATATTGTATGGCATTATTTATAAGTTGATTTCCTTCTAATTTTATACGTATTCTAGATCTTTCTTGTTGGAAGAGAATTTATATTAGCATTTTGATCTTGTAAAATACTACATAGAATATGTTTGGATAGAGACAAAGTATTTTTTTCCCCTTGAAGAGACAAAGATAAAATTGGTTTTGGGCTCCATGCCCATTTTTAAATTTGTCAATCTTTTTTCCCTTTAAAGTTTTCCTCCACATTTTTGTCTTAAATCCACACTTGAATTTAAACTCAAATATGAGCAAGGCTTCCCAAAAATCTTTTGATTCAATGGCACCTCATACCTCTTCAGCTCCTCTCAACAAAGAGGTTGTGAGTTCTATACCTCAAAGGAAAAAAACAATAAAGGTAAGTATGTATGGGTTCATTCTTCGACAAAACAAGTTAAATGAGGTTGCTGCTTGTGGTAGTTTCTTGTCATTGAAGCTCGGGGAATTCCTTATGGTCTAAGGATTGTTTAGTCCAAAAATTTTAGGATACTCATTATTGAATGATCCGATGTGGTTGATCTTATTCATTTATCTACCACTAATGAAAGTCAGCCAAGTTCAGTCTTCTTTGGATTTTTTTCATTGGAAGTTTCGTGTTCGTGATATTTGCTTCAGACATGTCTCTAGAGTTCATGATGCTTTTGCTAACGCTTTAGCACGCTCTAGTGATCGTATTGAGTATGATCATGAATTTACTGATGTTCCCGACTGCATAATGGATCTCGCTCATATTGGCATACTTGGGATCAATTCCCAAATGCCTTCTTAATTTTATATAATTTGCTTTCACTTTCTTTCATATATTTATAAGGTATTTTTAACATGTTTTATTATAATTAAGAAAAATTCTAAACTTAATTAATTCTACTTTAAAATTTATTAAGAGATTTAGGTAATTAAGTTATATCTCAAGAAATGACAAGATAAAGACACGTTTAAATAGTAAAAGCATCCTTATAGTATACTCCTTTCTAGCATGTTTATAAGGCATTTGGAAGAGGGGCTTTGTATTTCTTTACAAAGCATCACATTAATTATTTAATACAATTTCCCCTTTTTTACCTTTATTTGATATTAACATACACTCCCTCCGATCTTAAATTTAAGTTATAATCATTAAATAATATAGGTATTTATATGAATTATTTAAATGGACCTAGGCTAAAAAAACGTATGAAACTTTTTTAAGGATGTGTTTAATATGTGTAAAGTAGGAAATTTCTTTAATTTTTTTTAACATAGTTAAAAACTTTTAAAATTTTAATTGCTGGAATAAAATTCTATAGAAAAGTTTAATTTCCAATTTTTAATATTTGACATTTTTGGTATGCATTTATTAGATAAACCACGTATTAGATACATCCACATAATTAATCCATCCATCTGGGGATTTGAGGAATTATAACATTATGGTATAAGTAACCTAACAAATGTCACAGTCTTGTATTAAAATATGATTTTGATATAATAAATTAATGGCATCTTTTTTAATAACTTAAAATAATTAAAATCAACTTACCTAGCTAACTTGTCCAATTTCTATTCGACAAGCACTGATGAGTAATTAATTAGATTAACAAGATGCATCTGGCATATAGTAATAATTTGGAATTAATGAGTGCCTTTAATAATCTTTATATTAATCTGATTAAAAGATATGTTAGGTACGTAGGTTTAGCTATAAGCATCAAGATTAGGAACTAATGGAAAGTTTGATCTAACAGTATTAATTGTATAAATATTATGATAAATATAATAATTAACATGCTTAGTGCCTAAACCTAACCTTGATCCCATTTTTTTAATCAAATCTATTCAATCATTGATTAACTTTCAATTAAACCAACCTGAATCTACACATATTATAATTAATTTCAATAGTCCTTGGAAATATTATTATGTATTGTGACAAAAAAGGTTATATGTGTGTGTGTATCATGGGCATATAATTATATATAATTAACCCACAATTCTAAAGACTACTTAGAAAATATGAAATATTATGAGCGGCCGTTTCAAACAGTTAATGAGTAATTGGAGTTATGGCAAGCAAATGAAATGATAGGGGTTAGATTTTTGTTTTAGTGTGTAATTATAAAAATATTAATTAATTAAGAATCACTCAGACTTGTGTTGTCACAAATTGAAAATGGAAACATGCATGATTAGTTACGTCAACTAATTAATACTGCTTACAAACTTTTTAGCTAATACTACTAGGAAAAAAAATCTTTTAATAGCATGATACTTTTAACGGTGTTTTTTAAAAAAATTGCTGTGAAAAGTATTTTTTACGATAATTTTTAAAAAATTGTTATGAAAATTATTTTAAAAAAATTATTTATAAAAATGTCATTCTTTTTATTTTTACGATATTTTTTTGTATAACTATTGTGGACTAGTGTCATAAAGAATATTTTTTTTAATAGTGTAATTAATTATAAAAAACAAGAAAAGAAAAAGGAAATGATGAGAGAAACAAAATTATATAAAGAATAATTGTTTAAACATTTTGGTTCCTCCGAAGACTATCATTTTAATGTCTTCAAATCAATAATCTTGACCAAAAAGACTCTCATATATGAAAGCTGTAATAATTAATGTAGTGATCATAAATCATGGTCGCAATAAAATCATGTATGGGTACCCATCTAGGGATAATTGGAATAATAATAATGAGAAAAAAATATTAAATGAAAATAAAACCGTATAATATTTTTCAAATTTAATTTAATATAAGATATAAAAAAAAATACTCCACCACTTTCAAATTATAAGATGTTTTTGAAGCAAATTTTGAAAAGACCAATCTCCTTAAACGCCAATACTTTGTAGCATATGGTAAAATGGAAACTCTTATATAATTGGGAGGTCACCCATTGCTGATAAGCTTACATTATTAGTATTTGTCTTTCTAATTTAAAATAAAAAAATAAATCTTCTTAAATACAATTAGAAAACTTGATTTTTTTCATAAAGAAGTACACTTTTTTTTCAAAATATCTGAACATGTTATCAAGTATCTTTTAGAGTTTATGATAATCTCTTTTAACTATATCATTTTATCAACTCCATAGTGATAATTTGATTTTTTTTAATAGTTTATAAAAATTGTAATTTCCTATAGTTTTTATTTTATATTTATGCATACACAAGTCAAACACGGTTTCCCTCGTTATAAAGGAGAGTGGAATCACAAATCATCCAAAAAGGTTCTAAATTTTCAACATTTTGGAGGGGGGGAAAAGCATCTCAATTAGTGCTACATATGGAAGATTGACAAGAAAGCTATAATGATTGATTGCCTGAGTTGAAACTGATGACATAATTAAAATAGTTAATTACGTTAACGCTTTTTCAAGATTTAATTTATTTTTATTTTTTGTCCAAATATTTAAATAGTTAACAATTTTTGGTTTTAATTCTATTCTTGAATACTTGTTTTAGAATTCACATTAGGCCATAACTAATTCAAATCAATTTATACACAAAATGTGAAGACAAAATCTTATTCAATGAAACAAGCACCAAATTTTTTTGGGTTTAATTTATTTCACAGTAATATATTTTTTGAAAAATAAAATTAATGAAATATTTTTCTTTTTCACTTGTTTTTTTTGAGTTTGTTCATGCATTTGCATACGTCAAATAGAAACGACTTTTCCTTTTTAGCCGCCCCCGCACAGCCTGCTATTTTTGTCTCCGCTAATCATTATATATCCTATTTTAATTTTTAATATAAAATATAATTAAAAAATTAATATTAATATTAAATATTAAATATATTTTTATATTTATCAATTATTTAAATTATTGTTATTGATACTCTCTCAATAACAATTAAGACTATAAAAAAATATATTAAAAGAGATGATTAAAAATTTAATAAATTTATATAATATTAATTAATTAATTAAATTAATATTATATTTAAAAAGATCGTATGAGTATAAATATATATTTCTTTTAGATCTTCTACTCTCTTATATTTGAGTTATATATTACATATATATATATATATATATAATATCAATACATGGACCATAGAATATATGTAATTTGGGATGAATTGTACAATTTTATTTTATGAATGGGAAATTATACTATTAATATATTGTCATTAATAATGCAACATGTCATCAATTATATATTACATATTTTGATACTCTAATTATTGTTGGGATTAATTACTCTCATAAGTCATAACTAAACAAAAAGCTAATATAAGCTATATTTCAAAATCCATTAAAAATAGGCCTTTTAATTTGATGAATTCATTGAGATAAAATTACTCTAACTTTCTTTTTTAGTCAAAACAAGGTCAACAAGTTTACAAACGAATGGAATTCTATTGGCTCACCAAAATTTAGGCATACACCACAAATTACTAATATTAACAATATCCTTGTTAAATTTAAGTCTTTATATAATATCATTTAACTCTTTTTTAACTAAACCAATCTTTATTATTATTTTTATACACACACGTTCATATCTGAAGATACTTTAAAATCGTGTAATTTCTTTGTCTGAGATAATACTTTTTGATAAAAAAATAATAATCTGATTAAAATTATATATATATATATATATATATATATATATATATATATATATATATACACACACGAGCATTTAAATTTCCAGAAGACATGATTGAAATTAGATTTAGGAGGATTTTTGCTAACTTTAGCAATTTACAAATGGGAGGTGGCGTCCTATAAACATGAAGGGAATAACATCATGGCATGGACCTCTTTGCAATGAGCTATAAAGAAAAATCAATTAGAATATCTTGAATTGACTTTTCAAAGACGGATGGCGAAGCAAGAAGTCTTCTTATATATATATATATATATATATATATATATATATATATATATATATCCAGCAGATCCTTATTTCATGCAAGTTTTTTTCAATCTTCCTTGTTCCCTCATTTAATATTGTGTCTTCGAATTTCTCCTTATTAATTTTAGATTATTTTACTGTGTCTTCCACATTTAGTGCTCTCTCTCTCTCTCGGGGTATTTTGGAAAAAGAAAATTTAAAGTTATACAGGTACACATTTTTATATATAATAATAACAAATAAATTAGTTAATCATTATTAAATTTAAATTCTTATAACGAATTCATATTATATACTTTTTAATATACCCAAATTAATCAATTAATTTTTATATTAATTATAACATAAAAAATTAAATATATTTTATATTAAAAACTATAAGAGTATTATTTATGAATTATAAATAATAAAATTTATTTTTTCTAGCTGCATAAATTCTCTTATTAAAAACAATAATATTCGTGATATTAAATATAAATGTATCTTTTAATTTGGATTGAAATTTTAATTTGCCATATTATAGCATATAGAAAAAGAAATTTTTTGCTAAATCCAATTTCCATTGATAGTAAGAAAATTTATTTTAAACTATCTATGAATATAGCACTTGCAATATTTGTTTCCCAAAAAACAAGGAACAATGGGGCGAGTAGAGACAAAGAGAAGTGGCTATATTCATTCATAGAAGGGGTTTTGAGGGGAAAGGAGGGTGGCTTGGTGGGTGCATCTTTTGGAGGCAACTTGCCAACATACCTAATCATGCCCTCTATTCATGCGCCACTTCCATTATTTTTCACTTAATTTTCTATTTATTTGCCCTTTTAATTTTGGTCTAATTCATTTATCTAATTAGCTTGAAATTAGCCAAATACTCCATTTTGAAAACATGGCAAGCCATACCAATAAGACAATGAAAGCTTCCACTATTATTATTGATTTGAAATTAAATATCTATCAAAATTGCAATATCTTACATCAAACGTATGGCCAAGGCGCATCATCATCATCATCATCATCATCATCATTATTTATAAAAACGTGAGTAATTGAATTGAAACATCGAGTGTCGTGCAACACTTGTGATATGGACAAAGGGATTATAATATTAAGCCTTTCAAGGCACAAGTGTGATGGTGATGATGATCATAGTAACTAATGATGTGATTTTATACATAAAAATGGAGTCTTTGTAATTAATTGAATGATAGTATCAATGTGAGGTGAGGTAGCATAAATGATAGTGTTGCTCACTCCTCGTGTGATAACATCCATCATAATTCCTTCCTTACCTTACACATTCACCAATTAGCCCCATTATCTCATTATCATCATCATTATATTCTTATATATATCTACTTACTCTTTTTTAAACACTATTAATAGATATTCAATATTTTTTTAAAATGCTATTATCAAATATAGGAATAATTAACTAATCAAAATTTAGGATGTATGGTTATTTTTTTAATATAGATATCTTCTTTGAGACTCGAACTCGAAACTAGAGAAATTTAGTAGAGTTTTATACTGCTAAACAAATTCTGTGTTCATATTTATTCGTTTCTTTTTTTAAAAAAAATATATTTTATACTTTGCACACACATACTCTCTAATTATTCCTTATTAATTGAGTCTACAATCAAATGTGATCTTTAATGACAACATGCGGGACGGCTAACTTAAGAGGCTCTAGGTAAGTCTTTTGGTTATTAGTAATTAAATTTTGAAATAAACTATATTATTTATACAATGAGAATTATCTCTCTATTTTTTTTTAGAATGATCTCTATTTTATGAATAATGATATTTTTTGAGAGAAAATGAATAATGATTTTTTTTTGTATAAAAAAAATTTAGAAAGGGGTTAAGCTCACCTACAATATAAGGACAGGGAGAAGTCTCCCTTCCTCCTAAGCGACACCAATGTCAGAAAGGGTAAGTCGTCTATTACCCTTAAATATAAACCTAGATACTCATGAGCTATAATACATCATCAAACGTCGCGATTGGAACTACAATAAAGTAGTACTCCTTAAAGATTAAAAATATTCTAAATAATTATATGTCTCATTTATTCGCCAGTTAAATCTATAGATAATAGATAAAATGAATAATAATATTGATATTGGGCACTTCCTCTATGCTTGTGGACAATTTGGGTTGGAAATGATCATGAGGGCTTTGAAGTATCTTAGATCCTTTAGGCATCAATTCTAATTCGTTTGTGGAATTAATTATAAAGTTGTAATTAATTATAAAGTTGTCTTGAGTAATATATACTCTTTTTATTATATATAATAAATGATATATTAATTAATTAGATGATTGAAAGGTGGAATTTTCTATGGTAACGGGTCTAAAAGTTTGAGGAATGAATCATTCGGTTTATAATTTAAAAATGGTGCAATTTATCATAATTTGTAAATAAAAATAGAGATGAGTGGGAATTATGGTCTTGCTTGTCTGTGTAATTTTAAAAAATAAAATAGGAGAGAGACATAATCATGTATGTATGAGCCTGTTCGTTCTCTGGATGATGGAAAATGCACAATCAATCAATCACGCCTCTTGATTATTACTTATGATTATTATTCCATTCATATTGCAGACAAACCTAATTACTCCATTCATATATGCTTTTAATTATTCTTTTTTTTTTCAAAAAACAAAATCAAAGTATAAGGATTCAATTGATGAAAGGTAGAAATTAGGAGAACAAAGCAATACAGATGGGCGAATTTTGCGAGCTCCATATTATTAAATAAATTTTTTAATAAATAATACATTTTCTAAAATTAAGAAATAATCAATATTGAATATTCAATATTGAACATATAATAAGACAAGTTACGAACTACTCATTATTAAATTTTTTTATAACAGTCTCTATCTTTTTTATATATATAAAAAAGTTTAAATAAATTTAACACTTAAACCTAAAAATATATTTATAAAAAATTTATAAGATCATTTATCAAAAGAATCATAATCGTGAATCAAACTCTAATCTTTATCTAACACGAACCTGTTCCTTTCTGACAATCTCACTATCTAAATTTGAACAGAATCCTAAAGCATATTCAACAAGCAACCTGGGCCTTACTGGCCCATTGGGTCACACGCATCAAGGCCCATATTATAAATTACTTGGGAAAGTCGGTTACACAGTCTCACCAAATAAAAAAGTGAGCCAGACAGTTTTCTCCAAGAAAAAGTTGATCATACAATTTAGTTGAACTTAATGCATCTAAACATTTCTTATGATGATTGCCTCTAAAAAATTCAAATGACAATTAGCCTTCATAGTGGAAAAGGGGGCAAAAAATCATATTACAGAATCAATAACCGTATCAAGTTATTTAAATAATCTCACTGATGCCTAGTTATATTACTTCTGTCACATTTGAACACTTGTAAAACTTGATCTGTTGTAAACTTGCAAAGAATGAAACACAAAGCAACTATCTCAGAGCTATACATGCATGGCTGCAGAATTCCCCTTCCACAAGAAATTAAAAATTACTCTGTGAAAGATAAATAGATAAATATAATCATGTCAAACATTATCAGTAACGTGTTCATTCATTACTATCTTAAACCGTCTAAAGATATCTCCATAATGGAGTTCAATTGTATCAGCCTCAGGCACCAATTCAGGGATCATAAGGATGTCTTCTGCAGCAACTTCTCACCAAGAAGGCTTGCATCTTCACATTAAGATCTGAGAAATGTTTGTATAAACTTAAATGCATACATTTTTGGAAGATTGCAGTAAGGAAAATTAACTACAAGCATGTATCAAAATAAACTTCCATTATAGAAAATGTTTAATAGGCAAATGCTAGCGATGCTGATAACTCTACTCCGATGATATTATTTCTGGGTTTGATCTCAAAAACAGATCTCTCTTGTCAGCATGTCTATCCATGCGCTGTCATGTTTTTCAGCCCTAGATTAATTTGGAGCCATTCCTCCTCTACATTCACAACATAAATGTAGAGAGGGTGCATTCCGCGAGAGATACGAACAAATGTAGTAGGCACCATGCCTAATTATGATATGTGGAGAAAATTGAAAGGCAGATTTGATCCAAGGGTTCAAATGAAGCAATCGAAGAGTTTCCATAGCCTCAAAACCCGAAACGGTAAAATCAGTTTCTTCACGCAAATAGCATTAGCTAACCAAACACTCTCACTCTTCTTCCTTCCCCAGCTACTATTTCTTTATTTTCGGTCCCACACTAAGGCCGTGTGCACCTGCACCATGAAAGAGGCGATAATAAAAGCAGAAAATGGCTTAAGCGAGGCTGCAGCCAAAAATGGTAGGCCTGTGTGGGGGCTGATTTTTCCAGTTCACACGATGTTGCCATGAAAGTTGTGAAAGCCATAGAGCCTTATGATGGATACCAAGTGATGCAACACAAGCCTTCAAAGTTTGAAGATCTGGGAGGGTAAAGTTTCACGATTCTGTAAGCACCTTTGTTAGTGTTAAAACTTAATTAAGTTAAATTACTGAGGTCTGCGTACACGCCCCTAAAACTAGGTTTGTGGAGAAGCAGTGCTTGGGCTGCTTCTCTGCCAAGAATGTTTGGGGGCACACCAACACGCCCTCAACAGCACCGTTAATTCAATTTAACAATTGAAAATCACAACATCATATGGACAGAAGACACACTAACAGAAAAAGGATCGAATTCTGTTTTTCTCACAAAAGTCTTCTTCTGGAATGCTGATGCTTCACACATCAACTCTAGTGGAATTTACATAGAAATTCAACTCTAGAGACACAATAGTGGTCCTTAGTGTAAGTAGTTAACAAATGTGAAGTTCAAACTTCTACTTCACCATATACTAAAATGATAACACCAGGCTAGATGTCAATAATACCCCATCTTCAAGTTCACACATAGACAATCCACTTTCTATCAAACAGCTACAAACGAGCAATCCTATTTGTACAAGTTAGGATGTCACGGGCCCTTTCCTAGCTCATAAAGTTAATCCAAAATTTTCTTTTGACAAAAGACTGTCCAAAGGGCTGAATCTAGGTATTCTGGTTTTATTCACAGGAAAATGAAAGATATATGGTGTAGGGATACAGATCAAAGGGTAAAATCTCTAATATAAGCACCTTAAGTAAAGATAGAGATCCCCCATTTGTTGCAAATATTGGACAAAGAAAGGCAATTGCTTGCTACATTGATATTGTTATTAAAGATTATAATGAAACTATTCATGAGCCCTCCAAACCCAGGACCAGAACCTCCATGGCCAGGTGATAAGGAATTCAATTTCAGCAAAGCATGTTAGTTCAAGTGGTCCTTGACACCAGTAAAAGACCTATATATGTAAACCAGATAATGGCTATGATCTAGAAGTTGATCAAAGTGACTGTTTGCGACAAAGAGACTAGAAAATATATTTGCTTTAAACAAAGAAACTGAAAAAGGAATGATAAACATATTGAGGTATATAAACTAGGAACCTTCAGTCCATGAGGTGCATGTATATCCTCCAAGAAAAGATCATCTTCTTAACCTTCTCCTTCTGCGCCCATTTGAAACTCTATCATAAAGGTCTGGAAGTCCTATCACAACAGTTCTGCTAGAGGATGAAGAAGGCTCTGTTGCATTAATTTGTACACCGTTATCTGTTGTCTGGATACCCGAATCTATTACTGCAGTTGCATCAACATTCATACGTAAAGGAGGAAAAGAAGCATTGGCAGCAACAGCTGGAATATGTCTCTGTGATTGGTTTGTCGCAGCAATGATAGAAGGTGAATCTCTATTAAGAGAAAGAGGATCTAGCAGCTCTCTAGGGCTTCCTATGGATTGAGGTTGTTGGGGACGAATATATGCTTCAAGGTCTCCAACTAATCTTTCAGCTGAATCCATTGCAGAATTTAATGCTGACGAAAGGGATGAGAATGAAGCAGCTCCTTCCACTAACAACCTTGAAAGCAGACGTGAACGATTATGCTGCCTGGTTCCGGTCTCCATGCCATGTGATGCTTGGGGCTGCGAATGGTGAGGTTCGTTGACTGAAAAACGTGCTCTATCAGTTGCAGTTGAACCAATAAATCGCCTAATCTCATGGATTGTAGAAGATGATGCTCCCCTGCTTATGAGCTGTTGTCTGAGACTCTCAATTCTACGCGCTTGAGGCCGAGGAGGGATGGTGAAACCACTTTCTTTCAATTCCAACTGACGGTTGCTAGAGTCATCTTTATTTCCATATATTGGAATAATGCCTGTTTCAGCAACCTCTCCCTTACAAATAGGGCACTCCCTTACATTTGAATAAGCATATGACACCTGATAGAAGCATGGCCAACAGAATAAGTGACCACAGCAAGTCAAAATCGGATCCCTTGCCAAGTCCAGACAGATGTTACAATCAAAAAAATTCCCAGTGTTGCTCACTTCATCATCTATATATGGATCCATGCCCAATGCTTTAGCTACTAAATGGGAACTGTTCCTTTTGCCCGTTTTCCTATTGTTGACTGTTCTTTCTTGGTCTACACCAGCCTCTTCCCTGGGCAAGCTACCTTCATTTTGAGTGTTAGTTGTTGTCAATTCCGCTAATACAACTGTTCCTTCAGGGACTGCGACACCAACATCTTCTTGGAGCATCCTGTGTTCATCATGAGCACTAGGTGTCATCATCATATCTGTGATAACGTTATTTATTTGAACTGAATCATGACCCCGTCGCCACCTCTGACGCTGCCTAGCTCTCAAGGTTACTGCTTCAAGTTGCCTAATGCGCTCTTCTATATGTTCATGCGTTGATTCTAGCTCATCCAATATAGAATCAAATCCAATAACTGAAGTAGGGGTTTGGTCAAAGGGCTCCTCGTTCAAATCAAGATCCATTTTATCTCCAGTTATTTAACCAGATCCTATCTCATAAGGGACTACACCTCATCTGTATCAAAGAACCACTACAAATTAATAGAAGGCAAACCATGATGCTGGGAGCGCAGAACAAACATTCCAGCAAATAAACTAAAACCTGTGTGAGTCTGTGTGTGTGCAAGCATCTTATGACCACAAGTCATGTCACATTTGTTCTTCAAGAATCTCTCTTTAACAACGCTTACAGTGAAATATACCCAACTTTTCTTCAGCCAAAATAAAATACTGGCCATGCATTTCAACGGGAAATAATTCTAAATTAAAGAAAGCCGGGCAAAGAAGATCTAATTGAATTGAAACTCAAAAAGCGAAAACTTTGATAGAACGGAGAGAAGGAAGAATTACCATTCGCATCTGCCTCTTTAGCGGGATAATCCATGGGGTCCTTCTCCCACCTCTAAAGTTGAGAGATTCAAATTGGCTGAAGAGGTGAGGAAAATCCTTGGTGAGAAAACAATTCGGTTCAAGTTCGATGAAAACCGAAGCGATGAGGCGAAGAATTTATGGACGAAATTGGGGATTTTTCGGCTTTCCCAATTCATAAGACAGGTTTGATATCAAGCAATAGCATGGAAATCGCCGAATGAAAATCTATTTACTGTTCAAAGACTTGACGAAAACAAAAAGAAGAGAAAAGAAAACGAATTGTTTAATATTAAAACCAGTTTTCGGTTCCGGGGATAAAATGTGGTGGTGCTTTTTTTTTTTTTTTTGAAAATCAACTTGTTGGCGAATTTTAAGCCAAATTGTCAATTATTTTTTAGTTATGTAAAATATAAATTTTGAACTATGTACTATATATATATTCTTTAAAATAATTTGTATCAATAATTTAGGTACTGATTCTGTTTTTTTGTTTTTCGTTTTTTTTTCAATTACGTGGCACTCGCTTAAAAATGGTTAAAAAACACGTTTTAATATGGCCATTTCATTTTAATTCTATTTTTTTTTTGTCAAAAGATTTCATTTCAATTCAAGATTGCAATTGCAAATACTAAATATTCTGAGACTGACTTGCTAATTTTACAAGTGGATTATGTCATATTGCAAACAGCGAGAAATAATTGATAGAAGGGAGAAATGTATTAATGTTAGAAATGATACTGAGTCAATCCAAGGCATCTTTTACTTGGTCAATAGTTTCAAAGATTTTGTTTGGAAAAAAAAAACAAGACAGAGAGAGTATAAAATAAAGAAAGAATCAGTTTTTTATATGACTGGGCTGATCTTTTTCATTTATTACAATTGACCATTTTATATAAATCAGTTAATTTCCTTTTTCCAGGTGGCACGGAAAAAATAAATATAAAATATAAAACAATAAAATAACATAAGGTAAAATGTAATAAATATATTATAATAAATTACATTGTAGTGAATAAAAAGTATTGATTGGTAAAATTGAAAAGGGAAAAGGAATAATTTTTCCATTGATGTTTAGCATGGTGGAAACAAAAAAAGAATGAAAATAAATGAAACCAAAATGACAAGGATTAGGGTGGGGGGACACAAAAGAGATTTGCAACATAGCATAAAGTTGCTACCTTCAACTTATGGTGTGGGGGCATCCCTGGATTTCTCAATCTTTCCTTGGTTTAGGCCTCAGGGTTTAAACCTTAATATTGAGGTTGAAATAAGCCCTGGTGTTCAATATTAACATATCTGCTTCTACTATGTTTTAACCCTTTAAATCACCAGTGTCACAGCTTTTTATAAATCCTATTCACATATTTGAGTATTTTTTTCCTAAATCATATTAATACATATTTGAATAACTAATTAACAGGATCATAGCTTTATGACTTCTGTCTCTCCAAAGGTCTTTTTTAAGAAAATAGGAATGGTTAGACTAAATAGAGAATGTGAGTTTTCATATTTGTCACACTTGAGTGTGGTTGTGAAGATGATAATACATGGAGTATCTAAGAGACTAATTGTTGAGTTAATCTTATTATCATGTGAATTAATAATTAAATAATTAGTTCACCCATGATAATTATTATCTAGTCTCATGATTAGATCAACATTATCAAAAGTCCATATAGGTTTCCTTTGATATCTATGGCAGTTCCGTTTCCTACTCCATAGTCCATACCAGATTAGGAACTAATTGTAACCAGTAAAGCATAAGAAGATCACCTGTGAGTCGCCTGCAAATACTCTGATTCACAGGTCCGATTACAAAAGGAACAAACCAAACTAACATAATATATCAAGCCCTAAATCACTAATCTGTCACTGCATCTACAATCCTACACATATATGTACAGACATTTACAGGTATCATTACAGCTTCATCTTCCCAGAAACATCATCGTCCTCACCATTACCGTTTCCTACGCTGTTCTCTGAACCCTCGTGGCCGACGACGTCATTAATGGTCTCTACAACATTCTCCAGCGCCACCCCACCGTCACTCTCCAAGCACTCAACCCTCCTCCTCAGTTCACTCAGCTCCCTCTCCATCAGGAATAGCTTCTCTTTCAGCGTCAAGTTCTCTTCTTCCAGCTGACAAATTTGCGTGTCCTGTTCGTCGACTCTGTTCTCTAGCACACTGGTCTGATCGTCGCCGACGGTGGAGTTTGGGTATATCATTTCGAATCTTCTTACGTCATGGTCCAATTTCCTCTCAACTTCCACGCGCTCTTCTTCCACGTCGCTGTCACTTGACGCAGCGCCGCTGATGTCATCGGAATCGGCATACTCTCCATCGCCTTTAGGTGACCCGGACCGAAGTCGGATCAGACCCTTCATCGAGCCGTACCCATCGACACCCCACTCTTCCTTCGCCATGTCCATCAAATCCTCCCTCGCCGGTGAGAACACCGGCGTCGGGAGGGTCGCCGGTGTGACGGGACACGGCGAGACCAGCGACGCAATACCGCCGGATTTCTTGGCGCGAATCAGGAACGAAGTGGTGTTCCTCGGAGCAAAGGGAGCGAATCGAGAACTGAACTTCCTCTTGGGGTAAAATCTTCGACCTTTCAATCGATTCTTAAAATGCAAATCACTCTGGTTCGCGGGTTTGTATCCCTGACCCAGTGGAGCCCCGAGCGGGTCAGCTCGTCGAATGGCGTTCCTATTATCGGGTTTGGACCTCCAATTCGCCCGACCCGGAGGATTGGTAATCTCCGACGGGCCGTTGAATATTACTGGCCGGTGAGGGAACACAGGGGTGGTGTCCGGCGGGAACGGTGGTGGAAGGGGAGGCCAAACGGCGTAGTTTTGGCGAGGTTGCAAGATCTGAGAGGGGTCGTTCATGGGCGGAGCAAATGGATCTCGGAGTTGAAAAATCGTGAGAAAGTTGGGAACTTGATTGCAAAACGTGAGGGTAAGAGAATCAGAGGAAAATATTTGGGAAAGATGAAGCCCTAGTTTCTAAATAATGAAGTTTTGCTAATGTACGAGCCATGAAATCGGTTGGCACAATAAACTATGTTTGGGATTTTGGAAACAGACGAAGGATAATGGATAGAGATAAAAAAGGCAGATTGATGGCTGAGATGAACAGTGACAGTTGAGTTTAATGATTGGGACGGACGATGATGGCAGCTCTATTTGATCAATCCGACGCAAAGGAGAAGCACAGTATTTGGCGAGCTTCACAACATTAACATCTGTCCTGTGCGCCTGCGGTTCGAGATTACAGGCGACTGGTATAGACGGTTAACACCATCTTTGCCACTTCAAATTTATAACGGATTTTTAAATTAAAATGATAGGAAAATCTATTTTTTTTTAAATTATAGAAGTTAATGTTTTATATAGGATAAAATTTAAAAGACTAAAATTTATAGTTTTAAATTTAAAAGATTAAAATAGAAGAAATATTTATATACTTTTAACATATTATCTCATATGTAGTTTGACTAATTAAAATATACTATTTATTCTCAATATTTTATTTATATTTATTGTTATTATAATTGTTAGAAGTTTTTCTCTTTCCTAAAAAATGGATAGTGCCAATCACAATTTAAATTAGAAGAGTTGTTATAGTTTAATTGGTAATATAATACTATTAAAGTATATAAGTATTTATAAAAAAATTAAAATAAAAGTAATATTGAAGTGACAAAGGAATATATTAACCGAACAAGAGACTTATATTTTGTGGGTATATCAATAGTTCATCATCTGATAATGGAACTATGAAACAATGGAAAAAATGATAGCAGATGAGAGAAAAAAAGGGAAAGTTTTGTAACAAAGGAGATATTGAAAGATATGTGATAATGAATATTTACATAATATGGTATTCATAGGATCTCAATATTTTTCCAGGTCTCTCTATGTAATATAATAATAATAATAATAATAATAATAATGTGTTTTTTCTATATTAAATTATATAGGGGGGGGTGAATCATGCTATTCAGTATTTATGGGTAATGCTATTATTTGTGTATTGTTGTTGGTGTCCTGTGTGAATGGTGATGTATATGATGTCCTCAGGTTTGCTAACTAATATAATATATTTGATATTTTTATTTTCTTTAAAAAGATAATGCTATATATTGTCTCTTTTAAATTTTAGTATATAAATGATTTATTTTGTATGCTTAGGGATTTTGTTTTCAATCTTATCTAACTGTATCTACTATATCTATATTAATATTTGTACATTCAAAAATATCATAATTGATGGGGTGGTGGCGGAAGTATATCATAGCATATGAAACTTATGACATATTAAAATACTAAATTATATTTTTAATTTATTTTTAAATAAGTAAATAGTGTTAAAGAAAAGAAGGAACATATAAGGAATAGCAACTTAAATTATTCCAAACCCCACAACAATATCTAAAGCCTTAGGCGAGTCTTCTAAGCCACTGTTAGCCACACATACAGCTAAAAAAACCTTTAATATGCTTATATGCACTCTTGTACCATTCTCAGTTTTATACAAAATACTGTGAGCCATGAAATTAAAAATAAAGTTTACATCAACAAATAGATAGGTTTTCTTTTAAAAGTAAACTAAAACATGGCTCATATAAAATATCTCTAGTTTGTTTCGTATTTGAACTCCAAATTTCGGTTTGGTTTTATTTAGTATAAAAAAATTTAAATAAATTCGGCACAGATCCCCTCCTAAGGGTAGGGCTAGAGCATAAATAATATTTATAGATAATTTATAAGATTCAATTGAACTATCAAATGAGCCTATCAATAATAGTAAAAATTAAATTCGTATTCTTATATTTATAACTTTGATATGGGTTGACTGTGCTTTTTTGTGTTAGTTTGGGTTGGATTGTTTTTACTATATCCTTTGCATTGAGCTAGTGTGCTTTGTATTGGTTACATGATCTTATAAAAACCCCAATGTTCTTGTTTTTTTCTTTATATACCTCTTTAACTATGTTTAAATAAAATTATCAAACAAGTGGATAGGTGGTTTAGGACCAAAAGAAAGCGCCAGTTGAAGATGTCACACAGTTAACAACTTCCAAATATTTGATAATCAATCTTTTAATACAATTATCTCAATATTCAATTCTATTAGAGTGATATTAGGCTCAAATTGAAGTAATTTTTTTAACATAATTTTTCCCATCAAGTTTTGAATTTTTAATATTGTTTGTGTAGAGAATTGAGTCTGTTTCACTTGATCTAACTGTCATTAACCATACATTGAATCCTTATTATTATCCGTAAATGGTCGAGGATTACAATGCCGTGAGACAATTTGTGCCAATGGGAGGGCAGAAGAAAAGTGAAAAGCACCCTTTACCTAACTCCAAAAGCTTGTGGGGCATCAATTTTTCCTCTTGGCAACAATACGTACGTAATTTCCCATTTCACATCAAAATTCCTTCATAAACTTATTTAGTTGAAAGATACAAACAAGGACAACAAGTTGATGGTGAAATGAAGTACTATCTTAAGAGTGACTCTTGCATTGAACAAGCTTATATAACCTCCACACACACACACACACTCGACTTTTATACGCTTGCCTTGTAATGTTTTTTTTTTGGTATACGCTTGCCTTGTAATTAACTCTTAAGTGTGCCTTCCAAGCGGAAGTTGGGCCACGAAGCGTGCTCCAAACTTGAGGATGGTCCATCTTTTAGGCCTTTCAAGTTCTACTTGTAAAAAATGGGACGTAATTAGTGATCCATGAAAAAAAAGACAGGTGACCTTGCGAGATCCCTAGCTAATCTTAGCTTAAATAAAGTCAACTCATTTGCATCTTCCCCTAAAATACATGCATGGAAGGAAGCCTTCTGAATTCTGATTGAGTGCCGGATAGGCACACTTGACAAGGAAAACAAGAAAACAGAGAAACCTTAGAATGATATTTTGGATGATTTAGAACTTAGCCTTTTGATCTTCTTCACTGAACTTGCAATTTCTTTTAATACCATCTGCAACTTTTATTCAAAAAGAAATGACAGTATGCATGTTTGGATCAGCTTAAAAAAAAAAAATGTTATTTCCTCTCTACACAAGAAAACTTCTTTCGTATAATACTTTATACAGCGTAAAATTAATTTTCCATAACTGAACTTTCCGTTTCAAAAATTGTATCTTTTTAAAATTAGATAGGAACGGGGACACTTTCCAGTACCTTGGTACATCCTTTCAAAAACAATACTCCACTTTAAAAAAGAATTATAAAATTGATTTTGATCAAATTTGTCTGAGGATATAATGAAGTAATATATCATTTTCACTTTTCAGAATTTAAGCGTTTTCGATATTATCTTTTCATTTTGTCTTCTAATTGTGAAGTGTCTTTTTCTCGATTCCAGCACAACGGGGAACTTGCGTGTAGGGAAAATTCAAAACGTGATTAAGTAAAAAAAAAACGGATATTTTTTTGTACGGGAAAGGGATTTGGTTAAAAATTACAGGTCGGCGGCGGCAATCTCACCTTCCTGCTCGAAGTTTCACTGCCTTAGCTAAGTCTTCCAAGTGTCCATATGCGGCAAATCCAATTCTATATATTATAAATATGCTTTGTACTTTGGCTCTTCGACATGTGCAAGGTTCCCCAAATTCTAGAGGTCCTTACGATTTTCACTTCCACATATCTCCTTTCGCCGTTCTATCGGTTCCAGATAAGGAATTTCGAGCCTTTATCATATCTTCAGGTGACGCGTCTTTCTTGTCTTAAAAAAAACTTCTTTTTTTTTCATTTTATCTTTTCATTTTCCTCATATTTTTGTATCTGTGGTTTTCCATCATCTCTGAAACCAGGATGAGGCGCTACTTATCTAAATTAAATGATTGGCGGCATATTTGGCTCAAACGATCAAATTTATTCCGGGTAGAAGCTTTTTCTAACTTTTGGTTTTTGCATTTGGTTTACTATTGTCTATTTGCTTTGTCTTATTAATTACTTTTCCTCGGTGATATATATTAATTACTTGTTTTTAATTAATATATGAATTGAGAATTTTTAGTGCCCCCACGTGAATGGTTGATGATTCACATTTGCCATTTGAGAATTGATTTAGTATCCAAGATTGTCTTCTTGCATGTTAATCTTAGGTGTGGTTGATGGTAGATTTTGGAATGAGAATAAGTCTAGCTAACACTACTAATATAATTGCAGCAGGTAAATTGTGAGATTGGACCTTTTTGTGCCTCCGGAAGTAGTAATAGTCGAGCTTTATTCAGT
Organism: Leucaena leucocephala; assembly: GCA_037074615.1. NCBI lineage: Eukaryota > Viridiplantae > Streptophyta > Magnoliopsida > Fabales > Fabaceae > Leucaena > Leucaena leucocephala. The sequence continues at coordinate 3,671,162 of CM073525.1, forward strand.
GGAATTTTGAAGGAACATGCAGCAAGAATGTATGCCACATCTTCTGCTACATGTTTTGAAGATCAGCCGAAAGATAATTCTGACTCTGACATGTTAGTAGATTCGTTTGGAAGGTTGCATACTTATTTGAGGATATCCTTAACAGAGCGTTGCAATTTACGGTGCCATTACTGTATGCCAGAGGAGGGTGTGGAACTCACTCCCAGCCCTAAGCTTCTAACAAGGACCGAGATAATGCGATTAGCCAGTCTTTTTGTAAGCTCTGGAGTGAACAAAATTCGTTTGACCGGTGGGGAGCCAACTGTCAGAAAGGATATTGAAGACATATGTTGGGAGTTGTCAAACTTGAAGGGACTGAAGACATTAGCCATGACCACTAATGGCATAGCCCTTGCAAGGAAACTTCCTAAGCTGAAAGAATGTGGGCTTACTTCTGTGAACATCAGTTTAGACACGTTGGTACCGGCAAAGTTTGAGTTTATGACAAGACGCAAAGGACATGAAAAAGTAATGAGTTCAATCAATACTGCCATAGGCCTTGGCTATAATCCAGTTAAGGTAAATTTTGGTCTTATTTATATATCTAGAAGCATTCACTTTATCACCTCCCCTCAAGTAGTTATCGTTTTACCTAATTCTTGAATCGTTCAAATAAATTTTATAGCCTTGTACATAGGATTCTTCTTGTTCACTAGGGATGCATTTTAAGCTGTTTAGTATTCTTCCTAATGTTTCAGGTCAACTGTGTTGTAATGCGTGGATTCAATGACGATGAAATTTGTGACTTTGTTGAGTTGACACGTGAGAAGCCAATTAACATTAGATTTATCGAGTTCATGCCTTTTGATGGAAATGTGTGGAATGTCAAGAAACTTGTGCCCTACTCAGAAATGTTGGATATAGTGGTAAGGTAGAATTCTGACTGGTGATTGTAGAGTTTTGAAGTTTTCTTACAGAGATCCCATAATTTTTTTACCATCATCAACAAACAGGGGAAACATTTTACGGGCTTGAAGAGACTTCGGGATCACCCAACAGATACAGCCAAGAATTTTACAATTGATGGGCATCAGGGTACAGTTTCATTCATCACATCAATGACGGAGCATTTTTGTGCTGGTTGCAATAGACTGCGAATATTAGCTGATGGAAACTTCAAAGTTTGCTTATTTGGTCCTTCAGAGGTAAGCCCAATTCTATCTGTTAAGATATGCATGCGCACTTTATGTCACTTGAATTTGATGTCACATGGTGGTGGTAACTTGAGAGTAGAATTCGTGAATTTGGATGGTTTTGGAATTATTAATGTGATTTAGCAAATCAGGGAAGGCACCGTTGTTGGTTGTGGAAAAAACTTATGGACTTCCTATGGCCAACTGGGTTTTGAACAGTACATTGGAGAAAAGCAGGCATAGGGACAGGATTTATAGAATTGGTGTTAAAAGCCTATAGCATTCTAGGGCTTTGAGGTGCATATCGGATTCAGTACGGTCATCTGCTGCTAGCGAAGTAGATTTCTAGCAGTTCGTCTCTTGGTATCAAACAGAGAAATTACATTTTTAAGTCAGAACGTTGAACTACTGATTCTATTATGAATTCTTATGTATGATGGGTTCCCTATTTTGGAACCAAAGAAAACTATCAAAGAAATTCAAATTAATCACCCCAAGTATTAAATTACTGTTTGCAAATTCTTTAGTCTTGAGTATACCCTGCAAAAGCTGCAGTGGTTTGTCAGAATTGGAAAATTCATTCCTCTGATGCCTTTAGGGCTAACCTCTCAATTTCTTCCTCCCTTTTCTTTTCTGGTTCATTATAATTTAAATGATTGGATCTTCTTTATTTATATGCTGTTTCATGTAGAATCCATTCAACAAGGGGTTTTGCACAGCCCACTTTGATCAGTTTATTCACATCTTGTTGAGTGCGGTCAATGCTCCTATCTTTTCCTGACTATAATTCCCTGGAACATCTTTTAATTTTTCATTTATATGATGGTGCCCCTGACCAAAATGTGCTTAAGTTCTTTTCACACGTTTCTGCTCATCTGTATTGCTCCCTATCTATTGATACCATTTAGACTCAGCTAAAAGCATTTGCATGTGAAGAAAAAATTATTCTTAAAGCTATTTTATTATTATATTCAAGTGGTTTTCAAACTAATGCTAGATGTCCTTATATGCCCTTATTCTCTTGCAGGTTAGCTTAAGAGATCCTCTTCGACATGGTGCAGATGATCATGAGCTTAGAGAGATAATCGGGGCAGCGGTACGCTTGTTTAATTATTACCGCTAAGAATTAGGAGCAGTGAGTTAGCCTTATTAAATTTCATATATTGCTTTGTGACTAAAGAATGTCAGTCATGTGCCATTTAAAATCATAAAGGAACAAAGTGAAGGCATAGTTTTCAAGTGTTTGTTATCGATGTCTATCTGATAAAAACTTGTCAATTAGATATTTTTTACAGTTCCACATCACATATCAAGGTCTTCTCCACTTTCTTGTGTTTGTGTTGCTGAAAACAAGCAACCCAAGAAACTCTTCCCAAGTTTCTCCAGTTATTATAACGAACTTTTAAGCATATTGAACTGTATCTTGTACTATTATTATGTTCCTGAGTATGTGTTTGGGCATATGCAGGTGAAAAGGAAGAAAGCATCACATGCTGGCATGTTTGACATTGCAAAGACGGCAAATAGGCCCATGATACATATTGGTGGATAAGGTCTGATTTATAACCAATGTCATGCATTCATTTGTACCAAAAAAAGAAAAAGTCATGCATTCATTCAATCTCTTTGAAGATTGCCGCTATGAATTTCTGAGATATAGTTTATTCATTTGCTTATATGCTAGGTAATATAACAAGAAAAGGTGGTTATATTTGAGGCGTTGAGGTGAACAGAGGCAGAGCAGCCCAGGGAAGAAAGCCTCAGTTGGAGTATTGGTCTTTCTCACTCTATATAGAAAAAGTAGTCTTGAATTTGTTCTCTCTCTCTATAGACAGTGGGGTTTGGTTCAGAACCTCGTTATGAAGAGCTTCGATGTTGTAAAATACACATGAATGAATCTGGTCTTTATCGCTGGCATTTGTACGAAGGCTCCTTCCTCTGTAATTTGTCCGAGTCTAGTCGATGAATAAGATGATTTGAATCCACACTCAAATCTTCAATACCTATTCTGATAAATTTCTCTGACTTTTTGTATGGGGGAAATACTAAAGATGAAAGCATTGTTAAGTCTAATTATGGTAATTTTTTCCACATGATTTTTTTTATTTATGAAGTTGAACTTATAAATTCATAGTGCTTTGTGTTAATTTCACCTGACTTAATCACCATCAGTCATACGAATAGAAAAACAAAAACTTCAACATTTCTTAAATTTCATGCAATGGTTTAGATCTACACAAGTTAGAAAATAATAAATAATTATTTATATATTCATGCATTTAAGAAAGTAGTGATATAAAAATTGTGTGATTGGATTTCAAAGATTTATCCAAATAATAAAGAGCATCTTGTTTAACTATATCTACATCTATATATATAATATAAAAACTGTAATAACACGTACTATTATCCATAAATTATTATCAATGCAACTCATTTTTCAAACTCTACATAAAGCATATGATCCACATAAGCTAAAAACCAAGGTATTCATACATTCTATAAGAAATGCCAATTGCCCGCAATGAAGTTTACCTTCTGAAATGCAGAATACGTGTACCTTAGAAAAAAGAGATCCTTCATATGATCAAGCTAGCATTACAATTTTGTTTTATTTTATCTCTCTCTCTCGCACTTGGGTACTTCATTATTTGAGAACACAAGAGTGCAAAACGACTGTTAATGTTATTTCTTGTTATTGGCTAATTGTCTTTATTAAATTGCACTCTATCTTCTCTTCTTAACGTGTTACTGCTAACTCTTTCAGTCTTCCCATAACATACATTTCAAAACACTACAACTGTCAGAGATTTTCCCATTTTCTTCTTCACTACTTTAAAATCTGGAAAGTTTCCGTATACAGCCATAAACAACTGTATCAGGTCTACAGGCACAAACAAAGAGACAGACAAAAAACCAAGACAGAAGTAGAAATTAAGGAATTAGATTAAATTGGACTACAGGCATGGTGTTAAACTCTTCCATGAAACAGTCGAATTCTGAGAAACCTTCAAGCAAACCACCACTGGATTTTCCATTTGACCTTGACCTTCCTCACATCTGATAATCACCACCACCACCATTATTCTCTCATTCTTTCTTGATCCAAAACCCATTTTGAAGACCCATAAACTCTTGTTCTTGTTATTCCTTCATCATTGGATCTAATCTCTTTGTCGGGGGTTTATTTGCTTTTCTTCTACCTCTTCCGTTGTCTTGTTCATCTCCTTCTGGTTTACCAGTGAGGTCCTGAACAAGCTCTCTGAAATTTGCAGCATCAGTTTTGATGATATCTGGAGCATGCACATGGATTATCCTGATCTTTGGCTTCAACATAGAGTTAAAGTTTGAACTTGTTCCAATTCCTAGCTTAGATGATGATGATGATGCTGGTTGTGATGATGAACTTGGATAACTTGTGCATGACTTTGTCATCTTTGATTCTTTTCTGATCTTGCAACTTAGAGGAAACGTGCACGCTCGTAGGTGCTTGATTCTATAATTTGAGAGTAGAATGAAAAGACAACAAATTTGTTTTACAAGAGAACAAGTTGAATACTTTCAAGCTCTCATGAGCCTGAATTTTGGAAACTAGGATTGTGTCTATATATATATATATGGAATAAAATTTGGTTATACCTACTCACCAGCACCAAGATGCTCGTATTGCTAAATTAAATGTGAAAATTATAAGTGTTATTGACTGAAATAAGAATTTTATATTTAGATAATCTAATCTAACTGGATCTAGATTAGTTAGGTTTATTATGACTTCTAAAAATGAATTGAAAAGTTTTATATTTAAATAAACTAATCCAAATTAATATACAAGAACATTATATCTATTAATTGACTAACTAGTATGAGATTTTCAAAACCTTCATCTTTCAAATATCCCATAATCTCATTTAATCCTTAGACTTCCGAGAGCTTGATTTTGACAGCCTTTAAACAAATCTTTAGACTTTATAGAATGCATTGTCTATCACTCCTAAACTTGGTAAAATATTATATTTTTTTATCGAGATACGCTTGCTTAGAATTAATTATTAATTAATATTATATTTTGTTATTTATTTAATTAATTATCTAAAATTAAATTTAAATATTATTTAGAATTATATTTAAATATTAAATTATCATATCTTAAAAGAATAAATCTAAAATATTAAGATTATAAAATGATTATATTATTATATCTTAGAAGAATAAATATGATATACTATGATTACGATATATTCTAAATTTAGCCTATTAACTTATATTTGTATATATATAAATGCATATTTATATTCTCACTTATTCAAAAATTATAATATTTTGAGACTTTATTTTTCTTCTATTTTTAATCCTTCAATTTTTCATATTTTTTATATACAAAAATTTCGATGAGTTAAGCTTAAGGATCATTTTTTTAAAATTTAAAGAATATTTATATATCTTTTATTAATAAAGTTTTTATATTATAATAAAATTTAAATTCACGATTTTATAAATTATGGATTAATTTTTGATTTAAAAATATACTCATGACAACTTATATGCCGCTTAAACTCTCTACCTCATCACCACATGCACATGGTGCTCAATGTTGACTTGGATTCTCTTCAAACCTTTGGACTCTGTTTTGTAGGAACCGTTTCGCAAATTGTTGGAGAATCTTGCCGTTCCCCCACTTTTCTTACCCACCAAGCGTAACGTTAGATCAAGGAGAGCTCTTCAAGCTTCATTTGGGATCACAACTAAGCCCACAACTCTTGGACCTTGAAGACCGTTCTACCATCTACATAAACTATCATCAAGCCTAATTAATAAAGCCAAGATATCCTAATTTTTATATATTATCTTACTTAATATTGATATCATTGAGAAAGAAAAAAGACTTTATTCTATCTTAGATTGAAGATGAACCTAACTTTTTTCTAAAAATTTTTATACAAAAAAATAAAATAAAAATAAAATTAGTTTGAGTCTATAAAAAAGAGCTAATATTTTATAATATAGAATTACCAAAGTTTGAATCCTGTTAGGAGGGATACCCAAATGTACCATAAAATCCTTTATCATACACATCCCTAATAGGGGGATGGGAATACTATTATTCTTAGAAAGTTAGTTTAGTTGGTTTATAGCATCGAAGGCGCAGAGTGGTGAAAATGGTTGCTAGGTTGTTACTTGGTATTTAAATCACCCAAGTTCCATATCATGGATCGATTAGGATACAAGTGAATACATAGTTTGTAATCCAATGCATCAGCAATATATAATAAGATAGCTGAAAAATACTCAAAAACCATATATTAACTTGATGTTCAGTATACAGATAAATAAGTCTAAAATCTCAATATTCCAAATCCATACAATATATACACGAGAAAATAACAAGAGTATAACAACCCCCTAAAGCAACAAAATAATCCACTAACTATATCTCAATTAATTCTGTAAATCCACGCCCCAACTAAACTAAAGTAAAGAACTTGTGAAGAGAGATCATTGAGACTTGTTGTAATTTGGAACAGCCGGGGAGGGAGGGGTCCTATAAGAAGGAGATGGCTCGGCCTCGGCGGGCTGATCGGAGAGGACTGCGAGAATCCGGCGAATACTGACAGAGCGGGCGGTCCTGAAGCTGTTTGAACTGCTTTTGGTCTTGGAGAAGATGTTGGAAGAATTGGAGAGAATAAGATAAACCAAAGCCTGAACCAGGAAGAACAGGCCAACCTTCAACAACACGTCACCTAAGCTCATAAAGAACTCCATTATGTTTGCTCTGATTCGAATCTGATAGAACACAAGACACAGAAGCTAAGTAGGAATATTGTCAATGTTATGAATGAGAATGATGAATGGATTAAAGGGGTAAGATGCAGTATATATAGATCCTATAGAGTTGGATAGCGTGTCGAATGTTGTTGAATTTGGACCAGAAAGTTGGAAGAGTCATAAATGAGATATACATAAAAAGAAAATATGACCTTTTAAATTTGGTGGAGATTCAAATGAAAAGGCAGAGGGTAGGAAACTGAGGTTGAAATTTCAACGTTATCCATAAGATACTATTATTAAAGTAGGCGTATACGTGGGGATGACCGGATGACCGAGTCCTGAGGGGCCCTCAGAATTATTTATTTCACGTGCGAATCAACGACCACAATTTGCTTGACCTGCCCGGAAAGTTAGTTGGAAGTTTCTGGGGGAAACCAAGTAAACGATGGGTTTTTTGTCAATTTGGGTTGATTATCCTCGTCAGCATCATCTCTAATTTGCCTAATTCCTTACGTCGTAATTATCATTTCTTAATTCATCCTTAATAAGCCTAAGCACTGGTTATTAAGAAATCAAGATAATTGGGAGGCATTGGAGAGGGAATTAATCACGTGCAGGTATTACGTGGCGCAACAGCAGCGCGACAAGTGGCATTCTGTCGCCAATGATCAACGTAGGAATGTTTCAGAATCGAAAGAAAAACGTGTTACGCGTCATACCATGGTGCATCCATGACTTGTTCCACAGGCTGCTCCATAAACTACAATTAGTTCTTATTGCTGGTATGAGATTTGTGAGTGTCCCAAGCCCCTCAAACACTCAACTGAGAGAACTAAAATTCAAGGGATGATCACGATCCATTCATTGCTTGCTTTTCTTATTAAAGATAAGATACGCCTTCTAAGGAACAACAATTATGCTTAAATTTAACTATAAATAAATTCACAATTATATATATATATATATATATATATATATATAAAGATACATTAAACCGATATAACATCCAGATGATTAATGAATTACAATCACGAGGCTTTGAATGATTAATGAACCGGATAAATCGTGAATAACATCCATACAACTCGAGAACAAGTTGGATCCACTCATTTCTGTTGACCCCCTGCTCTTAAAACCATTTTATTATTATTTAAGTATGTCAAATATCAACCACACTAAAACATGATTCTTTCCACCAATGTCTTGTAAAAAGAATCTCTTACAGAGTTTAACAGTTCCCAACCAAAGCAATTATATACCATTACTACATCGAAGTTATATATGGTACTCAACATTAACATCATAAGTGAAATCAAAGCCCGATTCAGTGAACAAGATCAGTTCAGATGCATCACAGATGAAAGATGAACCTCAGAAACATTTTATTGCAGACAATGTGGAGAGAAGTTAGTTTGGAGAAATTACTTTCTATGGACATGACCAAGGAAGAGGCAGGCTGGGAAGAGAAATGCACAGCACATATGCACTCCACTAGTTTATTTGTAATTTTTACCTTTGGTCTGCAACTAGCTAGCAAAATTTATTAACCTTCAAGATAGACCCTCTTTCCAGAAGTAGACTGTAGACCAAACAATCATGGAGATACACTCCATCATGAGACGCTTGTGAATTTTCATGATTGATTTGATCTACTTCTACTTTGAAAACTAAGTCTACCTAAAACTTTTCTAGACTACCCCCACAAAAAAGAAAAAAGAAAAAGATTAGCAAAGTCATCGCTGCTGATTTACACTTTATTAGACAATCTATGGTGACACAACTTCAAGATCTCTTTGACATGTAAAAACCCTATACCTGCAAGAAAAAAATCAGATTACCGAATATTAATATATATAAACCACACTCGGCCTTTTGGTTAAAAAAACAAAAAGTAGATAAAAATGGCAGCAGACTTTATGATTTCACAAAGTACCAGCACTAACTATCATGCAGCAGCTAAAGGATAGTCAAATTAGTGAGTACAACTACACTATTCATGGATATTCATTTATCCGCAAAAGCTTGAGAGTTTAAATCATACTTGGCATAATTTTAGAGCCCTTATCTTTGACCTTTTTTGCTTCCAATTTTCACAATAATAGTAGGTATGGCGGATATATGCTGCCAACAAATTAAGTTTTTGCATTGAAATTCAACAAACCAATGGGCTCTCTCATATTTGGGGGAACCAACCAAGGCTAATTAATGCATATGCACTTGACTAATGCTGAATTGGTTATGACTTCCATCACCAGCTTCAATCATTTCAATAAACAACTCATGCCTATTCATTTTCAGGGTATGAGCACAACTCAACACTAAAATAATCGAGTTATGGAAGTTGCAAATCCCGCAACAAGACTACTGCGGAAGCAAAATAAGCAAAATCCATTTGACTGGTTGCCCTTTCCACTAAAAGCTATTGTAACCTAACTTAGACAAAATACATATGTATAAGCAACTGTAATGATTCATAAGGGTGAGGGCAAGGGTTGTTGTTCTACATGACTCAGAAACCGATGCAAATTGTGGTTGAATCAAATATAAAATTTGGCCCCTAAAAATTATACCCTCAAACTTTAGTCCTTGTTTGAATTCCTCAATTCAAATAAACTCCTTTTCTTTCAAAGTTCTGAAACTTGTTACAATTTCTACACATGCATAGTTAATCTTTCAAAGTCAAGCAAACATCTAATTAAGAAAGTATAAAAAATAACCTCTTAACGACTAATTGTCTATTTAATCAAGAATGATCAGGGAAGACATTCTTTCTTAGGTTTCATGGTACCATCACTCGGTTTCAAAAGGAAGCTCCGATTCTCTTCCCCTTCTTTAAAGAGAGAAAATCACAAACTTGCCATTATGATAAATAAAGATGGCAATTTCTTTTAAAATTTGGTGTGAAGTAAACAAGCACCAACGAACTTGAAGCCTTCGTTCAACCCAAATAGCTATTGTTTTCAGAAATGAGATGCCACTGAGTTCTAACTTCAAAGTTCATTATTGGAACTAACGAAAAATTAGGAACTCTATAATGCCAATCTCCTTGCAATGAGTCCGTATAAAACTCTAAACAGGCCCATACAAATCAAAGTTCTGACGGAGTTACAGTTGAAAATTGATGTTCTCTTCCATGCAAACGTAACAGTTTTACTAGCTAGATCTAACTCGGTAGATAAATAGTTTCTCTCAAGTATCGATGGAAGTTACGAGAATGGTTTCATTGGAAAAGCAATCTAATTTATCACGAATGGCAAGGAATTTACAAGATTTTGACCAATAAGTAATCAAAATCTCTTTAGAAAATAAATCTCCGTAGGCAAAGTAAATAAATATGAACAACAGAAAATGATACGAAGATACCAAGAAGCATGGAAAAATCCAGGAATTTGAGCTTTAAAACAAAAGCAAAATCTCTAAACAAATAAATCTCCATCAACATACGAAGAACAGAGAAGGAAAAATTGATAGTGGGTTGAAAGTAATGTAAACATACCTAATATTGTGTTGAATTTGCATAAACAACCAATCAGCTCAGCTTGAAAGAGACTCCGAATTAGCATTGCTGCCAGCAGATACAGAATCTGCTTCCGCCATCAGAGGGGAAGCCATGGAATCAGAAGGGTTCTCATCATTCCTATGACCCGAAATAGCAGAAGAAATAACGAGGTGTCTACTAGCAATGTGACTCAGAGTGGTCCTCAACCCGTAGAAATCCTCCTCCTCTTCCATCAATTCAGACAGCCTCATCATGGCTGTTCTCAACTGCCTTCTGATCCTTCTCGCCTGAGAAACCCCATCATCCTCCTCCTGTTCCCCGACCAGCTGAAAACGACAAAGCGGGCAAGAATTGTGGTGCTCCAGCCACGGCGTAATGCAATCGGAGTGGTACAAATGCTTACACGGAAGCTGCTTAGCCTGCGCATCAACCCCAATTGGGTCCTTACAAACCGCACAAAGAACCCCTCCAGGGTCAAGCTGCGAAAGCAAGGAAGAGGTAACTATTATAGTGGGTACAGAATCAGTGCAAGATTTGGTGGTGGTATTTGGTAGTGTGAATAGCAGAGATAACGGGTCCTCGAAAACGTCGTCGTACAAAAGCTCACCGTCGTCGTCGTCGTCGTCGTCGTCGTCGTCCGAGGGAAGGAGGTGGTTCTGGATTAAGTGGTGGAGGTAGGGGGTGTCGAAGGAGGAAAGCGAGGCGGGAAATGAATGAGAATCTGATTGAGGGAAGAAAGGGGAGTCCATGAGTTCGAGGAAGTGGGTGTGGCAATGAGGGCAGAGAAGAGTCGACGACGAAGTTGAAGACGAAGAAGGGCTTGACAGAGCAACACTCATATCGCATTCGTGACACCAGTACGTCTTCATTTCTGCTTCCATCGTCTCTGGCACGACGGTAGTGTCGCTGTCGGTGGCGGAGGACATTTCTCCCTCTCCCTCCTCAGTTCTTCTGCCCTTCCCTCCCTTCTTCTTCCTTCCCTCTCTCTCCCGTTCAACAAGTGACGTCGAGAGTCGGTAAGGTTTGTCGTAAATGGTAATGGAGCGAAGTGGTGGAGGGGCGGGTGGGGCCCTCCACCCAGCTTTCAATGGTCTGTCTATCGCTTTTTGGTTCGTCTGGTAGTGGTACGGATAGCGACTATCTTTATTTAATTATTTATATACTAAATATTATCATAACTAACAATTGCGTCGCTTTGGCCGAGTGGTTAAGGCGTGTGCCTGCTAAGTACATGGGGTTTCCCCGCGAGAGTTCGAATCTCTCAGGCGACGTTTTCCTTTTTTCTAGCCCAAGTTTCTCTTTTCCTTATATAAAACGACAAACGACAAGTCGTTCTACTCCATTAATCAATTATAGTGAGCAGTTGACTTGACGCTATCCGTGCCTTTACTTTTTATTGCAGTAGATTCAGTCCATCAATTATATTTTAAGAAGACGTTTTTTACTTTTTCCAGCAAACATTATTAGAGTATTTTAGCTTAATTGTTTTTTTTCAGGTGGGGAGATACATAATAAAATAGAGATTCTAAAGTAATATACATAATTGCGCAAAATTGATACAACAAACATTGAAAAATGCAATGATCCATTAAGAAAAGATTGAAACACCAATGAACTCTATATATTAATAAAACAGAAATGACCCTCCAACGTCAGAGGCAATTAAACAAATTTATATACTTTAAGATTATTTTTTATTATCTAATTAAGAGATATATATAATTATTGGGATGTTTGTCAGATCAGGTTATACTTTTTTTTCTCATTTTGCCAACCACCAGTTACACTTGATGACAGCAACAAATTAAAATTAGTATTAAGTATATATATAAATATTTCATAGAGAGTTTCGTTGTGATTAAGTTACTCTCATATCCAGTGGAGAAAACGTAATTTTTGAAAGAAGGCAAGAGAGTCATATATATAAAGTAGACATGATTAAAGAAAATAGATTAATTATCAAAACTTATGATGGAATTGACAATAAGAAAAAAATACAAACCATGTAGAGACAGTGATGAGTAGATCTATTAGGACTAACTAACTTAACATCATCAAGTAATGATCAAAGAGACAACAAATATATCACTATAAAATCCAACCACTTTCTTCCTCTATCACTCATATCTATCTCTTTCTCTTTGATTTGGTGCCTCATGATAACTCCATACTAATTTCCTAAGTTACTTCATCTTGTCTCTTCCTTCCTTTTCCCTTTCCAAGTCTCCATGATTAGATACTTGATTGATCACTGTAATTATTATATTATTCACTACTCCCATCGAAAAAGCCAGTGAACTAAATACATAACAAGTTCTTGCCAATATCTATAAGTATTACCTTCTCATTTGTGTGTGGATTTGATATACTAATAAAATTAAATAAATTAATTAATTATAATTAAACTTAAATATTTAAGATAAATTTATATTATATACTCTTTAATCTATTTAAATTAGTCAACTAACTTTTATATCAATTATAATTAATTAATTAATTTTATTAATCTATCTGAACTAGTAAACTAACTCTTATATTAAAAATGAAACAGGTTATCATTGTACAACTTCATACATTTATATAATAGAAAATTAGAAACTACGCAATGATTCTAGGATTTATGGTTTTGACTTCTGTTGTTAAATACTAATTGATTGCGTGGAATAACATAGGTAAAACTCACTTTATTTTGACTCATTTACAAAATGAAGTTGGGATAAAAGTAAGTTAATATAATATAATTTATATTATATAAGTTTTTATAAAAAAAAAATCAATTTTATCATAAACTTTTTCAATTTCTTATTTACTTTTAAAAGGTTTAAATATAAATAAAAAGTAAGTGAAAAGAAAGAAAATATTGCTTCAACTTTTAACGAGTGACTTGTTCCTGGAAGGCTAGAACCATGTCAAAAATCATAGGTCAGAGTGAGTGTCAATATAAAAGTGAGGAGTTTGCCATTGCATCTGCCAAACATGCCCTAAGTCATCCAATAGAATTGAAATAATGGAAATTAACATCGTTTCTCATTAGGCGAAAGAAAACACTTTCCGGATACATGCATGGGGCGCGCTGAAAACATATGGTAACAGTAAGAGTAAATTGAGCAGAGCCGGATAGAAGGGTTCGAATCGAAATCATCAAGTTCGAGCTTGATTGATCTTGGAAGCTTCGAGATCTGCAGCTTTCTGAAGGAAACTCTGATAATCGTCTTCGAGAACCATCTGGATGGGAGAAGAGCCGAGACCGTCGGCGATGACAAGCAGGATCTTCTTCATCTCCGACTTGAACTAGCCCTTGTCCACGGTGCCGCTGCCGTCGACGTCGAACTTCTCGATGATGGAGTTGTATAGCTGGGTGAGCTCCTCCGGCGGTGTGGCCACGTCGATCCCGAAATGCATTCCTGTTATCTTAACTAGAGACAGAAAGAAGTAATAAGTTGGAATGAGTTAAATTTTGTAAGTATGATCTCCTGGTCCTTTTGAATTAAAACCTTTTAATTTCCACCTATGATTAATTGATGGACATTTTAAGTTTTTTCAGCTTCGTATATTAATTATTTACGACATAAACATAAATTAAATTTAGTTTTTTTTTAGCTCGGCCTGTGCTATTTTAGTAAATTTGTATAACTAAAATTAAACTGAATTAGATGTAGATTATTGTGCTGTGCGAGTTTGAAAAATAAGCAGATCATAGTATAATAACATCTTAATTTTTGATACACTGAAGTGAGCAAATCAAACCATCTTAAATTATCCCAATCATGGATTGAGTAGAAAGGCCAAAACAAAAAAAAAACAAGGAACAAAGAAAGAAAGAAAGAAATTGCGAATCGCTAACTAAAACAACTGAAAATTACAACCTCTTGATTTTTCTGGGGTCAACACTCTTCTACCATACTCTGACTTGGTCAACGACTTCAACCTCACCAAAAACTTCTGTTTCTTATCGCAGTGGGGCCCACTCTCCCTCCTCTTCTTCCCGCTCCACGAGTCCCAATTCTCCGGCGACCCCGTCATCAGCACGCTTTCCGGTGACCTTCCCCCCACTGTGTCTTCATTATCCGTCTGCTCCCATTGTCCACCTCCCCCACCACCTGCGGCGGCCACCGTAAGCATCCTCGTTTGCATCGCCGACACCACCTCCCTCATGGCCACATCAGCGTCTCCTCTATTCCTCAACAGCATTTCGCCGATCTGAGCCGGAGTAAGCGACCCACCGGACCTTATGCAGCCCTCCACCGCATCGAACAGCGCGTGCGATTCCAACCCCAGGTAATTCCTTACCAGGTCCCTGAACGCATGCATGCCGCACGCGCCAAGATTGACATGCACATCCATTCGCCCGCACCGTACCAGAGCTGGGTCCACATTGTCTCTATGATTCGTGGTGAAGACGATGATCCTCTCTTCTCCGCAACACGACCACAGCCCATCCGTGAAATTGAGGAGCCCCGATAGAGTAACCCGTCCGCTTTCTTCCTTGGAGCAGTCCGACGAAGACGCCGTTTTTGCTCTCATTGTTTTGGACTTCGCCATTGTCGGTTTCTTCGTCATCCTGTCCGCCGTCAAGTCGACGGAGCAATCAATGTCTTCTATCACGATGATGGAACGGTTCGTCGTTTGTATCAGTAATGACCTCAGCTCGGAATTATCAGACACCTTGGTGAGCTCCAGATCGTACACGTCGTAGCAGAGGAAGTTCGCCATAGCTGCGATCAAACTCGATTTTCCGGATCCGGGTGGTCCGTATAGTAAGTACCCGCGCTTCCATGCCCGACCCACTCTATGATAGAACTCTCTGCCTTTAGCAAACGCAGTGAGGTCGTTTTTTATCTGCCTTTTCAACTCAGGCTCCAGAGCGAGCGTGTCAAACGTGGAAGGATGCCGGAATGGAACGGAGACCCACCCGGATTCAAATGACCCGTTTCCATTGTTGGTGAAGAGCCTCCTCTCTCTCGAGACCCGCTCGAACTCCTCCGCACGTGAGGTCACGTGACTGAGGTAGGCAGAGAGGAGGGTCTGACGTTGGCGCTTCGGCAGCCGGAGAGTGAAGCTCCGCTTCTCCTCCAACGAGTCCTGCACCGTCTCGACGTGGTGAGTCCACGAGAGGCGGTGCCCGTCAAAGGTGTCGTGAACGGTCTGATTAGGGGCGACGGTGTAGGAAATGCGATTGGAGGACTTGGACCGAGAAAGGGTGAGGCGGCGGCAAGCGGATGCGGCGGAGTGGTTGACGGAGTTGAGGTAGAGATGAACATGGCGGTACAAATCGTTGATGTCGACGCCGCAGTAGCCATTGAATTCGGGTATTTCGAAGTAAGAGTAAGGAGAGAGAAAATCCGTAAGAGTCTCGTAGGAGGAATGGAGGAGAGAGAGAAGCTGCGACGGCAAGACATTTTGGAGTACAGTGAGTAAGCCTAACAAGGACCACAATTGTGACAATATCTCCATTTTTGCTATGTTTTTCTTCTCTGTATCTGTATTCCAGTGTTCGTCTTCTTGGCTGGAAATGGAAGTAGCTACTGAACTGAGATTTTGTCTGTGACTCCCGAACTTAATACGAAGAATCAACACGTCACTTTTTCTTGTTATCTACAGCACAAAGCGGAAACAGATATGCTGATAAAGTCACTGTTTTTAGGGAAGAAAAGAAACGGAGCAGGCAAATTAAAAGATAAAGCTAAAGATGAAGCCCACCCCTCTCTGCTTTTGCTTTTGCTTTTGGCTTGAAGAGGATGATACGATTCCTCGCTTCCTCATCTTTCAAAGCGTGGGCTACACATAGCAAATCAAAGAAAATGCAGATTGTTTTTCCATAGGGTCAAACTTCCATTTTCTTGATTTTTCTTGTTACAGAATCTCTTCACTCAAATTATGAAACTTATTTTCGCCACTCCTGTTGATTTTTTCTGCATAATCACTTGAATGCAATATTAGTTCTGTAGGCTGCACAAAATACATCATAGCAAATGAAAGTTATTGCTTCTTATTACTTGAACAATATTGATTATGCAAGTATCTCCGTCTTGTTATAACGTTTAGGGTTATTTGTCAACACTCAAAGTCATCTCATAAGCATCTTGGCATGGTAGACTATGGCTGATACTTGCACGCGCGGTGGCTAGTTTCAGTAAAGATGATAGGGTATATAACTAAGCGGCGTGCGTGCAGAACAAACGGGTTATTTGTGCTGTAGAATCTGCTTTTGTTTCCATCTTCACAAAAATCACGGTATCAATACTCTACTTTATCTTCTTTCTTTTCTTTCTTTCTTTGTCTTGTAACTTGAGCTTCAGATGTCAGAGAATGTTCTTAACAAGAGTTAAACCTAATCACTCAGTCATGATGGGTTCCAGTTAGAAGATGATGATAATGAGTAGGAGGAGGATTTTGTCCTGTTGATCATCTTGTTTTACTGCTCCATGTGAATGGAAATGGAAAACATTGTTACATTCACTCCTTGCACTAGCTAGCTACACCAAAGTGGCAATTAAAGCTCACTAAAATGTGCATGTCAATGAACCCCACTACTTAATAGAACACTCTTTGGCAAAGCTTGTATATTTCTCGCACATCAAATTATCTGCATAATTTTATGGTCATCTATGTGAATGACTTTTGATTATATGTTCTTTTAGGCTTTTACCAATGGGTATGAATGGAGTGTGCATGAAATTAGGTGAATAGAAAAAGATAAGCAGATGGTGGTGGAGCTCTTTCTTGTGCATTACATTTCCTTTTTTTTCCCCCATCTTTGTAGGCTTATGCTTTAGAAACAAAGTTTAATTTATGCTTCCTTTTGCAGAAATTTGTCTAAAATCCCATTTACCAAAAGGATTCAATGTGCACCTTCAGATGGAAATCCATTGGTGTGTTGGCTGTTGTTCTTATCTGCATTTCAATGGGTTTTTTTTTTATGAGCCTTTAGGCATCTGATTATAAAATGGTTGAGATTTTAATAAAGGAGATAGATAGGGAAAGAGGAGATGAAAGAAAAGAAAAAGAGGCATGTGTTTGACATAAAAAGCTTCAACAAGCCATTGAACATGGAGGGTTGGGAGGAGCCATACTAGAGAGAAAAGCAGAAAGCAAGCTAAGCTTAAAATGGGGCTATCAAGAATAAAGCCTAAAAGAGGGTTCCCTTAGAATATCAATGATCAAATGCATCTGATTCCATCTTTGTTAGCAGTTCATTTACAATTCCAATGTACTCGAGGAATCGATTCAAGCATTAATCGCACAATGACTGAGAGGATAGGCTCTGCTTATGATGGTTCACTTATTTACATTTGTATTATCAAGTTCATACGCACTATTTTATTTTATCAATTGCTTTAATTTTCTTGAAACGTAGAGATTATCGAAATAAAATTTGTTTTTTTTAACAAAATTTTTTTATATGCATGACTTGATTCATAACTAGAACATTATGTTTAAGAAGTCTAAACAACTAATTTATTTGAGATTTAGCAGTTAATTGGTAATAATGAAATGGATGATTATAATTTGGTCATATTATTCTGTGAGTGGCAAAAGGGTTGAACGATGAAGTGAGGAATTAATTTGCCCATGGTAGCAGAAGAAGCGATTATGCTTTTGCTTAACTTTAATAGTGACAAACAAAAGCGAAGATTAAGGCTGCTTAACAAGATATCTGTGGGGTTTATGTGCCTCTGATGTTGTTCTCTTGTGTGAACTGCGGAAGTCCTAATTTTGAAGATACTTTATTGCCATCATCATTCTTATATGGTTACAAATCATCCCCAAAACTTGACTACTTATGATTAGTGCGAGAGATTTTGGGTCATTTGCTAATCCTCTGTGTGTGTGTGTGTGTGTAATTGTGTATAAGGAGAAACAAACGAAATTATTGTCATGAGTTCCATGTTGGGAACTAAGGAATTCTACCGGTGGATTGAGATTTATACATTTAAAAGATTCTTCTTTTTTAATATACTAATATTTTGTGATTGAGTTTTTCTTTTGACTTGTGTTTATCACACTAGTATATTGGGATGTACATTTGAAAAATAAAGAGTTAAAATATTGAAAAATATTGGGTTAAGATGCATCATCTATATATATATTTTGAAATATTTTTTTATATATATCCAGTATACTAAATTAATTTATAGTGTAATTTCATTTTTAAGGTAATTAAATTGGAGCAATTTGATCTAAAAGTAATGGATGATAAACATCAGATTAAGTCACTGGCTTTTTTTTGCCAGTTCCATCATCTTCTCTCTCTTGAATATAACCCAGTCCTCTCCCTTTCTCTCTCCACTCACCATAATTTATTCAAGATGAGAGAGAAGATGATGGAATTGGGAAAAAAGCCGGTGAGTTAAAGTGACGTTTCTCACCCATTACTTTTGGATCAAATTGCTCCAATTTATTTATGTAAAAATTGCACTATAGATTATTTTAAAATACTAAATATATATAAAAAAATATTTTATAATATTAAAAGCATCTTAACCAGAAGGATTATAATTAGAGTAACTTCACCCCTAATTATCTAAGCTCAACATTAGTGGCTTCAAGTTAATATATAATATATTTAACTAATATGATTAAATTAAAAAATTAATTTATATTAGTTAATATGATATTTTTTCTAAAACACTTTAATCATATTCCTTATCCATATTACTTCTTCTCTTGATTATTTTTTATAGAGTATGAATAGAGGTAAATTGATTTTTTTTTATAAATATAAAAAAATATGTTATATTTAATATCAATAGATATTTTTTTAATTAATTTTTATATTAAGGAGGAGAGGAGTATAAAAATAAAACTTTTTTTTGTACAATTTTTTTTAAAAGGGGTTAAGTTCACCTATAATGAAAGAGCAGGATAAAATTTTATTTTTTCTTAGACGATATCAATGTCAGGTAGGGTGAGTCATTTGTTACTCTTAAGTATAAATTTAGGCACCCAAAAATTAGTATGTCTCTCTAAGTGACTAAAATTATAATAAAATAATATACTTTATTATATAGTTAAGGCAACATGGATCGCCAATCCCATTAAAATGGGCCAAGCTTGGCCCACAAACGGTTTTGATATCAAATAATTATTTTTAGCAACTCCTATGCTATGTTTGGCTCAATAGAAGAGATGGAAGAGAAAATATTTTAATAGAGAGAAAGGGAAGAAAATAAAAGAGAGTAATTTTATTATTATCTTGTTTGGATTAGCATTAAGGGAGGGGAGAAGAGGGATTTTCATATTACCTTATTTGGTTCAAGAAGGAAATGGAGGAAAAATATTTTTATATAAATAAATTTACTTTATATTATTTTATAGAATATTTTAATAAAATATAATATATAGATAATATTATGATATTAAAAAAATTATAAGTATATTAATATTATAAAATAATAATACCATATCTCCCCCCTAAATCCCCCCGAATTTAGATGTGAGGTAAAGTTGGAGAAGGGGGGAAATTACTAAATGTTTTAGTGAGCCCAAATAAGGGGAGGGGAGCAAAATCTCTCCCTTCCTCTCTTTTTCTCTCAAATTTCCTATACTAAATAGGGCTTTAAGGTTCTTATGTGATTGTGAAATTATATGTTTTGAGTGAAGAAGCCTACTATATGTGAAACTTCCAATTTCGTTTCTTTGACTCAAAGAATGCCTCATATATATATATATATATATATACACACACACACACATGTCGCCACCATGTTGGGATTTTTCAAGAGAAATTCGTCTACTAAACGATCTAAAAAATATATAAATCACATCAAACTAGATTGAAATTCATTTTAAAAGTGTTTTAAAAAGGCAGAAATAATGCAAATGACTCTTCTCTCGCCACCTAAGTTCAGTCTTTCATGAATAACCTCTTTCAACTTTTAAAATCGCATATCTTGTATTTTACAAAATGATAGATGACTGCTCTATTGATAGTTTATAAGTAGTGCAATTTCTTATAAATTTCATATTATTGATAAATTCATGTTGGTTCAATTAGCTTTTTTTTTTTCAAGTTTTAATAATAAACATGGGATCATGTGGCCTGACTTTGCTGTATTATTGGAATAATCGTGGCGACATATATAGATAGATAACAACTTATTCCAATAACTTGTTTTTAACTTAAAATTTAAAGTAATAATTGAAAATTAAAATGAACTGGAATTGGAAACTGATTTAACGATGGTTTAATCAATACACTAATTTCAAGAATTACATTGATAAGTGGCCAAGAAAAGAATTAAAGAAGAAGAATGACATTAACAGTGTCAAAAGATCAACAAGAAACAACATCAAATTCACCAAACATTTACGTATGTATCCAAAAAAAGTCTATAATACAGAATAAAAATCCAACTTTTGCGTGTGTGTGTGTGTGTATATCTTCTCAGGAATATTCACCTGGAAAGTAAAGGGAACCATCGTTCTAGGAAAGAAGAACGATGAGACGCCATGAACAAGACAACCACAAGAAGCAACCCAACTCCCCACGGCGTCCCTCCGGCTCTGTGAAACGACTCTTTCTCCGGCAAAGGAATCAAAGAAGAAAATACCCCTCTTCCCCAATATCCTCCTCCATAGTTGGACATCAAGTGAAGTACCAGTAGCAGAACCAGAGGAGACACCATCACCACCATCTTCACTTGGTCCACGACGCTCTCAACTAGGGGTGTTCACGGGACGGGTCGGGACCGGGACACCCCCGTCCCGTGTCCCGTCCCGTTACAGTACACGGGACGCAATTTGCGTCCCGTGTCCCGTCCCGTCCCGAGCTTGTCCCGATCCCGACCGGGACCGGGACGGGTTCGGGACGGGACGGGAGTTCCCGAACCCCTTTGAAAAAAAAAAGTGAACAAATGGTAAACAAATAAGATCATGGGTTGCTTCATCTGTCATTGAACTAAGAAAGAACAAAAATACTAACACATCAACCAATATGTCACTGCTTAAAAGAATAAAACTCAATTGCTATAAGTAGTGTTCTTGAGCTAGAAATACTAAAGGCTCGGCTCTCAGCATTTTATCTGGTTAGAGTAGGTTATAAGTTGCCTAATTATCATGTGCCTCGGCAAGTTCCTGGACTTGAAGACAATACAATTGATGAAATGGTAGATAAAGGCAATCGCAAAGAAACAACAGTCCAAGGATCCTCTAATGAGGAATATTCCTTTCCTAGTCCAAAACGTGGTGAAGTAAATCATTGTTCAGGGGCTATTGTTGCTGTGTAATGCCATTGTTGCTACTGTATTTTCTTGAGGGATCTGATGATTCATTTCATCCCTGTCATTTTCATGTGACTATTCTCAGTCCCATAGCCTTTGCTGATATAAAAGTCTTATGCTGCTAAAATTTTATTGAAGGCCATCCACACACCACAAAAAAAATGTAAAGTAAATTAATACCCCAAAATATAAAAATAGCACCATAAGGGAAACTTGAACTATTTGGCCTAGTTGATACCATTGATATTCCTCCTTACCAGAAGAACCGTTGACATAATTTCTTATACAGAACATTAAATAGGGGGTAAATATCCATTGATCAAATGGACCCTTATTCATCGTTGACCTCAACATTCATACTAACCTTGCGAGTTGTGAATCAAAATCAACTATCCATGACAATATTTGATAATCCTACTTAGTGCAAGAATCTTATGAAGGATGCATTTGTTTAATCTTGAGAAACAAAATCGGGTGTTCATAAGAATTTCATCATCCTCCTAATAATTGAGATGAGCAAGAGGAAAAAAGATTTACACCAAGCAAACTAAAGTATAATAATAAGCGCCCTTATGTCATAGAATCAGTACTTGAAAGGCATTATGCAGTGACAATCATATAACCCATAAAGCATACAGAAAAATGCAGGTCCAAAGAAAAATAAATAAGGAAATCAAATTAAAACCCCATCATTTCCCAGATCAAGAACGCGTGAAGGGATAAATAAGAGGAATGACCAACGATAGGGAAGTAAACATACGTGTAGGTACCGACAAGTGGACCGACCAAGAGTGTGGCACTGATCCAATTTTCAGAGATCTTGTGGTGAATCTTGGAAGGCAAATCCTTCCAGAGACCAGTCATAAACTTCTGCTGGATAGGTGAAAGAGCATAGACCACGGCCTTCATCCTAATCGGTTGCTGGAATGTGACTGAAAAGGGAAAACCCTAGGATCTGAAACTTCCAGATGGGACTTCAGCATCCTCCTAAATCGGAAAGGAACTGGCGGTGGTGCCACATGCCTGGACGCCTGGTGAAGCCGAGGAGCTAACCTGAAGAGAAGAGTGAAGTCTGAAGAGAAGAGAAGAGAAGGGAAAAGGACTGAGGTGAGCGTGAATGACTGAGCCTGAAGCGAGGGAAGGGAAAGACTTTTTGGACTGGCCTGAACGTGACATTAAAAAAAAATTATATATATACAGTATCGGGACGGGACGGGACGTCCCGAGGGTCTAGCCGAGACCCGTCCCGTCCCGACCATCTATCTGTCCCGACCCGATAAACTTTTGTCCCGATCCTTCATGGGACGGGACGAAACCGTCCCGCAACACCCGGACCGGGTCGGGACAACCCGGTTCGGTCCAATTTTGCCCACCCCTACTCTCAACTATCTCCTCGTAGCTTGAGTACCACGAGAAACCCAGGAAGATAAACAAAGTAAGAAGGAAGAAACACAGGTGAAAAGGAATACAACAAGACTCGGAATTTGAAGAAGAAGAGTGATAGGCCATTTTTGTTAATGGAGGTGAATGTGAAGAAGATCAGAATTAGGTTTTATAGAGACCTAGAGAGGTTCTTAAAGAATCAGCACGATGGAGAACTGAGAAGAATGCTTACAAGGGGTGAATGGTATGGCTCTGTTTATTGGGAAAGGTTCGTACATTTTCGTAACCCCGAATCTGAAAACCTGAAAAAGGCTTTTAATTTGCATAAGCAAGAAGCGTCGGTGAGAATATAATGGTGTACTGTATGTAAACTAACTTAAGTTCAGATGCTTGGGATCGTGACAACATGACGAATCAGAAGCTGACACGTACCACCGACCAGGGACCAGGTTTGCTCTTGGAAATTCCAAATTTATGGAGATTCTGATCCACCATCTTAATCCAATTTCAATTTTCAACTAGTATATTAAATTCACTAGGGAGTAGGGATCATGTTTAAAAAAAGAATTGCATGATTCGTGTTATGCATTTTTGTAAGGTGGTCTTTGATGCATACTTGCATTCAAATGTTCAGCTAATTAAATTAAGACTTCACTTTTCTCTTTTCTTTAGGCGTTAAGGAGACCATAGACATTTGTATTATATTGAATCTATGCAAGAAAAGAACATCTTAAGAGGAAAAGAAACTGAGTAACCACCGATGAAAATTATCGAGACAAAGAATGATTCTGTGAGTTGGACCACTTAGACAGAATCGAGGTATCCTCTCCTATTAAGCAAATGGAAAGATGACTTTTAAGTTAAATTTAGTATTCATCGAATCACATGTACAATCTTATTTCCATTGACTAATAATATAACTTTGTTTTGGTAAAAAAAAAAAAACAGTTACGAACCACAAAGTCTGTTATTTAGATTATAAATGACATTTCTTATTGAAAATAGAGAGTACCCTATATTTATTTAAATGCGCCGTGCAAAGTACAAGAGTATTTTATTAAATTTAGTGTCTTAAGCAATTCCATATAAGCTTGTCAAGGGATATACAAATGAATTCTTTGAATGCACTTAACGTAGAATGCATATCAAAGACAGCACATAATTCGTTAAATCCATGAATTTGAATAGAATATTGTCAAAAATCAAGGTCCAAACAAATTATTATGGATAGAGTCCAATTTCGAGAGCCAGAGACTTTTTTATTTTATTTTATTTTAAAGTTTGAGAGAATTATTTGCAAGTGACTGGATTCTTTTCAAACAATAAGCATCCAATAAAAATAAACATAAAAAAAAACCAAATAATAAGTTATTGGTTAAGATAATCAGCTATCTCACCCTATAAAAAAATAACACATGTTTAAATAACAGAAAGCCCCCATATTGAAAACGCTTTAACCTTAATGCTTCATAGACGAGAAACACATCTCACTCAACTATGAAATAAGTGAAGAGGGGCATCCGTAAACACCATATTTTATCTAGATCCCATAAATAAATAATAAATTAAAATGCAAAAAATAGAGAGTAAAAACTTTTTTTTACTCTAAAAAATTTAGATATGTTTAACACTAATCCCTTTATTAAAGTTAGGATACAGCCTCAAGGTTCATAAAATATTTATAGAAAATTTATAATATTACCTATCCAAAGAATCCAGTAAAACTCAAACTTACATATTTATAAAATATAATTTATGTTTTACTATTTATACCAATTCTAATTAACAAATTATTTCTTTTTGGTTGGCTGGGATTTTATCGTGGTATAACTTGGGGGCCAATATTATTTCTTTGAGCAGAAGTCAATTGGCTACATAAATAAACCTGACTTTATTTTGACCCAAAATAAAAAAATAATATTTGATCTCTTATACAAAAAAAAAAAAATTTGATTCTCAAAGTTACCTTCATTTTTTTTTTCTTTCAATTTCTTTTAATGTAAAATATTATTTTTTATAATTTAATAAAATTGTGAACCATTACACTTCTTAAAAGATAAAAAATTCATAGTTTAAATGTTAAAGAACCAAAATATTATAGTTTTTTTTTAAAAAAACAAAGTTCTTCTTAAAAAGGTAAAATTTTGGTAAATTAGCACACAATATTCTAATCTTATTTTTTATTTATAACTAATATTCTAATTTTATTTGTGGTATACTTTTATCCATAATATTTTAATTTGGTGTAATTTTATCCATAATATTTTTAATTTAGAGTAATTGTACTTATAATCTTATTTTTTAAATATTAAAAATTATATCAAATTAATAAAATTATAAATAAAATTATACTATAAATAAAATTAAAATATTAACTATATTTAAAAAATAATATTAAGATATTGGGTATTATTTTATTTATTCCCACTATATAAATATTAAGATAAGGAATTGGGAACCTAATTGTGACGTAATGATTAGAATGTGACGTGTCATTCACAGGTTATCCACAACCCACACACACCATCATTGCCCCATGCCAATGTTGGGTTGAGTGGAAGTGGGTTGGTAAAGTGAGCCACCATGTCCCTTCACTTTACTCATTTTTCTCTGCGTCCACACCTCACATTGCCATATATTTTAATCCCTCCACCTACTTTCCTCAACATAACACAACAAGCCATTCATAACTACTGAATTGGAGCAACGTAACTATTCATAGATTCTCTCACCCAGACAAACATGGCCTTCTTCTTCCCCTACACTTGGCGTCTGCTACCCCTAATGGTGGCCGGTGTTCTTCTGACGAGTACCGGTGGCGCCATGGGAGACTCATCGAAGGAGAAAGAGGAGTGCACAGAGCAGCTAGCAGGTTTAGCCACGTGTCTTCCTTATGTGGGAGGCCAAGCTAAGTCTCCAACTCCAGATTGTTGCACTGGCTTGAAGCAGCTTCTCAAGAACAATAAGAAGTGCCTCTGCGTCATCATCAAGGATCGTAATGACCCTGATATTGGAAGTTTACAGCTCAATATCACCCTCGCTATGACCCTCCCTAACGTCTGTAACGCCCCTTCTAATGTCTCCAAATGCCCTGGTATGTAAGACATCACATCTTGACTCAAAACTTCCTGACGTTATTAACTCACACTTGAATTGTTGATGGAAAGCAGAGCTGCTGCACATGGATCCTAAGTCACCAGAAGCTCAGATTTTCTATCAGTTGGCTAAAGGCTCAGATAAAAGTGGTGCAGCTCCTGCCCCTACTCCAACTGGTACTTCATTAACTTCATTACTCTCTCCACTTTAGTCTTCAGTTTCCTTCTCTATTTGTTTATTTTGGAGCATAGAAACAAAATTAAAACAAAAAATTTCAATGCCAATAGCTTGTAACCTAGTAGTTTCAGGTTCTATCTATTTATAATTTCAAGTTGTTAATACTAAAGAGCAGTCCAATGCCCTAGATTCTTACAAGATAGAATATGTTATTTTTAAGATTTAAACTTCTAATTTCCAAGTCACGTGATAGTAATTTTATTATTGTGTTGAGGCTCACTTTCTAAATGAAAAAAATAAAGAAAAGAAAAAAAATGTTATATTGATGACATGACGTGATGTTATGTGGGATTGGATGCAGCTGGAGCAAGTGGTAGTGGTGAAAGTGGAAAGGCTGGAAGCAGCCAAGAAGATAGTGCCCCACAGAAGAACGAAGCTTTCTTGAATAGGAGGAGGATATTTGGGCTGGACTCTTTCCTAATTGGGCTTCAACTTTGGGCTTTCATGGGCTTCGCTTGAATATGGACCACTAGTTCCTTTCTTCTTTAGTTTTTTGGGCTTGAACGTTTGTTTTTCATCATCTCCAACTCTATTATCCCCGTGTCATTATTGTAATAAAAAAATAATTATGCCCATGAAAAGGACTAGGAATCATACGTGGTGGGGTGATGGTTTTGTTCAATGATGCCACTGTCTTTATAGAAGGGAATAAAAATGGGGTGGAATCAAGATAAGAACATTTCCTTTTTGTACGGTAAGAGTTGGAATCTTGATTCCTCCTATTCATTTTTATATTAAAAAAATTGTTGAAATGTTGTAGTAATTATGACTATCCATTTGATTATCAAACACATTAAACATTTAGGATTTATTTGTACAAATTAAGAATATGTCCACGGGGGTTAATTCAGTGGACAATTCGAGAGTTCATTTCACAGTCTTTATATCTTCCTCCTAACAAATGAATTCATCACATGGTCTATTATAACGAACAATAGATATTCTCTATATTTAAAAAATTGTTGTCCTTGTTAGTTTGTTATTAATAAAAATGGGACTGCACATCCGCGGCAAGTCTGTTATAACGAATAGATACCGCCACGTGTTGATCGCATCACAACGTGGCATGCTCTTCCTCTCACTCTGTGGGAACCTTTCACGTTCGGGATACTGAGTGATTCCATCAGCTCGGAAGGTCCATGGAGTTGGTGGCATCCAGAGAAGCTATCTCCCAGTCCCAAGCATACAGCCGCAAATGGGGACCACAATTTTAAACTTTAGCATAGTATGATATTTTTCTTATTTTTAATCTGGTTCGCATGTTCCCCTAATAAATGTTTCATGTGTTAATAATACTTCTTTTTAAGATTTTTTTGTCATATATCGATGTTGATGGATACAGTATATGACAACCGTTCACATAACTAGGTATATTCAATAACAAGATTATAAATGACCCCAAAGATTTCAAGAACGCGTTCACCAAACAAAGAGGAAATCTTTTTGGAAAGGACTACAATAAATGCTTATGCTGCTGCTTAATCTTAGATTCAACAGTAATACAATAGGCTTTTCCAGGCATATGCGTGGGATATAGATATCGGGTATCTATCATCTTGGAAATTGCCTCCAAAGATAGCTTAGAAGGTCATACTTCTGTTTTGTCTTGTCTATCAACTTGGTTCGGTTTCTCAGTCCTATTTCACCTGTGAGGATGGCTATGTCTGATTGATCATCATGGGTTTCCTTTGGTAGTTTCACTCCATCTTTCTGCAAGCACATTTCTATACCTATTTACTGAATTCATCCCTTTCGAAATATTTTGCCTCCACCGATTTCGTGTTTCCTTCTCTGGGGTATTCTTAGAAGAAGGAATTTCGATGGACTCCGTAGTGATCAGAGTGTTATAAAAAGAAGGTGACTTTTCTGATGAATCTACGCAATTTCGATGACTCTGATTGAATACTAAATATAATTCTGGGTTATATTTCTTTCCCCCTGTTTTTGTGTGTTTTAAAGAAACAATTGTTGGGGTCATAGAAGCTTTTGTTCTGTTGCTGATATATTCTTATATGCCAACTTCTCTTGCTCCCCAGCTCAACCTTGATAGTTATTTGGATATGACAAAGTGATATATTTTATTCGTGGAACGAATTTGGGAGAATCTGTTCGATAAAAGCTAGCTTTTTGCTGGCTTTCTGTTCAGTTTACTTATATGGCTTCGTGCGCTGTGGATTTTACTGAAAATACTGAATCACAAGGTGAAGGAATATACATCAGGAACGGCAAAAGCACGTTTCTTGTTTTTGGAGCCTTCAAGCTACCTGTCTTGTTGGATTTTTATTATGCCGATGAAATATGGCTTGGTTTTAGGCTTCTATATTTGGAAAAGAAAATGGAGCTTGTTGAGAAAAGGCTTTATAGTGAATGATTATATTTTACAATAGGCTTTCTAAATCATATTAGCTTAAAATATGAGAAGAAATTGAATGTTATAATTTCTTTTATTTTCTATTTTTATTGAGTCGTTGGTTGGGCTGGACAAATTCCTTTCTACACAATTTGGATGTTATAATTTCATTTTTATGGGAGGAAATGTTCTGTTATGTCTGATATTGTTGGTGATTCTGCGTGTCATTTCGAAAGAAGTTCTCTGTAAAAGTAAACATGGCAGGAAACAGAATGGAATTTTTTACCCAAGAGACTTCATTTTTTTAAGATTCAGTTCCTTACTTATTTGACTTTGGGTGCATTTCTGAGCTTATTCTGTAAAATAAACCCAGAAATAAATGAGACTTCTCCTTCTTCAGGAAGGATTGTGATTTCAGCTTTCTTGCTAAAGTGTCAATTTACACCTTGCAGGTGTGTGCTCATCAAAGGGGCTGTGATGGGTACTATTGTTGAAGATGACGATTCATATACTAAGCCCCTAGGAAGATGGCCAGTTTTCTATTATGGCATGGGACACATGCTTAATGACATAACTGCTGCTTGTTGGTTTACCTATCTATTATTGTTCTTGACAGATATTGGATTTTCACCAAGGTACAACTTACTATTTAGAGTATCTTTTTTCTTCCTTTTGTTATTGCGCTGGTCAAACAGTGGGGCTGATACGTTGCAACTGCTCATTGATAGTAGTAAGCAAAAACTTAACTGTGGTTGGTTGGCAATTTGATTGTACAAGTTAATAGCAAACCCGTTCTTTACTTTAAATTGCAGAATGCAAATGTCATCCAAGTTGGGTGGTGTGATTTTGAAAATATGCTGGTGTTTCTTTTTCCCATCTTAGGAAGTTGCATTCAATAGAACAAATACAGGGTAAGAAAACCTGCAATGGACAATATATATTACTTGTTCTTGGATCATTGGTTCAGGCTGCATGAAAGCTTGGTGTTTGTTGCTACACAATTTTGTTTGATTCTTCTACATTTTCCTCCTTTATTTCTATTGACATTTTCCCTCCTTTTAATAGGAATGCTGCTATTGTGATGCTTTCTGGTCAAGTGGCTGATGGATTTGCTACCATCTTTGCTGGTGAACTGGTATATAAACATTTTCCCCTTTCTTCTACTTCTATCTTCATATTGCTCTAGACTTTGTAGTTTGTAATAATTAGAGTGATATAATAACTTTCGAGTTTTTGGGTTAAGCTAAGTTTTCATTCTGCCTACCTGAGTTTATCTTATATACTTTCAATATCAGATAAAAATTTTAAGTTCATTTAAATCCTTCTACTGTTAGATCAAAGTACCTTCTTGTATCTATTTCCTTACAACCCCAATTCAAATACTTGATTTTATTTGCCTAATGTTATTCTACTTCCTACCTACTTGTTTTGGTTACTATTTATTTTCTCTTTATTGAGTTTTTCAGACCTTCTTTGGTGAGAAAACTTATTTCTTTTGCCTTACTGGATAGATGGACAGATTTGGACATTTCAAGATATGGCATGGTGCAGGATCTTTGTTGGTGGCTGTTTCATTTTCTTCTGTTTTTGGGGGATGTCTGCCGTGCAAAATCTTTGGCTCCAGTTCATCATATTTTCAAACTGTGAATTACAGTGTGTTTGCTGCAATCTTCAATGTTGGCTGGGCTGCTACTCAAGTGTCCCACATGTAATAATTTCCACAAATATATCTTTTTCCATTTGATACTGTGTGATTTATAGTACCAAATCTTAAAAACAAAAGTCAACAAAAAAAATCTTGGAATTAGAAATATAGAATTATTGATGCTTTCCCCCCTGTTGATAGGTCCATGATTAGTTGCATCACTCTAAACTCTTCAAGCAGGGTGGCTTTGGCTAGTTGCCGTAATGCATTTACCATGGTAAATTCCAATGATTTTTCTTCTCTGATATAAAGCTCTCCATTCCTCCCTCTTCGCATTAAAATAGTAAAACCTGTATCCAATCCAATAATTTAACTATCAATTTATTGACATGAATTACTAACATATTTAACAATATCTTTTGAAGGTCGCGAATCTTGGCCTGTATGTAATTGCATTTGTAGTATTCAATGTCAGCATTGTAAGAAGTTATGCTGATGTTGAGAATGAGGTATGCATGGTTCTAAATTTTTTGACCTATTTTGGGGAGTTGTTTCCAAGAATAACCATTATTATATTACTATTGCAAATGAGCAGTACCGCTGGATTGCATATTTGTCAATTTTTATTGGATGCTGCTTTGTGGGCATATTTCTTGTTGCAACCAAAGAGCCCAGGTATGCTTGTAGACTTTCTTTTATTTTCATCTTTACAATTAATACTTTGCAGCTTGATCAGAGTAGTCATACGGTAGAATTGGAAAGTTGATCTAATAAATGAATTATTGAGCTACCAATTATGCTGTCCTTGAGTATCAATGATGAGGCAAAATAATACTGGAGTAAATCCACTGCACACTCCCTGCCCCCAGCCCTGGAGAAGCGCAGAGAGAGAGAGAGAGGTTGTAAGGCCCACGTTTTAAAGTTAGACTAATCTACTGCTAAAGCAAATATGAACTTTGTTTAAGTAAAAGTCAATATAATCACAAAATTCACACCTGATGAAGCCCTAGCAACCATTGTTGATAATTCGAATAATTCTAGCATTCCCTTACCAAAACTGTTACATAACATGGGTTGCTTGTGTAGTTATAGCTATTAAGAGAAATGACAAATTATTATCTTTTTCTTTGTAGGTTGAAGGTTGGGGTACAAGGAAAGGTTCACGCAAGGATTTCATGGGTTTATTGGTTTAAGAGAGTTTTGTATTATCAGGTTGCTCTTGTTTATGTTCTCACAAGATTGATTGTCAATGTGTCGCAGGTTAGTAATCATCCTTTCTTGCTTAGTGGTGCGGGTGATCTTGAAATAGGAAGAAAGAAAAGTTTTCTGTTTTTAATCTGGAGGAAGAACATATTTAGGTCATGTTGGGTACTAGGGAGATGGAGAGTAGGAATTCATGAAAAACAAGAAGGCTTTTTTTTATATGCATCGTCTATCATGCTCCTTTTACTCAACACTGTCTCTGCCCCGTTTTAGTTTTTATCATGAGGTTATTCCCCGTCCATGTTTCACTTCCTTTCCCTGTCCATGCCTCACTTTCCTCTTACCAACCATCGCTTTGCAACATCATGGGTTTCTATAATGTACGGGGAACATGAACAAGAGAGAAACTTGCTACCTGAATTTGGATTTTCTGAACAAAAATAACAGTAAGACATGGGTGGGTGGTATTTTAAACACCATGATGGTTATCTTTCCATAGGCGTACCTTGGATTCTTGATGCCTATAGTATCAATAAAAGAGAAATTTGATGCTTTAATTTGGATTTTCAAAGAAAACTAACAGTAACACATGCAGGAATGGTATATTTAAACATCAAAATGGTTTCTTTTCCGCAGGCATACCTTGCATTCTGCGTTATCAATGATCTACAAATGGGCCAATCAGCCAAAGCTTTGGTACATGACAAATATCATTTTCTTTAAAGTTAAGTTAATTCTTCTAAACGCATGTGCTCTGGATCATGACACTAATGGCTGATTATGTTATCTGATGATGGAATTAGGTTCCTGCTATCATCTACATCTGCAGCTTCATCGTATCTATTCTTTTACAGGTCCCCATATAAAATAATCACTTTTGTATTTTACAATGTTCTTTTCGTCAATTTCCATTGTTGAACTATTCCCTCCCTCCAGGAGATTGCATGGACTGGGCCACGTCTTAAGGCCTATTTCTCTGCTGGAGGCATTCTTTGGATACTTTGTGGTGTAGTGGTTCTTCTTTTACCCAGACATATGAGTTATGTCATGTACATAGCATCAGTATTTATTGGCATAGCAAATGCACTGATGATGGTATGACATTTATCTTCACATCATTTACTTATCGAAAGAAAAGGCAAAAGACATTATCTAACTCTTCAAAGAAAGTGTAAATATTTATAACCTCCTTAAGAACACTTGATTTATAAATCTGTTGTTTTCTTCTTCATGCTCTGTCAAGTTATTTCTCAAGTATACATTGTTAATTAGTAGAAGTGACATGTAAGAAGGATTCTTCTTTTGCTTGGTTTCAAATTTTAGCCATTTTTTGTAAAGTAGATAAAACACTATTATGGACATCCCTGTCACAGGTTTTTAACTAGCATGGTTCAAGCGACGTTAAATTAGTTATGCATGATATATGGATATTTATTGGCTTTTACAATAGGTGACTGGAGTAAGCATGCAAAATTTTCTCATTGGAGAGGATCTCAATGGCTGCGCATTTGTTTGTGGATCACTGAGCTTCTTGGACAAAATTTCATGTGGGATAGCCTTATATATTCTTCAGTCATATCAAAGTAAGTTGGTTAAACAATCACTGCTTTAATTCTAGTTCTGAATGCTTAATCTATGTCCATTGTCTGTAAGCCAGCTCTTTCTCTACTTTCTTCTGTGAGTCAGTAAATAGTGATTAATGCCTCTCTAGCATTTATAACCATTGCATTTTAAGCAAGCTTAATGAACTTCGGTGTGATGGTTTGGTTGAACTTATCCTTGCCGGTATTAATAAAAATCAGAGTCCTAAGAAGAGTTTTTAAGGTGCTTCAGATTCAGTAGTATGAAATTCAACTTCTTTGATGAACTAACACCGTGTTTCATGAAACCTGCATTGTTTGATATTCAAGGAATTCATTAGTAATAATCTTGTGTTTATAGTACCTTCTGCAGAAAGTTCTGAATATTTTCAAATCATCAATGCAGATACTTCCCCTCAACTCCATGGAACGCTATTCCCCATATCAATCACAAGATTTGGTTTGGGACTGGTTCCAGCAATTTGTTCGCTACTTGGCGTTTTAGTCACCATCACTATGGATCTTCACTCAAGTCCCAAGCCTTTGTTGGAGCCATTATTAGCATAGTGAAGATTGTAAAGTCATTCTTCTTAGTACAAAAGGCACTATACATTGAAGCCCTCAAGAAGTTTTTCATTACTTCTTTAGCAAGATATTTACATATCTAGTGAATCTCCGCTAATTTATCTGAAAAATTTGAATGTAAATATGTTGTAAACCCTCCTAATTTCATTCAAAGGGAAGTTCTTCCCACAGTTTCATGTAGACACAGTTGGAACTTTGAAGGTCTTTAATAGGAAAAATAGTCACAGGAAGCTGGTAATATCTTGACAAATCTTACTGCATTTTGTGGGTTATTTTTTAATCCTTACAGCAGAAAAGAGACAATCTTGCTGGTTAAGTTATATGATACAGGATTTTTGGTTTGTGTTGTGCGTATGTAAAGTGATAAACAAGATAAATGAATGGGGTATTGATGATTCTTCATGAGAGTTACTTGTCAGATCCGTAACGTGAATATTGCAGACACAATGCTGGCAATTTACGCATTCTAGATTGAATATGTGATATATGAAAATCTCAGCTTTTTTCTTTTGACATGTCGAAATTGTCAAACCCTACAAACTTTATGTTAAAAAGTTACAACTTTAATGAAACGAGTGAAGAAAGCTACAGAATGAATAGGTCCCTATACTCGAACTAGTCTTGTTTATAATTTTATATACGTTTCCCTTGTCTAATAAAAGCTCCGGCTACAATTTTATTCTCCAACTTGTTATATAGGAATAATATTTACCCGGAAAAGTATTAAAAAGGGAGTAATGTCATCCCTTAGTTATTAAAAATATTAATAGTTGGCATTAATTTTTTAACGATTAAGATAATTTCATTCCTTTTTAAAACATTTATAGAACAATATTGAAATAAAAAAAATTGTGACATTATTTTTTGTGACAATTTTAAAAAATAAGATTAGACTTTAACCCTAAAAGTTATTCTATTCCATTGGGGTTTGAAAAAGCAAACACTTATGCCGATTTGCTTAGGTAATATACTCATAATATACATAGAGATGATATTGATAGATTCGTCATTTAAAAATATATTGAGTTATGTGATGTGATCTTATCAATGATATTTTGAACCTTTCAATTTTAATATGTTATTAGTAAAAAGGTTTTAGTGAAAATTATGAAAATCCATCTTGAGATATCATCATAACTTGTTTTCAGAAAATCCAAAAAAGTTTACAGAAAACCCAAAAAGAAAAATAATTATTTTCATCCGCAAGTGTCATTCTAGGGCTGACTTGATTTAAATGACCAAGCTTTTTCTTGGTTATTGTTATGGATGAAGTTTGATTCAGTCACATTAGAATTGTCTTCTAAGCTAAAGTTATTTGAATTCAAGTTTAAGTGAAAATCAGAATCAAGCCTAAAAAGAGTGGCCACGTTATTATCTTCTTTAAATAAACTTGGACCACTTTTTTCAGTCTTTACTTTCTTTAAAATAAATTGATTTCTCCAACATTACTTAAAAAAATAAAAATAGAGAAAGAGGACTATATTAGTAATCTATTTAAACACAATTACAAGTTTACAACTAATAAAGAAAGAGAGGAAAATATAGCTTCTACTAGAAATACAAATATTACAACACATCTCAGGCAAAATATTCAAAATAGAGCAAAAACTAACTAGTTTATACATTAATTTGGTTCTTCAATTATTTTTCCAAAATATTTAAATACAAAAGTTGTCATTTTGACATCAAACATTTTATCATTTTGCTGAATTAGATTCAACATTTATCTTCATGGACTCGTTTGATCACCAACAAGTACACATTCGATAAGACATCAAATCTAACACACAGAATGACAAAAATCACTAACGCTGTAAAAAAATGACAACTTGAGTATTCAGAATATGCCAAAAATGATTGGAAAACCAAACTGATGTACAAGTCATGCTTGAATAACAAGAAAAGAAGAAGAAGGATCGTCGTGATGATGATGGAGCCAAAATTTTCTATTTGGGTAACTTGAAAACAGGTTTCTTTGCAGATTCACCTAAATGAGGATCTCTCTTGGCCTTCATCATGTGGCCAAGAACCTTTGCATAACGTCGAACCAGTTTCTTGAACTTCAAGCCTTCTTGAACACTCTCATTCTGATTCTTCTTCACCATCTGCAGATTCTTCTCAGCTTCTTCATTGAAGTGCTTTTCCAGTGAGTTCCTTCCTTTATTATTATTACTGTCACCATCCCCTCTGATCAGTTGATTCAGGCTCTTATGATCAGTAATCTCTTCACCATCTTTCACCTGCAGAAGATTCTCCAGAGACACCACAATTCCATTATTATTCTTTGAGTCAGTAAAACCTTCTGATCTGGGTTTCTCAGAAGGTGTTTTCTTTCTGGTTCTTCTGGACATGGTGATGTCATATCTGTGTTTGGTTACTGGGGATGGAGAGTTCATTTTCTGGGAGAGAAGAAGAAGAAGAAGAAGAAGAAGAAGAAAAGACTCAAGCTTTGAAGTGTGTTGGATTGGCTTGTGGATGATGCTCTGAGACACTATAATGAAGTGTTTATTTATGAGAGATATATGAGAAGAAGAGAAGAAGTGTGGTGATGTTGAGTATCTTAAAGAGCAAACCAAAGGGGTTGGTTAGTTTAGAGGCCTTTCAAAGAGGTGAAATGTCTGCTTTCTCATTTACCCATTTGTGGAAGATGAAAGATTAACCCTTTTTTCCTTAATGAACATGGAGATCTCAATTAATAACAAGGAAATGACACCAAACTTTTGGGAAAATTCCAGTGTTTTAATGGGCCATGGCCTAGTTTAATTGGACCATCACCATGTTCCCCCTGGCCATCTCCAATGAAATATCCATCATATAATTCTTTCAAATATGTAATAATGAGAATCTAATTTTAGTTATATAGTAATAGACCCTGTTTGGATAAGAGTTTGAAAAAAGACTTATAAAAAAAATATTTTTAGAAAACTTTTACAAAAAGACTTTTAGAGAAGAGTTTATGGATAAAAAATTATTTTGAATAAATGAGTGATTTGATAGTTAATGCCAGAAAGATTTTTATAATTGAAAAATTACCAGAAATGATATAATTTTATTAAATACAGGAGAGAGGAAAGATAGGAGAGAAGAGAGGATGTAGAAAAGAGATGAGAGAAGCATAAGAAAAAATATGAGTAAAATAGTAATTGGTTAGTATATAAACTCTTTTACTGTTCTATAATATAGTCTTAATAGTTTATCTAAAATTTTAATTTTAAACTGTGGTTTGATCTAAAATTATTTTTGAATAAATATAATTATTTACTTTAAACAAATTTTAAACTAAAATTTTATCTAAAAAACTTTTAAAACTACAGTTTGTTTGTTTACCAAACCCACATATAGTAGTATAAAGATATTGATGTTCTTCATCCATAGAGAGAGAGGGTTTGATGTTTTCCTATGGCTATTAATAAGAATTATTAAGTAATTGCGAATAGAAAATTTTGGTTTAGTATAGGTTTGTGTAATAATCCTCTGGAATATGTTCATGCTGATAGAGTATTCTTGCATTAGAAATAATCTTATTCTGCACTAAATGTGAGCTTATATTTCCCATACGCTAATAGTATATAGGGCCTGGATGGAAACCACGTTCTTTTGGGTTAAAATTTTGATTTAAGAAAATTTTAAAATAAATAATCATATTTATTCAAACAGACTTTTAGACTAAACTATAATTTAAAATTAAGGTTTCAGATAAGCTAGTCAGAGCAGTTTATAGAATAATAAAAGAGTTTATGAATTAACCAATTACTATATTACCCTTACTTTTTCTTACAACATCTCTCCTACTTTTTCTTACACACTCTCTACTCTCTCATATTTTTTCTCTCTTTTCTTTCTTATATCCTCTCTCCTCTCTCATCTTCTCTCATCTCTCCTCATTTAATACTCATACACTTTTTCGTAATTTACCAATAACAAAAATACTTTTAGAAATAATTATCCAAATACTCATTTATTTAAAATTATTTTTTTTATAATCTCTTCTCCAAAAGCTCTTTTCTATAAGCTGTCTAAAAACCCTTTTTTTTATAAACTCGTTTCTAAAATCCTATCTAAACAAGCCAATAGTTTTACAACACATATAAATTGAAAAGCATGTTTTCTCTTTTGTGAGAGAATTCGACATTATTAGTTTAAATAAGCTTCGAGTCTTTTTTAACACAATAAAAAAGAAAAAGAGAAATATTACTAATATAATATTTAATATAAGATATATTTAATTAATTTAAATATATTAATAGAGTTAGTTAATATAATATTTTTTAAAAAAATATTATAATCATTTTCTTCAACTCTCTACCTTCTTATCTTGCTTGAGTGAGTATTAATAAGGATAATTAAGAAAAAAATTGATAAATATATTTAAGATCAATGTCAACTCCCTAATTAGATCATATATTAAGGATAAGAGAGTATAAAATAAAAAAAATACTCAACAATTACAAAAAAGAAAATTGTCATAAAGTGTCTAAGTGAAATAGTAAAAGATCCTAAATTGTGACAATTACAGTATCATTTTCCATTTGCCAGAGAGGATGGTGTTAAGGGGAGGGGTAAATGGAGAGGAACAAACCAAAATGTGAAAAAAGCCAAAGGGAAAAGAGACATTGTTAGATAAACTTTGCCTTACAGCGAATGTCTTTTATTATATTTTAATTTCTTGCTCTAGTTAGGAAATATATCAAGTTCTGTCCTTTTTTAACTTGGTGAATTTTTCTATCACTTACCCAAAAAAGTTGTAGTTATGTGTTTGGTTGATTCAATGTTATTTTATCCTAATCCAGTTACATGTTGCTCTCTATTTTGTCAACATTTTGAATGCCCTTTTTTTCTTACTTTCTCAAGAATTGTTTGTTTGGTTGCCATCAAATTGAAAATTTTGTATAGGAAGCAAAAATTATTTTGATTATTTTCTCTCATTCCCTTTCTTTTTCTCACATTTCGGTTAGGTTATATTCAGCTGTCATCAGAGTCAACAAAAAGAAAAAAGAAAAAAAGGAACAAAAAGAAAAAGGAATACTAATGTGAATGGAAATTACCTTTATATCCATAACTATTATTTAATTTTAAATTTTCCCTTTATTTTTTCCTCCCCCATTTCCTATTACAATTAAAAAATTTGTTCTTTTAAAGAATATATATTAATTCTTATATATTTTTTGTATTTTTTGTAATGTTTCAATTCTCAATTCTACTTTAGCCTATCATTTTTTAGTATGGTCGAGTTAACGAGTAAATTTATTTTAATCTTATGAAATTTCCAAACCTTTGTACTACTTTTTAATTGATGGTAGCTTATCCATGAATACTACTTTTTATAAAATATATGTTTATGAGAAGTTACATATGAAGGGCCCAACATCTTATAAAACTTTGTACATATAACATGATTATGTTCTCAATGATGTAAAGGATACTCAAAGATAAGGAAAGTTCCCACTTCCTAGTGAGTCACCAAGGCAGCCACGCAATTTCCATAATACTTCTTTGGTGGGGTCAACGCATGAATCATCAGCAGCCAATATTTATTTATTTTTGTAATTATTTTTAAAGTAAGCTTTTCAAAATAATATGCTGTGCTATCAATCTCTGCCATTTCTTCACGACATGTAAAAAGCTTTATTTGATATTTGAAGAGATGAGGCCTTTATCCACACATATAATTGAATATATATTCCAAATATATTAAAAGCAGAGGGCAAAGGCCAAAAAAACTAAGAAAATTCTGAAATTTAATGCAGCATTTGCATCTGTGCAGGCATTGGCCAATGCTAATGCTGCTAAGTGCTGAGACTGGTTATTCCACAAATATATTTTTTTCTCATAAAAAATAAACAATAAATATTTAAAATTCAATCTATATATATATTAATTTATTTAAGTATTTCACACCAATCTCAATGCATCAAAGCTTATTACGCTATCACAGTGATTTCAAACCATCATTTGATCACTCCTATTCTTCCTTCTGACTCTCTGACCCCTCAAGCCACAGCAGTGTGGTCGTGAGATCATAATTTTTTTCTCACCACTTTACTTATATTTTATAAAAAAAATGAAAATTTCATAAAGGTAATTAAATGTTTAATTATATTTAATGTAAGCATTTAACTAATTACCTACTAGTAGTAGGATATTATA
Source organism: Leucaena leucocephala (assembly GCA_037074615.1). Classification (NCBI taxonomy): domain Eukaryota; kingdom Viridiplantae; phylum Streptophyta; class Magnoliopsida; order Fabales; family Fabaceae; genus Leucaena; species Leucaena leucocephala. The sequence goes on from CM073525.1 coordinate 3,711,047, forward strand.
CCCTGGGGACATACTTTATGATTCAAAATTCCGTTCTGACCTTGCCTTTTTTAATTATATATATATATATATATATATTAACTAGTAGTACTTCATTTCGCAGCTTTTTTAATATTTTGAGGAAGAACCTCATAGATTTTGTCCTTACTAGCTTTGTGGGCATCATCAGCCTATGAACCTGCGTTTTCTATCTCCCCATCCCTCTATGCTCTTGAACTTCAAATCGCCGAGTTACATCAAAAACGACAACTTCCTTTGACACCTGTCGTCTTCCTCTGCCAAAGCTGCGACTTCTCCCATGTCACATTGAGATTCGGCAGTGACTCTTCCTCCTCTCTCTCCACTCTTCACCTCCACGGCGCGCGGCTTGTTTTCTCATTCCAAAAACAGTGTCTACAAGGAGGACGAGGAAGAGGAGCTTCAACAAGCTATTCTATGGCGTCTCTGACTCCCGGGGTACTGTCCAAGCTTCTGGACAACGCTGGAAACAAGAATGTGAAGGTCACCGGCGAGCACCGTTCTGCTCTTCTTCAGGTGATCGAGATTGTGCCCTGTTTCGCCGTAGGGGATGATCCGTGGCAGAGCAGAGGGTACTTCCTCAAAGTCTCTGACTCCAAGCACTCAGCGTACGTTTCCATTTCCAATGAGGATGTGGATTTGATTTACAGCGACAAGATCCAACTAGGTCAGTTCGTTTACGTTACTCGCCTCGACCTCGACTCTGCTTCCCCTGTTCCTGTTCTTTCCGGCTTGAAACCTGTTCCGAACAGAAGGCCCTGTGTTGGAAATCCTGTAGATTTGAACTCAAGCGACTCCCTTACTATGACCTCAAATCTCGATTTCAGAAAACCGAAGAAAGGAAGCAAGAATAAAGTGAAGAAAATGGTGGTTGTTGGTGAGATTAAGGTGAAGTCCGAGGAAGGTTCGGCGTTGAAGAACAATGGTTCAGAGATGAGGAGGTTGAGTTTGGATTCAGCTAGAAGGCCTTGGGATCAGAGTCCTGGGACTCCCACATCGCGATTCAAATCGAAATCCACCTCGACTTCATCCACTGTGCGTTTCTTTCTTTGTCTTCCTTCTCTGCCTCATCTTTTTATCTGAAAAAATGGAAGTTTTTTCTTTTACCCTTTTGCTTTCTCTGTTGCCATGGTGGTGTTAACTCTGTTAAACTTTGGGAAAGTACTACTTGAAGTGAAAGGTTTTGCTGTAACTTCCCATAATTACTTTCACTATAGTGGTTAACCCCAAGGGTTTCACTTGTTATAAACATTTGTTTTAGATATTGCTATCGTTGATGATTGAGGGGCCCACACCAGTCTCTTGCTTTTAAAAACTTTATGTCCAGGGATGGGGCCTTGTGAACAGATTATCACAAGCTTTTAATGATTACTATTTACTAAGTACATTGTATGAGAAAATTATGCAAAAGAGAAAATAACTGAACGCATCATGAATAGCATGCCCGATACAATTTTCCTTATAACTCAAAAATATTTTTTTATCTCTTCATGATTGATTTGGCTTACACGTTATTGGATCTACCCAAAAATCTCGGAGTACAGTACCAAGTGAATTGCCTCATGCAGCATTTCATCAATGTGTGGGCTCAATATCTCTTTGATGTCTCTTTGTAGGCCCTTGGGTTGTTGTGTGATAATAGTGCTTGTTTTTGGCAAGAGATTATATTAAGATTTTAGATGCTTGATATCAATTAAGTAGGTTGAATTGCACAAAATGTGCATGTGCGGGGTTCTTTTTTGGTGCTCTTATTAACTAAAAGATGTAACAAATTTACTTAAGCCTTGCCCTTGTTTTTGGTGGAGCTTATGAATTGGATATTGCTGTAGGTGATTGAAAAGAAGGCTTCTCTTAAAAATGATTCTCCACTCAAGTCTCCAACCCCAACTATCTCACCTTTAAAGAACAAAAATGAGAACTTTTCTCCAAAATTGACTAGCACTCCTCAGCAAAAAAGTACCAAGTTATCGCCTTGTGCTGGTAATATTCGTGGCAATCTTGTTAAGGTGCCTCTCAATATCAAGTCTCAGTTTGATCCATCTACCAGTTGGGATAGTCTTCCTCCCGTTCTATGTAATCTTGGAAAGGTATGGAATCCAACTTCTTGCTGAGAACTACCATTTTTTAACTCCTTATGGTTCATATTTTTTTACTTCATTTTCTTCACTTTCCAGAAAGTTGCAAGTCATAGGAACATCGCCTTTTTGGCTGCTGTACGTGCCCTTGAAGAAGCTTCAGCTGCAGATACTGTGATCCAATGCATGTGGTATGCATATTGACTATGTATGAATCTCAGCATTGTCATATTGACTACCTACGCGATACATGCTTCTTTATTATCTGATTTTTTCACTTATTTCATGAGTGTATTCATTTTAAATTCACTTGCATGGTTGTTAAAATCATCTGTTTAAGTTGATCTATGTGGAAGGCAATTTGTCTGTTTGGCGCTCTACCAATATTATTTGTTTTTCCTTTGCTTCATCTTATTCTTTCCTGGGTTTATAGTTTCATCCACTACAATAACTAAGTTTTCTTTATCAGTGTCTTTACGGAACTCTGTCAGTCTTCTCAGACACTTGCTGCTGGATCACTTGTGGAAAGGTTTCTGGACCTTCATCTGAATTTGCAGAGGGCAACAATGGTCATTGATTCTTTACTAATCCCAACCGCTGAGAAAAAGCCAAGCGAAGATGTGGGGTTGTGCAAAGCTCCCACTAACAAGAATGCTATGACTTGGGTACAAGCTGCCTTGCAAACTAATGTTTCCAAGTTCAATCTTTTCAGGACACAAGCAAAAGTGGAGTCTTTAAATGGTGAGAAATGTCATTATGTTGTCATTGAAGATTCTCACAATGAAATGAACACCCAAAACAACACTTCTCAGATCAAGCAGAAGCCTAATAATACAACTGTTAAAAGAGTGCTTTCTTCAAAGAGGCATCTACAAGTAGCCAAGAACAAGGATGCTGAAAAGGTGGATCAAGGGAGAGAAAGCAGACTGAAAGAGGCAGCGAGTTTGGCCGAGAAACTACTCTTGGCTTCCCGGGAATGGTTTTTGAAGTACTTGGAGGATTCTTTGAATAGTGGATTTGGGTTAAGAAGTGAGGAAGGAAGAAGTGAAATGGCATGCCTTCTTGGACGGCTCAAGAATGTGAATCACTGGCTAGAGGCTTTGGTTGGTGCAGGAGACAAAGTTGATTGTAGGGTAGAAAACCTGAGGAAATGTTTATATGGATTTCTGTTAGAGCATGTTAATTCTGCCACTGCCTCTAGCAAGTAATAAGAAAATGTCCAAAAACCACAGATTACTGACATAGATGCATAAGACGGTGTGAAACAGCTTCTGCAACATGACCCATTATGTAGTATATCCGATATGAATATGATACAGTGTCTCATTTAAAGAATTGGTTCTTCATGAAGAGAACTAATTGGACAAATTGGAAATAGTGTTCTCATCTGACACCCTGCTTATTTCTGACATCTGACACTTGTAGGTGATAGTGTTGAGTTTTCATCCGAGAATGTATCTCTGTCATTGATTATACAGCTAATCTAATCTTCATCAGGCAACAAATGTTTATGCCCAAGATTTTTTTTTCTGGAGCTGTACTCTGATCATATGTATAACTATTATTAAACATACTTTAGCTGTAGTTTGGCTGGTGTATGAATTATTCCCTCTATTTGCATTTATTTTGTCCTGGTTTTTCCTCTTAATTCAATCCCATGCCAGATTTTTGAAGAATGATTTGATTATTTTATTTATGTAAACTAAAGTTATCCAAGAAGCTCTTGATTTCATTGAGCACTGCCAAGTTTAAAATAAGAAGCTACAAGGAACACAGAAGCCAAGCCAACCACTATTTCATATTTTAAAGAGGAGGAAGTTTTTGGAATCTATGTTGGAGGAAGTTGATGATCCGTGTGGTGGTGTCTTCTCAGCAGATTTTTGCAAGGATTTCATTCCTCTGCATGATTTCATGTGCTTGTGCATTTTCTCTGGCCTGAACTTCTTACCACATTGCCTGCAATAATCAACATCAACTTCGCAATCATGCTTCTGTGTGTGAAACTGGTATTTAGTAGCTATTACATTAATTCAAACAATATTTTTATTCAAATAAAAAAAGTCAACTTGCTTCTTGAGTCTGACTTTGAATTAGCTTATGCCACTTGTCAGATTCTGCAGGGAAGCGATTCTGACTTTGTTGTTGTTAGTATCATATATTACCTTCCACTAGTCAGTGGTTATCCTATTATACCCCACTAAAATCACCATAATTTCCAGTATAATTATTCGTTGACTGAATTTTAATTTAATTTACTTATCATTTCCTGCTTCCGTAACATTCTCACCTTAAGAGGAAATGACAATGTTACCCAACCAATAGCTCATAAGGTTTATGTTCTGACTTTCTACTTAACAGTCATTATTCTATTCAAGATAAAGTATATTTTGGTGGTTTGAAATAAAAATGTATTACAAAAAATTTGAATGACTAAATTGAGAAATGAACTCTCTTTGAAGAACAAAATTATCAACAAATTTATTTGAATAGAGAGGTCAACATGTTTAGTGACTTACGAGCATGTTGGTCCACCAAATGGTTTGGGATGATTTTGAGTTATGAACTCGCCTGGCTTCTTCTTGTTCTTGTTTGTTTCACCCCCATCATAGCTTTTTCTGCTAAAAACGAAGTTCAATGAATCAAATCACAAAATTTCTCTTATTACTAAGAGATAATTATATAAAAATTTACAATGTTTCACAAAATCAAGCACTTTGTCCCACATCACTCATTAAAAAAAACCCTTCAAGCAAATAAATTAATACATAATGAAAAAAAAGCCTAGTTTAAGACAAATATCTAAAATCAGTATACTCTCGCAGAAGACATCCAATTGGCTATAAATTATCTGATTAATATGTCGAGCAAAATATTAATCATTTTTTATTTTAAAAAAGAACTCAATAAAAACTGGACTTGGAATTTTTTATAGCTTTGAATTTTCTCACCTGGGTCCATATTGCTGATGTTTCTGATGACTCCAGGAATTTGCAAAGCCCCTAGCTGATCCTCCCAATATATCTGCTTTACAAATCTCCGAACTAAGTTCACCATTAGACTCGTTTGATCCGTTTTTGTTCAACATGACTAGAACTGAATCGTTGACATCCTCATTCCCACACGTAATCAAGTTGCGAAACACAAAAGAACCCCTAGTTGAATAGCTTCTGCACTTTGCAAAAGAGAATTTTGAAGATGAAGATGATGATGATGACGATGACGTAGAGAAGGATGGATCATTAGGGGAATCATTTTTGTTATTGTTCATCATCTCATCATTTGTCCTCTGTTTCCTACCCTTGTTGTTCAACAGATTTTGATTCAAAGAAGGAGGCAAATTGTAATTCTCATTCAACCTCTCAGAGCTTTGTTTATCAACTCTGTCCATTTCAAACTTAGAAAAATCATATCCATCAGTTAAGGTTGACCTATCAGATTCCTGGCTGATTTCTGACGATACTTTCCTGGGAGTATCTGTTGCTGAAATCTTTGGTTCTTCAGTCAAACATTGTTGCTGCTTTGGCATGGAAGTTTTCTTCTCAACAACACCAAGTGAACCAATTTCTGCATAATCCGAAACAATAATTTTACTTTTCGAAACACCATGGAGGAAAAACTTTTCTGGGTTTGCAAAAATTATGGGTGGCCATGCTTGATAAATTAAAAGTGATGAAAGAGTAATAATTAATTATAGTTACTAGAGAAGGCACAAACCCAGTGGGGTAGGGTTGATTTGTGATCCTTTGAGGACGTATTCATTGTCAGAAATGGGAGTGATGAGGTCGTCATCTAACAAATCTTGCCACATATAACCAGCCTTGTACCTCCTGGCCAATTAATATTGGTCAGTTACAATTTGATAGCTGAAATAGAAAGATGGATTGGTGGAGAAGAAAAAGAGAAACACAAAAAGCCCTTATTTTGATCCTCCCCTAACATGGGTACAAACTCAAGTTAGTTTTGGTCAACTCAGAAAAATAAATATGTACCAGTTCATCCTTCTGGTGTGCTGAAATAATACTAGAGAATTATCAAAGGATACAAGATTTTAGAGCAAAACTATATTTTGGCCTTCAAAAAATGATCCTAAAAGGTTAAAACGGAATTAAGTGAAGAAAAAATGGGAAATGGACAAAGAATTGAGATGAGGGGTGGGCTTGAACCTCTTATAGGACCAAGAAAAAGCTTCTGGAAAGTCCTTTCCTCTCAATTCACCAAGCCACCTCTTAATATCTGTTTGACACAGAAAATCCAGTAAGAAACAAGATGATAAGAAGTAGAAAGAAACAAAAAAGAACTATGGCCATTTTCAGAAGCAGATGAAGGTGAAGTTTACGAGCAGACATCAGTTTCCTTCAACATGAATCATAAGTTGAAAACCACAATAAGGCTATTTTCAGAAAACAGAGAAGGCTGAAATGAAGAGTGAAAAAAAAAGGGGAAAACATGAACTGAAACAAGAAGCTACCTTGGAGATAGACTCCATTACGAGCGACATGATGAACACGAATGAGATGAGGATGCTCAATCCGACCACCCAATCGACTGAGAAAGTAAATGATATGAAGTCTCCGAATCTCTCCACCAGTAGGAGCTTTGCCTGCTGCTTCCATTCCTAACCTCTCTTTTCTTTGCGTTTGCTGCAATATAACAAACACTTTCAAAACACAAAATCAAAAATTTCTCTTCTTTTAAGGCACACGATTAAGAATTATTAACCCCTTATGTTATTAATTCATCATTTTGCATCCCATCTAAAATATAATATAATATAAAAAAAACATAGAAAGCTGCTACGACAATATAGAACAACACCCTCAAGAGAGATCTTTGTCTCTGTGCCGTCCCGCTCTACAAAAAGTAGACGATGATAACAGAACAGAACAGAACATACCCTTGTTGGCTGATAAAAAATATTCAATTCATTACTCTATAATGTGAGAATATATTGCAGGCCTGCTGTCTAATACACAAGCGTGTCTGTGTTTTTATATGTGGAGTAGGGGGGGGGGGAAGAGAGAGAGAGAGAGACAGGCACTTGTCTGTATTTTAAGCAGAAAACAAGAACTACATAATATTATCTGGAAAAAATAAAAGAAAAATGGGAATCATCGAGACAAGAGTTTAGTACTAGTTACCAAGTGATTGGAATAATACAGTGGAATGCCGTTACCTTTTTCCTCCACCTTTGTAACAGAGAGAGAGAGAATTGACCAAGTTTTTGGAGGCTATAGAAGAGGGAGGTGATAGTATCATTATCTGATTTCTCGAGATTGAACAGTGAATTCGTTAAATATACATATTTATATAGTGTGATATGTGGAATATTGCCAGCTTTTGACCGAACTTATCATTCTTCCCTAAAAAGTTTATTTCTGTAGCAACATTTTCTTCAAAGCTTTCATGTTAACTTTTATTAGGTTCAAATCTCGCTTTCTTCAAACTGATTATATAGTCATTTATTTTTTTATTTATATAAATATCTAACTAAAGTATTATTAGACTTATATAGCTCTCTTAAAAATGATTTAACTAACTTAATATAGGAGTTAATGAGTTAATTGGAGGATTATATTTAATTTTAAATATAAAAATTTAATCTATTTTATATCTAATATATTTATTATTTTTTTAAACTAATTTAACTAACTATAAATTGATATATACACTCTGAAAAAGAAGATTGTGTCTTATTTATTATAATTAATTGATAATTAATTTATTTAATTTCATCAATCTATCTAAATTAATCAGTTAAATCTTATAGTATTATATAATTTTTTTTGACAAATTAATTATATTATTATAATATGGATTAATAACCAAACGATCAAGACTGAACCTGAAATTTGGCAATTGAATTTATGTATCTTTGTAGCCTCTCTCTCTCTGTTTATAAAATTTTGTTTGTTTTATAAAAGAACCTAATTTTTCAAAAAAAAACTAATTTGACAATTTTTTCCTAATCGTTGAATGATACTATGAATATCGCATTTGGACATTTATTAATATAAAATTATAACAAAATGGAAAAGATCAAAACTAAATCTTCCATTTCCATGGAAAAAATTGGTTGAATAGAATTTTTCTTGTTCTCAATATGATTAAGTTCATAAAAGAAACAAATTAACTGCTGGTAATTAATGAGCAAATATTCCAGTCGTAATTAATTATATCAAATTATAAACATTAAAGATTTTTTTATTATGCTCGTGATTTTTGCAACATTTTATGCATTATCATCCGCGTGGGCCAAATTAAAAAGTCAAATGAAAATACTTTGGACAAATATGTATATTAATTTGGTATGAAATCATTAGGGGAAATGGACCAAACTATTGATTAATAAGATATCATGTGAATTCCATTAATAAAAAAATATATCAAATCACGAAGAAAACTCAGTTTGGAATATATTTTATTAAAACATTTGGATTTTGAAATATTATAAACTCTAACTTTAAATGGGAATACATGAATATATGATCAACATTTAATCCTCCTTTACATAAAAACTTAATTGTATAAAAATTATTTAGACAGACAAATTCTAAGTAATTTTAAGCAATAAATTTTATAATGAGAGATTTCTCAATAGTTTTTTTTTTCAAAAAGTTTTCATTTCTGAAATTTATTTGTATACCCTTATATCCTTATCATGCTTATCCTTTGAATCCATTTATAATAAAACTTTTTGTATGGATTTAAAGTTGTCTAATTTTCTTACTTCCAAATGTCATTTTTTAAATATTTTGTAACTAACCAAACAACCTCCTACTATTTATTATCCTCTATTTAATGGGTTTTATTGAGAATAATTTTAAAAATTTAAAAGCATTACTTAATTTTAACTAAATTATTTAATTTACATAAAATTATTAACAGGTATAAACACTAGGGAGAGTAATAAATATAAAATATAAAATATGCAAGAAAAAGTATGTGTTAGGAAGTTTGATTTATATTATGTTTTAAAGTGTACATACAAATTGTTTGTTAAAATTCTTAAAAGAAAAGAGCTGATAGATAGAGGGTAGGACTGTAGGAGAGTTTGAATGTGGCTAGAATTTGATGCATTGATGGGAAAATTTAATTTTATGACCATTTAAAGTTATAAATAACATGAAAAAGTATCATTTCTATGGTAATTATATTTATATAAATAACATTTTAGTACCAATTCTTAGGGTGAAAATTGGTATTTTGTGCTAGTGACTATTAAATTAAAAGCAAATAGGAATAGTTGAAAAATAAGATGGTAACATTAGCCTAGAATATACTATAGGTTGGATAGAAGCTTCTAAAGATAAAGAAATATTTGTTGTTAAGTGATTAATATTTTATGTGGGCAAAACCAAAGACTAGGTCTACCAATAATGGAAAATTTTGCTGCCTGCCCTGACCAAGACAATCCACCAACCTACCTATATTCTATTTAGTCAATTTAGGGGTCAATACAAATATTTCAAGCAAAACAATGTAGCATTTGATTTTATATATGTGTCCTTCATTCCTTGAGTTTCATATATATATATATATATGAAACATATTCTTTAAATTTTTCTTCATTTAATTTAATAATGCTATTAAAATTTTAAAATTACCCTTAATTAATGAAGTTCATTAATCAAAAGAGATGGTGTAGTTAGTTAAAGAACATCAAAGAAAAGGACATTTAGTTAAATGATCATATATTAATGACCATATGATGAAATGGTCTTATAAAAATGTACCCAAGGAGGATATAAAACTAAATACTAATATTCATAATTATAATAGACCTTATTGAAAAATTCTTGTATAGGTTCAGTTCATCAGATTTTAATAAATGTCAGTAGATGCATTGAAAGGAGATGTAGTGTTACGTAGCCGATCCACTTCACATTTGAATTTGATGAAGTCACATCGTTTTTCATTGTTTTTTTTTTTAAAAAAATAGGCATAAGAAGTTAAGAAGGCTTTTTCTTTGGCCAACAGAAAGCTTATATATATATATATATATATATATATATATATATATATATAGAAGGTTAGGAAGGCTAATTTCACCCACTTTAAAGAATGTCAACTTCAAATGATCCATATGTAATTTTCTTTTATTAAGCATAGATATTCTTTTATTTAAATCAGTCTTATTCAAACTAATGTCAAGCGTTAATAAATATAAAAATTTCTTTTAATGAGAATTCAAATATTAATTAATCTATCTTATTGTGAGATATGAACTATTTTTATTATATTCAACTCTGTTATTTTTTTTGTCACCTATTTTTGTGCACAACCTTATATCTATGAGACATTATACAGTTGGTTTTTATAGTTGAAAGGAGTGGAATCCAGTGTACATTAGTGTGAAATAATATCTATGGAAAAAGTTGAAAATGCCTTGTATGATGATTAGCAGAAGGATAGTTTGGGCCTTCTTCTTGCTTTAAATTATTATTTCCAATGATTATCTTCTTTTTATCTCAATAAACATCTTTTAATGAAATATTCTGTTGTCATTTTAATTATGTATAACGGAGCGTACGTTTTCTTTAATTTGATGTGTCATATAATTTGTTTATTCAATAACTTGCCGTTCAATGAATATTTATATATTTTGAATATATTTTTGTGTGTCACGTTTGGCAATTATTTTATCAATTTGGAATTTAATAGTTATTTATGCTAATTATCATCAATTAAGAACTTGTTAGACATATAATTGTCACCAACTAATTTGAATTTGAGATCTTACTTAGAAAGGTATAGAGTCTCCTACCACTCAACTTAGTTTGTTTAATTATTGGCTATATATGGAATTTGTTAATTATTTTTCTAAAAATAATTATATATCATCAAAGGGTTTGTTTGGTAGCTTAGTCCAAAGATGAATTCAAGGGACAAGAAGATTGATGTTCATTTCGATTCTTTGATTAATACACGAAACCAGTCAGCCAACTTCCTGTTTACACTAATGACCACAAAAGATATTGAGGCATTGAGCCATCAAACTCTACAGATTCTCTTGGTTGTCTTCTCTCCATTCCTCTCTCGCCCACACATTCATATTCATATGTTTTTTTCCTTTTGAATCAATCAACATATACTAATAGTTTAAAGATACAAAAGGGATTTAGATATTAATGATCGGTGTCTTCCAATACTGATTTAAAAATTAGTTCGTCATATTGTGTGGGACTATTCTTTTCTATTAGATCCAATTTCTATTGATAAAATTTAGTTAAACTTTTAACCCATGGGGCTTTGGATGTCTGATTATAGGTCATCCTCCCCAAAAACATTTTGAACAGAGAATTTTTCCACAATATTTCTAAAAAAAAATAATGGCGAGCCAAAATATATATTTAATAAGAGATTTTTCTCTAATTTTTCCTTCTTATTTTTTTCCGCCAACCTACCCAACCGCCATTACTTCCATATGTAAAATGGTTAATTCATGTTAAGAAGGGGCAAAACATTATTAAAGTAGTATTTTGTTTGTTTGTTTTTGGCGAACGGCCTATATATACCCTTTAACATTGTGAATTAAGAGCGTAATTATCCAACCAAACAAAATTAAGAGCATAATTATTGTTTTTTAGTCTTTTGACAGATAAGGAAGATGCTTATATATATATATATATATAGAAATAAAAATAGTTAGACATAAACTAAATAAATAAATAAAATTAATTAAGACCACAATTGATTAGGTCAACTATAAACAGAGATAATCAAGAGGCAAACCATTCATCAACCGAAAGAAAATCTGCAGACGGATAGTACTTGATTTTATTGCTATTTATTTATTTATAAATAAATAAATAAACCCCATCTGAACTGAAGAAAAAATAAATCTAACATGTGGAACTGTTGTGCACTAAAACAAGATGATGTGATCTCGACCAAGCGATTAAAGACCAAGTCAACTACCAAGGTAGGTATTATAATAGTCAAATATGTTTCAATATATATTTCCTACAGTTCTTAATGAGTTTTCCTATCTTCTTTAACACAAGACTCCTTTTTTAAAAAAATATATTAATTTTTTAATTAAACAATATCATAATTAATTAAAAATATTATCTACTTAATAAATTTTACTAATGATGATTTTAATTTTTATCTAATTTTTTAATATATAAAAAGTTGTTAATACGCTCTTATTATAAGGAGCAGAAGAAGTGTGTGTATTTTTTAATCCCACACAAACATATTTATATAAATATATACAGCGTGCGTAGTCCTTCTTTATTTTGTAATGAAAAAAAATTATTAGCGATGAAAGACCATAATGTGTTGTGTTGCATAGGTTGATTATGGTGTTTTAGGGTTGTGAAATATTTGGAAGGACAATACTGTCTTTTTCTTGAAAGCTATCTTTTTGTTATTGACATTTCGTTTTCATACTAACTAATTATTATTATTATTTATTTTCTTTTAAATTCAGCAATTATCAATAGGGTCAAGAGATATGCTGTTGGCAAATGATGAAAGGTGTGTGGGGATGGGGGATTGGCCTTTTCAAAATTGAAACATGTAATTATATATAAATGTATTGTATTTATATATACACACAGATATGAAACATTTTTTCCATCAAAAAAATAGGCAACATTTTAATTAAATTATAAGAGTCCCATCCACAAGTAAAAATTAATTCTTTTAAAATTTTAAATTTATCCTTAATAAAATTTACTAATTAAAATAAATTATTTTGTTAATTATACACCGGATTTTATATTGAAGATCATAGAGAATATCCTCGTTATTATAATGATAGAATAGAGTAACTTTAAAGTACTAGTTTTATAAAGAAAAATTGTATTTAAATTTCAGGTAAAAAAATTAATTATAAATTTATCAAACAAGTTTAAGTCCTATGAGACTTAGAATTAACAAATTATGAGATAACAAAATTATTTTAGGAAAAAATAATTTAAGCAATATGAATGGTAAATCTATTGGAAAAAATAATAACTCTAACAAGAAGATAAAAAATAACCATTTAAACAATATAAATGATAATTTTGAATAAAAAAATAACAACTGGAAGGCTAAAAAAATAATAATTGAGGTATTATTTTCTAAGGTTAATTCTATTATTTTACAATTTAAAAAATTAATCATAGGTTTTGTGAGATTTTATAGTCATTTGATAATTTTTAGAGATTTATCTATAATTAGATTTCTTGTATAGAACTTAAATACAATTTTCCCTTCTATAATGTTGTGTTAATTTTTTTTTTAAAAAAACTCAATAATAAAAAATTATTTTAATTTTTTAGTATATATGATTCAGTTACTTTAATTTCTGTTTGGTTTGAGGGGGAATAGATAAAGGAGGAAAGTAAGGAAAATTTTAATAAGCTTGCTTGATATATAAAACTAATGAACATATTAGGATATAAAAATTTTAATAAAGAAAATATAAAAAAAATTAAAAAATGTTAATCTTATTTTTTATTTTTTAAAATCAAACTCATTAAAAATGTTATTCGCACGTTCTGCCATCAAGCAAGGTATTATAGAGAACGTTTTACAAGAGAAAAATGACATAATTCCTTTTCTTTATACATGGATAGTGAGATAGATAACCCCTTTGCATTTTCTCTTTTGTTGAGAATTCTTCATAATAAATTGGTGTCATTTAGGTGGCGACCAATTAATATCCAATACAATTGAGTTTGCAATTTAAAAAAAAATACCATTTAACAACAATATCAAACGTATCAAGAGGATTACATTGAAATACTGAATTAGAACTAAAATAAAATTACTCACATTAAAAAAAAAAACCAGTACTAATTAACTACTGTTTCCCAAAAGTGGGGATGCAAATGAATGCAATGCGACGAAGCCATGAGAGTTGAATTCAGCGTTCATCTCCGTTCCAACTTGCCTTCAACTTTGGTCCGGTGGGACCTTCTTCTCCGGACAACTCATTCGGCAAAGAATCCTGAAACTTCTGAAACCCAGATCTCAGATTCTTCGGCAACAACTTCTCTACCTTGTCCAGCTCCTCCTCTATCTTATAGCTTATCTTCGGACCCCACTCCCTCCGATAATTCAGCCACGCTGGCTCCGTTACCGCCGTATCCAAATACTCCCCTGAAACAACCTCAAATCCCTTCCCCAAATCGACAAACTTCTCGCTCTTCTTCGTGTCATTTCTTATCCCAATCGTGTTCGTTCCTTGAAGAACAAGCCCGGGTTTCGAGTACAACGCATGGCCGTTTAGGGAAGAATACGCGACGGGTTTGTTCTTACCAGGTTGGAATTCTAGCTCCGACGCATCCACCCATTGGCCTCCGCTGTGTTGGGAGAAGTAAACGCTCTTTAACCCGCCATTGAAATTACTTATTCTCAGTGTCACATGCTCCCAGTCCCCTATGTGTTCGCCGATTTTCCCCAGTGGGATACTGTTGATGATGACCACTTTGGCTCTTGATGGGCCGTTGAATGGGTAGAAAATCCAGATTGAAATGTCTGTAAATGTTGCTCCAAACATTGGTTTTATGTGTAAGTAAGCTCGGAAGCTCTGTAAATCTCCTCTTTTGACCCTTTCTTTGTTGGTTTTGTCTTTGGGGAGGTCTATCCAGTAAGCTCCGTCGTTTTCTCCTCCTTGGGGAAGAACAGAGCCAAATTCATCAATAGCAACGGGTTCTGATTCTTTACCTCTGGCATAGAGTAAGGCCCCGTTTTTGAAATACCACTCTACAGAAGAAGGAAGATACTTTTCTTCCGGATGAAGGTACATCAATGGAGCATAAGCTTTGATCAATGCTTCAGCTTGGGGAAGGTTAGGCATGGAGGAGAAGTTAATTTTCTTGTTTATCAAGCAAGGTAGGGAAAGAGTAGTATTATTATTTCCTCCATTTTGAGCAAAGAAAGTACCAACAGCAACACCTGGATCTTTAATCCCTCTCTGGGTTGGTCTTGTGTTGTAGACATTGAAGCCATTTGAGTCACTGCTGCTCTTGCCTGGTCCCCAAATCCATGAGTGTGTCTGAGTATTTTCATCGGTGAGGGCTGATCTGACGCACCGGATTCTGTCGAGGGAGGGCTTCTCCGGCGAGGTGGTGATGACATGGCCGACGGCTTTATAGCCTTCAGGGGGTGTTGGTAACCAGACATAGCCTGTGTTGTCCTGCTTGATATTCAGAGACTTGCTGGTCCAAACCAGAGAGTAATCAACTGGTTTTGCTAGAGCCCCATTCTCAGAAGATGAATTTGCTTTGGCCACAAGAACCCATCCAAAGAGAGGCTTGTTGTTGGGTTGAGCATAGAAACCTAACATGGAGAATCCTTCAGGAATTGAAGCTGGTTCAAAGAAAGTAGCCCCAGCATTGCCAGGTCCTCCTTCAAAAGTTGACCAAACTTTGTTGAAGTTTGAAACTTGAGCCACTTGCAGCTCACCCAGATCAATGATTCCGCTGGCAAATCCATCACCTGCGTAAGAGGTAAGAATAATCAGGCCATTTCAACTCAAATTATGTTTTACAGAAATGTTGGAAACTAGAAAAGAAAATAATAGGAAAAAGGAAGACAAAAGGGAACCTTGGGGCCAAACAGGGATATCAGAAGGAAACTTAAATAGAGAGTCAATGGGAAGAACTTTTCTGTTGCTGGAAGAAGAAGAACGGTCCCCCATTGTTGAGTTTTATCTCAGAGGAGATGGAATCTGTATGGTGATTGAGGAAAAGGCTAATTATGGCTTTGAATATATATAGATATATGTATACATATAGTGAAGCATATTCTTCTGAGAAATAGGTGATGATGTGAGGGTACAAAAGTCAACACGAAGATAATAATTCATTAAAAACAAATTACAAGTAGCAACAAATGAAAACGTGGAAGTTGCTATTCTTTTTTTTGTAGGAAGCGTGTTCCCATTATGAAACATCATGTTTTGCTTGCATGCATTATTTCCCAAGGAAACTTCGTTCATCGTTTAGTTATTCTTTAACTAAACTTGTTTACGTTGGTGTTTGTCTAATAATTAAGACGAACATGTCAATTAAGTATATAAGATTATATATCTATATAATACATGCAAGTATACGTATGTTACTTGCGGTGTAGGAGTATTTCATAACTGTGACGTATAAATAGTTAATGGAAATTAGGTTTCTTCTAACTTTTGTTATATTTCTGATTATAATTTGAGGGTATTCCAACCTTATCCCCTTCCTTTTGTTTAATGGCAACAATTTCCACGTTGTGTTGAATTTCGTAAATGGAAGGCATGATAGAGAAAACAACAATAGACACGTGTGTGGAGGATATAAGACTATTTAATTGCATATGGAGCACATGTGTTTTTCATAATATGAGCTCATCCATCTCAAGTAATTTCTCAACCTTCCATTCACAAATCTTCTTCACTCAGCCTTGCATGATATTTGATTTTTTTGTACGTACATTAATAATGATAATCAACAAACACTCGAAACCTTTTTTTCATTAAAAGAGTAATAGTATTAATTAATATTAGTGATTTATAGTTAGGGTTGCTATTTTTTTATAACTCTTTGTCACTGGTATCTAACTTTTTTTAATCATATTATTAGATATTTAAATAATTAATTAATTTAAATTGAAATTTATGACTAAAATGCCTCTCCCAATAGCCTTTTTAAATAAAGTGGGATTATAACAAAGTTCACATATTTTATAGTGTGTATTTAGTAGGGGTGTTTACGGGATAGGTCAAAATTAGGACAATCCCATCCCGATATTGTGCATGGGACGCAAAATGCATCCTGTATCCCGTTCCATCCCGAATTTATCCCGGTTCTGATGAGACCGGGACGGGACGGGAATTCCTGATTTTTTTTAAAAAATATTATAATAAAATTATCTCAATAAATCATTCCATATAAAATACCATGGCAATTTTCTCTAAATACAAATATTTTTTCCTAATATAAAATGATAACTTACTTAGATAAAAGGAAAAAATAACAATGAGGAAGAATAAAAATATCTGTATAGGAATATCTGTATGAAAGTGGCAAGTGACGAGTGGCGAGAGCTATGACTGGGAGCAAGTAAAGCGTAAGAAAAGAGAGTCTGAGAGTCTGAAAAGAGTGTACAAAGTGAGAAATATAAAAGACTGTAATATATAATTTTTTTATAAAAAAAAATAGGGTCGGGACGGGACAGGAATCCCGAGGGTCAGGCCGAGACCCGTCCCATCCCGACCTTCCCTCCGTCCGGTCCCGAAATCATCGGCACTGGGACAGGACATGTTTGGACACCCCTAGTGTTTAGTTTGATCTCAAACTAAAGTTTTAAAAGTATTTTTAGCTTAAATCTTAGTTTGAGAAAATTTTAAAACAAATAATTATATTTGTCTAAAAAAACTTTTAGATCAAATATGGTTTAAAACTATAGTTTTAGATAAGCTACTGAAAATAGTTTATGAAATAGTAAAATAGTTTATAGACTACCCATTTACTATTTTACCTTTATTTTTCTCCTCTCTCCCCTTCTCCTCCCTCTACTATTGATGCAGATTCTTCAGCTCCTCCGTTGCTACTTGAGGTCACAGATCTGCTTCGTCGTGCTGCTTGGGGGTCATCGTCATCTTCTTCAACATCTTTTTAAGCGTCGTGGTTGTCCTCATTACTACTCGCCATTGCTGTTGCTACTCTTGCTCGTCATCTCTATCGATACTCTTGCTCATCGTTATTATCTCTAGTGGTCGTTTGTTATCACTACTCACCATCTCTGAGGAGACACAGTGATAGAAGAAGAAGAACTATACGCATCACAATAGAAAAAGA
This sequence comes from Leucaena leucocephala, assembly GCA_037074615.1. Classification (NCBI taxonomy): domain Eukaryota; kingdom Viridiplantae; phylum Streptophyta; class Magnoliopsida; order Fabales; family Fabaceae; genus Leucaena; species Leucaena leucocephala. The sequence continues at coordinate 3,728,919 of CM073525.1, forward strand.
AGAACGTTGATTGTTTATTTTTTTATTTCATATTATTTGTAATAAATTATTAATTACAAATTTTAAAAATATATATCTAAATACTCATTTATCTAAAACTATTTTTTTTATAAATTCTTCTCTAAATTTTTTTTCTCTAAAATCTGTCTAAAAATTATTTTTTTATAAATTTGTTTCTTTTAAAAAATCTATCCAAATAAATTCATAATCTAATTCATCTACCACTAGATTACATGCCCTTGGGGAGCGGGGGTATTTTATCCTGACGAAGATTAGTCAAAAAAGCAATGTGAGTCTGAGCGTTTGAATAAAACAGTACTGTGTTAGGTAAAGAAAGATTTGAAGAAAGTAATCTACCGAATACTCCCATATGGTTTGCATTTAATTAGTGGGATTTTAAAAAAAAAATATTTTCATATTATAAGCAATAGGAATTAAAATGATCATTTTATTACTTAATTTTTTAAAATTAGTTGTTGCCATTACTATTTCATTATTTTGACAATATTTTTAGTATGAAATGTGAAAGTTATTTTTTATGTTTTATTTTCATAATATTTTTATCTAAATTAAAATTTAAATGAAATAACATGTTTCTATATTAAATTAAATATATTTTTTTTGACAGCATATTATTTAGTGACATTAAGGTTGCCGGAGATGGTATGTATCTCATCTCCTTATCTCCTTCTCTCTAAAGTTTGTTTTAAAAAAAAGAAAAAAAAGAAGAAGAAGAAAGAAAGAAGCGTTCATGAAGCCTCAGAAAATTATATAAAATTGAATCGATAGATAAGGACAAATATATTATATTATGTGGAAAAAAAAAAACAAAGGTATGATGGATTTAGTTAAATCTTACAAGTTATAACAACGTAACCAATTAATATGTTGCAGGCGTGGTGTTTATTTTTTAATTAGTAAAAATATATATAAATAAATGCTAAATTATTAATGAGACTTTTAGTGGGAATAAACTAAAAATATATGTCACGTTTCCGTCGTGTAATAAACTAATAAAAATGATAAATTTGGCATTGTGATTAAACTCAAACAAGGATTCGTTAAAGCTCACAAAAACAAACTGTTAGATGTGGGAGATACTGGCATATTTGAATAAAAGTTTAAAAAAATTATAAAATTTTTTTTAGATAACTTTTAAAAAATAATTTAAAAAAATTATAAAAAAATAATTTTAAATAAATAAGTGTTTTAATAATTATTACTAGAAAGATTTTTATAATTAAAAAATTATTTAAAATATATAATTTTATTAAAAATATAAGAGAGGATACAGGATATAAAAGAGATATGAGAGAGGAGAGAGAGTAGAAAATAGAGATAAGAAAGGGTAAAAAAGAGAAAAAGAGAAAAGAAATGGTATAAAAAAAATAAAAATAAATTAGTAATAAATTAATTTATAAAATTTAATTTTTTTTAATTAGTAAAAAATATTTTAGAAAGAATTTATTATATATAAAAGTAGATGAGTATCATATTTAACCCTTCAATATTGAGAACGCATTTTCAAAGGCTGGTAACGCAATGAATAGAACGAAGCCATTTGGTAAAAACAAACAAAAAAACATAAAAGCAAGGCATGAGAGTTGAATTCAGTCAGCGTTCATCTTCCCTCCAACTTGTCTTAAACTTGGGTCCCGTCGGCCCTTCCTCTCCGACCAACTCTTTTGGTCGCAGCGATTCCACCAGTTTCTTCGGCAGCACCTTCTGTATCTTGTACCTTATCTTCGGACCCCACTCGCACCCAAAATTCACCCACACCGGCTCCTTCATCGCCGACCCCAGATACTCCCCACCAACCACCTCAAATCCTTTCCCCAAATCCACAACCTTTTCGCTCTTCGCCGTGTCGTTTCTAATCCCAACTATGCTTGTTCCTTGAAGAACTAGCCCTGGTTTTGAGTACATCGCATGTCCGTTCAAGGAAGAATACGAGACGGGTTTGTTCATCCCGGGTTCGAATTCAAGCTCCGGCGTGTCCACCCATTGGCCTCCGCTGTGTTGGGAGAAGTAAACGCTGTTTAATCCGCCATTGAAGTTGCTTATTCTCAGTGTCACATGCTCCCAGTCCCCCACGTGTTGGCCGATTTTCCCCAGCGGTAACTTTCCGATCAACCCCAGTTTGGCTCTTGATGGACCGTTGAATGGGTAGAAAAACCAGATGGCAATGTCTGTGAATGTTGCTCCAAACATTGGTTTTATGTTCATGTATGCTCGGAAGCTCTGTAAATCTCCTCTTTTGACCCTTTCTTTGTTGGTTTTGTCTTTGGGTAGGTCTATCCAGTAAGCTCCGTCGTTTTCTCCTCCATGGGGAAGAACAGAGCCAAATTCATCAATAGCAACGGGTTCTGATTCTTTATTTCTTGTATAGAGTAAGGCCCCGTTTTTGAAATACCACTCTACAGAAGAAGGAAGATACTTTTCTTCCGGATGAAGATACATCAATGGAGCATAAGCTTTGATCAATGCTTGAGCTTGGGGAAGGTTAGGCATGGAGGAGAAGTTAAGTTTCTTGTTTATCAAGCAAGGTAGGGAAAGAGTAGTATTATTATTTCCTCCATTTTGAGCAAAGAAAGTACCAACAGCAACACCTGGATCTTTAATCCCTCTCTGGGTTGGTCTTGTGTTGTAGACATTGAAGCCATTTGAGTCACTGCTGCTCTTGCCTGGTCCCCAAATCCATGAGTGTGTCTGGGTATTTTCATCGATGAGGGCTGATGTGACGCACCGGATTCTGTCGAGGGAGGGCTTCTCCGGCGAGGTGGTGATGACATGGCCGACGGCTTTATAGCCTTCAGGGGGTGTTGGTAACCAGACATAGCCTGTGTTGTCCTGCTTGATATTCAGAAACTTGCTGGTCCAAACCAGAGTGTAATCAACTGGTTTTGCTAGAACCCCGTTTTCAGAAGATGAATTTGCTTTGGCCACAAGAACGCATCCAAAGAGACGTTTGTTGTTGGGTTGAGCATAGCAACCTAACATGGAGAATCCTTCAGGAATTGAAGCTGGTTCAAAGAAAGTAGCCCCAGCATTGCCAGGTCCTCCTTCAAAAGTTGACCAAACTTTGTTGAAGCTTGAAACTTGAGACACTTGCAGGTCCCCCAGATCAATGGTTCCCCTGGCAAATCCATCGCCTTGGGGCCAAGCAGGGATATCAGAAGGAAGCTTGAATGGGGTGTCAATGGGAAAAGCTTTTCTTTTCATTGAAGAAGAAGACTGGTTCACCATTGTTAACAAGTTTAGTTTATTTCAGAGGAGGCTGATGAATTAATCTGCATGTACGGTGAACAGGGATGATTGACTCTTTATATACACACACACACACACACACACACGGAAGCATATTCTTCTTCACAGAAGTATATGGGAAGAGGGTGAGGAAGTCAAAACACGAAGATTAAAATTACAAACAACAACCATTGGAAACGTGGATTGAACTTGCTATGTTTCGTAGAAGAGTGTTCCCATTACGAAACATCTTCTTGTGCTTCCAAGTCCAGCATTATTAATTCTATCAAGGAAACTTCATAACTTGTTTACGTTGGTCTTTGTTTGATTGATTAAAGATTAAAGCACAGCGAAGAAGCAATCATTTTTCCACCAAACAAATCGAGTCAATGTAAGCTGAATGTGTCAAACAGTGACGGATTATATCTATTTAATACACCCTGCCATACGCATGTTACTTGTGCCGTATTCCATACCCGTGACATATGTAATTACTGGAGGGCATTAGACATATAATACTTGGATTCCAATCTTTAAATGAAGGTGGAGGGTAGGATAAAGAAATTCAATTTCCATGTAGTTCTGAATTTGGTGATGATGATGGAAAAAAATAACAGAAATGCAGAGGATATAAGAGAATCTAATTGCATGGACCACGTCCACGTGTTTTGAGATACGCCCGCCTTCTTAACTAATTTCTCTGCCTTCCATTAGCTTATCTCCTTCACAGCCTTGCATGATCTTTATGCGTATCTTGATAATAATAATGATGATGATAACAAAACAAACACTCAAAACCTTTTTTATGATTAATAATTTAATAACTTAGTGATTTGTAGTTGGGACGGTGTTATGATTTAATGAAGATTAGGGGGGGGGGGGGAAGTGTGAAACAAAGATAATACCATAAGCTTTGAAACAAACTCCCAAGGGTTGAAAGAAAGTAATCCAGTGAATTTATAGTCCCATTTCATTTAGCATGATTCAGAACCAAATTATTTTCATATAAAAAGATTTTAAAATACTCATATTTCTGTCTTTAATATAAAACATAATTAAAAAGTTAATTTTTAACTTAAATATACAATTTATTTTTTATATTTATTAACTTTTTAAATTATACTTATTGATATTCTCTCAATAATAATCAAAGAGAGGGAGGTAAAAAAAATAATTATGATATTTTTAAAAATATATATTATATAATTAATTTAGTTAATTTTTTTATTTTAATTAAATTAGTTAAATAAGTTGACAGGAGTAGATTTTAGCCCTCTATTCTATGTTCTCTTCATCCAATCATCCACTCTTTGATCCCTCGCAGTCAGGTAAGTTCTTTCTTTCTCTGTTTATGCGACTTTTTCTGGCGCTACTGGAGTTAAAAGTTGAAGTTCAGTTTTTTGGATTTCATCAGAAAATGCAATGTACTAACACCAGGATGGGTTTCAATCTAACTGCAATCACAGACACTTCCCCTATACTTGACTTTGTTTGCTTTTGGATGAATAATCCCCTGCACATTTTTCATATTAACAATCTTAAGACAACTAAGCAATTGTCCAAGGACCATGATCATAATTCATAAATACAACCCTACAATCAAATATAAATCTTCTAACTATTTCCCCTTTAAACAAAAATATATAGTTGCATAAATAAACCCACTTTAAAGCCTGTAACTGCAAGGAGCTACATATGATGTTCAAGCTTCATCACCATTCCAGTTTCTCTTCACCTTCGGACCAGTGGGACCTTCCTCTCCAAACACTTCGTTCGGCAATCCCCTCACTACCTTCTCAAACGCAGATTTTAGCCTTCCCGGCAACAATTTCTCTGCTTTCTTTATCTCCTCCTCTGTGTTGTAAGTTACCTTCGGACCCCATTGCCTGAAGTAGTTCAGCCATGGCGGCTCTACCACCACTTCAGGCCCCAAATACTCTGCAGATACCACCTCAAATCTTGACCCAAAATCCGCTACCATATTGCTCTTATCAGTGTCGTTTCTGATTCCGATTCTGCTGTTCCCCTGCAATACAAGTCCAGATTTTGCGTACATGGCGTGCCCGTGTAAGGAAGAATACGCCACAGGTTTGTTGCCGTTTTGATATTCGAGCTGGGAGGCATCCACCCAGGTGCCTCCACTGTGTTCTGAGAAGTAGATTTGATATAGTTGGCCATTGAAATTGCTTATTCTTAGGGTCACATGCTCCCAGTCCCCTACGTGTTCGCCGATTTTACCCAATGAGACATTGATGAATTCCACTTTTGCTCTTGCTGGTCCATTGAAAGGGTAGAATATCCACATAGCTATGTCTGTAAATGTACCTCCCAGCATGGGTTTTACATGTACATAAGCATGGAAGCTCTCTAGATTCCCCTTTTTCACTCTTTCCTTGTTGGCTTGATCAGCAGGCAGGTCTAACCAATAGGCACCATCATTGTTGGGATCTTGGGGGAGGTTAGTGCCGTTTGGTTGTACAGGGACAGGTTTTGATTCTTCTCCTTTCTTATATAACAATGCACCATTGGCGAAATACCAGTTCACAGAAGAAGGTAGATATTGTTCATCAGGATGCAAGTACATTACAGGAGAGTAAGCTGGGACTATTGCCTCTATTTGATGTAGATTAGGCATAGAGATTGAGTTACCATTTGTGTTCTTCAAGCATGCAATAGAGAGAGGGGTTGTGGTTCCTCCATTTTGAACAATGAAGGTCCCTACACGGACACCTTGAGCTGTATTTCCTCTATTGCTTGGTCTTGCATCATAGACATTTAGTCCATTGGGGTCATAGTTCTTAACTGGTCCCCAAATCCATGAGTATGTCTCGGGTTGGTCGGTGAGGTCTGATCGGACGCACTGGATTCTGTCAAGGGAAGGCTTTTCCGGGGAGGTTGTGACTACATGGCCTACAGCTTTGTAGCCATCAGGGGCTATTGGTAGCCAAACATAACCAGGGCCATTTTGCTTGAGTTTCAGAGAATTGCTGCTCCATATCAGTTTATAATCTACTGGAGCTTTTAGAGCTGCATTGCTGGGTGGAGAGCTATCTTTTGCAACAAGAACCCATCCAAAAAGAGGCTTGTTGTTGGGTTGGCTGTAGAAACCTAACATGGAGAATCCTTCAGGTATTCCTGTTGGCTCAAAAAAGGTTGCCCCAGCATTATCCGGTCCACCTTCAAAGGTGGCCCAAATTTTGTTGAATGTTGAAACTTGAGATACTTGCAATCCACCTAGATCAATGATTCCAGTTCCAAATCCTTTACCTGTATGGGACCATTCAAAAAATAAAACGAGAGACAACAGGAAGAGAAGCAAGGAAAAAATCCATTTTGTTCCAAAGAAACACAACCATGGCTTATCAGAATATCTATGTCGCAGAGACAAGAAGAGAAAGCACACCTGGTGGCAGAACGGGTGGAGCAGCAGGAAGCTTGAATGTGGTCTCAATGGCCGGAGGTTGAGGTTTCTTTTTCTTGAACAGACCACGCACTGCCACAGAAGAAGAGATTGTGGGAGAATTTCCCATGGATTAAGAGTATGATGAATAATGGATGTACAATAAAAGCAGAGGATTTTGCAAAAAAGCAGCCTGTGACTTTGATGAAAAATGTGAGGCAGAAAAATGATTCAGGAAATAAACATATATAAAGGAACAATTCGAGGCCTTTTCTTGCAAGGAAGCCAATTTGGATAAATAGTTATGCTTCTACTTTTCATCCTTGTTTAAGGTCTCTTCCACACCAAGTTATATCATCCTCATTTAGTAATTGATAGTTTCTTTCCCTCTCCTATTTTCATTCAGGTCACACTTTTAAATGAGTTTTTTAGTTACATGTTTATGAGTATCTCTATTTTTTAGCTATATATAGCTTTAAAAGTTTCTCGCACGTAACGTGCTTATATGACATAAAGAGCATAATATAAATGAGGAGGAGTGACTGTTTTGGGGAAAGTATCAGGTCCTTCCTACCCCTGTTTCTGAAGGAATAAAGGTTGCAAGACCCCTCGTGACTTATTTTTCATTCAGGGCTCTATGATTTATATACTTTATACATTGATAATGATAATGATAATATTGGTTATCAGGGATATTCATTTGGCTTAGGGAAAGCAAAGGGTAAAGGAATATCCTTGCCTTGTGGAGCTGATCTTGCTCTTGGTAACCAACTAGTCGTACATTTCACGTTTGCTACGTCATTCATTAAATATGCTCCAGAGATAATAAATTCAACAACCAATATAATACTCTAATCTTATTTATAAGTGGATATCAAAAAAGAACTTTAAATTTTATTAACTTTAACTTAAAATTTAACAACTTTTTAACTTTATCTTTATTTAATATATATATTATACACCATGCAAACAAGATCAATATAATAATAAAAAAAAAGATTGTATATTTATATAAAAAATTTAATTATATAACTTAGAAATAGGATAAAAAAAATTATTATCTCTATCTTATAAATAAGATATGAGAAATAATTTTACACACCACACACATCTTGGGGACGATAGCATGGCATGCAAATGTCGTAGCATATTGAGGCTAATTATTTACAACATTTCTATGATCGAATAGAAGTTTTCAAAATTTATCACTTTGATTACGAGACTATGCTGACCATTTTTCACTCATTTCCGTGAATTATTAATCATTTGTGAAAATCATGGATTAGGACCTAATGATGTTAACAGTGGATTAGATGAGTCTAGATATTTAAAATGCAAAATTTACAGTTTACAAATGTAATAAATATAATAATACAGGGAGTAAGATTTTTTTTCTCATTTATTTCAGTCCCATTACTTTCTTTTTTATTTATATTTTATTTTAAAAGCATCCTATAAACTTAGGATTTTAAAGTATCTGATTAAAAATAAATACTAGTATTATTTAACAAATAATAAATGTGTTTAACACGTCCTTCTCATAAAAATTATTTTGAACCGGCCTCGTTATCGTCAATAAATACCAGTCCGTCGTCCAGGTTGGTCGTTGTTGATGTAGATTTTTATATTTCTGATGTAACTAATTTTCCATTCAAAATAAATCTAAATCCAAATTTAATTTTGGGACTCAACCCTACGGCTATCGTCTTTCCCGAATACTCATGTTGCAGGTGTAGCCCCTCCATTAGAACTAAAATGAGAAATTTAAAATTTAAAACTCACCAATTTAGCTAAAATACTTCAATAATCATTCAAACAAATTTAATTTAACAAATGGATCAAACTGAATTTGAGTTTTTAACGAGTCTCAATCTGAAGTGTGGAAGCATAAAAAAGAAGTACTTCTGAGTAACCAACTGGTATTTCCCTTGAGAAAAATCTTAATTGTTAAATTAATCCGAAAAGCTAAAGCTAACATGGTTGATGGTGTACCTCCTTTTTCTTCTGCAAATCTCTTTTTCTGAACCAAACTTGAAAAAGTTGCAGTGGAATTAAGATTTAAGACTATTACTAGAGAGAAGCACAAACTGACAAAAATAAGAAAATCATCCAAAAGTTTTGTGGGAAACTGATTAATCTTCTCTTTACTGATTTTTATACTCGTCTCCAGAAATGTAAATCCATTATCGTCACAGAATGGCAAAGAGGAAGAACATTGCGAAAGGAAGCAAACAAAAAGGGAGTTAATTTGGAAGGAAACTCACATGAAAACCGTTCCACCGGAGAAGCTTCGAGAAGCGCCATTTGCGCAGATGCGAACAGAAGCGCGACGAGCACGAACTCCGACACGCGAATCATTCTCGGATCTCCGAGATCTGAGGCTCCGGCGGGGAGGCGGGGAGTGAAAATGAGAAGAGAAGCGGAGGAATCAATGGGAAGTGAAGGGAAGCATGATGCGATGTTTAGGTGTGGTTTTTGGGTTATGTTGCTTGACCAAGCATAGGCTCTGCCTCTCTGCCACCTCTCTCTCTCTCTCTCTCTCTCTCTCCAACTCTGCTTAAGGTCCTATCAACCTAAAAGCTAAGTGCAATTGTTCAGTGTTTCTCTCTTTCTTCAAACATTCTGTGGTGATTGGTTTTGATTTTTGCTCCTTCTTCTTTTCCTTTATAAATGTGCAGTTCGTGAAGGAACAGTTGCAACGCAGAGGGAATCAAAACTAACTCCTTTCCTCTTTTCAAGGATCAATAAAAGAATATTGGTTCGCTTTTATACGAAATAAAAAAAATGTGTACGTACGAGTAGAATAGATGAAGGAGCTAATTGATCGAATAATTAATTAGTATTTTGAGAGAGAGAGAGAGAGAGAGAGAGATATTTGGGTGGTGGTGGCGGTGGTGGGGAAATGGAGGATGAGGAACTGACACCCTGGATGGCACCGAAACGATAATGGCGCAAAGGCGATGAACTTTCTTAAGGGAATAACACCTAATTTAGCGGGGAGTGGAGGGTAAGTGTACCACTCGGAGATACGGATATGGAAGAAATTATGCTAATATACTCATCATTTAATTTTTTTAATATAAAATATATTAAATTAATTAATATTATATATTTTTTAATAAAATATTTTAATTATTTTTTTTAATTATATCTCTTAATAATTTATTTAGTTATTATTAGGAGATTAAATATGTACATGAGGAGGAGGGGGAGGGAAACATGATTGATAAAAATTATTATAATAAAGAGGACGATGCTAAGGACCAAGGTCCCCCGGACGCACCAATCCTTGGGTGAGAAGGCACTCAATTTGCTTAGCTTGATAAAACACCTTATCTTCTTCTTTGTTCACACCACACCTCCCCTCCCTCCCCCATTAATTGATCCGCTCCTGCTTTCTGCTCTTCCAGATGTCAACACCAAAACAAAAAGAAACAAAATCTCCAACCTTAAGGTCCTGTTTGGTAGGGAGGTATTTGGGGGGTTGAAAATTGATATTGAAATTGAGAAAGTTCACTAATACAACATTGTCTAAAATATATAAAACCCCCTCAACTTAAACTTTATTTCAGTTACACATAACCTCCTTAATTTTTAAAATTTTAAATTAAAGCATTAATATTTTATATTTTAATTATCAAGATTCTAACGTTAAAATTATTATTAAAGTTAACAGCTTTTATCATATTATAATTTTTATATTTTTTTATTATATATCACTTTATTTAAAACATAATACTTAACACTTGACATATAATTTTAATTTTTTTAAAATACTTAAATATAAAATATTTAAATAACATTTTACACTTTACATGCAATTTAAAATATTTTTTTAAATATTTTAAAAATATGAAATACTTACAAAGTATTTAAAATATTTATTTGACTATGTTTAAAAAAATATAAACTACTTTAAATTACATGTAAATTACTAGTTATTATTTTTTAAAATGACATGATATATAATAAAAAATATAAAATTATGATATGATAAAAATTATTAATTATAATTATAACAGCTTGTTAATCAAAATATAAAATATTATTATATTTAATTTAAATTTTAAAAAATTATAGAGATTATATGTAACTGACATAAAGATCTAATGAATTTTATATATTTAAGTTTAAAATATTTGATACAACTTAAGGATGAGAAAAATCTATGTAAATAGCCAAAACTCATTTGATTTAGTGGCCTAAGATATATAAATTTAGTGGCATTAGGTGTGGATTTCAATCTAGCTCCTTCATTGAACTGTAGCTTGCCTTCTAAGGTATGTTGAGATTAACTTTTAGAGAATAAATTCTAGAAAGAATAGATTTTATAGAATATATTTTAAGAAAAATAGATTTTAGGAAGAATAGATTTTAAAAATAAAAATATTTGGATGATTATTAGTATAATCACTTTTCATATTGGTAAATTATTAAAAATGGTATGATTTGATTAAAAGTATGAGAGATGAGAGAGAGTAGAGAAGAGAGAAGAGATAGGATGGAGAAGAGAGATAGTGTAAGAAAAAATAAGGGTAAAATAGTAATTAGATGCATAAACTTTTTTACTATTCCAAAAGTTAATTTCAGTAATTTTAAACTATAATTTTAGCTAAAATTATTTATAAATAAATATAATTATTTATTTAAAATTTTATCAAATTAAAATTTTGTCTGTAAAGGCTTTTGAAATTTTAGTGTCAAACAGACACTAAATCCATAAAAAGAAACCCATCTAAATGGAATTGGTGAAAACATGAGGGATGGGGTACCAGAAATTTATACATGGGATTACAACTTTTTTGGACCAACATAGCGTTCTTCTCATCGCTTACCTTTTTTCCTCTCATCTCTATATCACCCTTTCTTCCAAGAAGAGAAGACAGCGGTGAGAATGCATTTTAAGGGACATTATAGTCTTTTGAAAATTTCTGCCTTCTCATAAAAAAAACAATAATCCAACCATTCTATTGGGCCGGCTCCTTTTGAATTTTTTTTCCTTTGGTACCTTGTGAATTGTCATTCAACTGGGGCCAATCTTAGCCTGGTTTTCATCTAGGCTAGACAGAGCCTCTATCAGCTTTGGGCTGGTCCATTTAAAAAATCATTTGGAAATATTTGTAACTAAATATATTAAAGGAATTTAACGGAAAAATACTTATAAAACTATAGTTTAAAGGTTTTTTCAAATAAATTAGTAATCTATGTGAAAAAAAAACTAATTAATCATTCTGATCATAAATATAAATAAATTATTTCTAATTAACTCACATATATATCAATTGAAACTATTAAATTTATCATAAAATTCAAATAATTTCTTACATTACCCTTATTTATTGTCCTAAATTATAATTTCATACAAATTTCTACTCTCTCGCAACTCTTACTAAATATATATATATAATATTTAATAATCTTTAAGATTATACTATGTAAAAAGAACTGAACTTTCTAACAAGTAACTTATATTAAGAATATGAGGGATAACTTATTTTGTTAGTCCTTTCATCCACTCAAAAGTTAAATAATAATAATAATATAAAATTGGTTCATGATGGATTCAACCAGAAATTCTTAAAAGAAAAATTGAAAAGAAAAAAAAAAGAACCTAACTTAACTAATCCCTAGAAATTAACATTATAATATTAATACAAAGCATATATGAAGTGATTGAAATGGTAATTCTCTAAAAGGGCAATGCTTTTAAGTTTAAACAAAGCGTATGAAAGCAGAACAAATCCAAAACTCAATGAAAGCTGACTAATGCAAAAAGCTGAACAGCCAAGAAACATCACTCATGAGAACGCAAAAGCCAGAAGTTGCAAACCATTGGACCCCTTCATTTGGTCTCATCAATACTTCATGCGAGTGTTGTTGACAAATCCATTTCCTGGCCCTATTGTAATAACCATTCGCTCATTAATTTATGCTAAATGTTGAACTTTCCCTTGGTTTTGATCATCTGTAAATAATGACACCGCTTTCTTCCATCTCAATCCATAGCTTTCTAGCTCTTCTCCTTTGGTTAAGTTTAAACAAAGGGAAAATTGTTGGGCAGGTATTAAAACCTGAATTTATTTCACAAATCTCATTGACTATTACTCCTTTTGATTATAAATATAAAAACTAGTATAAAGGGTTTATTTTGATTTATAAAGGGTTTATTTAGATAAATCAATATATATATTTTATAAATAACTTACTTAATTTTTTAATTTTTTGTAAATTAATTATATAACTCCTATATTTAGATTAGAGTTAATTCTATCTTGTGTCCAAAATTACTAACCATTTTAATTAGAAAAGGTATCAAATGGAAAATTGTTATATATGGGTATTAAAAATGAAGTTTTTGTTAATAATTATATGATACTCAATACTACCTACCTACCAACCATATAATTTTTATATAACCATTATTGGGGAACTCCAAATGGAAGTAGCTCTCTTAATACAATGATTTTATGTACAAAAGTACATCAAATCCACGATCTTTTACTTATAGTTACAGAAGAGTTTATATTACTACTAGACTAAAAAGTGATTTGCTTGTTGCAAGAACTTTTAAAACTACAACATTTGCCTTAACCCTGGGTCATCTGTCAAGGTCCCATTAATTAGTTTGAGTAAGGAAAGCGTTGTAGTACCATGCATATCTCACACAAAGTATGAAATCAGACACTTGTTTCTGTTTTCATCTGATTCTAAATCATTTCTTAACAAAAGAAATCAGATGAATCATTTCTTGTTTCTTGCCCTCATTCTCAAACCACAAAACACCATTTACATTTAGATTACTTGTCTATCTTAGCTAGCTAGCTTCCCCCATCCAACCTCTATAAATTCAGAAACACAACCATGAAAACCTCACACAACAACACAAATAGCATCTGGTTTAATAACTAAGCTTGAAGCAGCAACCAACCATGAGATCATCTTCTTCAGTTGTTGTTGTTCTTGTTCTTGTTGTGGTGGTGGTGTTTAGTGCTTCAAGCTCCTCGGAGGCTGCAATATCATGCCACGATGTGGTGAGGGACCTGAGGCCTTGTGTGAGCTACCTGTCGAGTGGAAGCGGGAAGCCACCGGCGGCGTGCTGTACCGGAGCAAAGGCCCTTGCTTCTGCTGCGTCAACTTCAGCAGACAGGAAGACTGCTTGCCACTGCATCCAGTCTTCTGCTAAGGGCCTCACCATTAAGTCTGATCTTGCTAAAGCTCTCCCTTCCAATTGTGGAATCAATCTCCCCTACACCATTTCCAAAAGCACTGACTGCTCCAAGTAACACCCTCACTTCTTTATATATTTTACATATGACACCAAACATGTTCTTCTTCCTAGCTTGCATTATATCGTTTTTTTGAACCAGTGATTGTATGCTTGAGGTGACATGGGAATTCTAAAATCAGTCTCTCTACGAGAGTAAGACTAAGTATATTGTCTCTCCCAGATTTCACTTGGTCGGTATTTTATCCAATAGGCTGTTATATCGTTTCTTGAGTCATAAATAGTATTGCTGGTTATAAATTTTATGTTTTATAATGATACTAATTCCTTGCAATACGTAACATCTGAAATTAACTGCTAGTAAGCTTGCTATATTTTGAATTATGCCACATTATTTTCTAATGATTGATGATTTTTGGTATTTGGTGCAATACATTTAGTGATAATAAGGATTAATCAATCAGAACATGTGAAACCTACATGTCAAATTGATGTCTACTTGCTTGACATGGTTATATGTACATTTGAGGTTATTTTAATTAAATTTTAACGGTGTTTAGAGAGAATTTAAATAGTCAAAATATTTTAAAATAATTTTTTTACTTTTAATAAAACAAAATGCTTATTGTAATGACACGCAGTGTGTGAATCCCTTTTATATTTATTCACTTTTTGCCCATTTTTTTCGATGACACGTTGTTTTTCCACATTTGGGTGGAAATTTTGCAGATTAATTAGTTAAAACTTGGAAGAGGAGAGTGTTGCAGAGCATGAGAACGAGCTTGGATGGAAATTCTCTAGTATTATGATTATTAATATTATGTATGGGAATTAAATGTTTGTAATAAACAGAAATCTGCTGCTCTTTTTCTCTTTGGATTTTATAATTATAAGTATGTTGTTGTTCCCATTTTACATATTATATATGCCACCACTCTTTATATTTCATAAATAATATTTAACTGTTCTAATAAGCTTCCCTGCTATGTATTTAATCCAAAAATAAATTTTCCGATTTTATGAAATCAGCATACTAATTAAAAATAACATGTTTTGTGTGACAAAACACTTTGTAATATAATATTCTTAATTCTTTTGGTCTATAAAATCAATATTCATAAAGTCATGAGTTCCCAAACGTAGTGAATATCTTTAATTCAATAAAATATGTGTATTTGTACGTAGTACCCACAAATTTGGTCTTCAATTCAACTCATGCAAAAGAAAGAGGGGTAATTTCTTCTAGAACTATGAAACCTAGTCTAGAATATTCATGAAACCTAATATTTATTTAAGAACTTATTACTGTCTTTTCTTAGAACTTACTTTTGCACTTAAAAAAAACCCAGTTCCCATGAGCTTCTAGACTAAATCAGATCATTTAAGCGGATGATTTAAACTCTAGTAACATAGTTCAATTCTTTTTTGATACACATAATTCTCTATGAGAGGTAAGTGTAAAGCATGATAGAATATATGCGAATACTTTAACAGAATTAAAGAAAGATAAACTTTTTAAAAAATAGAAAACTTAGAAATAACAAATATTAATTATAAATATTAAAGATTTTTTTTATCAAAGGAATAGTTTCTCATACAAATAAGGAGAAACGGATATTTTAGAAAAATTCCAACACATATCTTTTATAAATAATTAAATTAATTAATTTTTAATATATATATATATATATATATAAATTAATTATCTAATACATATATTCAGGAGAGCGAGCGGGGGTAGTAAAGGAAATAAAGTGTGGATATGAATTATTTAAGTTGGTATATGGTTGACAACTATATATATATTGGGTTAGGCAGGAGAAATACGGGTAAGGTGGCTTGTATTATTTTAAGATTTGAAATGTTATGTGGGGGAAACCATCGTGGGGAACATTTGGAAAACATTGTGAAATAGGACAATAAATAATTATTCGTATTATTAATAGACAGCTATTTATCACTCTCTGAAACTCCCATGTGCCATGAAAACCCCCTTTGACTTTCATACCTTCACTCTCTCAACAACAA
Organism: Leucaena leucocephala; assembly: GCA_037074615.1. Lineage (NCBI taxonomy): Eukaryota > Viridiplantae > Streptophyta > Magnoliopsida > Fabales > Fabaceae > Leucaena > Leucaena leucocephala. The sequence goes on from CM073525.1 coordinate 3,744,818, forward strand.
TTCAAATTCTTCTTACCTCTGGTTTTTGCCCTAACTCTCTTCTCTTCATTATGATAATAATTCGCTCTTACCAACCATTAAAAGCCATTTAATTACCTCAATTATGCTACCATGAATAATGCTTTATATATATATATATAGTGCGTTTTTATGAGACAAAAGTCCTTAAGGAAACATGAAAAAAAAATGAATGGTTGAATTTTAAAAAAAAAAGTGATTTTGCCTTAAAAATAATATTAATAAGAGGAAGTGATCCATAAACTAGAGGTGATTTTTTTTTGTATAAAAATTTTTGAAAAAAGGTCGGGCTTACCCACGATCCAAGGGCAGGGCGAAGTCTCCCTTCCTCTTAGGTGATACCAATATCGGGCAGGGTGAGCTGTCTATTATCCTCAGACATAAACTTAAATATCTAAGAATTAAGATGCTTTCTTAAGCGTCATGATTTGAACTATAACAAAATGTGTAAATTAGAGGTGATGAAATAAGTAATAACCCGCCAAAATAGAGACTTTTGTGGGTGCACAACCAAATTCTAATGAAAATGCCACACTAACAAACCAATAAATCTCATATGGGTCCACCGTGTCCAAATCTCTTGGCCCCATTTTTTCCTTTCTTTGAATTATTCCAAGTTTAAATATTTTGTTAGTTACAAAGACTTAAATTCAAGAACTAATATTTCATATGTATAAATCCTTTATAATACCTATCAGATCCTTTTCATTAATAAAATTTTAAAATAGAAAATTTATACCGATTTTTTTCTTTTTTTTTCTCTTTAGATCCAATAATATTTGACCAATAGAAAATAATTTCACAAAAAAATACATTAACTTTTAGTTCTGCTTTCAATACTGAATTTTGTACAAAGATATTAAAGTGATTCAATTATGTAGGCTATGTGCAGTGTACTCCACCAATATGTGGTGGGATATGGTTGTTGTTTCCAATTCTCATCACTATTTTATGCTTTAATTTAAAAATGTCACCCTACTAATATCCAAGCCATAACAAAACTAAATAAATACTTTCTATTATTATTATTATTAAGATAGATTTTCACAAATTTAACATGCTAAAATAATGAGTTAATACATATTCCCCTGTCCAATACTAGAATATTTCCTCATTCAAATTCTCATTACTACATATTCAAATAGCTCCAGAGAGAGGAACAAGACCAAAAAAATACTATTTTTATCCACATCATCATTATACATTACACCAGATAAGAAATTGTGAAGAAAACTTTTAAGGAATCCACCAACCCCTTTTTCTCCAATGAATTATTTGGAGACCCTATTAGGAAATTAAATACTATCATACAACAAAAACATAAAAAAAAATTAGACCAACCTAAGAAGTATAGATCCAGGACCAGATACGGAGATTAGTATCTGATTTTTGTTCTTTTAAGGATCTGAACTTGATAGGGGCTAACACAAAGATACTGGCTATATGAAACCTAAAAACATGTACCAAGATTAGATATCATGGGCAATTAGGGTTTTTTCCAGGACCACCATAGTAGAAATAGGTTCCCCAATCTCCAGCATTACCACTTTTGACATTGTAGCAATTTGGTTGCTCAGTGTAAGTGCCCAGGTCTTTAGGAGCCCTAAGCTTGTTAACACCATCAACAATCTGAATGTTCTTGAAATAACTTGCCTTACCAAAGCCTTCCTCAGAGAAATGGCCACTTCCCATTTGCGTTGAGGTATGTTGACCATCAGATTCTGAGTTCACTACTTCTCCTCCCCACTCGATCATCGATGCACTGTCCGAGAGGTACGAAAATAGTGGGGCCGGCCAGTATCCAAGAACATGTTCATTCCCAAATTGCATCCACCAGTTTCCTTCTTTAGGATCCTGCTCATTGGTTTTACCACATATCAGATAGCATTGTATCAGTAAGACCAAGTCCAATAATACAATAAACCTTCTACATGTGCATGTTTCTTCATAAGATGAATTAATGTAATAATCTCTACATAGACAATGCCGTGGCCAGAAAAATACCATCAAGATATAATGACAATGTGTCAGAGATTCTCCTTTATAATGATTAATTGATTATTTAATGTCTGTTATTTTTTTTGCCAGAATATCTAGTGAAAAATATAATATAATACTATTAAAAGGGGAAGGAGAAATTTTTCTAATGTACCTTCCATACAAGGATGCTTATATCATATTGAGAAGACCCATAATTTGAAATTGGATAGATGCTGGCTCCAAGGGCTATTTGATTGTTAATTTGAATAAAACCAGAGCAAAGAAGATTATAACAACCAGTAGCTTGATATGCATCACTCTGAAATTAATAAAACAAAATTTGTGAATGATTAGTGGAAAGAGAAGAAGCAATGAGAAATAAGAAATTAATATAACTTACTGTCCAATATGTAAAGAGTCTGGTGTTGTTATCTCCATATAGATCAGGACTGACCTAAATTGCCATAACATAATAGAAAAAGGAATATGAAATTGATGGACACTTTTAAAAGAGAAGAAGAAGTGACAAAAGTAAACAAGTCAAATCTCATTCATACTTGCCAGCCAGCTTCAATACTGTTAAGATCTTGACCAAAAGAACCGCTAAGGATCCACATTTGGGAAAGACTAAACTCATTGGGTTGTTGAATTTTGGGATCCCAAACGTTTATGGTTGCCTTTGCTCCATAAAACTTATCTCCTTCCACATAAACTATGGCATGCTAATTGCTCCAAAGTCCAAACCCATCGCACAGAAAAAGAGAAGAAAAGAAAAACACATCAAATAAGCAAATATAAAAGCTTTCATCATTCATGTGCATGCGCAGTGTTTCTTTTTTTTCTTCTCTTTTTCCCTTTCTGTTTTAGTACTTATTACCAACTTGAAGCTTTTTGCATGATGAGTATGGCGGTACTGGTAGTGACAGTAGACAGTAGACAGTAGTAGTAGTACCTGGTGACCACTCTGAGTGATGATGTCAGGCTGAGGTTTTGCAGATCTTGGCTGAGGGAAGCTTTTGTGTTTCTTCTTTCCAAATTGTTGCACAGAGCTTGCTCTTAATATGTCATCTTTTCTTGTTCTTCTGATTGGAATGGTTCCTTCTGGGCACCTTCCATTCTGATGCCATAACTGAGTAATCGGCTTGCCTTTTGAAGAAGACACTTTGCTTTCTCCAAAACTACGCCCTTCTGGGTGGAAATCTGGTCTTGTCTGCAACACAAACCAAAATTCATTCAAGTTCAAACCAAAACCAAAATCAAATTACCCATTTTTAATTAGACAAGTAAGCAAGCAATGATTTACCTGAATTTTGTGGTTTTTGAGTTCAGGGTGATCAAAAGCTGGCTGGTGTGAGACATGGACGCAGTCTATTATATCTCCATCAGGGCTCTGTTTTTTTTTTGTAAGAAAACCAAAACAATTAGAATTAGAATTTTGAAAATGAAATGAACTGATTACAATCTTAAACAAAAAATACAGAAAAGTTACTTCCCAGAAGTTAATCAATTCTGACATAATTAAAAAGCATGAACTAGCAGAGCTTCTTCTTCAACATGCATACAAACAGGTAAAACAACTCAAGCTTTCAAGCGAGAGAAGAGGAGAGAAGAGAATCTAATGATTTTAAAGCCCCTTTAGGAGGAAAAAACAAGGCAATTTTCATTCTTTCCCAGCCACTGTTGCAATTTCGTTGAGGAAAAGTTAAAAAGTGCAGAGGGGGAGAGAGAGTGAGAGAGACAAATCTACCGGAATAGACTTAACAGCAGGTCTGTTCAAATTCTTCAGCTGCATCTGAACATCAAGCTTCTGACTAGAGCTGCCGGCCCCGGCGCCGGCGCTGAGTACGGAGGTCCTCGCAGCCATCGTCATCATGGGTGCGGAAAACAAGACGAAACAGAACATCATCTTCACCACCACCCACCATATCTTAACAATTCCTAATTGCATCGCCATTACAGCCACAGGATCAAAAGGATTCACCTTTCTGAGAATTCTCAGGTGGGTATTTAAGGCAAAGACTAGAGAGGAGTTTTTTTTTTAAAAAAAAAAAAAAGGAAAAGAAACGCTGCTAGGGGCTATTTGAAAGCATGCTAGATTTATATCCCTCAACAAAAGATTAACCCGTGGGTTTGTAGATGATGATGATGAAGAAGGAGAAGAAGAAGAGGGTCCCCTTTATTTTCTCTCCTCTTGTAGCTTATTTGGAGTCTTCCTTTCCCCTTCTCAGAACACTACAAAATATGCTGCCGACGCTTTTCCAATCCCACTCACAGCGAAAAGGGGCATTATTGGAATGTAAAAATATAATTGTGGAAATGCTTGGTGAAGTTATCTAGTCGTCCTCTACCAGACTTCCACTACTGCTCACAGTAGAGAGAGAGAGGAGAGAGAGAGTGTGCGTAGGGGTTTGTTCCCGCTATTCAGGGATGAAACCAATATAGGGTGTGAAGTTACTGTTTTACCCTTAGAGTCACGGGAACACATTCTCATCTCTCGAAGTTGAACAGGAAGATAGAGGCGGGAACTGAGAATCACTGAACTTTGTCTCATTCCGTTGCAAAAAGTTTTCGTATAAAGAAAAGATCTTTTCAATGGTGTGCCTCTTTTTAGTCTCACCCACCAACGATAAATCCAGATCAATGGCATTATTATTACTTTATTTAAAAAGAGATGGTGGAATCAAATGCTCATTATTGGGAATGCTTTATTTGATCATAATCGTGATGCACAGATAACTAATTTTTGAAAAAAAAAATTATTTGTTGAGAAAGTTGGGACATTACACTTTCTTATCTCAATAATATTTATTGACGAATGACTATGTAAAATTAAGCTTTTCAATTTTTAAATTATTATTTTCGTAACGATTATTTGATAAAAATATTTGTTATTATAAAGTTTAAAATAACTTTTCCTTGATAATATACCACGTCTATTTCTAATTATAAAATTCAATTAATTTTTTAATAAATTTAAAAAATTAATTAATTAATTAAATTTTTTAAATTTATTTAAAAAATTAATTATATCTTATAATTTGATCAAGAGATAGCATCTTTTAATCAATATTAATATCAAGCATAAAAACTTATGTAAATCATATTATACATAATCCTTATGTCTATATATAACATGAAATTCGTAAGAGGCTGCATAAAAGTCATAGATAATATGATTTGTCTGGATTAAATATACTTTTAATCTTAAAGATATACTTTTATCAACCAAGCGTCTGGCTAGACTGAGTATGTCCACAGTCTGATTATAAATTAATTATGAATTATAGAAAGTTATATTTATTTGTTATTAAATGTATTAATTAATTATTTATGATAAATAGAGAAAATTAACAATATAATTTTCTTTCTGCATAGTCTCATACCTTTCTAACAATTTAAAAAAAAAACAAATAAAAAAATAAAAGAAGAGCGAGCCATTAATATAAAATTTATTTAATAGTATAAATTTTTTTTAGATCTCTTTAAATTTTTAATTTAATTCTTATATAAGATATATATAAATTAAGAAGACCTTAAAAACTTTAAAATTATAATATTTAATAATAAAAATTAATTAATATTATAAAAAAAATACAGCGAGGCAAGAACGATAATTTTTCTTATAAATATTCTCCGCCAATTTTTGTGCCCAGAGTTTAAATCGTATCTTTGCTTCTTATTGGATAGATAAAATTAAACAGTAGAAAGGATCTAAATACCAACCATTAAATGCGGTCATTGATATGCAATTAAGGTGAAGGTGCGCTGGCTGTTTCATACTTGTCGTCAAAGTTTTTATCCATGAACAATGTTATTCTAGATTTTTTTTTAGTTTAAGATTTTTCAACTTACATTTTTTTAATAGGATGATGTAATATTATTATTTTTAAAATTTTAGGGACAAAGTTAAACCTAAAAAGACTTGTGAAACAACATTTTTCTAAGTGAAATTTTTTAAAATAAATTTATATTTTAATTATTTCTATAAATAAATTTTATAAAGTATATAAATTTAAATTAATGAATCAAACATATAGGTATAATTCAAACAAAATAAATTCCATAAATTTAATTTAAAATTAAGATAAACTAATAAACAAATATTAATATAGTTGATATAGAATATGACTCATACTTTAGAAATTATTAAGTTTAAATCTTGCTATTAATATATAAATTTTATTAGAATTTATTTATAAATATTTTTTTAGTCTAAATACTTTTCTAACTCTAATAAATTTACATAATCTAAATCACAAGTACTTTTTGTAAGTAATAAAAATTAAGATAAACTATAATCACATGTGGATTCATTGGATTGTAAGAAGGGGGGAATGTGAGCGTACAAATGATTTGCCAAAAACAGAGAGAGAATTTAAGAAGGGGGAGTGAAAGGAGAAAGATGGAGATGTGAGAGTGAAGTGGTGGTGTTCATAATCAGGGACTGGGGTTCTGGTGTTGATACTTGATGTGTTGTGTGACTGTGTGTGGTGGTTGTGCTTTCAGCTAACAGTACAATACCAGACACTCGCATTTACCGCTGCTTGTCCTTTTGCTTTTACATACAAACACACGCTCCTACTGTGCTAGATTCCCTCACTTCACAATCACTTGTGTATGTGTGTGTGTGTTTGTGTTGTGTTGTGTGTCTTGTGGGATAACATAACAGTCAACCATTTTCTTTTGTATGGCTTTGCCTTGTTGATTCTTGTTTTATTGTTCCTTGCCATTTCTACATCAAAGTGGTGTGTGTATGTGTGTGTATATATATACATATCCTTAAATATTAATAGGAGTTAAATAATTAATATATAGGTATTAAAAAATTAATTAAATTAATTAATTATAAGAATAAATAGTAATTTATTTAAAAGATCAATTTAATCATCTGTTACTCAATTAATATAGATAATTAATATAAATAATTTAAGAATAATTATAAATTTAAAAGATATATAGTGCCTATTAATAATTTATATTCAAAACATAACAAACTCCTCTCTTACTTGTTACATTTAGCCATTTATAAAAATAAATAGTAATTTATTTAAAAGATTAATTTAATCATCTGTATTAAAAATTACTCAATTAATATAGATAATTTAAAAATAATTATAAATTTAAAAGATATATAGAGCCTATTAATAATTTATATTCAAAACATAACAAACTCCTCTCTTACTTGTTACATTTAGCCATTTAAGATCTATACAAGCCTTAATAAAATTTTAAAATATAATTAATTAAATACCAAGTCATCCAACTAAAGTTTTATTTTCTGGGCAAAAAACAAATGAATGGGAGAGGCTAAGAACAAATTAAAATATGTGTAAAATTAGAAACAAAGAGAGATTACTATTAGAGATCCTAACCACAATTAGTACATATCTTGGTCTTAGTTTAACTTTGAAATTTAGTATCAGAGACCCAAATTACTCTTGTTAAGACCCAAATTAAATTATTTGACTTTGAACAAAGTTAGGACAACTAAAGTCAAATTAATGTTGGCTTGCTCAGAAATTTTTCATTTTAGGAACTAGAAACAATCACGGGCTAAATTAACATGCGACTCGTCTTAATTATTTAATTATTCAATAATTTATTAATAGACTTAACATTAGAATGATATCCAAATTAAAACATACTTAAAAACTTGAAATTTAAGACTATTAAATTAAAAATAAATAAAAAGAACAAGACTCAAACTCCATCAATTTAAATATATAACATCAATTTATTTGTAAAAAATAAGTAAACTCCATCAATTAAAAATAAGAAGAAAAAAATAGAGAGCGTGTGATCCAATTAATTCCATCTCTCTTATTATTTAAAAAAGAAAAAAAAGAAATTGGTGAATAAAATAACAAAAGGTGATTATTATTGAAAAGATTCCCTCGGGAGCCTTATATAAAATGATGCTACAATTAATTGAAAAAATCATAAGAGGCTAAAAACAGACCGGAGAGAATAGGATAAGAATGGATGTGAATCTATTTCCTTTATGAACTCTCACATGATCACTGTGCCTCTTCAAATTCCCATCGCCATGTTGTTTTTGTTTTTTATATTATCACCGTATCCAATATTTAAATCTTATTATTAAATATTTAAATAATCACCTTTTTAAAATTTATGACTGTCATATTTAACAAAAATACTTAATCTATAATTTAAATGTAAAATATAAAAAAATGTAATTAGATTTTAATCACTAGATCCAACTCCGTGTTGGCCATGTTATCGTTATTTTATGTTAAATTATTTAAAACTCATTTTAATTTTAAATTAATTAAACTTTGTGTGAATATATTTTTTTTTACTTTTAACATTAAAAAAATCTCTTAAATTTTCAAATTTATATAAATAACTCATATTTTTATTTATCCCATTATATTGCAGATAGAATAAAACAAGTTATTGATTATACATCTGCTTAATTTTTTTATTAGTAAATAGTTACCCAATTTTAAATTATGGATAGATAACTCTTATAAACTTTACTTCATATGAAGATATATATAGGATTTGGTTGTGCATAAATATAAAAGTTTAGATACAATAAAAAATATAAAAAAAATATAGGGTTTATTATCAAATTTTAAAAATAAAAAGAAACTTATTTGTACATAACACATTGGTAATGAATTCATGTATAATTAATTTCACTTCATCATCATAATCGTCATCATCTTTCTGTTGAATCACAGGGGCAAAAGCCTTTCAAGAAATATTTGAGTTAATTACTCCATTTTTCAGGGTTGAAACTTGAACGGTTGGAAAGTACAAGGAACATAATTATAGGCAGTGAAAATTAATTATAATATTTAGTTTTTTTATTTATTATTAAACAATTTCTGCTGTCCGTATTATTTATTAATTTAATAGAGATATCAGGACAATTTTCCATCTCAAATTTATCCTCTTTTCCATTTTTCAAACTCCCTTGTTTTTATTTTTTTTAAAAATTCTTTTTTTTTTTGGCTTGACCCCGAAGCTCAGTCTAGAGTCTACATGTGAAGTGACATATACAGATAGTATAGGCATGAATAGAAGTTGTCATCATTAAAACCACAACAAGTTGCATGGCTCTATTTCCTCATTCATGAATCTCAATAGATTCAAGCCTATAAAGTTAAAATGCTAAATTTTATTTAACAAAAATTAACCCTTTTCTAATTTATCTTAACTGATTTATAGAAAAATTAATGAAAAGTTTACTAATAAAATAAAATTTAATATATTTTTATATATAAAAATATCGATATTTTAAATAATTTAATATACAAAATATAAGTATAAAAACTTAAAATCGTCCAATTAATAAAATTGCTAAGTTGAGACTTTTTACAACCTACTTAACATGTTTTAGATTGAATTACTATTTTTTATACTATTTAATGTATCATATTATTAAGTTTTTAATTTTAGAATTTATAATTATCTTTTTTAATATTAATATTTTTTCTAACAATCAAACTTTAAATTTAAATAATTTTAACAATATCTTACACAACTATACTAACATTTATGTTGGTTCAATTACTATTATTCTTGTAAATAATTTTTATTATTTGTTTTGGTTTGGGTAATAAGAATGTGTGCCCGTGAATGAACATAACCAGAAGGTGCCATCGATTCAAAAATTCCCACACCCACCTTAATGCTCGTGACTATGTTTGACAAATAATTCCTATATGTTACATCTCTCGTGATTATTTATTTTAATTAATTAAATTAAAAGTATGGAGATAAAAACCTTCCATGGAACATTATATTATTTAAGTTTAATATGCTATGAATTACAACTTTTTAATTTATTTTCATCAATAAATATTCTGATTTTTTTGTGACGTAAATTAAGATTTTAAAGTCTATCATATATAACTTACCTAAATTTTATACACGTGTATATATAACTTTTCTAACATTTAAAATTTTATAATAATTACTTCGATTATTGTTAATCTTATTTCATTATAATATTATTGAGTTAAATTCGAGTATTACTATAACTAATTAATTTTTTAATGATTAAATTTTTATTTGTGTTCAATATTTTGTTTTTGGACCATTGTTTTTAATATGGAGATACATATAATTAAATAATTTATATTTAAAAGGGATGGACATGCATGACACAAATTTATGTTGTTGACATGTTGTGTTCCCATGCGTGCATGTGCCATACGTTAGAAAAGTCAAACTATTTTTGTCGTTGTCTAGAGCAGTCATAATATATTGTATCACTTTTAACCAATAAACTGAGACTAATATAATTTAAATAAAGGTAATTTGATAAAAAAAAATTATAATTTTCTTGAACAATGTCAAATACCATTTGAAGGAGTCAAGAAATGAAAACAACGTTTCCAAAATGGACATATGGTCATACCAAGATCAATTCATTTATTATTGACCAAGAAATGAAAATTGCAAATATCTACATATGGGGTCCTTCCTTTGATTTTCATTTACATGTTTAATGTTTATAGACCTTCCTGATAACAACATTTGATTGCTTAATCTCTCTCTCTCTTTGCCCCTTTATTTTGGGCTTAATTAGTCTAATCACCCTCTACATTATTGTCTACTTATGGATTTGGGCAGTCAAGAAAGCGTAACATGTGATACAATTATATGTACAAAACTAGCTGTCTAACACTGGCTTTGACCATTGCATATATGCCACTAGTCAAAATTAAGTTCGATTAAGAATAAGCGTAATTCTTGGAAGACAGGTATGGAATTAGCTAGGAACGTTTCAAGACACCAATTCCTAATTATAACTTTTTTTTTTTAATTCATATTATGGCACGTTCATTTAAATATGGAATTCCATCACTGATTGTGTAACATATGTCAAAGAACGTGTTCCATTTATCATAAATAATTAGTATGTCATAAAAAAGACCATACTAGTGCTCTTGTTAATTACTTAACTAATTTATAAATATTAAGAAAATTAAATGAATTATTTAATTATAATAAAATAATATAATTTCTCTAAAATATCACTTTATGACATTATATTATATATTTATTTATAAATAAGGTAAAATAGTTTTTTAAAAAATGATAAAATATTAGAGATAAAATGGATTAAGATATCATACTTAGAACCTAGACCAAGTCCTTAATTAACTACTATATTACTATTTAGGACTGGAGGATTAATTTAATAAAATATCACTTTAATTGTTTTAATTTTTTGCTAAGCATATATATCATATCAGATATAATTTTATTTAAGATATTATTAGATACTAAATATTTATATATTTTTTAAAAAAATTTAAATTTTAATTCACTGTATTATGAGGAATTAGCCTTGTGGAAAATAATTGAAAGTAGTTTTATACGAAAGGTGAAAGTCCAAAGCAGCCCAGCCCAAGTGTTGTAGAGATGGCTCATTGTACCCTTATTGGGCCAAACAGAAAAGCCCATTGTGATTTTTTTTGATACAAACCAATGTGATTTTTAATTTGATGCGAATTGAGTTTCTTTTTCTTCCATAAAAAAGGTAGGGCTCTTTCATATTACAAGACTTTATAATATCTGATATTGGGATGATCTAAGAACAAAAAAAGATTTCACTCTACTGTTAAATTGCGGGTAAACCTAACCCTTTTCTAAAAGAAATTTTATAAAAAAAAAGACCTTGTAGTATCTTCCATTTTATCTATAGGGAAATTTTATGAGAGAATGTATTGATCTTTCAAAAATTTGAATTTTGAACATTGTTGAAATACGTGAACAAATGTTACATGAATAATATGCCTCTTTATGTATTTTATAAGTCGAGAAAAAATAATTTTAAAAAATATATATCTAAGCTTTTGATTAAATGTGAAGAGTTAGAAGAATATATTTTTTTTTGAAAGTTAGACACACTAATTAAAGAAGGAGCACATTTGATCCAATAATCCAATCGGGTGGTCCCGTCAAGTTCCCTATAAAGAAGATTGAGCTCAGGCAGGCCAACCATATCATGAGACATATGTTCACTTTTTTTCACTTAGATTTTCTTATGATCAATTTGGCGGAACCATGCTTTTTAAAAGACGAGTCAGATTATTAATCTTTTTATAAATATAATAATAATAATAATAATAATAATAATAATTTGTTATTACTTTTAACTGCATGCAGAGGAGTAACTACGTGTTGCACAATACAATACAATACTATACAAATGCTCGTTGAGATTTTTACAAAAAGATGCATGCTCGGAAGTGGAAATCAACCTATACTCACTATATGTATATTTTAATTACAGGTATAGTCTGTCTGAGGTCATATAAGTGAGATTAAATTATGACTTTTTACCTATAAATAATACTTTATGCCATTAGATTAATTCTACTATTTTTTTTTACAAAATTTTTTAAAAAATGGTTAAATTTATCTACAATTTAAAGGTAGGATGAAATCTTTCTTTATTTCAGGTGGTATCAATATCGAGTAAAATGAGATATCTATTATTTTTATGCATAAATCTATTTATTTAAAAGTTATGATATTTTTTAAATATTATAATAAAAATAATAATAAAATAATATTTTTTAAAAATTGAATGGGCATTTTTCTCATGGAATCTATTGAGGATGGGTGACTAGTAATGCTATTGGCATGATCATTATTTTCATCTAAAATGGGCTTTCGCTTTTCCCAGGAATATGGGATTGTCAGTTCATTTCAAGCTCCCAGAATGAAGAGATAGAGAGGGATGCGTCTTTTCTTGATAAACGCCGTTGAAATATTGTCCCAAAAGCATTTCTTTAATAACTGCGAAACTCAACGCTGGTTTTGAACTCGGCTTCTTCTTCCAAATTCTTTCACACTGAAAGAATAGGAATGGGGAAGCAAAACAGAAGGAAAGAAAGAATAGGGGCTAAAATGTGGAGAGTCAAAGGACAGTTGTTCTAAAAGAATAAAAAAGAAAAGAAAGGTTAGGAGGAACATGGGCCCTAATTAAAGACCGACAAGAGAAGCATCTTCCTATGTTACTCCTCCTCTTCCTCCTACGCTGGCATACATTTTAAGTTATATATATCCACATATTTTTTCTGAATTTTATTACCAAATATTAAAAAAATTAACTAATTTAAATTGAGTTTTTTTTACTAAAATGTTTCTCCTCTAAAATATTTTTTAACAAGATAGGAATTATAATTTAATTTTATGATATAGTTAATCTATCATTACACTAAATACTTTTGGACGGGTATTAAAAGAATTAAAATATGTGTGGGGGAAGAAGCGAGGGAGGGAGGGAGTAATGATGGGAACATAAGGGAAGAAAGAGGAGAATGATGAGGACAACTTTGGTTGGAAAAGCCACGCTGTGTTGTTTCTTTATTATTCCCCTCTCTCTTCTCTTTATGGTCCCACATCACATCCCCTCTCATTGTCCCTCCCCTTCCCTTCCCTTCTTACAAAACTAGATCCGTGCCTTGCCCTGCCCTGCCACGGCCGGCGTAATTGAATTGAAAAAGAGTTATCCAAGTGAAAGCAATTCATAAATTTAATCAATAATTCATATCTTGAATCAAGATGATGATGCGGTGCATACAAAAAATTTACTTTTAAGAACCAAAATCTTGCATTAATTGTTTCTTCATAAGTCAATCAATTTACTTTTTACGTGTGAGATTCTTTTGAGTTGTATCTTCCTATGTGAAACGCATCACACACACACACACACATATGGTAAACTTTTAAGAAGATCTAATAAGGCACCACAACCCATTGGTTACCTGATGTTGGTTGCCTCAATGCCAGCCCGAATCCACCTGTTTAGGGCAAGTTGATGAGATGGATCAACACGCTGAACCCATACAAAGATTTGGTTATACAGAGTTTTTATGTGAGAATTATGTTATGGTTCGTATGTTTTATCTATAAAAGTAGATGACAAATGTGAATGTCAGAAGGAGAAGAGATGAGAAACATGTTACTATATGCCGTCGGAATGACAATGTAACAGTATGAGTGACGTCTTTGTGCCATCATTTTCCTTCCCAAACATAATTCCAAACATGTCTAAATTCATACACACACGTATGACTCTCTCTCTCTCTCTCTCTCTCTATATATATATAAGGGGGTAGGCCGTGCCTGACCGACTCCACCGCCATTTTATCTGATGAAAAAGAATGGAAGCTTAAAAAGATTGAAAGGGGAAGGCAACCCACAAGGTTTGGTGGACGGGGAAGTCTTGCAGAAAGTTTCCTCACAATTTGCCTCCTTTCACCTTTTCAAACTCCCACGTGGCAGCTTTTCTCTGGTTCATCTTTCACCCTCCCCCCTTTTCTTTTCCCCCTATATTCTTAATAAATTATAAAATTCCATTAATATCTCAACACATCCTCACCAATTTACTAACTTTATTTTTTTGGGCTGTTTTAATTTCCAAGCGGTTAATTAAATTTTACTCTTTATTATTTTTAATATAAGAGTTTGTTGACTAATTTAGATAGATTAAAAAGATAAATAAATCAACTAATTATAACTAAATATAAACCTTTAAAATGAATTGATATTACATACTCTTTAATCTATTTAAATTAGTTAATTAATTCTTATATTAGTTATAATTTATTTATTTATTTAGTTAGTTTACTTAATCTATCTTAAAAAGTCTAGCTTTAACTCATATATCAAAGGCCAGAGAGAGTATTTCTTATTATTTAACTTCAAATCAATATGTTGAATGCTAATCGGACTTGGATCTTGAGCCTAGTCACAAGAAAGGAACTGTAACTTATTTATGTTGACCGTAATAATAACAGAACTATGTGAGAAGAACAAAGTTAAGATTTGTACTGTGAAATGAAAAGCCAAAATGATCCCATAACAGCTATGCATGTTGGTGTGATCAAATAATACCAAATCACACATTCTTTTAAGAATCTAAATTATATCTCCTGGACGGTGATCTGTTCTTCGTCTCCCTTAAGCAATGGCCCCACCTACACTCATCATGTCCCAGCAGCACCACACACTCCAATTCAATTCTACATTCTCAACTGTATTTATATTTATATGTAGAGGTGCCATGTCAGCATCTACCATGGAATGAGCAAAAAAAGAGAAGTTACACCTTTTGCTTTTATGTATCTTACCACCCTGGCATTTCCTCTTCTTTACTACTCCCTTTTCTTCCTTCCTTTTCTCTCTTCTTTCTTTCTTAGCTCTGTCATTCATACAACACCATATCACCTTTCCTTTCCTTCCCTCAACTCTCTCTCTCAGTATCTATCAGTTCATCAAGTCATCACACCCTCAGATAGATTATCTTTCATGATCAGCAAAGCTTAAGCAGCATCATGGTAGTGAGATTCTGATGTTGAGCTCACTTTCACTTTTGGGTCTGGGATTGTTCACTGATGCTTTCTTCTTCTTCTTCTTGCTTCCTTGTCTTCAGGGAACTCCAGTGAACATAATCGTTGGATCACATGTCTGGGTTGAGGATCCTGAGATTGCTTGGACTGATGGTGAGGTCACAGCAATCAATGGCAGCGACGCTACCATCCTTACTACACATGGAAAAACCGTAAGCTTCTTTCATCTCTTACATCAAACACCACAACACTCTTCATTCAGTTCATTTATATTGCATAGATATCAATATCTTAGGCATTTCAGATATTTCTGTTGCAGAACATTGCTCATTGAGTCATTGTCCAGTATTAGCAATTTAGTAGCTTGATGATATTCCCCCATCTATAGTTATAAGATAGTTTTTGTTGAATAATGGATTCATATCATAACAGAATTTCCTTGTCGTGTATGGCATGCCCTATTCTCGATCAGCCTAAGAAGGCAGATTAATTAAATGCATGAAACTAACTTGAAAACCAATTGACAATAATGAAAAACATAAAAATGTTGATGCCAGAAGGACAAGCATAAAGAAGAAGACAAACTGATAGTTAGCATATACCTGAATTTCAGATTGTTGCCAGCGTTTCTAGTATATATCCTAAAGATACAGAGGCACCACCAGCTGGAGTTGATGATATGACCAAGTTAGCATACCTTCATGAGCCAGGAGTACTGCATAATCTTTCCATTCGTTTCTCTCTCAATGAGATATACGTGAGTCTCAACGATCGAATCGACTCTGCTTTTTACATTGGGAGAATCACTATGGGTTCCCTGTGCAGGAAATGACAATAACTCATGCTGCTCAATTGTTACTAGGATTTTTTAGTGAATACATTTTTTCCTTAGGACGTAATAGTGATTCTCCCCTTACATTCCTTATATTCATGGCGTAAAATCTGAGTACTAAACAAGGGTATTTATAAGCAGACATATACAGGGAACATCTTAATAGCAGTAAATCCTTTCCGGAGACTGCCACACTTGTATGACATACATATGATGGAGCAGTATAAAGGAGCAGCATTTGGAGAGCTAAGCCCTCACCTTTTTGCTGTTGCAGACACTTGTTACAGGTAAAAAATCAATCAAAATACAGTTTTGTGGGTCACCAAGTTGATTCTTTCTGGTAATCCACAAAAAAAAAAAAAAAAAGGTAATGTTTGTGATGTTAGCTTAGCTTGATACATATGTCAGGGCAATGATTAATGAAAATGGAAGCCAGTCCATTTTGGTGAGTGGAGAGAGTGGTGCTGGTAAGACAGAGACAACAAAAATGCTAATGAGATATCTAGCTTTCATGGGAGGTAGATCTAATACTGAAGGAAGAACAGTAGAACAACAGGTTTTAGAGGTGAGTTTGAATTTGGAACACTTCAATTTTAATTCTCATTTTTTAACTCAGTAAAAATTCATAGATGGAGTGTGACCTTGTCTATTTTTCAGTCCAATCCAGTGTTGGAAGCATTTGGGAATGCCAAAACTGTCAAAAATAACAATTCAAGGTAAACTTATATATAGACATGTTTCACTGTTAATTTCATTTCCTGTCATAATTAAACTCCTTTTAGGTTGTTCTTACAAAACTTATTCGAAATCATTCCAGTCGTTTTGGTAAATTTGTTGAAATACAATTTGACAAGAATGGAAAGATTTCTGGCGCTGCTATCCGTACTTACCTCCTCGAAAGATCGCGAGTTTGCCAAGTTTCTGACCCAGAGAGGAACTATCACTGCTTTTACATGCTTTGTGCAGCACCACCAGAGGTGACTTCTCAAAAGTTTGATGCCAAAAGAAAGAAAATTATAACTTCCTCTGTATTTATATCTTCTTATTAAAACTTTGACCATAGGATGTCAAAAAGTACAAGTTGGGGGATCCTAGGAAATTTCACTACCTTAATCAATCAAACTGCTATGAAGTAGCAAATGTGGATGATGCAAAGGAATATCTGGAGACCAGAAATGCAATGGATATCGTAGGAATCAGCCAGGATGAGCAGGTTTTGGTCCAGAGCATCAGTTTTTTCATCACAGTTTCAATGAAACAGTGAATTTATTTCAATGCAATCCATTCCTATATTTGATCAAATGAATGTTCTCCTTCTATATAGGACGCTATTTTCCGCGTGGTATCCGCAATCCTCCATCTCGGTAACATCGACTTCATCAAAGGAAACGAAGTTGATTCTTCCAAAGTAAAGGATGAGAAATCAATCTTCCACCTTCACACTGTTGCAGAACTGCTCATGTAAAAGACTTTCACTCAATCTGCCAAAGCTCACATCACATAGTTTGTAGGAAAAATTAGTAAAAAAGTCCATGTTCTAAAATTTTATTGGCTATGTTTTCATTATACTGGAAGGACCGGTACTCTCAAGAGTTTATATACTCGAACTCAGATTTTTCTGGCTAATAAAATTTTTAACAGTAACTTTTTACCAACTTTTCCTAGTTTGTATTTGTTATATGATTCTCTCTTATGCCTTCAAGCACACACACACATATATGTTCAGGTGTGATGAGAAAGCATTAGAAGACTCGCTTTGCAAGCGTGTGATTGTTACTCCTGATGGTAACATCACGAAGCCACTAGATCCTGACTCTGCTGCTTTAAGTCGCGATGCTTTGGCGAAGACCGTGTATTCGAGGCTGTTTGATTGGTAAGTTTCAAAACAAACACAAACCCGCATCTTAAGAGGCACTGATTGAGATGATTTAAAATCATTCTTGATCTATGGTAGGATTGTGGACAAGATAAACAGTTCAATTGGACAAGATCCCAATGCAACAAGCTTAATAGGAGTCCTTGATATTTATGGATTTGAAAGCTTCAAAATCAACAGGTAAATAGAGAATATGCATGAAATTAAGATTAATCAATTTTACAAACTTGTATTAATTAGAATCTTATTTTCTTCCTTTTCTATTTACTAGTTTTGAGCAACTGTGTATCAATCTGACAAATGAGAAGCTGCAACAACATTTTAACCAGGTAAGGATGTAACTTCTATATACGTTATAATTGTAATACCACATTTGGTCTGATTAAGAAAATCAAATAAATCAATTAATTATAACTAATATAAGATTTAATTGACTAATTTGGATAGATTAAAGGGGTTAAATTTAGTTATAATTATCTGATTTATTTGATTTTCTTAATTTATCTAAAAAAATTAACTAGTTCTTATATTAAGGACTGGAGGGAGTATTAGACAATAAAAGGGAAAATCACATTATTAAAAAAATGCATCTTTTTGAACAGCATGTATTTAAGATGGAGCAAGAAGAATACACAAAGGAAGAGATCAACTGGAGCTACGTAGAATTTGTAGATAATCAAGATGTTCTTGATCTTATTGAAAAGGTAAAAAAATCAGTGAATCACATTGATTATTATATCCAAGACCTTCTCTACCAGATGACATATTTACATGCTCTGCATTTGCAGAAACCTGGTGGAATCATTGCTCTTCTTGATGAAGCTTGGTATGCCATTTTCTTTCCTTGAAAATATGTAATTTTTTCTTTTAATGGAAAATTTTCACATTTGATATTTCTGCAGCATGTTCCCCAAGTCAACCCATGAGACATTTGCCCAAAAATTGTATCAGACGTATAAAGCACACAAGCGTTTTAGCAAGCCCAAACTTGCTAGAACAGATTTCACAATTAACCATTATGCTGGAGATGTAAGTTAAATAGTAAATACTAACATCATTACTTGGGCATCAAGTCACAAAAATGTAAAACTGTTAATTTTGTTGTTGTTTTTGTTCCAACCTTGTGAAATACAACAGGTCATATACCAAGCAGATCAGTTTCTTGATAAAAATAAAGATTATGTTGTAGCAGAACATCAAGCGCTTTTAAACGCCTCCAAGAACTCATTTGTTGCAAATCTTTTCCCTCCATTACCTGAGGAGTCATCAAAGCAATCGAAATTCTCTTCCATCGGTACGCGGTTCAAGGTAAAAAGATTCTTGTTGAAGTCATTGCATCTGTTTCAGGATATCCTTCCCAGAATCAATCTCAGCCACTGACTCGGTTACTTCTGAATCTGTTCTTGTCATGCAGCAACAACTACAATCTCTGATGGACACATTGAACACAACAGAACCACACTACATCAGATGTGTGAAACCAAACACAGTTTTGCAGCCTGGAATATTTGAGAACTTCAATGTCTTAAACCAGTTGAGATGCGGGGTGTGTTGGTTTTTCTTCCTCTCTCATTCTTGTAATATAACACTATTTGTTATGTTTCGGAAATTTCTTTAACCAATGACATTTACCTCGCCGGCAACCTTGCAGGGAGTACTCGAGGCAATACGGATTAGTTGTGCTGGATATCCAACAAAACGAACATATGATGAGTTCCTTGATCGTTTTGGAATGCTAGCCCCTGATGTCCTTGATGGGTATAAAACAAATATTTTTTTTCTTTTAAGAGAGAATAAGAAAGATTCTCCTTTTACCTGAACCATGATTAATTAGTTGAAGAATTGTTGCTTTCTTCTGTGCAGATCTGACGAGAAAACAGCATGTGTTGCAATATGTGATAAGATGGGATTAAAAGGCTATCAAGTAAGTTTAAAGGCATCATATCCATTAATTTGGAGTGAAGTCCCACAGAAACAACATAATTTCCAATAGAACCCAAAATATTTAGAAATTTCAGTAAAGTATTTAGGATAAAAACAAATTTATGCTTTGATAGTAAATAGCCAACATGCCCTTCGTTTAGTTTTTTTACAAATACACATAGTATTTTAGCAATTAACAATAAAAAAAATTATAACTCCTTATTTAAAATAGCTTATACAAAAATTTATAAGGGCACGTAAGCATTTTAATAACTTAGATAATGGAAAGATATTTTGGTAATTTATAATCAAAACATAATTTGATTTTTTCCCTTTCAGCTCTAATAAATTTCTCTCTAACTGTTTGATATAGATGGGAAAAACGAAGGTATTTCTGAGAGCTGGGCAGATGGCTGAATTAGATGCAAGAAGAGCTGAAGTCTTAGCCAGAGCTGCTAGATGCATACAGAGACAAATCCGAACACACTTGACCAGAAAAGAGTTCCTCACCCTCAGAAAGGCCACAATTCATATCCAAAAATTATGGAGAGGTTAAAATGAGTTGTGAATTCATGTACTTATTAAGCTCTGATCAAGATATAACTTTGATTTCAACTATTTTTCTGTTCTCTTTCTCTCCATTATTTCAGCAAGACTTGCACGTAACCTTTATGAGCAAATGCGGAGGGAAGCGGCTTCGATCCGAATACAGAAACATGCACGTGCACACACTGCAAGAATGCATTACACATCATTGCAAGCATCTGCAATAGTTATCCAGTCAGGTTTAAGAGCAATGGCAGCACGAAATGAATTCAGGTACAGACGAAGAACAAAGGCTGCAATCGAAGTTCAGGTAAAGACATCTTTTTGACTAAAGGATTTTTATTTCGGTTGATGTCAAATATATATGCACAAAAGATTAATAACTTCCTTCTCATTTCCTTTCATAGACACAATGGAGAAGTTTCGACGCTTTTTCTGCTTACAAAAAGCTCAAGAAGGCAACTATTTCTCTTCAATGTCTCTGGAGAGCCAAAGTAGCTAGGAAGGAGCTCAGGAAGCTAAGGATGGTGAGTTTTACTTCTTATATATACATTATATTCAGGAAGATGTTTCAGAATTCAAAGCATGTTACCTTGATTGTGAAGGCTGCAAGGGAAACGGGGGCACTTAAGGAGGCGAAGGACAAGTTGGAGAAGCGTGTTGAAGAGCTTACATGGCGACTTGATATCGAAAAGCACTTGAGGGTATGGTTCAATCAACTGTTTCTACATGACAAACATTAAATGACTATCTAGGACATTGGTCAAATGAAATAATGTTGATAATAAATATGTTGCAGATTGATCTTGAGGAAGCTAAAGGGCAAGAAATTGCAAAGTTACAGAATGCATTACAAGAAATGCAAAGTCAGCTTGATGAAGCTCATGTTGCAATTATACACGAGAAGGAAGCAGCTAAACTAGCTATTGAATCTGCTCCACCAGTCATCAAAGAGGTACCTGTCGTCGACAATACCAAGCTCGAGCTACTGACAAGTAAAAATGTGGGGCTAGAGGTAAATCCAAAGATCATTAATGTGATACAAACTTATATGACGACAATTAATTGATTTTATTAATTCTGAAAATGCAGAGTGAAGTAGAAGAGCTGAAGAAGAAGATTGAAGAGTTTGAGGTAAGGTGTTCAGACATGGAAAAAGAGTCTCAAGAAAGGATGAAAGAGGCTGAAGAAGCACATTTGAAGGCAACACAACTTCAGGAGACTATTGAAAGGTATTCAAATAATAACTGGCCACAAAATAAAAAAAAATTGCTACCATTATAAACTGGGTTTGATTGTGTTTTTCCTTATGACCATAGATTAGAGTCGAATTTGTCAAACCTTGAGTCTGAGAATCAAGTTCTACGCCAGCAGGCTTTGGTCGAATCAAAAAATGAGGAACTCTCCGAGGAGCTTAAAACGTAAGATACAGCATACATAAAGCTGAAGCAATTATGTATACCCCTGTGAAAATCTGACATCTTTCCTCCATTTCCAGCCTCAAGGAGAAGATTGCAAGTCTAGAATCAGAGAATGAAAATCTTCGGAGCCGGCCACCAGCTGCTGTGGTGCAAAAGGTTTATCCAGAAAAAGTAGAAAAAGAAGAGCATCAGGAAACTGTTATTACAGAGAAAATTCAACAGAATGCTATTTCAGATACAATAAATTCACAAGTCAAGGTACACACCTCCTTAACTTTTCTCATAGAGAAGCATTACATTATGTGACACTGTCTATTATGTTGCTACAGAATTTGGATAATGGAAACCTCACAGCTGAAGAACACCAAACAAGAAAAGTACTCTAAACTTACTTCATCAATTCTTAAATTTCCGGATCAACACTCGATAACCGTATGCTAATTTTAACATATAATCGTTTTCAGGAACCAAGACAACCAGTCTCCTTCCTTATAAGACAAAGATCGCTCACAGACAGGCAACAGGTATGTTTTCAATAAGATAAAGCATGCAGTTGCACATAGATAAATGGAACATTACAATTTTCATATATTTGTAAACAGGAAAGTCATGATGCACTGCTCAAGTGTCTTGCAGAGGATAAGAGATTTGAGAAAAATAGACCAGTTTCAGCTTGTGTTATCTATAAAGCGCTTCTTCAATGGCGATCCTTTGAAGCAGAGAAGACACATATATTTGATAAAATTATTCATACAATCCGATCATCTATTGAGGTAGCATACCCCAATGATTCATGTATACTAAAAGCGTGTTTAGGTAGATATGAAAAAAGCACTTTTGATCTTCAAAACTGTAGTTTTGTAAAAGTACTTCCACATTAAAAACTATGGCTTTCAAGAAGACTAAGATTTCTATTTTTTCAAAAGCTATTCTTCTAAAAACACTTTTATCACTTTTCTCTATAAACTAATCCAAACACAACCCTAACAAGTATCAATAAATTGAAAAAGAACCACTTTAAGCATTATTCCAAGTTAACTGTAAATCCATTTTGTTCTTTAGCAGAGTCAAGAAGGAATCAATGACCTAGCATATTGGCTCTCTACAACTTCAACATTATTGTTTTTCCTACAAAGCACACTCAAGGCCAGCAACTCAACCAAGGCAGCGTCTCGTAGCAATCGAAACTCCCCTGCTACTTTATTTGGCAGAATGGCACAAGTAAGCTCCAAAACTGAAATGCAAAAGTTTCCAGTGCCATAGCGATCAAATGATATAATGCAATGTTTGTTGTTATAAAATCTAGGGCTTGCTTTCATCCTCCATGGGCATGGGGGTTTCAAGTGGCTACAGTGGAATGGTGGGAAAGCCAAATGAGCAATCAAAAGTGGAAGCAAAGTATCCAGCTATTCTATTCAAGCAACATTTAACTGCATATGTTGAGAAGATTTATGGAATGATCCGTGACAGTTTAAAGAAAGAGATCAGTCCATTCCTAAATTTGTGCATTCAGGTTTACATAATCATCTAAGATTACACCATGACATTATATATCGCGCTCGATTAACTTGTCCTTATATATCAACTTTGACAGGCACCAAGATCTATGAGGACTAAATCGGTACGAGGATCATCGAGGAACATCCACTCAAATATAGTTGCAAAACAACAGGCATCAAATATGCACTGGAAAAGCATTGTCAATAAGTTAGACCATACCTTGGGCATATTGTCTGACAACTATGTAAGCATGAAATACTCACATGTGGTTTTGCTGGGTTTTCTTTATTAAAGATGAGGACTTTTACAGTATCTTATACATATCTTGTGACTTCAGGTTCCTTCCATGATTACAAGGAAGATCTTTAGTCAGGTGTTCTCTTTCATGAATGTCCAGCTTTTCAATAGGTAAGAAGCTAGGAATCTTAAGAGATTGTACATTTAAATTCTAATTTATAGCAAATACCATTAACTAAAAAAGAGGGTGAGCCTTGACACAACAATAAAGTTGCTAGCATGTGATCTGGAAGTTATAGATTCAAATCCTAGAAACAATTTTTCTACTTGAGGGGATAAAGTTGCGTACATCTGTCTGTCCTAGATTTCACCTAGTCTTAAGCATTGTGCCACCCTTACCATGAACTAACAAAAACTATGAACTGGCAGTTTATTGCTTCGCCGCGAGTGCTGCTCCTTTAGCAATGGAGAGTATTTAAAGGCAGGTTTGCATGAGTTGGAACAATGGTGTATCAAGGCAACTGATCAGGTATAATCTTAACATTTTTGTAATAACAAGCACCTATACTGAAAGGAGAAGGACATCTAAACATTCATTCATTTTGTACCTAATTTTGTTTTTTTCATTTTGCAGTTTGCTGGATCTTCTTGGGATGAACTCAAACACATACGGCAAGCTGTAGGCTTTCTGGTATAGTTTCCTGGACCAAGACTAAGATCTCAAATAATCTTTTTCATTCCTCCCCAAGGTTTAATTCTCAAAATGATTCTTTATGCAGGTCTCGCATCAAAAGACACAAAAATCTTTAGATGAGATAACAAGTGAATTATGTCCGGTAATTCATCTCACTCCTCTATCAAAAGCACCATAGTCTGCTCTTAATAACTTGATCATCAAGTTAAAAAAGAAAGTACCTCCAAACAAAAATAATTTTTTCCATCAACTTTTTGAATAAGCAACTTCTTTTTATCTTGTCGCTCCTAGTTATTTCATGTAAAGCGGTTATAATAAAACTTAGCAGTGTAATGAAGTGATGTATCATTTGTTGTTTTCATGGTTTGTTTTTTTTTGGTTCACGTATCAGGTGTTGAGTATCCCACAGATTTATCGTATTGGAACTATGTTCTGGGATGACAAATATGGAGCACAGGGCTTATCTCAAGAAGTAAATCCTTTACTACTTTTTGTCCGTATATAGCTCTACTGCATGTTTTTACAAAGATGTTTTGTCCATATATATTTTTCTTTTGAAACTTTTCTTTACAGGTAATTAGCAGAATGAGAGTGCTTGTGGCAGAAGACTCCATAAACATACCCAATAACTCCTTCCTTCTGGAGGTGGATTCCAGGTAATTAATTATCCATAAACTCTTTCAACTCTTTTACAGTTCTCCATTTTAAACTTCAGGTCGTCACAGTAATTTATGATACTTATGCGAATCTTGTACTCCCTAATCTTATAAGCAAGCTTAACTATGTAAGAGACTTGAGCTCCGCGTTAATTTATGACAAGGGAAAAATTAATATTTTGATTAAAAAAAATTCAGTTATAACTCAATTCCTAATATTTAATTCAATGCATTTCAGTGTTTATAATTTTGAGTTAATTACAATCAATTTTATTTAAACTTTAACTTCATATAATTAAATTCTTATAGTTTTAACTATTTAAAATAAAATAAAATTATATATTTTATAAAATTTAAGATATGAGTTATAGTGAATTAAATTTAAAAGACTAGGTTAAAACTATATAAAATTTGAGTCATAGGGAGTAATAAATTAAATTATAATTAAGTTAAAATTATAGAAATTAAAAAATAAAATTTTGCAAGACATATATGAACCATCGGCTATAAAAACTTAGAAGCCAGATTTTAGAACATGATTTAGGGTTAAGGATCCTTGAAAAAGTTCAAACCCCTGAAAATATCCTCAGTTTTCCTCTATTAATCAATAGCACTGGTTTTGTTGTATTCAGTATACCTTTCTCAATGGAGGAGATGTTCCGTTCCATGACTGACATCCGATTATCGGACATCGATGTGGATCCACCCCCAATCCTAAGACAAAGATCCGACTTCCAATTCTTATTGCAGCAAGTGGATGGCGAGTCTCGTTGAGATGCTCAAGTTTTGGTTTTCATGTAGAGCTATAGTTTTTTTTGTTTTTGTTTTACCCTTTTTTCATAGAAAACAAATTTTATGTGAACCGAGTTCACGTACACTCAAAGGTATGGTTTTTTCTGTCCAAACTCGCTGGGTAGAGCAGACAGACAGTGAGTGTGCATGCACCTGCAAATCAAAGGTTTTCTTCCTTTTTTAAAAAAAAGATTCAATTTTTTTGGGTTTGGTGTGGAGAGAGTAAATTGCGTGGTGAGGAATTGTAATTATTTATTTTTTGTATGTTTCAATCATTCATGTAAGGCTTCCATGATGATGATACTCATACCAGACCTCATTGAGATATATCGTTATTGCTCTGCAAATAGTAATACGAATGAAATGGAGAAAATCTTGGTTTTTGTTTTATTAATTGTAGATTTATGAATTACACTGTATATTTATTTTGTAATAGTACAACATCAATATATATTCTTTTAGTGTCTAAATACTATTCCCCAATAATTAAAAACTATTTTTTTTAAATTATAGAGACCATTAAAATAAATTTTATTTTCTTTATTAAAATGTTTTTTATGGGCATAACTTTAAAAAATATCAAAACATATTGTTAGAAAAAGAGGAAATCAAAATATATAATTCATTGCAACACTTGTATTAAAATAAAAATATAATTTTTTTCTAGATAGAGTATCTAATAATCGGATATTCTTGACCAGCCATAATCTGCAGTTTCAGACCAACTCATGTTGGTAAAAGTTTATTTCTTAAAGTAATATTCTTAAAACTACACACACACACACACAATGTTGTGGATATGGTATGGATATACATGGTGAAATGGACAGTGACGAGCTTACCATCTCCATTCTTTCTGAATTCAACAATGGGAGGGTACGCTTTGCCGTTACCCAAATTGGCGATTCCCCGCGTTATCAACAATACCTTCTCCTTCACTTCTCCCATTTCTGCAATTCAACTTCGTCACTCTGGATATCCCTCCGCTTTGTTCTGTAGTCACCGAGTTAAGGCCGATGCTGAGTTCTCTTCCACTTCGGTTCCTGCCCAATACCGTGAACAAGAGGAAGAAGAAAGCTTTCAAGCGGTGGCGGTTGTGAAAAGCGATTACAATGACATAATGATTGTCGACACCCCCAAATCTAGAGTTCTTCTTCTTGATTCCTCTTGTACTTTCCCCTCCCTCTGTGTGCGTTTTGTTTTTTGGACGATCTCCATTTGAGAGGAATCAAAATGGGGTTCCCAATGATGAATAATCTAACCGAGTTTTTCTTCTTTTGTTGTAG
The DNA here is from genome assembly GCA_037074615.1 of Leucaena leucocephala. Taxonomy (NCBI): domain Eukaryota; kingdom Viridiplantae; phylum Streptophyta; class Magnoliopsida; order Fabales; family Fabaceae; genus Leucaena; species Leucaena leucocephala. Next base: position 3,771,922 of record CM073525.1, read on the forward strand.
ACAACATTCATAGCATTCTTTATAAGGAGCAAAAATGGACAGAAGCCTACTGGGTATGTTAGTTTTCCTTCTTTGTTTTAGTATTTAGTACTTAATTATGCGTATGATGTTCATTGATTAAATCGCAGACTTTTCCATCAAACAGGATGAGTTTGCTAGCTTGCCAGCCATAGTTCCAAAAGGTCCCATCGCTCTCTTAGGTTTGGTAATTCATTTGTTTTTATGATTACAGATATTTTACAAAATTTAGTCAATGATATTTACAGAAATCATACGTGTCTTCTTAGGTAATACCAGATTGCTTCTAAATCTTTCAGGGTGGTGGAACTGCTGCTCATCTGATGCTTGACTTGTGGCCTTCGCTGCAGCTTGAAGGATGGGAGATTGATCAAATTGTAGGAGATTTTACTTTTCCGCATCTTACCCTTTTTAAAAAAAATAAATATTTTAATGCAATTTTTATGATTTTCCCCATTGTTCATTTTGTAGTTGAATGGTTAAGGGTATTGATATCATTGCCATAGAGGCTAATCAACATAAAAGTAATTGTTGTACCTAACCAAATTACAAGATTTTCTTTCTCTGTAATGCGCTTGTTTCAGATAAAACTAAAGCTAACTGTAATATATGAAATATGAAGATAGGCATCTTCTATTTGAAATACAATATAGAATACTTTTGCCCCAACTAACATGGGAGGTTTGCTTAAAGGGAACTCTAATTTATAAGTTTTCCTCTGCAGAAATTGATGGCGATATCTTTTCTGGACCTTCTTGGTCTCTGTTGATGATATATGCTAATTTTCATTTCTATTTAAAGCAATAAGATTGCACGTTTAAGTAAATTTCGTTAATATCTGATGCATATATCCTGACTTTACCTTTATTATCCTTGGAAAACCAAATGATGAAGTTGATCGATAAAGCGAGAGATTATTTTGGTCTATCTGATCTGGAGAAACCAACAAAAGATGGTGGTATACTGAATATTCATATTGGTGATGTCTTCATTCCATCAGAGAATTTGCACAGAAAATATGCTGGTAAGTCATTCATATAATTTGTTATCCATTTTCTAGTTCTCAGTCTATTCAAACTCGCAAATATATTTTAGTCAAGCACTTTTGGACCAATGATGTAAATGTCTTTGTTCAATTTTAGTGGAAGTGAATCTGTTATTTTGACCATCTACCAACATTTGTTTGAATATTTCTCAGGCATTGTTGTTGACTTATTTTCTGATGGAGCAGTCTTGCCTCAGCTGCGTGAGGTATGTGGTTATTTTCAGCATGCTGATTTCCGAGTCTTAGATGACCGTGAAGTTCTTCTTGGCCAACCAGGCCGATCAAAAACAAAAAAAAAAAAATTATCCAGGATAAGGCTAGGAATTCTTGCTGTTTCTAGTTTTAATTCAATCCTTTTCTCTTTCAACATATATGAATATGACATAAAAGTTTCTTCATCTGCTTGATCAGGAATCTGAAAGCAGATGTTAAGCCTTAAATGCTTGTAGAACCTATTAAGATTGAGATTTTCTTAAAACTAGGCAAATCGTGGCTTGGTTTTCTTGTTTGATTAAGCTCTTCTAAGTTTTCTCAAAGAAAGTCATTGGAAAACAAGATTACATTAGCGTTTCAGCATACCAGCATATTTGGGTTTTCACATTTCTTACTATTTGCTTTCATAGGAAAGTACATGGTTGGAATTACATGATAGATTGATGCCTGGGGGTAGATTTATGGTGAATTGTGGGGGCCTTGATGGGGGATCAGATGCAAGTGTTGACTCTGAAATTTGGTCACAAAATCCAGCATTGAAAGCAATGTCCAGAGCATTTCCCGGGCAAGTATGGTTTCTGTTGTTTGACTCTGATCCTTTTGTGTGACGTGGTGTGTTAGTTATTCATGAATTGAATACATCATATAAACAATCAAAGTTGACTCATTATGTTGTTTTAATTCCTTAAGTTTTCTGTAAGGATGCTCACAACAGAGTTTGTATTTGACTTGATCAGTTGAGTTGGAAGAGAATGCCGAAGGAAAATGGCGCGAATTTCATGGCACTTACAGGACCCTTGCCTGATTTACAATCATGGTCTGCCAGTCTCCCATCTCCTCTGAGCACAAATGTGAAGCGTTGGAGACCCTGTGAGCCTGTTTCTTAAGTTTGAGCTCAAAAAACGTCACAACTGATTTTCAAATGCGTAAAATTGCCACGTGTCTGGTTTATGAATTTCTGATTTTCTGTAAAGGATCCTGAATTCCTGATTTAGCAGGTAGAAAAGACCAAGTTTAATCACCATATGAGCCATTTTTTATCCTATGTGTAACATTTTGATAGTTTTCTTGAGTCATTCTTTTAGTTGTATGTCTGTTTATGAAGGATTTGGGGCGTATCTGGAAGTCCCATGAAGTAGCCCGGCAACCCATGCGAATCATAATTCAGAATCAAAAAGTGAACTCCAATTATATCACACCACAAACACACCTGAGAGAGGAAGAGAGCTTTCTGAGAGGGGGAGAAAGAAGTTATATCCATATATGGATTTAAACTTTTAAATCATCAAGAGAAATTTGCCTCAATGACCCATGGTTCTCCTTTTTTATTTTGGTATAAAAATTTTTAAAAAAGGGTTAGGTTCACCCACGATACAAGGGTAGGACAAAGTCTCCTTTCCTCTTAGGTGATACCAATATCAGGCAGGGCGAGCCGTTTATTACCCTTAGGCGTAAACCTAGGTACCCATAAACTAGGATGTCTCCTCAAATACCGCAACTAGAACCATAATAAAGTAGTACTTCCCATAGTTCTCCTTATTATCATTATAGTCCCACTTGGATTGGGCTTGAGTCTTAATCCCCTAAAGATAGATGGGGTATAATTCAACAATTTAAAACTTAACAAAATTCTCGTTGAGAGACTCATCTACTATAGTCAGATGTATAATGTTGGTCAGATCCGGATATAGTCGGGATAAAACTCCAGTGAACTGGGTGGGTAATAACAAAAAAAACGTGACAAAATGAAGCAAAAAGAAGACTAGATTAACATAACGGCTCCATACATTTCAAAGCACTAGTTTGGAGAATAAAATGTCTATTCACTCTTCTAAGAGTCTTTAAACAACTTCTATAAGCTTAACCATGACACAAGTACAAAAAACCAAGTAACCATCGTAAAGCAATGAATATATCATATGAAATCAAATTCAGTCAACACTGTTATTTTACTATTCACTTCTCATTCTGGATTTACATGTTTTTTTAAAGTTTATATACATAACCTGCAATCCAGGAAGGGTGCTGAAGCAGTTTCTGTTATTGTCTAATTTCAAGTTTATGAGATAGAAGTAATATGGCAAAGATTACTCAGAAGGATTGACATGAGAAGATTGATTTCTGGTGTGGGAGAAAAGCCGGGGAATACTCTTTTAAGGAAAATGCGTTAAAACGGGTTGAATTTGAATGTGTCTCCAAAAGCGAAGTCAAGAAGCGGCGCTGTGTACTTTTTTCTGAGTTGTTTAGTATAATGATTGCGCTAAAAGAGGTTGATGAAGTAAACAAGTTCAGAATGTTCAAACTTGCGTGTGATCGATCATATGCATCATCGAGTTGGAAATTGCAGCTGTATTATTATATTAATACTTGTTTTGGCATTTTAGCAGTCGTATCCAGCCACTGATGGGCTAGAGAAATCAACTTGTATCCAAGTGCAAATGGGTTTTCTCTAATTATCACCAAAAAGGCAAGCTCTGCTCTTTGATCTAGTGTCTACCAAGTTAATCATGGATCGTATTTAATAACTTCGTCTTAAAAAGGCCAACCAAATTCATCCAATTGATAAGCACATGTCATTGTAACCTACAAGAGCATAGATTGCAAATTCGTAACCATTCGTATAAATATTATTTACTAATAAAATTAGGTCCAATAGAATGAGATAATATTTTATAATATAATAAATTAAAGTTTAAATTTCTATTAAAAAATGTATCTGATAGTTCTTCAAATAGAATTATATCTAATAGAATAATATATATACTTAAGGGGAAAAGATAAGTATTAGTTAAACTCTAAAAATTAGCTAGATTTTAATAAATATTTAGAAGCCAGCTTACTTAAATTTTTTATGGATCGGTGAGGCAATAGAAGATAAAAACTTGTCCTAAAAAATTTTAAGGATTATTATTATATCTCAATTAAATTTTGTTAAAATTACAAAAATACTATATTGACCTTCAAAACATTTACAACCCTCTATTTTTGTAATTTTAACAAAATTCAAGGATGTTTATATAGTTTTTTTATGGGAGAGATCTGTGTATGTTTTGAACATTAAAAAATTATGTAATTTTAACAACAACAAAAAAATAGACATAACCTGGGAAAAAGAAGACAAGTCTATATGTTTCCCATGATTAGTCATATATGAACATGAGCCTTGAGCATCAGAAAGATACTAAAATTTGTCTGTTAATTCAATCAATATAACCAGCTATGATCAAAGTAACCTGACTAGTCTCAATTCATCAACTCAGTCAAACCTTATTATTGACAAATCTGCTTAATTACTGTGTTTTTTCTCTTTATTTTAATTAGAGAGAGAGTTAATGACATTGTTGGAGAAGCATGGAACAGAACATGGAGGGCTCAACCTCAATAATAATGAAGCCTCAAACATTAATGTGTGATGGATCGATGGATCGATGCAGTGTTCGTAAAGGTAACGGCACCACCATACCAGCAACATGCACCCTATCAATCTTCATCTCTCTCTGTATAATTAACTTAATCAAAGAAAGGTCACAATTAATTAATATTGGTTTAATGAGCGCAGCAGGTTGAATACGTAGTCGAAGGGCTAATTAAGAGTGATATTAATGATAGGTGCGTAGGTCATAATTAGGATTTTCCATTCATTACAACACATCAACGTGTTTGACCAGTTATATGCACTACTTGTCATTAACACACACTGCCATTTCATATATGTGTGTGTGTGTGTGTGTGTGTAAGGCATTTGAAGAGGAGACTATATATTGAGGGAGTGAGCCATACACACACACACATCCATCCCTGACCCCTCAATGTTTTCTTAATTGCCATTTTTATGTATCCGAGACCTGTATTTTATTCCATCCCCACGTGCTTCACCGGCGCACTTTCAGGCCATTTTCCCCTCTCATTTCTAGCTACCCCTCTCTCTCTATATATATACAATATCTTTAATATATGAGCTAATTAGTAAGTTGATTTTAGTTCTAAATATAAGATTTACCTCCTATATTTATCAATTTTTCTCTAAATCATCCCTATTGATACTCCCTCAAACAATAATCAATTCAGAGAGAGAAATGACGAGTTAAGGAAGATAATTGAAGTGTTTTAGTAAAAATAAACTATATTAACTAATTTAATTAACTTTATTAATCTAATGAAATTAATTAAATATATCATATATTAAGAATCAGAAGAGTATAATTAACATATAGATATTTTGGGGGGAAATATAAATTTAAGCTGCAAAATAAATTGAGCTCTTATCCACTTGACCCTAATTTTGGAGTTATATATTTGATTACTTTTGTTTTTTGGATGTTGTAGATAATTAAAAAGAGTGTTATTAGGAGTAAAAGATGGCCACAACCCCTAAACAATATCAATAGGATATTAGTTGATATGGAGCAGGTATGTATTACTAGATGCTAAATATATAGGACTACGTGTTACCAACAAGGAATCAATTAATACCTTTGGTTAAGTTATTAAAAAGTTATTTTTGGCCAATTCATTCATAATTACTTTTCTTGTTGGATGGGTGTTCAAGGTTTTATGACTCTAATTTACGAACAATGTATATTATCAATAGTATATATATATATAGTAACTTTTATGTATAGACTATTGATAATTATTGTGTCGTACGTGTAAACAAATCTACTAGAGGAAAAATGTTTCTTTGCAAACCTTCGAAAATGAGAATGAGAATTCTGAGTGATGATCAATATCACTAATCATTCCATATAATTAAGCATTGGATTCTTCTACCTCTTTCTTATCAAGACAAAAGGACCCGGTGGATACAACATTTGTGTGTGTGATCTCAAGACAAATCCACAAAAAAGATGGTCAAGGATATGTTGAAATTATCCATGGATCACGTACTAGCAAACAAGCATGGTCTACAACTCCAAAGAAACAAACAGAATTTGCCTTCATTTTTTCTGGGACATACATGATAAATATCAACGTGTATATAAACAATCCAATATATTAATTAATAATTAGTTCAAACTCAGAAACTACCATATATAATCTGGACAAAATTACTATCTAGCAGGACACCTTTCCTATGTAAACTTGTCGAGTTAATTATATATAAATGGTCATGTTCTTATTTGGCTTCTTTAGCTTAATCCATTTTCACTGATTTTTAAAATTACCTAGGATCCGGAATGCCGACTTTGCATGATGGCTGTATCCCAATAACTCAAACAAGTTAACTTAAACTTGTGATTGATTAATTTATTTATTGACTTATTAAATTGATACTGTAGATGTTCTTGGTTAATAATGACTGGAACCCCTAGGTTTGACCATCACACTGAATTTGATGCAAATTCTCCACTTTTATGAACATGATTCAAGGCTAGCCGCTGGATTTCTTGACTACAGATTAGCAAAGTGAAATATTAAAATATAAAAATAATCAAGATCAAGCAAATTAAATTAATATATATAGCTAACTCTTAATTAAGGCTAAACGACGGGTCAAAAAGAACTGTTGAGCGTATTTTATACTATATATTATACAAATATAGTCCTAAGCGCACACTCACTTGTGTATGTACAGATTCAAACTCAGGGTATACTAATTATGGTCTAAATAATTGCAAATAATAAGAATAAGGTAGATTGAGGATATTGGGAAGAGCTGAAATTGCATTTATATCATTATTCTTTGACTTGACCATGTGTCTGTGAGTGAGGGAATTTGAGGACAACTTATAGATTTATTATATTTTAATGAAAGAGAAACAAAACCCACCAATTTTAATTTATAACCAAAATAAAAAAAAAAGAGAGGAAAAAAAACAAGGAGAAAGATCTAGATGAGTACGTAAATGTGTATGGATATATATATATATATATATATATATATATATATATACTACTAGCTAATTAACAGTTAAGCAGCATTTCTTCATTGTTATAAGGCGATTCTTAGGGAAGCCAGGTCTCCCATTCAACCAACATTTACCAAAGCCTATTTAATTAATTACTCATTTCATAATGCATTCATACGTAGGACTTACAAATTAAATCACAATGAAAAAAAAGCATATAATCCTCTGGTCATATTTATAAATTATTTTCAGCATATTAGAAAAATATTAAATTTCATTAATTCTATTTTAAAATTTAACAATTTTTAACTTAATCCCTATTCATTATACATTATAAACTGTGAGAACAAAGTTAAGACAACAATAAATGAAGGGAAATTGTACGTTTATATGAAAATTTTAATAATATGATTTATAAATATGATCAAAAAAATATTCTCTCAATTTTATAAATAAGACCGGAGAATTATACTATATATATAAGAAGTATATGTCAAGACAAAAAAGTGGAGAAAACCAAACACATACCTCATACTCATACATATATATTCTTGTTGCTTTGGTTAATGAATGCAATATAATACAATATTTATATATTTCTGTGCCCATTCTTGGTTGTCAGTCCTGCTTGATGCTGAAGCTAGGTTATTTGCACTGATCCAAATACATCTTTATCTATCTTAAAAACCACGTCCGTGCCCTTTAAGCGAAGGAACTGAGTTAGCGGTAACGTAAGCTTCGCATCGCTGTCTGCTCTTTCCTTCTTCCTTGTCTGCTTTCCTTTGTCCTTCACCCCGAGATTCAATTCTTGCTTAACAAAGTTCACAAAAGGTTCGTAATCTTCCCATAAAACTTTAAACATGTTTTACTAGTTCTGGTGTTTCCTTTCTCTCTTTTTTCCGTGTCTTTTCATTTGATAGATCATGAGAAAGGTTTCTGAGTCTTTTCGTGGTTGATTATATGTATATGACTCGAGAATTTGTGCTTTCTGAACGTCTGAATCTAGCTATAGTTGATCTTTTAATTAGCTCTCGACGAGTCTTAATTTGTCATGTAATTTCATGCAGTTTTGTTCCTTTTTCTTTCTTTTCGGGCATAAATTTAAGTCACATGAAAGTCAAATCATGATGAGTCTTCGCATCACTTCTGTTTCTTTTCTTGAGCCCTTTCTATGGATTCATTTCACCGACGTACCATAAAAGAGGACATGATTATTTTCTTGTTCTGCTTGAAAACACATACACATGAATGAGGTAGATGGAGCGGTGTTTCTATAGGGTTGTGTTCTAATGTAAACATCCTCCGTTTAAAGTTTTTGGCTTTCTTATAACAGACCCTTAAACCAAGATATCAGTTTTCATATGCACTGTACCAAAAGGTTTTTTGGCTCTCTCTCTCTCACACTATACATATTCTGTTTCATCATTAATCCTCCATGATTTGAGCCATAGGTGTGTGTATATTATATATATGTGCATGAAAGTATCAGTACATATGAAAGCCTATTTTTCATTTTCAAGGGGTACAGATAGAGAATGATGCAAGGAAGTGGACAAATAGCAGTGCCTCCAGGGTTCAGGTTCCACCCTACAGATGAGGAGCTTCTTTACTATTATCTCAGGAAGAAAGTCTCTTTTGAAGCCATTGACCTCGATGTCATCCGTGAAGTTGATCTCAACAAACTTGAGCCTTGGGATCTCAAAGGTCTCTTTATATATACGTAGCTTTTATTCATTTTACAATATGTATAACTCTGTTATAGATATAAACCCTAGCCAAATGTGTTGGTGCAATAAAGCTTGGTGTTGTGTGTGCAGAGAAATGTAGGATTGGATCAGGACCTCAGAATGATTGGTACTTCTTCAGCCACAAGGACAAGAAGTACCCGACCGGAACGCGAACGAACCGGGCAACGACGGCCGGATTCTGGAAAGCAACGGGGAGGGACAAGGCCATATACCTGAGCAACTCCAAGAGGATAGGGATGAGGAAAACCCTAGTCTTCTACACTGGCCGCGCTCCTCAGGGCCAAAAGACTGACTGGATCATGCATGAGTACCGCCTCGACCAAGACGATGCTGATCAGCTTCAGGTACAATAATTATATCTTCTTTTGTTGTTTCATTCTCAGATAATTTCATGACCTATCAAATAAATAATTGATGACTTTTTATAATTTGTGAAACAGGAAGATGGCTGGGTGGTATGCAGGGTTTTCAAGAAGAAGAACTTTAACAGAGGGTTTCAACCAGAAATGGAAGAAGATGAGCAGATAATGAGTCACATGGAGTCAACAAGTACTGCTTCTAATAATAATTGCATGAAGGTTCTTGAACCATTAAAACACCGCCCTCACCTTCATCATCATCATCATCAAGGACTTGTTCAACCTTATTATGATGATGGCCAACATAATAATAATCATAGTAACTATGATAATAATAATAATTATTATAGTAGCTGCTTTAATGCCTCAATGCACCTACCACAGTTGTTCAGCCCAGAATCTGCAGTACAACCCTTTCCTTCTGCAACCTCTTCTTCGCCATTTTCGACGTCCACGATGAACCCGATGGAAGTCCTTCACTGTTCTCACAACCTACTTAGGCTCGCTTCATCAACTTCTCCTCCTCCTCCTGGAGGATTCATTAGTAATCTCATTCAGCAACAAGGTGATCAGAGACTCAATAATGGAGACTGGTCGTTCTTGGACAAGCTATTAGCTTCACAACAACAACATCAACCTGATGTGGTCCCTCCTATGGGGGCTTCTCCTCCTCCTGCTTCTTCTTCCCACAAGTTCCCTTTTCGTTACCTCGCTTGTGATCAGAGTGACATCATGAAGTAATAATCTTCTTCTTCTTTTTCTTCTATCATGTGTCTATGGATTACTTGGCTCCACCACTTAAGTTAATTATATCCATCATATCCTGTTAATTAGATACTTGTTGAAATTCTAGTATCAGTTATCCAGTTTGTTGATTTTCAGTAATGAGCAGAACTATATATATATATATCAATTGTGTGTATATGTATTTGCGTGTGTGTGTGTGTGTGTGTGTGATAGAGAGAGAGAGAGAGCTTTAAAGTTTAAACCGGGACGAAGAACATGTGTGTGCATGTGAGGGAGTGAATGAGCTTTAAAGTTCGAAACTGAGAAGAAAGTGATGGATACAGCAAAAATGTGAGATACCCCAATCATTGCATACATAATCCTTGAGAATTTAGTCTAACTTGTGTAATTGAGGGATCACGCAGCGTCAAGAATAATTTATAAGGATAATTATATTATTCGCACCTTTAGTATTGCATCTTTTAAAATTCGGTTAGCAATCATCATGTTAAATCCTAGCTTACATGCCAAAACAAAAACATCCACGCATGTCAATCATATGTATATATGTATTCCTTGCTTTTGTTCATTGATTCATTCTTATTTACATTGCATGTCATAAACCGGCCTTACCCTAAAGGATTATCATGAAATTTTTGAACATATATATACATTGTATAAAACATGATTATTATGCGAGTGTGAAAAGAAATACAATATATCGTAATTATTAAGGTCATCGTCATTTGTTTATGACTAGGTTTTAAGGTATAAGGTCTTGTCAATGCTTTTGTTTTGCCCATTCTAACTTCATTAGAGCTGGACGAATCACTTTTAAAAAATTGGTTGATAAATCTTTCGTATTATATATAGGGGATCGAATAATTAAATGGGTCTGAAACATCATTTTTTTTTAGTTGGATCCCAATTCGACGACACTAAAGCGAACTAAATAAATGTGAGAAATAGGTAGAATCTACTTTAGTTTCCTTACTTGGTAATTCTCATAGTTGAATAACGTTCACACGATGGAGAACTTAGTACATAGAAAAAGTAAGAAGATCGAATAAATTCGTATCACCATTATCATTTCCCTTTCTCCACTCGTTGACCTTGTGTGGAGGCATCTGGTTCCCCCTTCCTCCCACTCTCTTTGTGGAAGAGGTGGGTGCATGCGTGTGTATATTGGTCTGCCAGATAATAAGTGCGTGCCCGTAAATCTAGATTCCAACCACTAAATACACATTCATATGACTTCTTTTAAGCCTATATAGGTAATTTATTTTTCTTGTTACAAAAAAATTTAGATAAATTAAAACCCGGTTTATTAAGAATAAGGCATGACTTCAGACTCAAAGATCATATTTTTAAATGTACTTATAAATTAATTATTTACTAACAAAGTCCTTATATCTACAGTAAGATTTAAACTCACGAATTTTTAAGTTATAAAATAATTTTTTATCAATAAAACCAACTATTGTTGCCCTATTAGAAATGATATTGTTTGAGACTATAAGATATTAAATACGGATATTTTATCCAATAGAAATATAAGCTTTAATTTATAATTGTATGAAAAATTGACTCTTTGTTCTTGCTAGAGTTGATTATTCTTATGACTTTTTTTGTTATAATTTTTTTTAAAAAAAATTTAACCTACTCATAATTTAATAGTAGAGCTAAATTTTATAACTTATTAAATGAAGTAATTAGGAGTTGTGTTTTACTAATTGGGCTTGAGTTTGGTATTAGTAAACCCAATACCCTTAGGTTTGAATTTCTGTATTCTTTCTTCTTCTACTTTTCAAATCTTCGTACAAAGTTCAAACCTCGACGTCATAATTATATTGAGTCTCTTTCATTCATTCGAGTTAACAACAATTAGTTATATATACGTTCAGCGCAAAATAATAAGTATAATATTAATTAAACATTATATATATTTGGAGCAAAAGGTGGCGGGCCATTTTCTGATCCTTAAATTCCTCGACAAGTAACTTCAGTGCAAGCTTAGTTGGCTAGCACCTAGAAGTAGTTTTGCATTTGATATTCGAAAAAAGTTATTAAAAAAAGAAGAAGCATTGGAATATCAACGGATTACACCTACCTTTTCTTCAATACTGTTTAAGTGATCACAAGCTTGCCTTGCACTAGTATCGCCAATAGCATTATATATATATATATATATATATATATATATATAATTATATAATTATTGTAGTCAGAAAAAGATTAAAAAAACAAATAGGGAATTTTGGACGAGACAAGTGTGCTACCTGGTTCGTAAAATGCTTCTTCAATAATCTTATTCTTCAGTGGCATAAAAATTTCTATATAAATAAAAAATTACGAGTTTAATTCTATTTATAATTTAATTTAAACTATTAGTACGTGTGTCTTCTAATTTCAAAAAAAAATGTAAAATGCTTTATAAATGAGATAAATAAAGAATAAGATATCTGATAATTAGTTACTATATTTTTTTAAAAAAATAATGAATTATAGGGAATGAGTATAGCTCCCTTCATTCTCCTAACAAAGCCACTAATTTATATATAGGAAATTGGCAATCCACTAATTCAAAGAATTGTGTGAAAAATATTTGTTGCACGTAAGGCAACCCATATTTAGGGGGTGGGACCCATGTCTCAACCACGAATAATTCTAAGTAATCAGAACTGTTCATCAACCATCACCTACATGAAAAAGGAGAATAGTCAAGGACAATATATTTGCCCATTGAGAGCCATTTTGAATGACATAAGAGAATTTGAATTAACAAGATAAACTAACTGTATTAGTTTAATATGTTTTTTATGAACATGAATTTTTTACTTTAATTTAAATAATCTAATTTAAATTATGGTGAAAAGGATATTCAAAATTTCGTGCATCTGTCATTTTCAGTAGCTAGCAAGTTGATTTTTGCATACCTAGTGAAGTAAGACACATAGAAATTAATAGGTAGCCTACTTGTGGGAATTAATGTAAGCAAAATCCAATTGTTTTACTCAGTCCAAATATTTGATGAGTAATTAGTTGACTATTATTACTAAATACAAATGTAATACCAAAAAAAATAAAAATAAAATTAGGGGAATAATTATAAAGTCATAAGAAAGGGAATTAATTATTTTAAATGTTGAATGAGAATCGAGAGTTATATAATGATAAATTTTAGTATAGAAAATGACAACAAGTGTTTTTTGTTCATCTATCATTGAGAGCTTTTTATAATTAAATCATCTCTTTAGACCTTATAGTTATTCTCTCAATAAAATTTTATCTTCATATTATTTTAAACACATGAGACTCACATACTACAAATCGTTACTGACGATCTTATAAATTCTCTATAAGTATTTTATGAGTCATGTGACTATGTCCTGACCTTGATAGGATATTGATATCAAATCTACTTAAATTTTTACGTTCCAAAAAATTAAAGAAAGAAAAAAGAGTCCTCCAGAAGGTATTTAGTGATATTAGATTAGAATGCCTAATTAAAACTAACTTAATTTAAATCGGATAAGAGGAATATACTATGATTTTTATTGAACCATGTTTAGAATATGATTCTCTTTTAATAAGTAAAGATATTTTAATGAAAAAGAATCATTTATTGCCACATCAACATTGATATAAGGCTTTTAGTTCGCTCAATTAATAGGATTGTTTAGAGATTATAGGCTTCTGCCAATAAGATATCCAAAATGGGGCTTTTATAGAGTAACATGCAAGTCATTTATTTGTCATTATTATTTTAGTTTACTTTCATGTGATTATTATTCTGCTTTAACGCATTTAAGTCGTTCTAGTTATACGATTTAATCATTTCATTGCACTTAGCACAATTTTCCCCCCTTATATATTTAAAATTAAAAAAAATCAAGCCCTATAATAGTAATAATAAATTAACGAATGATCAATAAAAATGGTAGTTGATGAAAAAGGCTAGCTATGATTAATAGACAAACTAAATAACCCTATAAATTAAATTCTCCATTAAGGCACGATAATTAACAACATTAGGGGTAAAAAAGTCAACGTCCAAACCAAACAATTATTCATTTATATTTTAAATATAAGAATTAGTTGAGATATTTATTTTATCTTAAATATAATATCACAATTCATTTTATCCTATAACTTTATAAATTTTCTCAAACTGTATTTATTGATTGTATTTTTTAACTATTAATTGCATATATTAGAAAAGGGTTTCATCTATGAGGGTAATGATCAAAATAAGTATTTTAAGAAAAATAATACTTATTTATTATAAATAATTAATTTAATTAATTTTTTAATATTTATAAATAAGTTATCTGATCCCTAAAATTAGATCCGGAAGCTTTACTTTTATTGAAAAATTTACCATTAGTGGTAGCTAGTTTTGCCACATTTTCATTCCCCGTCATTTCTCCAAATAAGCGTATATATGTAGATATTCGAATTGTTTTATTATTACTAATAATATTCAATAATTTATATTTTTATATATTATTTTAAAACTTTCCTTAACTGAACAATTCTCAGTTTGTGAAATGGGATAATAAGTATGGTTTTAAGTTAGCACCCATAAAGTGATATCACTTGTTTAGTTAAAAACAATTATTAAATCAATTTATGTAAAATGACGCAATTAATGTATGCATACAATAAAGTACAGTTCTACCATAAAATAAAAAGGGAATAGTACCACCGCCCTTTTAAACCCATTGATTAAGGGATTAGTCTAGCTTAATTAAGGACCTTGAGTTTAAAATTTGAGTAGGCAAAAAGTAGGTGATAGGGTAACCGCCAGAAATAGCCCTTTAATTCCTGATCCGGATTAGTTTATAATTATTATTGTGTCTAAAATATGGCATGTTATGAAATAATGGAGGAGAAATAAAAAAAAAGAATAGTAAAATAAAAATAGGTTAAACATGAAAGTAACATATATATGAGTGACAAAAACTCCTAGACTTAATTAAGATTATTTACCTAAAATTACTTCAGAAAAGTTAAACACCCTCTTCATTGTCTAGTGGGTTAGGATCTTGTGATTAAAATGGACTCGATATATTTTAACGGTCTTAGTGGGATAATATAGTAATAAATTAGTTCGTAAGTTCTTTTACTATTCCATAAACTACTATGACCAGTTTATCTAAAACTTTAGTCTTAAACTACAGTTTAATCCAAAAGTTCATTTGAACAAATATAGTTATTTATTTTAAAATTTCTCAAAACTTAAAAATTTTTAAAACCTTAGTTTGTAAGCAAATCAAAACAGGCCCTATAAGGACTTAATATATTTTTATATGTAGAGTGTATCAATATTTAAACTCAAGGCTCTTCTATATAATAAAATTTTTAATAAGAAGCTTTCCACTCATTTTTCTTTATTTTTATATATAAGCAGAAAAGATATTTTAAATTTAGCTCATATATATAACTTACATCCACACACACACACACTTTAGACTTTATTTGAGAATTGATAGAACATTTTTATTGCCGTGGGAAAAAAAAAGAGGACATGACACGAATCAAGATTAAGATAATGGCCAAAGTTGATGGAGCATGCTATTCACTTAGATATATTGAATCTTTTAAGGGATTTGCCGTCAAACCAACAAAAAAAAAACAGAGAGAAGAGGTATATACTAAAACAAACTTTGTGTGGTGGAACCTTATACTTATTTAAGAGTGAGAAAAAATCACATAACACTCTAACAAAAAAAGGGAGAAAAAAACTATATTATGAAAAAAAGACAAAAGTAGGTGGATAAGATTGAACGGAAGTCTTTAGGAATGTCAAAAGAAGGAGTTCCTTTTGAATATTTCATGGCTGGTTCATGCCCTTTAGCAAGTTTTATATACAAAAATTATATTATAATATTATATTGTATTTGAAGGACTTTGGCGACACTTGATTTGGAATCAAAGAAAATTCACTCGTAGCCGTTAACGGAGACAAAATGAGAATGAAGACCAAGTCATCATACACTCTTTATCCATTTCGGCTTCAAATTTTTGTTCTATATGATGTAATCCATTTTCGTTACTTCAGTAAACAAAGTATTGTCATTTTTTAATAAAATTCAATTTTTTATTTAGTATTGTTGAGTTATATCTACTTCATTTCAAATGGGGCACAAATGAGAATCAAGAGAACCTCTCTCCTCTCTGAAAAACACTATTCTCTTCTGACTATCTACTTATTGGGTGAGAAAACTAAGTTCAAACTGTGATTTGGTCCGCGTGGGTTGTAGGTTTGCTTTGTCTGATTAACAAAGACATCTAAACCCTTCAACCATATACAATTTTGTGACTTTTGAGGTTTGAGATTTATTTTTAACGTTATTATTTGATTATATTAGATTTAAGTATTATTAAATTTAATTATAAATAACTCTTTAAAAAATATTTTTATATTTATAAATATTTAAATTTGAGATTTCGTACTTGAAATCAATGTCTGTTGGTGAAACATGAGTTTTCACCTTCAAATTAGTCTAATAATATCTTTTTTTTATCATATATTTAAAAAGAATAATCTCATATAATGCCAATTAGTTAGATGGTTAAAATTAAATTAAAATGAATAAAAGAATCTGAAGCTTTATAATTTGTATTAATACTGTGTACTCATTTTTTCTTGAAATAGTGAAATATAATATATATATATATATATATATATATATTTGTAATATATATATATATATATTTTATTGTCTACCTAGTTCATCTGAGTTTTGTCCCGACTACATCCTGATATAACCCCCGTCGCACACATAATTTTGGTAGATGAGTCTCCTAATAAGAATTTTCTACATACGTCAAGGTTTGAATTTGATATCTCGTATAAGCGATATCAAATCACTTACCACTCGAACTAACTCCCATTTATATATTTGTAATATATTAGTTTGAACCCATGGTCCCTAACTACCAAAAGGGACCACCAATACAGACCAACTATGGACTGGTTTAAAAATCGGCCACCGGATTTCTATCTCTTTCAATAATTTTTCTTCTAAATTTTAAGATAAGCCTCTATTTTTTCCAAGAGTTTGAACAAAATTTTAGTTGAAAAAACGTATGAAAATTTTATAATATTTATAAGAAAACCAATGCTTGGCTTGGATTATTCAAGTTGAAAATCATGAAGATTTTATTTTTTAAATAAATATACAAAATTGTAAAGTGATTTGATAAAATTAAATTTCTTCATCATCACTCTCATGATCAAAGGAACAAAATTGGTCTAGGGATTGAAGAGTCAAGACGGTTATATTATTAATAATGTTATAGAAATTTTGTCAAAACCAATTTCAATTCCTTTGATCAAATTTCTTGGAACGTGACTCACTCCCACGTATGATATGGGGACTGAAATCAAACGAATTATTATTATTATTATTTTTTAATATTCCGAAAAATTATTGTACTACTTTTTTTTTTTTGCTTAAAATGTTGAACTCCTTAACTAGCTACCATATAACATCATTTCCTCACAGTGATATTTCATAATTGATAAATACTAGTAAATATAATTAGTGTCGTTTCATTATTCTATAAGGTTGATGATTATAATATATGAATACTTTTGTATATTTCTTTCTTTTCTCATGATTATCTGACTAGGTAAGATTTATATATTATCAATCTAACCATCCAATTGATGATAATTCTCCTAACAATATTTTTTGTATTTATATAGATTTAAACCTAAAATCTTGTGTTTAAAAGATTAAAGCTCCTTTTTTCTTAATAAAAAAGTTAAATCTTCTTTTATTAAGATCAACACCGAGTTGATTGTATTTTTTTTTCTTTTTTCTTTTTACTTTGCTTTTACATATTCTTTTTTTAAGATAAATAGATTAATATTCAATTTACCTAATATTTATTTCACATTTGAGTGGAGTTCGTTTTCAATTGGGGTAGGTCTCACTCCATACTTATTTTCATTTTAATTATTCTGAAAATGATAAAAAGCTATTTTTGTTAATTTATTTAGTGCTGGTTAAAAGAAAAACGACTTTCTGTTCTTTTTCTTTGGGACAAAGAAAACACTACTTTCTTAAGAAGTGTTATATCCGTGAAGAAAAACACATTTTCGATTAATACAATAAATGGTTCTTGAAATCATGTGTTGAAACGTGAAAAACTACGTTTTGTTAGCTGCTTCGTTGGGAATGTTTGTTTTATTTCCACATTTCAAATATGCACACAAATATAGACAAAGTTATTAACACTTGTCGAAACTACGTACGTCTATATTACATAGATATATTTCATTTGCTTTTGGAAAATATGAATTTATCATTTAATTTCAATTTGTCAAACTAAAATATCAGATTAACTATTTCAAAATATTCCTTCTCAAGATTGCTAACAAGTTGTAAATTATCTAAATAAACCTTCAAAACTTGTGAAGGCTAAGATATATACAGGACAATTCTTATTAAATTAAACTCCATGTAACATATATATATATATAAAGATGAATGTTTCAATACACGTAATACTTATGTGTGATTTGGATAACCCAACACGTTTTGTTTTTTCCCCATTTAATAGCTTACCATGTAAACCTACCATTAAATACAAAACAATTGTTAAAAGTGTCATAAATTGTCAAATTCTGTATAAATTACACGAAAAACAAAAACATGTCTAAATTAATATTGAGTGGTCATAAGAGATCGGGGTGGTGTGAATTAGGCAAGCACATGTTTGGGTTTGCAACTTGGGGAAGACAATTTGGATAAAATGACGTGAATCAACTTCTCCCATAATGTTGATTCTTTCCTAACGAATCGCATTAGGGGTGTTAACTACCCTATGATCTAGTTTGATGAATAAACTTTCTAAATTTGCCGCAAATTAAAATATGCTCCATTTTCATTGCATTATAACACAATAATAAATGCATGGAAAGAATTTAGCAACTTAAACTTAATATACTTTTAGCATATTCCAACGTGCATTATTAGGCGGCCTTGTTTGGTCTAATTGTGCAATTTCTTCGGCTTTAACTTCTCAGTAAGTGTCACTTCCTCGGAAGTTGACTTTTCAACAAGTTACTCCTCATGTTGTTGTATGGCTAGTTACAATTATTTTTTAAATAGAATAAAGAAATTAAATTAATTAATTATAATTAATATAAGAATTAGTTGACTAATTAGGTAAATTAAGATATTAGATTTTGTCATGATTAACTAATTTATTTAGTTTATTTAATCTACCCAAAAAAAGTTAACTAATTTTTATATTAAAAATAGAGTTTTTTTTTATTTGAAAGACAAAAATACTATGAAGTTGTATTTACATGGGTTATATTGAGGAAGTTACTTCACTAATTGTGAATAACGTGTAAGGTTTAACTTTCCGAAAAGTTCAGTAACCAAACAACTAAGATGTATTTCATTTGGCCAAAAAAAAATCTTCTTTTATATATATATATATATATATATATATATATATTTGCCATTGTTCTTTAATATTTTTTTATACAAAAAAAATTATATGGATGACACCAGCCCTCCACTAAGGTTCTGATATGGCACATAATTCAAAGAACACTTACAATAAATTTACAAGATTGCCTATAAAAAAAACTCTCACAATGACTGAGAGAATCAAACTTGTATCCTTATAGAATATAAACATATTTTCTACTATATGTACTAACTGACTTGGCTATTCTTTTATATTGTTAAATTCATGTTCATTGACATGATATATATAGCATTGGAATCAAGTCCATTAACCCCAATCCATTCCGTTTAAACAAAAAATTACTTACAATTTAATTGCTAATCACTATTCACCTTTGTTTATGATATATTTATATATACTGAGATCAAATTCAATATTATCTAGTCAAATTCCAACATTATTAAATCTAATTAAAAGTATTTCCTTCAATATAATATTTTTTCTACCCAAATAAGAAAATTGTGGATATTTCCATCAACCTAATCCCAAAATGATTGGAATATTCATTTTATTTATATATTTTTTAATCATTTAATTTTTTTTTATTAATTCATTGTATTGATTTATATAAATATATAATTTTACATATTTATTTATTATTGTATAGTCTTTGTTCTTATGGGTATAATACCTATATTAAATAAGGATAATATTAAAAAGTTGTTAAATTTTTTAGGTATAATGAATAGAATTTAAAGTTTTTTTCTTATAATAAAAGATATTAGAAGTGACTTATAAATAAGATTATATAAAATATATTAATTTTAAACTATATTTATTATAGATATAAATTGATAAAGAAAACTTATATTATTGATAAATTATAAACAATGTTTCATCTGAATTTAAAATTTAAAATTTAACCATAAATCATGATTTGTGTACTATAAATCTATTATTTTTCTTTTCTTTAATATTTTTCAAACTCCATAACAGCCATACAAACAAGACGTTTAAAATGCAGCACATGGGTGTCCTTAGTCTTGGCAACAAGAGCACGCCTTAGTACTAAATTCAAAGGATCGCATGCAGCCTCAATCCTTGACAACCAACGAACTTTAAGAAATTATTCATTTTGAGAAAAATAAGATTAATAATATAACTCAAATTATTAAAATATATATATATATATTTCACATCTATGGATAAAATAAAATAATTATTATTGTTATTTTGAGGTCCAATTCCATCAATGGCCCTCTGTACAACGACTCTGTCATTTTCAAACGTATCCATGAACGAAAGTTTGGCATGTGCATTAGAATCTCCATTTTTAATGCATCATCATAATTGATTAATTGTCCCCCACAATGTTTTTCTTTATTTTTCGGTGGAAATTCTAATAATCTAATCAGCTCCACCTCAATTCTTGTCATCCCCAACATTTTTTTCTTTTCTTTTATTTCTTCGTCGTTTGAAAACTCAGTTTCATTTCTTGTCCATTACTCAGTACAATGATCCGCACTATTTGTTGAAAAAAATGAATAAAGTTCGTCATCATGCAAAGCACGCACCGTAATTTGTTTTTAATTAATGTAATAATAATGCTTTTGACGAAAGATTGGTAATCTATATTTAGAGCATGTTTTTTAGAAAAATTAATCTTCAACTCCCTGTAATTTTTAATAAGATAATTATATTTTTACCTTATTTTTTCCCTTTTTTATTAGAAACACTTCAAATTAAAGGTACGTTTTCGTAAAGCAACTTATTTTTTCCCCTTTCTCGTAGAAGGGCAATCAAAATTCATGCCAACCAATTTTAACAGAAAAAGCAAACACGGACTTAATAACCAACCATTTAAAAAAGTTTCTTTGATAGGGATTTTACATTATTACATCAATAAAAACAATAGGCCACGAGAGAATTAGTTATTCGATAATAAATCTCACTTCTTCTGTTTGCACAATTAATCTATAGGCTTTTGTACTCAATAAATGATATTTAGTTCAAGGACCAGACTAAAAAGCACACAATTACAGCCGTCTTTTATTAAATGTTTGTTAAAATATTTTCTTTAGATTGATGACCGCACTATGTAAAAATCTATATGAATTAATTTTTTTTACTCAATAGAAAATGTAGGATTATGCATTTGGGTTTAATTACATATACATATATATCATTCAATTTTTAAATTTATTTATTATAAATAATTTCCTTACAAATTGAATATAGTATAAAGTTCAAACAAATTAGAAATATGCTCATGTACTAATAAGAGGTATTTATCTTCTTCTTTTTTTTTTAGAGGGAAGATAACTACACCTCTTAATTTTATTAGGTTAATCTTATTAGAATAGATTATGATCACCCTTATATTTTAAGTTCAAAGTATAAATACAAAAGTCACAATTATTTTTTTTATATAAAAAAATTTAGATAGATTCAACACCGATACCCCATCAAGGCCAGGGCATAGCCCCAATACATACAAAAAATAATAATGAATTACCCCAAGTGATAGATGGAAAGACACACAAATATTTTTTTTACAAAATCATTTCTTGGCATTCCCTATGAAATCTGAAAAAAGAAATTCAAAACACACATATCAATTACTCAAACATTACTATTACAACAAAACACGTACACATGTATACCTAGTACTCAAAACAAAACATATCAAAACATAACAATTGTGTGCACAAGTCAAAGTTACTCTCCTATCACCACTAACAAACAGTGAATTTGCAAAGTCCAAAGCTTTTTTATTTATTTACAAAATTATATTTAGGAATTATATTTTTAAAAATACCTTTTATATATTCACTATTCTCATGCATTATCTATTTGAAGTTGTTAGCTAGTCCTAGTAAGAAGGACGGTATCAGATAATATATATATATATATATATATATATATTAGGGGGTATTGTTTTCGGTGCCTCCTATTATATAAGTTTGAATGGGAACAGAGAAATGGTGAAGCATGAAGAAGATGAATGCAAACTCACATGCGAGGCAGGAACCATAAACCAAGAAAATGCAGCACTTGCATGTGCATTGTCTCTCTTCCCATGTTTTATTTATTCTAACAAACCTATATCATCTGACATACTAATACTGACAAAACCCTCCACACACACACACAAATATAAAGTTATGTTACATCACTATCTTTAAATACTTTTCTAATAACACTTAATATCTTAAATTAATTAATTATTTATTTATTACTTTAAAATATATTTTTAGTAATACTCTAAACTATTGTCTGAATAATATTCAATATTTTAAGTTTAGGATGTAGTTTTATATTCATCTGTCAACTGACACCAATATTTTTTTACCTTCCTTGCTGCTTGGACCATTTCGGTTACTTCTTTTTGGCCTGATGATAACTTCCCGCTCAAATCTATCTTTACAGTGACGAAATATGATATATATATATGTGTGTGTGTGTGTGTGTGTGTGTGTGCGTGTGTGTGCATGTATGTATAAGATTAAAGAAAGGTTCAAAAGATGTAAGCGAAGGGATAATATAAAATATTACAGCAAATCAACATAATATCAGCATGTAGGGCCATGTAAGGCCAACGGCGACCCAAGATTTTTTGGTAATCTTTGCCTAAACATATCGGAAAAACCAATCCTATATTCTGGTCCAAAGACTTAATTACCTCATTAATTAATGACAATACCGAAGTATCTAACTTGTTACGGATCAAATTTTGTTTCCCCCCCTCTCCTTAAGAATGCTATGCAAATAGAGTCCCAAAACCGAAGACTTTTCACCATCTCTAACGAGCTAATTAATAACAATATCCTTAAAAAAATTTTGCATCATGGAACATGGCTTTATAGTATTACCGGCATGGAGGTGACTATTTTTCTAGCAGCAAAACATGTGATAATCATTGGCGAGGCAGAGGAAGGAGCGTGGTTAAGCCGTGTCTTATCTTAATCCATCGCTAATTCGGTTGCCAAGTGTTTGCTAGTATCTCTTTCATGAAAATTCTCATTCTCATTTGTCTCGTGTGAAATGAATGACTCTGGAACAAAAAAAAAGTTACTTTTTTTAATTTTCTTTTCTTTATTCTTCTTTGTTGACAAACTTTTATGCAATTAAAGAAAAAAGATTCTTCCCTCCATAAAAGAGCTGAACACGCGGTTGATTATATGTCATCAAAAGATATACTAGTTTATTTAAAATATATTTAATAAATCAGATTCTAAAAATTCTGCCTGGACCGGGACTTTTATGAGATGGCCATTATATTATAGGGGGAGATCACGCTTAATCTTAAATACTTATTGAACTGTTTAATGTTTATTGGGTTATTAAAAAAATAAAAAAGTGGAGGGAAAAAAGAGGGACCAAAAAAAAGCTTTTTTGTTGTGGGTTTTGCTTCTTTAAGAGCTGAAAGGTGGAAGTAGCTTCCTAGCTCAGCGCCGCCTGGAACAAGAACAGGGAAGGGTGTCATTTTTGAAGGAGGGCATCTTCTTTAACAAAATTTTCTGTCTTTCTTACATATTTTGCTTAATTCATATATATTATTTTGCTCGTTGGTTCGTTTAGCCATTCTAAGGTCAACAAAGATAATTTATTTCACCTTGCTGAGGGGCTATAAAAGAGCAACCTTCCCCTTACAGACAGATAGAGCCATAAGAGAGACATTATAAAGGGGGTTGAAGAAAGTAGTAAGAGAAGAACCTTGGAAAGCCCGTCATTGTGAACAAGGTTTCTCATTATTCTCTCCGTTCAATTCCAAATTCCCATTGTTTCTCGTTTTGTTATTTACATCTTTTTGCCATGATATCTATGTAACTGGTATCTGTGTCTTCTACCCCCATCCCTGCTTCCGTTTCATACCACAAAACATCACTCTACATTTTCTATATTGTTCTGGACTGGTCATCATTCTTATTTTAATCAGAGGAAAAGGGAAGAAGGTCTTAGCATAAATATACCTCAGTGGTAGTGGTAATACATATATTTGCCTGCATATGTCGTGTTGTCCGTTATTTCTTATCACTGAACTACTATCTGTGTTTCTCCTTGTTCTCTGCATTTTTTAGTTGGACAAGAGGTGAAGGACCAGCCTTGTCTGGGAGCTAAAGTGAAAACTAAGGAAGAATGAAGTACGTCTTGGTGACAGGTGGTGTTGTCAGTGGACTCGGAAAAGGGGTCACAGCTAGTAGTATTGGGCTTCTTCTCAAGGCTAGCGGTCTCAGAGTTACTTCAATCAAGATCGGTATTTTTCTTGTTCTCATTCTTATTTTTCATTGAAGAATCGCATTGGTTTTGAAGAAAAAATGGTGATATATGGGAGGAATTCAATTGCAGAAGTCCATTGGAACCTTGGGGAGAGAACTACTTTTTTTCTTTTTGGTTTCCAACTTGACCATTTCCTTGATTTCTTGAGGTTTTTCATGAAAGGAATTCCTTTGCTTTTGAAAAAAAACAAAAACAAAAGAGGCTTCCTTTGTCTGATATGAAGAGGGCCATTTGCTTTCCCCAAGCTGATGTATCTTTATTTTTCTTTTCTCTTATCTCTTTTTATCTTTCATGTCTTCGTCTTGGCTTAGGTGGACGCTGATCCTCATGCCTTTTGTTCCCTTTCTTCCCCATTTAAATGTTTTTATATCAAAGAATTTCTCTGAAAACTATTGTTAGACAATATGATAATGCAGTTTATTTTAAATTTCTACTTACTGTTTTTAGACTTAACTGTCATGTGCAGACCCCTATCTGAATACTGATGCTGGGACAATGTCTCCTTTTGAGCATGGGGAGGTTTATGTTTTAGACGATGGTGGTGAGGTAAATGAATGTAATTGCTATACTTCCTTTGTATGAATTAAAAGCCAGCTTGAGATTGTATCGATATCTTCTATTCCTTTTTGGTGTTGAAGGTTGACCTTGATTTGGGAAATTATGAGCGTTTCTTGGATATCAAATTAACCCGTGACCACAATATCACTACTGGAAAAATATATCTGGTAACTGATGAGAACTCCCTATATCCTTATTTCTAAAAATATGTTTTATTTCATTTCTAACTAGCCATGGCTATATTTTCTTATTATTATTATAATTAATTTGAAATTTGTCTTGAACGCATACCAGTCTGTTATTGAAAAGGAGAGAAGAGGTGATTATCTGGGAAAGACTGTCCAGGTGTGTTTAATATTTCAGATTGTCTCTTCTAAAGTTACCTGCAATGTTTAATTGGACCTTGGTTTTATATTCAACTTTTTTTTTATTTGTAGGTTGTTCCACACATAACAGATGCCATCCAAGAGTGGATAGAACGTGTAGCAAAGGTACCAGTTGATGGAAAAGAAGGGCCTGCTGATGTTTGTGTTATTGAATTGGGTGGAACTATAGGTAAGTTGAAATTGTTTTTATATTTAGGACATCCTTATTATGAATTCAAAATTCTAAATTTAAGAATATCTTTCATTTGATTTAGGTGATATTGAGTCTATGCAATTTATTGAGGCGCTGGGTCAATTTTCGTACCGTGTAGGTAATGTTTGCTGTAATCAAACCATGCAGTTTACTAATTCTTTTTCTTTTATATTTGCTTCTCTGAAGCCATTTTGCTTATTTTACTATTTATTATTATAGGTTCTGGGAACTTCTGTTTGGTTCATGTCAGCCTAGTCCCTGTTCTTAATGTTGTTGGCGAACAGGTATGCTGAAATATATATGCTATTCTCATCCATGTAATTTTTATATATGCTAATCAAAACTAAATAATAAATGAAACTAATTTAGTTTAATACGTCAATTATAAGATTGAGAATTTTGGTTTTTGTTAATTGTTCTATATCTATGATTTGCTGACATCTGATGGTATTATAATCAATTTAATATTGTCTTCACATACTTACTGATAGTTTTGTTGTGCAGAAAACAAAACCAACTCAGCACAGTGTTCGTCAACTTAGAGGATTAGGTTTGACCCCTGATATTCTAGCTTGTCGCAGCTCAAAGGTGTTTGCCCTTATTGCTTTTTCCTATTATCCTGTTACTCCATGAAATAACGGTCTAAAAAAATTATGGATCTTGTCATTGCCAGGAACTAGATGAGAATGTCAGGGCAAAATTGTCTCAGTTTTGCCATGTGCCGGTAATATGCCATATCCTGACATTTTTCTCCTTTTCAATTAGAGTCTAAAACATTTCTCTAAGCAAGCCTTTTCATTTGCAGTTATCAAACATAGTTACTCTTCATGATGTTCCAAACATTTGGCACATTCCTTTGCTATTAAGAGTAAGTAAATTTTAGTACTTTTGGAACTGTTTTCTGTGGTTGTCTTCTCATACTACTGGAAACTTCTCTATGAAATTCTCTCTTTGTTTTTTTTTTGTTTCATGATTCTATCACTGTGATAGTATCTGGTCTACTTTCAATCAATGCGATTAATTTATACAAGAACCGGAACTCTTTATTCTGATCATATTTTCCATAACAAATAGGATCAGAAGGCACATGAGGCAATCTTTAAGAGATTAAACTTGACAAGGTTTGTTTGCCAAACTCATGTTCTGAGAAGCTTTATATTATTTTTCTGTCGTTGTTTGCTTTGTGGTTTCTGTCATGCCACTAATGTCCCTTCTATTTGCAGTGTTGCTACTGAGCCAAATTTGGAGGAGTGGACTGCAAGAACAAAAGTTTATGACTCATTGAAAGAAACTGTGCGTCTAAATAAATTACATCTACAAGAAATGAATTGATATTTGGTTCTCTAAACTTCAAAATATTTAGCTCACAACTATCATATGTTGCACAGGTTAGGATTGCAATGGTGGGAAAATACACCAGCCTTTCAGATGCTTATCTTTCTGTTTTAAAGGTATATTGTGTGATATCGGTTCGCTATGCCTTATAGTAAGGCTTATCAATTTCCATTTATTCTAGCATTCTTTGCAACTTGTGATTCTAAGTACTTCATTGTACAAAGCATCATGAATTTCTCCGTTAAAGTATTATTCTCAGTCCCCACTTGTTGAGAGCCTTGTGCAGTAGCCAGAGTGGGTTGCCCTATTTTTTTGTTAGTCAAATGTATGGACCTGTAGCAACCCATAAGTATCTGTTGCAGGGAGGCTTGAATTTAGACACTGTTCAGGGAGAGTTGCGGGAGGATTTTAAATTTAAGCATAAAGGATCAAAGAAGATTAGGATTACGGTGGATACTGTGGGAAACAATACGACTACAATTGGATATTTAATAAATTATGCTGCCATATAGTTTTGGTCTTGAATACATTTGTGACTCACTAAAGGATCTCATAAGCGGTTGGTAGTCACAAATTAAGACAAAATTATGCTCTTCATGTACGTACATATATTGGAAAGAAGATGATGAACTGCTGTTCAGCTGCTGTCTCGTTATTTTGTATTATTACAACTTCATGCATAATGCCAGAAGCGAAGCATTTGAGTGTGTAGAGATTTCTATTTCTACAAAACCACTGAAAATTTTTTTTCATGATATCTTCTCTGTCATCTCTGTAAGGCTAAGTTCTGTCTTGATTATGAAGCTTCATTCTCTGCATTCATCTTTCCCCTGCCATCAAAATTGAAACTGATTTTGCTGCCAAAAAAAAAACGACAGAAACTACTTTAAAATGCATATAATAATTAATGAATGAGGCGCATGGCTCGGGGCATGTATTGCCAGTGAATTTTCTTTGAATTCTGCTGTATCATAATGTACTGAACTTTCCTTGTTTCTGCAGGCGCTTTTGCATGCTTCTGTTGCTTGTGAGCGTAAACTTATTGTGGACTGGATTTCAGCTGCAGATCTGGAAGATGCTACATCTAAGGAGGTGACTTTTTATATCACTGTAATGCATATATGTAGGTAAACCTTTCGCCAGATCTCTGATGATTAATTTACTCGCAGGATCCTGAAGCACATAAAGCTGCTTGGCGTCTTTTGAGGGTTATCCATCCTACTAATTGCACTCTGATATTTTCATTTTTCTTTCTTTAATGTTGCTGTAAGTTGTAAAGAACATATTCCAAAAGTGAGGTTGAATTTTGTTTTCCTGAATCATGTTCCATTGCAGGGTGCTAATGGGGTTCTGGTTCCTGGGGGTTTTGGTGATAGAGGGGTGCAAGGGAAAATCCTTGCTGCCAAGTATGCTCGGGAAAACAATGTTCCATATTTGGGTATTTGCCTGGGGATGCAAATTGCTGTCATTGAGTTTGCACGATCTGTTCTTGGTCTATATGATGCTAATAGCACAGAGTTTGATCCTGAAGCAAAGACCCCCTGCGTTATATTTATGCCAGAGGTATGCATATTGCATATTGTGTTAGTATGATAATCTTCCTTTTGGAATCTAGATATAGTTAACATAGGTTATATTCTATTGATAGGGCTCAAAGACTCATATGGGAGGGACCATGCGTCTTGGTTCAAGGAGGACTTTCTTCCAAGTTGCGGACTGCAAATCTGCTAAGCTGTAAGAACCAAGAAGTAGCTCAAGTTTACATACCCACACACACACACACACACAATAATAAGATTCCATCAAGAAGACACCACAATCTCTCACTTGATATTTGTGTACATGATAATACTATAATCACATGTATCATAATGCTATAACGTGGAATTATGAACAGGTATGATAATGCAAGTTTTATTGATGCACGACATCGGCATAGATATGAGGTAAACTTGTATTTTCATGCTAAAACTTTCTTTGTGGATGAAGGCGCAGCAACAATAAGTCACTTGAAATAATTGTAATGCCATACAGGTTAATCCTGACATGGTATCATGGCTGGAAAATGCTGGCTTGTCTTTTGTTGGCAAAGATGAAAGTGGGAGGCGCATGGAGGTTAGTCTTTTCATGAGGATCTTAGGATTTTCCCACTCATTAATAAATTTTAATCTTGTTAAAAATGTGTTTGATATAAATGCAGATAGTTGAACTTGCTGGTCATCCTTTCTTCATTGGCGTTCAGTTTCACCCAGAGTTCACATCCAGGCCGGAGAAACCTTCCCCACCCTTCTTAGGTACCTCTCCAGAGAGCCACTTCACATCTTTTCACAATAATTTTGATACAAGCATGCAACATATTTGTTAATTTAGTTACTCTTGGTTTACTCTTTTCTGAAGATTAACCTTTTACTCATACATGTCCACATCATTTGGCTATTTTATTCATGCCTTTCATTTGTGCTGAACCATGCATATCATGCTGTTGGATCAATGGTGCATTTGTTGAATCATTTCATGAATTGACTAAAAATGATAATGCAACAACTTGAAAGGACTCTTAGATTGTTTTTCTTGGAATCTTTAGTCTGAGATGGTTTGTATTGTGGCATTATTCCCATTGTTGCACCAGAAGTGACCTTAGTTTTTCCTCAGAGCTAGAGCGGATTTCTGTAAACTAAATGCCTTTCTGTGAAACAGGGTTAATAACAGCAGCATGTGAACCAAGAACAGTTCTACCAACAAGCAATGGCCACGCTAGTAAGTTAAGTAACGGGAAATATAGTAATGGATATAGCAACGGACATTCACCAATGTTGAGAGCACACCACAATGGAAATGGCTTCAAACCTTCCAACGGTTCCTTAAATGCTGTGTATGCCAATGGCAATGGTCCTGTTTACGTGGATGGAACTTGGTGATCATCGTCTGGGTCTGCTTCATCTTCTTCTTCGTCTGCTTCTTACCTCTGCAATCTTTGCAATAAATTTCTCGAAGGGCTTTCTTTTTCGTGTGTCCTCGGTTACTCTGTACAGTTATTGAGAGCGGGTAGAGAGTTCTTTTAGCTCTGAAAGGGAGGAACTTGAGAGACTTGATTCCAGCATGAAGAAAATTTTTGAGTCTAACAGCATTTTATATGATTTTCCAAAAGTATAGGGGCTGAAGGTGTAAAAGTACCCTTGCAACCAAAAAGTGTCTTGTTTTTAACTGAGTGGCCATTGGTTTGAAGGAGAATGTACACTGTTCTTTAGTTATGTTATGAACAATGGACTTTGATTCTGTTTGGTTTAATTTTATTTGTTGACAATGGAAATCATATCTTTCATGTTATTAAAATGGCCTTTGCTATTGCCGCCAAATATTATTAGGAAAAACTATATTTAAATCTTATGAGTCTTAAAAAATTATTAAATTATTGTGAAATTTAATATTAATTTTTTTGAATTATAAAAGGTTGGAATGGTGTTTGTGAAAATAACTTCAAACAATATGAACAATAATTCTATGAAAGAAAATAATTTAAATAATAAGAATGATAATTCTTAAAAAAAGAAATAATAATTGAAATGTGAAAAAAATAATAATTGTGATATTTTTTTAAAGGTAATTTTGTCATTTTACAGTTAAAAAAAATTAATCCCAAATTTAATGAGACTTTATAGTAATTTAATGATTTTTAGAGACTTTTATATAATTAGATTTATTGCATGAGACTTAAATATAATTTTCACATATTATTATTACTAGCTGCCTTGCTTAAGACAGATTCAGTGACAGAGTCAAACCTAGCACTTGTCATACATTGTAACAGATTCTAAAATGGAATTTTCTGGGATAGAATTGCCGGCCACTTCATTCTTAGGAACAATCCTTTAATATATGCACGTACATATTAAGTAATTGAAGCAATTATATTGTGAGATTCCCTCAGATTATTTGAAATGCATGAACAACTTATCCAAACAGGGTAAATGGGTTTCATAATCTCTTTTTTAGACTTAAACAGGTTTATCCAACATAACTATGCTGTGTGGAGCCCTGACCATATAAAATATAGGGAATTGTCATCTTTGCCCCTATTTTTTATTCTTCTTCTATCTTTTTTCCTCACTTTCTCTCGGATTTCCTTACTTGTATAAGAGTAACATTCCTCTGGTTGAATGAGAGAGTAATCCCTATAGTGTTTACTAGGATGATGGCTTGTAAAACATTGAAATGAAGCTATTAAAGCCACCATTTATAGATGTAATGTGATCCATAAATATTCATATCTTTTTTGTATAAAAATGTTATTAAAATTTAATTTAGAATGTCCCAACAATCCCAACTTCAAGCTTGACAATTTCTACACCAGTCAAAATGATTAGCTGGGAACAACAACAATAAGTCTTATCCCATTAAATGGGGTCGGTTATATGGATCATACGACGCCATTGTACTATATCAAAAACTAAATCGTTAGATAGGTTATTGACCAGGAGATCCCGTTCAATGACCTCTTTGAGCGTTCTCTTTAGCCTTCATATACTCCTTTTAACTGGTGTCCATACTATTTGATCCACCCTCTTCACCGGCGTATCCCTTGGCCTTCTTTGTATATGTCTAAACCATCTAAGACGGTTCTCTACCATTTTCTCTTCACTAAGTGCCACTCCAACTCTTCCCCGTATATGTTCATTACGAATCTTATCTTTTCTTGTATGCCCACACATCCATCTCAACATCCTTATCTCAGCTACCCCAACTTTATGCTCTTGCTGTCCTTTTAAAACCCAATATTCACTTCTATAAAGTATTGCTGGTCTTATAGCAGTACGATAAAACTTTCCTTTTACTTTATCTGATACTTTCCGATCACATATAACCCCAATAGACTTTCTCTATTTAAACCACCCAGCCTGAATTCTATGATGAATATCCTCCAAAATTTCACCGTCCTTCTGTATCATTGATCTCAAATATTTGAACTTATCTATTTGTGGAATAACTTGATTTCCCAATCTAACCTCCAAGTTACTTCTAACTTGCCTCTTATCAAAATTACAATGCATATATTCAGTCTTATTTCTACTCAAACGAAAACCCTTCGACTCTAAAGTACTTCTCCATAACTCAAGTTTAAAATTAATCTCTTCTCTTGACTCCACCACAAGAACTATATCGTCTGCAAAAAGCATGCACTTAAGGATTTCTTCTTGAATAGGCTTAGTTAGAATATCCATTACTAGATTAAATAAATAAGGACTCAAGGCTGATCCCTGATGTAGACCAATCCTTATGGAAAAATCATTTGTTTCGCCCCCAGACGTTCTTACAGTAGTTGTTACCCCCTCATACATATCTTTTATTGCCTTGATATATGACATGCGTACACCTTTTTTTTCCAAAACTTTCCAAAGCACCTCCATTGGTACTCGATCATATGTTTTTTCTAAGTCAATGAAGATCATATGCAAGTCTCTTCTTTTAGTTCGGTACCTTTCCATTAACCCCCTTAATAAATAAATCGCCTCTATTGTAGACCTACTTGGCATGAAACCACACTGATTCTCAGTAATATCAGTCTCTAATCTCAACCTGTGTTCAATTACTTTTTCCTACAACTTCATAGTGTGACTCATAAGTTTTATCCCCCTGTAATTTGTACAATTTTGAATATCCCCTTTATTTTTGTAAATAGGAATTAAAGTATTTTTCCTCCATTCATCCAGCATTTTCTTAGAACTTAAAATCACATTAAAAAGTTTAGCAAGCCACACCACCCCATTTCACCTAAATACTTCCAAACTTCAATAGGAATACCATCAGGTCCAATAGCTTTACCATTTTCCATTTTCTTAAGCGTCTCTTTAACCTCGTCAACACGGATACTACGGTAAAAAGCTAAATTTGGGTCAACTTCTCCTGTTAAAATCATTAGCTGGGAACATTCAGTTATATTAGAGAGATTCCAGAAAATCTCTGCATAACCAAGCATGAAAAACAATAGAAACATCCGTCAAAATTTTACGAAAATTAAAACTGTCAAAGTCTTTCAATTATGAACATATCGTTAACGCATTAGAATTCCCATAACTCTTAATCGACCTGAATATGAATCTTTAAATGTAATAGCAGATACTTGAAGGCAAGGAGACATCAAAAGACTAGCATAAATATTCAATATGCATGAAAATTATTATTCAATGAATTTGAAGCATAGATGTTTGCCTGTAAAGTCCGCAACCAAACAAGGCAATAAATTTGGAAGCCAGCTACAATCATAGCTATGAAGAATTACGAAGATAGACACCTAATGGGTTCAATGCACCAATTTGGCTCTTCACTGTTGATATTCATTGTGGATATACGTAAGATCCTGTTGTGGTAGCCGCGTAAGGTTTGCCTATGGCCAATACTGATGTATGTTATACCTGCTGCTCCAATCTTCTGGTACAAATGAAACTGTAAAGCCAAAGCACAACAGTACAACTTCTTTAGTGAAGGAGTATCTTTTAGCTCCGTGCAGCGGCCAAGAAGAAGAAGAATGGAATAAAGAAAGCTAGCTCCATGCAGTGAATTCATCTGGTTCTGAAATTTAGATTAGATGAAACGAGAAGAACCAAGTAATTTTTTTGGTCAAGTTTATATGAGTATGACATTAACATATGCCAGTATGGAGAATTGTAATTCGTCAATCAAATTGGATGACATAAACTTTTGTTGATAAATCAGATATATGTTGGATAAAAATTGAAGTTAAAATTTAGAACTACCTCATTGGGTTCATCAAGTGCACTTGTGGATTCATCCAATAAAACCAACCAAGGTTTTGAAAGCAAAATGCGGGCAAAAGCAAGACGTTGCTGCTCCCCAAGAGAGAGAACACTTGACCATTCATGTATGGAATCCAAGCTGAAACGAGACAACAAGTAGCCAAGGTGAACATCCTCTAAGACCGCTGTCAACTCATCTGACGTTGGATACCTAGGTTCTTCCTTTTTGATTTCATAGTTCGGTGATTTCATGAAAAAAGGAAGCATGCCTGGAGACAAGTCAAAATAACCTCAATCAGTGAGCATTGCCAAAAAAACTTGAACAGCAAACGGAGTTCCCAAAGGATTTTCCATTTAATCACAACACTGAACAGCATTTACATGATAGTTATGTGATTAAATAAGCTGCTCGTCACAACCTAAAAGGCAGTATTTAGGACATAAAGTTAAAAGTGAGACATAAATGAGAAGATAAATATATTTTGGTTCAACTTTCAGTTATGGTTTGATTATTTATGATAAACAGAAGGGACTCGTTCAATATATCCTACGAGTATTCTAGTATAACCAAGATCCACAATCATACAAATGCCATTACGAAGAACTAAAAGTGACTATATCTGCATAATTTTGAATTGCAAATTGCTTGAGATCCAATTAATGGAGCACAACGAATATGGAGAAGGAGAGGTGCTCATCTGCCTTGGTTCACTGTTAAATTAACTAATCTATGCATTTAATATTTACTTAATTAAAGATAAACAAGATGCATTACTGTCTGTTAGTCTCTTGATCAAAGATAACTTATCTATATGAACAACACTAGAGAGGTAGTAGAATTTTTATCAAGAATTCCAACAGGGCAAAAGCAATGTAGACAGAACACGACAAAAACATAATGTGGAGTAAAAAAAAAGTGATAAAAGATTAGGGGCTTAACGAAAATGAAACTAGTTATGACGTACTTTTTGATTCAGCGCTATCAGATAAAGGGATTGCATAGTCAGCCCATGTTGGATAGAGTAATTGTTGACGGAGGGTGCCCAAAATCATATATGGCTTTTGAGGAAGAAAGAAAATTTTGAAATTGCTGTGGACAGATTTTCCATCCATTTCACAAGCACCATGAGCAGTATTTCCAGCATGAGCATTCACTTCTGAACAAATGGGTTGCTGAGAATCTTCTCCATTTTTCTCATAATATAAGATTTTTCCTGTTTCAGTATTCCATAGACCAGCCATAGCTCTTAATAAAGAAGTCTTACCACTTCCACTTGGTCCAATTATCTGTAAAATTGGTTATATTAGAAATGCAATTTTACAGCCTTACCGCTTTAACCAAGAAGAATACCTAAATAGATTGCTGACCAGTAAATGATCCTTTTCCTTGATTGTTAATGACAACTCTCTAATAAGTGTGGCTCCACTTGGTGTCTTCAAGGTCAAATTTGTTATCTCCAACAATGTTTCAATTTTTTCTTGGAAGTTCATCAATCCATTGGATTCCAATATAGATGATCTCTTTGAACATTTGTAAGTAACAAATATCTCTTCCATGGTATTGAAGTATAATTTAGAGCTGCTGCTTTTCTCTAAGACAT
This sequence comes from Leucaena leucocephala, assembly GCA_037074615.1. Classification (NCBI taxonomy): domain Eukaryota; kingdom Viridiplantae; phylum Streptophyta; class Magnoliopsida; order Fabales; family Fabaceae; genus Leucaena; species Leucaena leucocephala. Next base: position 3,807,423 of record CM073525.1, read on the forward strand.
CATCAAACTCACCTGCATGACTTAAAAAATGCAAGATTTATCAATGGCAAGATATAAATGAATCTCTCTTATCTGCAGAGTAAAAATGCATTCACTGATTAATGCTCATATCATTCATAAGATCCTCATACATCTAGTGATGGGAAAGATAGAGAGGAAAACAAACATACCAAGCCGATTTATAACAGCAGAAAATGCACTTATAGCTTGAAACTTGTACACGATAAGGGAAAAGTCCTCAAGGATGTGATTAAAAGCAGAGATAGACTGATTGATCACACCAATCTCAATTTTTCCAGCAAAATACATGGGTGCTACAATGGCAGCAGGAAGAATTTGAATAAGATAGCGGTAGCCTTTGGTGAAGAACTGCAGATTTCTAGAAGAGATCAGCAAGTGCTGCAAAATAAGAAATACAAAGTTCCATCATTAATCAATAAAGGATGAAACTGCATGACATAACTTACAGCAAGAATTATTTTAGTAAAATGGAAAAGAAGGAATGAAGAAAAAAGGTCGCATGTAGTATCTCACTGAATTGATCAACTCCAATAGTTAATGGCTGAGGTTGAATGATTCAAATCCAAGGGTTTTAACTGCAAAGGTTCCCAGTTAATCCACTCAAACCAGTTGGTCTCTAGGAAGCATGGACACAAACACGGCAATGTGACAAAATCTAATATGAGGGTCCAACATATGTCAGAAAAGGACACAACTTTTTGTTTGTACTTCATAGGTTGGTATAATCCAGTTTTCACAATACATTACATGTGGTTTTTAGATATAGACTTATAATTAAAATACAATTTTTTTAATGTGATTATTCATAAAAATGTCTTACAGTTAGATTTTCAAAGGCACTTCTGAAGCTGTGCAGAAGAATTTGCATTTCACTCTCTTCACCACCGTAGAAAGCAATTGATTCAGCATTTTCTCGGATCCTTACAAGCCCATAACGAAAATCTGCTTCTTTTTTCTCTTGCAATAAATTTAAAGTCACCAATCCCTGTTATTAAGAAAATCTCAATCAATAAAACTGGCATTATGTTAAAGATCCTGTTTTTGCCTTACTTTCTGAATTGTCAGTCAAAACGATGGACCCATTACCTTTCCAAGGAAAACACTGACAGATGTGCCACCGATGGAGTATATGAGAAGAACAACAAAGAGAGGAGGATAAATGTGATACAAGATGCTACTGAATGAGATTAAGTCTACAGCAGCATTAAAGAGAGTCAGAGAGAATGAGAGAGCCGTGGTAGTGAAAGAATTCAGATCATCAACAATTCGCTGGTCTGGATTATCAAGGGAAGAGAGTGATTGAATCTTATAGAAAGTCTGATTCTTAAAATAGCGTTCCATGTAATAGCTCGTCATCCAAGACCTCCATCTCAAAGAAAGAGTTTCTATCGCGTAATCTCTCAATACAAAAAACTGCAACTCAGTGATGAAGAAGGTTAGGAACATGTGCACGATATTGGAGTAAAGTACTACAAACCAGAAGATCAAAGCAAATAAGGCATTCAAATAGCAGATCCCATGATACTAAAGCAAAGTCCAGCATATCCATACAGAAGAAAGTCCAGAAATGAGCTCACCGGGATTCCTCCAGCAAAGCCACCCAAATAGTAAAGTAGCTGCTTCGTGAATTGCTCTTGGTCCTTGTCTTTCATTAAGAAATTTAAACCGATTCAGTTCCTTGACGCTAATTCTTAAAAGGTTAAAGAGAAATCTCGCATAGAAGCGAAGTATAAATGGACAAATAGTTAACAGATGAAAGACAACAAGAAGCAGTTATGTGAACACACACACACACACACACACATGAACCTACTGGCAAGTGCATTATAGAAGTCTCGCCCAAGGAAATTGAAGCCGACACTGATACCAGTGGTAGCCAAAGTGAGAGCAAAAACAGTAGCAAGCCGTAATCTTGCTTGAACTTTGTCATTTGACGACCAATAAGGAGTCGCCACTTTCCAGAGCCTTCTGAAAACTGTTTGTAGATCAGGAGCCTTGCCGTGTGCAGCCCCAGAATCATTTAGTTCCTCCTCTTGCTGCTGCTTCTCCTGCAATTGAACCCTATATATCAAACATTTAAGTTAAAACAGATGCAAGAGAAGCAAGAACACAACCAAACCTTATGGGGGTCCGGCGGCAATGGGGTGGTGGTTGTTGCAGAGGAAGAGAAACTGCTGGCGTGGTCACTCTGATTCTTCCTCCTGCGAGCCCTGCTTTGATAAGTGGGCATGATGAGCACTTCAACTTGAGTCAAAATTGAAGACAGAAGAAAATGGCGAGCATTGCAAAGAAAGGGATGAAGATGAAGATGAAGATGGCGATCACTGGATCAAGGATCTAGCAAGACCGACTGGCGTGAGTCTCACCCGCCACATGCTCCATGACTAAAGAGATCGCCACCCTCTTTCGGGATTTTGGTAAGCTTTAGAACAACCAAAAATGGAATGGAGGCCAACCAACTAGTAGTATCAGCTCCTATTATATTTTTTTCATCATAGCTTACCAGAAACATGCTTTGTCAGTTTGTCTTACTGTATGAATCCGTTCCAAAATTATTCTTCCATTTGACCTTAACTTACTTTTATTTTATTTTTCTTAAATTGCAGCTAGTTTTAGGAAGGTTGAACATGCAATCTAGTGCCAGCGCCTTAAAAGGCATTATCATGATCTAAATTATAAAACAAATGAAAAGTACCATAGATTGGACCGATACTATATATTCTTATATTAATAAGTTTATATCTAAAAAAAAGACAATAAAAGGTAATAAAGAAATTTAAAAAGATAAAAAGAGCTTTTAAATTTTAAAAAATATAAATTAGAACTCCCACTCAATCTATCATTTATAAATTTAGAGTAAAAAATAAAATTATTTTTTAGTCATTTGCTATTCCTACAATTAATTTACAACTTAACTAATAGTTTTAATAATTTTTTCTAAAATATTTATAATTCTATAATTACTTATAAATATGTTGTTGTTATATAGAGCTGTAAATGTTTTAAGGAAAATTATTAAAATTATTACTTATATTATAAATTTTATTATAACAGTTATAAACTCAAAAGACATTACTTGTAAGTACGTTGTGAAAGAGAATTGTTAATGTCTTAAGAAAGTTATCTAAATTATTGCTCATGTTATAAATATTATTATAGGAGTTATAAACCTGAAAACTATTATATACAACTACTCTTATAATAAAATTTATGACTTGAGTTTGATAATTTGAGTGATGGGATATATTACTCTAATACCAACTAAATTGTAAATAATTGTTTTAGTCATTTATAACTCCTGCACTAGAATTTACAATTTAAGCAATATGATTTACTAATCTACTACCAAATGAGTTGTAAATAATTATTTTTGTCATTTACAATTCCTATAATAAGATTTACGACTTGAACAATGATTTTGATAACTTAAATAGTAAGATTTACTATTTATTATCACCTCAAGCTATCATCATTCATGTTCTATTTACTTGTCCTCTACCCCTCTCTTCTGTTGAAGGTAAATACAAAAGCAACAAGAAGAAATGCCAACAGAGAAGGACGATAATAGTAGCATGTTAGCAAGGTAATAAGGCATAGTGATAGATAGAGATAGCAACAGTACAACCAACTAGATTGAGCGACAAGTTGGAGTGGTGACATCGAGATAAACTATGAGCCTCGATCAATCTATAACTATGACTTCAATGGCGAACAAAAACTTTGAGTGTGACTTCAATGGTAAATTGGGAGCCTCGATTTACGGCTTTAATAATGAGAGTATGACTTTGACAACAAAACTAGGAGAGGAGACTTATGAGAGAATAAGCAGAGACATATTGACATGATGACATTGTGGTGAAAATACAGTGTTAAAGAATTATAAATATTTTAAAAATTATCAAAATAATACTTCAATTATAAATTTATTATAAAAATAATAAATAATCAAAAGATAATTTTATTTTTTATTCTAAATTTATAAAAGATAGATAAAATAAAAAGTTTAATTAATCTTTTTTAAAATTTAGAAGTTATTTTTATCCTTTTAAATTTTAAAAGATATTTTATCTTGTTTCCATTATATATTCAACAAATTCATATCTTCACTGTAAATTTGCTCACGGTATTGATATTACTCGATATATACGTGTGTGTGTGTGTGTGTGTGTGTGTGTGTGGGTATATAACACATGTCACGTGTTCGAATATCGGAGTTGGGCAAAACATGCGTGTTAAAGCTCACTCAATTTTTGGATGGATTTGAATTGAACCGATGTCCAACAATAACTGCCCCGATGAAACTCCTCGATCCGTTCATTCTTATATTATGCCAGAAATATTTAAGCATAAAGTACATTTAATTTATTTCTCTCTTTTTTTCAATCACCCTCTTCTGCAGTAGTTAGTTTCGTTTTAGTCCCATGTGGCATTCTAATATATCCATGCCGTTCGTTCAGGAGCAGAGCCGAAACTGTTGTATGGGAAATTTGAACGAGACAGGGAAGAGAGAGAAGACGCAAGAGAAGGAAATGGTAGCTTAAGAGGGAAGACCAAGCCCGCTCATACAGCAAATTCAATACTTAACATAGAGAATATATACAGCTCACTTAACGACGATTTATACTTGTATACACATAACTAGCCAGTGCCAGTAACACCAAGGTCGAGCTTGTTTTCATCTTTTCCGAAGACAGGTCCGCCTTTACCGGCGGGATATGGAACCTTATCCTGCAACTTGTCCACCTGAATGCTTCCTTGGTCCTCCCAGGAACGGAGGTCCGTCCTCGTCCTGTTCTCTCCTCCTTCCACAAACTCATACACCGTCGCCTTTCTCGCCTCATTCGGCTGTGCTCCTTGTGCCCCTGACCTCCCCTTCTCTCTCTCTATCTCTCTCGAACTGTTCATGCCTGACACTCTAAGTTCAATCCCGCCATTATGGGTCCGTTTGGATAGGATTTTAAAAACGGGCTTATAAAAAAAAAGGGATTTTGAATAGCTTATAGAAAAGGGCTTTTAGAGAAGAGATTATGAAAAAAAAGTGGTTTTGAATAAATGAGTGTTTGGATAGTTATTTATAGAAGGGGTTTTATTATTGGTAAATTACGAAAAGGGGTATGAGTATTAAATGAGGAGAGAGGAGAGAGGGTGTAAGAAAGAAAATAGAGAAAAAGTAGGAGAGATGAGAGAGGGTGTAAGAAAAAGTAGGAGAGAGAGTGTAAGAAAAAGTAGGGGTAATATAGTAATTGGATAGTTCAAACGTGGTTTACTGTTCTAGAAGTTACTCTGACCAGCTTATCTGAAACCTTGGTTTTAAACCATAGTTTAGTCCAAAAGCCCGTTTGAATAAATATGACTGTTTGTTTTAAAATTTCTCCAAACTTAAGTTTTGAGCCAAACCTTAGTTTTAAACCAAGTTTCCAATTTTCCAAACAGGCACTATATAACAGTCGGGCAAAGGAAAACCCGGTGAGGAACGCGGTCGCGGGTTCTTCAACCTGAGCTATATCAACCCACGTGGCATCCCCTCATGCTATTTGACTTACACGTTTCCTTCACTTTTCCACGTGGTATGCTTACGCTCTTTCCGCCTCCTTCTAAAGATAAATTCAACTACAACAAATCGATTATATTAATTTATTTATCCCTAATAAACTATTTTTTATTCACCTTTTTATACAGATAATATATTCTTTTTAATTGTTTATTGCGTTTGAAATTATTAATAGTATCGTTAACATATCTTTTTTTGTCATTTTAATTAATAACAAAGTAATAAAAATATCAATTATAATATAATAAAACGTATTACATTGTTGGTAATTGATATAAAAACACTATATTGGTGTTATCTTTTTTTTTTTATGGTTTAAATCAATGAAAGAACTTTTTGTTTGTAAAAAGTTGAACTTATAAACTTAAATGCTAGGGTTATAAAGAATAGAATGAATGGATACATTTAAAAATTTTATTGGTTAAAAGAACTTTGAATACCAATATTCATTTGAATATCTATATATAAATTCTTCATATTATTAGTATTTTTTGTAAATGTCAGATGCTTTCTTGCCAATAAAATTTTGGAGATTTTTCACCGATATCGTGTGTATAGGGAACACAACATTCTTTCTGAATTCATACCACTGTATGTAAGCATGTAACATTCAATAACGTAAACCATCACTCTCGTATTTTTATTTATTTTTTCAGTCGACAACAATTGAGACAAAATATTGAGAGAAATTATGGATATCATCGCAAGAATTTATGGATGAACAAGCCAACTAAGAAACCAAGTACAGCCCCACCAAACACTTCATTCGATGTGTGGCCGACGGATTCTTTAAATGGGATTAAACAATCTTCACCAACCAACCTAGAGATTTCTACTGAATCTGCTAATAGCTCCCCATCAATTTGAGTTATTGCGTTGCTTGATTTAACTGTTGTTAGTGTTGGATCCAAGGAAGAGGCTTCTTCTTGTCCTTGTGAGTTCAAATGTGTGGAGGCTCCAGGTTGAGAGGTGCTCAAACTACCTTCTGATCTCATTTTGGAACGTATTACAGAGTTTAATTGCATCTGGATCAGTAGTTTGTTCAATAACTTGGCATGAGCACCCACTTCCTTTCTTACACCCTGCAAACCATGATCACCAGATCAACTTTGTCAGACATCACTACTTCAGCAGTCTGCATTGCTCTAACAAACTTGTAAAAAAGAAATTGAGATGTCTCATTAAGAAACGAGGTTTTGTTAAACATGCATGGAACCTCATGCAGATATACAAGATATGGCTAGAACATGATCAAAGCCCTGAAGAATAGCTCCTTCTTAATAGATTTTATTTTGTCGAGGTGATAATGTAGTCAATATGTGAAATTACAAACACTTGTCATCTTTAATAAGATGATGCTTTTTCTTTTCTATAAGTAGCATTTTCTCTAGCATGATCAAACAAGCACCGTCTGAATCCAATTTTGTCATAAAGACAGAACACTTCACAATCACATCATTGAAATGGACATTAAAAGAAAAGAACCGTGATTGTAGATACATGAAGGGGGAACAGGATTATAGGCGAATACCATACCTGAGCATCGTACATAATAAGGCCAGCATACACAAATGTGAGACCAAAAATGGGGTCTGAGAAGCCTCTGCATTTGGAAATTAAACCGTCACAAATAGCTCATCGATAAGACAGCTGTCCAAAACATAATTTCATTCTTGATTCTTCGAGTTTCAGAAGATTACATAAAATAGAGAAATATTCTCACCTCTCAAGGCCCACCAGTGTTGCAGAAGCCACTGTTGCCTACACACAGGATAATGAAAATAACTGTGAGATTAACACTGAAAACTAAACCACCTTAATTGGGGTATAATTATAATCAATCACTCAAGTGATATAGACGAAAGAAGGATTAGGGAATGTCTGGGCCATACAGAAGAATGTGTTGAAGGGAATCCTCCAGTGTCAATCACCGATCTGATGTCAAATTTTCTTCCATAAAGAAATACAGAAGCTAAGGGCTTAACAAGTTGCCCAACTAACGCAGAAGCAAAGGCTGCAATTAGAACCTTAATAACGGAGGAAAGATAATGTCAGTAACATAAATTAGATGGGAAAAGGAATCTTAAATACGCTTTGGTTGATCTAAAATCGTGAAAGTTTCAATTTAATCCACCACTTTTAATTAAGTTGATGCTATCCTTCAACTTTACATCAAGCCTTCTCATTTTAATTTTATCCTCACACTTTTCTCTTTTTTGGGCGGTTTGATGATGTTTGAAATGACTCACCCAGACGCTGGTGATCAATCGAGATCATTCTCTAGTAATTAGATTTCCTCCTCAATCCGTTTTTCTCCGAGAAGAAATATATTTTTAGAATCATTTCACTCAATTACTTCTCAACTAGCAAATGTATGTAACACAAGTTACATTCTCAATTTCTCATGTATAAGTCGACCAGAAATTCTTGACAGACTTGTGTAATTTCTGAGAGTTGAGGAAAAACATGAACTCAATGAATACCATAAACTATCTTGAAAACCAAGAACGGAGTTAATAAAAGATATAAAAACAAGAGAAACCCAGAAACTGTGGAGAGAATTGAAGCATTACGCCATGAGATCACCAAACGAATACCTTATTAGAGGCTAACTGAGCGAAGGAATCGAACAGTCCTGGTCCGAAACAAGTAATTTTGAAGGAGGATGATCTGGTGTCTCTGAGAAGAGGCAGGGGGAGTTGATGGCGAAGAATTTGGCTCGTCTGCTTTCGCCATTGGCTGAGAGGAGGGCAAATCTGAGACGGAGCAGAAACCCCGGAGAAAGTGGAGTGTTGCAATATCATAGCCTCTCTTTCTCTCTCTCTCTCGATCGGGGAGTCAATTCCCGTTCGATCAATCTGATCACTGAAAGGTGAAAAACGATTAAGTTTGGTCATCTGATATTCATTGTTTCGAAGTCAACCATGACGATCTCGTGCCACCTTCCAAACTTGTTCTCGACATTTTTCAATAACTCTGTCTTTGGGTCAAATGGAGCGAAAAGCTTCACCGAATTGTGTTTGACTATTTAAATCCAAATACAGAGGAATCATTATTTTAATGTTAGCTAAGAAAATTGTCATAGAAAATTAGTATATTCGTGTGGTTACGATGGATGTGAGCTCTCATTTTACATTATTGAAGAATTTTTTATTGGTTAGTAATTAGTAAAAGAAAACTAAAACTTCAAATATTTGAGTTTGACTACATTTTCTTTTGTGTATTCACTATTAAGTAACGTGAGCTTGCACACAACCCAACCAAAAAAATATATATGTGAGCTAATACAAGCTTCAATAAATGAATTCAATACTTTTATAGTTTAATATTCGTTTATTAATAAAATCTTAAAAATTGGATTTTTTTTTTAATTTCAACAATTAAATAAATCTTCATATACACTCAATATTGTTGTTGGACATATACTTTCAAGAATATAGAATTCAATTCCTTACTCCCTTCTTTTTCTTAGTACCAACTACATCAACACAAATTAACTAGAGTTATTATACTAACGATATTAAATTATAGTTGAAAGCGCTGCTAACTTGTGACTCAAGCAAGAGCATTTTGAAAAGTTAAGCTTTTAATTTCTGTGTCACTCACTATCTTCATGACATAGCTAACAGTTCAAAGCCCGCTTTTATTACCCAGCTTTAATTTATATATACAAGGGAAAAAGAAGCACTGTTAGCAAGCAATTGATTACAGAACTCCATATTCCAAAAGAAAAGGGCTTATCTCATAGCCTAAACTCAACCCTGTAACCATCAAAAGTTACATTGTAATAAGCTGAAAGTAATAAAAGACACTTCAACAGATGAATATACATGTTTATGCTTACAACATCCAACTTTACAGAGCTGTGATTTCATGCAGGTCGATTCTACACAGCAGCTAAAAATACTCAAAATCTATGTACGAGTCATCAGCACATTGTTTGTGTGCATCTTTTGCGATATCTATCATCCTCTTGTCTTTTGGTATCAGTGCTTCTTTAGAAGCAAACTGAGAAAAATCTACAGGCTCTGGTATATGTGGAGGCAAGGCACTTCTTACTAAAGCCCAATTCACTCCTTCAAAAAAATGGTGTTGTTTAATCTCTGTTGCTCCTCTTGTATATGCAATTCTCTTGTTAGGTTCTTTCACCAACAACCCTTTTATCAGATCTTTTGCTGCAGAACTTACATGGGGAGTTTCTGGGAACTTCAATGGCTGACCGATGACGTTGAAAAGCGTAGCCCGATTTCCTGCGCCCTTGAAGGGAGTTGTCCCGTGCAAGAGCTCGTATAAGAAGATCCCGAATGTCCACCAGTCTACCGCGCTGCCATGTCCCTCTCCTCGGATAATCTCAGGAGCAAGATATTCATGTGTCCCCACGAATGACATTGATTTCACATTCGTTGGCTCTGCCATTAATTCAGGAAGGGGACCTCCAAGCGGGGGACTAAAGTCAGATTTTAATTTGCGAGCCTTCTTTGAAGGTAAAATGCGCGGGAAGAAAGTTGTCGGTTGCTGAGCACTACTCTGCACGGCATGGTCATCCTCTAAAATGCCCCCAGAACCATTGTTATGAGTAGATGAAGATTTGACAAGCGTTGGATTGACCGAGCAACGAAGCGATAAATCGAAGTCTGACAACATGATATGGCCTTCATCTCTCACCAGGACATTCTCTGGCTTCAAGTCTCTGTACACAATGCCTAGCATGTGTAGGTACTCTAGAGCTAACAGAATCTCCGAAACATAAAACCTAGCCAAAGAAATAAACAATAGCACAAGTTGAAGTCAGAGTAGAATAAGTACAATTTGCTACTATATATGTTAAAAGTAGAAGAGGATCAAAATTCACCATTGCTAGTGGAAAAGATGCTTTAAATATATTTCCTTGTATGAAAATTAACACAGATTATTAATTTTTATTCAGTCAATACATATGTAAGTCAAAACATATTTTATCTACTCATATCTTCATTCTCTACACTTATAGAGCCAACTAGCTTTCATAATCTTTTTTTAAGGTAGCCCAATGAATGAAGCTTCCAATAGGCGGGGTTTACCAATCTAAGAAAAGATAGATATACACAATTTTACTCCATAAGTAAATAGGCTATTTTCTAAATTTAAACCCATGACCTCTTATTTACATTGTAGAAATCTTACTATTACATCAAGACTCACCCTCTATCATCCAAAATAGTAAAGGCTCGTATCACAATAAAAACTCAATGCCATGTAATACTTTCATCCAATAGAATGCATTTATCATTGTACCCTTTATATAATGATTTCATGGTAAATAGTAATCAATTAAAAGTCAGTAAAGCATATATATATATATATATATATATATATGTTCAACATTAGATATAACTATTTTACCCTGCATTACAAGTGCAAGATGAGCTGTTCAATCAAAAAGTTTGAAGGACTTCAAGCAGTCAGTCACTAACCTTGCAGCTTCTTCAGTAAAATGCTTGTTAGGTTGCTTTTGTCGAAGAGAATGAAGATCGCCTCCGCTGCAGAACTCCATGAGCAAACAGTAGAACTTCTCGGTTTCGAAGTCGGAGTATAGAGTGGGTAAGAATGGGTGGTCAAGAAGTCCAAGAATCTCTTTTTCTGTTTGTGCTCTCAATAACTTATTTCTGCTAGCTAGAGATTCTTTATCCATTACCTTCATGGCAAAGTAGGTCCTACTCCTTTTAAGTTCCACAAGATATACACTTCCAATGTCCCCATAGCCCATGCGCTTAAGAAACCGAAAATTGCTAAGATTAAGATTCATGCCCCTAGAAATCATTTGAACTGCATCCCATCTCACATCGCCACCGGTATGTGGCTTAATCGGGGGACTAGTGCCATCTAAACTATTGCTACGAGAGCTATTGCAACTCCCTTGGCCATAACTACTAGCCTTTGCAATTGTTGGCAATGCCCTTGCATTTCCTGGTGAGGGTGAAGGATCACAAGCAAACTTGCCTTCTAGTTTCTCAGGTTTAGATATAGTTCTCGTCCAATATTCAGTTGATTCGGTATTTTTCCCGGCTTTATTTACCATTTGAGGATGACTTGGAGAAGTATTTGCTGAATTGGCATTACTATGAGCTCCATGATATGTTTTGGGAGGTTCTACTGACAAATTGTGTTTCATCTGTACCAATAAGCACACTGATTCTTTGATCAGAACAAAGCGCACACCTCAAGTATATGAATAATTTCGTCTCAGATACATTGATTTTACATCAGATTCTCTTTAGAAGGAGTGGGTGTATTAAAAAATGAACAAACACGGAACAATTACCTGAAATGACTCAGGCCTCTTGACAGGCTTTGACCCCATTAATGAACAAGGCAGCCACACCCCTCAAGAGGAATATCTAAAACAGAACAGAAATATATTTTAATTCAAATGATCTATAAATGAACGAAAACACATATAAACATGAAAGTAGTTTGAACTTAGTGTCTGAGAAATTATATCAAACATCTGCAGGTTGAAATGCAAACATATCATGATCAAATATATGCAGATTATAAGAAAATGAAGCCTTGTGGTTGATGAAGCATTCTCCCATATATAAACGTCAGACCATCAAGGAAGAGAGAAAATGCAGTGAACAAGATTCATCTAAAAACAAATTCAGGGAAAGTAGGGATATACCTGAAAGCTATAAAAATCCAGATAACTTCTCAGGTTCTGAGTCACCAAGAGCTGATATGATATGTTTTCCACTGTCTGGCCTTTGAATTGAACAACTTTCTTTGAACTTGCAAGAGAGAGAAATCAAAGGACCGGGGGAGGGTGCGCACTGTGAATAAGGAAGGAGAAGGAGAAGACGTGGGTTCTGAAAATGAGCTGGTTCTTGGTTGGAGAAGCACCACACATCGTAAACGCTGAGAATTATTGAGAGGAAATTGTGGGAGAAAATGAGGAAGTTAACAAGACGCCCACAATTAGGAAAACCCATTTTCTTTTTCTAAAATGTAAAAATAACAAAAACCAAAAACGGGATATGTATATCAACTCAATGGATTTGTTTACTAGCAGACAGTGAAGAACATGGAAGAAACATGAGAGGAGAGAGAGAAAATGGAACAGGCCGTTGCAAAGATGACGGATTTTTAGGCGTCTTTTTCTCTGTGAAACGCTCCACGCCCTCACAACACATTTTCCTTCCTTCTCTTGCACTTGTCCCTATTTCTTTTCCCTTCTTTTATTCCTCCGCCTTTTCTGATTTCCCATTCACTTCCATATCCATATCTGAGCCTTGATGCCTGCTTCATTATTTAACATGTTGCCAGAAATTTCTCCTTTAAACAGAGGATTTTTCATTGTGGCATTGATGTTGGAATTGAACACGCATAGTTTATAACGTGTTTTGCATGATTTTGGGGTAATTTATTATCTGTGAAATATAAACAGTATTTTATGAGCGAACTCCTGTTAATTTGCCGTTTGAGGGTCAATTATATTATATAATAAACGCAAATAAGCCTTGATTTCCTCCCATTCAGAGAACCGATCAGTTTCCTTCCCCTTCTTCGGTTATTTTCACTTTCAATTGTGCAGGTGGCACTCAGTTTGATTAACGTTTATGTTGTGAGCAATATTCACCTGTTTTTTCCGGAAACAAAAAAGACATGTTTATTTAAAAATATTTCGACATATGCAGGACAGGTTCATGAATAAGTTAGCTTAACCAAACACTCTCTACAATAGCCATCATTATCTGTAAAAGATCAAATTTTTTTGTATGTTTTGGAACCCATAGTGCTGCTTCATCCTTATTTTTCGATGAGATACAAAATATATCTTTTATGCTTTAGAAAATAATGAAAAAGGGAGGGAAACGAAGTGAAAAGGTGAGAGTCAATTAAACCTGTCACAATATTAATGATACCAGACAGTGACTTGTAATATTAATCATCATTTTCACTTGCAAATAATTTCCATCAACGTAAGGTTAATACCGAATGCAGTGAAGAAAATCCTAAATGGCTATTACTATTAGAATCATTTAAGCAACAATCAATTTCTACTCTTAACCACTTTCAACAGTCACAACTGTAGTAATTCAACAAGATTGATGATGCAATCTTTTAGACCGCAATGATAAACCCATATCAAACAAATTGGAAGAACTGACTATAGAAAGATAAATTCTTGCGGATATACCACTTCAAGAACAAGATAATATCAACACAATTTCGGAACTACAGGAGGAAAAAAGACGTCTCGGTCCTAACCAACAAAATTACTCCCCAGCATCAAAAACTCCTGAAAATTATTCCCAGCCAGTGGCAGGCACATTCTCAATTCCGGTAGTAGGAATTTGTGAGACGGGAGCTTGGGGAGCTTGGGGAGCTTGCACAGGTTCACCCCATTCTCCTGCAAGCAGCATTTCAATTAATCAGGATGCAAATACAAAATCTTCACCAAAAGCTTTAAAATGCTGATAGAACAAGCACATGTGACCCTCATTTCATTACAGAATGATGTGTAATCGTTTTGCTGAACCAGGGAGGAGTCATTTGCAAAAATTGGATACTTTGCAGACAAGTTGAAGAAAAAGAGAACGAAATCCATTTTGAAAAAGAAATCACAGATCAATAAAAACTTGAGGAAAAGGAATCAACAATGCTAAACTTCGTATAGAATCTAGAATTATCAGAGGAACTATCTATAAACCTTAGACTAGAATTGTCAAAGAACCATAGTTAAGTGAATGACATTACCAGCAGCATCTGCAGCAGCCCAGTTGACACCAGTTGCTGCAGCAATAGGCTGTGCATCAATAGCAGCAGGCCACTGGTCATCAGTAGAAATGCCAGGAGCATTGAAGTCTGTAATAGCATATTCTGGAGCAGTAGGCGCTTCATCTTCCTCTTGTTGCTTGGTCTCCTCAGGTTCTCTGTAGAAGAATAGATCCACCTACACAAGAAAAGGTTGAGATAAATTGTATAAAAAACTTAAAGGAAAACTCCTGATAAGACTAGTTTCTTAATTGTAAAACTTGAGACCTTTCAACAGGGATTTCATTAGCAATGAACAGTCCTGCTGAATAGCGGAGAGAATCATGACTTATGCAAATACCCTAGTATTAAACCATAGGATCAGAAAATAATTACCATAACGTCCCACTTAAGCCCTGGACGAATAGTGCCCCTCATCTGCAGAACCATCCTTGCCAAAAGCCAAAAGAGACAACCTATGCTGTGCTTTCCCTTGTTGTTGGCAGGAATACCGATGTCAACATATCTCATGGGAGAATCAGTGTCACAGAACGCGATAGTTGGTATATTTCCAAGTGCAGCTTCCTTAATGGGCTGCAAATAATAATAAATGACAGCACAGAAAACAAAAATATCAAAAGAAATCAATTAGAAATGATCTCAAACCTGAAACCCAAGAAAATCGTAACAAAAACGTTTTACCCCATTCCAACCACACAACTCCCACCCCGAAGTGTTATTACCTGATGATCTGTTCTTGGATCAGTCAGAATGAGAAGGCGAGGCTCACTGTAGGATGTCTGGAGCTGGTTAGTGAATGTACCAGGAGTGTGCCTTCCAGCAAGTGCATGAGCACCTGTGTATTGAGCAAACTTAAGAACTGCTCTCTGACCATAAGGCCTGGCAGACTGAACTATAATATCCTGAGGGTTCTCTATGGCAACAATAACCCTAGCAGCAAGCTGAAGCTTTTCCCAAGTCTTTCCAAGGTTGATTATGTAAATACCTGGAACCAACAAGGACCAGAATCAACAAACTTTGAAGGGATCCATCACGGCAGTAGAAAAGGCTAAACTGCCAGCAATAGACAAAAGCAAACGTCACACACACCAAATATATTAAAACATTCAAATTTAGAATTAGAATAGAAAATGAATAGAACCGCATGAAACACATAGATCACGCATCGAGTAAAATTGTCACACTGTGTGTTAATAATCGATATCAAGACCATAAGCAACTCAACCGCTTCATAATTTTCACAACAGGAGTTATATCAAAGCCGCTAAAAAATACTAATGAAGACTACCTACAAAAATGCAAGATTAAATGAAGGTTAAAGATCGGGAAATATATGTATGGTCATCAGAAAAAGCAAAGATCGTAGGCTAGTTATTAGTTTTTCTAGATTTGTAGGGCAAACCGCAAAAAAATTTCCCTGACCATAATGAAGCTACTTATAACTTACAATTCCAAGTTAATATTATCCATCCACACTTTCCAATTTACATTGGCCCAAAGAAATATCATGGCAATAATACAAAGAACAATATACATTCAGGTAAGTAAACAATGAGCGTATTGCAGTGTACTGTAACATAAAACTTGGATGCCTAAAATGAGTAATTTCTTCTGTTTTGGCCAAAAATGACTCAAACAAGAATATGAAAAGGAGATCTTGGAATGCAACACTTACCGTCGTTACGGCGTTTGAAGACGTAACGCTCCATTTGAAAGTTACAATTTTTGGTCCCGAGGTGAACCTCCGCGGCTAACATCATCTGAATGTCAGCCTCCTTCTGGGATAGCTGACGCGGCGGCGCGGCGGTTGTAGTAGTACTGGCTGCCATGATTCCAAGAAGTTTCTGATGCTCTCAACTCAAAAGCCTGAAGCTTTCAATTGAGACCCAGAACCAAGTGGGCAGACTGAAGGACAAGCCGCGCCAACCAGGTTTCTGGGGCTTTTATGCGTTTTACACGAGAGACTATAGGGAAACCCTAATTTTTCTATCATGACATAAAAGCCCTTTAATTCGACCCAAAGTCTAATATTTGTGTGGCGAAAAGGCCATGTACATGTTTTCTCTGTTTTTGTTGGAAGGCCCAATAGCTTTTCTTGTGGTGGTATTTTCTTGATGTTTTCGTATTGTGATTTTTTTATAAGCTATATTTACTGCAATACCCTATCATTTTTAGGTTATAGTATTATTTAACACTCTTTTTGCCCGTTAATTGACATTCATGTGCTTTTTTAGGAGGTACATACTTTTTAGCAGGTACAATGTGCATGTTTGGTTGGGCTTCAAACTTAAGGAGGGGGGGGGGGAATCTAACAGCCTTTAAATATCTAAAAGAGTTGTTAAACTATAATTTCAGATAAATTTTTAAAAATAACTTCTATATAAAAATATAGACTGTCTAATAATTATTATGTTTATATTTTTTTTGACACTCTCTCTTCTGTATTATCTTTTTCTTATCCATCCATATCTCCCTTATGATCACTCGAGGAGGAAGAGGCATTGGTTATTGTCTGCTGTCACATCTAATCTTTTTCTTTTTCATTTGTCGTCACATCCCATCTTCTTCTTCTTCTTCTATCATTGCTCTTTCGTTATTGGTTTGTGCTGTCACTAATCTGTGTTCTCCTCCGTCCTAGTATATCATCCTCGTTAGTCTTTGTTGTCACTGTCATCCCAGCTTCATATCTGCAAAGTAGCTGACGACGATGATAGATCTACAGAGGAGTGGTAGCAGTAAGAGATGACAATGATGGATCTATAGCAATGTGTCAAGAAGAGGAGGAAGTTGCCGTCGCTTTTTCTCTATCCACTTCAGTAGCTAAAGGTATGTGAAGAATATGTGAGGGAGGTCGGGAGGTCAAAGGAAATGATAGGACAAACTGGAGATTAAGAAAAAATGATAAAAAGTAATATGAATAAGGTTATTTATGATTTATAAATAATATAATTTTTTATAAAATTTATACCATATTATATATAAAATTAATATCATATATTATAAAATTTATATTATATTATATTATATATAAAATTAATATCATACATTATTTTGCTGGAGGGGCCGGGTAATAGGGATACTCCTGAAAGGGCTGGAATAATAGGTAACATCATGCAACAGTTCCATCCGTGGGAATATGACTTGGCCTCCATGACTCTGGGGATTTGCTCCTTCTCAATGCACCTTTTAATTCTGGAGTTACCCCAGTGCTTTTCTTTCCTTATTTTTTTTTTTGTCCTATTTTTAGGGGCATTATTTATCATCATTGTATTGTATAGGTAGGTTAAATTGATTATGAATAATCTCTTGGTTAGTTTCAGATGTATGTTCACATTTATTTTGGGTTAGATTGCACTTTTTTTTTCAGTTTTGGATGTGACATTTTTTGTTTTCAAATTTTGAGAATAAATTCTTCTAAACTTTCAATTCGTATACGTACAATCAATTTCCCTGTAGTCAATTGGTTGGAATATAATTTTACCAATAAACCAGTATACGTTAAGAGATTTTTTTTTTGTATATGAATTATTACAGTTTAAGAAAACTAATTGCATATAATTTAAAATTTCATAAAATCATTGGCTCAACCGCTCAAGCAATTAAACTATTGCAAATTGAAAATTGATGACCACTTATTTATATGTTGCATTTTATTAGTAAAATAATAAATTAAAGGAGTGAGTACGATGGGCTTCTAAGTACTTAATGTGGGCTTTGCCCCCATCGTCCATACCGTAGGGTTGTAGTTTATGTGGATTAAAGATTTCCCACAAGTTGTAACCAAAAAAAAAAAAAAAAAGATTTCCCACAAGTAATATTTAAAGCTATAATTTATTTCAAGATAAATTAATGTAATTATAGATATAATTATAAAGATATATATATATATATTATATTTGATATGTAATACTTAGTAATTTTAAAATATTTAAGATTAAATTTTTTATTAATCTAATTTTTCTTTTAAATTGTAACCCTCTCATATAATAAAAAAAAATATATATATATAAAAATAAAACAAACAATTAATAAGATGTATTATAGATAGTATAGAATGAATTTGTATATCATAAGGATACAAGTTTAATTATCTTTATTATTATAAAAAAAATTTAACATGTGATTTCATAATTTTTTTATAAATATTTTAAGTTTTGACACTGTATTATGATATTAATAGGAAAATAGTATTAAATTTATTTAATTTTTTTATAAAAAACAAAATAAAGAAAACACATAAAGAAATAAAGGGCCTATTTGGAAATCACTCCAAATGTAGTTTCTAAGAGTTTTTGGGCCCAAACCTCTATTTGAGAAAATTTTAAAACAAACAGTCATATTTATTCAAATGGGCTTTTGGACTAAACCATGGTTTAAAACTAAGGTTTCAGATAAGCTGGTCAGAGCAGTTTATAGAACATTAAAAGAGCTTATGAATTAACTAATTACTATATTACCCCTACTTTTTCTTATACATTCTCTCATACTTTTTCTTACACCCTCTCTTATCTCTCATACTTTTTCTTACACCCTCTCTCCTCTCTTCTCTCATATATTATCTCTCCTCATTTAATACTCATACCCTTTTTCGTAATTTACTAATAATAAAAGTATTTTTAGAAATAAATATCCAATCACTCATTTATTTAAAATTATTTTTTATAAACTTTTTTTTAAAAATCTTTTTTTTATAAGATGCTTCTAAACTCTTTTTTTTTTATAAGATCATTTCTAAAATTTCATCTAAATACACATAAAATTGAAAGTCCGTGTCTACCAAAAAAAGGTAAAAAGTCCGTGCATCAATAAATCAAATAAGTGCGGGAAGACGGAGGAAGGTGATTTGATAAGATCCATCAATTGGCATAAAAATAAAAGAAAGATAAACGATAAAAGTTGTTAAAAAAAAAAAAAAAAAGGAGGCTGTGAATGAAGGAGAAGAGCATTTAATGCGAAGAAAATGCAATAAATATTAAAGGGTTTAATTATCCAAATCGGGGGATTTT
Source organism: Leucaena leucocephala (assembly GCA_037074615.1). Lineage (NCBI taxonomy): Eukaryota > Viridiplantae > Streptophyta > Magnoliopsida > Fabales > Fabaceae > Leucaena > Leucaena leucocephala. Next base: position 3,826,755 of record CM073525.1, read on the forward strand.
CATTGTCAAAAAAGCTGTACACGTGGCTTGTGCATGAAGGCTTGTCGTGGCAGATCGTGGTTTATGTAAGCGCTGACAACAAGGAGGAAAATGTTGGCCCAAGAAAAAAGAAAGAAAAAATGGGGAAGATAAAGAAAAGAAAAATGAAATTGCACAAACGATCTTGAATATTATAATCCATGATTTATCTATATCACCCATTAATCCTATTTTTTAATATAAATTTAATTAAAAAATTAATTTTAATTATAATATAAAATATATTTTTTATATTTATAAATATATGTTTAAATTATTTATATTACTACTTTCTCAATAATAATAATATAGTAGAATATAATTAAAATATTTTTTTATAAAATATGTTATTTTAATTAATTTAAATAATTTTTTAATTTAATTAAATTAATTAAATATATTATATATTTAAGATATAATAAATATTATACATATATACGCATAAATATAAGCATGTATACGATATACCTATAGAATGCGAAAGATGAAAATCGATTGAAAGTTTGTTACAATGATGACGTAAAGTTTTCTAATTACAGATAGCTATATTTTTTTTTTCACGTGACCCAAGGCTAAATGAAAAAATAGAATATAGGATTATATGTAATTAAAATATTTAATTATAAAAAAATTTAGCCTAGGTATAAATATTGTTTAAGGGGAAAATTAAAAAAAAGAGTGTCGGCCAGTTGGCCACACGAATTGGCCACGGAAATAATCGGAAAAAATATATAAAAAAAGTGCGATACAAATACTTAGCGCTTAAGCCATTGGACGATGACTCTGACATTTCCGTAAAGGCTTTGACGTCTCTCCTTCTCTCTTCTAGCGTCTTCTATATACATAAATATTATTTTCTTCTTCTTTTTTTACTTTTTAATTTAATTAGCTGAATTAATAGTATCAGCGAGTGTTTAAAAGTTAAGTTAGAAAATCAATTTTAAATAAAATTTTAATTTATTTTTTTTAAATAAATAGCTATTTTTATCTAAAATTAATTTTAATCAAAATTATAGTTTAGAATAAGCTACTGAAAATAGCTTTTGGAATAGTAAAAGAGTTTATGGACTATCCAATTACTATATTACCCATATTTTTTCTTATACACTCTTTCATCTCTCATCTCTCTTCTCTCTCATCTATCTCCTCTCTCCTTTCTCATCTCTCTTCTTCACCCTATCTTCTCTACCCTCTATCATCTCTTATATTTCTTCTCTACCGTCTCTCATCTCTCATATGTTAATCAAATCATACCATTTTTAGTAATTTATCAATATAAAAAGTGATTATACTACTAATCATCTAAACATCTCTATTTTCAAAATCTATTATTTCTATAATTTATTCTCCAAAATCTATTAATCTATTTTTTTAAAAGATAATTCAAACAGTCCCTTAATAAATTATTCAAGTCACGATCACAAAATTATTAATCTCTAAACTCATAGGTAGTCCCTCCAATAAAAGAGTTCATCTGTCTCGTTTAATTTCAATATTTTTTTTTCATTTTTTAATATTTATTTTGATTTAATTAGTAGGGCATTTTCAAAAATACACTGTTCCTAATAGATTAATGAATGGATCATCCAATTTTATTTCTAAACATTTGATTTAGATATTACGGATTATATTACAATCTAATAATTAACCCCTTTTTTCCTTTTCTCCTCTCTAGTGGATTTTATTCCTTTGAAATGTTCAGCATACATACTTTTATTTCTCATGACAAACTTGAAACTTGACTTCTGACCAACCCCATAAACCAAAAAACAAATTCATATTTAAATAAACAATTTAATTTCCTTTTTAATTAGGTCCAAAAACAATAATTTGAACTAGTCTAAATGCCACCTTCTTCGTGGTTGCCTCCATGATTGGCATCCAAATTTTGATTGCTGTCTCAGTTTCAGAACACAGATTGATTTTTTTAAAAAAAAAAAACAAGAAGGAAAACCCACAAAATAAAATAATTTTCTCAATAATTAAATTGTATTCCATTTGAATATTCCATATCGTATTGCTCTCATGAAAATTAAAAAAACTCCACGAGTATCAATTCTTTGACGTAATCTGTTCTTATTTATTATATATATATATATATACATTCTTATTCTTACCAATAATTGAGTTCCCCTTTATATATATGTTTAAACAATTCCTTGGTCGATGCTCCTTCTAATAACCAATAAATAATCAAATAATTACAATATTTTTTTACCTGAATATAATATAATATAATATAATAATATTATATTTGAGCATCTTGAAAGTGAGAAGGAACAATATGGTTGTCTCTACCGAACACTGATAGGAATGCATTGGATAGTCGGGTTAGTTGAACCAAGGAAGCTTAATAGCATACTCTTTCCATGAATTTTCTTTCATTAAGATAATTAAATTAGTATAGGTGAAAAATTCTAAAAAAATAAAATGAAAAAGGAAACTTTTAGAGAAACTTCCGCGTATTGAGATCTCAAGCTTCGGTTTTTAGGTCAAGGTTATGAAGCCGATATTTTAAATATATAAATTAGACAATTAATTTATATAAATAATAAAAAAATAGTTAAATTAATTATTTATAAAAAAGATATTAATTTTCTTAAAGAATCTACTCTAATAATTTGTATGGGAGACAAGTCTTTTGATGAAAAGAATCATTTAATGTATATGTATAATAAATCAGGAGAATTTACAAAAATTATAAATTTAAAATATAAAATGAATAACTTCTTACATTTATGGTAAAACTAAAAATTTGTAATTAATACTTATATTTATAATAAGAAAATTATAAATTTAAGAGATAAAATTTATTAATAATTTTATATTTATAATCAGATATTTACAGTAAAATTTTTTAATTAATTATAATATTAATTATAAGAGAAATATTAAGTTGCCTTGTGCAACTTTTCTTCCCTTTTGAATACTCATGTTAATAAAGTAATTAAGTAAATAGGAATTACATAAACAAGATAAGGCTGCGGATTAGGTCAAGATTCCTTTCCCACTTATTTTTTAAAGAAAATAAAGAAAGAAATATTAAAGCAATGGTTTGTTCTTAGTTTATTTGGTGTTTGCCTCCACTACTATGAGTTAGGATTTAGAGCTCTTTCAAAAGCAAATAATTATAAGCCACTGATTTACTACGTGCGTGTCAGAGCAAGAGTGCGCTAGCACTCACAGACTTAAAGAACTACTTCAGAAAATAATAAAATTAACCCATATTTTCAAAAATTAAAAACGAAAAAATTACCTCTAAGACATATTAAGGAAAATTGACAATTTTTACCATCTTTAATATTAAAGAGATTCAATAATAATTTTAAATATAAAAACTATTTATTATTATTTTTTAAATTATTTTTATTAACAGTTCCTTAATAATAATTATATAAAAAGAGAAAATTAAAAAAGATGATTATCATATTTAAAAAAAATAATAATTAACTAATTTAATTAATTTTATTAATTTAATAAAATTAGTTTCTTAATAAAATATTATACTATTATTTAAAAAGTATTACTCAAGTTTCTAATTTTTGGGATGTATTAAACTTTTTATTTACATTTTTATTAGTAAGATGTAATTTTTAAAATATTAGGGTTTGATATATTAATTGAAAGATAATGGGTCACATTGTTTATAACTTATGATAGAGCTTATATTAATATTCATGATATTGATATTTTTGAATTAAATATTATGAGAATGAGGGCCAATAATATTTTTTTAAAAAAAATTAGAGTCAATAAGATTTTTAAGACGGGACTAATATTATGAATTATAACTGAAAGCTTATTATTTAATCATGTCAATTTTTACCCATTAATGGAATTTGGATGAAATTTTATAAGAAATACCAAGTCTTTTTTTTTTTCTCCTGCCAACATAATAAATATTCAGTCTATTAATATTAAACAAGTGAGTATTTTAATCTAACAAATTTAAAACAATTTCCATTTAAAAATTAAAATTATGCTAAAGTTCGATCATGAAACAAATTGCTCCATGCAGTAACATCATATCGAAAATATAAATGAGATTATTGAGTAATCTATAATGCTAATTAATTCTAAAGCCAAGATATTATATTATATTTTAGAAGTAATTTTTAATTTTTTCATAAAATGAGAGAAGGTTTATATTAAGAAAGAAAATAAATGGGACAAAAAGGTTCTATATAATTTTATTTCTATTTTTATCAAAAAAAGAAAAGAATTTATATTATTATTTTTTTAAAAAAAGGTCCGAATCAATCGGAGTATTAGAGACTAACATATGCAAGTAACGTATACTAGCATATCATAGGAGTTTGAAAATATTTAATTATATTATATATGTAATATGATCATTTATTGCAGTATGCATATAGATCAAAATATTCAATCCTCTATTTCTGATAATTAATATTTTGAGTTCAAATTAAGGGTGTGAAAAATAATTGCTGTTAAAAAATTTTAACACTTAATCTTACATTTTTTAGATTAAATTTGTGTATAAAGAAAATTTCGGACATAACATATTTACTAATTATTTATTGATTAATTATTTTAAGGTTGATTTCGCATTTTGCCTTATTTTCTTGTTACGACAAACATGCAATGTAGGTTTGTTCTTAATCATTAATTAGTCATGATTACTATTGCAAGTTAAGACATCGTTAAGCTAAATAAGCCAGAAAAGGAAAGCCTTTTCTGATTTTGGTTCTTGTTTTCATCGGACGGATAGGATTGAAATTAGCGACCCATACAAAATATATATATTTGTAAAAACTTTTAATCTGTTTTTTAAAATTAAATAAATAACAATGACGTGGAGCATTCTCCACCGTCTCTTTTTTCTATTTTACGAGATGCCATTTTCTTCTCTTCCTTCTTCTTTCTCTGTGCTTATGTCTTCTTTTCTCACTCTTCTGTTTGATTCTCTCTCCCTCTTTTTTCTTGGAGGTTCCTTTAAATAGGCTCTCTTTTCTCTGCCATATCTTTCGAGAAAATAAGTCATAATCTTTTGAAGAATAATCGACGGAGGCTTTGAGAGGGATTCTCGGCGTTTCTGCAATTCCGATTCAGGCGTCAATTGGATATTTCGCCTTGTTTTTCTCGTAGCCTGAAATCTAGAGAGCAAAAAAGTAGGGAAAAAAAGAAGAAGGAAGAGAAAAAAATATCTAGACCTCGGATTTGTTTGTCTGAAAATCTTTTGTTTTTCTTTTTCGAGGGCAAGAAAATTTCGAGTTGTTTTCTTTATGCATTGGAGGATCTGATTGGAGCGGAGTTTTGCTGTATCAAAGTAAATTAGATTAAGCGATTCAAGGATTCTTGTTATTGTGGAGCTGAGATTCTGTTGAGTATCTCTTCAATGGCTGCTCAAGTGCAACAAAGTATTCCTTCTTCTAATCTGCTAAGTTCTTTGTTTCATTGGTATTACGGTTTGTCATGATTTAATCTATTTATGTTTCATTCTTTATGTTTCTCAACAGTCATCTTGTGCATATATGAATCTTGTTCTTGTGGTTGGTAGAGTAAATGTGTACTAATTTGCAATCATTTCTGTAAAATAGGAAGAAAAAAGAGTAAAAGAAATCACGATTTGTAATTGGTTGATTTTTTCTGCTTTTGACAGCTGCGGATGAAATGAAGCGGAAGAAGCTCCACGTTGACGCTTCCCCTGCTGAACTCACCAGTTCCAATTTGGTAATTCCTATTTGACTCCTTAGCCCTTTTCTTCTGGTTCATGTGATTCATTTCTATTTCTCTCACGCGATGTACAAGACTGTATAGGAAGGGAACGAGTAAAGTATGAATTGACTTTATATTTCAGAATTTCCTCTTTTTTATATGTTTTATTGTTTTTTTCCTCCTTTAATCATATCAATCATCATGTTCTTTTTATTGTCATTGTAGATTGGTTGACATGATTGTCTGGAATTTTGAATATGTATTTTCAGGTTCCGTCCAAGGGTGCAAGTTCCCCATCTGACGCAATTTCATTTATATCATCTGTGGGAGAGGCCCCAGGTAGCGTTAAAGGAGATGTGGATCAAGAGCACTTGGTTACAGATCAAGGTGTTCAGTATGCTGCCAGTGGCTTTTATGGATACTACTATCCAGGTTTGTTGCAGCTGATTGATGGTTCTGTGCTAGTTCTCTTTTGTTTGGGTTAATTGTATATTTACATTTTCACATCTTACGTTAGAATAATCACAGGTTATGGTGGTTCCTATGGAGATATAGACAATCAAGGGTATTATGTAGGTGCTGATGCAGGGGAACTTCAATATCCTGTGAGTTTTTCTCTTAGGTTGACCGTTTCTATCTGTAGTCAAATTAGGCCATCTGGGGTGCAAATTTAAATTGTTCGTTATGTATAGTGAAGATAGAATACAACTTTGTGTGATGATTATGCTCATTTATCAGCATTTTCACTATGTTAGATCACTGAGAAGTGAACACCAAATAGTGGTATTTGTGACTCATTTTTTTGAAATGTAGTTCAAATGCGTGTGCATGTATTTGAAAATTGAATCACTTGTAAGAAATGTTCTATACGAATTTACCTTTCTGTTGCTTTATTTAGGTCATGCAAGCAGATAATGGATCTTATGTGTATCTCATGCCAGGATATCAGACTGGCTACTCTTCATACTTTCCTGTGAGTACAATTGGTGCAGATCAGCAGTATGTTGGTCATGTGTACCCCCATGGCTCCATCTTTGAACAACCAATTGCTTCACCTGGGTATTATTCAGCTCCTCTGTCGTATGGGGATTTGGTGCCCGTGCCCTATTCATTTGATTCATATCCAACTACACAAGATGGATCACATGGAAATGTGTATAGCGAATTGGCCGGAAAACCAATTGGGAAACCTAACTTGTCCTCCCAAAGTCATTCTGGCAATCTTGTTTCAAAGCCTATGTCTCATTCTAACTTGAGCCACCCATTAGAAGTAAAGAGTTCTGCATCATTAAACGATGTCTCTTCTGGTCATGCTAAGTGTAACCCGATAAACTCATTAAACAAGGTTCATTTCTTTCTTTTCTTGCTTAATAACCTTGTGCCTTTTGTTCAATATCTCCTTAGACTATTCTGACGATTTTGTGATGTTTTTCAGGCACCTGTTGGTGGTGCAATCCTTCATTCTGATGTGATTGCAAAGGGCTGCTTGCCTATTACCAAGTTTCCCACGTACAACCAAGGAAAGAGTGGAGTACTCTATCCAAACAACTTGCTTAATGTGAAATCAAACACCAAGGGTTGGGTTAGCGCAGAAAAGTATAAATGGAGAAGCAAGGTCGGTGGTTCAATTAATGAGCAGAATCATGGTCCTAGAACAGTTAATGCTAAAGGCACATTGATGTCCGGAGGTAATCCTCCTGGAACATCGGTCACAGATGGGAGTGGAAATGGGGACAAAAACTCTTTGGTCAAGATGGATCAATATAACCTTCCTGATTTTCCAACTAAATATGATTTTGCATTTTTCTATGTCATAAAATCATACAGTGAAGACGATATTCATAAGAGCATTAAGTACAATGTGTGGGCTAGTACTCCTAATGGGAATAAGAGGTTGGATGCCGCATACCAGGAAGCACAAAAGCTGATGGGAGAGAAAGGAAGCAAATGCCCAGTGTTTCTTTACTTTTCGGTATGATTTGGAGTTCATCTTGATTCCTTAAAAAAAAAAAAACTCAAGTCTTGATTCTCCTCTACGTTCTATAATTTCTTTTCAGATCAATGATTTTATGTTGTAGTTTTTTCTGATATTTATTTTGACTTCAGGTCAATGCTAGCGGTCAATTTTGTGGAGTAGCTGAGATGATTGGACCAGTCGATTTCAACAGAAGTATGGATTTCTGGCAACAGGACAAATGGAGTGGATATTTCCCTGTAAAATGGCATATTATAAAGGATGTCCCAAATCCTCAGTTACGACATATAATACTCGAGAATAATGACAACAAGCCCGTGACAAATAGTAGAGACACACAAGAGGTCTGTCAATGTTACGGGATCATTAGGTTCACTGAAAAGTTGCTAAGTTATTCGCATTCTTTACTTTCTTCCCTGCAAGCGCTTATTGTTATATTGTATGCGTTTTCAGGTGTATTATCCTCAAGGTATTGAAATGCTTGGCATATTTAAGAACTTTGTGGCTAGGACTTCCATATTGGATGACTTCGAATTTTATGAAAGTCGTCAGAAGGTCATGCAAGAGAAGAAAATAAGACAGCATATGCCTATTTCCAATGCACAGGTTTGCTTCTTTCGGTTCTATTTTCTTCCATGGTTCTTTGCAAGTATATAACGCGGTGATTTCCATCGTTCATGTGGATGTGGGCATCGTTGAGTGCACGTGCATGTGTCTATGGGACCACAACATAATTGCACTTAAAGGAGCTGGATTCTTTTGCAGCATCTGTTTTATTGCTATTTGATAAAGATTCTGCTTGAAGAATCAATTTGGAATAAAGAAATTGATAAATCAAATGGCTCTTTGGACTTAAGCGCATGTTTATTGTGATTCTTTATTCTTGATCTTAGTACTTGCCATTTCATATCATAGTTTATTCTAAAGCTGAGAGATGCTTTGATCTCTTATTGCCTTGTGTATAATTTTGTTGGCAACAGATAGAACGATTAACGACTGCTTTAGGGTCAGTAGACATAACCGCCGTGAACACCACCGAGGATCCCAAGGGGGTTGAGCAAGTGAAGGACTGAAGAAAATGCTAGCCTGATTTGTTTTCTGGGAAGCATCAGGCGGTGCCAATGTCGATGATTGATACAGTAACTGACACTGCCACATGGAAGAAAAGAGCTCAATGATTTTGATTTCAGAGTGCTCTGATTCCTCTACGAGTTGAGGAAGGGACTGGGAGATCTGGTCGAAATCAAGGTGCCAAGATGCTCAATTGTCATTTACTTGCTTTCAAATTGTTTTTAATGTTTTACAATTTCCCTTGTAGTTTTGGAATTTAGTTCAATATAATGAATGATTAGTTGTAAGTACTCTGATCAGTTTCGAATGATGAATGATGACCTCCAACGGAAGACAGTGAAAAGTGGCTAAAATGTTTAAACTTACCACACGAGAACTATCATATGATGAAGGAGGAGGGCTAAGTAAATGTCATTCTCATCAGCGGCTAAATTTTCTCGATGATTTTGTACGATTATGCAGACGCATGACAAGGACATCAAAATTTCCTAAAGCCAATGAAGCTACACTCTAAGAACATGGCAGTCCCTAAATTTAGTGGCAATAAATTAGCCCACGCTGTTTAATATCGCAAAATTGGCCAGAAAATGTATTTACATGAGAAATATAATTCTATTATCAATTAATTAGTTGTAACGGCCAAATCGTGCTACACAATATTTAGCCATCAAAATTCCAGACTCTGGCTAAGTGCCTGTTTGGCAACCACTTCTGGGAATCAATTTTGGCCAAAATCTCGGTTTGAAAAAATTTCACACAAACATCAATTTTTGTCCAGAATTGATTTTGGGCCAAAACCTCGGTTTGTAAAATTTTTTGCCAAACAGCCATTTTCGTCCAAAATTGATTTTGGGCAAAACCTCGGTTTGAAACCATGGTTTTGAAGAAGCTATTTTTCAATAGATTTTGGAACTGGAAAAGAGCTTATAGATTATCTAATTACTATTTTACCCCTACTTTTTTCTTATACTCTCTCTCCTCTCTCCTCTCTCTCTCCTCTCTCCTCTCTCCCCTCTCTCTCCTCTCTCCCCTCTCCCCTCTCTCTCCTCTCTCTCTCCCCTCTCCCCTCTCCTCTCTCTCTCCTCTCTCCTCTCTCTCCTCTCTCTCTCTCCTCTCCCCTCTCCTCTATCTCTCCTCTCTCCTCTCCCCTCTCTCTCCTCTCTCCTCTCTCTCTCTCCTCTCTCTCCCCTCTCTCCTCTCTCTCCTCCCTCTCTCCTCTCTCTCTCTCTATCCTCTCTCTCCTCTCTCCTCTCTCTCTCTCTCCTCTCATACTTTAATCAAATCATACCCTTTTTAGTAATTTATTAATATAAAAAGTGATTCTACTATTAATCATCCAAACATCTCTATTTGCAAAATCTATTCTTCTCATAATCTATTCTTCCCAAAATCTATTCTCCATAATCTATTCTTCCTAAAATCTATTCTTTCCAGAATCTATTCTCCACATAATCTATTCTCCAAAAGCTAATCCAAACACACCCTAAATTGGTCAAGTATCGCTAGGTGGTTGCCTTTGCCCCCCCAGCACGACCACGTCGGGCAGCTCAACATCGGGGTGTTCCTCTTCCACGGCTTCTTCCTATTGTCGAAACCCCCCCTAGCCTGTCTCATTTGAGCCCTTTCCCTTGCTCGCTCTAATAAATTTATGGTTGTTGAAGTCCTACTCACGGGGGAAGCCTGTTTTACCTCTTCGGTTTCTGGGGCAACGCTAGGCCTACCTTGGTTAGAAACAGGTACGGTTCTGGAGGAGCCAGTTTCTGCAGCATTGCTGGTGGAGGTGCCCTCAGTGGCTCAGTTGTACTAGGCGCAGGTGCAGGTGTAGGTGGACTAGGTGCAGGTGCAGGTGCAGGCGGGCTAGGGGCAGGCTCAGCCATCTGATCAGTCTCAGCGGCAATCTGGTCATTGGCATCGTTTGACTTATCAGAACCATCGGCAGCCTCCTCAGCCATCTCACCTTCCTCATTCTTATCATCGGTTGAAAGCTCGGGAGAATTGATCTCACCCGTTTCTAGTGCTTCATCATCGACTGCGGTCTGGGAAGGTTCAGGGGTTACAGCTGGCTCGGAGTGACCTTCCTGAATTTCTTGGTTTTCCACAAGGTTAGATACATCATTAACGCCCTCAACGTCTGCACCCTCTGGTAACAATTCTCCCTCTTCTTTCTCACTATCAACTTCCATTGCTGACTGCTGGTTGTTTGCCTCCCCCTGATCTCTCTGCATATCATCAGAAGTCACTTTTGCCTCGACCGTTTGATCCAAATTCTCCTCTAACGTGCTGCTTTTGTCCCCTTGTGTTTCCTCTTGAATCACAGTATCACCATTCTGCTGATCTTTGGACTCAACTTTCTCAACAACAACCTCGCCGCCTTCATTCTGAGCTTCAATGGCTTCCTCATTTTGACCTTGAAGTAACTCACCACCATCGAATGACTCTCCTCAGGGATTGGTTGACTGCCAGTATGTTCTGGAGTTGCAGCGGGTTGTCCTTCAGCACTTTCCTGCGGGGAATCTGAACTCTTTGATTTCTTCACAGAGGGTGCACCAACATCTGAGGTGTTCTCACCCGGGGCAACAGATTCATCATGTAACTCGGAGTTGGAGGTAGGTGCGACCCGTTTACGAGCCACTGATTTGGGGTAATTGAGAAAGATTGGTTTGAGGGTCTGTGTCACCAGAAGACCCAGGCTTGCTTGCAATTTGAGTTCCTTCAGCCTCTGACATATCCCTATCACCTTGTGGCTCCTCAGGTTTTCCAAGACGAGGCCTAACCAATCTCCTATCTGTTTTACGCGATTCAACAATAGCTTTAGGTAAAACAGTTTTTTTTTTTTACTTTCTTCAGTTGCTTTGGGAGGTAAACTGCTTGCTCCAGGGGCGTTTGTGACAATGATAGAGGATTGAGTGGAGACCAGAGGATCTGCATGAAGTTGAATCACAAAAGGATAAAAATTACAATCTCATAGCGAAGCGGGTAAGGCGTCATAGTAACGAGAACAGAATACCTGCCGCACTGCCTGGAGTATCAGCAATTGAAGTTGCATCAACTGGATTAACACGACCTCCAAGCTCAGATAATGCAGACTGAGCTTCTTTTTCAAGGTTTTCGACAACTGATATATAAGGAGAAGCAAGCTCGTCTGTGTTGGACCCAGAAAGAAGTTGAGCCACGTTGGTTCCCTAAGAAAAGTGTATAAAATTTTAAATTTCCACCGCAGCGGCGTCGTTGGAGCAACGGGAGAACTCCTCATTGGAGAGAAAAAGGGGCATTTTTAAACCGGCGACGCCCTAATTCGCCGCTATCAGCCTGACAGTTAGAACGGAATGTCAAAGAGAACAGGACGAATGAAGGAAGAAGGCATGGAAGAAGGAAGAAGCAAATTTCTTTTTATACTATTTGCTTGAAGAGAAAGGGACGATGATGAATGCATCCCTATGGAGAAACTCCCTACAAGAATGGCGAGGGAGGCAATTTCTGTTTTTTGTTTTGGGTCTTGGTGTAGTAGGGATTTGTCGTCTGGCCCCTTGGATTTTGCAATTTGGACCAATTTTGGTTCTCCAGAACTGCATAAATGGGCCTCATTTAGCCCACTAATTGGACCTTAAGCCTGGCTTCCTCAATATTCAATATCTACATGTTTACCACCCATCATCATCATCCATTAGTTTAACTAGGAAAGATACAAGATATATAACTATTTAGAGTGTATTTAATTATTAGGGAGTATCACTTTATTATAATTCTAGTTACAATGTTTGGGGAGAGATCATAACTCCTCCTGGGTACTTAAGTTTAAACCTGAGGGTAATAGATGGCTTGTCTTGCCTGATATTGGCATCATTTAGGAGGAAGGGAGACCTCGTTCTACCTTTAGATTGTGGGTGAGTCTAACTCCTTTCCAAAAATTTTTATACCCAAAAAAAAATCTATATGTCTACCAGGTAGCAAAATAGATATATGCCTATATAGCTATGTTTAGATTTATGTCTAAATATAATTAATTGTTCATCCTACCTAATATTAATATCATCGAGAAGGACATGAGACTTTGCCTTACCTTTGAATTATGATTGAGGTCAACTCATTTCCAAAAAAAATTGTGCTAAACAAAATATATATATATATATCTACTAACAAAACCCATCACAATTGGTGGATAGCTAGATCTTTTAAATATAATGTTTTGAGTTCAAATCAGACCTGCTGAGAGAGGTGCTCATATTTAGTGTTCAACATTGTTTCTAATAAGATGATACTTATGTTTAAAAAGAAATCTATATCCAACTAATAAAATTTAACACAGTTGATAGATAGTTAAATCCCTTAAATATGATATTATAAGTTCGAACCAAGCCTAAAAATAATTATAAATAATAAAATAAAATTTTAAAAATTGAAATATTCTAGGTGGTCTAGGCCTTTTATTCTTCTGTTGGCTTAGTGCCAACTACCTTTCATCAATTTTATAAAAAAAACACTCCTTTTATTATTCTCTTAAATACTCTCCCCCATTATGAAGACGCCAGCCTTAATAATAATAGGGTCCCTTGTTGACCAAAAAAGGAAAAAAAAAAATAAAAGTAGGTTCCTTTATTGCAAACACCAATTCCCTCTCTAACATGTTAAATGCCGATAGAAATGGTCAGCCATGAGTTTGGCAAAAGCATTGAATTCTATATCTGAATTTTAGACTGGATGATGACCATATGATACGAGAGGAACTATTGTTCTTTTTGTATCTTGAAATGTATCATGTTGTGATTGTAATAATAGCTATAAGACTTAACCAAAGAGTTGTTTGCATGTAAAATGTGTATATTCGATTTTCTTTTCTTAAAAGAGAAGTTGAAAATATACATATTTCTTTTAAAGAGAAAGAGAGAGAAATAAGAAGATAGATACAATGAAAAGAAAGAAACGAACCTTACACTTTCTTGTCGCACTATTTATTTTATGTAATTAAATACTTATGTTTGAATCCCAAATCAGATGTATTGTGCCATTAGCATTCTTTTAAGGTAAAGTTTCATTATTTATAATGTTTTAGTCACGATAGACTTTTTTCTCTAAATAAGACATTATGAGTATTTTTCATGAACAATAAAGAATAATTTGTCTTAAAACATAAAAGGTGACCCTACAATTAAAAAGGTTACTATTAATATTTGAATTTGTGATCTCAAGTTGCAAATATAACCATTGCTACCAGGGCAGACTTTATTTTAACAATCATATTTTTATTAAAAATGAAAGAAGAAGAAAATCTTACTTGTAAGCGAATGAGAATGAGAATTTGTCCCAAGAAGAAAGAAAGAAAGATAGATTCTTGCACACAACAAAAGGTAGTGGGCACATGGGTAAGAAGATACTTATCTGAATAGAACAATTAGAGAGAAAAAGTCTTTGTATTAGTAAGCAAATGGTACAGAGAAGCACATGGCCAATGAATTGAACACCACTCCAAAGATCCCACACCAACTCCAAAGCTAAGCCAAAAAGTTAGAAACAATACACGGTAAGCAAACACAACAATTAACAACCAACTCCATCCAAAAAAAAAAACCACAGAGAGAAGAAGGTGGTCCCCACTCTCCCCCTTCTCTCTCTACAAGTATCTCTCTCTCTCTCTCACACACACACACGCACAGGCTGTTAAAGTGCACTAAATAATGCAAAGTCTCTGAAGGGTCACATGCCCTTAAGGCAAACTAACTGACACCCCACACATGCCCTTGCCTTCACAGTTGAACAAGCACATGTCCTCTGTCCCCTAACTCTCCTACCTCTTCATAACACATTCCAAACCCTTCTTAAGTACAAATTAAAGCAAACCCAAACTGTCATTACAATGTCTCACAACATCTCACACAGAAGAAAAAAAAATACAAATAAACCTTTCTTTAATTGTTTTTCCTCTGACTAATCTAACATTATACACAAACTATAGTTAGCACTTAGCAGAATCTTGCATTGTATGTGCGCGCGTGCGCGCCCTCTTTAGCATGCATCAGCTCTTGTGGTCACCTTTTAAAATTCTTATGTATCATATAGCACTGGTAGATAGAACGGTCTAGATTTAATTGGACGTTCTCATATGAGTTATAGTTATGTGGACTATATGATATGTAAGAAATTTTCTATAGAGAGAGGTCTGTTGTGGTGGTGGTGGAGTGGGGGCGAGCTGCCATTAGGGTGCATTGCAAGTGTCTGTGGCAACTGATCAAGTGGTCGTTGGTTAGACCGGCTGCTTGCATAAAGGAGTGAACCACGGTCGGACCAACAAACCTGAAGCCTCTTCTGATCATGTCTTTGCTTATGGTCTCTGACTTGGATGTCTTCACTGGGATCTTGTGGCCAAACTTGTATTGGGTGGAGATGGGTTTGTGATTCACAAATCCCCATATGTATTTGTCTAATGTTCCAAAATCCTTCTTAAGCTAAAATAACACAATTTGCACAAGAGGAAGAATTAGCCAAAAAAACACATAACTACATGTTTATACAATTTGAAAAATTCCTAGATTTTTATCAAGTATATCTCCAACACCTTTTATCCAAACGTCATTCAACTTTAAAGCATGGATAAAAACACAAGTTTATTGTTCTATTTTAAGTTGAAATTTCAATTTCTTTCATGACTAAAAAATTATATATTTTATTGATATTCCCAACAACATTGATCCTAAAATGATTGCTCTTTCTTCTTTTTCTACAGGGGGAAAAGGCTTTTTATCCTTCAGTTAAGACGTGGCTTTTAACATGTTTAAAACATCATTATCATTAAAACTGAAGCTTGCTGATTTGAAAAGCTGAAATTAAAACCCTCAAGTAATTATTATACTTTCCCATCATTGAAGCTCTTTGGTTAATCTTCTCTTTCCCACAAGAATCAATATTCACTCAAACCAAGCAAACTTCTACTAGCTTTTTGGTAAACAAGAACGGAGATCAAACAGGAAAAAAATCTAAGATGGGCACAATTTACAAAACATGATAGTGCTTCGTTTACCTCTAGAATTCGGTTTGCATTGTCAACAACACCTCGAACTCTGCTAAAATCAATGCCATATTCTGAACTAATGGCCATCATTTGCTTCTCTGTCAAGTTGGCCACTACTTCTGCATCAAATTCTGAAAATGCAGTCCTGTTCATATTTTGAATTAGTTAGTTACCTTCTTCCTTTTAGGGATAAAGAGTTTGAAAAATTTAACAAATAATTTCATTTTTTTCCTAATAAGATTATTGTTTATACGTGCATCCTCTTACAAAAATGAACTTTTTTTAGCAGAATCCAACCTGAAATCTCGGCGTTTCTTCAAGATTGATGTCCAATCAGATCCAACCTGAGCACCGCTTAGGACCAGAAGTTCGAACAGCATCCTGCGTGGACAATAAGGCTTTTGTCAATTTCAGTAATAATTTTCCTCTGCGTATTTATGTTTGGTTTGTTTCATGTTTGTCTTTTTCTCTGCGAATGTGTGTGTGTGAGAGAGAGTAGGGATTTACTTGTCTTGATGAACTGGAACTCCCCATTCTTCATCATGATAAGCAATATAGATGGGATCTAATGATAAATAATAGACAAAAGACACAGAAGTTAGTGCATTCTGTAACTGACAAAATGGGTATAATTATGAAATCAGGTGTTTGTATTCAAATGTGTACCTGAATTGCTAGTGATGAAGCTGCATCTTTTCTCCTCCTCACTAATCTTTGTCAAAGAATCAAGTGGGACAACAACTCTATCAAACTTGGCAGATTTTGATCTTCCATAATGGGCAATCTTCAATTTCCTCTGTGCTTGTTGAAGAGCCACCTGTTCCCTCCTCACAGCAGCAATGCTTCCAGGTGCTTCAGTGATCAGAGAAGAAGAATAACTCAAAGAAGCCTCAACAGAACCACCACAAGACCCTTCCTTGAAACTCTTTGATTTCTTCCTTTCCAAACCGGGATTATTAGCTTTCATGGAGTTTCTTGGGGTTTGCACAGCAACAACAGCAACCGTCTCAGAACTTGAGTTCATCAGGTTCATCCCATTATTATTATTATTGTCACTCCCTCTCTTAATTGCTGAAGGCCTTGGAGATATTAAGGACTTCGGAGAAACTGGAGGTGTTGTCAAGGAAGAAGTCTTAGTTGGGAACAATGGTGGTGGTGATGGTGGAGAAAGTGACTTTGGTGGTGCCACTTTCTTGATGGAATTCCTCATCTCAAGTTTAGGAACTCGATTACAAGTCGGTTGAAGCACCGGCCGGCCATTGATCCTGGCCATCACCGGTGGGGTTGCCCCCGCCGCCGAGGCTTCAATGCCAACACTCACTTTGGCCTTAGAGCTACACATTTCTCAATCCCTTTGCTTATCTAGTGCTTGACTGAAACTGAAAACAGAGGAAAAGGGCTGGTGAATTAGGAATCAGAAGGACTAATGGGAGAAAAAACAGAGAAGTGATGATGAAGATGAAGAAGATGATGATGATGAGAGAATGAAGGAGAAGGGAAGGGGGGGAAGTGGGTTTTATAAAGAGAAATGGGGAAGGTGTAGTAACATGGGGAGGTGGGGATCTGCCATACAACCTCTTGTGGAGGGCATTACTTTATGCAAACTAAACCACGAGGGATTGGATGCGACACGCACGCTTTCAACTTCTTAGCCACTTGGCAAAATGCCTAATAATACTTGTTGATCTTCCTTTCTACTGAGTTTTTTTTTTTGGCCTTAGAGTTATATTTTTTTTTATGATTAAGAGTTATATTTTTATTCTAAGAGAAGAGAATCAACGAAGAAGCTTGCAAGAGGATTCGTTGGGTGAGAGAGAGATATATATAATTGAGCTGTGATGGAGTTACCAACCACGTGTTTTCAATACACAGAAAATTTCCCTTTCTCCATTATTTTGTAGATTCACGTCCTTCACTAAGAGGGATCAAGATTCTCTGAGAATCCCACATAATACTGCCATTTAATTCAAACTAAATCAAAGATTAAGAAGATGTCACATCATATCAGAAATTATTTTTACTGGTGTGATTTTAACCATTGGTTTTCTTTGAATGGAAAAAAACCCGTTACAGCAGAATTTTACCAGAATAATTATGTACAAGCTTCAGGTTTCGTGGTTGGTTCCTTTTTACCTAGTGTGTTATACTTTATAGGGTTGATGAGCCTAAAGAATTTATTTCCTCTCTGCTCGAGATTTTTGAGGTTGGAGTGGTGGATAAGGAAGGTGCAAATGTAAGAAAAAGACCAATGATTAGTCCATTCTTTTTAGCTGTATGGGAATCTAACCCTCCCTCCCTCTCTATGTATGGTTTTGTGTGTGTAAGTGAGAGAGTAAACGGTTCAGGTTAGAAAAAACACATGATACCCTTTATGAGCACCATCACAAAAGATCAGCAGGTAGGTTGTTTTGGGATTAAATTGAATGGCGTTGAACAAATTAATAAAATTGTGTTTGATCAGGTTCCGGTTGCAAGCCTCACAAGTATAGTTTACAAATATGCTGTCATTCAGAGACTGATTTAACCGGCAAGAGACCGAATGAAGTGTTGTGGTTCGGAGTAAGTTCAAGAGGAACTCTCACCCTATAATAGTCTCCTATAGCTGGACCCCCTTTTGGTTTGGGCTCATTACAATATGCTAACTCGTATTTACAGAGCTGCCCTTGGATTATTAGTTCAAATCCAATTTGGTTTGCTACCCAGAAAAGAGAATACATGGGGTATGTAAAGATCATATATAACTTTTTGTGGGGTTTTTTTTGTGACACGTAAACTGAGATATTTTATTCCTTGCTCTCTCTCTCTCTCTCTCTGGGTTGTTTTTTTGGTTCTTATTTTCATGTCCTACTTCTGGTTTTATTATGTACCAGTACTAATACAGTTTTCCTGATCTTCATATATTTCGGCAATGAGTGGTCCTGATATTGACTGACACAACTTACTCACACACTAATGGAAGACGCCATTGTTCTTCATCCTTCCAGGTTGGCTGAATGATAACTCCTCCACTTGGATTCCAGGCAAACCATTTCATTAGAGATATTTTTTAATGAGTTAAAGTCTCGAAAATCTTTTTTAATCAATATTAGCTAAAAGTGTTAAAAAAAAAGTAATAAAATTACTTTAACTGTTAAAAGTTCACCATTTATATTTTTAACTACTTAGGGTGATATTACTCATTTTTTAATATTTTTAGAATAATTTTGATTTAAGAAAATTTTTTAGATACCTAGAGCTTCTACGTGAAAATTTCCTAAAAAAATTAGACATTAACCCATTTTTTAATTAAGAAGACTTGAATCATAAGAGAGATATAAACGTGTTAAAAAAGTAAATTTTACTCAAAATAACTGCTTAATATATTCACTTATTTATCTTTTCATTGCCATCTTAATTTGGGTAAAAAATTTAATTGATTGAAAATATCTTACAAATCCTTGATTGAAAATGCTTTATCCGTGTCATGACAGAAAAAGTAAACTTTCTATCTACATATCTAATCTTCTTTAACTGACTAAATGAACAAATCAACAGATCAAAGATCCATTTTTCTCAGAACAACCCAATCATCCATGGGTTCAAACAAAAACTTATGATCATGTATAGCTAGAAGTTATATTTTGGATTAATTAACGTGCCCCGTGCAAACCAAACAAAAATTAATACCTACCCTATAATCCCTACACGTTCACTATACATTATTATTATTATTATTATTAATAATATTATTATTCCCCTTTTGTTCTGTAATGTTTGGATCAACATGCATTGTTCCTTTTTTTTTCTTTTCATTTTCCTATTTACAAAATCTGCCAAGCTGCATCCTCAATGATCTTTCCTCTACCTTTCGGGAAAATAATAATTGAGAGCTACAAGTGAAATCCGTATCAAAGATCCGGTTATTTGATCCATCCAATCAATCAATTGAACCGGTAAATAACTCGACCCGGGATTAATTTATATATATATATTTCTTTTCCAAACCTGAAATGATATTATTTAAACTAAAAACATAGCAGCTGATCATATTTATGTTTAATACTTATTTGTTGTTAGATTATATGTAATTTATACATGAATATTTATTTACTTATAGACTAATATTATTTATAGTCTTTAATATAAAATTTACTAAATTAATTTGGATAGATTAAGAAAATTAATTATTTGTAATGATTGTGTGTTCATTTCTCTAAAATACGTTATTTAATTATGTGCATTTGAACTACCCTTGATAAAAACTATCTTAGGCTTTGTTTGGTTGGGGGTTTTGGAAGGGAGGGGAGGGGAGGAGAAAGTGTATTTGGTTAGGAAAAATAGAAGAGAGAGGAGGGGAGATTTGTTATCATTTAATGCTCCCCTCCCCTCCAAAAGTGGGGGTTTTGGAGGGGAGAGAAAATTTTGACCCTCAAAATTTTTTTTTCTCACACCTAATTTTTTTAATTGCTAAAACTTAATAAACATAATAAATTATTTATATATTATATTAAAATATATAATAATTATAAAATTAATAAGAAATAATGTTAAAATTTTATCATATTTTTTATTTTTTTTAATTTTATTATTTATATAAATGAGATAAAAAAATTTAAGATTCATAAATTAAAAATAATAATAATTTTGATATGAATATTATAAATAAAGAGTAAATAAATTTAAATAAAGATATAAGGGTATATTTGTCAACTTCTAATTAACTCCGCTCCCCTTCTGAACCAAACAAAAAATATCATTAATTAACATCCCATATCTTTCCCTATCATCTCTTAAATTAACCTAATATACCCTCATTTCAGCTGAACCAAATAAAGCTTTAGTATGTGCAATAATATAATGATACTTTAGAAAAAAATTATAATTTTAGGATATAAAATAGATTGATGTCTTATATTGAAGATCAAAATGAACTCCCTATCTAATTATTATATTTATGATCAAAGGAAATAATTTAAATCTTAGAATACTTTTTATAGTTATATATGAATTTTTATATACTTTAATTAAACTATATTATTGTAATCATTATTAACTTGATCTTGGTTGGACCATGAATCCTTAAATTATTCTTTTGACTGGTTTAATAACAACTGATCACCTTGGATATAAGCTTTTATTCTGATTTATTATTATTTGTATACATTTATCTAGTGTTATTATATTATATTCAAATTTAATAAGGATAAACCTTCTAATATATATAGATATAAACTTGTTTTACTCACAAAATTCAAATTATCTATTTTGCTTGAAGAGAATTGAGTTGATTCTGCTTGATCCAATTATGAGGCATTTTGATTTCCTCATTATTAATTATTGGCTCTTACGTACACATATGGGGATAGATTTTCCACAGGATTTACTCAATTTTTTGACAATATTAGTGTTTGGCTAATGTTGATACTTTTCCCCCCATGAATGAGACATCCCATGTGGTTATATGAAGAACCGACCCCTTTATTTTTCAATAATTGGTCATTAATAATGAGTCTCAAGATAGTTTTATATATGTGACAAAAAAAATTAAAATTTTAGAATATATGGCATGTCAATTTAATCTACTCGTTTATATTTCTTTTCTTTCTTTTTTTTGCTGGGGATAAATAGGCACATGATTATTCTCATTTCCTCGAGCCTTCCATTTGAATTATTTTTGTCTAAAAACTTTTTATTCGTCAAATTTGTGTAAGGGGCTATTAATTTTGTAAACCACATGATGATCATGGACCCTTCGCAGAGGCTTTCCCGTCAAATTTGAATTTATCTTTATATCGAATAAAAATATATTTTGAAGTTCATCTGAAAAAAAAAATGAACCCCATGTGTTAATATTCATGAAGCTTCCACAAGTAACAAGTCAATACCTGCATATTCAAGCAATCTTAAGCTATTATCTCTCTGGATATTATTATATAATATATTTTTATGAATATATATATATATATATATTCATCAAAATAATTTTTACCCCACCAAAGGCAGAGGAGGGAAATATGAATAGAGTGTAAAGTTAAAATCTTTGTTATTATTATTATAAACAAAAATGAAAAGAAATGCATGCAGGGTGTATATGGAGATGAGGAGTTGGGGAGTGCCATAGAATTATTGGAGGGTGTGTTGTGAAGAAGGAATATATGGTTTGTCTTTGCACAAAACAAAAAGGATATTTGTTTACTTTAATAATTTTGTTTTCATGGCTGTTCCCTGTTTGTTCAGTGTTCACTATCCAAGAAAAAAAAAAGAAAAAGAAAATAAAAGCCAAAAATAAAAAATCAAGTGCAAGTACAGTTCCCAACAATTATTTTGTACCCTACTTTTGTACGTAGGAGTCTTCTTGTTTTTTCCCCCCATTCTCTCTAGTCTCTACTGAAGGAATTATTTTTGTATTTTCATAAAAATATTTTTAATGAAAAGTTCCAAGGGAGAAATCAATCGCATATGTTTGCGTTGACCCACCGTCATGCATGCGTGGGATTCCACTCCTCTTTTTTACCAATAGTTCAAATTCACATCTTACTCTACACATAGTCACACACATTTAAACTTCTTCAATCTTATGTAATATAAGACTTTCTTTTAACAAGTTAACGTGTTTGTTTGATTTAACTTATTTTTTTTTACTTATTTTAGTTACTTTTGTAATATATAAGAGAAATTCTGTATCTAGTTGTATAAATAAATATTTTTAGGGTATTTACAAACACTCTTGAGGATTCCCTTTTAGAAAAAAATATTGTACAATTTTATATAAATAATTTAATTATTATAAAATTATGAGTTTTTTTTATTGTCCACCCGATTTATCATAATTTTACTTCTATTATATTTATATTTGATCAGTCTGACTGACTATGATGAGTGAATCTCCCAATTTTTTATAATATTTTCCTTTTAAAGTTTTCTCAAGAACAAAGGTGACTATAGCTTGCTCATGTTTTTGTTGGAGTTTGTATTTATCATGTTTCTTCTTGTTTGAACACTTTTGATTTAGTAAAAATGATTGAATTTTTTTACAAAATAATAAATACTAAAGTATAACAATTATTAAGAACATATCAAATATTACTAATTACAAATTAAATATTATTATATTTTGATATTTATTATTTTTTAAAATTTTTTATCGCTTCCTCTTTAATTTATATATATATCAAATAGCTAAATAAATAAAAAAAGAGAGGATATTTTGATAAAACTAAAAGTTGCCTATGTGTGTATATGTAATTGAAGATAAATTATACCATTTATAATTACAATTTTATAAACAACATAATGTGATTTTGATGTAATTTTCATAAGTTTTATAGATATACAAATACCATTTATAAAAAAGGGGTCAAAGTTTCTTTTGTTATTAAATACTCCTAATTGGATTGCAAAAGATGATAAAAAATTACTTTAAATGCATTTAAAGTTGAAAACTTTAAGTTTATATTATTAAAAATAATTTCAAGTAAATAATTATTTTTCTAAAAATTTGTTTTGAAGATGATCTATTTTCTGTTCATTTGTTCAATGCCCTCTATTTAATTAATTAATTTAATATCCAGCATTTTCTTTTTGAAGGTTCCCAATTCAGAAGCTCCTAGAAACTTCTCATATGTTTTCATTTGACTCCCGTCCTTACTTTCTTTTTCCACAAGATTAGATTGAATCACAGTGGAGCTGGAATAAACTTTCTTGAGAAAATCAGATGATACGTTTCAATACCAGAACTTTCAAGAAGGTGCCATTTCACATCTCTTGCATTTCCACTGACTTGGTATAAATACACAAACTCAGATGCTTGTTTTCTCCATAAATTCAACAAAAAGAAATAAGGAAGACAACTAATCTGCTTACAAAGAAGAATGTCTCTGTTCCAGACCCTGTTTAACCAGAGTGACTTGTTCGATCCTTTTCGAGTTTTTCTCAATGAAAATTCAGACACCCAGATGGATTGGAGGGAGACCCGAGAAGCACACATCTTTGAAATCGATCTTCCTGGGCTAACCAAAGAGGATGTGAAGCTCGAAGTTTATGAAAACAGATTCCTCTGTATCAGCGCAGAGAGAAAAGAAGAAGAAGGAGACAATGACGAGACCAAAGAAGAGAAGAAGAGCCTCAGATGGCACTGCAAGGAGAGAGAAACCATCGGAACTATCTCGAGGCAATTCAGGCTACCTGAGAATGCGAAGGTTGAAGAAATTAAGGCCTCAATAAGTGATGGAGTGTTGAAAATTACAGTGCCTAAGGATGATACCAAGAAGAAGCACAAGCATCAGAAGAAGGAGATTGATATTTCTGGAGATGATGAAGGGACAGCACGTAAAGGGATCGGGCGTTTTGTTTGTTGCAAGGCTTAAATTTAGATGAAAAAGTTTTATGTTTTGGTGTGCATGTATGCCTGTGATTGCTGTGTGAATATGCATGATCTCTGTGTTCAATCTTTTGCTCTCTGTTCTTTTGGATGGTAATTTTGGGATTGAAAAGGTTTGCAGCTTTTGTTCTTGTTATTGTTTGCTGTTGTACACATGTTTATGTATATAAATTGAAGTTCATACAAAACTATAGAAAACACGCAAAAATTTATTGGGTTTTCATCATAACTGCCCCAATAATACATATGACTAAGGATCGCCAAAAATGGTTTTTTTATGTTACCGCAATTATTTTAAAATTTTGTAAAACTCGTGGTTGACTCCAATCATTGCTAGTTATCCAGAGATGCCTCAATCCCTGCAAGATTTGAACCAGGAAAAGCCTTCCCATGAAACACAGAAAATATTTCTATTAAGCTTCAACATCTCTTCGTGGGGATTGAATTATTTATTACTTCTTGTTCTGAAATGGCCAAAACCAAACCCAAATCTACCGGTTGATATGTCAATATTGGACATGTTTAGATAAATTTTTAGGAAAGTGATTTTAAATAAATAAATTTTTAGACTAAAATAGATGAGGAGAGCATTAGACCTATAGTGACCAGCGAAGCCATATCGACTTGTGCAGTAATTTTTTGGGGCATAGATAGAAGAGAAGATATAATATTGATTGAGATCCTCTATTATAAAATCTATTTTCTCTTCCGTGACGATGACACTCTTTTCTCCCAATAATAATGATAGCAATCATAGATGGAGGAAAAGAGGGCGATGGAGGCAGAGCTCAAATACATAGAAGATGAGAGAGAAGAGAAGAGAATATAATATAAAAAAAATAAAGATAAAATAGTAATTGGATAGTTTATAAACTGTTTTATTATTTTAAAAATTAGTCTTAGAATATTATCTAAAATTTTAATTTTAAATTATAATTTGATTTAAAAGTCTTTTTAAACAAATATAGATTTTTGTTTTGAAACTTCTCAAAATTAAAATTTGGATAATTTTTTTTTAAATTTTAATTTGTTTTGTTTGCCAAACAGGCAGCAAAGAAGAGTGGCCACCATGTTTGGTTTAGCTCACAGATTTTAAATACATGACATTTTCCACATGACGTACCAACAACACACTATTGGCAGTGGAAGCTAGCATATATCAATTACCGCAAAAGCATGAAGCTCCATAGTGTTTCTGTGATTTTGCTTCTGGTCACTTGTTGTTTAGAAGCAGAAGCAAATGCGAGGAAGAAATCAGTGAGTTCCTTACCACCTGAAGAATTGCTTTCCACTGGTCACTATCATAGAACATGCCCTGATGCCGAAGCCATTATCAACCAGAAGGTCACAGCTTGGGTTAAAAAGGACCCCACCTTGGCTCCCTCCATCATTCGCCTTCATTTCCATGACTGTGCCGTTACGGTAATCGCAACTCTCTCTTGATGATACTCATGGTAGATAAATATAACTTTTAGCTTGTGCTTTACGTATGGGACTTGTGCTTTACATATGGGATATTAGGTCTTACACTGATTAATATTTGATATTCAAGTAGATAAGTTTTCTTACCTCAACATCTAATTTTAAGTTATAGTTTTCATTCCACTTAGGTATTCGTTATATTCCAAATTCAAATATATTGTCGGTATACTTATCAGTAAGGATATGTTTGGCATTACATTAAGAAAGATAAAAGTCATGTTGAGGAGCAAGAAGCTCATTAAAGCCCTAAAATAATGTTTGGGTTAACTTTCCAACAAAATGACTTTGTCTAAAGATTATGTCAAAATTGAAGCAACTTTTTCTTATTTTTAAAGGTTTGGCTTTTCTTCAGATTTAAACTTTCTAAAATTAATTTTTTAATATATCATTCAAATAAATTTATGTCAAAATTGAATCGTTTATATCACTTTACATACATTAAATGACTTTTACAAACACGCCTAAAATATTTCCGTGGGAGAGAGCAGCTAATGAGAGCAAAACCCTAAGAGGATTCCCAGTGATAGATGACATAAAAGCAGAAGTAGAAAGAAGATGCCCTAAAACTGTGTCATGTGCAGACATTCTCACAGCTGCTGCAAGAGATGCCACCATTCTAGCAGGAGACCCATTCTGGGAAGTCCCATTCGGTCGTAAAGATGGCAGAATCTCCATAGCCAAAGAAGCAAGCTTAGACCCTCAAGGCCATGAAAACATCACAGCCCTTCTTCACTTCTTCAAAGACCTAGGCTTAGACATGCTTGACTTGGTTTCTCTCTCTGGTTCTCACACTATAGGAAGAAGCATTTGCAAATCCTTCATGAATAGGGTTTATAACTTCAATGGCACCGCAAAACCTGATCCTTCATTGAACATATTTTACCTGAAAATGCTTAAGAGAAGATGCAAAAGAGAGATGGATTTGGTTCACTTGGATGTGATAAGTCCAAGGACTTTTGACAATGTTTATTACACAAATCTTGAGAGGAAGGTGGGTTTGTTGTCTACAGATCAGTTATTGCATTCAGATTCACGAACTGGTCCTTTTGTCCATGGCTTTGCAACTCAACCTTTCCTTTTCAGTAGCCAGTTTGCAGCTTCCATGGTGAAGCTTGGGAATGTTCATGCTTTGAGCAGGCCACATGAAGGTGAAATCCTGCTTGCTAAATAATGTCTGCCTATGAATTTCTGAGTTGCGGCTAAATTCATATTTTTTTTAACATTTGGGACATTATGACTTGGAGTTATTATTATTTTTCAATGATTCTGTATTGGAGTTTTGGTAACGATTCAATGAGTTATTGCGTAAATATTTGTTTCCAGTTCATGGAATTTGATGAGAGCCAAGTTTGTGATTATATTAATGAAGTGAAATGGTCAAAGTCAAACTATGGGCTGAATTTTATGTAGCTTAATGATCATATAATAAAGCTTTTAACCATGTATTTGGATGAAGTGAAAAATGTAAAGAAAATATGAGAAAAAAATACTAATAAAGAAAATATGAGAAAAAATATTAACTTTTTTAAAAAATTAATAAAATTTTTTACTATTTTTAATTTTGTATGTAGTAGTATTTTCTCCTTAATTTTATCTCTCCATCTAAACCAGTATTAATGTCTCCCCTACCTTCATTTAAGAAGATACTGCCAATCAAAAGCCACTTTTTCTGAAGAAGAGAATGCTATAAATCTTTTTTTGTCATGTTTTAATATTAGTGCCTTTCTTTTGTCTCTATTAATGCAGATCCAAGCAAATGTAAAAAAATATATTCCTGTATATAATGTTTTTGGTAGACAACTGGACGCAAGACGGCAAGAATCTAACAAATAACAATAAATTGATATATATATATATATATATATATATATATTTATCCACCCAATTTATTAGAATTTTATTATGACTATATCTAAATCTGACCCGCGTTGCGCACTTGACTATAATAGGTGAGTCTTTCAATAGAGATTTTGTATATATACCGAGACTCAAATTTGAGATCTCATTTAAGTAATATCGAACAGTTTACTACTCGAATCAACCACCTTAATAATAAATTGCTATATTAATCAGCAAGGAATTTGTATAATCAATTAGACCTTTTTTTTTTTCTTACGGGGCTTAACTTTGTGCATTGTGGAAGAAGTAACTCTCTTAAATAATTTTTTTAGATTCATATGAATTTAATCTTGAGACTTTATGTTTAAATAATTAAAACATTTTTCATTAAGATCAACACAATGTTAATATAATCAATTATATATGTTTCTTATAGTATATAGTGTTTTATAGCTAAGATAGTAAAGCACTTACCCACATTCTATTTTAGAAAAAATAACATTTACATCTCTAGATTATAATTTTTTCCCTTCTTATTTAAGTTATTATTTTTTTTATTTTATTTAAGTTGTTATTTCCTCTCAATAAAATTATTATTTATATTATTTAAATTGTTTTTTATAGGTATAATTTTATCATTTTATAATTCAAAAAAAAATGCTAAATTTATGAGATTTCACAATAATTTAATAATTTTATAGGATTTTTTAAGAATTAAATTACTGAAATTTAAATATAATTTTTCATTCTATTTTTTTCATAAATGATATAATTAACAAAAGAAAATGATTGGATCAAGGTTCAAAAGGGACCGTGAATTACGTCTCAGATTGGAGCATAGACAAGCAATAAATGCCAAGTTAATCTGACGCTGCATGATCACCCATCAGATCAGATCAAATCAAATCATTGGGCGAACAGTAGAGAGATGGATAGATAAATCCATATCATAAAAGCAAAACGACGACAAAAGAAGACAGATCGTTCCATCAAAAAGCTAAAGAGAAAAAAAATCACTCACTTTTTAGATCAAACCAGAGAAAGAGAGACAGGGAGACAGAGTGGCTATGGCGAAGAAGGCTGTGTTGATCGGGATCAACTATCCAGGAACCAAGGC
This sequence comes from Leucaena leucocephala, assembly GCA_037074615.1. NCBI lineage: Eukaryota > Viridiplantae > Streptophyta > Magnoliopsida > Fabales > Fabaceae > Leucaena > Leucaena leucocephala. The sequence continues at coordinate 3,855,298 of CM073525.1, forward strand.
AGAGCTCAGAGGTTGCATCAACGATGTATGGAGGATGCACAAATGCCTGATCCAGAGATATGGCTTCTCCGAGGACGACGTCACCGTCTTGATCGACACCGATGATTCCTACACCCAGCCCACCGGAAAGAACATCCGATCGGCTATCACGAGGCTCGTTCGCTACGCCGAGCCCGGAGACATCCTATTCGTGCACTATAGCGGTCACGGTACGCGCCTTCCCGCCGAGACCGGCGAGGACGACGACACTGGCTACGACGAATGCATTGTTCCGTGCGACATGAATCTCATCACCGGTCAACTCTTTCAACTTTTTAATTTTTTTGCCTAATCTTATTATTGCGTTTCTCTTTTTTAATTTGATTTTATATTATTACAGAGATCTTCATTGGTAAGCTACATGTAAAACCTCTTCGAGTTAGGGAAATGATTGTAGTATTATTATAGGATATCCAATTACACAGAAATTCCTAACTTCTGGGAATCTGGATTCAGAATGTTGTGTCCGCTAGAAACTAATTGTAAAGTTAACGCCTTCTTTTTAAGATGAATCTGAATATTTCTAGGACGTTCGTTCGGTATCTATGACGTAGCCATAGCCAACCATATCCTCGTTTATTGTTCAATTAGTCCATTGTCCATTGGTCAATATTACTGCCACCAAGGTGGGGTACCTGTATATTACGGGTACAGCTAGATTTTCCATCTTCCTGAAACTTGATTAGCCAACGTAAAAGTTTGACTGAATGACACTTGAGATCTCAATAAATTCAGGGAATTTTATATTCAGCCTCATTTTTGTTTAAGTTAGATCCATCGTGGGGGTAATGTCACGTTAGGAGTTCATCCTCCAATATTTAGTAGTTCAAGAAAACTGTGTTTTTATATGCATTCGTTTGTGAGGTTTAAAATTGACTTTCGCAGAATGGAATATTAACCCAAAACTAGGTTTTGTAAGTTTGCTTTCAGGAAACGAGTTTTTCCGAACGGAAACATGGTTTTGCAAACTGGTAGCTAAACATACTGCTATGTTTATTGTTGAAATGTTTCACTTGTGTTGCCATGCTCCGAGCTGGAAACAATCCTAATATGTTTTATGTATTTACAGATGATGATTTCAAGGAATTTGTGGAAGAGGTGCCTAGAGGCTGCAAGATCACAATTGTATCAGATTCTTGCCACAGTGGTGGCCTCATTGAAGAAACCAAGGAACAGATAGGAGAAAGCACAGGAGGGGGAGAAGATGATGAGCATCAGTCAGGCTCTCGTTTTGGGTTCAGAAGCTTTGTGAAACAAAAGGCCAGGGATGCCATTGAGTCTCGCGGCATTCACATCCCTTCAGCACTACGTCACCCCATGCATAGGGAAGATGATGAGGAAGAAAGAGATTTTGTAGTTTCACGGGACAATGATTATGGCTACGTGAAGAGCAAATCTCTCCCTCTCTCAACCCTCGTTGACATCCTGAAGCAGAAAACTGGGAAAGATGATATAGATGTGGGTAAGCTGAGACCTACTCTGTTCGATGTGTTTGGGCAAGATGCTAGCCCCAAAGTGAAGAAGTTCATGAACATTGTGTTTACCAAACTCCAAAGTGGTAACGCTGAAGGTGGAGAGGGTGGTGGGATTTTGGGTATGGTGGGCAGTCTTGCCCAAGAATTTCTCAAACAAAAACTGAATGAAAATGATGAGGGATATGCAAAACCTGCCATGGAGACACCTGTGAAAAACAAGCACGAGGCGTATGCTGGATCGGGTAGTCGCCACCTTCCAGCTGGTGGAATTCTGATGAGCGGTTGCCAGTCTGATCAAACTTCTGCAGATGCTAGCCCTTCTGGAGATTCTGATCAAGCTTATGGAGCTTTTAGCAATGCCATTCAAGCTATAATAGAGGAAACTGAAGGTTCTGTTACTTACCATGAGCTTGTGACGAAGGCCAGGGACATGCTAGAGAAGCAGGGCTTCACTCAGAAACCTGGACTCTATTGCAGTGACCATCATGTTGATGATCCTTTTGTGTGCTGATATAATTTTACAGTGCAGAGTAACAGAAATAAGATATGTTTTTGAGTGTTTTTGTGTTTGCTCATGTATTGAGTTTGGAACAATAAGTCATGCACAAGGGAATATTTACTTCATATATGATTTCAGACCTTTACAAATATACAAAATTGCAATTATATGTCAAAACTGGGTGATGCTATTCAAAGAATTCACAAAAACAAATGAGACTGCACGATTCTATTGCATGATGTAGAGGATGAGCCCTTCTCCCCTCCAAAAATTGTCCATTTCTCCAAACAAAAACTGCATGTTAAGGTGGAGCCCTTTCTTCAAACCACCCGCAGTTCAAACCTCCAGATGATAGCAACAATAGTATCAACTTTCTGAAGGCAGCAATCAATTGCCTCGTTGCCAAAGAAAACAATGGTGACAAAAATATGTTGTCCCAGGTCAATCATTGATTTCTTGTACCCATGCTAAACCTGTGATAAATCAGAAGTCAAAATTAGATTGCCTTCTACATCTTTTCACGAACAATGAATGACACCAAAATCATCAATATAAAATATAAAAATTGTGAAGGTAGCAGAGCATATAACTTGGCTTTAAGTCTTTTGATGAAGACATAAACGTTTTTTTGTTTCCGATGTAAGTTGTATTTTAGCAGGCTAAAGACTAGTATAATATTTATCTTTTAATATTTTTGAGGTCATAGAGGACCTAGACACGGACAATTTGTTTCCAAGTGTTACTTACCCACTCATGATTTCAGCTTGATCATAAGACTAAAACAAAGACTTCTATATACGCTAAGCACACAAGTATCTCGTTTTCTATCTTATACATGAGCAAATAACAAGTGATACAGAGAGAGATAGAGAGAGAGAACCTTGAAGCACAGCTTCAACAGCTGCATTAGGAACAAGAAGACCAACTATACGTTGGTTATCTGCAGTAGTTTCAATGCGTACAACACGAAGCCTCCTATGGCTTAGGCGGGCCTGTAGAGATCGTTAAATGTGGTCTTCAGTATATTTTCTTCACGAGAATTATCTTATAAGAAATAATTCTTGAAAGTATTAGAAAGACATCTAATCACTCATGGCTAAAGTCAGAAGCATTTCATAATTCTTCAACGATTCATTTCAGGAAAGAAGGAACTTTTGGAAGGTACTATAACATATTAATCTTATCTTATATAATCATCAAACCCATTTGCCACTTATTTGTCCCAATGAATCTAGTCATTCTAAAACTCCACACAACTAAATCGCCAGATCAAAATGGTAAAACAATTTTCATTCTAGAATGCTTCAGATTCTGTTATGTTATATGCCGGCCAAGTACCTGATTAGATAACGCCTTCTCTACAGTTCCCCAGACTGGAAGAATGAGGCCACCCAAGACATTTACTTCCTGCAGTCTTCTGCCAACTGTACAGAATTTGCCAAGCTTACAATTGGGACCATGCATACACTGCCACGAGAGGTTAAAAAAAATGTAAGATAATGTAGAGCTATCAAAAACTTCATATTTGTTCACCTTAAGTCTAGAAGGGCGTACATGTATTTAATAATGGATGCATACTGGAATATCTATGTTTAGATAGGTGATGTTTCAGATTAAAAACACATAAGCAATGGTAAGTTAAGACCATTGGCACAATAAATAAGTTGTTTTCAAATTATCAATTTTTGGATTCGGATTGTATAAAATCTATAGTTAAAATATGACAGAGAAACGCTCAATCTTATTCAAATAGCTTACTGAGGACACATACCTGTTTAGAGGAAACTTCATACTCATCTTTCCAACCCGTTTCAGCCTTCTCTAAGGATGAGACTTTTCTATATTTACTCTTTAACTCTGCCAGGTTCATCTCCCTACCATCAGGAGAAAATAACAAGGGTAAACGAACAATCAACCTGAAAGGCTCAAGGAGACTAGATGGCTATTAAATACATACCGATGTGACTCTCCAACTGGGGGACGAACTATCTTATACACCCCGGAAGCGGAACTGGAAGATAGCAAACAACAAAAGTAATGACATCACTAAGGAGATCCTCCAGGTTTGTGAGTGACACACAGGATTGGGCGAATTATGTGCATTAACAAAGACATGGCATCATTACTAGAGAGGGAGAGAGTAGATGAAGTGAAAAAATAAAAATCAGATCAAGACGGTTTAATTTAACATTTAAATCAATCCCGGATTCGATAAATAAGTTCATACAGAATTTCGGACAAACCAAATGAGTATGAAATATATAACTTCAGCATAACTTCAGTTCAGTGGCTTTATTCATGTCCCCCACCTTAACCAAAGGGCCAAGATACTTAATATATTTTCAAAATAAACTCCTCACGAGTTTAAACTCAGTAAAAATGAATCTAAAATAGGGTAATAGATATATAAAAAGAAGGAATGATACCTTTCAAATGCCAAAATGAAATGACGTCTTCCCAACCATTCCCTCTTGGACTCATAGAAGCCATCATTAGCTGAACCAAGCCCATCCTTTTGCTTTTCATTCAACATGGTACTTGCGCTCTGACATTAAAAATAAGTAACAAATCAGAAAGTAACAAATCAGAAAGATAAGTTTATCCCACTAAAGCATCCCGTTATTTAGATCATGTTGGAAGGAACAAGCACCTCCCATGTGATGCCGCGATTCAAGATAAATGTAAAGAGAACTGTCGAAGCTCCAGTGAGATTATCAACATGTACTGTCTGCAGGTAATAGCCCCAACCCCCTTCTCCATATTAGTAATAGAAAAGACTCAACGTAATTACACGAGCGGAAGAAAGAAGTCTTGCACAGCAAACCTTTGGAGTCCCTTGCAGTTCAATGACATTAGCTCTCAAGTCAAGAATGCCAGTATCAAGGTTACCTTCAATACGAGCATTCTGAATAAGAAGATCCAAGATACTCACAAATAACTCAAATAACCTGTTAGTATAGTATTGTTTAGCCAATTGAACCAGACAATAAAACTAAATGCGTCCCATTGCTTAATACACAGAAGGCTGACCTATTCTGAATCTTAGGAGGAAGTCCCAAAAGCCGGTTGAGGAATCGGCCCACATCATGCATATCAGAATCAATAATACGCCCAGATAACTTTCCAAAATATTTACCATTACCTACAAATATAGAAAGCAGCAAGTTGAATTATCATTAGATAAGACTGTGAATGGAATGTTGCATCAAAAACTATACTCCTGCAATCCACAACTAACCATGAGCAAGTTGAAAAATATTCAATTATTTTAGAATCATTAAAGGCAATGGCACAGCACATAAGGACAAGAGAGAGAGAGAGAGAGAGAGAGACGATTACCAAGAGCTGAGTCCCTAACTATTCTAACAGATACAAGAGCAGCTTTTGCTTTAATAATAAAGTCCTGAATTGTGTCTGGTCTGTCAGATATGCATCCTGGTGGTAAAACTGGCAGAGAATCCTGAAAACAATTGTTGTCAGTGTCTGGATTTAAGCCAATCTTTTACTATATTTAGAATACCGATATGCATATTCCTCATTTGCAAAGAAATCACAAAACCTGCTCCATTATTCCTTTGTACATAATCATTAGAGCTCTCTTTCCATAGGCACTATCATAATTATACGCACTTAAGGAAGGTCCAGCCCTGTATCAGATCCATCCATATAGTGAGGAACATAATCGAATATGCCAAAAATCATTCATGCCAGCTCATTATAATAAAGAGAAAAAGGATGAATCCAACTTACCTGCGGTCCCCTTGAGTCAAAGCACCAAGAGATTCTAATCTCTTAGCAACAATAGATGCAAATCGCCTTTCTCCTCCAAGATTAGTAAAGAGTAACCTGCAGAGGATATCAAGGTCTAAGGTCAGCTTATGTGTGCGCATGTGTACATAAAGAGAGCAAAATACAAAATTATCAAATAACCTGTATTCTGGGGCTGAAGTTTGATTTGACCGATGAGTTCTTCCAAACTGCTGAATTGCACGATCAGCACTCCATGGAAGTTCTAGAGTTAAATGAACTCTTCTTTTCTGTCATTCAAAGGTCAAAGAAAAACCCAGAATGTGAGCCCAAGACAACCAATGACGAATTAAAGTAGTACTTCAAAAGTTCAACTGAGAATAAGATGTCTGTAACATCAGAACAAAAGGACAAACAAAGCCACCGATAATAGAGATAAAACATTTTCTAATTAGTTTGATGTACCTGATTTATGGCTCTTCTATCTGCCTGCAATGAAACACCAGATGATCCAGCTTCAGATATGATAGCAACTAACTTCTTACCATCCATAAAGAGCTGCTTCTCGTTCATGTTGACCATCTCCATTGTGACATCCTTTCTAATAGAATAAAGTGACACTTTAGTTATCATTAAATCTACTTTACAAATAGGATAGGAAAGCAAGCTACAACTCACGTATTCCGAGCTTGATAGGTAACACCTTTCCCGCTAGGGGCCCTCACAAGCATGCCTCTCCTTCCTGTCATTTCTGCAACTTTGTCAGGTCCTCCTAGCTGCATATTTAATACAATTATAGCAATCAGAGAGGAGAAATAGATAGCATCAATTTAACAAGCCAATCCACTAATCTGTATCATTTCAAACAAAAAATTCTTAGCTCCCCAATCTTTAGACAGTTTCTAGTCCCCAATCTTTAGACAGTTTCCAGTGTATTTGGAATCAATGACAAAAAGATTACAGCATAACAGATATCTCGTTTCTGTGGGATTGTGGTTTCTTCAGTTAATGCAAAACGCAAGACAAGTATTTGGAAGAGATTATTTTTATATCCTCCCTGTGAGTTGCAGCTAATGGTTTTCGTTGGAAGGCCATCATTTATTGATTTACAAAGGGTTTGAACGGGTCTTCTAAACTAAAGATTGTTTATATTTTTCCCCTTGGTTTTGGGAGGATTACTTGCCCTCCATTTCAGTATTGTTCTCTTCTCATCAATTAATTCCTTTCTCTATAAAGATAAATAGATGTGTCTATTCTGCAAATGAGGATAAGGAATTATTAAGGCAACATTTCAACATAAGCAATGATCCAAACTCAGTATAAACGAGGTAATTTAGTCGCCCCACAACAAAGAAAGCCAGCATATGTTTATATCATTCCTAACCATCGATCCTTCTTGGCCCGCTGGCCTCAATACATACGCAGGAAATCTGGAACGCTGCTGATGGTGCATAATTGTGAATATGCCTCAGCAAATATATTATATATCATAGTAAATGCCCTTTCTTATTTTCTAACTTACAGGGTTGGCAATGATCAATTATTAGGCTAGGTATGCAACTGTTTTTTTTTTTTTTTGATAAATAACTAACAGAACAAATGCCCAAGAAAAAGGGAGTAGCGCAGTTTGAGAAGAAGGTGCATATACAATTAAACATGTTTTCTAGAGCTCTGTCTTTCAATCAACATGCGATCTCTACCTGGTCAGTAATATCATCCAGGGGATTATTTGGAAGATCCAACGAACGGATAATCTCTAAAATTTTTGTCTTACGCTCCAAAGCTGCATCATACCTGTATAAATTCATAATGCATTGATCATTGTTTCCTTTATCTTGTCTACTTTTTTCACATTTCAGTCATCGCAATGCCTTGTGATTTAATCTTTCTGAATAATTATTCAGACTATAAAGATAGTTGATGACATTACAACTAGAACTCTAGAAGAGATTCATCTGTACTTATGGTGCACCACTCATTTTGTGCATTGACCAAATGAATAGATATAGGCATTTTGATAGGCAAATAATGCATCTGCTCTTATGATACGGTAATCTAAAAATACCCACAAACCTCAAAAGAAAAATGTAAAAATATCAACCTCTTCTGGAGTTCATCTATGTAGGCCTGTCTTTTTTGAAGATATTCATCTGTTTTTTCCTTGCACAAATGACATGACCATTCTTCAGGGACTAAATCATTAATTGGGGGCACCAAGCACGCTGAATGGACAAATTTACCACAACAGGAACACTTGAGCAATGCTTTACTTTCCTGCAGGGCGAAAAAACAGTAATTCCAGCAATTTCTGGAATCAAAACAATTTAATGATAGACATAAATATAAAAACCGAAGACTACCTCTTCCATATTGCAAATCTCACATATCTGAAACTCATCATCGGAATCAGTAGATTCAACAGCAGAATCAGCTGCATTATCCAGTCAAAATAATTAAAACTGAGAGCAGTTAATAAATTTGGCTTCTAACCCTATCGTGTTTCACACATTAGATTTTCATAAAGAAGCCACAAAAGACACAAACGGAGAATTTTATTTATTTAGATAGAAAAGCTGTAAGAAAGAAAAAAAGGCTAAAATGAAGAGGATTGAGTATCCTGTTAAAACAAATGTCAGAACAGGAGAGCAAAAAATAAAAGGAAAAAGAAAGTTAAACATGCAGCACTGCGCAGTCCCTTCCCAACCCAAAAGAAACAGTCTTAAATAATCCTTGAGCTTAACACCAATAAGACGCTGACAAAAAAAAATATATCAATAGGTCATTTTTTTAGACAATGAAACACCCCTAGAATTATTCATAAGCCGCTGTAGCCATTTATCCAAATTATTGCTCAAATAAAAAATTGCCACACGCCCCTAGAATTACTAGCAATCTGCTGTAGCCATATATCCAAATTAGTCCATATGCATTGGAAGCATGACACAGAACCAAGTTAAGATACACAAGATTCATTAAATTTTGTTTTGAGGAGGCTTACTTTCAGATTCTCCATCACTCTCAGCATCACTAGGAGGTCGCCAGGACCACTTGGCTACTTTTCTAACCCTTCCTTTTACAGATGCACCAGGAGTTGCTGAGTGCCTTTTCCTCTGGAGCTCCTTTACACCATCCTCCCCTATGATTGAAACACAAAAGAACATCTAAATGCATGACCATGTAACAAATGAGAACCGTCTAGCAAAATAAGGCACTAAAATACCTGGAAGAAGTTCAGGCTTTTCTGGCAATGGATAATTTTCTTCCACAAATTTTAGCAGTAATTCTCGGGGACCAGAAACAAAGTCATCAAGTTCAGAACCCTATCAAAAATAGTAAATAAAAATCAAATCACAAGGCTAATATGCTAAAGACATTGCTTTTCATGGAGACAAAACAGAATCAATATACACACATATTTTGTAACAGCCTCCTCCGTCCTTGCTTCTCCAGTGCTCTGAAGGCCAATGACAACACACTTATCTTCCAGTAATGCTTGCTTTGCAAGTCTCACAGCAGCAGGGACTTTGGCAGACATACACATATGTCTAAAAAAGCGCTACAGCATTATAATGCAAAGTAGGAAAAAGAAGAATCAATAAATTGTTCATTACACATCCAACAGTCATTATAAACGCATCTTTAGGCAGTACTACAGTAGAACCCATACAAGATCTGATACGGTGATACCTGATGGCTTGCCCAGTATAATCTCCATAACTGACTAGAACTAGGTTTCTCATTATTCAGGAAGGTACTGGCTGACATCAATTCAACTCGCAATTCTGCCCAAAATTCTGCTGCCTTTTTATACATATCCTAAGAAATTGATACAAATAAAAAGATAATGAGATATCATAAAAGACAGGTTAATAGAAAATGTGCTGTATACACAGCTATGCATTCCATAATACTCCTCCAGTTCTTAATCTAGGACCTAATTGATACTAGTCCTAAATATAAGACTTATTTCCTATATTTATTAATTTCTCCCTAAACTCCTATTGATACTCCCTCAACAATAATCAAGTAAGAGAGGAAGGGAGTGAGTTAATGAAGATGATTAGGATATTTTAGAAAAAATACCTCATTAACTAATTTAACTAACTTCCTTAATCTAATCAAAATAATTAAATAGGTCATCTATTAAGGACCGGAGGAGTAACATAAAAGGACGCAAGCACTATGCTGAAAAGAGATCATTCAGAGACAGATGCTAGACACATCTCCATTAAGTAAACTACCAATGCCTTTTTCTTATCATATGCATTTGCATGACTGACAGCCTCATTATGGGGTTAAAATGCAAAATAAGCAGTTTCTCAACATTCCAAAGTCCCAAGCAATCTATGTAATCATTTCATTTTAAACATTAACAGGGGAAAAGAAGATAAAAGGCCTCCAACATGTTTCCATGCTAAAAAATAATGAACAGAGTAACAAAAAAAACTAAAGACTTTATTTCAGGCTATTAACAAACAGCTGGTGAAAACAGGAACCCTGTTATCTTAAGCTAACTCAATACTCATGCTTACTTTAGATGACACCACAAATGTTAAGTAAATCTCCATAACTAGTTCTTTTGTAGGAAAATAACTACAGGTACAAAGAGGGGAATAATTTGTGAAAGCAAACAGATCAGATTTTCCTACCATCATTTCATCTTCTAATGGGGCTTCAATAACTTCAAACTCAACACCCTTGTAGCTAAGCGTTCGACATAAATACATCCCCCTGAAATGAGAAAAACGAAGCAAAACAATAAATCCTTAATAAACAAACGAGTGCAAGGCTGAGGGTGCAGTTGTATGTGGATATATTATAACCTTGCTTTCATGTCCATTGCAACTAGTTCAAGTGCTCCAACACCCCCTCTATCAAGAGCACCTACATGCATTAATTCCTCATAAGAATTTGTTTATTTTAAACATTTGCAGGACAAAGTCTCTCAGAAAAGCGAAGTTATGATTATTATAGAAACAAATATATTATGGACGGGAAAAAATAAAAAGACAAAAATCACCTAGAAATTCATGGAAATCAATAAAAGAAGTCCCAGGTCCCCAAAGACCAAGTCGAACCATATAACCCATATTGCGAGGCTCAGATGCACCAGTAGCTGAGCAATAGACAACACGAGCTTCAGGTAGTCGATCCTGTAAAATTTGATTGTAACTGCTTAGAGGAAACTCATTTACTATCCATACATAAAAGCATGACAGAAGGAGAACGGGGATAGAAAGAGGTAGAAGAAAATCTTTGAAAAAATGTTCTATGCCAAAGGTGTCACAAAGAAATGCAATCCTTAGTGCAGGATTAGCGTTCTAGACCATGCATATCATGTAAAAATAAGTTTCCAAGAAGTTGAGATTAAAACTGGCGCAAAAAAATATTTTTTGAAACAAAAAAGTCCTTCCCATGGTTCCTAACCACGTCTACATAAAATTGAAATTGTATCACTTGAAGAAAAGGTAATGCCAGAAACATGTGGCCATTATTTTAAGAGATTTAGCATGAAGAACGAACCTGAATATCAACCACTGCTTCACCTGTACGTGTTGGCTGACTACCAGATTCAGGAACCAAATTTTTAGCTTTGTGACACTACAATGAAGAAGCAGGCCCTTAGCAAGAAAAGGTTAAAAAAATAGAATCTAAGGACTATTTGATCCCTTAGTTAATCAAAATTAGAAATAACGGTTGACATTACAAAATACTTCCTTAGGGAAGATTCCATGCCTCATCAAAAATTACAAGACCATCAAATCCTGGTCCACACCACTGCACAAGCTGTTGAAGACGAGAACGTCCTTTCTCAGATGATGATATGAGGCTATTGTATGTCAAGAAAACAACTCCCTCCCTGACCCCAACAGACTTCGAATCAAGCTTAGAATAAGGCAGTTTGTTCAAAGCATGCACTGGATAGATGAAAAAAAGAAAAAGACACTTAAATGCATAATAATGTTTTTTTTTTCAAATGGCTAGCATGCACAGGACAGATGGGGAAAAATTCCTTTATGAAACCTACAATAAATACAAACATTAAAAGTAAATTGAAAGAACAACTCAAAGGAAATTAGGGGGGACCTATCTGTATTTAATAAAGTTCAGGACAGAATCCTCAGTTTATCTCATCTCACCTCTCCACTTCTCCTAAACCAACATTAAAGGCATCTTTTCTTAGAAATTAGGTTACAACTTAGTTTTAACAATTTTTACTTTGCTACAGAAAACTTGTAACTTTTTCCTTTAATGGCTACAACAGGATCTTGTTAAAATTATAATTTGCATCGTAAATACTAACTAATTTTATGAACAGAAAGTTGTCTATAGCTTTTTTAAAACTATCATAAATGAGAAAGTTACTATAATGTTAAAAACAAGCCATATTTCACGTCCTTGGGTCTTTCACAATAAAAGTACAAGTCCCTTGGAATAGCTAAATTACCTTCTTAGTCCTTATCAATAATTTCCCAAATAAATATGACACACTTTAAATTTCACAATAGTATCTGCCCTGACAAATATACCTTCAACGCAAGTTGCACCTACATCATCCAAGTCTCTTCTGGCATCAAACTTCAAGTCAGAACCAACAGAGATCCACCTTTGTAAGATCATTGGAAACATGGCAAATTATCAAAATACTAAACTCAGGGTATATAAACATATCAAGTCAAAATCACAAAAAAAGTACACATCCTAGAGGAAGGGCATATGAATATGCATCCCTAGGAACAACCGTTTATCACACACACAAAAAATCAAACAGACATACAAACAAACATGCAAAACTGCATATGGAGACTGTAATTGTTTGACCTAAACTTACAGTGCTTTTCTTCTTCCATGGTGCCAGTTCTCCCATATTAGCCCTGCAATTGTTCGACCCTTGCCAACACCAGCTCCATCCCCAATAAAGTATCCTGCCCTAGCACTGTTCGGTAAGTGCTGAAGATGTCTCTGTCATAGAATCTAACATCATACACATGAAATCCTATCTAACAATAGTTATTATCAATTATGTCAACAAAGGAACCTGACAAGCATAGACCAATGTCTCAATTTGCAAGCATGACAGGGCCTTTGAAGTTTCCAAATCATCTTTAATTTTGGGATCATAGGCAGGCTCAGGAGGCTGCACTGCAGACAAAGATGATGTTTCCACAACAGGGTCTGGATGGGAAGGTCCAATAGATACTTTTGGTGGCCGCTGCATCATACAACATTCTAATCCAGTGAAATGCATGTCCAAAACTTAAAATAACAAATACATTGTCTATTCGGCTAAAAAACCGTTTAGCTTAACTACTCTCAAAAGAAAAGTTTTAGAACTCACATAATCCAGAAATGTTTCTCCAACTGGGCCACCTTCATCTTCATCATGCTCCACTTCAACAGCTAACTAAAATATTTAGATGTGCAAAACAAAAGTATGAATGCAATAAGAACAGTAAAATATTCCAGCAACAGTTCTCAGATGAAAAAACTTGAAAATAACAGCCCGTGTATTCCTGGACTATGAGGCTCTAGTGCCTGACTAATTAACATAAATGAACAAAAAATATAAAGGAAAAGGTAAAAGAAGCCAAGTGACTTTTTTACTGGAACAAATGCTCAAAAATCCAAATAACCAAATAACAAAACTTTCCATCCTGCTAATGACTTCATATTCTTCATAATCCTCATTGATTTACTTCTTCTCAAAACTCACAGGTGATTTTCCCAGCAACACACAAAGCAGAAACAGATTATGGGTAGTTTTCAAACTCTTGCAGAAAGAAAGTACTACTGCGTATTAATCCTACTAAGAATAGCTCACCAAACAAAAACACAGCCTTAGAAGGAAGCTTCCGCCTTCCAAGTTGTATGGTCAGTATTGAGAATGTAAGACAGTAAGAGTTCCAGATTAAAAGTTGAAAAATGCAGAAGTGTCTTGGGTCCATATATGTGATAAGGAGAATGAAAAAACAAAGAGGAGATCACAACTATCTAAAAAGAACAGGAATAATGCCACATCTCTTCCGTACAAAATGCTGACAAGTTTTTTAAGAAATGCAGCTAACAATTTGAATTCAATAGTTTTTTATGTGATTTTGACCTTTCTTCCACTCTAAAAAAAGAATATCTCAGCATTTGGTCTCAAGGCAATCACAAAGAACGGGAGATTATACTAGGACAGCAGAGAAAAAGACTAAGAGGGCTGGTTCTGTGATAATACAAATTTTATCGGAGCCTGCTCCTCACATGCTGAGGCAAGCATCGATAAAATACCTACGAAAGATATCTGTTAAACTGGAAGAAGAACTGAAGGACAAAATTGGCACACCAACAAGTTGAATTAATATCTCCATATTCTGCATCTACCCCAATCCTAGTAAAGCTAGTCATCAGTTTTAGCATCTCTCACTTTCTAACTACCATCGCCAGTTATTGCATATACTGCCAATACCTCGTTGTGAGATACCTTCTGTAACTAACAATAAATGCTACTCCCACGCAATTAAGCCAGAATCAAGCACTCCGCACAGCACAAGATTCTATGGTTACCCGAAAAAAATCTCCCCAGGAAAGTAGCAGCATAATTTTCGTTCACCAGTTCATGATATTGAAATTTGATCACAATGATTTTGCCAAGCCAGCATTGTTAGAGTATGAAGAGTGCAAGAATGGAACCAAACCTCGTTGACTTCTTCAGGAGGAGGCCCAGAAGGGAAGAACTGCTTGACCTTGGAGATATCAACGGCGAGGTCAACCCCACATTGCGGGCAAGCGAACCTTGCAAGGCCGGGAGGGACATTGAGGATGGCCTTGCAGCTAGCACAAGGAAGCTGGATCTTAGAGGGATCAATGCCGTGTGCCGGCACGTGAGACTGCTGCGAGGACGGAAGAGGTAAAGGTGGGTGATGAGACGGTTTCTGGTGGGCCCTACTCATAAGCTCCGGGGGAAGCATCTGCGGCATTCGACAGGTGGGGCAAGCGAACTCCGTCAGTCCAGGCGCCACAGTAAGGATCATGTGGCAACCGGCGCAGCGCACTTGAACGCCTTGTCCGACATGGGACAACGGCGAGGCCAACGGCGGCGGAGGCACCGATGGCTGAGTCATTGTGGAGAATTTTAGAGGAATCAGTGAGAGAGCCTCGGGGGTAGAGGCTGTCGTTGGAATTTGGGTGGGAAATTCTGGGGTTCGGAGAGGAGGAAACGTTAGAACTGGCTTTTGTCGGAGTGATTTTGGTTAGTTTGGCGGGCAAGGAGTTCAACACGCGCACTCTCTCCCTCCCTCAGGCGCCCCTCACTTCCCTCTCTCTTCTCTCTTTCCTTCCTACCGTTTTTTTTGGGGACAATTTCCGATCGTTTTTTCAGTTCCTGGTGAAATGGAATGAAAAGCCCAAATGATCTTTGCAAACTGAGCCGAAGACCATCCTATTTGGGTTTTTGGGCTTTTCACTTTCTGGCTTGCGATATGAGACAGCACGGCATCAACGGTAAAACCAACCAACAGAATTTAGTCAAAAATTTAAACTAAATTTTGAGTTAAAATTTTAATATATATAAAAAAAATTATTAAAAAATTTATTCACTATAATTAAATGTATAATATAATTAAATTTAAATATAATTGAGATAAAATACCGATGATATAGGTGGCTAAAAAAACAATAAAATCATAAATAACATACTTCTCTTTATTAAAAAAATAAATAAATAATTAACTAACGTACTTCTTTCTTTCTCATTTTTCATGTAGATCACGAAATTAATTAAAATTAACTTTTTTTTTAAAATTAAAATTAGTTAAAAATATAAAATAATAAATATATAAAAACTATATTATTTTTTAACTATACTCTTATTTATAAAGTAAATAAAGGAGAGATGATAGATGAAAAAAAATATGAAAAAAATAGTTAAAAGAAAAAGATAATAAAAATATATAATTAATTATAAATAAAATTAAAAAAAATGAACCTAATCATAAATTTAAAACTTATAAATTAAAATTGAGAGTACTGATGTAATTCTACGCTTGTGAGTCTTCTGCTTAAAATTTTTTTAACAAATTCTATAATTAATATACCATATCATATGACTCATATTTTAACTCCCTATAATAGATAGAACCAACGTTTGTTTTTATTTATAATTATAATTATAATTATGATTATAGTTAAAATATAATTTCTTTCTTAATATATTAAACTCTACTTCACTATTTTATTATTCACAAGAACTACAAATAAAGGAACAAAAACTAAAACTATCAATCTTTCATTAATCATCTCACCAATTATTATTTAGAACCTTATACAATATAAATTATTAATATATTAATATCTCAATTAATAATATAACCAATAATTTCCTTTTTAATCTGCCATCAAATCAATATATACCCAAAAATTGTGTAGATGCCAATTAATGTACACAATATGATATCCTAATTAATAATACCCAATTACTTCCTTCTTTATATGTCCTAAAATATCTAATACATTGAAAAATTATAAATTTATTGTTTTAAACTCCTATTTGTTGCTCATGAAATTAGTGGGATTGAAGAGTTTTAATAGAAATAAAAATAAAAATAAAAATAAAAATATAATTAAATTAAAAATAGATTTTAAAAAATTATTTTATACGATAGAATTTAGTATAAAATTAATGTATATTTTTTTATAATTTAAGATAAAATTATTTAAATTTTTTTATAATTTAAAAAAAGTTAAAGTTATTCAAAAAAATTTATAATTAGAGTAAAATGATTTAAAAAATTTATTTTTATTTTTATAATCTTAATATTAGTTTTTTTTATAGAATTAAAATGATATAAAATATTAAAAATAAAAATAATTTATTTCGTATCAAATGAAAAAAATAAAAAAAAAAAGTAAAAGATTATACTTTTATTTTTATTTCTCCCCTTCACCTTTCTATGTACCAAACATGTCTTATGTTTATTACCCTCTCAACGTATTTTTGTTAATCATGCTAGCAATATATATGTCTCTGCAACCCCTTTTTCTGGTTAAAATCTCTGCAATCCCTTCACATCCACTGAATTTAGAACACCGGCTCAATACTTTAGGATGCTAGCGTGATTTTTTTTAAAAAAAATTAGGATGGTGATTATACTTTTACTCAAAAATTAAAATCCCAAATTATTGTGGTTCAACTGTGAAGGACTTTTTACGAAATTATTTTTTTTTAATAAAAAAAAAACTTAAGACGTCCTAATTGAAGAAAATTCTCAGACTCTTCTTCCTTCGCCCTTCTTACTCCCCTCTATCTTCGATTTCTCCCTCTCTCCCGTCAAACCTTATCGTGAATTAGTTAATTCTCACATGTAATAGCTTCCCCTCCTACAATGTCCATCAAGTTACAGTCCCACGTTTTTGCCGGCAATCCTCTAACAGCAAAATCCTCAAATCCGGGCAATTCGTTTTCACCTACGACAGCTCTTGAAACCATTAAAGCCAGACTATTGGACAATAAACAATCTGCAACGTTTTCTAATTTCAAGGTTTTGCCTTTCAATTGCGGGAAGCCCCTGGCCTCTTCGATTTCTGTTGCCGGCGATTCGCCGCCGGTTTGGAATCTGGGTTGGATCAGTTTAGATGATCTCATCGGGCTCTTGGAAAGTACTGGTGTTCAATTAAGCGGAGATCAGTTTGTGTATCTGGGTTCGCGCACTGACGTCGACGTCGGTTGCTGGGCAATCGATGTTACTGCTGAACGCAGCCTGGTGCCTTTATTAAGAAGCAAGCAGTTTTGTTTTGTGGAGCTTCGAACGCTCATGGTGGCCACTGATTGGGCGGACCCGCAAGCTATGGGGAACTTGGCTATTGCTGGGCACGTAAGTTATCGTTATTTATTTTGGTCTCTTTTTAGTGAAATGCGATGTGAAGATATACGAAATCAACCAACTTATTAATCCACACAATAGTCTTTTATATTTCTTTATTTCTTGATTTTCTTCACTAATTAATCAGTATATGAATACAATCATAGTCGAATAGACAAATGAAAATCGAAGAGTTTCGAAATCAGAGAAGGGATAAAATTTTCATAAGAATAACTATATATTCATTATCAGATTTATGGGAAGAATTGGAGTAAGGTGTTAAAGTCTACTTTATGAGCAATCATGTTACGACATGATAGATTTAGAGCAAAAAATTAAATTTGGGATAAAGGATGATAATACGGTGTCTGGTACACTGTACTTTATATAATTTGGGGAGGGCTGAGGGAATTGAAATTTATTGTGAAGAGTAAGGGATGTACTGAGATCCCAGTTTCCATTCATTTTTTTCCTCTTTATTTGGGACGTATCAACCAGTTTATGGAGGCCATATTGTGCCTGACAACCTTATTTAATTTGAAATATCTCTAAACAAGGGGAAAACTTTCCTCTTCATTATTTCCTATTTCATTCTGTTCTTTCAGACTTCAGTAAACAGTACCAACATTGAACTAACATGAAATTACTTGGTGAGGCCAGGCGAGGGCACTGTTGGAATGGCATAATTTATCACTTTTTTGTGGACATTGTGGAGAGAAAACGTTTCCTATTGATGCAGGGAGGCGGAAGCAATGTTCAAATGAATCTTGCAAGAAAAAGATATATCCACGAGTTGACCCGGTTTGCCGTCTTACAATTCCAACTTGTAATGGATCTATTGATGACTATGTATTGTTAGACCTCTTTTAATACGATCATGTGCAGGTGGTCATTATGTTAGTCATTGATCGAGAAAATGACCGTGCCCTTTTGAGTAAACAATCAAGATTTGTACCAAGAATGTGGAGCTGCTTAGCAGGTTTTATAGAGGTAAATTTCAGCTGCACCTTCTAACAGTTGTTCCTTCATGGGGACTCAAACTGTGATGTCATAAAACTGAATGACATCACTGGTTCCATATGAATTTTAAGTTGACTAAATAATAAAATAGATGGAAGCATGATTTGGCTGTTGTGTATAATAATAGCAACAACCCAAATAACCTAAATATTTTCTTTCTCAAATGACTCTTTCCTCATGGAGATCTGATATATCTGATTTCTGAAAATTCTCGTATTCTTTGTCATTATACTTGTACTGAGTATAGCTTGTGCTTGCAGGCATGTTGAACTCTAGAAAGTTCAATCTTTCTCATAGGAGGGAAATAAATCCTTTTTTTATTGGTTTGAGGATCCATTTTATGCGTAGCCAATTCCTCTGTCCTAGTTGTTTTAATTTAACCTTTCTCCATATCTAAGACATTTTTAGCTTGTATTCTCTTTTGCTTTTAGCCAGGAGAAAGTTTAGAGGAGGCTGTGAGAAGAGAAACATGGGAAGAGACTGGTATTGAAGTGGGAGAAGTTGTGTATCACAGTTCTCAGCCCTGGCCTGGTATGATTTATGCTAAATGCTTTTGTGTTGCTCTAACTCCATGCTTTTATAATTTCATTCGTGTTAATTATACGAGATATTTTGTATTTATCAGTTTTTAAATATCTGAGAAAGAAACATGTCATTGCAATTTTAACTATCAATTTGATGCTTTTTAGTTTATTTTAGGTTTGTGCCATGTAGTTGCATATCTTGTATTTTTTAGTCACTAGAATTTTCATTCTTTCAAACATCCATGCTTGACTTTGCTTATTCATCTGGATAATGAAGGATGCCAATGTGTTCCTCAAATTCTCATGTTGTGTTTTTCATTCTAGGTTATGTCACAGTATTGCGGTCCATCATTTATTTGTAACGTAACATGCAAGTTCCATCAGTTTTTGTGGGTTGGGGTTTTGAACTTGGTCATAGTAACCTGAATCGCTTTTCGCATCTTGAATATGTGTTTAGACTTACAGTAACTATTTAGTTTTTCATTTTTAGTCAGCCTTCTAAATAGCTAATGTCTGTATGTGTGTTTGTGCAAGGATGGGTGGATGTGGGTGTGTGCGGTTGTGTGTTATGATTTTTTCTCTTGATTAATTTATAGAGTTTAGTTTTTCCTATTTTTGTCCATTGAAAGTGTGTTTCCATTCACTCTATATCTAGTTGGACCAAACAGCATGCCATGCCAACTCATGATTGGGTTCATCGCGTATGCGAAATCCCTTGAAATAAAGGTGGACAAGAAGGAGTTAGAAGGTAAATTGAACTTGACACTTAATTTCATTCGCCTATTCCCCTTAACCCCTTGTACTGGTACCACACCTATTTTTACTTCGTGCGTCATCTTATCCATCGAGGAATGCAGTGGGATGGGTCTGGCGCATTTCTATTAAGTTGTTTGCGAAATCTAAACTATTAAACATGAGTTTGTTTTTTTCATTTTTTGTTTTAAATTTTTGGAACAAATCGCAATTCACTACTTTTAAAAGTACAGGATGTCATTGCTGTTAAGCTTTCTTTGTTCTTGACACTGTCTGTAAGAGTGGCCAAATAGACGATGGTAGGTGAGATGGAGAAGTAAGAGAGGGAGCGATGGTTGTTATGGGGAGGGAGACGACGAAGAAGTAGAAGAGGAGCAATGATTGTGATGGAGAGAGGTAGACAAAGGAGAAGGTTTGGAGAGGGAGGGAGAGAGACGAAGGAGAAATGTTGAGGGCAAATATTACCTTTTTCACATGACTTATTGACGACAAAATGAACATTTTATAAGGGATTGCAATTTTTTTTACCATCAAGTTTAACCAAACTGGCCCTGTATGGTACTAATGTAATGGGGTAAAACATTGCAAGGCTGCAGTGGATTTGAACCCAAGAGGCTCTTTGTCTTCAATTTTGCCCCATCGCTTCCCTTGATTGCATTTCTGTCTTGGAAATCTAGTCCTCTTTTTAGATTACGTTTGTTTATGTGAAAGTACGAGGTGATTTAGATCTCAAAAGCATTTGATTCTTCCCTCTCACCCCTTCCTTGTGTAGATGCTGTGTGGCACAGTAGAGAAAATGTAAGAAAAGCTTTGACATATGCCGAGTATAAGAAGGCCCAAAGTACGGCAGCAGCTAAGGTAGAACAGATGTGCAAGGGAGTGGAAAAGAATCAGAACTTGGCTGCAGATTTCAACGTGGAAAATGGTGAACTTGCTCCTATGTTTGTTCCCGGACCATTTGCGATAGCCCATCACCTTATTTCCTCCTGGGCCTTCCCGGATCGAGTGAATAATGCTGAATGCCAATCAAAACGACCTAGTGGCTCTTCGTCAAATTTGTAGTAATCAATAGAGATTTCGATGCAAAGCCAAGCCTTCTTACTGTGGTGTATTAAATGATTATCTGGTATCTAGTTTTAGGTTTGTGGTTATCTCTCTCAGCATATATATCTATTATAAGAATCGAATTTGAGTTTCAAAGAGATTTAGTACCGCTGGTTCAATTATATGTTGATAATTTTACACCATTCTTTAATATCTTGTCTGTCACGCATATTACCAGGAGCCTTTTCTGATGGTGTAATCTTCTGTGAGATCAGGAAAAATAAGGTGGCTCCCCCTACAAATTCTATGGCTATAGTTTAGTATATCTGGATATTCCGGTATGATATTTGGACTACATATTTGAACATTTTATCGTGAATATTTGTCTGTTTAATTTATTATAACTTGTTATGCCTGGTATATTGCTAGTGAGATTCACAAGAATCTCGCTTTCAAATATTAAACATTAATGGTTCCAACTCAGAATGTAATTCAGATTAAAATTTATTTTAAATATATGCATTACGTATCCTGCAGTTTTAGTTTTAAATATAAAATTTATTTTTTATATTTATCAATTTTTTTAAAATTATTCTTATTGATATTAATATGACAATTATTAAATAAAAAGAAGAGGGTTAAATAAAATAATAATAGTATTTTAAAAATAGTAAAACATATTAATTAATTATTGTAATTAAATTAAATTAAATAAATAGATTTTATATTAATGAGTGAAGGAGTATTATTTAAAATGGTTATGTGCAAATTAAATTGTTTGGGCCATTTAATTTTCTTAAAATAAAGTATGTTTTATTTTCTTTTTTATTATTTTCACACTCAACTTATGTGTATCTCATTTCCATTCTTTTTCATGTCACTCTCAATAAGAGAATGGGAACAAGTTCAATGAGTAAAATGTGTAAAATGTCTTTGGAACGTATAAAGGTACTGACATTAAGGCACTATTCTAATGAGTGTTCAAATTTTAATTTCTCTTATTATGAAAGACTAGCTATTTTTATTAAATCTAACATTGTTAGTGTTGAGAGTTCCTTTTGAACAATCATCCATTAGTTTATAAGAAATGTATATATATTCATTTTTTAACAATATTAAATGTTCAATAACAAAAAAAGAAGAAGATAAATTTCATCTTAATAATTCATAAATAGCATGGAGGGAGACCTGGAATAGATAGACTGGCTCGCCACCGACTTAGGTTTGACACCTTTAAACTTAAGTCTCGAATCTGAAATTCCCACTGAGGGTTTATAAGATCTGGGCGCGGCATAGCAAATGACGGGGGTTAGCCTTGAGAGCGATTCCCTTTGAATGAAGACCCTTGGAATCTTCTGCTTCTTAAAAATCATTTTTTTCTTCCATGTGCCTCAACTTAATTCTCAGTACACAGTCAACCACATCAGCGTAAGAGGCAAAATGATTCAGTATAGGGGCTATAGCATCATGTATGTATATTGGCAATCCCTGAATGAATCTGCCGATCCTATCCTTCTCTAACAGAATCAAGGTAGATGCATATGATGAAAGCTCTGTAAACCTTCTGTCATACTCAGCCACGGACATCCCTAAAATACATTTCAACAGTAGAAATTCCCTTAATTCTGGCATCTTTCTTGCTCTGGGGGAAATAACACTTCAGAAAAAGATCTTTGAAATCAGCCCATGATAAAAATGGTACTCTATCCCCTGTAAACCTAGCACTGTCTTACTCCAGGTATTAGCAATCAATCCCCTCTAGTCGAAACAAAGCAAACTCCATGGGTTCCTCTCGAGAATCAAACCTTGAGAACTTAGAAGGGTCTAGCTTGATGAACTCTGACAGCTTAACCGCAATATTATCATCCTCCATAACCTGTTGAATCTCTTCTCGAGTCTCGTGCTTGGAGGATGTAGAGATCTCTAAAGATTATGGAGTAGGTGGTTCGGCTTTAGATAGTATCTCTTCAAGAGGTCTAAAGGGTCGACCTCTCTGAGTTCTAACTCCCCTACAACCATGTCCTCTTTCTCTAGCGGACAAATCACTTTGTTGAGTAGAGCCTCTGTCCGAAGCTCTATCGCTCCAAGAGCTTCCTCTAGATGGTAGACGTCTAGGCGACATTTAACTATTTAATTTCAAGGAAAATATGTTTTCAAAATCATAAGAAAACAAGACACTTCTAAATTTCCTAAAGAGATCTTCAGCAATGCTTCAACTATAGTTATGGCCTTATTCATAACGATTAAGACCCCATCGAAGTATCCTTGCTCCACTTAGCCATAGAAAAACTAACCAGGCTCTGATAACAAACTATCACGTCCCGAAATTTAAGCCTATGAATAAATTCATATTCAAACCTAAAATCTTAAATGAAACGTTTGAAATGAAATCATAATACATTACAATTTAAAAATCAAAGCAAGTCCTCTGTAGGAATCTTGGCAAAATCATTGTTATATCACCGATTTCCCGATGATCCTACAACAGACTACAAACGTTCGAATCTTCCGTAATATATTATTTTTTTTCAAAATGACCATAATCTTTTCTATAAACTATGTGGAGTATTTACCATTTTATCAAAATAATACCAGTACTTTATAAATAATAATTACATCAAAAGTAGTCTTGTCAAAAAGAACGTTTCGGATCTACAATGAGGTTATTCACTGTTCAGCGGAAGGATTAGTGTCGACTGTATTATCTAAAGCCAAATAATCTACTCGTGAATAATGTCCCCAAAAACATGATTTAAGAATGTAGAAATAAATAATGCATCAACATGTCTAAATATAAATCATAACATTTCATAATTTGATGTAAATATTTTTGTAACCATTTTAATTTCAAGAAAACCATTTGAAATAACTATTTCAAATCAATCGTTTAAAAGTAATCATTTCAAATCATCATTTTTCTGTAGGAATTTAACAAAACGAAAATATGCGTGGACACACAGTCCATGAGGGTAATTAACCAATCTAGTGCGGCAGGCATGGACACACAATCCACGAGAGTAAATAACCATGCGTAGCATGAGGCCAAAAAACAGGCATGGACACATAGTCCATGAGGGTAAATAACCAATCAGGCGCGGCTTGAAGCCACAAAACAAGCACAGGTACGAAACTTTCGAATAATAGACGTAAGAATAAATCCCACGAATAACTGTTGCGAGCATGAAACTCACGGATATCCATCTAGCTCAAGTAACCAAGGTACACCAAGGACTAACAGTAATGCTGTTAGCAACCAGAGTTATGTATTCCGTCCTTTCTAAAATATTTCTAACATGAGTGGGGTCTATTTCACATGTAATGATCTCAATCGTATCGAATGCAATAATCTTTGGTAAAACCACTTTAAATTTCAAAACCCTCAGTATGAACATTTAAAATCAAATATCAATTTACTATGAGAAATATATGAAATTCATATAGGAATATTTTCTGAATAAAAGTCAATTCAATACAACTTTTGTCAAATTCTTTTATAAAACTTCTTCATCCATTTTCATACTTAGTCGAGATCATTTTGTAAGCTAATTGAAAGAAAAATCATTTCTAACAATTAAAATCATGAATTCATAAAACTTGCTTTTTGTAAATCATATTTAAAATTCAACATTTTAATTGAAATAACAAATTATTAAAATAATATTTTAAGGGATGTTATTCACTCACATGAAATGCTCTACTCTCCTACTCGTGCTTTTATCTTTAGAAAATCATTTTCTCTTTATTTCCCTAGATTTTCTAAAATAAAATATTCTATCAGGAAATACCATTTATTTCTTTAATAATAAGTATTGTTTATTTGACATAACCACATCAATTCTCATATATACATATTAACATTTAAACACTCCAATCAATTCCTCTCATCATCGATTCCATTTTCACGGCAATGAGTTCACTATATTACTTTCAATTCCAATCCTTAACATTTGAGCTCCACATGTTCCTAAAAGCTTTAATTGACCTAGAACATGACTTCACCACTCCAACACTTTGATTTATATTAAAATTCCTTCAGTGCATTAAAATTTCAGCTTAAACAACACCCATAAAACATTACTGTGAAACTCATAACATACTTTAATGGTTTACAACTCCCAACACAGATTAACCGTTCAAGCATAGGTTACCCAATCAATTCTTTAACTATTACCATTCAAAATAACATTTTCCCAAAGATTCCAAAGTTCACTAGACATAATAGCTACCTCTTATACCAAATTAACCAACACCTTTGTCCATAATCATAATTTCCAGAACTCCTACTGATAAGATTCCTCCTAATTCAGC
Source organism: Leucaena leucocephala (assembly GCA_037074615.1). NCBI lineage: Eukaryota > Viridiplantae > Streptophyta > Magnoliopsida > Fabales > Fabaceae > Leucaena > Leucaena leucocephala. The sequence continues at coordinate 3,880,550 of CM073525.1, forward strand.
CATTACACACACATATATACATATACACCTCAACCAACACAACAAGCTATATATACATATATATATGTTCACTTACAGCAGCACCATATACGTATGTCAAGACAGAGATATCCATTAGCTCTTCTTCTTTCTTCCTTCTTCCTATTGCATTCCCCACCTATATATATATATATATATATATATATTCACAGCACACACTCACACATCATAGATATATCCACACATCATTCACATAGCAGCAAACTTCTAATCTACCATGACAGTATCGTACACACACATATATACATGCACACGACATTCCCTGTCCAAAACCATTCCTCGAATAATACCCCCAACAGCAACAACAGTAAGCATAGAAGAAAATCTCTCATTATCCCTTTCATTCTCCCTAGTCTAAATATTGTATTCATCATAACTATCTTATTTTTCTTTTAAATCCGCATGCTCAAATGAGCATTAAATCATAATCAACTCAATGGTGTCTAGTACTTCTCCACCATCAAAATACTATGGAAACATATATGTAGATAAGCATTATCTTTTTCTTTCGAGCATTTTGTCAAACACCCAGAGTGCATGCAATTTGACAAGCTCTAAAATCAATTCTTTTTAAAATTTACAGCCCAAGTCTATACATTGGAAGTGGACAAGTTTTTTGTTGAAGGGCATTTTGGTATTTTCATATTGCAAATACATATTTAATTAAAAATTATGTCTCACATCCACCCTCCTACCAAACATTCTTTAAAACCTCCATCCACCCTCAGTTTTACTCCCATTTCCAGTTCGATGAGGGGATATCTAAGAACCTATCATTTGGAATAAAAAAGGGAGAAAGATAAAAAATATATATTTAAATTTTAAAAGGATAAATTGAATCTCTGAATATTAAAAATGATAGATTGGATATGAGGTTTAATATGTCATTTATAAATTTGTATGTAAAGACTAAATTACCTTTCATTTTTCTAATATTTTGACAATATGATTTACAAGTTTGCCAATAATATTTATAATTCTGATAATGATATTTACAACTTCTATAATAATATTTATAACTTTGAGAATATTATTTGTAATTTTAACAATGGTGTTTGTAATTTTGTCAATAGTATTTGTAACTCCCATAGTAGTATTTATAATCTCAACAATGATATTTGTAACTCCCACAATAAAGAAGAAACAACTTTAACAATAAGATTTATAATTTTGTCAATGGTATTTACAACTCTAACAATAGTATTTGTAATTGGGAGAAATCCAATTTTGATAATTGAGAGAAATACTGTAATTTCTTTGACAATACGATTTACAACTTTACTAATAATATTTACAACTCTGACAATGGTATTTGTAACTGGGAGAAATCTAATTTTGGCAATTGGGAGAAACACTGTAGCTGACACTATAACTTCTTTAACAATACGATTTACAACTTTTCTAATGGGATTTACAACTCTGACAATGATATTTACAACTGGGAGAAATCCAATTTTAGCAATTGGGAGAAACACTGTAGCTGACACTGTAGCTTATTTGACAATACGATTTACAACTTTACCAATGATATTTATAACTCTAACAATGATATTTGCAATTGGGAGAAATCTAATTTTGACAATTGGGAGAAACACTGTAGCTGACACTATAACTTCTTTAACAATACGATTTACAACTTTTTCAATAGGATTTGCAACTTTATTAATGGGATTTACAACTTTTCCTAGGGGATTTTCAATTTCACCAAATGGGTTTGTAACTTCACCTACAAGATTTACAACTTTTTATAATAGGAGTTGCAAATATAATTGTTGAAATTGTAAACACCACTATGGGAGTTACAAATAACATTAGTAAAGTTATAAATACCATTATCAAAGCTATAAATATTATTGTCAAAACTATAAACATCATTATCAAAATTGTAAATACTATTGTTAAAATTATAAATATTATTATAGAAGTTACAAATATCATTGTCAGAGTTATAAATATTATCGACAAACTTATAAATCGTATTATCAAAATATTAAAAAAGTGAAGGGTAATTTTGTCTTTACACACAAATTTATAAATAACATATTAGGCCTCTTATCCAATCTATTATTTTTAATATTCAAAAGTTTAATTTATCTTTTTAAAATTTAAATGAACTTTTTTTATTTTTATTCTAATAAAAAAAACCAATACTATTAAATAAGAATAGCAGAAAAAGGACGTAATAAATATTTTGCACACTACCAGAACGAGGGAGAGTTTCCCATTAATGCCTTATAAGGAGGACTTCGAGCTCTAACTTCGGTAGTATACTCTTTTCCGCTCCCAACCAAACGCTGCTCGTCAAGCCTTCTTCCTGCAAATTCTTTGCTTATCCAGAACGCCTCATCCTCTTTTGGAATTTGATTCTCTACCCACTGATTAACAATTTCAAAAAAAGCACAGAAATAGAAACAAGATTCTCCATTATTTCTCCCAGATGTCACGGCTTCGCTTGCTGTAACTTCCTAGGTATTTCGCTTCTCTTGCTTTCTCTGGCATAATCTCGATGATTCTGTGCTAATCAGATTCAAAAACCTAGCTATTTATTCAAAATTTGCGAGAAATTGTTAGTTGAAGTCTTGAAGATGCGATGGGAAACGTCTTTGTTAAAAAGCGTAACGATCAATTTTCCAGACATGCTAAAGCAGAACGCGGTAGAAGTAGCTCATCTGACCTAAGTAGCCGAACAGTGAGAACGGTGCCTCCTCAGCTTCCACGACCACAGCCAGAGCAAGCGAGGCAGCAGCAGCCTCCGCCGATGATGTGGAGGAAACCGAGTATCAATAGCCGACCGTCGGGAGAAAGCTCCGTCGTGGCAGGGAAGGAATCTGCGAAGAAGAAATATGCTCTAATTCCCGATAACTTCACTACCCTCGAGCAGGTTTGAACTTTGATTCAGGTTCTAAAGATTTTCATTTTGTCTGATCGTCATTTGTCTTTGGTTCTTTTGTTCTTTTCCTTCCTTTCGTTGAATTATCCATTGAAAATTTTCAAGTAAAAATCGGAGGAAGAGCAGAGGTGAGTACATGCGACGAAGCAGAGCAATGAAATTTAAAAATCAACTGAGAAAAATGTGAAAAATGAGTATTGGAAATATTTTGGTGGTGCTTACCCATGCAAACTAATAGTAAAAATGTCCTTCCTTTCGTTAAATTGTTTTTGTTAATGTTTTATTAATGTCGTTTTACAAGTTAACTGTATTTTCAAAATGACGAATTTCTCAATATTTCATAACATTTCTAAACACTATTAATCAATTGGACTTTAAAATTTTTATGCTAAAATAAATTCAATAATAAAGATTATATGACTCTCTTGAGTCTCATATTATTAGGAATAAAGTAATAATTTGAAGTCTATCAATCTTAACTAAATTAAAAATTAATTTATGTTGCTTTTACAAAATAAAAAGTTCAGTACTATAATGTAATTAAACTTGAAACATAAATATTGTTTGATCAATCTTAAAATGTTTTAATGTTTTTGAATGGTGGTGTCTATTGCCACTGGTCCATTTGCTTTGCTTTTGTTTTTTTTTAAATATTTGTAAAATGAAAGACTTTAATTTGCATTGGGTCCCGTGATGATTAGAACTCTCCTTTCAATGTGAGTGCAAAATTTGAAATTCAAACTCGATTGCTGGTTGGCAAAAACAAAAAAACCATAATTAGTTCGAGGAGTGAGGAGCAATTGTGTATTTTACCTAATTTTTGTTTGATCTGAGTCTTATTTATTTTTAATTCCATAACATACCAAATATAATTTTAAAATTTATTCTCACTTCCAATCCTATTCCTAATCCTTCAAAATTTAATATTTCACGCTTAACACGGCTTTAGGTTGAAGTCAACTTATCAGGGGAAAAAATCTGGAATTATTGGGCAAGTGGCAAATTGCCGGGTTTCTGGGGGCCTAGCTATGATAGCTATGTGGGGATTGTTATTCTGGATTGCGATTGGTTATTAGTGGATATAGTAACCCTTTATATTATTGCGATTGGCTAATATTATTGCGTGAAAGACATCACTTGGGACAGTAAAAAGATTTAAGAGATAGATAAATATCATTGGAGAATGAACATGGGAAGTTAGTGATAAGGTTTTATGATTAAGTCTAAACAATTTATTTAATTATTAATTATTTTATTTATCTCACTATATTAATGGGGAGTCAATTGAGTCAGTCATAGACATATTATATTCTCTTGACCTCTATTTTACTTTCTGTATGAGATTCTTATAGAGAGATAAAGGTTCTAACAATTAGAAAACTATTGGTTGGGTGGGTGGTATTGGCAGATTGGCTTGGACTTTGGATTTCCCATTTGAGTCTGAAAGGAGGATATGTTAAGTAGAGTTGTAGAGTGGCTGAGCCCGTTTTCCTAATAAATGACCTGAAAATGCCAATTTATTTTAAGACGGGTTACACAGTTTAATACTAGTAGGCTAGTCTATTAGTCTATTTTTTTATAAAAAATATATTAATATTATTATTTATTTTATTTAGATATTATTTTGAATATTTTTATAATTAAATACTAGTAAAAATAATTACTTATTTATTAATATATATTGATATATTATAATTGATTAATATTATATTAATATTTATTTAAATTTATAGTTATAAAAATTGATATTTTTTAATAAAAAAAAAGATTTTTTAATAGTATAATATTAACAATTTTTTATTATACTAATATAATATTAAAAAATTTTTATTAATAATTTAAAAATTTAAAAATAATTTTTTAAAAATATTAAAAATTAGAAGAAAAAAAAGCAGACCATGGGCTCGGGCTAGCAGTTTTATAGCCTACCCCCTGCAGCCTATCAATTCTAGCTAGTTGATCAGTGTTTTAAGTGGGTTACCTCGTTTTCCATCTCTAATATTAGGCAAGTGGACCATAAAATATTAATTTCACAGCAGCAAAGTATTAGAGATAGGATTAAATTGTCCTTTAGGAGTTCCCTAAGAATTTAAGTGGGTTTTACACATTTGCTAGAAATTGAGTGAAGGGTGTGAAGTGACTCTACACTTTCTCTAATATATAAATATTGATTGATAATAATTTTATTTTATGTCAGTTCATCTAAATTGTATTAAGTTTGATCCGAAGGGAGGGAAATAATAAAAGCTTAGGCGAAATTGCATCTCTCTTTATATCTTTTCGTACGGGACAAGGCTTGGGGACAGGAATTTTGGTGATTGACCATAGCCATATATCATGCCACTCCATTCCAGTGTATTCCATTACCTTTCTCACTGCGTGATCCATGTGGGTAGGTCATAGCGTGATCCATGTGTTTTGTAGGTCAAGCTTACCATTAACTCTCGGCCAGGAGAAGAAAAGGAGAGAGAGAGAGAGAGAGAGATCACCATGAAAACGACTGTAACTTATGGTTGTTTAAGGCTGTGTTTAGATTAAATTCTAGGTAGAATATATTTTTATGAAAAAATTATTTTTAAATCTAAATTATAATTTTAGATCAAATAATCTAAACACCTTATATTTTTCATAATTATTTTTTCATGAAAATCAATAAACTATCTAAATATTTTTTATTACAATCAATTTTTTACTAAAATCAATAAACTATTCAAACACAAATTTTTTCTCAATCAATTTTTCACCTAAAACTAAAATTTTAAAAAAGTCAACGGAACCACTTCTAACAATCAATTTTTTTTGTAAAATTTATTCTTTAAAAACTAATTTAAATATATTAATAAAAAATAGATTTTTCACAAAATATGTTCTATTCAAAATTTATTTTTTTCTTAAAAATCCATTATTTAAAAGCTAATTCAAATACATCATTTAGAAGTTGTTCCCCTAATACTAAAATCCTGGTTTTGGTAAAAAAATAGATTGTAGATAAAAATTTATATTTGGATAGTTGAAGATTGATTGTATATAAAAATTAGTGTTTTGATAGTTCATTAGTTTAGTAAAAAATTGATATTATAAAAAAAATTAGTGTTTGTATAATTTATTGAATTGATTGTAAAAAATATGGGATATTTAGATTATTTTATTCAAAAATACAGTTTTGAACACAAAAATCATACTTTTATGTACTATCCAAACACACAAATGATGAGTTTTTAAGCTACAAAAATTTCTCTCTGGCAAGCCTTTAGCAGAGTAATTTTGTCTGCCCTGGGAAAAAGACCCATAAACCCGATTACCCATATACTTTTTTTTTTTTTATAAATAATCCGTATCGGATAATTTAAATGGGCAACTTGTTTCTATTGTTTCTCAATCAGTTTTAAGTTAAAACAATAAACAATATTTGATTTTATTTTTTTAAAAAAGAAAAAAGAAATCGAAGGGGATTGGCGTGCTCATTTCAAGATTTTTTTCATTTCAGTAAAACGAATTTTTAGAACAATGTCACGTATGATCTTAATAGCATCTTCATTTGAGTAAGTAAATTAGAGTAGTTCATGTATTTATCTGCAAATTCTAAATTATTAGGCATACGTGCATTTCACAGCAAACCTGAAAATTTCAGCGGCTCTCTTCTATGCAGGTTACAGCAGCCTTGAGGAAAGAAGGTTTGGAATCATCAAATCTCATCCTTGGAATTGATTTCACAAAGAGCAACGAGTGGACTGGTAAGTGGTATATATATATATACACCCTGATGATTTTGTGGCCATGATTTCTGGATGGGTTTAAATTATGTTGTACCTTCAAAATGATTTTATCTTCCATTGCTCGCCTTAGAAGCCAATGCATCCATGTTTTTATTAAAGGCAAAGTCTCATTCAATAATAGAAGCCTGCATGCTATTGGAGCAACACCCAACCCCTACGAGAAGGCCATCTCTATTATTGGCAAGACCTTGGCACCCTTCGATGATGACAATTTAATTCCATGTTTTGGCTTTGGTGATGGTAAGTACCAATCCTTAAGGCAGTCCACGTATAAATAAAAGAAGTTCCTTTCAGGTTTAACTTGTGGCTAATCGTCATTTTACAGCAACCACCCATGATCAAGAAGTATTTAGCTTTCACAGTGATCATTCATCTTGCCATGGTTTTGAGGAAGTTCTGGCTTGCTACCAAAACATAGTTCCGAACTTGAGACTTTCAGGTTTGGTTTTTATAGTCATCAGCTTGTTCAAATATGATTTCACCCTTAATCTTTTGGTTCAAAAGGATGGCTTAAGGATATTTCTTTGCAATTTTTGTTTTGAAGGGCCAACTTCTTATGGTCCGGTGATTGAGGCTGCAATAGACATAGTTGAGAAAAATCGTGGCCAATTCCACGTGTTGGTTATAATTGCAGATGGCCAGGTTTAGTGAGGCTACCGCTATATATCTAAGCTGACGTATATGTGTCGCAAATCTTATTAAAAATATTTCTCTTTGATATGAAGGTTACAAGAAGTATCAACTGTGATGACAGAGAACTCAGTCCTCAAGAACAGAAGACCATCCAAGCCATTGTTGATGCAAGGTAGAAATTGATAAGTAGTTTAAAAAATCACTTTAGCTTAAAAAATTAAGTTGCAAACAAAACATTTATGAGTAGTTTTATTGTCATCTTCGGTTTAAAGTAGGCATGGCCATTTTGGCTTGGCCTGCTCCAAACCCACTGGTTTTAAGTGATTTCTATTTTCTATCTGATCATTTCTACTGCCAGTTCATATCCACTTTCGATTGTTCTTGTTGGAGTTGGCGATGGGCCTTGGGAAGACATGAGAAAGTTTGATGACAAGATACCTGCACGTGATTTTGACAATTTTCAGGTACAGCACAACGATGATCAGAAATTTTGGATGGCATTACTTTGCCTACTTGCATTATTACCGTCACCATCACTTGCTTACATGGCATATTTCTTCTTCTGTGCAGTTTGTTAATTTCACTGATATTATGTCTAAAAATTCAAGCCCTTCTCAGAAAGAAGCAGCTTTTGCTCTGGCTGCTCTAATGGAGATACCGTTCCAGTATAAAGCAGCTATTGAACTTAGAATACTTGGGTGGGATTCGTATACACTACTTAATTTTACTTGTTGAAAAGCAAAAAAGAAATTATAATACGCTTTGATTCTATTCTGTTGACAGCTTTCTTTGAATCAATCTTGTTTTCTTTGTCGTGACTGTTTGATGATTGACCTTTTTCTTCTTTTCAATGGACAAAAGCCGTGTAACAGGAAGGGCAAAGAAAATAGTTATACGACCTCCTCCAGTTCCTTATTCTCGACCTGCACCGCTGGCTCGTGTACCGAGCAATGTTCCCTCATCAACCAACGATGAGCGAAACCAGCAGGTATACGAGAATGAAACCAAGAGTTCTGTTGTATAATTGCTTTAATTGTCCATGCCTTGGGCTTTAAGCTTACTGCTATGAAAATAGGTCAAAACTTAAACATAAGTAAGTAATTGCTATACATCACTGTTTGCTTTGCTGACAAGTTTGAGGTTGTCTTCTGATAATTCTGATATTGATAGGTCTGCCCTATTTGCCTGACGAATGCGAAGGACTTGGCCTTTGGATGTGGGCACATGGTGAGCCTCGTTGAATTCAGGGGGTTCCTTTCTTGTCTTTTCTGTTAGTTTTATGAGTTCTAACAATCTTTCAAAATATGCAGACTTGCAGAGATTGTGGAGCCAGATTAACCAACTGTCCCATTTGCCGAGAGCGGATCACAACTCGTCTCAGGGTCTTCACCGGGTGATTGTGTAAGGGAAAGGGTACTTCGACAGAGAACCAGAACTTGATGTTCTTATCTTCAAAGTTTGATTGGTTTAATTTATTAAATCAAACCAAAAATCTAAATATGCATCTTATGATGAACAGCTTAAGGGGCCATGTTTCCATAAACAAAACTACCTGGAAGAAGATTATGCACGTTAACTACGGTAAAAAAATATTGCTCCCTGATGGTTGAAGAATGGACTTGGATTTGCATGAGATTGCTGTAATGTGGCTTGCTAGGCTGAAAAAGAGTGACGTGGGTTTGTGGAAGATTTTATTTGTTTCATGTTAAGTATGTGTTTGAAGTTGTTCGTGGCAATCTTTTGTTGTACATACAGTACAGTACACTTTCTTCTTCGATGCCAATATGGTTTGAATAATTTGGTTACGTTGATGGGAGGATAATTCCTTTTCATCAATTATGTATAATGGCTTCAATATCTTTACATTGTTATTCCATGGAATGCTTCTCTTTCTTGAGCATTATTCTGAAAATTGTCTTTTCCATCATTTCTCTTTCAACGTGTTTGAGAGGGGGACCCGGGGCTCCAAAAATCTAAAAGAAGATTTTAATTCCAAAAAGCAAGTAAGTTGGGTAGAAGAGTTCCGTGAGCTTATGAATCATATTTCACATGTGAAGCTTTTCAATTCAATATAGGACTTAAAAATAGGTACTTAAAAATCTAATTTAGTTCTTTTTCATTTCTTATTATAATTTTTTAGGTGAAGTCAACTTCTTGCAATTCAATCTAGAGCAATAATAATAATGGGGTTGGTCTGAGTGATAAGTGGTTTGATATCGTTTAAGTGGGGTATTGAGTTCGAGTTTTGGTGTATGTAGAAAATCCCTGTTAGGATTTATCTATTATAGCCATGTGTGCGATGCGAGTCGAATTTGGATGTAGTCGGGCAAAATTCAGGTGAACTAGGTAGGCAATAAAAAAAAACTTAGAGCAATAATATTTTCCATGGAAATAGTCACTATCCACAATGATGAAAACAAATTCCCTAGACTCACATGACAAATATAAGCTGCTTTTCAGCCCCCCTTGATTTCTTTTTGTACGCAATGAACGGTTCTAAATTCCTAATACTTAATTAAATAAAAATATTAACATAAATATAAATTATCTAAATTTAACATTAAATAAAAGTTATTTTAATTGGTAAGTAGTTGGTTTATAACCCATATAATCACGAGTTCAAATTTTATTGTTAATGTGAAAATTTGATTGGTAGATAATTTGTAAGTATTTTTGGGATTCAATTCACCTCAAATTTTTTTTAGCAAAAACAAAAAATTAAAATTGAAGAAGCTGCGGGATGAATTGAAAAGAACTTCGTGTATAATGGATTAATAAATTGAACAATCATATCGTATGGAATGGCATGTATGTATGAAAAATAATAATTAATTAACTTTAATATATGAATTTTAATCTTATGAAAATCATATGTAGACTTCCAAATGACGAATGTTTAAAATAATTATGCAAATCATATGAAAAGGGTGACACAGTTATCACCTGCCTTACAAGTGTTTTGTGGTCTTTATTTTTTAAAGTGTACGCATACAATTTGATAACCCTATCTCTTGGGCCAAAAGAAAGGTTATCCAACATTTTTTTTAAAAAAAAAGTCATACATAATCCGAGTTTGCTTGTACTAGAAAAAAAAAAGAGCCTGCTTTTTATTATTTTAGTATATAAAAGTTACAGATTTATTATGAGATCGCCTATTAAATAAACCCTTATAATAGTAGCAAGAATTGAACTCACGTCGTTATGAAATATGAGCTTATTCTTTACCATCTGTGTCAATTCTCATTGGTATACAAAAGTTTATAGCGCTTGATTTCACTATAACCAGCTAAACACATACTTTTACTCCTATAAGAAATTAATTTTGATCCTAAATATAAGATATATTTTATATATTTATTAATATTTTTTAAATTATTCATATTGATAATCTCTCAACAATAATTAAATAAAAAGAAAAGATGTGATGATTAGGTATTTTAGAAAAATATATTATATTAACTAAATTATTTAATTTAATCAAATTAATTAAATAAGAATGGAATATAGTATATAATTACTAATATCGTTATAATTTTTTTAGCATCTTATTTCACCATCCTAAGCATTACAAAAGTATGAGACTTTAATTTTAAATTACAGAAACTTTATTATTGCTGTGTTTTACTTAGTCTCTTCTAAATTATGAAGATATTTTTGTCAACTCTGATACAAATAATATCTTAATTGAGTGATCTTTTTTTTCTTCTCAATTTAGGTTAACTCCGCTGTTCCTAAATATATTTTTTATATTCATACATATTTAAATTTGTATGCCTAATGTCTGTTGGTGTTTTCCTCCTCTTAGAGGTACCTAAAGTCCTCAGGTCAATATTTATTAATTTCTATTTCACACAGTACTAATTTTTAATGGACCCAAATCAAATCGACGCGTTCAGACAATTTTGTCGAATGTTGGAAACTTCAGAATATGAAGTTGTCGAGTCAATCAATCCAACCTTAGTCAATCAAAACTCAATCAATATTTGCCAATAAGGGGACAAGAAGAAAGAATGAAGATAACAAAGCATGATAATGCTTCCAAGCTATAGAATAATCCACAGGTTAAAAAACATGCTATAGAATAATCGGTCGCTTTCTTCATATTTATAAATGCGATACTCATATATTTTATTTATAATTTTAAACTTGTTAAGTTCATCAAGTGAGTTTACTTTGACAAGTTGGTCTTCTATTTATTTATTTTTTTTTTCTTTGTTTAAACTAATCTCCTTTCGTTTTCTTCTTCCTCTTCTGTGTTGATGAACTATTGGTGGATATATGGAAAAAAAGTTAATGTAAATTGTGAAGTTTTCCTTCAAAAATGACTGAACTTACATTAATTAGTTCATATTTAGGGAGAATTTGGGCAAACTACAATGTTTTCATGAAGTCTAAAATGGGTTCTATTGTTTTTAACTTAAAAATATAAATATATCAATTTTGAAAATAAAAACAAGGTGTAAATAGACATAAATACTTTGTTAAAGTAAAAGGAAATTTCTGTAATATTTTTAAAATTTTATTCAGATTACATATATAGGCTCCTTGCAATTTTTAAAATATACAAATTTTTTATATTTGTATTATTGTAACAACATGAAAAATGCTTAAAACTTGGAAATCGAAAAGAAATATAATTTCTTAATATAACTATGGAAAATCAGTTGTGTAATTTATTAATAATCAACACGATGCAGCCCTTTGGCAGTTGAGAAGTGGGAGCATATATAAAATACTTTTTTGTGATAAAGAAAGCAATCAAAATACTATTTTTAAATTAGAATGAGAAGTAGTTGTGGAATTTCCTAGTTTGTTCAAGGAGGCATCATAATCAGAAGAAGTGAAGAGTCCTAGGAAATTGCACATGAAGGTCAATGATTTCTGAGAACTCGAATTTCAACTCCTACTAATAATATAATAATTAATCATCATACCTAATAACTTGTATTAATTACTTAATATCGAATTTATTGACTCGTTCCAAATTCTGTTCCTTCCACGTAATTATAAAATTTACGCTTCCATTCAAAGCATCGCCGAGATTTAGAAATAACCCAGAAAAATCCCAGAATTTAACAAGAACGAGAACTCGATCATCTTTTTCCTTTTATATATTTCACCAAATACCAATCCAACTCAAGCGTCCCATAATAATAACATTCCATCAGCTTGGAGCTCTCTTTCTTGTTTTTCTTCTTTTATTAGCTTCCTCTTCTTCCTGAAATTACCTAGCTAGATGCTTCTGCTGGTTTATGGGATTCTTGGGTTGTTTGGTTTCGCAGAAAATAACAGATTGTTCTCGCCCACTTTCTCAGATTATAGCGACAATAACGATAAGCCTTGGCTATTGTTCATCACTTTCCTGGTGATTCTAGGCTTTGCGTTGTTGCTGCACTTGGCGGGAAGTAAACAACCTAATGACAGTAATTCAAATTATGGCAATGAGGAGCATCAGAACTTGATTTATGATCTCTTAGAGCAGCAGGAGGAGGAGAAACACAGTGATCAAACAAGTCTCGGTTTTATCGCCGGAGATGATGAGCAGCCTGCCCCCGGCGACTCGACGGATAACAATGGTGGCGGTGGTCAGAACGATGGTGCTTTTTGTGCCTTCTGTGGAGATTTGAGCACCACAAGGTGTTCGAGGTGCAAGACGGCAAGATATTGGCAAGTAGTCTCCTAAACTAGTATCAATACTGTGCTTAAATTATAGTTTAATTACTTGTTTAAAATTGTGTCTAAAGTGTTTGAGAAATTTTTAATTTAAAATTTATATACATGCAATTTATTTTTTTATTATAAATGATTTTATGTTGATACAACTCTTCTTCAGTTATATGCAATATAATAGTATCTTTAGTTATGAGTAAAAAAATTTTATTTTATATATAGTTAAAAATATATTATACATAAATAAAGATATATTACATTTAAATCTTGAGACAAATTTTAGAATAGAGATTTTTTCAGCAGTTTTCCCATTAAAAATGATAGATTTGTTTCACCTGCATCTCAATGATTTTATAGTGTTCATGAGTTTTTGTGATTAATTAAGACGTGTGTTTTCAATTTTCAAATATTAGTCTCTAATTATTATTACCTATTATCCTAAATATAAGAGTTAGATAATTAATATATAAATATTTAAAAAAATAATTAAATTAATTATTTATAACAATTTTGTCTTAATTTCCCTAAACTACTATATTTAATTATGTGTATTGGAGATACTCTTTAATTAAGAGACACATTAATATATGCAATCAATAGAGATACTTTAATAAAAAATTATACAAATTAGACTGAAGTCTTATATTTAAAATAAATATAAATTTTTTATTTAGTTGTTATATTTAGTATCGGATGAATATAATATTAAAATGACAACAAAATTTCAAATTATAATTTATATATATAATATGGACAGTAATGATTAAGTGATGGATAATGAAATAATGAACAAAGATGATTTGAGTGTCAACTTTTATTTGTGAAAAATATTTTATATTTAATCCTACTAACATATGCAGTCCAGTTGAGTCTTAAAAGCAGAGTAAAAGTTTTTGTTTTCAGCTTCAGCATATAAAAAAAAAACTTTTTTCAATATTTTTTTAATTTCAATTTATAAGATTCAAAACACAACCTTATTGAAAGAAATCAAATTCTTCCAATAATTAGAAAAAAATACTATGAAATTTAAAAAAAAAATTATAACAAGTAAGCAAAATGAATATATTATTATTTCTTATATTAGACTATATTATTATATACGGTTCACTTGTAAAATTTGTTAAGAAGCTTAGTAATTTTCTCTATAATTATCAGCTCACAGAGATGCCAAATTCTGCACTGGAGATCAGTTCATAAGAATGAATGTAGAGCGACAAGAACTGTGGTCCAACAAACACATTCTCATTCTCATGATGCCTCCAGAATTGACAACAAGTCTAAAAAGGCAAGCTTGATTAATTATATATATTATTGCCAATTAATTTGACTCATTAGTTCACTTGCTTCATTAATCCAATCATTTACAAGTTGAAGTTACAATTAGCTTAATCAACTGCAACAATATCCCACTTGGTGTTAATAAAGAAACGGAAGAACAAACAACTAGAGATTAGGACATAGTCAGTACTAAAGAAAGGAGCATTAGGTTGATGATACTTGAACTTCGCTTGTCTTCACTCTTCATATATCTCCCGTTACTGATAAAACCAGTCTTAATTGACTGAGGACTTTGGTGAGTCATCATCATATATTGATCTAAACGAATTTGAGCTTTAATCTCACTATAACTAATTTAATTGGATTTACTCACTTTGATATAATCACATAAGTACTACTGAGTAATACTGTCACTGGCTTGCATACTTTCTGAATGTCTTTAAGCCATTTCTATTTCTACCAAGAGTACGAGCCATTGTGCAGGAAGGGTTGGATTCGGAGGTGGGGAACGCGGACAACACTCACAACCCAACATGGAAACCCACCGTAGCAGTGTCCGGTGACAGTGATGCTCTTAACAATTGCTTCAGTTGTGCCGTGTGTGGCAGCCCAGCCACTACGAAATGCTCGCGATGTAAAGCCGTCAGATATTGGCAAGTCTTGCAATTTCTTCTTCATCTTCATCTTCGGCGTTTTTTTTTTGTTATTATCGCAATCGTATTCGGGTGGCATCTAATTCTTATACTTGTTATGTTCTCTCTCAGCTCAGCGAATTGCTTAATTGAACATTGGGGATGGCATAAAGTTGAATGCACTCCCAACAATGTGGATTCCGCTCAAACAGAAAGAACTCCTCCAAGAAACGTAGGTTTTATTTCTTAAACGTTATTGGGATTTCCCAAAGCTCTGGATACAGGCGTTTGAATCTTTTCTTTTCATAGGTTGGTCTGCTCAAGAATTCTCCTCAAGACGAGGACCATGATCATTTACCTCATCCCCTTGATTTGGGATTTCATTCAGGTGTCCACCAAATCTTACCAAAATTTTGATTGGGAATTGTGCAAGACCTTTTAGTTTACAATCTATCTAAAGATTCTGATGTCAATAGAGAATAATTAATGAATTATGATATCTATATAACCGAACCCAACTAGTGGGATCTTGCTTCTTCTTCTTCTTCTTGTTGTAATGTTATCCAGAATAACTAATTGCATTGGATGGACAATTTCAATTCTTCATTAACTTAGTATTCTCCTTGTCCTTTTTTGTCCATTGCAGAAGGAACCACCAACATCAAGCCTCTGATTAGAAGCTCTCAGGTATGCTAGATATAGTTGTGTATGGTGATTTAAAGGAAAAAATTAATTGCAACATAGACTTATGATTTAATGAAGGAACTTGCCAAGAGAGCACAGGATCATACTGCAGAAGGGGGGAGACATGAGGATGAAATAACAAAGTTCAGGTGAAGTTTCCATTTGCTGTTCTTGATTTCTTATTTGATTTGCTTGAATAATAAAGACTCCAGTTTAATATTCTCTTACTTCTTATGTTTGTTCAGGAATGAGATTATAGTTCTTAAAGCAGAGCGCGACAAATGGGCAACACGAGCAAATGTTGCTAAACAGAGATATCAGAGCTTCAAGAAAGAAGCTGAACACCAGGTGATATGTCTAAAAATTTAGGGTGCCCGTGCAGTTTAACCATTTTAGGACAAATAATTTATTCTTTCATTTTTTTAACAGTTGCTGGTCTTGAGTAACGAAAAGAAACTGATATCGAATGCTGAGGCGCAAGCTCAAAACGCGGTTCATCATTTGTCAGAGAGGCTGCAAAACTTGCAGGTTTTGATTGTGACTAATCCTGTTACCTAATTCATATTCTTGTCTTGAACTGTTCAACTTAATTTAATTCCATACAGATTGCAGTGCAAGCAAGCTTTGCAGAGAAAATAAAGCAGGAAGAATATATACACAGACTGGAGGTCTGTTATGTTAAGTGACTTGTCTGCATTTTGCATTGACTAATAGGAATGGAAATCTTCGTATGCTTTTCTATTGTTTTTTACTTCCATTTATTCATTAGAAAGTGTTAACTGACAGAGTAAATGTGCTGTATTGAAGAGGGAACTCCAAAAAGAGTGGGAACATATCCAAGAGCTTACTGTAGAGAATGATGAGAAACATAAGGCTGCTCAAATTGCCATGAGAGAGGTTGAAGAGAAAGAAAAAGATCTCCAATTAGAGAGGGAACGTGTTCAACTGCTAAAGGAGGATTTTCATAGAGATGTTGCAGCTGCTGAATCTAGAGCGATGATAGCTGAGGTATTTGTTGGTGCCTCTTTCAAAATATGCCCTATTCCAGTTGAACTTTCCTAATGACTCAGTTATTTCTCTTGTTTTGCCTCTCAGGCAAAGCTCCTTGATCTTGATCGGAAAATTAGATCGAGTAATGATAAGGTTCATCTCCTTTCTTCTTGGTGAAAATTTTAAATCTATAATAATTAAATCACTGCTTTATTAATATGCTCGAGTTCTGAATTTGAGAACTTCGTGTTCCTGATTTCTTCCTTCTGCTCAGGTTTCTGTCTGGACAGACAGTTTGGGCCGACCTGCCATGGTGAGTTTCCTTTTTCTTGTTTTTATGGTGAAATCTGGAAGATTACAATCTTTTGGTAGGGATGAAGAAATTATTGTGATTAAAGGAAAATCATATAATAAATTGGTCTAGGAGTTTCCACGGAGCTGGTTCTTCTACATTTCTTTTTAGTTAACATTGTCGAATCATATGGGATAGAATCTTGAGTAATTTCGTTTGTTCAAGTTAGATCTCTAAAAAAGGTTTTGATTACAGGATTTCTAAAAGTGGGAATATAAATTCTGGTCTTGTTAAGTGTTGACCTTGACTTTTACTTGAAATCTTAGGTTAAACCTGAAACCATTTCCTATTGAATGTAGGCTTGCGCCATCTGCCTCACCAATGAAAAGGATTTGGCCTTTGGCTGTGGGCACATGGTGAGCTTTTCCAAACAGATCAGCAATTCTCTCTCTCTGATTCATATTTTCCGTTACTTGTGGTGATAATTCTCAAGTGATTCTGTTGCAGGCCTGCAGAGATTGTGGATCAAAATTATTAAAATGTCCGATATGCCGAGAACAAATCACAAACTTTGTCAGGCTGTATCCTGGTTGATCATAGTTGGCCATATCTTGTATTGATGTTGATGTTAAATCACAAAGCTCCTTGCTGCTGCCACACGTACATTCCTTTCAACCTTCCTCCATTGTTTCTCCGTACATATCTTCTTACGCAATAGGATGCTGATTAGACCAACAAAGCAGCAGAAGCTACTTCAAAGCACAGAAGAAAATGAATCTAGGTGGTATACTTGTATAGGGATGTGAGCGTATCAAACCCACTTTTCAATCAAACATATCTCAAACCTTTAGCATGTTCACTTGTATATTTATCATAAGGGCCGCCCAGTGCACATGTGGCTCCTACTAGGAGGGGTTGAACCCATGACATCGAAGTTATATAGCAGCAATCTTACTATTTAGCTGAGGCTCACCTTTATTTGTATATTCATCCTTGATTTGGTGTATTTATTTTTTATATGCCAAGTCTACAAAGGAATCTCTAGTACATAACCTATACTGTTTGATTCTTAGGTGATAACTGTCTGTTGTGTAAGTGTTCTTAGTTGTCCTGGTTGTCTGGAAGAGTTTTGCTTCTTTTTTTCCCCTTTGGCCATAGGAACAATTGTGTAGTTATGTATGAAACTACAAGAATGAATCCAACAGAGCCGATGTCAAACCAGTTTTGACTTCTTCCCTTGTAAACTATCCAATTATGAATAAATATGTAAACATAGTAGATATTTTGTTAACATCGTCAGACAAGTTTATAAAAGAAACAAGTATCAATTTTATTTAAAAGAAATATTTTTTAAAACAAGTATTAATTCTAAAATTTGTATTTGGATTCATATTTACAGACAAACGGTGGCTGAAAATTAAGGCTTGCACTTGGGGACGAAAGAAGAGTATTATGTATAAATATACAATATCTTTAAATTGATAAATGTTATAATAGTACAAACAAGTGTCCCTGTTTGATAGTTTTTATTAGTCCATTTAGATTTTCTTTATTGTGATTAATTAAGTAACTAATTTAGAATGTTGGAAAAAGTAACCCCAATTTCCCCCATTTTTAAAAGCTATGATAGGTATTGTCTCTCTCTTTATTTGTCATAAGTGGATTTATCAGTATTTTTTACTTATTATAAAATATTTGTAAGGGATTTTCCAAAAGCATTGCATATATAATTGGTAGTTAAATAATGAATTGCTAATTCCAACTTTTTTTTTTAAAAAAAAAGGTACAGAACTTGAGAAGTAAGAAAGGTATTTTATTGCCCTTTCGTCTTCGTCAAATTTGGATAAACTAAACTTGAGTTATTATTACAATAAAATTTTAAAAGCCTAGTATTGAGAAGTTATAATTATAAATTATAATTATATTAGAGTCCCACTGTGTATATTTATATATTGATTATAATTTCTAAAATCTTTTGATATACAGTTATCGAATTTTGTAAATTTCATGGAACTTGAGACAAAAGCTGCAGTACTTGAATATATGTTCCAACCGTCACATCATTGACTTTCTATGAGCTTACTTGTGATAATTTAAAACTAACACTAGCTAATACTTGCCCAATTGTGATATGGCGTTAGATGAAGCCACGCTAATTATTGGATTATACAAATTAACACATATTTTCTCGGAAAGATCCCTCGAATACTGAGATCAATGAAAAAGAAAACTTGGTGATTTGGTTGGGAAATGACTTTCATTCTGAATGATATCTAATCTCATCCTCAGAAGAAAATTCTATGGTTTCAAGATCAAGTTGAAAACCGGGCATTAAACTAAGTCAATGGTTTTTTTGTTGACCTGAAAACTTCAAGTCAAGCTCTTAAATATTTTCTACTTTGCCTTGTACTTGATCTTCTGATCTAACTTTAAATAGTGAAAGTAAGTAATTATAGGATTAGGAAGAAGGCATGGCAGTTCCTAAGAACACAAGCTTGTCCTTTCAATTCCTTAGCTCACTGAAATCACAGTGGGGGTTGAAGGTTTTTAATGGGTTGTTTCTGAACCTAATATGGTTCTTCAAGTTCATATTGATGATGATGATCATACTGTTCCTGGGGTGGCTGGGGTGGGTTTTCTTAGCAGATAGGAGATCAGAACCCTATTATCAGTATTCCAAAGCAGAGGATGTTGAAGATGAAGAAGAAGAAGATGGGAAGATTAGTTCTGAAAGAGTGGATTTGGATGTTTGCTCATTCTGTGGGAAATCATGCACCAAAACCAGAAGAACTTGCTCACGCTGCAAAACTGCTCTATATTGGCAAGTTTCATCTCTGTTTTTTTTTTTTTTTTTAAGATTTTTCATCACGATTGCTTGCTGATACCCTTTTGGTTTAGATACAAGTTTACCTGATTATTGAGTAAGATGATAGTTCATTCTGGTGTGTTGAATTTATCAGTTCATGGGCGTGCCAAGTGACTCATTGGAGATTTTGGCATGAATATGAATGCAATGAGATTGAGACAGAACCACAGTATGAAATACCTGTTCATGGAATCTCTTACTCATCTGATGAAGAAGATGAGCTGATAACAGATGTGAGAGAGGAAGAACATGTTGAAGCAAATGAAGAACAGCTTAAGAAGGGGCCAAGATTCAAGCTTCTAACTGCAAGTTCTGAGGTATGAATATTTGAGGATGAAATTCATCTAAGAAAAATTCAATGGCTGAGTTTGTGAATTCAACTTATGATTTGATGCAGAAAGATATTGAAGAACCCACCCATGAAATAGCAGAACTAGTTAGAACCCTAAAGGAAGAACTAGCAAAGATTGAGTAAGAGCATGTCTTTATATTATTCTTGATTTTTCTCTATTAACTTGTTACTAACTTAAAAATATTTGGTGACAATCAGAAATGAGAACATGTCACTGAAATCAGAGCGTGACAACTGGGAAACACTAGCAAGAAACGCTAAAGAGAAACTGAACAGCTTCATGAAAGAATCTGAACACCAGGTTAATTATTAATTGCAGTAGTCATGATGAGAACAAGGAGCATGTTAATCCTTTGATTAGTAGTTTGTAATTTTAAGGGATGTGAGAAGGGCTAATATATAACATTTTGTGTTGCTTACTACTTTCATCAGATTCTTATTCTGAAGCATAAAAAAGAATTAGTATCAGAAGCAGAGAAGCAGGCACGTGGTATGGTTGATAGTTTATCTGAGAAGCTACGCTGCTTGCAGGTTATATATGCAGCTTCCAAATTCCCCTGCATATTATGTGTATATATATATAGAGAGAGAGAGAGAGAGTTACGTTGGTTCGTTAGTTAAAGTGATCGAGTATAATACTGTCTATCTTTAAACAATGTGGATATATTACCATATAGATTGCAGAGGAGAAGAGAGTTGCAGAAATGAAAAGGCAAGAGGAATTTATACTGATGCTTAAGGTATATTTCTTCTAAACTGAAATTATACTTAAAGCACTGAGATATTTTGGTAGAATGAAAGGTGAATGTGAAAGCTGTAAGTTTGTGTGATACAGAATGAATATGCAAAGGCAGTGAGAGAGGTAGAAGAAGAGAAGAAATATGTGAGAAAGGTGAGAAAGGAGAGAGATCAGGCGACAGAGTTTGCCATGAAAATGGCTGAAGAAACTGGACAAAAGCTACTCACTGCACTTGATGCTGTTGCTGCAATTGAATCTAGAATTGCTTCTCCTTCTCCTTCTCCTTCTCCTGAGGTATTTCAAACATATACATCAATCTTCTGTAGTGTTTGTATCTTCTAGTAGGACTCTCAAAGTAACTATACATTAATCAGTCTAGAAAGTGTTGCCTTCTACATCGGTTGCACGTGACAACCAGCGGAGAAAGTGAATAGGATTGTTTGTTACCTTTTTTTTATACTGACTCAATAACTGGTGTAGGATTGCATTTTTCTACACCGCATCAATAACAGGGGTTATTTACGTCAATTCTCTAATTAGTGTAAAAAGGTCTTTTTGTACTGGTGCGTCAAGAGAAATTGGATAATGTTTGATTCAAATATTTGATATGTATGGGATTCAAATATTCCTATATTCACATGTGAAATATCTCTTGCAAGCCATCAGAATCTTCTGTTTTCTAATTATTAATTTTGCTTAGGTTTCTCGAGCAAATACTATGGATAGAAATCTCATCATCTTTAATGAACAGGTGAGTTGAATGGTATAGAAAATTGTATTTCTGTTTTCAGTTTAACATTCAAATATATATAAATATAAATAGATTAAACTTGATTAATCTGAGCTAACACATATAGAAGCACTTTGCAATAATGAAATGCAGGCATGTGCAATATGCTTGACCAATGACAAGGACATGGCCTTCAGTTGTGGGCACATGGTTAGTGTTCTAAATTATCTCCTTTTTACATACGCATAAGCCTAAATCTATATAAAACGTTAAGTATTAATTAGTACCGCCTTCACTTCACCAACTCTAAAGAATTTGAATTTCTTCAAGTCTCCTGTGTAAAAAACTAAAGGTTTGGTTTCCAGAATCATTACCAAGTCTTAAATAAGAATATAATCATAAAAAATTTAACAGCTATAAATCTGTTGTTATTTTCTATATTAAAATTTATTATTACATGCTGTTTATTTATCATTAATTTTTTAATAATTATATTCTCTCTTTTTTTATGACATCATAGTATTTTTTTTGCCGCTCATTGTAATATTGCATTTAATAATTGAGTGAAAATAAAACAGACTTGCAGAGAATGTGGGTCAAGAATGTCAAAGTGCCCTATATGCAGACAGAAGATCAAAAGCAGAGTGAGATTATTTCATAGCTGATTTAATTTCTCTCAAAACTCATCAATATATCAAAAGATGAGTATATGACTTATTTTTATTGATAAGTCATGCATTAATAATTCGACCCATACAGGGAGCCATGTCTACATCATTGTATACAACCAATCATGTGTCACATGATTTATCATATTAGTTATCATGTGAACACGTCAGCAATAAACCTATGTACAGCTTAAATTATTTGCTGATCTATGTAAATTTTCTCCCAGACAAAATATTTTTTTGTCTGAGAGAGAAATATATATATATATATATATATATAATAAAGTTGGTCTCATTTAATATATTTTTGATTAAGATCTATTTGATTCTCACCATATTTATATATATATACACACACACACACACCTTTATCAATTTTTCTTTTTATTATTGGAGGCGATTCATATTAAACTTCATTCATTTATTTGTTTTTCTCCCTATTAATTAATTTGATTGATTATATTGATTCTTGTAATCTAAAGTAAACAGCACGCTCTCTCGGTCTTACCCACCCTGCGTTTCGGTCAATATGAAAGTGGGCCTGCATTTGGTGGGCATAGTGGGCCAATAATGGATCAACTTTTCTTATAATTATATATACAACTTTTGTCAAATTAGTATTTATTTGACTATTTAAGTATGGATTTTGAGTTTGAATATAGAAACTATTTTTGAGAGAACTACCTCTAATTAAACCTAATAAGATTTAAATATAATTTATTTAGATAGCTATATAAAAAAAACTTTTGAACTAGATGGATCTTATCCATTACTTCCATCATTTTACTAGATCGGTTTGCTGGATAATTTAATCGATACCCCTTTTTCAAATTTTGAAATCTTAATTTCAATATTTATTACGAAAAATGTAGTTGTATAATCATCCACAAAAAAAAAACTTCTTTGAAATTATACTCTTGACTTTGGGTTTAATGCTTCACTGAGAATCATATTTTATTCATTTCACTTAAAACCTAAACGCTCATCATGAATTGCGTTGATATCATTATCAATCAATTACTATTAGATTGAGCATTTATTATTAAATTAAAAATTATTTTATCACACAGTGCATATGTCAATCAATATATGGTGGCATACACTACTAAACACCTCCCTTAAGGCCTTATTAAGTGTGAAGTTATGAGTTTGAAACCTCTGTGGAGGGTAGAATGGGTGCTTGAGTTATGGCAAACAGAAAACCCATTTTAATTTAAAAAATTTGAATCAAACACTTATGTTTTCTTTATAATCAAATCATTCATAAAAAAATCTCACTAGTGTTAATAATTCATTTTTTAAATCTCTCTAGCTAGCTTGCTGGCTAAATGATACTTTTGATGATTAATTATATACAAGAGGGCACACACAAATGGACCATATGTTTATTTTTTTTAATTACCAATTTAGGAAAACACTTTTAAGTGGTTCCATATATAGGATTCCATATGTTCAAAGCGGCAGGTAGCTACCTACATGCCATTCCTTCTCTATCACTTTTTCTGTGTCTAAAGGAAAGAATCATCGCCCACCACACTCAACTAAACCTACAAGAAAATGGTCCAAGTTACCGGCGTGACAATGATATAAACAAACAGAATACAGTACCCATAGTAATAATTAATAATTAATAAATTTCAATTAAAAGAAGAAGAAAAAGAAAAGCTTGGGAAACACATGCGACAGTAGTTATCAGTAACATGCATATATATCAGATAGAGCAGAAGAAACCCACATGATGAAAGCTACTGTTCATTTCTGCAATTTTCTCAAAAAAGAAGAATAATAATTTTGTCTTTTGTGCACAAACTAATAGGCCAACAACAGTACTTATCCATATATATTGCCAACTTTGCCGAATCTGATACTCCTTCATGTATATCTTCTCTCATTCATTCATTCTTCTGCACAAAAACACTCATTTTCTTATGTGTTTTAACTCTCTCCCTCTCCCTCTCTCTCTGTGTTCACAGACACAGACACACACACACACACATGCTTTCATATTGATACATTATTATTTGCGAACGCTTTATTAATTATTGCAACAACTAAGAACGTGTGAAAGGTTGCATGGCTTTAGAAACCATTCATCATCATTTAGCTAACACCTTCTCAAATTGGTTTAAAAAATGAAAAGAACAGGAGCCATGTGAATGACAAAATATCTTAAGAAATGTATATAAAGTGGACCTGCAGAATCACATATGCATGATAATACCTATAAGTGTTGCCAAGAAGCGATCGATCCCTTTCTTTCCAATCAATAATTGAATTCTTTCGGTACGATAAAGAAGTGTATATTAAGCGGATCATATGATGACGTATGAGTTAATCTGCTTTTATTGCAACTTATAATTAATTGGATCTTATTAATAACTTGTTGGATAAGCAAAATTCTAATGAACGTACGTTAACACACTATAAAAGAAAACCTAGCCAGTAGTATAACAGTACATATATCACTATGAAACCGAAAAAGAAAAAAGAAGCAGACATATATAGCCGTAAGGATTAATGTGGCTAGCTAGCTAAAACTAGAATAGCGATGTTGCTTTTTTGTAGCAGAGTTCGTTTGGGGTTTAAACTGTTTCATCATCGAAGATACTTAACAATGGATGAGTTTAGGATCTCTTTATTCAAAAATCAAAAGCTGTTCCTCCAAATTCTTTCACACATAAGGTTAAGGAAATAGTTCTAAGAGGTGACTAAGGGGAATGGAGAATTGTAAAAGACGGCTTGTTAAGGTTAATTATATTATATATTTATACAGACAGACATATATATAAAGTCTTTCGGCAAAAGACCTAAGCTCCTTTCTCCAACCATCTCTAATGTGCAGAATAATTGATTTTAGACAACTCCATCCACGTCACATTTGAGGTGTAAAAACCAGAAGTTACCTAAGCAACGCATAAAGGGAAGTGACTTAATTAGAATGTGGAATATAATTCTTCGCCGTTTTACTTCAAAGTTGATACATACATATATGCTTCAAAAGTATTTTTGACCTCCAACTCTTTTGCTGCCGCCACCATAAACCCTAAATATTAAAGCTCTACTTTTTTATGTATAAAAACTAACATTAGTAAGTGTCAGTCCCTCAATCATTAGAATACTTGATCACATTATTAATATTATCGATTTTTATGAAACATTTAAACTAAACTTGAAAATCTATATTGGATGTTACTCATTAATTACTTGCATTATTAATCTCATTTCAGATCATCAAGTCCTAAGACATTAAAATTAAAAGCATTACAATCATTAAAAAAATTATAATATAAACAGTGCATAGTTTAGTTATATTAAGATTTAATAAGTAAAGGATTGAATTCAAAATTCATTGGGTTGACAGACTCGAATAATTAAGTAAAATTGATGGTTCCAATAATATAAATTAAAATAAAACTGAGAATTTTCTCGTCACCGATGAGTGATGTGTGTGTGTGTGTGTGTGTGTGTGTGTGTGAACTTGATGCTTTTGTGTGAGAGAGTGATAGGCAGTCAAAGATTTTGGGGCGTAATGATTAAACAGTAGGGTATGTCTTTCCGGAGATGAAAATAATATTTTAAGGAAAGGGCATTGAAGAAGGAACAAAGGAAACAGTAAAGAAAAAGTGCGTTTGGATGGCAGGAAAAAAAGAATATTAAAGGGCCAAGAAAATATTAAAGTAAAAGAAGACCGTAACTGTTAGACAGGTAGATTTGTTCAGATGCTGGTCGGCCCCCCTCAACCCCCCTCCCTCTCCCTCTCCCTCTCCCTCTCATAAAGGGCTCTTTCCCCTTCTTCCCCTCAAAATTATACACCAAATTACAATTATATAATCTCTCTCATCCATGGACTCCACCCAACTCATCTCTTTATATGTTTTTTCTTTCTTTTTTTTAATTTGAGGGATAGATAGTAATCACATGATATTATAAGTTATATCAAACTTGTAACCTCCTAATTATATATAAATTTTCATACTATTAAGTTATAATTATTTATAAAATTTTATTTGAAATACTATTTAAGACTAAATATAAGTCAATTTTTAGAGTAGATTCTTATTTTAGTTCACCATATTATGAAGATTATCCCCTCTACTAGACTTAATCTCTATGGGCTACTTAGATTTTTTTAGTTATGATTTATATAATTACTAGGAATCCATATATAGTTAATTTGCTTGCAAAATATTTAATAGCATTATCTCATGAGAGAGCAACTAGTATGATCTTCACTGTCGTCTTACACTTTGATTATATGAATATTGATATACCATATCTTGAGAAAAAAAAAAGAGCTCTCCTTGATCACTGAAAAATTATAATAAAATTGTATGAATTTTCATTCACAGCATAAAATAGTTACAATCCTGGCAATTCACTTTAAGATAGAAGAGATGCTAATTTCTAATTACATAAACGAATCGCGATTAGTAACGAACCAGTACGTAATTAGAATATTCAATGGCATTGAACAAAGTTTGTTTTATTGCTTTTTGTTAAAATACTTAAGACTTAGCTGGATATATAAATATTTCAATTATTCAAACCTGTATTTGGTAATCAAGAATTTCTTGATGTTAGAGCTTAGAGATTGTTTAAATCTAATAAGTTAATCCTGTCGTACTTTTTCTGGTCTATGTTTCTAAATGGTCTTTGATCAAAATTTGAATACTATTACTTTAATTGACATGACGATGATGGCTTCGATCTCTGCTAATCCAAGTGTATATATATTGAATTAAATTATAATACACCACCGCGTATGCCAACTGGTAATAGGAAAAAAAAAAAAAGCAAAGCCAACAGCAGATTCAGTATTACACTACATATTATTTTAATCATATGTGTTATGATTAAAGCATGAAGCTATATGCATTAATAATTGTTTAATAAGTGTATGTTTAGGAAAGAATATCGTGATTAATTATATATTCATCAGCTTTAATTGGATCATAGTTAATTAATCAGCAAATTCTGCAACATGTCACGCTGCTAGTAACATGCTTCTACACTGTACTCTGTCACTTTTCTTTTTACATGTACTGTACTATTATCTTACTTTATAATACCAGATCTGCTTCAATACTCCCATGATTAAGTTCGGAGACAGTTAATCTTGGGTTAAAGCGTCCATGCATATTCATTTGCATATGCATGGAACATGATTCATTTAGTTGGTACGATCAATATTCCCATGGTTTCATGAGGTTGCAAACGTTTCTTTGAACACATAAAAAGGTCGAGATTAATTAGCCGGTGTCATGAGTCCCATATCAGGAGAATTACTTTGAAAGAGGGGTCTTATAAGACCTTAGATTCTTTAATTTTGGGGTATAGTTCTTTTAAGGATTTTTGCTCGTTACAACTAGGTATTGTTATTTGTTCTTTTGACATAAAAGTATGATTCTGAGACTCATGTATATATATTATATTTATATATAGAAGGAATAAATTTCATTCAATGAGTGGTAACTGTGAAAACTTGTCATATGAACATGGGTTCAAATCCCTATAAATCCATTCAAAGTCTTGTTTGATGATGGGCATTCATTCTGAAGGAGATAATCATGAAATACCAAAAGACTATAGTTAAGTAGATATATGTGAATGGAAAACATTTCTTTTCACTTAAGTATGTACAACTATCTCTGGGCAGTACCTTCGCTAGATTTTAAGCATTTGCACAGAGCACAAGATAAGTAAGTCAATGTGACTACAAATAACTCTTTAAGATATATTATTTCTTTGACCAGACTCCTATAGATATGTTGATATACCGTTTACAAGAAACCATACTATTCATCATGCCCTAATAAATAAAGGAATCATTGCGTTTGTCTATAAGGTTACTGCTGTTCGAGCCTCTTGTGAAGATAAGGCTACGTATATATATCTTTCACCAAACCTTATTTAGTGCGTGTCTCTTGCGTTAGACTACCCATTCAATTAGATAGGGAATCGATGGTTGGAAAACTCTTTGAAAAATCGTATGCCTAGCTAGACTAACATGTATATATTCTCATATATAATGCAAAACAAATTTTACAAACACTACAGCACTTCTGATTAACTAATGCTAGCTATCTCATTGATCCTAGGTAATTAACCTCAATAAGGGGGAAAATCAACTGCGCATGCTGATGATACGGAATACGTAAGAGATTCTGTACTTCTGCTTCTTTTGCATGAAATGCAAAGAATATAATGATGATATACTAAAACACCAGTACTTGTAGACATGCATGCCCATATATCTTCAAATACTACATGTACATCAAATATTATTATATTTTACGTCCAAGATATATATCTGTATAATATAATAGTAATGACTAAATAATGCTGCTTTATATTATACAGAAATATAATAGGCATAGTATTGCGGGTTGTAGAGTATGGACGGTTATGAGGGCCCACACAGCTTTTTAAGATGACCTTTGATTTTTGTTAGTTTGTGAGCAGACAAAAGCAGAGAGAGGCTTCTTATCCTCTCTCTCTAGGTTTCCCACATGCAACTGACCCATTCACTTGCTATTAGATTCTCTCCCAATGATTTTACACTTTTGTCCCCCATCCCCCATCCTAATTGCTCCATCTACCACATAAGTTTAGTAATATGCTTTGATTTAAAGGGTAGTTTCATAAAACTCCGGTCTCAATAGTGGCTTATTTAGTTGTGTCGTACATTCTACTTCAGCTCACATCGATCTTCTTCCACCCTTTACCTAATTCCATTCTCTCTCTACATCTCTCTCTCTAAAGTTAATTAGAATTAATGGCACCGATGAGTCTCCCACCTGGGTTTCGGTTCCACCCAACAGATGAAGAACTCGTTGCTTACTACTTGGAAAGAAAAATCACAGGTCGTTCTATAGAGCTTGAAATTGTCCCTGAAGTTGATCTTTACAAATGCGAACCATGGGATTTGCCAGGTACATATAAGCATCTACCTTTCATACTTACTCTCTCTCTCTCTATATATAAGACATATGTATTCGATTATTAACTGTTTGAAACTGATAAAAAATATGAAACAGATAAGTCGTTCTTGCCAAGTAAGGATTTGGAGTGGTACTTCTACAGTCCAAGAGATAGAAAGTATCCAAATGGGTCAAGAACAAACCGAGCAACAAGAGCTGGATACTGGAAAGCCACAGGAAAAGATAGAGCCGTTCATTCTCTGAAACGCCAAGTAGGGATGAAGAAGACGTTGGTTTATTACAGAGGAAGGGCTCCACATGGCATTAGAACCAACTGGGTCATGCATGAGTATCGCCTCACTGATTCACTCCCTCCTCCTTCTTCTTCCTCCTGCTCCTTGAAGGTATTAAAAACTAGGGTTTCTGATATATTTGGTTGTTCTGCATCTAGGAATTGAATTCATGTTTTCCTGTGCAAGTCTAGAGAAGAATAATTATTATATAATGACTGATGAATCGATATGATATAGACGAAACCCTAAAAAGCCACAAAAGTTAATCACGATCTAAAGACCGGACAAGACAAGATCCTGAAGTTCGGTGTTGCTTTAGTCTTTGTTAAGTTGGTCTTTAGCTCACAGAAGATTTTATGGGCACTTTAAGATTTATTGATCTCTCTGTGTGACCCCTCACCTGAATATATATGCATCAATCAAAGTTTTGAATCTTGTTCTACAAGGATGCACATGCCACTAGTGATATTCTTACACTGATCTTTTTCTTTATGATTTGCAAACTTTATTTTTCTTTCTCTCTTTACAAAGAATATAATTCTATTTATAGGTTACGATCAAACATCATGGTGAAGAGTGTTCTTATTACTGTTGCATCCCTTTCCTTTTGATATTTTCCCATTCTCTTTCTTAACTTGCTTTTTTTATATTACTCTTTTTTCGGATTCATATCACGTTGATGAACAAAAACATCATCAAAAGTTCATGTTATAGAGAGATACAGTTTTTACCTAAAGCTTAAATATGGCTGATTAAAGGCCAAACCATGGTTTTACTCAAACAAAAGCTTATTATTTTATTTACCACGATCTCTAACACATCATAGTATATGTTCATCGCAGGATTCTTATTCATTGTGTCGTGTCTTCAAGAAGACGATCCAAATCCCAAAACCAAAAGAAGATCAGGAGGAAGAGGAAACAGAAATGACTGCTAAGAAAAATAATAAGGGATCGAAGTCTGAGATGTGGGTCGCATCAGAAGAACAAGGATTAAGGGAGGATTCAAGTGGCTTCGAGGTTTCTAAAGAAATGGAAATTGCAGATGAGAAAATTAATATCTTCAATAATAATAATAATAATCCTGACGGTGGTGACAATTCTCATAGCAAGTTTCCAGCTTGTGATAATGCTTCATCTTCAGATCTCACTCAAGGGACCCCCACTGATAATGATTTTCAAACCCAAATTGCTTCTGATGAAGCAAATAGTGCAGCTAATCCGTTTTCCCTTGGAATTGACTATTCATCAAATCTATTTCAGGTATCACTTTACGATTTAAATTTCACTTTAATCTGTTCACATATACATGTTTAATATTTTGATCTTGTTATCGTGGTCACAATATACATCTAGCGTGAATTCATATATGTTGGGAACAAAAAAGCATGCTGGGCCATATATAGTAAGATTATCATATGATGAGTTCTGAAGTATATTATTGGCACTTGGAGGCGAAACCCATCTAAATGTGCCTCAATATTCATTCTATTATTCTTAATTATTGGACATCTTCTAATTACCGTGAGCAGTCCATTTTTTTAATATGTAAATAAATTATAATTGTCTTCAATTAATTAATTTTTTAGAATGAGTTTATTTAAGATTAATTTTGTGATCATGGATCATTATTATTAGTATTATTATTATTATCTGCTTACAACAGTATATTTGACTTTTTCTTTTTTTCCTCTCTCATGATGATTACCCTCTTTACCTATATATTCTACATTTCCAACTACGTTTTTGCTTTACATTGCTGCTTTGTGAGTTTGAAAAACGTCTCTCTCGCACCTCAATTAATGCAATAATAAATGTGTAAAACTAACTTACACATCTCTTTAGCCCAAAACAAAAATTTACAATATATTGATTTATTATATATATATATATAGTGGCCTACATGGCATGTCTTTGAGGTATCTTTTGATCTTAAAGTAACAAAGGTTGCGAGTATCATGAAGTTCCCTATCTTTTCGTAAAGCTTCCTTCTCAAAGATTCACTTAGACTGTGATATATACTTCAATTTAATTGGTTATCCCTTCTTCAACATCTCCCATAACTTCTTTTCTTTTTGACTGACTCAAAATTATAAACGTTTTTTTCAAAGTGAATACATCTTTTTCCCCTCCCCCCAATTATTTAACCTCTCATGATCATCATTCAAGTTGATGATACGTTGATTTCTGAAAATAAAGCATTTTATTGCATTTCAAACTTTATCTTTAATCACATTCTTTATATCAGTGTCTGCTAGCATCTAGGTCTTTTGCCTATTTTAGCAAAAGCTATTCATTTTACTATCAACAATTCTTCTTTTAAATTATGTGCTTGATAGCTTTACACAATGTTCAAAATTCTTTATTAGCTACTTTTATTTTATTTTTTTTACATAGAATTGCACTATCTATGCATCTGATTGGGGACTTCGATTTCCTCAATTTCCCTCGCTTTTTAGTCTTAAGTACAAACACCTTTTGCACCCCACTTAACCTAAATCTAAGTGGCTCTTTAGTTCAAACTATTGACCATGCATTATGGTTTCCCTGAAATTTCCTTCTCTAGGTTATAGTTCTGCCTTGTCTTCTTTGTACTCTTAGGAATAATCTTGATTAACATACTCTATTGTTAAAGATAATAATAAAGTACAGTTTTCACTAATTACATGATTAACATATATATGATTTAGTAGTATAAAGACCTGTTAGTAGAAAGTCTTGAGTTTAATTCCTAGTAGAAATATATATGTTAAGGAGGGAAGCCTACACAAACTTCCAAATTAGATACTTAGTAACATGATACAGAAAATAATATCAAAATAAAAGTCTAAATATGAGTAGATAAGCGCTTGAACAATTCTGATTGATTTCATATACGTTGCAGGAAATGGAGCTACAACTGTATGCTGGCATGCAGTATCAACTTCCATATCCACCATTGGAGCTTGAAGATTTTCCTCAAACAAGTTTCGTAGAGACGAAGCCATTAATGAAGCCAGCAGCAGAACAAACGATGATGATGAATGAATGCAACAACATGGTGTATGATCACAAGTACAAGAGCAGTAATACAATGAGTGGGACCCTAGAAGAGATCATCTCCTTGTGTTCATCTCATCATCATCAAGATAATAACTCTTTGCCTCTCTCCATTCTAGATTGATATATATATATATATATATATATATATAATATTACGCACTAATCAACCCTATAATATTATATATATACTCAAAGGTACAGCACCAACAAGATTTCATTTACACAAAGGAATACTACTTGTGTTGCCTCAAATCACAACACAAAGTGATCCTTGGTTTGTTAGTTTTTCTCAAATCCAAGAAAGGGGCCATATATATAATGTACTTTAGGAGTATGTTGAGTCAAGGGGACTCGAATACATATGTTTTTTTCAGTTTTGTTTTTGTTTTCTCATATTTTGGGAAGGTGGGTTTTTGATATTTCTATCTATTTATTTATTTGTTTTGTTTTCTTCTCCATATAACCTTACATAATGTTACTGTATCTGATTTTTTTCTTGATCTGAATGGAATGGATTATCAAAGGTTATTGTTCTATATATGTTACAATTAATCTCTCGTTTAAAGTGTTTCCGATGCTTTATTTATTATTATTGTTTTCACACACCTTTGTCATTTTATGGCTTTGGGGGTGTGTTATAGGATGTAAACTTTTCAAGATATAAATAATTTATAAGGTTAAAATACATTTTTACCTTGAAACAATTTTGACGATAGTTGCATTACTGCATTGGTTATTCAAAACTATTCATTGAAAACATGTTTTCCTTTCAAAGTAATACGTTGAAGGTTAATCAACTCCAAAAGATGTCTAATAATCTATATCTAGTGTTATTATT
This sequence comes from Leucaena leucocephala, assembly GCA_037074615.1. NCBI lineage: Eukaryota > Viridiplantae > Streptophyta > Magnoliopsida > Fabales > Fabaceae > Leucaena > Leucaena leucocephala. The sequence continues at coordinate 3,913,881 of CM073525.1, forward strand.
CCATAATCTATAATCTATTGGGGGCATAATCCATATCTATATCTACACAATAAAAATTACTCCTCAAATTCCTAATATATAAATTATTTTAAAAAATATTCTAATAATCTTTTTTAATTTATTGTCTCTCTATCTTATTTAATTATTGTTGAAGGAATATCAATACAATAAAAATAATTTTAAAAAAATTAATAAATATAATAAATAAGTATTATATTTATGACTAAAAAATACTCTAATTATCTTCTTTAACTTAATTATACTATATATGCATAAATCATAAGTAATGTGACTTATATATTAATCTCCGTATAAAACATGGATTATAATATCGGTTTATTGATCTCACATCATGTACATATAAAACAAAGATGACAAATGATTTACTGTCCACAAGTAAGATTACTTCGTACTGAAAATAAGCCATTGCGCTCGGCTTCAGTGTTCTTCGCGGACGCGCGCTGTTCGATTCTTCATCCCGGCAATTAACGCGATCAACGGAGAGAGTAAAGCCACGTCTCCCAAATATTAAAACGCGACGTTTTGATGACTAAGAACATTCTCGACGTAGACGGGATCATTGCCGTCCGATTAAAGAAAATCCAGCCGTATATAGTTCACGAATGAAAGGCCAGCCGTTTAGAGAAGTGGGTAATGGACAAACTTGGGCCTAGTCATATTTAGTTGGCCCAAATTGTCTTTACTCGAATTTTACCCCATCTTGGGCCTAGGTCATATCATATTTTTTATGAAGTAAGCCCATTTTAAAATACCTGGATAATTTTATTGTGAGATGCCATCAAATGGATTGATTAGTCCCTCGTAAGGGATTGAATCAATGTTTAAATTTTGTTAGGAAAGATGTGTATATTTAGTATCAAATAATATCTCTATAATTATATTTTTCATCTATGTATAATATAAAAATTTTAATAAATAATATTTATTCATTTTTTAAACTCCCTGTAGTACCTAAACCTCATACTGATAAAATGATATAGTCAATACTCGACTTATATAAAAGTTTATGATAATATCATTGTAGTATTCACATAGCTAATACTCTAATATTGTCCTTTTGATAGAGTCTAGCACTTTTAACTATCTTTTTAAATATATTTCAAAACCTTTCTTATTTAACTATCTTTATTTAAACTTCATTTCCATGGAGTTACGTTATAGAAGAATGTGTAAACGTAAAGAGACGTGGCTGTACAAGTATATATGTGGTCTAAAAGCAAGCCCTATTATCTACCAACTCCAAACCGAATGCCCCACAATACCTGACATGCACCTTTCATTTCCCTTTCTTGCAAGCAATTCTTCTTATTGGCATTACTATTGGTCTCTTACATACGTACATTATATATATATATATATATATATATATATATATATATATATATATATATTGCATGATATATCCGATCAACCCACTCAATCAATTTTCTATTCTTGACTGTTTCTTTGACAATGCCCCTATATCAAGTTATGCATGTATTTCAAGCCCTATAAATTGGAAGGTTCCAAAAAAAATGAAATTAACTGAAGAATAATTTCTCTAAAGTATTTTGTATATACCTGTTATTTGATACATAGAGATATTTCTCGTCACAAGTTGACAAAGATAAGAGAAATTTAGTTACAAAGAAATACAAACAAAAATGGAATGATGCATGATGATCTAAAAGTTCCACGCAAGGTCATCATCATCCATGGAGGAGAGAACGTCATAAGACATATATTCAGAGTTAAGTACACCTTCCAACAACCCAAAATCAAAGTTATTGTTATTACTATTAATATTATAATTAATATTGTCTTCTTCTCTGATTTGCTCAATATTATTATCAGTAGTAGTACTCCTCTTGCCCTTGTCCTTGTCTTGTTCTAACTGTGCTTCAGTAGTAATTTCTCCTTCCTCCATTAACGTCTGAGCTGATGATCTAAAGATCTGATGAGTTTCAGCAATATGATCATCCCGAGAAACCCACACTGAAGATGATGATGATCTGTTGTCAATATTCTCAGAAAACCCGACAAGTGAAGATAAGCAATCATTATTGTTCTTGGGCGCAGGAATATTATTATTATTTCCAACATCAATAATAATGGATGATTCAAAGGGAAAATTATGAGGTTCATGGACATTACTATTATTATTATTACTACTACTGTTAGAGACATTATAATTAGGTTGCTGCTGGTATTCGATGGAGAAGACTGGGACGGAGGTACAAGGTGGTTGAAGATTCATACTACGATGATGAGGTTCATGGACGAGTCTGAAAGTGGATTCAGATTTGGAAGAAAGAGTAAGAGAAGGTGGTCGATGAGAAGAGAGAAGATTGTGAGTTTGAGGGTCAAAGCCCTGAGAAATGAGTTTCTTCTTTATGCATGAGTTCCAGAAATTCTTCACCTCGTTGTCTGTTCTTCCCGGTAGATGCTTCGCTATCTGAGCCCATCTACAAGCACACCAAAAACAAAATACTTAATTCCCATGAATGTGTGTGTTTTCTTATTATTTCCTACGCGGAATTTTCCTGTGTTATATGCAATACGGTATAATCTTTTCTAATTCAGATTAAGGAAAGTCCAACATAGTATGAGAGGAAAATACATGTAATAAGAGTAGTCACTACTAATGAAGATTTTTTTAAAAGAAATAATGCACTCCCTTTCATATTATTCCATAATTTCAAATACATAATCATGGGTATGAAACAATATCTAATCTAATATTTCCACTTGTACAAGAGCTAGTCCTTAAGCTTTTGCTTTGGGGCTAAAAGTAATATCTCAATCCCCTTGATCTCCATTTTTATTTATTTATTTCTCAAAAATATTTATCTTGATTGAAATAAGGGGTATGTTAGAAAAATTAACTCATATTTTTTTATAAATAACTAATTTAATTTATGTGAACTAGTTATCTGAATCGGAGGAGATAATTGGCCAAAATTTATGCAGTTATATTTTTTGCTTACATTGAACTTCGAAGCCGCTTCGACATTTCTACTTGCATCATCAACTGGTATATGAATACAATGTTGCGCTTATAATAGATTTCTTTTTCATTTTAACCATTTAAAAACCCCTCCTCAAGATTCACACACACCCATATCTATTTTTATTACTTTGGGGTATAGAACCCACAAGTGGGGTGCCATTAAACCAAGAGGTTTTGGGCATTGCATGTCTCCACAATCATATATGAGTAATAGACCAAAACCATATAGATGAAATCGTATGAAGTGGTTGAGAAGCAATGAATTGCATTTGCATGAGAGATCGCAACGAGCTAAACAATGTGAAACATGGCAAATTAATTATGAGAGATGGAAAAAGGAGGTTTTATTTGAGTTACCTATTCCCGAGAATGCGATGAACGTCAATAATGGTTTGTTCTTCATCGGCAGTGAAGGAACCTCTCTTGAGGTCAGGTCTCAAATAGTTTATCCATCTCAATCTGCAACTTTTCCCACATCTCTGCAACCCTACAAAACATCATATATATATATATATATATATCAATAGTCATATTCTATATATATATGTAGAGAGAGAGACCAACCTGCAAGTTTAGGAACAGAACTCCAACTTTTGTGGCCATTAGTGGTAATGAATTTGACGAGCTTGTCATCTTCTTCAGGAGACCACAGTCCTCTTTTGATCTTCTGTTTGCTGCAGCAACGATGCCCCATTGATATCTTCTTCGTCTCACTCTCTTCTTACTACTCTTATAGACAATACAATAATATGAGCATCCCACCTCAGCTTATATATATATATATATAACACCACACACCTTTCTTTACTTTAATAATTTAATAATCATAGCATTAATTAATCCCATGTAACACACACACACAGAGATTGATAATGGCTAGAGTGAATTTTTTCCCCATAAATATTGGTTTAATTTAAGAGTAATTATTAAGTCAATATATAACTGATTTAACAAAAATAATAATAAAACAGATCAAGCTCAAATAATTAAAAAAAGAGATCAAGATTGATCTATAATTAGTGCAAGAATCAAGAATAATATGCCTATCCAAGGAACAAATAATTAAATGCTCCCTATCATGAAATGAGAGATATGAGCTGGAATTGAAACTTCAGGTTCACTCATGAATGAGAGGAAGGGTCTCTCTCAAACGTCTAATTGAGTGTCTTTTGCATATTAACGAATTAATATTCATTTGAAAAGTAATTCTCATATTAATTATTATTTTTCTATTGAATAGCCCACTAGTAGACTGGGGTTTTTGTATTACCCCCGACACTGCCCAAATACATATAATAACTTCAATAAGAAGCACTTACACCTTAATAATCAATCTTCCAACGCATTAATGGATTTGCAAAGAAGCAGTCACAATTACGCACGTACATTAGAATTTTCAACTGAGTGGAAAAAAGCATGGGGGCCTGGTGAATAATTGATTATATTCAGACTTACACGTAAGACTACACGAAAAAAAAAAACACATTAATGGGGTCGTAGATTAAGTCCACTTTGGTGGTTCTTGCAACTCTATAAGAAACTATATTTTAACGAATGAGAATAATTTGGTTAACTCATTATTTTTCTAAATTGATCATATTATGATTTTAATGGGAGCTTTCTTGGCCGGTTTGTTTTTGTCATTTACACAAGGCTTGAAGTAACGACTTTGTTTAGAGAATATTGAGTCTCTTCAATTGATTATTATTCATCGATTGTGAATAACTTCAACCATTAAACAGAATAATTATCACAATAGTTAGTCATAATGATAGCCATTGAAATTGTCCATATATGATCCATCAGAAGAAAAAATTCCCTTAACCTTTCAAATCATATACTTTAATATTCTTTTATAATCATTATGATTTGTACGAATATTCTCATAATCTATATATATTCATGAGACAACGATTATACAGAATATACTGGGGAAAAACTAAATGTAATGTAATGAAAGTGAACTATTAAATTCCCCCCTTCAAAATATAATAATTTCAATAATTTGATTAATTGGGATAATAGCTCGTGAAACCATGCATGTGAGTTTCTGTAGACCCTTATGATGGTTAAGGCAACAATTATTGTTGTCGTCTTGCCCCCACAACACACAAAACACTGTATATTTGAGTGTGTTGTTACGTGTTGATTGGTAGTTTCACAATTTTATTTCTAATTGATTAGTTTTAAATTAATTAGTTCATTCATTCCGGGCCTAGCTTGCCTTTCCATTTTGTTATGAATCTCAATTGCTACTTACTGGTCAATTCATTAATTAGCCAGACTGTTCCGTGACATAATTTTTTTAAAGAAAATAAACATTTCGGAATCCAAAACTAAGTTTGTATACTATATCTTTAGCCTCTCAAATTTATACAATTTTTTGTTTTAGTCACTTAAATTTTAAATCATAGATTTTTATTCCTTAAGAGATAAAATGATCTAATTTTTAAGTAAATTATAGTGACTTATGTTTTATACAGAAAAAAATTTGATGAACCAAAATAAAAATGAAGAAATACTAGATTGTATTAACCCATATATATTCATGATATTATGATGATTTTTTTCCATTTTATTTATTGACAATAATTCAATGCCCACAAGAAAACAACGTCCTAGTCAGCTAGAAACAAGGATTTCTTTGCATATAATATGGTACTCAAGTTGCGTTTATATTAATGTATAATTATATATATATTTGATGAAGGAAAAAGAGAAATAACGAAGGAGATAGAGGTTGAGCGTGTAATTCAAGAAATGATAGCTGAAAATTCAAGATCTAACTCAAGATCTTGACAAACTCTCTCTATCCCTTTCTAATAGGTTTTTAGTCTTTGACCAAGCCATTGGTCTCTTGTAATAGACATAATAACTTTACATGCCACAAGAATTGGCCAGAGAATAGTATTCTATAAGAAACCTTAATTATTCCATTAATGTTATTTCTCAGTTTCTTATGTATTAATTTTGGGCAACCCGTTTTGTTAGACATTAACCCTCCCCAGCACAGTGCCTTATGATGTACACATACATACCCAATCCTCTTGGATGTTTTCTTGTCTGAATGAATAATATTTTTTTCTTGTCACATTTAATATCAAGCATGTTAAGCAATACCAATTCACTTATTAGTAAAAGAAACATTCAATATTATTTCTTCCGCAAATTCAATTTCTTCTTCAATAGAAATATGTCCTGGAGTCTTACATGATGTAAGTAAAGTGCAGAAGCTAAAATAACATTTGATTGTAATTAATTTGTTAATTATAATATTATATATATTCATTGAAGTGGACGAGTTATCTGGTAATTCTAATTGGATTTGAATAAAGCTTGCTGAATACGAGACCTGATACCATATTATAGAGAAATTAAAGCAAGATAATAACAGTTTTTTCAACCCTTGCAAAGAAGAAAAGGTAAGGATAATCATTAATTAAAGAGATAGGGTTCAGGTGAAGTGTTGGGGTGAGTAATCATTCTTATACTTCAAAGATATAATGATTTTCTAATGTGTGTTTGTGTGTGATGTCTCTTCTCAACGTTTGACTAATTAAACGACAAAACTCTAACTAATCCTTCTCTATATTCTTCATGTTACTAGACACCGCTATGACTTTGAAGCCCCTCATGTCCTCTTCTCTCTCTTGTGTCTATGATTAGTTCTAATCCTAAATATAAAATCTAGTCAACTAAATCATAGAGATTAAAGAAATTATATAAATTAGTTATTTGTTGTTATTATTATTATGTAAAAATTATGCCTCACTTTCCCTAAAATACCTCTATTTTAACGAGGGGACTAAATGTAGAAGATAAAAACAATAAAAAAAAATTGTGAAATACATGAGGATAAATGTGAAAAAAAAAACTAAATGAGAGCCTAAAGATCTAGCTAAAAATCTCAAGAATATACTAATATTCACATGTGACATAGCGTACTAAGTAATTGGCTAGGACGGTAAAATTACTGCATTATTTTTTTGCTACAGTATAAAGATTGATCTTGATTTGTGTAAATACAATAAATTGAAAACATGTGTTCAAGGCCGAACCGAAAAAGTGGGTTGGCCGGCCCATCATGGATTAAAGGAAAAAATTGGGCCCATAATGTATGTCATTATTATTTTTTTCTTTTAAATTTCATATTCTATCTTAATCTTTAAACGTGGTTCGGCATTACTCTTTGCATTTATGATTTGGCAACAGATATAATGTTAAGGTATTATTATTATTATTATTATTATTATGTCTAACCTCACTGTTTTATTTCTAATTAGGATCATCCTGTGCGAAATATGTGTGTGTGTGTATATATATAGCAATAGGAGAAATAACACATATATTGGCCAAAAGCAAATAATTACGAGTAATTTTGAAACAAAAGCATACTGCTCTACTTCATTATTCAGATAAATTCAATGAGAAATCAAACATAATTAATTCGCAATAGAAATTAAAAAAACTCTCAAAATGGAGTTCCAAAACATGCACTGGTAGATTACAGAAAAGGACTCTTCATAATATAGACTGGAATGAAGAAGCATCTTCAATTCATCTCATAGTAGAACCTTGAACGATAGTCTAATGATACAGAGGATTCGAACTTGAAAGAACAAGTTTCTTGATATCATATATAGTTCATGTCATAACCATGGTTGCTAGAAGTAATAAGTGGCGATTCAGGCAATTGCACATGATTCAATTTGTAGATCAATGTTCAACTAATTCAATTAGCAGATCAATGGTCACAATTAGTTTCATATAATTATTTTCAAAATTACAAAGCGTTGAGCTTGATCGTCGAATTTGATTTATTCTCGCATTGTATTTATTCAAACTTTAAATCGTTTATAAATAAAATCACGGATTTTTTTTTAATAAAGAATGAGAATAACAATAATGTGATAGTCAATAATGAGGACATACATAAATATGTACGAGTAGTCAATAATTTATCTTTATAACTTTTAAAATTACAGGGATTGATTTCATAAAAAAAATTACCAGGATTATTGAGCAAGATTTTCTCTTTGATTAATTATAAATTTAAATATTATCAAACTCAATTAAGATAACTCTTTAAAGATATTTTTTATATTTAAATTAATTTAAATTCAAGACATTTTTTTTAGTGGACTAAGACGCCTCCTATTAGAACCAACACCTTGATCGCTTCAAATTGTTTCCACGCTATATAAGTAAATGGGCCCACAAACACACATGTGTGGAAGCAAGAATAATATTAATATTTTAGTACCTTAAATTGTTCAAATATCACTAGGATACGTAGATCCTTAAGTGAAATAAAATTACAAGGTTTTTTTTTATTTACATATCTCTTATAACATATTTATAATTATTTTTTAAGTTTTACAATAGAAATGCATCAAAAGCTGAATGTGTGTGTGTGTGTTTTTTGTCTTTTTATTATATATATATTTAAATAATCTAATTTACAAAGAGTCTTTTAGAATACGGGTGGACAACATTGTCTTAAAGAATTTGATCAAAATGAATTCAAAAAGTATTCACGTCTATTTCAAAGTTGATAATGTGGTACGTAAAGGCATATTCTGTATATGTCGAATACTAGAGGACAATTTACATGACCAAGCAGATATATGAATTATATATATTTGTGTGTGAATGAGCTATGATTCCAGCGGACAACATTAACTAGAATGATAGTGACTAATTACAAAGGGAAATCTCCAAATCAAGAGTGATTATAAATCACACTTTTATATATTTTTATCCTCTTTTTATTCAGACTTTTTAATAGTTATTATTTGAGCTTCGATCACATCAATGGGAAATTTTGGGTTGTATGTTTTATCTGAGCTTTCTGCTAGCTTGCTCTAATCGATTGATATAGCAACGTAGGAGTAATTTGGCTTTGTTTTGGATAGGTTTTTTTGTCATCTGTTTCTGTGGTGGATGAATTAGAAACTGTCCATGGCTTAATTGCTAGCTAGGTTCATATTCCTTGAATTATAATTGATGTGTGTGTGTGGGGAGGGGGGAATATATGATAGAACCAGAAAAATAAAGTTAAAATAAAAACTCAATTAATTATGTGGACGAGGAAGATTAAGCTTAGATGATGTGATTGCGCCACTCGTTTTTGATAAATTTCTCAGTTTTAACATGCTTTAGTAATTAAATTAAATTTTAATTTATATATATTTCTTTTAATTAATTTTATCTTAAAACCCCGATTTATTTATTTATTAAAAATCTGAGCCTGCTTTTTATCATTATAATCAAATTAAAGAAGCCATCATCAACCCCACCAATAATTTTAAACTGAAGAGTTCAGATTGAAGACGAAAACTTCCACTAACGTATGGGATGTGACGCCTCCAAAGGGGGAAACATGACTTGTATGACTTACTCCATATCGATTGATATAATCATTCACTTAGATGTAGCCAAACAGATTAATCCTTTATTAAAAAATATTTTAATATATAGAGAATATAAAATCAAGATAATCTATTAATTGTCAATTTTTTTAAACAGAGATTGATCTCAGTACTGTGTAGCATCATGTCATAAGCACTGAAACCGATTCTAGTGAGGCATTAGTCATACGCCAGCTATGACCATTCTGTAGTTCGCTGCATTTTAGAACATTCTTGCTCCTAACTTACTACAAACAAGCATGCCCCTTTAAAACTCTTCTTTTCATTTCATTCAATTTTTAATTTTTTTCCACTCTACCAAATAACACAATCTAATTTCATCACAGCCAAAAGATCTACCAGATATTTTCTGCAGACAAGAGACACCGAAACCAACTCTAGAGAGACCTAATTTATGTTAGTACAACTTATTAAAGCGTTTTATTTTTTTTTCCTGGATACCAACATGAAGTATACATGTATAATTAACTAAGATTTAAGCCAACGTATCTGAGCTCAGTTTCTGTTTGACTTCTTCCTCCTCCTCCATTGTATCGCACAGTGTTCTCCCTTTCGTCTCTGGCAACAACACTACAAACACTCCACTCACCCCTATCACCAATCCAAACACGCCGTAGCACCAAAACTTCTGCCTCCTTCCCGCCGCCACCAGCACCGGACTCACCGCCCCTCCCAGCACCACAGCCTGCCTCGCCATCGCCAACGCCGAGTTCCTCACACACGTAGGGAACAGCTCCGTCGTATATAACAAGTATAGATTAAACGCGGTGCAAGCGCTGAAAAACGACACCGACTCAAACCCAATTTCCAACTTGCTCCATGTTTTCCCCAACTCCATAACCGATAACAGACTGAAAGTCCCACTTATGATGGTGAATACCAAAATAGCACTTCTTCTGTTGAACTTGCCGACCAATACTAAGGTTACAAGAGACGATGGTAGCTCAGATAATGCATTGAACGTCACACTCAAATACAGATCAAACGACAACGTTCCGAGACCTAGTGGCATCCCGTAATAAACCACACCGATACCAAAACCCATCAACATAACGGCTAAGATTCTTCTTGAAGCCCATTGTTTCTGCATCAAAACCTTCAGCGCCGAGTATAAATCCATGTTATTATCATCCGAAGTTTCCTCAGTGATCTCTGACACTATAGAAACGCCTAATAAATTCAATGAGCTTTCAGAAATTGACGCGATGCGTCGTAGTGTGTTGACGGCTTCCTCTTTCCTTCCTCGTACGAGGAGCCACCTTGGAGACTCGCTTACGAAGAGCTTTACCAGTACGCAATACAATATTGCTGGGATCGATGTGTAGATGTAGAGGTTTCTCCACGACGAGTTTCGGTTTAGGTAAGCCATCGCGGGAAGTGAGAGGAAGCCCAAGAAGAAGCAGATGAATCCCATGACACCCACCTGGCCCCGCCACCGCTTTCCTACCAGCTCAGAGGCGAGGACGAGGGCGGAGGTAGCTATGGTGGATCTGCCGAAACCGGAGAGAAACTTGAGAAAAGAATAGACCCAAAGGTTTGGAGAATAGGCGGCGAGGAATGAAGAGAGAGACATCAAGAGACAAGAATAGAAGAGCATGTTCTTGCGGCCCAAGGACGTATCGGCGAGTGTGGATAGGGCAAGGCCGCCGACAAGGCAGCCGATGAAGAAGGAGGAGGCCGGGAGGCCCGTAAGTATGGGGTCCTCGGGATTTAAGTGCCACTCCGAGATGGTGGAGGAGTAGGAGGAGCCGCTGTGGCGTGAGGGGGAAGACGGTGTGGGTTGGGCAGCGTCGGTGAAGACGATGATGAAAGTTTGGTGGCCATCGAAGATCCAAGCGCAGGAGACGAGAAGAGCTTGGAGGAATTGAGAGAGATTGAATTCTTCTAAGCAACGTTCGATCGTGGAGCCAAGAGATGGAAGGTGGTTCTCAGGCTGTGGAAGATCTGATTCATCGGTGGATTTGGATTGGGAGAGAAGAGGTGTGGAGTTTGAATCCGCCATTAATAATCAAGAAGTAGTTGTGAACCGCTAGATAAAGAGGGAGTAGGATAGTGTGAGGAGAGATTAGATAGAATGATTACATGGTTATTGTTTATATAAAATAGCCATTTATATACACAAATGAAATGGAATATTTTTAATGACTATTGGTTGTTCCCTGATTAAAAAAAAATTAAAGACATTTCCATTAGGGAGTTGACGCAACTAGAAAATGATATCCTATCATGGAATACTCCGGATGGAGCATTCATAATGAAGAGTACTTATTATTTAATTGAGAAAAATCAAGTCAACACATATAGCCCTTTGTACAAAGCTATTTGGAAATGGTGAGGTCCATAAGGTATTAGAATTTTGACGTGGATAGCGTTTAATAACAAGTTTCCTATAAATACCTAGAAAAGTAAATGGTCTTCCCCCTCCTCTTCTTGCACATGCTGGGATTCAACCATCCTTTGGGGACTGTGATTATGCAAAGAGCTTATGGAATGAGATTCTAAACCCGAGGAACTAGTCTCAATTTTATGCAACTCCTCTACATGACTGGTTTGCATTTAATTTAAAAAGAGATATGAGAAAAAACGTTGATGGTAATTAGGATCTTCTTTGGGGAATCTCTATTTGGAAATTATGGTTGTGGAGGAATAATGCTATCTTTAATTATGCCTTTTCAAAACCATCTAACCCAATTTTGGTTATTAGGCAAACATGGAGTAACTTTGTGTCGATTGATGATATTTCTTGTGTTGATGGCACAAATATACCTAAAGGCCCAAATTGGCAGCCATGCACCCCCGCAAAGGTGTGTCAAACCAAAAAAGAGCAGGATGAGGTAGAGTAATTTGTAGCCATTATTCTGGGAATTGGATGTTTTCTCACTTTCTTAGTGATTATAGAGCACTTGAAGCAGAGGGTGACTATTTATATACTGTACTTGAAGCAGAGGAGTGACTATTTATAAGGTGCTTGGGATCTTAGTTTCAAAAAGATTATACTTGAATGATAAAAACCTCACTGATATGATAGAAAGCAAAAACAGCAAGCAAGTGAGCAGCCTACTCTCTTTTCGGATTCAAAGCTTAATGAGAGATTCATAGGATATGAAAAATTCAATATATTTCTCAAGAGCAAAATCAACTTGCAGATACCTTAGCTTATCAAGTTCTTCCTTACATAATTCATATGCGACACATTTACAGGCCTTAGTGGCTAATAAGTGTTTAGGATTAAATTTCCTGATACTTAGTTCTTTTTTATCCTTTGGGTTTTAGCCCTCTCTTTGTATAAAAAAATAATAATTACTCCCTCTAAAACTAGTCCTTTTTATAAGAGAGATAGAGTGGAAATTTAGCAGGGAGCGAGTTCAATAACTTGATTATGGGCATCTAAAAAATAATTATAATTATATATGTTTGATCCATATTTAATACGTTAAGCCATATTTAATTAATTTTATTAATATTTATAAGGAAAAAAATTATAGACTTCATTTCTGAATCAGCAGAAACAGCTATAGTTACTTGAAGAAGATGCTCTTCTGGAAATAATTAAAAGATGCTATGCATGATACTTTATTATATATAGTTGAGTCAATTTTAGCTCTTTGTGTATTTATATATATTACTATAATATTGAAATTAAACCAAAAATATTTGCAATTGGCCCACATGGCTAAAAATTTGGCCTTCAGTGTACCGTCCGAAGCCTTAATAATTAAGAATATACTTCATATAGTAACTCCGAATGTTGGGTAAAAACAAACTTCAATTATTATTAAAAAATGAAATTGTAGCCAATAGTATAATTAGTAATTAATAATATCTTGCTGTTATGTGGAAAAACACAAATTGAACTAGCAATGATAGTTCAATTAATAAAGAGTTAGCTCATAATCTATAAGGTTGTGAGTTTAAATCTTATTATCAATATGATGATTTATAAAATTGGATTGGTAAATACTCTATGAAAATGGAGGCATGCCTTGACTCAGGTGAACCCCTAGAATCCAACTCCTTTAATATTTTTCTATATAGAAAGACGCACAAATTGAACCAAGATATGTGTGAAACAGCCCTTTTTGTGAAAAACGGGAATATTTTTACACAAGGGATAACCAATTATTATCGCCTTTGAATATACTTTTAAATGTTATAATTATAGCTCTTGCTATATGTCGTACGTAAAATCTTTCCCTTTCTGCCAAAACAAAGTAAAAGAAGTCACATTATTGTATACTTTCTTAATTAGCATGTTCTTTTAAGATTACCTCAATTTAAAATATCATTAATTGTAAATTTTTATGGTGCAATTCTTGGTATTAGACATGGATAAATTAAAAAAAAAATCATTTTCAGATAAAATTAGTGACTTAATCACTTTTTTTTTAAAATTTTGATGAGGTGGTTAGAGGTACTTTAGAGTAAATTAGAAAGTTACATAGTAAAATGATAGCTGTGTTCTTTCGGATTAAGAATAGTACGAGTATATATATATATATATATATATATATATATATATTATAATTTTGATATTTTATGTATTGATTGATTGGCATTTATTTGATTGTCCAAAGTGGTGGGAGGCATATTGATGATAAATAAGATTCAACGAATCCTTCACTTTCAGCCAACATGTGATTAAATTTGAAGCATTTAATTTAAATTATCGCACTGAAAAGGAATCATAAAAGTAGACAAAACAATTGGCCGAGGAATTCAGCTTGGTTGGCTTCAATTTGAAAACTGGCAACGCCTTTGTTTTATGTCTCTCTACCAAACACTGTTTTGGGAATTTACAAACTAACTAGTGTTTAAATGTTTAATTCAGTAGGTGTTATGATCAATAGGATTAGTGATTATCCAAATTAGTAATTTTTTGAGTAAGTTATGCACATTTTTGTTAAACTTTTTTTGTTTTTTACACTATCAACTGATATCTAACTTTTTTTATAAATTATATTACTAAATATTGGAGGAATTGAGTACCTAATTTTTGGGGTTTGTTACTGTATTTTCTAACACATATTTTTTATAAACTTGATGATTAAAATGTCAATTCTTCACTTTTCAAAATCATTAAATATTTTCTTAATTTTCTAAAATTTAATTTTTAAATGATATAAATATTTTCTTTTACCTTTAAAATTTAATAAATATTTTTCTTTTGGAATCTCAAATGATCTTTATAAAATCATGTATGCAAAACTCTTTCGAAATTAAAAATATACGATTTTATCAAGCTTCAAGAGAAACTTTTTATTTTTTTAAAAAATATTATGTAATTGAACTGCAATCATCAATATATATATATATATATATATATATATATATATATATTGATGGTTTATTGATGATTGATGAGAAGGAAAAATAGAAGGAGGACGAGCTAGCAAGCCACGGAAGCATAATGGAATATTCATAAAGAGCGGGACCACCAATTAAGCATCAGTTAACTATCAATTTATAGTATTTATAAGTCACACACAACCTAACTCCACTTAAATATGGCGTCTAATTTATTTTGATCTTAAAATATATTAATTAATATTTTGATCTAAAATCTATAAAAAATTATTTATAAATTATAAATAACGCGTTTATCTCATTATTGTATGAAACAAAAGCCTACATTAGTCCCAAGCTTTGCAGGGAATGCAATATTCACTCCAATTTCTCATTGGGAACAGGGAATGCCGTCATCATTTTCGTTTTAAATAGCGAATGTTTCCAACTAGACCTGACCCAATAGAGGTGGTAATTTGGGTTGGACCCGAACCCGCCATTTTATGGCGGGTTGGGTTGCCAAATTGGCAACCCATTTTGATGCGGGTCTTTTTGACCCGCACCCGCCAAGCCCGCACCCGCGGCGGGCTAACCCGCCGGGTTGGCGGGTTAGCCCGCTTAGCCCGCTTTTTTTTTTATTATTATTATTTATATTATATTTTATTAATTGTAGAGTTTTAACTAAATTAAAGTTTATATTATATTTAATTTATACTAACTTTATCTTATTGATTCATTTCTTTAAATATATATTTTATTTTATTTTTATTGGTAAGCATATATTTTATTTTATTATTATTTTACTTGTGACAGATTTATATACGGATAGTGATAAAGTTAAAGAAATAAATATTTTGACAATTTTAGATCATATTTTAAATCCAATTAATATTAATACATATAAATTATTTTTAAAAAAATATATATGAAAATATTTTTTTAAAAAAATAAATAATTAATTATTTTTAAAATAAAAAAAAAAACTGGCCATGGCGGTCACGGGTTGGAACAATTCCAACCCGCATAAAAACGGGCCTCTTTAAAGAGGCCCGTTTTAAACCCAACCCGTCGCGGGTTAGCCCGTATTCGGCGGGCTAACCCGCATTACCAGCCCTACCTATATATATGGGGCAAGATCCTTAACAAGATATTTTAATTCTATGTGAATTTTATTTTTTTTCCTCCTCTATTTTATTAAGTCGTGTTAATCATAAGCATTGCCTAGGAAAGCGTGATTCTAACTTTAACCAACTTAATTCAATTTATTGATTTTTTTGTTATTAATTTTTCTAAAAAATAGTTGAACTCCTATGATTTAAATGTAGGGTGAAACTTTATTTTTTTTTAAATTATACTAATATTAAATAGGACGAGTCATCTATTATCCTCTAATATAAATTTATACACTAAAGAGTTATGATATATTTTTAAATATTATAATTAAAATTATAATAAAATAATATTTTTATAAATTAAATATATTTTAAATAATTTTATATCTTATTATTTGACTAGGTGAATCAACGGATTATGGGTGAATTTAATTGAATTTGAGTGTTTGCATTTGTCTGCCTCATACCAGCGTGGTTCCACGACTGCACATAAGAAAATATCATAAACATTGCCTAGGAAAGCGTGATTCTAACTTTGACCAAACATGAACTTAATTCAATTTATCATTTTTTTTGTTACCAATTTTTCTAATAATAGGTTGAATTTACTAATAATTTAAGAGTATAACGAATTTTTTTTAAACGATACTAATATCGTATAGAGTCTAATATAAATTTAAATATTTAAAAATTATATTATTTTATAATTATTATAATTAAAATTATAATAAAATAATATTTGATAAATTTATGGAATTTGAGTGTTTGCATTTGCCTACCTTATACCAACGTGGTTCCACGACTGCACATAAGGATCCCATCTTCAAGTGGCCCAAAAAAATGAGCGGAAGAAGAGAAATAATTATAGTTTCTTTTTTTCTTTGTTTTTTTTTTGGATCGATGAGATGCAATCAGTTTAGTTATGGCATAAATTATTGAGAACCCATTGTGACTTACTCCCTCTGACCATTATTAATAATTGATGATTGATTTCGTTAGTGGTAAACACTTTGTTAGTAAGAATAAATTTTTTTAGTAAATACTCTTGTGCTTAAAAACGATTTTTTTTAAAAAAAATATTGATTTTATTTAGACTCATTTTACTGGACCTATATCATAAATGATGTGTGGCCTCAACTATCTAATAATTTAATTTTTGGGCTAGTGGGAATCAACACATGGGATGGGAAGCACAGTCTCATTATTCTCTGATTCTAAGTGTCTACTATTTACATGAGTCAGCGGTGCTAGATGCATAACTCAGTCTACATATTATATTGTAAGAGGGAGATATTTAATTATTTAAAATTTATTTAATTATTATATAATATTATTTTATTATAATTTTAGTTACGATGTTTAAAAAAATATCAAAACTCTTAAATATTTAAGTTTATACCTAAAGATAATAGACGATTTATTATAACCAATATTAATATCCCCTAGAGAAAAGAGAGATTTCGCTCTACTTTTAAATATTAGGTGAGTCAAACCTCTTTCTAAATATTTTTTTAACAAAAAAGAAAACTCACTCTACATCTAATAAAAAGGTCCCATGACTAAACAAGATAATATTAAATAGGAATTTTTTAATTAAAATATTTTGAAAATATACAAAACTCATAAGGGTGACTCCAATTTCAATAATCCTAGAGGAGTCCACCGCACTTAAATGGAACTATTTTAATGTTGTGTTTTTACAATATTATCCCCTACTTTTTTTAAAAAAAAAAATCAGCCAGCAGCTGCCTAACAAGTGGCCGAGATTTTTTAAGAAAGTTAATTAACTTAGGTTTTATCCCGCCCTCCATTGGATTCTGAAAGATTTTATGACCAATGAGCCCCATGAAACATTATCTTTTACTTTGATCTTTGTAAGTGTGGAATTCTAAATCACTAATATGCAATGATAAAACTCCTTCCAAGTGTAATAAATTCCGCCTCTAGTATAATAAATTCCATGAAATATGGCATTTTACTTTGTTAATTATTTTATACTATTAAGATAAAATGGTTTAGTGGCCCAAGAGTCTTACAAACACTTTTGAAATCTAAGGGGTGAGATCAAATCCTACATTGACCAACTTCCCCAAATCCTTAGATGGGGACAATATTGTAAAATACCAAACATTTCATAATTTCATTTAATTACAATGGAATACTTTAGGATTATTGAAATTGGAGTCATCTCTCTAGGTTTTTGTACATTTTCAGGGTATTTTAATGTATTTTTTCCAACTAAATTTGCACTGAAAATATAGGGGGGGAAACTATACGCTTCATTGCTGAGTCAGCTGCAGCACAGCTATAGTTATCGTGAAGGAGAAAGCTGTTCTGGAAATAAAAGAAGCTATGTATGATATATTATTATATATAGTTGAGTCAATTTTAGCTGTTTGTGAAATTATTGAAATTAAACCAAAATATTTGCAAATTGCATCAATGGCTACAAAGTTCGCCTACGTTTGTACAGGCTGTGGCCTTAATCCATAATAACATGACATGTTTCAACCCTTGGGAATGAATTTCCAGTGGTTTATTCATAAACAATATCCTTCATATAAAAACTCCCAAATGGGTCAAAACAAGCAAATAATAATTATGATTAAAAGATGAAATTGTGGTTAATGCTATAATTAGTAATAATATCTATAAATAAAATCAATTATATTATTTATAATTTATAAATAATGCGTTTATGCATGTCATCCTTGGTACGAATCCCAAGCTTTTCAGGGAATGCAATTCATGTGATTCCCTGTAATGTTTTTATTGGAACTGCGAATGCAGCATCATTTTCATTTTCCCTAGTGGATTCCAACTAGTCCTGATCGTGATATATCTATATAGATTGGCAATATCTAATACTATTTAATTCCAGGAATTATTTTTAAAGATTTAAGGAAAAGTCCCCATTAAATTTTTTTAGGTAAAAATGATCTAAATTAGTTGTATGTAGAGTTAAAAAAACATGTTCAGCCCATGGGCTAAACTCATTTTTCCAGAAAATATGCTAGCATTTTGTCAACCCATTTTAAGGTGAGCTGCATATTTTTCTAGTGTTAGCGGGCTGACCCATTTTTAAGTAGGTAGGCCTGCCAGCCATTTTTTTTAAATTATTAATATTATTATTTATTTTATTCAAATATTATTTTAAATACTCTTATTATTGAATACTAGTAAAGATGATTACTTATTAGTTGATATGTGTTAATATATTCTAATTAATATTATGTTAATGTTTATTTAGATTTATAGTTATAAAATTTGATATTTTTTATAAAAAATAAGAATTTTTAACAATATAATATTAACAATTTTTTATTATACTAATATAATATTAGAAATTTTTTATTAGTATTTTAAAAATTTAAAAATAATTTTTTAAAAATATTAAAAATTAAAAAAATATAAATCATGGACTCAATTTAGCAAAATATCAAGTCGTTTTACCGGCCTCTTTAACCTGCCAATTTTAGCAGGCTAACCTATTTTTCAAGTGGTATGTATTAAAATTTGCAGAATATCGATCATTTATATATATATATATATATATAAATTTATAAGATTCATATCATCAGTAAAACCTTTTGAGAGACTTTTCCTCCTTTTTTTTTTAATTTGTTCTCCTCCTTTTTAATTTTTATCAAGTTTTTTAAGTTCCCCCATGCATTGTGTGGTAGTTGGGTGATCTCTCCCTCTCAGCATATCGTGGAGGGTATGAATATTTTAGATTTCGTGATTTATTTTATTTTAGTTTTTTCTCCTCTCTTTTCCCTTTTTTTCCATTCAAAATATTTTAATCTCCTCCTAAAAAATTTCTAATTATTAAATAATCGCTTGTATCTTTACTATTATTGCACATGGCTTTGTGCAGTGTTATGCATGCTTCGGAGCTGACACAGAATGTAAGCATTCGTTCCCTCCGATCGGGTCCCCTATTTATATAAAGCGTTTATTAGAAGGAATTGATGATCCCTTAGTCATTAGTTAAATAAGTCATTAGTTAAATAACTTTTTCTTTTTAAAATATTACCCCTTTTTGCAATTTATTAGGCTGAGACTTTTTAAGGTTAATATAGAGTTTCTTTACGTTCTTAATATGGATTGGGTTTTGAGACTGGACAGTCCAATTTTTTTAAAGAATATTTTATGAAATAAAGATAATTTTTTCTTAAAAAATAATTTTATTTTTTAAAATTATTAGTTAAAAATTTTAAATATAAACGATTTAAATTATATTTGAACGGTGTAAATCTCCATGGTGCTCTCACTGTAATATGCACTAAAACTGGGTCCTTTTAAATATGGGTAAAATTCAACCAACAAAAAAATCATTTCAATTCAAAAGTTAATGAGTAAAACCCATCTTTTTTAGATTAGGTGATTTAAAGTGACTTATGACAAGGATTAGAAGAAGTAAGTGATATTTGGAACTTTTGTCTTATATATTTTTTTATTAAGCATATGCACCCTCTTATTAGATATACTATTATTTGAGACATTAATAGTAGGAGTGAAAATAGGGTAGATTAGATTATGTTTTAGTTAAATAAGTCTTGGCCTATTGCAACAAAAATCTAAACTCTGAGGTTATACCTCAACTTATATATAAAGGTTTTTAAGTTTAAGTCTCAGCCTTCAAAAAACTTGATAATACTTAAAACCTTTTTAAATAGGCTTGGAAACATATGCCTTCAATGCTACATGTTATAATATACTCATCTATTTTTTAATATATGATATATTTATCTAATTTAATTAGATTAAAGAAATTAGTTAATATGACATATTTTTTTAAAAATAATATAATAATCTTCATTAATTTCCTCTATCTTTTACTTAATTATTATTGAATAAATATCAATAGAAATAATCTAAAAAAATTGATAACTATAAGATATATGTTTTATATTTAAGATTAATAATAACTTTTAATTAAATTATACATTAAAAATAGAGAAATAATTTATAAAATTAATTTAGAATATATTTTACAAATAGTACAAATTAAAAAGAATGGGCGATGCCTTATGAAGATAGGCTTGGTGTATTGTTTGCCTAAATAGGAGTAGCAAAAGGCCTAATTATAAGTCAGACCTATTTAATAAATAATAAGCCCGGTTAGCTTAAAATAGGTTAGATTGCAAACTCATAATAAATATCTAGCCTATTGCTATCTCAAACTATTGGATATTAGACATATTTTTTTAATAAGATTTGATTCATCATATTATAAAGTATTAGTCCTTGAGGCAATCTATTGATCTACATTAAATAATTTTACTCCTCATTGTCCGTAGGTTTAACTGTCAAAATGGTGAGTTATGCGACTATTTAGAACGTATTTGATTTTTAAAGAGTATTATTTTATTGTGGTTCTAGTGGCAGTATTTAGGGAGACATCATAATTCTTAGGTGTCTAGTTTTATGTCTGAGGGTAATATATGACTCATTCTGTCTGATATTGATATTGTCTAGGAGGAATGAAGACTTTACCTAACCATTAGATCATGGGTGAGCCAAATCTTTTTTTTTAAAAAAAATGTATAAAAAAATAATTTTACTTATTAAAAAAAGTGTCGTGGATCGAAACTCATACAGAGCGATTATAAGTAATATCTTCCAAAGCCCAAAACGACTCAGTTCATAGTTTTGTATGCCAGGCCTGAACCATATAACTGTAACTAATTATTATTTTTCTCATAACAGTCGATGACTTTTTTTCTCATTCTAATATCTTTATCTGTAAAGCTTTCAGCTTATTTCAAATGTTTATTGTCGAACTAAGACATGATATCTGTAAACATGCTAAAAACAGAAACTAGAAGGAATACCAGAGATTAACATCTGTATATGTATATCGGTATAAAAAATTAATTTTTTTTGTTATATATAATTTTAATTTATTTGTAACTCCATACCTATAAACTCTTACTTAATATGACTCAATCTATATAATTTAATTATTTAAAATATTAATATGTATATATATTATAAAATAACATTATATATTTTATAAAATTTGAGAATTAATGTTATAAATGGTTAAGACAATAAGGATAAGGTTGTCGTGAGTGAATGTATAAAGATTGAGTTTTAACTAAAATGAATTTATAAAAACTGATGTATATCTAATTAAAATCTAAAGATTAAATTTACATAAGAGTTAAAATCATAGAATCCTAACATTAATTTTTCTATCAATATATATAAAAGTTTTACTAAATTCAACTTTTCATATATCTCATTTATTACGGCACACAGATTAAGGCAATATGTCAGAGCTGAATCTCGTCCATTGGAGATGCCCTATTTCCATTAATATGATATTTACCTATTATCAAATGACGTTTTTTTTTGTTACATGGGAAAAATTTTTGAAAAAAAAAATTAAATTTATCAATAATTTAAGAGTAGAATGAAATCTCTATTTTTTTTAAATTAATATCAGGTAGAATAAGTTATCTATCACCCTTAAATATAAATTTAAATACTCAGAAATTAGGATGCTTCCTTAAATACTACGATTAAACTGTAATAATATAATACTTTTTAAAGATCAAATATACTCTAAATGATCATATATCTTATTCTTTTATCAGTTGAACCTATATATATATGTCATGTGTGTGTGAATATATACTTCCTTTAGCCATTTTTATAAATAAAAAACACTTAAATCACATTTATCATTAAAATTAATTAAAACTAATAAATATATTAAAAAAATATTTTTAATATAAAATTATTAGTAAGAAAGAGAATGAGTTAAAAAAGAGATAAAAAATAAATATAAAAAATATATATAGGATCATCTTTATAAGAGAAAAAATATTACTTATACAAAAAAAGATAGGATTCAACAAGAAAATTAGAACATAAGAGAGATTGAATTTCAAATTTTATATCATTCAACATCAATATTTTTTCAAGATTCATCGAGCAATGCTTGGATACTGGTCTAACGATGATGAGTCAACACAATCTCTGAGAGCTGACTTTCTCTTTCTTTTCTTCTTCGTCCAGGGTATCACACAATGCTCTCCCTTTTCTCAGGCAACAACACTACAAACACACCACTCAACCCTATCACCAATATAATCCAAATACCCCATAGGACCAAAATTTCTGCCTCCTCCCCGCCGCCACCACCGAGTTCCGCACACACGGCGGAAACATCTCCGTCTTGTATAGCAGATATATTTCACACGCAGTACAAGCGCTGAAAAATGACATCAACTCAAACCCAATTTGCAGACTTGCACATGTCTTACCTAACTCCATAACCGATAATACGCTGAAAATCCCACTGACGATGGTGAAAACAAAAAATGCACTTCTTTTGTTGAACTTGTCGATGAGTATGAAGGTTTAGCTCACATAATGCGTGGAATGTCACAGTCCAATAGAGATTAAACGACAGCGATCCGAGACTCAGTGTCATCCCGAAATATACCCCGCCCACACGAAACCCATCGACATAATGGCTAAGATTCTTCTTGAAGCTCATTTCTTCTGTATCAAAATCTTCAGCGCCTAGAACCGATCCATATCGCTGTTATTCAAACTTTCTTCAGTATCAGACAGTTTAGAGACGGCTAAATTCAATTTACTTTGAAACAATGATGTGATGCTTCTTAGTGTATTGACAGCTTCCTATTTCCTTCCTCTACGAGGAGCCACCTTGGAGATTCGAGAAAGAGGAATTTTACTAATACACAGTACAATATTGTTGGGATGGATGTGCATTTATAGAGGTTTCTCCACGACGAGTTTCGGTTTAAGTATGCCAGTGGCGCAAGAGAGAGGAAGCCGAAAGTGAAGCACAAGAATCCGATGACACCAACCTTGCTGCTTCACCGGTTTCCGACGAGCTCGGTGGTGAGGACGAAAGTAGAGGTACCTATGGTGGCTCTGCCGAAACTGGAGAGAAACTTGAGAAAAGAATAGACCCAAAGGTTTGGAGAATAGGCATCAAGGAATGAAGAGAGAGACATCAAGAGACAAGAATAGAAGAGCATGTTCTTGCGGCCCAAGGACGTATCGGTGAGAGGGGATAGGGCAAGGCCGCCGATGAAGAAGGAGGAGGCCGGGAGGCCCGTAAGTATGGGGTCTTCGGGATTCAGGTCCCATTCAGAGATGATGGAAGAGTACGCGCAGCCGTTGTTGGCAGGAGAGGATGGTGGTGAGGGTTGGGCTGCGTCGGTGAAGACCGTGATGAAAGTTTGTTGGGCATCGAACATCCAAGCGAAGGAGACGAGAAGGGCTTGGAGGAATTGGGAGGGATTGAATTCTTCTAATCAAAGTTCGATTGTGGAGCCCTGTTATGGCTTCAAGAATTTATTAGATAATTTATTCAACAAAAGAATATATAGTAGATCTTGCAAATTTTTTCAGAGGGTCATGGGCAGCTGAGTGGCTGAAGGCACGGGAGTTATCTCTGAGATCCTACGTTCGAGTCTCGGCTGCTGTTGGGTGAGGGTTTTTATTTTGATTTTAGCACGCGAAATTACTAATTTACCCTTCCCTTCTTTTTCTCTGCACCGTACTCCCTTCATCTTCAGACTTCTGATTTCAGCAGCGACACAGGCGGGGAAAACAGCGTGAGTAGGTTTGGAAGCTTTTTGCTAGTGTTGCCTTGTGGTCAGTCATCGCAGTGTGTTGTCAATCTCCTCGACTGTGCTGTCTTCCTGGGAGCGACGCATCGCATGATTGCTGTTCTCCTTTAAGTGCCGCGAGCAAGGGAGAAATCAAGGGGAGAGGAAGTCGTGAGAGGTAGCGAGGCGGTGTGGTGGTCGTCATTGTTGGGTTTCTCTGTTCTGGAGTTCAATTGCTGGGTCACCATCGCGTGGGAGGGGGTCATTGTCGCAAAATCCATTATGGCACTGTAGCAAGTCTATTTGTCCAGCTTCCTTTTTCCTGTCGCCGTCTTTGTTCCAGGATTGCCGTAGCTAGTCATTGCCGTTACGTCTCCTCTGTTGTCACTGGGGGAAATTTTAGATTTTGGGGTCCTTCTCGATAATTGTTGTTGGATTCCGCAAGCTGGTTGGATATTTCTGTGAGTGACAGAGAGGAGGGAGTTGGGAAGTTTGGCTATGTCATTCCTTCCGTTTGGTTCTGTGACTTCCACTGAAGGTAAGTGCACACCATTTTCTCCTCCATTGATCATTCCTCATTTGGATACCTTCATCTCTATTCTCCTCTATTTCCGTTCTCTTATAGAATCGCAGAGAAAGTAAACTTTGAAATTTATTGTTGTAATGGCCGTAGGTGGGTTCCAGGTTCTAAGTCCTGAGCCATTCATTGTCCCCTGCTGTGTTGAGAATTCCTTCTGGTGATAGATAGGTATGTGCTTTATAGTAATAAAGGAATCAGAGTTGTGTGTGCCGTCGGTGATGATGGTCACTGGTTTGGTTTTGGTATATGTATGCTGGCCTTAATTGGTGCGCTGTGTATGAATGTGTAGAGCCGTTGTTCTATTAAGGTTGTTATCCCAGGAAATGATTTTTGTTGCTGTTGGAAACGATTGTATATATATACATTATGTTTGCTAGGCTGTGAAGATATATATACGTAGGTATGTGTGTGCTGTGATGATGGTTGACAGTTCTAAGGTGTTAATTGAGAAATGTATATATGTATGTTCATATACCAATGCTGCTGCGGTTGCTGTGTTTGCATGCGTTGGGAATATATGTGTTTGGCGGTGGTGGTAGGAAGGAAAAAGAATGAGAATATAAGGCCCTGATCATTTTTTTTTGGTATATAAATACGCATACATGGGTACGTGCTGCTGTTTTGGCAATTTGTTGTGGTATGAGTGTTATGATAAATGGAAGGACTTGGAAGCCAATAGAGATTTTGAAATTTTAAATGATTGTAATGTAGAAGGTTTTAGATTTGCGTAAAGATCATGTTTAAGGATTATTTGGAATGAATTAGTATTTTAATCAACTTAATCATGAACAAGGCATGCCAATGGCAATGTCTCTCTGATTGATAGTAAATTTAGAATGATTGATTTCCGTTAAGGGTATACTTAGAAGGTTAACATGTTATTTTGGGATGTCAGGGGATTGAGAAGTGAAAGTAATCGAAGTGGTTGGGCTAAAAAGAGTAGCTGTTTAGGAGCGTGGCAGGTGAGTGAATAACGTTCCCTAAAAATTTACGTTTTCAAATGCATTGTCATTTCAAATGTTGAATTTCAAATATGAATTACGAAAAGTAACTTTTACGAAAGTATGGTTTAAATCGTTAGAAATGATTTTCTTTCGATCGATTTACAAAAGATGAGATTACGATTATGCATGAAAATGGGTAAAGAGGCTTTAGAAAAAGATTTGACAGTGAACTGATGTTATTCATGAAATATTTCTATGTGAATTGCATATATTTTTACAGTAATTTGATTTTGAATGTTCATGCTGGGGTTTTTGAAATTCAAAATGGCTTTATCAATGATTATGGTATTTAAAACGATTGAGATTATTTCATGTGAAGTAAACCCCATGCATGATAGAAATATTTTAGGACGGAATACAGAACGCTGGTTGCTAACAGTAGTACTGTTAGTCCTTGGTGCACCTTGGTACTCGAGCTCGACAGTTTGTGGCCTTGCGTCACCAGAATTATTTCGTGGGATTTATTATCGCGACAGTTTGTGGCCTTGAGTCACCAGAATTATTTCGTGGGATTCATTCTCGCGACAGTTTGTAGCCTTGAGCCACCAAAATTATTTCGTGGGATTCATTCTTACGACAGTTAGTGGCTTCAAGCCACCAGAATGGTTAGTTATCATCGTGGACTGTGTGTCCACGTCTATTTTTATTCTGTTGAAGTCCTACAGTAAGATTATGGTTTTGAAAGGATTGTTTTTAAACGATTGATTTGAAATGGTTATTTTAGATTATTGTTGCCCTGAAAGAAAATGTTTATGAAAATGTTCATAATCAAATTATAAAATGTTATGAAATACATTTTTCAGTATGATTATGCATTTTTGACTTCCGTATTCTTTTAAATCATGTTTTTGGGACGTTATTCACGAGTATATTATTTGGCTTCAGATAGTGTAGGTGACCCTAATCCTCCGGCTGAGTAGTAAAGAGCCTCGCTGTTGATTCGAAGCATCGTTTGACAAATACTACTTTTGATGTAATTACTTTCTTAAGAACTTGTATTATCTTGGAAAGGATAATGCTCCACATAAACCTTAGAAAAAATTTCGTATGATTTTGAAAACGTTATGAAAAATTTAAAAGTTTTACTTTATGTGTTAGGCTTTCAGAATATGAGATATTTATATTCTGTGCAGGTCACGGTCCAAATTTAGGGATATGACAAGCCCAAAGATGGAAGTTCGGATTCATTGGTAGATTTTGGTAGGGAAAGAAGAGGTTGAATCCTCCATTACTTTTGAAGTGAGCTTGAATTCTAATAATATTCAGATCCGAGTCAATGTTGTATATATGCATTATAGGTATAGATTTTGAGAAAGGCGTAGAAGGAAAATAAAGTAACAAAAAAGAGAGAAGAAAATAGTGTTATTTAAAAATTAATTTTTATGTAACATGAGCTAAACGGAAATCTATTTTTGTAATTTCTAACTTTGGCATACCCATATAATATTGTTCATGAGAGACACATGTGGTGTGGTCAATGGCATATGCCCATATAATATATATTGTTCTAATGTTCTTCGCTCATTCACACGTCCACTTGCAATTAAGCTCATGTCAATATTTTGTATTTCTTAATCAAAAGTTTTGGTAGATTGCAATTTGCCAAAAACAGAAGTATGTAGCTTCTCTCAACTGGCATCCCTCTCCTCTTCCCGATCTCTTTCCAATCTTAATTGTTAGATAAAATTTAAATATTTAATATTTAATAATTTTGAAACTATTATATTATTAATTAAAAACAAATAAATTGAAAATTCTTAAAGTTTAATCTAAATAGTTAACAACTGTAGTGGAAAGACCATATTATTAAAAATATTTCATAAAGTGATGGTGTTGTTATGAAACCAATCAATTAAGAAAACAAAGTATAGAGAAGAGATTGGGGCAAAAGAATAAAAACAGTTGTTAATAATATGGTCAAAAAAGAAGACGAAGAGAGTGACGGTTCTGAAACCCACCCCACAGGGAACGCTCCTTTAACTTCATCAGTTGCAAGACAGTCAACTGCGAATAATTCGGCAATCAAACTGATGGACTTGTTGAAAATCAATCGCACATTTTAGTTGTTGGCAATATGTTTCAAAGAGAACTTTCTCAAGTAAAATTGAACTAGCGATCTTTTATTTATAGGGAAGCATTCATATTATCAGTAAGTTACAAGGCCAGTACATAATGTATACTAAATTGAAGCATTGGATTTGGGAAGAATGCTTAAACATCCTTTGTGTACAGAATATTGTCAAGGATATTAGAATAACTCTGTTGTTATTAGTCTAACAAATTTCTGTTATACATAACAAAAATTAGTTAAACTAACAGAAATTGGTTAAAATATAACAAAAGTGTTATTCTATTCTTGACAATTATGTCACTGCCAGATTTCGATTAGCTAATGAATGGAAAAATTATGTTATTCATATGTCACGGCTGATTCTCTCTTCTCTTCCTCGACCATTGTATCACACAGCACTCTTCCTTTGGTCTCAGGCAAAAACACGACAAAAACACCACTCAGCCCTATCACTAATCCAAACACACCATAGCACCAAAACTTCTGCCTCCTTCCCGCCGCCACGAGCACCGGACTAACCGCCCCGCCCAACACCATCGCCTGCCTCGCCATCGCCAGCGCCGAGTTACGTACACACGTCGGAAACAACTCCGTCGTATACAACAAACATATATTAACTGAATTACACGCGTTGAAAAATGACACCAACTCAAACCAAATCTGCAGCTTCGCCCATGTCTTACCTAACTCCATAACCGATAATACGCTGAAAATTCCACTGATGATAGTAAAAGCCAAAAGAGCACTTTTTCTGTTGAACTTATCGATGAGTATGAATGTTAAGAGAGACGATGGTAGCTCAGATAAAGCGTTGAAAGTTACACTCAAATACAGATTAAACGCCAGCGTCCCGAGACCCAGTGGCATGCCCACATAAACCAATCCAATGCCTAAACTCATTGCCATAATCGCTAAGATTCTTCTTGAAGCCCATTTCTTCTGCATCAAAACCTTCAGCGCCGAGTATAAATCCATGTTACTGTTCGAACTTTCTTCAGTGTCAGACAGTTTGGAGAAGGCTAAATTCAATGTACTTTGAGACAATGTTGTGATGCTTCTTAGGGTATTCACGGCTTCCTCTTTCCGTCCTCGTACGAGGAGCCACCTTGGCGATTCGAGTACGAGGAATTTTACTAATACGCAATACAATATTGTTGGGATCGATGTGTATATGTAGAGGTTTCTCCAGGAGGAGTTTCGGTTTAGGTAAGCCATCCCGGGGAGTGAGAGGAAGCCGAGGAAGAAGCAGATGAATCCCATGACACCCACCTGGCCACGCCACCGCTTCCCGACGAGCTCGGTGGCGAGGACAAGGGAGGACGTACCTATGGTGGCTCTGCCGAAACCAGAGAGAAACTTGAGAAAAGAATAGACCCAAAGGTTTGGAGAAAAGGCGGAGATTAATGAAGAGACAGACATCAAGAGACAAGAATAGAAGAGCATGTTCTTGCGGCCCAATGACGTATCTGCGAGTGTGGATAGGGCAAGGCCGCCGACGAGGCAGCCGATGAAGAAGGAGGAGGCCGGGAGGCCCGTAAGTATGGGGTCCTCTGGATTTAAGTGCCACTCGGAGATGATGGAGGAGTAGGACGAGTCGCCGTGGCTGGCGGGGGAGGACGGTGTTGGTTGGGAGGCTTCGGTGAAGACGGAGATGAAAATTTGTTGGGCATCGAACATCCAAGCGAAGGAGACGAGAAGAGCTTGGAGGAATTGGGAGAGAGTGAATTCTGCTAAGCAGAGTTCGATTGTGGAGCCCAAAGATGGAAGGCGGTTCTCAGGCTGTGCGATTTCGGAGTCATAGGAAGAAAGAAGAGGTGTGGAGGTTGAATCCGCCATTTTTGAAGTGAGTTTAAGGAATTTGTGGAATGCTAATCTTATTACTGTCTATTTTTTTCGGCAACAGCTAATCTCAAGAAGGTTTAACTTAACTTTATATATGCATTTGAGGGAACTATTGGAATTTAGGTATCTCTAAAGATTTCTTGAAAAGTATCGGAGTTAATAAAAAAGGAATAGAAGGAAAATAAAAAAAATGAGAATAAAAATGGTAGGTTTTTAAATATTATGAATCATGTATCTATATTAATAAAAAAGGAATAGAAGGAAAATAAAAAAAAAATGAGAATAAAAATGGTAGGTTTTTAAATATTATGAATCATGTATCTATATTAATTAGATTCATCAATGAGGATGAATAGTCGAAATTCTTTGAATGGTCTAAATGCTGATTCTTATTAATTGAAATGAATTTATTTATTTACTTATCTGTATTTGTTGTTATTTGTGTATATGATTTTTAATATTGATAATATGTTATAAAGTAGTATTTAGATTTTTAGTCATTGTTTAAAAGTTATAATTTTGGTCCACCAAAGAGGTCAATTTACACGCCCGCATAGGACTCTTTTAAAATAAAAGGGTAAATATTGGTAACAGAACATGGGATAATAGATAATTAGTATTTAATTAAGATACCGATATTATCTATTTGGGATATTAAAATTAGGATTTATTAGTTTATTTATCTTTTAAATATTTTACATTATCTCGATAAAATATAATATCTATGATATCCTATAATTTAATTATTTATTATCTCTACATTTAAGATTTAAATTTTGATTTAATAATAATCAGGTCTACTCTAAATACAACTAAGAATGCTAGCCCTATTTATAGAGAAATATGAATAATAAAATAACAATATTGACTTTCCTCTTACTCTCTCCTCTCTCCCAGGTTTCATCGAGAAGTTTGGTCATATGCCCCCACACATCCACGTAGGTAATGGAAATCTTTGATGGCCGAAAGCTAAGCTGGGATCAAGATAAATAATGATGATGATGTTTCAGTGATTCAGGTCTAAGCTAAGACTCATCAATTGCTAAAACTTTGTAATTAAGCTCTTGATAATATTTAAATCTAAGCCAGCAGTGCACTTGATCTCAAATAATTTTACCAAAAGAAAATGGGGGAGTATATATATGGCTAGTAGAATTATACAACTACTACTCAAATCTTGGATATAATTTATCTATGATATATTTAACTAATTAATTATATTAAAAAAATTAATTAAGTTAGTTAATATGATATTTTTTTTAAAAAATATCTTAATCATCTTATTTAACTCCCTCATTCTCTTTATTATTATTGAGAGAATATCAATAAAAAAATTAAGAAAAATTTGATAAATATAAGAAGTATGTCTTATATTTGAAATTAAAATTAATTCCTTAATTATGTCCTATATTAAATTAAGGATTGAAGGATTATAATATAATATTACATAAAAATATTTTAAGGAAATTATATCATATATGTTATAGTTAACTAGTTAAATAATTTATTTATTTTTCATAATCTCTTAAAATTAGATAAATATATCATTAAGGGTGGGATGAGTATTTTTAAAATTTTAGAAAGGGTTGTAGTCACCTACGATATAAGTGTAAGGCAATGTCTCCTTTTTTGCTAAGTATTATTAATATTGGATAGGACGAGCCGTGAATTATCTTTAGGCGTAAATCTATGTACTTAAGATGTAAGATACCTTCCTAAATACTGTGACTAGAACTACAATAAAGTAATATTTTTTAAGAATTGAACATACTATAAATAATTATCTTTCTCATTTATGCCTGAATTGAATCCATAGATGATGAGTAGGTTGGATTAATATTAAATTAGAGTAATTGTTGTCAAAGGAATATAGGGGAATCAAATATAGCGATTGTTGGTCCAAACAAAATCTTAGATTTGGTTGCTAGGGAGTTGGGTCTTAGCAAAGTGGACCAAGTTGCCTTGGATCTATAAAGATCTTGGGCTAATAATACCCAACAATCCCACCATGAACGTATTATAATGGTCAACGAGGGCGCCGTATCCATATATGCTTTTATTTTGCCTCCATTATTCTCTCACTTTTCTCAACTTACCACAAACATTTAGTTTCACACTCTCTCTCTTAATATCTTGTTTTCTTCTTCCTTCTTCTTCATCTTCTTATAGCAGCAATTCTGGGACTTGACCAGAAATGGGTTCGAGATCAGCGCGGTGGCGCCAGAGTTGGGCTCCTCAGCCATTAACGCCGTTAATGGAAGGTCCCGACCCTGAGATGAAAGAAGAAGGTCCCAAAAAGGATAGCTCATGGGAAGCCATAAGAGAATGGTTCAGAGCTCAGAAAGTTTCTCCCACAGGACCCACTTTCTCTTCTTCCTCACACTCATTCTATGGAACAATTCAAGCCAAAACTCAAGACTTGCGGCTCCTCCTCGGTGTTCTTGCTTGCCCCTTAGCTCCAATCCCCTTAACCCACGATCCTTCACACTCCTTTCACCTCAAAGATATCCCATTCGTAAGATCTTTAATTTCTTCATATCACATTTTCATCTCTTTTTTGTTATAACAAGAATTGATTATGATATAATGTTCTGAAACAGGAGAACTCAACGGCCAAGTACATTATACAACAGTATTTGGCGGCGTCTGGGTGTCTGAAACAACAGAAGAAGGAGACGAAGAATATGTATGCTACCGGAACGGCGAAGATGGTATGCTGTGAAACGGAGATTTCGACGGGGAAGAATGTCAAGTGTTTGGGGACAAAGAGCGGCGACAATGGCCGCTTCGTTCTGTGGCAGATGCATCCCGGAATGTGGTCGCTCGAATTGGTCGTCGGTGGCCACAAGGTGGTCGCAGGCAGCAATGGCAAGGCCGTGTGGCGGCACACTCCGTGGCTCGGTACCAATGCCGCCAGAGGCCCTCAACGGCCCCTCCGTCGCATCATTCAGGTAACAATCAAAATTCTATTGCCATTGTAATAATATCGTACTACTTCGTCATTCCATTAATGATGCATTTCAACGACAATATAATTATGCTTTTTGGGTGATTATTCCATAATGATATATATATATATATATATATATATGTCAGACAGAAAAAAATTAAGGAGCCTTGTAGCTTTAGGTTTTCTTTTGGAGCCAAACAGAAGTTTGAACTCAATGTTACTTTAAATTTTGTTTGTTTCTTTGTGTATGTTTTGATTAGTGGGGATGGCTGTATTTGTCAGAATTTGAGGCTTGTGGGGGACAAAACCCAATAGTTTCAAAGCACTTTTTAGGTTTCACAAAACAAAAAAGATAAAGATTGATGAGAGGAAAACAAAATGAAATTAAACCTCAATAATCAAATGATGAAGGGGTGTGTGTATATATATATATATATATATATATATATATATATATATATATATATCCTGACAAAGTGAGCATTATGGACAAACTGTCGCATGCTTTACCCTACACAGGAACTGTTATATACTCATTCTAATGGTTAAAGCTTTTAAAATAATGCCATGTGACTGTCTATCTGACATCATCTTAGATTGTTTGTTTATATATAATGATCTTGGGATTGTCACCTTAACACAGGTACCAATATATACATATGGGTACTCGATCTCCATTATGGTCCTTATTGTCCTTTTGCTTTCACTTTCCCCTTTTCACTTTAACGAATATTATTACTCCTTCCTTCATCTGTTTCTGCATTATTGGCCCCTCCTTTCTTGACTGATTTTCCTCTTTTCTTTCTGCTTTATTTCCCTTCTTATTAGCTTCCACATGAAAATCTCCCATAGCAGATTCCCTCTCAAAATACTAAATATAATTTTTTATATGTAGCAATGACCTTAGAGTCTAGTATAATGGATACTCTCTTAGTGGGAGGTTGTAGGTTGGATCTCAATCGTAACTCATGTTATTAGTGCTTGCCTCTCTAATTAAAAAAAATAAAAGGAAAGATACAAGTATTTTTTAGGTTCATCCCTATGGTCTAATTTGATTGCTGGTATAGCATAATAACATCCTGTAATCTATATGTCTGACCTCACTTTTCACATGAAAATCTCAGAGACCAGATTCCTTCCCAAAATACTAAAGAAATTTTTTTATACAAAGATACAATTGCGTCATAGGTTCATTCATGGAGTCTGATTAGGCCCCATTTTTTTTATTACCATTAATTTAATACAATCAGACACATATATCAATGCCAAGTTTAAACCTAGGACCTTATCCAAACATGATAGGCAGCATTGTCATTAGGGCAGATTAGGCCCTATTTAATTCTTCCTCTCTTCAATTGAATCTCCTTCTCTGTACACTAGTAATTATACCTTTTTTGTCTATAATTTGACATGATTTTAAACGGTACAAAGTTTAAGAGAGCAAACTATAACATTCTCCAAATAAGTAGATATTGTATAGATAGAACATATAATTTTATTCTTAAAATGCAATAAATTAAATCAGATCTCAAAATTAAAAAAAAATCTCAAAAAATAAACATGGGGCTGACTTTAGAAAATTGTATTATATTGCAGGGTTTGGATCCAACGAGCACTGCAAGCTTATTCACGAATGCACAATGCTTAGGCGAGAGTAAAATTGGGGACGTTGGATGCTTTGTATTAAAGGCATGGGCAGATCGTGCGGCTATGCTTGAAAGGAGTGAGGGACACGCGGAGGTAATAAGGCACATATTGTATGGGTATTTTTGTCAAAAGAGTGGCCTACTCATATACCTAGAGGACTCTCATCTTACAAGGGTTCAAATGGATGATCATGAAACCCTAGATAGTGATCCTGTATACTGGGAGACCACCATTGGAAGCAGCATCGACGACTACAGAGACGTCGACGGCATGATGATCGCCCATCAAGGGCGGTCCATCGCGACGGTGTTCCGGTTCGAAGAAGTGTCGATGCAACATAGTAGAACGAGAATGGAAGAACATTGGACAATTGATGATGTTATGTTCAATGTCCCTGGTCTCTCAGTGGACCATTTCATTCCACCTGCTGATGTATTTCCGAATTCAAACTCTCCATAACAACATAAAATTAATGTATCTCTCCTATTTTTGGTGTTTACTAAGTAAATACACGATATGTAGTTGGAGATCAAGAGAGATATATATAGAGAGAGAACAAAGAGTAGAATTATTTGAATCACTTTCTCTCTTCACACTTTTTTCTCTTTTCTCTGTCTTCCTGATCTCATTCTAGAAACATTCCACAAATATCTAATTTTAGCCTATATTTGAATGAAAAGAAAATTAAGGGAAAAATAATACTAGGAAGGAAACTCCCAAAAATAATATTTTTTTGTCATTTTAGTAAATTTTTCTTTCTAGTATTCTTTCATCCCTATTTTTCCATTATTTTTCTCTCAAATTTATTTTCGTTTTTGTAGGATAGCAATAGGTACTTGTTGGTGATCTTTCCTTTCCTTGTTTACGGCATTTTGGATAAACTATAATTAAATAAAAGATTGCAAAAATTGTTGTTTTTTTATAACCCTTTAGTCATCTAGTGTTCAACTTTTTTTTAATCATATTTTCAAATACTCAATTAAGTAACAGATTAATCCGGATCAAGGTTTTATGATCAGGATGTTTCTCCCTAAAAATCTATTTTAATAAGATAGAATTTAATCATCAATTCTCCTATTTTATAGTATATAGCTAGATCAAATACGCAAAACATTGCCATAATTAATCAAGCTGGTTGATATATCACATCCCAAGAAGTATGAAGCTCACATAATAAATTCAAAAGGAGAGACGGTATATATAAAGTTTTGTAACATAAATTCCTTGCTAAGAGTGGGATATACATCTTAATGTATTTAATGATGTACTTCAAGAGAAAATATGTGATGAATAATGCATGGAGTTTTGATATAATATATATTGTGCAGATGGATATGGTGGGAACCTTGAAAGCGAATGAAACAAAGAAAGTTGTTGGAATGAGGGAAAGTGAAATCTCAGAACTTGGAATATAAGACTAACATAGGCTAAAGTGTTTGACCAAAGCCTACTCGGAATACCGGAATCTTTGGCATCAAAAAGAGAATAGTGAAATCCTATTTAAAACATGTAATAACTAAGTTGTTATAAATCATAGGAGCTCGACACTTTATTTTAATAGAAGGGATTTTGACTAAAAGTGTAAATTTTTAAGTTTAAGTTTTTGTAAATATAAAAAATATTTTTAGAAAAGTTATCTTGATAACGGATAAAAAGTTCAAAGATTAAAATTTCTATTTTTTCTATAATTATAATTCAAAATATCCATCAAACATATAGAATTTATTTATGGGTCGAGAATGACCCAAGCCCAATGGGCCAAAATATATATTGGATGAATTTATTTGATACTAATATTCACAAAAAAAATAATCTACGAGTACGTCAAATAATCAAATAATAATGAAATGACTAATGAGATATTAGGGGTGTGCATGGACGCGTAGGGCTGAGTAGGGCAGCCCCTTACCTGGTGCTCTATCCAAAAAAAGTATGGGATGTATTTTACAACCTGATGCCCGGCTCTACCCGGTAAAAGCCCTAACTATTTTGGGCTGGGCATACCCAAATTTTGACATTTTACTCATATTGTGTTATGGTTCAGGAATTTATCAAATTTTAAAAATCATGCTATCAAAGGATAAATTATATTCATGGTAGAAAATTTCAAATAGTAATGGGTAGTAGAGTGGTCAGGGATGGAGGATGAAAATCAAAGGTCCTGTGTTCAAATCCTGATGACTGCAAAAGTGAAAGTTGTTATTTTACTCTGGCATGCGAAATTACAATTCAACCCCTCCTTTCTTTTTCTTTGCAGAGCTCGTACAATGTTCTCCATTTCCTCTGCAACTCTCAGCGACATCAGAGGAAGGGAGACGGCGGTAGGGAAAAATTGCACGCCATCGTTGTCGTGCTTTAATCAATTTGATGCCTGTGTTGTCGCGTTGGATAAGTCGCCATCAATCATAGAGTCATGGTTTGATAAATGGGTCAGAGGGGTCGTGAGCAAGGGAGACGGAAGTTTGCAACATTGAGCTCTCTTGATGCTGCGATCTGTCGCCATCACCGTCGCCTTTCCTAGCTAGTCAGAACTGGTGGCTGGTGAGTGCTTCTCCTTCTTTTCACCTCTATATATGGGCAATTATGTGCTTCTCGCCTGCTGTTCAATTCGGGCATCTCACCGCCAATGGAGTTTCGCCATTACTGTAGTGCCAGCCTTCGACTTCCTTTGTTGCTTCAAGGGTCCGTCGTAAGTGTGTAAGGTAAGCCCTCAGTTTTGGCCCTCATCCTTGACTTCTCTAATCTCTACAATATACGAGTTGGGTCTGTTTGAAAATGGAAGATTGTGGTGATAATGATTGATCTTGTAAGATTTAAGCTTTTTAATAAGGAATAGGAGTTGAAAGTTTGATTATTGTGGTGAATGACTTAAAGGCATGATTTTATTTGTTCCCCTTACCCTTCTGTGTGTAAACGCCAAGGACTTAGGGGCTTGATTGATTTTGAGTTGGTTGATGTTGTTAGAGGATTATCGATTGAGGTATGCTATTTGTGGGATAAATTGCATTTTCTCTTCTATTCTTTTCTCTTCCTCTGTTCTGTATGCTTGCTGTGGAAAACAGAGACTTGTGGTTTTGGCTTGTAAATGAACGTTTGGTTCTGTGAACTTGATCCAACCCTGTCAACTGTAAAGAATGTGTATATATCATGACACAATGGTTGTCGCCTACGGTGATTATTGGAAGCAGGGACCTTCTGTGTTGGCTTTAAGTTGATGCCTGCCTATGGGTGTGTGTGTGTGTGTGTGTTACCGTAAGGAAAGAGCTTGGGATAGTTTAGAGATATATATATATATATATATACTTATGTTCGGGGTGTGCTGAGGAAAGGTGGTGATGATGGGAGTATTTGTGTATATGTACGTGTGTGAAATTGTTGCTGGACAGGAGATGCCGTGGGTGGATTTAGAAAAAGGAATTTTGGGTTGATAAGAAGTGTATATGACTTGCTAGGATGGTTAGGGTGCACACATGTATATAATTATGAGATTGTGTTAGAATTCTATCAATAATGTATTTGAGGTTGTGAGTTAGCTGAAGGATGATACATAGGAAGATATGTGTATGCACTATGGTCACTGCTGCTGTGTGTGAGGGTGTTCTGTATGTGCAGTGTATGTGTTTTGGAATATTGTTGCTAGATTGGTCTCAGTTAGCCGTGTGCACATAGGTATGGGTTTGCCTTTTTCTGTCTTGAAAAATCTGAAATTTGCTGGTGTGGGAAGGAGATGGGGCATTATTACTGTTTGCACATAAGTATGAATATTGCTAATTAAATGAAAGAAGAATAAAGGTGATTGGGGATTGTTATGCATATGCATACACACACACACACACACACACACATATGAAAAGAAAGATGAAATAGAAAGCTTATGGAGTTCGAGTGTCAGAATTAAGTAGTTCTGAGAGAAAGTTGGAAGTTACAAAGTTTTGTAAGGGATGTGTTCAATGTTTAGAAATGATGAAGTGTTTGCCTTCATGATTGGTTGTAGTTTAAGAATGATGAATTTTTGTTGCAATGTTGATTAGAATGTTAATATATTGTTTCAGGATATCAGGGAATTGAGAAGTGAGAATAATCGAAAGTGATCGACTGAAAAGAGTAACAGTTTAGGAGCATGGCATGTGAGTGAATAACGTTCCCTAAAATTTATATTTTTCAAATGCATTGTCATTTCAAATGATGAATTTTCAAAATGGATTTCGAAAAGCAAATTTTATAAAAGTATGGTTTAAATCATTAGAAATGATTTTCTTTCGATTGGTTTACAAAAGAATTATGATTATGTATAAAAATGGATGAATAAGCTTTTGAAAAGAGTTTGGCAAAAGTTGCATGATGTTATTCATGAAATATATTCTTATACGATAATTTGATTTTAAATGTACATGCTGGGGTTTAAAAATTCAAAGTGGTTTTTACCAACAGTTATGGCATTGAAACGGTTGAGATTATGATATGTGAAATAAACCCCATGCATGATGGAAATATTTTAGAAAGGATGGAATACAGAACGCTGGTTGCTAACAGCAGTACTGTTAGTCCTTGGTGCATCTTGGTTACCCGAGCTCGACAGATTACACCGTGGGTTTCGTACTCGCGAAAGGTAGTGGTTAAGCTACCAGATTACACCGTGGGTTTCGTACTCACGAAGGGTAGTAGATGAGCTACCAGATTTCACCATGGGTTTCGTACTCGCGAAGGGTAGTGGTTAAGCTACCAGATTTCACCGTGGGTTTCGTACTCACGAAGGGTAGTGGCTGAGCTACCAGATTTCACCATGGGTTTCATACTCGCGAAGGTTAGTGGCATTGAGCCACCGATAGTTAGCGGCTTCGAGCTGCCAAATTGGTTAGTTACCCTCGTGGACTGTGTGTCCACGTCTGTTTACGTTCTGTTGAAGTCTTATGGGAAGATTATAGTTTTTGAAAGGATTGTTTTACAACGATTGATTTGAAATGGTTATTTTAAATTGTATCTCTGGAACAATAATGTTTACGGAAAGATTATGGCCTTGAAATGATTACTGATTTGAAATGGTTATTTCAAATTGTTTTTCCTGAAAGAAAATAGTTACAGAAAAGTTTGCATTGAAATATGACATATTTGAAACTTGTTTATGTATTGTTTATTTCCGCAATCTTTTAAATCATGTTTTTCTTGGGACGTTATTCACGAGTAAATTATTGGGCCTCAGATAGTGCAGGTGACCCTAACCTTTTCGCTGAGCAGTGAAGAGCCTCGTTACCGATCCGAAGTGTCATTTTTGACAAAACTACTTTTGATGAAATTATCATTTAGAAAGTGTTTGGATTATTTTGAAAAGAAGGTAAATGCTCCACATAGTCATTAGAAAAGATTCTATTGATTTTGGAAAATGTTATAGAAACTTAAATGTTTGCAGTATGTTGTAGGATCATCGGGAGATCAGTTATACAACGATTATCTTACCGAGATTCCTAACAGAGAACTTGCTTTTGATTTATGAAATGTAATTTATTATGGTTTTCATTTCAAACGTTTTATTTAAGGTTTAAGGCTTTCGGAATGTGAAATTATTCATATTCTGTGCCGGTCACGATCCAAATTTTGGGACGTGACATATTGTAAGAAAAAAATATGCAATCATGAACTTATAAAATATCATATTTATATCTTCAAGAGTTAAATAATATCTATAATTCACTAAAAATAAGATAACAAAAAAGATAGTAATTAAAGTCTTAAAGTCCATTGCATATATAAAAAAGAAATATTAAAATATATAGAGGTCGGATATTTGTAGCGTTATTATAACACTAATAATCGAATACTTGGCAAGTAAAACAGAGGAGTAACTTTGGTATCTACATAAATATAAGAGTTATGTTTAATATTTTAAAAATGAGTAAGGAGAGTTGCCAGCTAAAGTAAAAAGTGTAAAATTATAAATATAATAAGTTAAGAAAAGAAATAAGATTTTAAAAAAAATAATAAATATATATAGGGCCAGGCCAAATGGGTAGGGCAGCATACCCTGCCTTACCCGAAATTTGGCACTGCCCTGCCCAAATATATTTTGGACAACTTTTTTAAAGTTGGACTGGGAAATTTTTTTGCGGGCTTAAGTGGGTGAATTGGGCGCTATGGGTATTGTGAACACCCCTAGGAGATATGATAGATAGGAGCAAAATTATTGATAATTCTGGGCATGTGTGAGAGCAATATGAGAATATAGCGCCTATGGGTTTGGTCGTGGGCCTAAAATTATGTTGGGCCCAAGGATAAACAAAGGAAATGGCCCAAGAGCATATTGTTTTCAGGGCCTCAGGCTTCTTGTTGGGCTTTAGTGACTTGAACCCAAATTATGAAAATTTATAAAAGAAATTTGTTTTTGATACCCGTAACATTTTTTTGGAGTAGATTATATTTATATAATTTCATTTGTTAAATAAAAAAAATATAATTTTTAAATTTATTGAACCTTAATTTAAAAATAAATAAATAAAAATGTATACTATTTGGTCAAATTGTGAATGTTTTAACGGAGATTCCCTTCCTTTATTTTTTTAGTTTGAATAAAACAATATATTTGTATCTAATTTAACTGAGGATATTTTAACGAAATTAAAAATAAATGAAAGCCAATTTGACCGAAAGAAGAGGCTTAGAAAAAGGAAAAAAATAAAAATAAAAAAGATAAAGAGGAAAGGTTTATAAGATAATGAAGGCAAACCTTCAATCTTCAATAGTCCTTCTCAATCAAAAGCGGTTTATTGTCTCTTTTCCTTTTCCTTTTTCCCAAAAGCATAAAATGTATATAATAGAATCAATAAAAAAAACAACGTATCACTTTTAATTTAAATAAATATTGGAATAATCCTCTTATTAGCCAACAACTTGGCAATATTTCTAAAGACAAAAGCAATTCAATACAAATAGTTATAAAGGAAGCACATGCCAATTAACACAAATTCATTCATTAAAATTAAACCCCTAGTAAAAAAAAATAGGGTGCATGTTTGGAGAAATAGAAGAAAAGCACATATATATATATATAAAACAGTGAAAAATAATAATGAAGATGCACGTCAATATGAATAATTTCTTTTCAGATTTTAATGGCAGCTTTTAATTGAATAAAACTTATGAAAAATTGATCTTCCAAGAGTTTTTTGTACAATTTTATCATGGTTGGCGCATCGGTCCTTGAGGCCATTTGTTAATTAACTTATGTGACGAGAGGCTGAAAATTAAAACAACTTCACATTATGTGACTTGTCTTTTGGTTGATCCAAAAACCAAAATGTTCGATAAATTTAAGTGAGTGAATGCTATCTTCATCTTTTTCCCCTAAAAAAATGAAATTGTGAAATACTAACCCTTTCCTGGTAGACTCAACCATATGGATAATTGCATGCCCTTTTCTGTCGGGTGAATTTAGTTTGTGCACAGAATTAAAGAGGAGAAAAAGAAAGGTAGTTTTCTTGTTTAGTGAAAACTGAAATCAAGGAGAGTGGGCACAAAAGAAGCTTCTTCTGCACTACTCATCTTGTTCATCTTCTTTAGTTTGAGAGACCCGAAGCAGTGATTGAGATAGTTAATCACAAGTCACTTCACACAAAAGTCCTTTAGATTCTACTGCTAATCTTTTACCCTTGTTCATTCAACTACGTGCATGCTTCACCACTTAACGCAATCTCTCTTTCTCTATTTATATATTATTGTCTTTCTATCCATATATGGGGCATGCATGCCCCCGCCATTTCTTTGGAATGTCTCATCGATCTCCTCCATTCTTTTTAATGGAAAAATGGTAATTATAGGACCTAAGCAAATTAGTTAAAAGTTTTTAGTAGAAAAAAATGCTAATACAATAAGAATATGATATTCTTTTCAATCCTTAATATAAGATTCAATTTATTAATTTAGATAAATTAAAGAAGTCGATTAAATTATTTAATTACAACAAATATGACATATGATCTCTCTAAAATATTAATGTATAACATTAGATTATCTATGGGTTTATAAGTTAGGTAAATTAATTTAAGAAAAAATAATAAATATTATATATAAAATAATTAATGTATTATATTTAAGACTAAATATAACTCTTTAACTAGTTTTTATATTAATGATTTAGTATATTACATGTGTGTTTGATTTAAACTAAAACTTTGGTTTTAAAAGGGTTTTAGCTATAAACCTTGATTTGAGAAAATTTCAAAACAGCATATTTGTCTAAAAGAATTTTTAGGTTAAACTATTGTTTAAAATCAAAATTTTGAATAAATTCATAAGAATAGTTTTTGAAACAATAAAATAACTTATAGACTACTCAATTACCATTTTATTCATACTTTTTCTAACACACTATTTCTCTTCTGAATTTCTTTGTCGTCATGGGTTGCCATATCTCCTCTCCTCTGTAGTCGTTGCTACTCCTCCTCAATCACTGCTTTGTGTTGCTCCTCCATCACTAGAGAAGAAGAGTGAGTGAGCTTCTCTTGGAGAGGAAGTTGCCATCTGTGGCTGGGTCATCATCCAGCTTTGTCATCATGTGGGTCATTAGTCTTCAACTTCTTCCTTGATCCAGTTCTGTCGTCTTTAGCTCCTTGTGTGAGGGCGTCGTCATTGCATCTTCACCTCCTCCATCGTTGTTGTCATTTGTCAGAGAGAGATGATGACAGCATGATGTGCAGAGTTGATCACTTTTTTATCTTGTATTATTTCTGGTAATTTACTAATCATAATTTTTTTTTAGTAATAATTATTCAAACACTGAGTTTATAACTATTTTTTTTATAAACTCTTTTTTAAAATCCATTTTCTAAAAATTATTTAAAAGTCTTTTTCTAAAAGCTTATACAAACAGGCCTTACATGCTCATCAGTTACTTATTTTACATGTGATTAGACGAACATTAACTATGATTTTATGTGTTAACGATGTGGTACTGGTATCACAAACAGAACAGAAGCACAGAAAGATGATTTAGAAGGTCCAGTTAATTATTTTTAGTTCAAACCAGATCGATATATATATATATATATATATATATATATGGTTGTGATGTATATATAAATAATAATGAAAAGAAAAGGTGGTGGAGGGAAGGTGGCAACAAATGGATATGGAGGCATAATCATGGTTCAGCTTTAAATGTGAGACTACTCACTTTGTGCACAGAGAGAGATAGAAGCTTCCTCGATATCTTCAAAGCACATTCAGAATAGCAGCTCCTTGTATTCTTCCCCCTCTTCCCTTTAAGCTTTCTTTGATATATATATATATATATATATATCAAACTTAATAGCTTTTCCTCTCTCCCTGAGAGCTTTCCTGCCAACTTGCAGAGACCTAAAAATTTCTCTGCAACCAATAAAGGTGGTGGCACCACCCTTCTTTTAGCAAA
Source organism: Leucaena leucocephala (assembly GCA_037074615.1). Taxonomy (NCBI): domain Eukaryota; kingdom Viridiplantae; phylum Streptophyta; class Magnoliopsida; order Fabales; family Fabaceae; genus Leucaena; species Leucaena leucocephala. Next base: position 3,957,811 of record CM073525.1, read on the forward strand.
GAGAGAGAGAGAAGCTTCACGATCAAATCTCACAGAGAAAAGAAGACCTGGAGAAAGAAAGTGACCCTCACACAAGGCCCTCTGCATGCGTCTTCTGTGCATGTTCATTCACACACACACATATTTAAAGCATAAGGCCAGGCTAGCTACGTGTAGGGTCTTAATAAATCTACGAAGGCGATGTGTATCCAAAGATTACTACAATTTATCTAAAGTACACTAATACCATAAAGAATTCTCTCCTCTTTATTTTTATTTTATCTTATTTCTTTAATTTCGTTTTCATACCAAAGTACTTACAATCTTTCACCCCCTATCTACCTCTTGTGATACATATACACAGCTTTCACATGGTTAAAACCTTAAACTTATTTGTTGTACGAGTGTATAAAAATTAATCTTAGCCTGTGTTATTAGCATCTCTTCAGATTACATTAAAAAGTAAAAACTAACCATGCATGGCTGTAGAACTGTAAGTGAGAAATAATGGAGCTAATTACTTGAACACTGAATATTGAAGAAGAGAAAAGAAGAGAGTGAAAGACAGATATGTCGTGTCGGCTTCAAAGCATGGCTCACTTCTTAGGATACTTCAAAGGAAAAAGATTGTCTCTCTTACTGTTCCTTCTTCATCATCACTCAAAAGAACAATAATCATTTCAAAGTTTATTCCTCTCTCTCTCTCTCTCTCTCACTCACACACACAGATTTCATCTTTTATCCTTCCTAATTCACTGCTATATGTCTTTCCAGATGCATGAACACTTGGAGGCCACGATCTATAGGTCTTTATAATTTGACAAAGAAAAGAAAAAGAAAATCATCTGCAACATCACCATCTTCATGTCATCATCATGGATTTTTATCTTTTTTTCCTTTTCTTTTTATGTATTTTCCCGAGAGATTTGTCTACAATCATTGGATAACTAACTCGTACACCAACTAACTAAACCGATAATTAACCTAACTGATATAAAGGTTATTAATTGGTGCATTATCCTCAAGTCACCTTGGAAATCCAAGTGGACATGATAGGAAAAAGTAAATGAATGCATGTCATTAACTTATTTATTTATTTATTTATTTTAATTCTTATATTACATTTTGACAAGGGAAAATCCCAAAAAAATACTATTTAAATTTCAAAATCCTAAATCAGGAATTATAACAAAAATACGTTGTTATTTACTTTATAAGAGTAGCTAATATTTATAAAGTGTAGTAAACAAACTGATTTAAAATTTTAAAATTCAAGTAGTATTTTTTGTGATTTTTTCTTTTGATAATGTTCATTTTACAGGTCCGGTAAAAGCAAATTATTCATTTTGAGATGAAAATATTCATAAAGAATGTACCTTACAATAAATAGATATATAGGAGCACACTTTGCTTCCACTAATAACTCAATCCAGCGTAATTATCTCTGTTTTCTTTTTATTGAATTTTCTTTCTTGATCCTTCTTCTCTTCACTCTTATGGCATATTAGGTATTGCATTTCTCTCCTACAAATATATATATATATATATATATATATATATATATGAAAATTCTATCACACACTGCTTAGTAGTGACGCAGAGAATGTTTCAAAAGTGGGTCCAAAGAAAGCTATGAAGAGAAAGCAATCAATATGCCATATAAAGAGAACAAGTTTGTCTGCTTCTACATCTGGTCATATCCATTTCATAAAATATGCATGTATTAATTTAACGTGTCAAATAATTAACTAAATTGTTACAAGTTCATCACAAAAATCAATTAGCAATGAAATAGCTAGGATGCATGCACATGACAATACTCACAAAATTAAGGTACAAATACACAACTATCTTAAAAACATGACTCTTTGATTTGTCATGCAAAGGCATATATATTATGCCATGATAGTAATATTAGTCCTCAGGAAATAACCCTAGATCTGATAGTAAGAAGTACTAATTTCAAGATCCAGTTCAAAAGCCGAGATCTTGTGTTCATAACAAGTCAATTATACAAGAAATTTAATCATTTAAACTTGGTTAATTCACCCAAATGGTGAGCTTCTTCCTTGTGCCATAGTACCACTATTAATCATGGGGCTTATCCTTTCTCCATGAACAGGAGCGGTAGTCGGCGTCCTTCTTGGCGACGGCCTTTCAAGCTTCACTGAGGCGTCTGAAAACTTGTCACACACAGCTTCTCCTTGTACCACTTGCTTCGTGTCATAAATCTCTGACATGGGGTCCATTTCACCTGATCTATGATCCAATGACGGCGGAGCAATGTGAAGTTGCGCCTGATCAAGACCTTTGAAAGGATCATCTTGAGGTCCTCCAAGGCATGAAGAAGCCGTCCCTAAATCTTGATGAAGCCGAAGATCATCGTTCCAAATCAAAGGACTCTTCCCGGTAGTAGTACTATTATAAGGATTTGACCTCTTCTTGCCCAGACACAAATTTTCATTATTGTTATTGTTATTGCTGTTACTCGGTATCATCAACCCTTCGAGCTGTGGCCTCTCCATATGGTGAAGATGATGATCAAGTTGGTCACTGCCGCCACTACCACCACCATAGATGTTGAGTTCTTGAAAAGGAAAACTCAGAGGAGAACTAAAATCTTTCATGACTCCTCCTCCTATTTCAGGGATGGCTTGAGCTGCTCCGATATTGATATTTCCCTTTAAGTTATTAGTGGCAACCATGTTTTCACCTGCAAGTGTTTGATAAGCCTTCTCCAATATACTCTGCATGTACTTTCCTTGAGCTTCAATTCTTAGCTGAAGATGTTTCTGGACCTGCCATATATATATATATATATATATATATATATAAATCTAAATCCTTGTAGGGAATGTCCATGGGAGGTTCAAAGAAGCAAATAATATATTAACTATAATTTAATTCTTAAAAAATATTGAATCTAGATCCTTTAAGTTGTGGTCACAAAAGAGATTTCATGTAATTTATTTGGAGAAATTAAAGATGGAAAGAAAGAAAAAATAGGAACCATGTAAACAGAAGAAAGAAAATCCCATACATAATTATATATATTATTTCATGCCATTCTCTCTTTAAATGACATGACTGTAGAAAATTTCATTTAAGAATTACTGCTAATCATTTTGAGTTGTCCAGGAAAAATAATACTCCGTCTATCCTTAAACATAATATATAATTTTTAGCCTCTATCTCTTCTTATAATATACCCATTTCATGATGTTTTTCAAACCATAATAAATTATTTTATTATTACAAAAGAGTATTTAATTATGTGCAGGAAAAAATTATTTAGACACAATTTCTTGGTCTATGTAATTTTGGTAATTATATATTATATTTAGGAAGGAAGGATTATTTTTAAAATAGAATTAAATTGTATTTCAACATATGAAGAAAATTGAAGAATTCCTTATAAAAAATAAAATTGAAGAATTGTCCTTTTTTGGGGATAGAAATTCAAGCTAGTGACATTTTTCAAAACAATTTTATGATAAAAAGTGAATAAGTTTTTTAAATTTTATTGCCAAAAATTAGTTTTCCCCTTTTCTCTTACCTCAAGCTGTTCATGCAGTCTTCTCTGCACCTCCATTTGCATCCTGATCGCATCAACCATTTGTGAGTTACTGTTCATACAGGGTCACACGAACACATTCCATGCACAAAGAAAATCATAACCCTCCCAAACCCCAGAAAATGAAATTAAATTTTTTTTCTTAAACTAAAAAAATAGAAAAAAGGAGTCAAAATAAAATAAAAACTTTTGATAAACATATTAACCTGTTAAAACGGTTTCAAATCAATGAAGAAAATTAAAAGGAATTGAAGCATACTCATTCATGTTGCGACCAATCATGGCCGATGGGGAAGCAGTGTTTCGTTGAAGCTCTAAAGCCGAAGCTGCACAGAGTAATTCAAAAGATTACGTCAATAAAAATTTAAACAAACAAAAAGAACTATCATGAAGTGTAAAGATATAAAAAGCTCAAATAAAAAAAGAAGCTGAAAAAAAAAAAAACAAGATTGAGGAACCCTGGAAAGAAAGAAGTGTCACCTCTCATACTATCCTTAATCGAGTGATCATTGAATTCCTTGTGGGGTTGCTTCCCAAGCCTAAATTTCTGCACCAACACGACGACGGCGACGAAAAACAACAAAAAGAACATCGAATTAATAAAGCGAAAGAAAGAAAAACAAAGCGATTATAATATTAACTAGTAATTGATGTGTTTGTTCATACCTGAAGGTGGCTCTTGAGATGGTAAAGGGTAAGACCCTTGACACCCATAACCCTCATGATGGTTTTAGGCGTGGCCTCTGCAGATTTTCATGCAGAAACAGAAATTAAGAATCAAGAAGTAGGTGTTAATATAGGAGAATAAGCTTTTGGATCAATAAGGGTTAGATGAGAGGGAGAGAAATTACTATCGGGGCCGCCGAGCTGAGTAACGGCGTCGACGAAGCGTTCATGGAGTTCGACGGTCCAACGGAGGCGGGGCTTGGGGTCGGTGGTGAGGACGAGGCCAGAGTCGCCTTGAACACACATGGGTCTGTCATGGGAATTCATAGAGGAGGGCTTCTTTGGAGGGAACATTCTTTCCATCTGTGTGAGAGAGAGAGAGTCTCTCAGAGAGATTCAAGAAGAACAAATGCGATGCAAATAGGGAAGAATAGGGTGCGTTTTAATTTTGAGGACGAGAGAGGCACAGAGGTGCGGTGGGCATATATGCATATATGATATATGAATGCCTTTCGCTAGTTTCGCTCCTCAACTGTCAAAAAGCATATAGCTTATGGGCGCGACTACTTGCAGCTTAATTAATATCTTATATATCAAAATATAATATATTTACTATACATAAATAAAGCTTTCTTCTTAATTAATTATATTATTCTAACATGAAGACCCTCCCTTTGCCAAAAGATATATGCCCCCTCTGTCTCTCTCTCTCTCCTGGCTTTGATTAATTATTAATTAGGCATGCAGTATACTACTCCTAGTAATTAATATAAAATTTATCTGATTAATTTGGATGTATTAAAAAAATAATTAAATTAATTATTTGTAATGATTATGCATTAATTTATTTAAAATATCCTCTTTAATTATATATATTTTAATTACCTTTAATAGATATCATCTTAATATATGCAATCGTATAGGGTACTTTGAAGATAAAATTATAATTTTAAAAAATAAAAATAGATTATAATTTTATATTTAATATTAAAATGAAATCTTTATCCAATTATTATATTTAAAATTTGAGAGAGTAATTCTTTTTTGAAAAACTTTAAGATTTTTAACTGTATGTATTTAATAAAATTTATTAGTTTTCACAGTAGGTTTTAAAAATGTCTTATAAATTGAAGCAGAAGGAGTATATTTCTACGTAGAGATACATGAATACCCTTCAAATCACACAATTTTTGCATGCATGCAGGCATATACATATATGCGTAGATAAAATTTAGTAGATAAAATTTATTAAGTATAAACGTTGATTGTGAAATAAAAATAAAAATATTATATTAAAAAAATAAAATGTAAATATATTTTGTTAATGTTTAGTTGTATAATTATTATTTTAAATTTATTAAGTCAATATTTTTTATTAATAAAGTTAACATAATTAAATTTAAAAAGACTAAAAATATATTTTTTAAATTAAAGAAATTAATATATATATATATATATATATATATATATATATAAACTGGGTGTGCATAATAAGTCAGTCACATCCAATTTGCATATAAGTGAGTCACATCGTAGTACGGCATCCTTTTTAGCATAATAATTACAAGCCCATCAAACCACCAATAAGCTATATAAATAACACAAGATTTTTGCTTTTTGTTCCTTCCCCACAAAAGTTCCATTCTTATATTTGACCGCATAATTTATTTATTTATTTGATTATTGAAATACCCTCCACACCAAGCACTTGGCTAATCATCAATCATCAATTATTCCCAGTCACTTTAATATATCTGTCACAGTGGAACTTTGTTTGAATTTATAGGAGAAAAATTATAGAGAGAAATTGAAAAAAAAATTCTTATTAAAATTTTTATTTGTGAAAAAATTCAGATAAATTTTTATATATACAAAGTAATAGTAGTATAGAATTTTTTTACACATAAAATATATTTTCATTTTTAATAGATGATTTTTCTCTAATTTTTTCAAATTATAAGTTGAGAAGTGCATTTCTTAATTCTTAGAGGTGAAAAATTATATCTAAGGAAAGGTAAATTTGAAAATATCGAGAAGTAATCAATATGAATGTGCGTGCAATTTTTTGTCCTGTGAGGGCGTAGGGCCTTTTAGAAATATCTTAAAACTTTTAGGTCTCGCAATTGGAGAAAAATAAAGCAACAAATAAATTCGAAAATTTCATTGTAATGTTTATATATAATGTAACTAGGAAGAGTTTTTTTTTTTGATGTGGTGAAATTATTATCAAGAGACTATTATACATTTATTGAATTAATATCGACACTAAATTATATTAGGTGAGTTTTGGAACAATAATTATTCAAGTTAAATGTCTATAATTAACTTGGGGGAGGGGGGAATTGATCTTAGCCCAAAAAATCTTTATCTTTCTCTTCTATCATAAAAATATAAACATGTTCCCCTTGATTAAAATATGGTCAAAATATTAACGGAGGTTGATCCAAGTGGTAAGCGGTTTGATATCGCTTAAACGAGGTCTCGAGTTTAAGACTTGACATATATAGAAAATTCCTATTAAGAGACTCACCCACTATAATCAGGTGCGTGACGCGAGTCGAATTTAGATATAGTCATGGTAAAATTTCGGTGAATCAGGTGATCAACAAAAAAAATTGTCAAAATAATTTAACTTTTATGATAATATTTATTTTCTATTAGTAAAAATATTTTAAAACTATCATTTCAATATTATTATTTACTATTAAAATTATAAATTCAGTCTATTCTGAATTAACGTAAATTTATATTTTTATGTTGATATTCATTATATTTGTATATAAACATCAAATATAGGAGGATGCATATTTTAGTCAAATAAATATAATTTTAAACTTATTATTTTCTACTACAATATGAGAAAATGAGTATAGTTCATTTAAAAATAAACTAATGTATGAAAAGAAAGGGAATAATATTCTTTCTGGCGTTCTATCTTTATGTATAATCATGAAAACTTTCCCTTTTTGTTCTTTGCATGTTCATAACGATAATAACGACAACAGAGATAGATGAACTTCAAATTTGAAACAAATATCTGAAGTTCACACTTCAAACTCAGGACATGTAAGGGTACAGTTCAAACATATATATTTTTTCTTTTATTTTTTTGATTTTCAAAATAAAGAGAGATCGAAATGAAATTGTGTTACCTAGCTATCATCATGATGATGAGAAAGCACAAAGAATAAAAATGGAACCAAAACTTTAGGGCATGTGGTTGTTAAAATTACTTGAGGATATTGCATTGTGAAGCTTTTTTTTTTTTTTTAATTTATGGCCTCGGTGGGGGACCTTCTTCTTCTATAAAACTTTATATATGTGACTAAAAAATTAATTAATTAATAACTTTTTATTGAATTGAAGAAATACTCATTGTAATTACATATTATTTTTCCAACCATGTATATCGAGACAAAAAATATAGATAGAACATTACTATGATCTGATAGCTGAGGTAATTTATTTTTTTATATTAAGTTTGTCTAGGATGAACTGTGCTGTTTATTACAAATATTCTTTAAAATTTTCAAAATTAAGAGGGACCCTTGAATTGGTATTTCTTCTAAAAATCAATTTTTTGATTGGTTTATACCAAGTTCATGACTTAAATGAATAGATTCAATAATCAATTTGATCAAATTGTCAGTTCAATTAGTGCATTTCAAGGGTACTCGATTTCAGACAAAACAAAATACTAAAGCAAAAAAAAAAAAAGACTTCTCCTTTAATTAGTGACAAAAAATTAAAGAAGTGCTGAAATGCTTCAAATTGAGGTGAGAATATGTGCTTTCTTCTTTGATAATCAAACGAAGATTCCTTTTTCCAGAAAGTGTAACAACTAATTAATTGTGTTAATTTGTAACATACAATACTTAGTTCAAAATAAATCTCCTTATTTTAATTAATTGCAAATTTGCACTGATCTGTTCCATCACATGAACAAATTTTTGACCAGGCCACTATAAATATACAATTGGAACCAATCAGTGAGTTCCAAGTGGACAAATAAATCTAATCTGAAACAAAGAAAATCTATATGATTAAGACTATACCTAGTGTGTGGCTCCATATATATATATATATATATATATATATATATATATATATTCCTCTTTTATTATTCGGATGCTAATTATTATAAACCTGTAATTTAATTAAGTGGTAACATGTCCATTCATATGATTGAGGGGTACAGATAATTAAAAATAGGAAAAATATAAATTAATTAAGTGGGGATTCTTCTAATTAATTAGACTAATACTATTATGCCATTGTGATTTAACCAAGCAAAGCAAGATTTTTCACTTTTCTTTAATTTGTGTTTTAAAAAGGTAGAAAGAATGAGGCTGTTTGCTTGAATTTTAAGCATCTTTATGGGATGCCTATGAATATATTCTTCCATATGAATGAATATATTCCTTTTGAAGGTGAGCTCATGGGTCCCATTTGTGTTAAATTCCAATATTCCATGCCTAATACGTTGTGCATTAACTAATTCTTCTAATATTTTAAAATTAATTATTATTTATCAATAAACATAATTTATTCGAGTACAAATCTAACAACATCACATCAACAACAGTTATAATAAGTTTTATCATATTATGTGGAGTTAATTACATGGAACTCATGACCTCATCATATTTTATTTATAACCAAATTTTTAGATAGATGAGTATAGATCTAATGTTTTTTTAAATAAGATCTTAACTTTAAATATTGTAAATAGAAAAAACATACATTAGAAGAATTTTGTCCTACTTGAACCCCAACATGACAAATTGATCATTATATACTAGGACTTGATCCTTTATCATTTATAAGATGTTCTTTTAGAGTAGTTTCAAGTTTCATAAAATACGATGTTTTGGAGAAAATAATAATTCATTAATGACCTTATTTCAAAAATGCTTTTCATTAATTAAATATGAGTTAATTAAGAAGGGCATTTTTTGACAATTTATATAAAAATTGTAACGGAGGGAGTCTTGGACGATAAATAGTTGTAAAACAAGATTAACTGTCATCTAATTATAGAAAGAGTGTTTACTATGTACTCCGACTAAAATGTGAGTGTTGTTTATTACTTCTTTTATATTTTTTTATAAGAAATAAATAATTGTTTCATATGGATCAATGAATATAGTTAAGATCAGTAAATGTGTTTGAGATTTATTTATTTTTTCAAAAAAAACCCATATTAATTATTTAGAAAAGTAGTCATGTATTCAATGACGCTAACTAACTTAATCCTACTCCTCCGGTTGCACTATAAAATTTATCTTATATTAATAACTGTACATCTTAATACTTTATTAATGATGTTTAAAAAAAAGTTTAATAAATACATATAGCAATTAATGGATGATTGTTTATGATACTATTAGGGTTAAAAAAATTCTCATTTATTTGTTATAAAAAGGTTTGGATGGAGGGAGTGACTAAGAATACATATCTCTTATTTTTTTTCTTCGGATAAAAACACACACACACACATGCCACCAAATATTTATTAATATTTTTAGACTAAACTATAATTTTGAATCTAAAATTATAATTTTAGATAAATTTATAAGACTATTTTTTGGGTAGAATAAAATATTTTTAAGTTGTGTAATGATCATTTTGTCTGTCTTTTTTTTATCATTTTATTCCATGCCCTCTCTAATAATTTACTTATCAAAAAAATTATTATAATAATAATTATCCAAATATTTATTTATTTATAATCACTTTTCTTTCAAAAGTTATTCTCTATAATCACTTTTAAATAACTTTTTATTTTATAAATTTTTCTCTAAAAATTAAACTAAATTAACTTTTATATATATATATATATATATATATATATATATATATAACGTTCAAATGAATTGGGTTTGGGGAATCACCATGGTCATCCCATGTCTCTAAACTAAAAACATACTTATAAAAATATTTATATATTATCCCCTAACAAAGTTTTCATATCGTCTGCAATATTAAACTCACGATCTTATACGTTATAAGTTAACTTCTTATTAAATAGACTAACATTTGTCAATCGGTATATATTTAATGTAACTCATCATATGTATACATGATTCTATTGAAGAATCAAACCGTGAATATCTGAAAAATGCATTCACATAATTCTATGCCAAAACGAATGAATATGAGATAAAGTGATGAAAATTAGAGGAGTTGATGTATGCAAAAAGCTTAATATTTGAAAAAGGCCCTACCCTATATGTGCTCTACAGACAGGTCAATATATATATATATATATATATATATATATATATATATACTCCACATGAAAATATTGATGACATAATGCACATGGATATGCATACATATATGTGATGCATGAAAAAAAAAATGTAACCTTTATTGAAGCGTGGTTCCTTAGACTCTAATCATAAAGACAATTTTGTATTGGTTCCAAAAGGTGAGGTTGATTTATTCGGTTCTTTTATAAATTATGTTTCACAGGAATAATTGATAATATAATTTATTTGAGAGGAACAACCCATAATGATTCAATGTATCATACTCGTCTTATTTTTCTATTTTATTTTATTTTATTTTATTTTTTTACTTAAGAATCATTTAATATTTTTTTAATGCTGATCTTCTTATTATCCCTCCCCATACTACGTTTATCTATGTATTCTTAATTCATCACTTGTATGGATAAAGAGGGAAAATGGTTGTTAGACCTTTAACAATCAACATAATCGAGATGATCAAATAATCTAAACTCCATATATTTTTCACAATCATTTTTTTACTAAAACCAATAAATTATCAAAATACTAATTTTTTTCTATAATCTATTTTTTATAAAAACCAATAAATTATTCAGACATTAATTTTTTTTTACAATCAATATTTTACCAAAACTAGTGAACTATCCGAAAAATAATTTTTATCCACAATTTTTTTTACCAAAACCATAGTTTTAGTATAAGCTAAGAGAAACAATTTTTAATAATAATATTTTTTAATTAGCTTTTAGAAAATAGATTTTTAAAGGAATAATAAATTTTGAGTTGAATAGATTTTATGAAAAAATTATTTTTTATTGGTGTTTAGATTACCTTTTTTAAGAATAGATTTTGCAAAAAAATTATTTTTTATCAATTATTCCCCCTAACTTTTCTAAAACTATAGTTTTAATAGAAAATAGATTATGGAAAAAAATTAGTATCTAGATATTTATTAGTTTTGGTGAAAAATAGATTATAAGAAAGTTAGTGTTTGTATAGTTTATTAGTTTTTGTGAAAAAATGACTAAAAAATATGGGGTGTTTAGATTATTAGATCCAAAATTATGGTTTAAAGTAAAAAACATTTTTTTCAGAAAAATTTATTCTACTCAAAATTTATTCTCTAAATAACTAATACTTCTTTTTTGGTAAAAACCAAATAGTATAACCTAACCGATATATTAGAAACTAATTCTCTCAAAATATAAAGATAACTTTTTTTCATGTATATAACCTAGTTCGAATTCAATATATTATATTTAAAAGAATTAACTATTTATTAATTATATTAAATTTTGTGAATAATAACTAACCCTTCTAATATAACGAGACTTATTGTTACATCATATAACAATTTGTAGAAAGTCTTCTATGAATAGAGGTTAAGTTTAACTGAAAATCATAATCCCTCCCAACATGGATAATCAAAGTTTGAATATTTACTTAGTATTTGGTATTTAGCATTTGGCACTGCGTTAAACATGATAGCCTCTACTAGGAGATTACTGTGCCTCCCCCTTATTTTCCCTATATGGTCTGGCCAAGTTATGAAAACCATCAGAAAACCATGTCAAATAAACAAGTTGCAACAGTTTGCAGCAGTTTCACGTCCCTGAAACAAAAATGGAAGAGAAAATAAAATAAACTAGAGGGGAAAAAAAGCTTACAAGAAGCTTGTTCGTACAAAGTGCCTCAAACAAAATTACAGAAGAAAAGTTACAGAGAAGATGTAAATTAGTCCCAAAGTACATTCCAAGCCTGCACTTGTTTATATACACAGGGAATGCTTCTACATGCTTCTACTGCAATGACTGAACACAAGAATCAAACCCTCTTCCAAACTCTCCAAATGCATTTGAACAGCTTATTCACCAGCACTGATGATCATATCTTGGCACCGGAACACGAGTGTACCTTGCAGTTCAGTCTTTGTTCATGTTTCCCAAGCAAACATATTTGATCTGGAAAGATAATTCATAAGAAAATCTTATTATCAGCTAAAATTTTGAGAAAATAGACAGATTATGCGGTGATATATTCTATGTTTCATAAAGTCTAAATTATACATAAAACTGTTGAATCTTGGGTCATGCGCAGATAACTTTTCTGATCTTTAAAACTAGACAAGAAGCCCCATAAACTTTATTTATACAAATAATTCCTTGCAATGTTTCATGGATGAAATGTACTTGTTTAGAAACCACCAAACCATGGTTTCAGAAGCATTTTTATACAAGTTGAGACAATACTCCTCTTACATACTTACCCCATACACTGTAAAATCACTTCCAAAAAGCTCATTCAAACACCGTCCATGTAAAGTTTAAAAGGGTTACTTGCAAATAATTCAAAGATTAAGGGGTTATCTGTAACGTATTATAGTCTATTAATAAAATAATGAATATTAACAAGGGGTTTATCTGTAAAAATTTGACAGCTGATGAGGCTTTTTGTGTGTCAAGTTTTAAACTATATTATAAGAATATTGTTTAATTTTGTAGTAATTTAGGGCCTGAATACTTCGATAATATTATTCATAGGAGCTACTGAATTTATAAATACAATTAGATAGAAAATAACAATAATATCCTATCCTAATCTTAATAATATCCTATCCTAATCTTATCTTAATAATATCCTAATATCTCATCTAGAATCTCCCCATATCTCTCATAATATCTTAACTATTTATAATGATTAATTATTTCCATAATTACCACACTCCCCCTCAAGTTGGATCATAGATATTGATCATGTCCAACTTGCCTACAAAGCGTTCGAACCCATCTTCTGGTAGCCCTTTAGTAAGGACATCAGCTACTTGTAACTTGGTGGGAACATATGACAGACTGATGATCCCATCTTCAACTTTTTCTCTAATAAAATGTCTGTCCACATCCACATGCTTGGTTCTGCTATGTTGAACAGGATTCAATGCCATACTTAAGGCTGCTTTATTATCACAGTAGAATTTTAGTGGAGAATCAAACTGAAAATGGGCTTCTTCAGCTTGAGTGTATTCCAGAACTCATACCTCCATCTACCGCCATCCCGCTCTCTATGAACCCATCCAATGTTATGCCACGGCTAGAGATCCAAGCTCAAAAGTTTGGTAATATTTACTCACGTAGAAATAAACAGGTAGATGGAGGTATGGGTTCTGGAATACACTCAAGCTGAGACTCACTCCAACTCTCCCCCTGGGTTGAAGAAGCAGTAAAATAGGGTTCGTTCTCTGCAAAGGTAACATCTCGGCTGATAAAGAGGCGTTTAGTGATCGGGTCATAGCATCGGTATCCTTTTTGAGAATTGGAATAGCCTAAGAAGACACACTTGACAGATCTGGGATCAAGCTTGGATGGTGGGTGATGCTGATGGACAAAGACAGAGCAACTGAAAACTCGAAACGGTAATGAGTTTTCAAGGTGAGTGACGGTATGGGTCTCACGAAGCTTATCTAGTGGTGCAATGTAAGACAGAGTACGGCTAGGAAGACGGTTAATTAGATGAGTAGCCGTGAGAATGGCATCCCCCCAGAAGAAGCCTGGAGTATGACAGGTATACAAGAGTGCACGAGTAACTTCAAGAAGTTGTTTATTTTTCCGTTCAGCAATACCATTTTGTTGGGGGCTGTAAGGACAACTACTCTTGTGCACAATACCATTGGTTTTAAGAAACCTCTCAAGGGGTTGGTTAAAGTATTCTGTCCCATTATCTGTGTACAAGACTTGCAATGTGGTGTTGAACTGATTTTTGACATAGTGATAGAATTCGATAAAAGTGGAGGCAACAGCCGACTTGTCTTTTAACAGGTACACCCAACACATACGTGTATGGTCATCAATAAACGTAACAAAATATTTAGACTGGGTACGGTTTGGAATACGACAGGGCCCCCAGACATCGCTGTGAACAATAGAGAACAGGCGAGTAGACTTATAAATAGACGGTGTGAAAGTAGGACGATGGTGTTTAGCTAACTCACAGGTATCACAATGGGAAATAGTGCTTTTATTCAAAGATAAATGGGAAAACATATGCTTTAAATAAGAAAAACTAGGATGACCCATCCTTTTATGCCATAATACAATATTATTATCAGGTGTAGTTGATGCTGAACTACTTGATCTGCAACTTAAAGCACTCACGGTAGAAATATCAAGATAGTAAAGCCCTTCATATTCCTTAGCAGTGCCAATCGTCATCCCTGATGAAAGATCCTGAAAGACACAATAAGATGGAAAGAAATGAGCTGAGCAATGGATTTATTTAGTCAATTTACTCATAGATAATAAATTACAAGCCAAGTGTGGGACATGTAAAACAGAGTCAAGATGCAATTTTGCTGACAGATGGACTATCCCGGTGCCTGCTATAGGAGAGGAAGAACCTGTAGCTGTCTTAATTGATTGACGAGCAGTTGTAGGAAGATAAGAATCAAACATTTTGATGTCTGAAGTCATATGGTCGGAAGCCCCTGTATCAACAATCCAGCTGGTAGGGACAAAGGTATTTAAGGCAGCGGCATGATTACCTTGGTGAGCAATAGTAGCGGTAGATGCAGACTGTTGCTCAGTATGAAGAGTTTTAAAATATTTGAACAATTGACCCATTTGTTCTTTGCTGATAGTTGGGACTGGTGGTGGAGCACGCTCTTGAGATTGAGAGACTTGATTAGCACGAGGCTTACCTCTTTTGGGCTTCCAGTCAGCAGGTTTACCATGGATATCCCAACACTTATCTTTAGTATGTCCTACCTTTTTGCAGTGGTCGCAGGTTACTTTTCCACGAGTCGAACTATAGTTGGTACCCTGACTTATAAAAGCAGCGGAATCAACAGAAGCAGGTGACTTGGATACAGGTAACATTACCTCACGTCGAGACTCTTCACGCAAGATCTCAGCATATACCACCCTAGGATGTGGAAGAACTTGCGTACTCAATATCCGACCTCGAACATCATCAAATTCTGGGTTGAGGCCGGCTAAAAAAAGTAACACTCGTTCATTTTCGATGTTTTGTTTGTTACGGGCAGCATCATGTGGAGAGGTCCATGTTTCCTCTGTCATTAGATCAAGTTCTTGCCATAAAGCTACAAGCTCAAGCCAGAATTCTGTAACGCTTCGTGCACCTTGTGTGGACTTCCAAATCCTACGCCTCACACCATATTCCTGAGAATGGTCTTTTCCATAAGAATAGGAGTCACGGACAGCCTTCCAAATTGCTTTAGCAGTTGGAAGATACATGAAACTTCTTTTAAGTTGAGGAGAGATAGCGTTGACCAACCAAGAGCAGACTAATAAATCATCTGTTTTCCATTGGTTCATGGCTGTAGGATCAGATGGTGTTGGTGTATCTCCTGTCAAGTGACCTAACTTACCGCGTCCACCCACGGCGAATTGAACTGCTTGTGCTCAATCCCTATAATTTGTGAGAGTGAGCTTGTCTGAAACAATTGACATAGGCGAACTGTCAAAAGTAGAGATAGACCTTGAGGAACCATTTGTCCTTGGAAAATCCATTTTCAAAGATCCATCTAACGAGCTATCCATTAGAAAAGCTTCTGTTTGTCACGGGCACACGTGCTATTTCTGTTTGGCTTGTTGCTGGCACACGTGCTAGCAGAAGCAAAGGCTAAAATAGATTAACACGTGTGACTTGTCGCTGGCGTTGGACTTGTCGTTTGAAAGGCTTCTGTTTGTCACGGGCACACGTGCTGTTTCTGTTTGGCTTGTCGCTGGCGTTGGAATTGTCGCTGGCGTTGGGCTCGCGTGTCGTCGGCGAGGTAAGACTAACACAGACCTTGCAGATATCCACGTACACGTCTCCAGAAGGCCTGCCGTTGTCTCGTCAGGGCTGTGGCGTTGGACTCGCGTGTCGTCGGCGAGGTACAGGCGCTCAAAGAAAACAGAGAGCTCGAAGTTGTCGCGTTGCTGGGTGACCCGACGCACACTGTCTAGGTTGGACTCTTGTCGTCGGCGAGCTGAGGTGGCACAGACTTGACGTTGTCGCGTTGCTGGGTGACCCGTTGCACAACACGGGCTGATCTCACAGCTATGTTACCCTCAACGTTGTCGCGTTGCTGGGGGACCTGTTGCACAGCACGGGCTTCAGCGTTGTTGAGCGGCGGCAGCAGCTGAAGCTACTGTGTTGGCCGCTGCTGCAGCTACCGTGGCGCACCTGGGCTCTGATACCATGTAGTAATTTAGGGCCTGAATACTTCGATGATATTATTCATAGGAGCTACTGAATTTATAAATACAATTAGATAGAAAATAACAATAATATCCTATCCTAATCTTAATAATATCCTATCCTAATCTTATCTTAATAATATCCTAATATCTCATCTAGAATCTCCCCATATCTCTCATAATATCTTAACTATTTACAATGATTAATTATTTCCATAATTACCACAAATTTCCACAAAACTTCCAGTTCCAGAGCTAGAAAGTGTCAGCGGGTGCATAAGATCAATGTGAAAAATGGACCATTGTGCAAGATTATAAGGATTAAACTTCCTAAGTTGAAATTGATGATGGTTAGAGCATGATCATGCAGTTTTGTTTTTGGAACCAGAAGTTAAAAAACA
This sequence comes from Leucaena leucocephala, assembly GCA_037074615.1. Lineage (NCBI taxonomy): Eukaryota > Viridiplantae > Streptophyta > Magnoliopsida > Fabales > Fabaceae > Leucaena > Leucaena leucocephala. The sequence continues at coordinate 3,974,879 of CM073525.1, forward strand.
GACAACGACATCTTAGAGTTGCACTTACCTCCAAAAATTCATCCATTCCATATTTGGAGCCTTCTCTTCCAAGGCCAGATTGTTTAAAACCGCCAAATGGAGCAACCTACATCAATGATTACACGTAAATACGTCCATCCAGAAATATATCTCCATTTATTTCATAGTGAATATGCAATAAGAAAGCACCTCTGTTGAAATTACTCCCTCGTTTACACCGACAAGTCCATATTCAAGAGCCTCAGCGACACGCCAAGAGCGTTGAACACTGTTTGTAAATATGTATGAACCCAAACCTTCATGCATATTCGGGATGGGCAACCAATGTTGATTGTCAATACCATATAATGAATAGTATGGTGAAAATAACATAAAATGGAAGAAAAACAACAGTTTGCTTCAGGACAGTTTGAAGAACCAAAATAAAAAAGATATCTGAGAAAGCAAACCTGCATTAGTGTCGTTGGCAATTTTGATAGCCTCCTCCTCAGTTTTAAATCTCAAAAGAGGAGCAACGGGTCCAAATACTTCCTCTCTAACAAATCATACAAGTTCAAATTAACAAAAAGTGAAGGTTCCACCAGATTGATTCACATCAAGGTAGTATTTAGTGGAAATAAAAACAGTTCATAGCCTCACAAGTCTAATATGTTAAACAGTAACAAATCACAATCACATGATACCATCTTAAAAGGTTTACCTTGATATGCGCATCTCATTGTTAACATCAGTGACGACTGTAGGTTCATAAAACGTGAATCCAAGGCTGTGTCTTTTACCCCCAAGAATTATTTTTGCCCCCTTCACATGAAAGGGAATAAATAATCAGATTTATCAGCTACTGCTATTTTATATGCTCATCTATCATGCAGAGTTCACCCAAGGAAGGAAAGAAAGAACACGCATAAATTTGATCTAGGCAACAAACCACACTTAACATTTTGGTTCAACCGTACAATATAATAGCAAAAATGCCTTAGATAGGTAAAATCTTACTTTTGAATACAAGCAGATAAAAATGCAAAAATTACACAATTAAGAGTTAGCAATCCTTGAGGAGACATGGAGACCCCTCAAAAATTTGTTTTGTTGACAGAAACAAGATGTTAATTTGCCTTTAGTAGGTACGTTATTAACTTCAACAGACTAAGAAGAATGCTCCAAAGAAATAAATCAGAAATAAACATGTCCATTGTAAAGGAAGGGGGAAAAGAACAAACCTTAGAGGTAGCATCATGAAGTAAAGATTCAACCTGTCATTATATACAAAGGTCAGAAAGACCGTTCAGGCAAGTTAGAGAAGACACCCTGCCATATTGCAGAACAGAAATAATATTACCAAGACGAGGACAAACCTTTTCAACAGCAGCTTCATTGATTAGAGGTCCCTGTTTAGAAATAGACAATTGAGTCATACCATATACTAGAAGGCATAAGCCTCATGTAAAATCTTAATCCGGGAGAGAGCTCTAACGACTAGTGACAAGAAAAAGAACTACAAGAGCGAAAGATAGAAATATCATATTCATACTGGCGACTATAGGATATAAAGGCTCCTAGACATAATGGTTAACACAATACAGACACAAGAAAAGCAACCTCCACAGAAATTCAGCTGAAAAGAAGGGGGAAAATGTACCTGAACCACAACTTCACCAAAACCGTCCCCAACTTTCATATTCTTAACAGCATCAAGGATAGCAGTTGCAAATTTCTCATAGACACCTGCACAGAAAGATTGGTCGGTAAAATGATTGAGAAAAAAGCGATGTCCCCAAAACAGCATAACTTATGATTTAAATTTGTAAATATAGTACACCACTCATTTGAGGGAAATTTCATACAAGATTATCATAGATATGATCGACCCATTGTCTAAATTTGGCACATTTAAAATCACTCAATAAAAAATAATTTATTATTAAAACAAAGAGCATATTCGCAAGATAGCTCTTTTAATGAATGAATGTCAACATATATGATATAATTTGTAGCAAGTTACACTATTCACAAGTGATAAATAGTGTGACTTATTCCTCAATTTCTGTGCAATGCATGAGAAAATGTGCCTAATTTTTACTTAAAATTTAATCATTAATGATGTTTAATTTCAAGAATTAGAGATGGATTATGTATATATTAATAACATAAACATTGCCATTAATTTTAAAATAATTCAAGTTTGTGATGTTTAACAAAAAATAAAGAAATTTAAGATAAAAGAAATATACTCTCTAATAATTTACATTTTCAATAAAAGAAATCAATATTATCCTTGAGGATATTGGGTCATCTTTTGTTTACAAGAAAGGTTTGTATATAATTTTATAATAGAGGGGAGGGTTGTATACTTAAAAATATCACAAGAAAAAAAAGAGCAATTTACTCCTTCACATGTGGGACGTATAGGCTTATGAGATAAATTGCATAAGAAATTACAGACAGGACAGCAGCACAACCAATAACCTTGATGATGGAGGGGATATGAAGTTACAACATGCTATAGAATTCCTACAGGCGCTTATCATATTGTCTCAAGTCCTAACAATATTAGTTATTCAAGGCACTTCATATAAGCCAACTAGTATGTGCAACATAGGCTAAGGCTTTTTAACTGTTGGGAGAAGGAACTCAAAGCAAAACACAGTAGGAAAACCACAAATCACTAAATCTCCTATGGCTACAAGAATAAATGTATTCACAGTCAGCAAACATTCAACAATTACTTGAAGAGAAAAAGGTAGTAAATCAGACATAGAATAATCGTAAAATAGATAGTTTACTAATCTAACCTTCTTGCACAAGAATTCTATTTGCACATACACATGTTTGTCCACTATTACGGAACTTTGCTGCAATCTGCAATTAATTAAATATATCAAATCTTATTGTAATTAATACCAACTGGTCAAAGTTCACAAAAATCTGTAAAATTCAATTTCAGAAATTAGCCTCCACTTTTAAAAATAGGTTGGGAGGATGGAAACAGATTCCTTTTGTTCTATTTATGCAATACCAATTATGACCTTGTAATCATCACTCAACAATATCTATATTTTATTTTTTACATTTTTAAAGTTTGGACTAGAACATGAGGGTCATTTTCCATTCATAAAAATATAGCAAAGGGCTCCCTAGTAATTCAAAAAGGAGCGTTTTATCAAAAACCAAGCATACTTCTAGGTTCTAGTAATTCAAAAAAATAAAAGAAAAACTAACACGGATGATGTCAGGCCAAGATTATTTTTCCCCATATTTTGGGAACAAAGAAGAACTCAATGCCATGGGAGTAGGGATGGAATAGAAAAAGTGTGGCAAGGTATCAAACTCTCAACATCCAATTCACCTCAATCTTAAAGATCGGGCTAGTACCATGTAAGCTTATTGGCAATTAATCACTTATGTCACTATGAAAGATTTTAGGCATTGCAATACATTGTAATGTCAAAGTTAGACATGACATAAACAGATGAAATAGCATCTTAGACAAAGTCATTATAACCCCCACGCATGTTCATCATTTCTAACTTACAGTTCCTTTTACTGCCACATCAAGATCAGCATCATCAAATATTATGCACGGGGCATTGCCACCAAGTTCCAGAGATACCTAGAAAAGTATTAAAAAGCAAAAAAAAACAGGAAAAGGAAAAATGTCAATTGAACATAATGGAATCTAGATTATCTATTTTAGGAAATGTACGGCAGCATATATGCTTACTTTTTTAACGGTTGCAGCAGAACCTGCCATTAACTTTTTTCCAACTGCTGTTGAGCCAGTAAATGTGATCTTCCTTACCTAAATAATTTCGATGTGGACATGAACTTGTTTAGATTCCATCCTTAAAAGTCCTAATATATTCACAACATGGAGATAGAACCTGTGGACTTGCAATTATAGCATCCCCAATTTCAGGAGCATTTCCCATAACTACATTCACAACACCCTGTACCATTAAAATGCTAGAGCCATTAGAATCATAGAAATGAGAGAGAGGAACAGGAAAAAGTTTACTGGCGTGAGAAGGAAAGAAAGGAGAAAGAGGCCTATAGACATAAGCTGTGATATAAAATGTAAAACTAAAAGGTTGATGCCTGTAAAATTTATACAGTCTACCAGCAGAAACTGGTGATGATTAAAGCTCTCATAAAGGAGACAACTTAATATTTCTTTTTGTAGTAAGCAGACTTACTCTAGGCGTACTCGGTGTAAGATCCATAATCATGGAGTATACTACAAGTATAAACTGCAATAACTAACATGTTGAATTGACTTTAAAAAATTACAGTAGGCTTCTATATTTATAGTGTTTAAAGGGGAAGACTACAATAACACCATAAATGTATAAAATTTTTTATACAGAAGCATTATAAATTACATAACAATAAAATCTTTAGGAACTTCTGTTAACATCACATGCATTGCATAACCACAAATGAAATTACTATAACATAAAAAAACCGAAAAAAATCATTCAAGATAACGAACTCTAGTTATGTCGGAAGAGTAGATGTATAAGAAAGAAACTACCGCTGGTATTCCAGCTTGAATTGCAAGCTCTGCTGAAGCCAAAGCTGTGAGAGGAGTAAGTTCAGAGGGCTTAACGATCACTGTACAGCCACAAGCAAGGGCTGGACCAACCTAATATAAGACAATACATTCTTAAAGTGATTTCCCTTTACTAATCATTACTTGCTCTTGAAAACAATTAAACATGAATATGAACATCTTGACACTAAAATTTCTGAATGGAATTACTTTCCGGGTAATCATAGCCAAAGGAAAGTTCCAAGGTGTGATAGCAGCGACAACCCCTACAGGCTAAAATTGATATAGATTAGGAAAAATGAGTCAATATTAAATATTACAATTATATGCCAGAATCTCATGTTTTAAGAGAAACAGCAAAATCTGAATCTAAAATAACCTATATAAGACAATCAAAATCTGTCCAACCATGAAGCCCAGAGTTGTTAATTAAAACTCATGACAGGCATGATTAAGAACACAGCCACCGCCTGCAAATTCAGGGCATGGTATAGTGGGCTGAATTTATGGGAGGTATGGGATTATGAAGGTTTATGCCCATTGGAGACATGTTTCATTGTGAGTTTGACAGTCAAGGATGAGGTGTTAAAAGGGAATAAGTTGGAGAGTGATCAAGCTTGAGTGTTAGACTCCTCAAGAAGGATAAGGCTAGGGAGAAGAAAGCAAGCTTAGTCAAAATAAGCACTTATTTACAAAGTGTCAAGCATAGCACGTGAAGGACATACTGGGAGATCTTATGTTTATTATTTGAGGAACAGTTTTTTCTATTTTGCTAATTGTTTTTAATTTGAGGGAAAAAAAAAGTGTAGCTTCTAAACTTTACCTCCTCCTCCAATGAAGTGTCTGAAAGTAGTTGCCTCCTCTAGTCAGGAATCACCCACTACTTACTATAGTAAGCTTAATTTTAGGAACCCATTGTTAATATTATAGCAAGCTTAGAGGAGGCACCCACTTATAGTATGCTTATCAGGAGTCACTTCCCCTAAGCTGGTGGAACTAACTTTTCTTAATTATAGCAATCTCCTCTTAATGCACAAGAGAGATCTTTTAGGTGTTGCTTCTTAATTAGATGCAACCCTTAATAGAAGTTAATATGACTTTTTACTTAATTAATGTAAATAAATTAATAAGAAATAAAGCCATGTATTCAAAAAGCATCTTGCGCAATACTGGTCAAATGCATATAGGTGAACAAAGTGAAACACATTGAATTATATGTTAGAAATGTTAAATCTAGCCCTAATGCTTTGACATGAATCGTAGTAGTGAATATCAAACTACACTTATTTTAGTGCATGGCATTGGGTGTAGACTAGTATTCCTTCCTTAATCCCTTGAACACCCACAGCGCAATCAACTGTAATAATGTCAAAATGATAATATTGCATAGGAAACTACAAAACCGAAAACTAAGACAACAAAAAAGTTCCAATTTCACCTGTTTTAAAACAAATAACCGTCGATCAGATAGTGGTGCAGGAATTATATCTCCATATATACGCCTTGCCTCCTCTGCCGAAAACTCAATAAAACTAGCCCCATAATTAATCTGCAGATAGTCACTTCAATTACATGATGTGAATAATGAAAATCAACTAGGGAAAATATTTAAGATCTGAAAAACAACCCTAAAATGACATGCCAACTAAATAACAAAGTATTCAATGACCAAATCTATGGTACCTCAGCAATAGATTCTTTAAGAGGCTTTCCTTGCTCTAAGGTTATAAGTTGTGCAAGCTCTTCCTTGTGTGCCATTAGCAAATCATACCTTTGAAAGCAACGAGAAGGAGCTTAACATCATGAAATTGACAGCACCCAAAAAAATAAGCAAATTAAACTTCCATGACTCATATCTGTAATTGCATAGATATTGTGGTTGGGCCAACGAATATATGTCTAGTAAATATAGATATTTAGTATAATATTTTCTGATTACAGGAGAGAGTTTTAGGTAGATTGATTATGTATCATAGTCTTCCATTTTTTGCAGATTCTGCTCCTTATTTCTCGGGATCCTTGATTCCCTTGTTGTATATATATCGGTGTAATCCCTACTGTGAAATAATAAGATAGACTGCCTCTGTTCTACAGATATCCAATGCACCATATCAATGCATATCTAGTGTGGCATCATGTCTATATTGAAGAATAGAAGTCTCACATCTAAAAGTAATAAAAATAATAATAAAGGCTGTATATAGGTTGAGGCAATCCTAACCAAGTAGCTAAAACTATTTGAGTGATATGGTCAAGTCCAAACACAAATCTATACATAAGTTAACATAATATCAGAGCCTAACAACTTTAAGATTTGAGAATCCCATTAGAAAAGAAATTGACCTAAAGGCTCTAACGTTCAAAAGTGTATGCATAGGCAAAAGCATAAAGGTCATGACCTATGCTTCTTACACTCAAGAACCACAAGCCAGGGAAAAAAGAGTAAATGGGGAAGATGAAGGGTATATAAGCTTGTGGCAATCCCAACCAAGTACCTTAAGTCAAAATGCTTCTATAGAATAAGTGCTAAGGAGCATAATTTCCCAAGAACATAACCTAAGACCTTCTTCTACTCCGAGACATACTAAAGAATTTTCTATAAACACTAGCATCCCTCAGGGCAAGCTGCTTTTTGGTTAAACACAACTGAGTAATATAAACAATTTTCAGTTATCTATTTTCTTTTTAAATTAGTTTATATACCAATTTGCAGTCAATAGGTCTAATGCTGGCGACGCCCAACCCTTGTGAGAGTTCTTTGAATAATATGAGCTAAAGGGAGTTCACTAATGTGCAAGAGGATTAAAGAAGCACAAAATTTCTACATAGTACAGCAACACTGAGAATCAAACAACTATATATTATGCCAATACCAAATGGAGAAGTAGCACGTTTGGCAGAATTATCTAACATTAAACAAAATTGTGACATAATCAGCAGATATCTCATGTAATTCCTTAAAAGCAGGAAGCTTATAAATTCGACAGCAGCCAAATATACCATTTTCTCAGAAGTTTACTCCTCTCAGCAGCAGTGGTTTTGCTCCAAGCTGCACATAAGGACCTTTAGCTATTTAAATATGTTACATAACCAAAAGAGACCAACAGCAATAAATTGTTTTTAGTATCTATAGATGCATGGATTTATACGAACATGGAACTAAAAGCCTAAACATCATAAACATATTGGCACAGCGAAATGTGGGAGTAACGCATCAATAGCTACACCATAGAACCAAATCAAAACAGATTAAAATACCATGAACAATAAATCTAAAATAATTCAACCACTCGTTTCATGCAAGTTCTTCTTTAGAATATGTTATATAAATTGGTGAACGTTTCACAGTTACCACACTATAGGAATATCATATGTACTAACGTACAACTACATTAATCAAAATGCAATTGAAAATTTGAAATTTATGCATGTCTTTTCAACATAACAAGGACCGTTTGATCCATTTTGCTTGAACAAGAAACGAGCTATGCAATATTTTCACTTGTTGTCATTACTAAATGATATTTATTCTCATTTGAGCTCTTTTTTAACAGGAGGGATACAAAAGGATATATCCTGAAAGTATGAAATCCCATACATTGAAATGCGTCATAGGCTGAGGATATCGCATCATTGGTCTCCCTTCCACCCATGCATGCAATATCTGCTATAGATTCACCAGTGGCTGGATTATAAACCTGCGTGACATTGAAAACACTTTTATGTAAAATTTAAAAGATCCTTACAAACATCATAGAGCAATAAAACAAAGGAGTATCTAAGACGAAACAAGAACAGGTGCTTAAAATTGCAGCTGTAGACTTCTCAAATAAAGAGGATGAAGAAAACATCAGCAGTATCACTTGATAAAAGTACAAACCACCAATCCCCCTTTTCAGTTTAACAAAAATAGTAACAAAAGAGCTTGCAATGGGGCTGTAAAACCTGATAATTAAGCGTTTGAAGTAGAAGATTTGCCAAGAAGTAACACAATCAGAAGAAATTAATGATAAAAGAACTAAAATAGTTAAACCTGACACCTTTTTCCTACCATATCAAAGAGATTTGTGGGTTTTTCCATCATAATAGCAATTACCGTACCTTTATGGTTTTGCCTTCATAGGCATCACTCCATTTGCCTCCAACAAGGCCCTGAGTCCGCAACAGACCAGAACTATTAAGCTGAGAAGCAACACTCTTTGCATCCATGCTCATCTGGAATTAAACCCCACACTTGGACATTAAACTGTCAAAACTTTATGCATAAGTGACAAGCGCGTCAAATAAAAATTATCTATGATATTTAAAATCTAGGCTAGATTTCAATTCAACTTCTGTCACCCAAAATTGGACTCTTTTTCAATCATAACATTTCAATAGAAGATTTCAAAAGATGCAAGCTGCCTGTATGTCACATGCACATAGCTGACACATGTAAGCATATAGGCAGGAGAGAAGAGGGGGAAATATCATAAGTTTGTAATCGAAATTCCGCAGCTATAAAACATCTTCTAATTCTGAATAACATAAAAAGGGGACAGAATAATAATTACTATAAGAGATTTGTACACTGCAGAATATTCACGAAATGGGTATAGTGAATGTATCACATTGCAGAATAGTCAGATCGATACATAGATATATAAAGGAGTAAAAAAAGGCGTGCTTGCCTGGCGAGCCAAGGAAGGAGTGGTGGTCTGCATGGAAAACAAGGGTGAAGAGCGAGAGATGGTCCTCCAAGATCCCATTGATGACCAGCGTAAGCTCAATGCCGCGAAAGCCAGAGTCATCTCTTCGATCTTTTTCGGTTGCTACAGCGAAGCTTTCTTCGTTGTTTGCTGTATTGGATGGATTTGTAGTATGTGTAGTCGCTGATAGCATATGATCGCAGAACCTGGCTCGCTCTCTCTTCTTGCTGAATTGAACGTGCCCTGTGCTCGGATATCGAGTGTCGGACTTTTCTTCACACAGCCAGTTGATAATTTATCGTAAGTTTAGCCACAATAGAAGAATAAAAAAATTCGTCCCGTTAAGTTTACTCCTATTATGGAAATTTTTTTAAAAGAATTAGAATTATTATAATTATAATAGGAATTTATCGTTATATAACTTTTTTAGAAAACCGCGAAATGAAATTGGCAATAAATAAAACAAACATTTTAAATATACTTAAAAAGAAACATTAAAAAGTATAATATAAACAAAACACAATATATAAGTCTTTTTCATTAAATTCTACAACTATTCATAATATATATATAAGAGGTAATTTCCTTTTTTAAATTAAATAAATTAAAATAATTAATTATAAATAAATTTAATATCTCAGGATATTTATATATTTATTAATTTATTTAAATTATTAGATTAATTCTTATATTAATTATAATTTATTTATTTAATTTATTTAAAATAATTAATTTTAACTTTTATATTAAAAAATAGAATAATAGAGTATTATATTTCTACAAAAATTAAATAATTATTGTCTTGTAAGAGGTATGAATGATTTAGATTTGGAGAATATCACTTGTTTAGTTGTAGTATTTTCTTTTTCGCTTGTACTAGTTTTTCCCCATATCTATTTTATAGTTGTCACATGTAAGACAATATATATGCACTATAAAATTATTAAAAATTAGATAAATATTATATTTATATCTTATAAGGATATAGGTTTAATTATTATTATTGTGAGGGTTTTTTTAATAAATAATATCATAAATTTTTTATAAATATTCTTTTAATTTTAAAATTATATTTTAAATTTATGATGAATTGGTATTAAATTAATTTAAATTTAAAAAAAAAACATTACTACTACTACTATTTCATATCTCTTTTTTAAGTAATGAGACCAAAGAAGGAAGGATATTCACATCATAATATCCAACTCAAACACTCATTCTAATAATTACACTTAAAGACAACTACTTGTAACATTGTTTAATTTTAACAAGATGGATGTGGTGATTTTTTTCTCTATAAATTAAAGTTTGAAAGATGAATTATATTTTTGTAACTTATTTACGTTATAATATTGATGGAACTTGTGTATTGAATACCCATTCACATTTTGGACCTCCTCTTAGTTTATTTCTATTAAACCAATTTGGATTTATTTTATCTTCATTGTAAATATTATCTCATAGCATCATATATGAGATGTCCACTATTTAAAATTTCAAATATAGTTTTACTGGTTGATATTTAAAATTCTTAGTTAATGTTTTTTAAATAAAAATATTTTTTGAAAAATTGATAATTAAGATATTATTTTTATTTTAGATCTGCCTACATTAAAATAAAATTTTTAAGAAAAAAATAAGAGGAAAAAAATAATCCCTTAATGGTAATAAGTTCTTGGTGTCAGTATGATTAGTCCTCGTTTCATGAAGATGTTTTACCATAATAAAAGTAAAAATAAAATCTTTTAAATTATTTTATTTTAATTATAAAATTTTTAGATAATTTTAAATCTTTCTAAATTATAAAAAAAATTTGAACAATTTTATTTAAAATTATAAAATAAATATAATCAATTCCATATTTATTTTTATTTTATCAAATATATTTTTACTTCTACTTCTCTTTTACCCTTTATCTTTTTAAAAGATTCTTCCATCCTACTAAATATAACATACTCTTAATACATATATTTATAATTGTTATTAAAAAGAAAAACTTTTATTTTATTTTTTTTAATTCTAGTCTCTATTTATATCACAGCTTGAATTGATCCAACTGTGAAATATAAAATAGCAAATGAATTTCATTTCATTCTCATTTTAAAAGACATGCAGAAAGAGCTCATACATTATCTAGACCACTCATGAAGATATTAAAAAAACTGGGAAACATGACAAAATGATATTTGAAGATTTTATGAAACAGAAGTAAAGAAATTTGATTTAAATATTTTCCTAAAAAAACTTTAAGTATTTAAATTAGATGGTGGATATGCAATGCTGGTTCCTCATCATCCGAATAAAATGTGTGTATAAGTTGCTATAAATTCTATTGATATAGTATTAATTAATAATTAAGTATATTGATTGATAATATGATAGTGATATTGATTTAAAAGTAAAAATCAAAACAAAAGAAGCCGTCCAAAACCGGTCATTAATTGCATTGTACTCTTCTCATTAATTTTATTTTTATTTTGGCTCGTCTTTGTTCTTTAGCTGCTTCTGTCTCTCCTTAGAGAGAGAGAGGGGGGGCGGCGGGAAGGAAGTGACTGGCCGGCTCTCGTAATGAATCATCCTTCATTTAGTATTTCTTTGTAAAACCCAAATCCCCCCGAGAAGTCGCTTCACCATAGTCCCATATTTGCTCCAATAATCACAATTGCATTTTCTGTTTACCTATCCTCACATTTCAAGGGTTTCAATCCCCATCTGTTTGTTGTTTCGGCCTTGAGAAAAAGAAGAGGCCTTTGAAATTTTGGGTTCGGATATGGCATCATCGGGTTTTGGAAATGCTGGATCCACTGATGCAGCAACTGCCAGAAAACATACCAAGAGACCCCAATGTATATTAACCTCTGAAACTCACTGATTTCTGATCATTTCTTTTGATTTCCGGAGTTCAGTTTGCAGATTCCCACATTTGAATGGTTTCTGTTAGCATGCTTGTGTTTTACTGCAATCTATACCCTCAATGTGCGTCTGGTATATCAATTAGTGATAAACTTGTGCTTTGGAAATTGTTGATGCCCTTATTGCTAGTTATCATGCTGAGAGAAGAGGAGAGGGAGGGGGTTTGGGATGTTGGCTTAGCCTATTTTGGTTCTTAGTGTGTGTTAGGAGTTTCTTGTACCTGTTGATCAAGCTCATAATTTTAAATGCGAGGGCAATATTGTGTCAGATAGTTGATTAATATGTGAGCATAAACATCCACTTTAGTTTTTCAGGATTAACATTTGAACTTTGTTGTTGCAATGTATTTGGCATGCACATTGGTTTGTTGACCTAATGGTGTTCTTTGCAGTTAGATAGTATCTTCTGCTTTAGCAACAATTGCATTTGCATCATTTTGTTTTTTTTAAAATCTACCAACAGAAAACCTGACTGACTAGACACTAAAGTTCTCTTTTAGATTCGAAGTTTACACAACAAGAACTTCCAGCATGCAAGCCAATTCTTACCCCGCGAGCGGTAACTCTATCTTTTCCATATTAGTTGCCTATTACGATATTTTTAATCACCGTAGATTTTGAAGTCAAAATTTGTACAATTATGAGTAGTATTTAATTTGCTTATTTCCCTGCAGGTTATTTCATCATTCTTGATTGTCAGTGTTTTCTTCATTCCTATCGGAGTTGCTTGCCTATTTGCTTCAAATGATGTATGGGCAACTGCAAGTTATGTTGTGTTCATGCTTTCTGTTATGTATGATGCTGACTGGGATTATGCTATTACCTGTCAGGTTGTTGAAATTATTGATAGGTATGACTCTGATTGTATACCAGAAAACTTTAAGAACAACAAAGTAGGATACATTCGGAGCTCTGTGGATAAAACATGCAACAGGACACTAAATGTAAGTCCCATTGGCACCATGTACATACTACAAACTTTAATGTTGTGGAAAGTCATATGTAAATTTTAAGTAACGATCAGTAATAGCTTGTCGTTTCAGGTCAATTAATGTCAAGATAATATATACAATAATACAAACATTAACGTTTTGGGGAACCATATGCAATTTACTAGTTTTTAGGGGTGCATACTAAAACTTTTCCATATAGAATACATGTTTTCTAACTATTCAGGGGGATGGGGGAGGATGTGTTGCTGATCATAGTATAAGTTTTGTTAAAATACATAATAGATAATGGAATTCACACTGTAATGTTCATATCTTTTCTTATGCGTAGGTTACAAAGCATATGAAGTCACCGATATATGTTTACTATCAGCTTGACAACTTTTACCAGAATCATCGGCGGTATGTGACCCTTTTATTTCTCATGTACAATATGTGCATGTTCTATGCACCACCCACCCACACGTTTGAAAATATATATAGTTTTGAGGAGTAAGTGGTCATATGAAAATTTTTTGTCAATCATTGCTTGTTGTTTTCCCATTTTCACATTCCCTTCTGCAGATTGGTATCGCACTACAGGGATTATTTATTTCCTTTTGGAAATGATGAAAAACATTTTCTTTCAGAACGGGGTGCTATTGTAGAACCTGTTGATGTGAACAATTTTTTTAAGATGCTTCTGTCAAGATTATGCTCTAACTTTGTTAACAATCTGATGACTAAAGCTGTTTGTAACTAATAAAGGACTGAGTTTTGCACTAAGTTTCATTTGAGTCTTGTTGTTGGTTTGGGCTGTCTTAGTGTCTTGTATGATATGTTGGTGTTGTGGCTGTCTTGAAGGTGTAGTAGGTGCATGGCTTTCTTTGGGATTTGGGATTCTCTGATGTCACTTGATATCAGTGGAAAGGGGAGAACTAGGGGGTAATAGAAGAAGTGGAGAGGGGGTGGGAAGGGAGAAATGGGGATTTAGAGTGGACAAGGGAGGAACAGAGAGGTAGGGAAAGAAAGAGGGAGAAAACAAATACTCTTATAATAATCAATCACTACACCTTCAAGACCCCCAAGGGTTCATAAAGGTAACTGAAAATACATGCTTCGATAAATAATAATGAACACTTTCCTTGAGCTATATATAATTAATGAAAGATAATTATGAGTCTCTTGAGCTATAGCTCTGATTGTGTTTTCTAACTTAAAAGTTTTAAGCAATATCCATATGAATATCTTAATGTATCAATCTTATCTTCAGAACACGTTATACACTTTCATGTCATTTTACTATCTATGTGAATAAATTTCAGTCTTAACATTTGGGAATTTTCTGGTTAATGATTGAATATAATCTATGTAATTCAATTTTTATAATTGTAATTATTCTAGTTCTGACTTTGTATCATTCAGGTATGTTAAAAGCCGAAATGATGAGCAGTTGAGAGATCCCAAAAAAGGGAGTTCAACTGAATTTTGTAAGCCTGAAGATCTTTCTGATGGCAAAGCCATTGTACCTTGTGGTCTTATAGCTTGGAGTTTGTTCAATGATACGTATAATTTTGCCCGTGGAAACAATAATTTGTCAGTGAACAAGAAAGGCATCTCCTGGAAGAGTGATAGGGAACACAAATTTGGAAAAAATGTCTTTCCTATAAACTTTCAGAATAGCTCTCTTATAGGTGGCGCACATCTCAATGAATCCATACCAGTAAGTCTTATTATAAAACATTTTTATTGAATGAAGCATCCCCAACTTTTGGGGTATTTTGCTCATTTTTGTTTTGCCCATCTACATTTAATTAAACTTCTAGTTTATTTTTTGCTATATTATATTCTGCATTGATTCCCTTTTAATTTGTTACTAGTATATTGCATTCTTCAAAGTTGTGATTCATGTTCTACGTAAATTGCATACTGAGATAAGTTGCTAACTTTTTGAATGTTTATTTAACAGCTGAGTGAGCAGGAGGATCTTATTGTGTGGATGCGAACTGCTGCTCTTCCAACTTTTAGGAAGCTGTACGGACGAATAGAGGTGGACCTTAATGCAGGTGACCAGATACATGTGACATTGAAGAACAATTACAACACATACATTTTTAGTGGAAAGAAGATGCTTGTACTGTCAACTACTACCTGGCTTGGTGGGAAGAATAACTTCCTTGGCATTGCATATCTCTCTGTTGGAGGATTGTGCTTCTTTCTGGCCATGGCTTTTACCATCATATATTTTATCAAGCCAAGGTAAATACTTAAAATGCATGGAAGGGAGAAAAAAGCCATACTATTCAAGCTATAATGATTACTTTTAGAGTGCATTTTGGTATTTGCACAAGGTATTTGAAGAAAGGGAAAATGAGAGAAAATGTGTGGAAAAGTATTTTTTTATTGTGTTTGATAGATGGTAAAGTGGCTCTGTTAAAAAAACAAAGTTATTTTTATGGGAGGGGGCTCCTGACGTTGAAGAAGATGCTTTGACCAGAACTCTCAGTATAACTAAATGAGGAAGCATAATAATGTGAAAACCACCAAAAGATTCTGTATAAAATTTATTTCTACTGTGTTCTAGTTATTGGATGATAATTATCATCACTATCCCAGTTTATTTCAAATGCTAAGGTGCACGGCGGGTATATATACCACATCAACTGTCATAGTTTCTCTATTCATGTTGATTGTGTTACAAATTTCATATCAGTCATATTCTGTTCAATAGTTTGCTGAATGGCTATTTTTTTTTTGGGGGGGAAATCACTGAAATCCTAATAAAGGAATTTAATTACTAAAAAGTTTTACAAATAAGTGAGCAGTATGGACATATTATTTTTTATATCGGAACTTGTCATTACATGTATTTACTTATTATGGGACTGTTTAGTTATTACATTTCTTCTTCAAGCCCTCAATGCAAGATCCTAATCTGTTTGTATCTCACTGTGATTCTAGGCAACTTGGAGATCCATCATATCTATCATGGAATAGGAGTCCTGGTGGGCAATAAGCAGAGATACTAATTACTTAGTGGTTACCTTGCAAGATTCAAGGCTTGGTTATTTTGCTGTGTCAGGTTTTTTTGTGTATCTATGTTACTTATACATATTCTACTTATTTAATTACTATTTTATTCATATTTTTTTAATATTCTCTCCCCTCTTATTTTCTCTCTCTTCTGTCTTTCTTCTTCTTCCTCTATGTCGCTTGCCACTCGGCTCCTCCATCATTGCTCCTCCCCTCCGTACGCAATCTTCTCTCTGTCTGGCCAGCTATGTTGAATGCAGAAGAAGACGAGAAAGAGAAGGAAAGAAGAAGACAGTATGGGAATAATAACATGATAGATAATTAATTTAATCTTATAATTTTTTTAATAATTTATTAATAATAAAAATATTTATAATAATAATCATATAAATATTTATTTATTTAGAACAATTTTTTACTATAAACTCTTTTTTATAAATTAGTTTTTAAAATTTATCTAAATTTTTTTTTCTATAAATCCTTCTGTTCAAGTAGAGGCGTGATGTAACATTGTATAGCCTTGCTAGTTCAACGATACCAAATTTATTAAGATAATTAATAGATCTCGTGTTGTGCATATAAATAAATAATATAATATAAAATACATAACAATTGAGTTGGGTCTATTGGAATATATCTGTTTTTTATAACATGACAAATTAGATTCGAATTTTTGTTAAAAAAATATTTATATTTGATGTTTTAAATATAATTATTTTTTATATGAGGGTATTGTGCATATAAAAAATTATTCTAAATTGTATTTATTGTCAGAAGAAAATTGTATTTGACAAATTGCATATAAAAATTGTACGCATTTGATTTCACTTTGGAAGAGAAATAATGTTAAGCTCCTGCAAGGAGAATGACAAAAGAATTAAGAAAATTAACTTTAAATATAAAAGAATTCTTCCACTATATAACTCTATTATAGTAATAAACAAAACAAAATGAGGATTCCGACCAAAAAATTACGAAAATGACTACATGTGATAAAAGTGTGGTCAATTCATCTTCCACGTTTTTGGACTCATCTTGGCAAGTGAAGCACTCTCACCTCTTCTTTTTAATATAAAAGTTAAATAATTAATTTATAAATATTAAAAAAATTAATTAAATTAATTATTTATAATAAATATGTTGATTTTTCTTAATATCATCTTTAATCATATGAACTAAAAGTACTTCTTGATAGAAAACCTCTTATTTTATATTTGAAAGAAAAAAAAATAGATTAATATATTATATTAAAGACTAAATAGTAAATTTTTTATTTAACTCCTATATTTAAAATGGGATGGATACAGTATAGATAACATTAATTTTTCATATGGTACGAGTACAAGCCAGAACATAAGATGATGCATGATATGTTGACTTAGGCTTTAGCTTCCTGTTTTGTTGGATTTTACCTATAGAGGCTGATATCATATATTGACACGGATAAGATAACGACATAAACTAAATACGGTGATAGCTAATAGGAATCAAGCAAAGATCATTTTTTTCTTCTCACACTGATCCAAATTCTCATCCATCTCCAACTCTTCAGGCTTTAACCCTCCCGGAAGTTTCCAATCAAAGTGATAGAGCAAACTAGCAAGCATGAATTCAATAAGAGCTGTGGTAAATGAAATTCCTGGACATATCCTCCTTCCTGAACCAAATGGGATGGACTCAAATTTTGTGCCTTTAAAGTTGTAATAATCAATTGGGACATTCAAGAATCTCTCTGGTTCAGACTTCTCAGGTTCATTCCAATATGGATCTCTTTGAATTGCCCAACCATTGATGATAACCCTAGTTTTAGGAGGTATAACTCATAACCATTGATTTCACAGCTCTCTTGATTTTCTCTTGGAAGCAGCAATGGCAAAGGAGGTTGTAGTCTCAGAGTTTCTTTTATGACAGCATATACATATTTCAGTTGATGAAGTTCTGATTCATCTACATATCCTTTGCTTCCATAAACCCTTCTTACCTCTTCTTGTGCCTTTTTCATTGTCTTAGTGTTTTTCAGAAGTTCTGACATTATTGTCCACTCCTCAGTTGTTGCTGATGTTTCAGTTCCCCCAAGAAAAACATCCTGAAATCATATATGATTTATTTTGGATACACTTTGATAAAAAAAAAAGAGTCAATATTAAAAAAAACTTGTTTGGATGATATATTGAAAAATCAATTTTTGAAGGTTAAAAAAATCTGAAAAAAAACAAAAGCCAAAATTTAAAATCCAGAAAAAGTTGCTTTAACTAAATATGACTATTTTGCTCAGAAGTCAATTAGTTTCAAAGTTATCCCAACATAATTTTGAGACTAAATTGACTTTTTGAGTTGAGGAAGTTAGTATGGACTGCGAAAAGCCATCCCAAACATGTCCTAAGAAACTTTTAACAATGAACCTATTAGGTGAAGGTGGATTTCATTCAAAGGTCTCATAAACAAATGAAAAAATAGTTCAACCATAAATATAAATACTTACCAGGATAACAGATTTGATGTTCTCTAGAGATAAGGGGATTTCATGATCATTTTCTCTCTGAATCCTCAGAAGAACATCAACTAGATCCTCTGCCTCATCACCAATATGGCTATGCTTCTTCTTCTTTGTGATCATTGATGATCTTCATAACCATAGTATCAATCTCCTTGTTCATATATATATATATACCTGCAATATAGTTTTCCCTTAGAACATATTGAGAGAAAAAAATTTCACATTGACTAATTAGAAGGAAAATGAAAGGTATATAATGTTAAAAAAAATTCTATCAGATTAGCTTAAATTATTTTTATAAAAAGACTGATTTAATATATATACCTAATCTCACTAAAATCTAATATTTAGCTGTGACATTAAATAAAAGCTTGGGTTAGAGTTTATATAATGTTAGAAGATTGTGCTTGTTGGAATCTGCATTTACATATAGCAAATATCATTACGACGGTTTGGATAAAAGTTTAAAAAAAAACTTATGAAAAAAATGGATTTTGGGCAGTTTTTAAAAAAAGACTTTTGGAGAAGAGTTTATAAAAAAAATAATTTTGAATAAATGAGTATTTAGATAGTTATTTTCAGAAATACTTTTATTATTAATAAATTATAAAAAATGATATGATTATTAAATATAGGAGAGATGGTGTATAAGAGAGATAAGAGAGGAGATATAGTGTAAAAAAGAAACAAGAGATGAGAGAGAGTGTAAGAAAAAATAAAAGAGATGAGAGAGAGTGTAAGAAAAAGTAGGAGGAAGGAGAGAGGGTATAAGAAAAAGTAGGGGTAATATAGTAATTGGTTAATCTATAAACTCTTTTACTATTTCATAAGATACTCTGAATAGTTTATCTAAAATTATAGTTTGATTTAAAAGCTTGTTTGAACAAATATAACTATTTATTTAAAAAAAATTAAAACCTAAATTTTGTCAAAAACTAATTTTAAAATCTAGCTTTGTAAGTTTTCCAAACACCCACATATGAAACATAATTGTTGAACTTCTTAATTATTGGTGTCGAAGGAAAGTCAACAAACATAACTAGTTGTTTTACTATTGTTCATCTAAATATAGAGAATTTTTCTTCCTTGAAATTCTCTGGTATTTCTTGAATAATGAAGAGAAAAAGCCATGTCAAAATTGTTAATGTGGAGTTTTATTAACAATGTACTTGTGTGGGCGGTTATTCAGAAATTTCCCAATACTTTATGAAAAGAACTTTTAATAAAACTCAAATAAATATGTGAATTAAGAAGAATTGGTCCAATAAATAAGCCTTGTTAATTGATTTCTTATTTTAGAAACAATTTTTATTTTTAAAAACAAAAAATAAAAAAAACTTGTTTGATTGTTAATTTTTAATTTAGTGTTTTGTAAAAAATATAAATATTTTTAATAAAATATAATAAAAATAAATAATGCATATCATCTCTAAATAATGTGTATAATAAAAATAAATAATGCTATTGTCCCAAAGTAGAATCAACAAATCTCTCTCCCTCAATTATCATGAATAGTTTAATACTACACAAGTCACTGAAGTACACTTGGAACTCGAGAACCCCACATGTATAATATAAAATATAAAAACTCAACTCACTGCCGAGTAACCTCACAGCAAAACCATCTCATCAATTATTTTTTCTGATCATGGAGATTCAGAGTTCTTATTCTATCGTCTTCCTCACCTTCTTATGCTTCGTCCTCTTCATCCGTAAGCTATCAAATTCCAGAAAACGCAGTAAAAACTTACCTCCAGGGCCACCCAAGTTACCTATCATTGGAAACCTTCACAACTTGCAGGTTCGATAATACCCACACGATCTCTGAGAGACCTTGCAAACAGGTATGGGCCCTGGATGCATCTTCAACTTGGACAAATTCCCCACATCATCGTGTCTTCTCCAGAAATAGCTAAAGAGGTTATGAAGACACACGAGCAAATCTTCGCTAATAGACCCAAAATTCTTGCCTACGAAATCTTTGCTTACAATGCCTCCAACATGGTCTTTTCCCCATACGGAAACTCTCCGAAAGATTTGCACTTTGGAGCTTTTGTCTGCAAAACGGGTCCAAACTTTCAAAACTATAAGGGAAGAGGAGGTTTCAACGCTAATGAAGGAAATGGCTGAATATGAAGGTTCTGTTGTGAATCTCAGTAAGAAAATCTTCCGTCTCACAAATTCCACAGTTGCAAGAGAAGCTTTTGGAAAGAAGACCAACGATGTTGAAGCGATCTTGCCTACTATTGATTTCTATCCTTCTCTTGGATTCCTTAGTTTGATCACTGGGATCAAAGCTACAATGATTAGGCTACACAATGAGATTGATAAGATCCTTGGAAACATCATCACCGATCACAAACAAAAGAAGCTACGCAAGCATGCTGGTGAGGCTGATGAAGATCTGGTTGATGTTCTTCTCAGGATTCAAGAAGAGGACGGCCTCGAGATCCCCTTATCTTCTGACAACATTAAACCTGTTATCCTGGTTATTAATTCCCTGTGTTCCGATCCATTAATCATATATGTTACTTAATCATTATCTTTTGATACAAACCAATAGAGACACATAAATTATGTCTTAAATCCTTTTTCAGGACGTTTTCGCGGGTGGAACTGAAACAGCAGCAGCAACAACAGAATGGACTATGACAGAATTACTTAGAAACCCTGTGTCAATGAAAAAGGCATAAGAGGAGTTACAGTGTGTTTTGTTTTGGATAGGATTTTAGAAAAGTATTTATATAAAAAAATAATTTTTAGATATATTTTAAAAAAAAGGTCTTAGAGAAGAATTTATAGGAAAAATAATTTTAAATAAATAAGTATTTTGATAGTTATTACTAGAAGAATTTTTATAATTAAAAAATTACGAAGGTATAATTTTATTAAAAATAGTAGAGAGGAGAAATTGTAAAAAAGAGAAAGTAGATAGTATAGAGAAGAGATAGGAGAGATGGTAGAGAAGAAAGATGAGAGATGGTGTAGAGGAGAGATGGTATGAGAAAAAGTAATGGTAAAATAGTAATTAGATAATTTATAAATTTTTTTACTGTTTCAAAAGTTAGTCTCAATAGCTTGTCTAAAACTTTAGTTTTAAATCATAATTTAATTTAGAAGTACTTCTGGACAAATATGACTATTTGTTTAAATTAAGGTTTAGGTAAGAAGCTTTTTTAAAAACTAAGTTATAAAAGTTTCTAAACAAGCCCACAATCATGCATAAATTTGTGTTGATTAATTTAAAAATAGTGAAGTTGTAAAGTAGAGGGTAAATCTTAGGGAAATAATAAGGTTTTTACTATGTAACCTAGAGTTCATAGATTTAAATATTAAAAACAGCATCTTTGCTTGTGAAAGTAAGAT
The DNA here is from genome assembly GCA_037074615.1 of Leucaena leucocephala. NCBI lineage: Eukaryota > Viridiplantae > Streptophyta > Magnoliopsida > Fabales > Fabaceae > Leucaena > Leucaena leucocephala. Next base: position 3,996,853 of record CM073525.1, read on the forward strand.
TATGTATATCTATTCTTACTCCATCTGGTGTGAGTCTCATACACTGGGCACTCTCTATTTTAAAAGTTGTAATCTTGTTAATTTTGGTCTTTTTCTGAATTATTTTTGTTGGCTATATAGGTTAGAAAGGTTTATGGAAGCAAAGGATACGTAGACTAATCAGAAAATTTTCAGTTGAAATACGTTGCCGCTGTCATCAAAGAAGCCTTAAGGATGCATCCTCCAGTGCCATTGTTGGTTCCAAGAGAAAATAGTGAGAGATGTGAAATCAATGGATATGAGAAACCTGCAAAGACCAGGGTTATTGTGAATGGTTGGGCAATTAGAAGAGATCCCAAATATTGGAATGAACCAGAAAATTTTATTCCAGAGAGGTCGTTTCTCGATACCACAGTTGAAATTCCAAAAGCTCTAACTTTGAGTTTATTCCATTTTGTGCTGGAAGAAGAAGATGCCCTGGATTTACATTTGCTACACCTGTTATGGAATTACTCATTTCTAATATGCTTTATAATTTGGATTGGGAACTTCCCAATGGAATGAAGCCTGAAGAATTGGATGTAGAAGAGTCTTTTGGTGCAACGATGAGAATTAAGGAAGAACGACCTATGTGTTGTTCCTTATAAGCATAGCCCTTTATTTGGGATAAGTACTAATTACCTGAATAAAGATGATGAATAAAGATGCTTTGGGGACAGTTTAATTATTATATATATTTTGTAGAGTGTTATTTAAGAGGGACTTTTTTTTGGTTGTCCACCCGATTTACAAGAGTTTTATCCTAATTACATCTAAATCTGACACGCGTCATGCACCTGGCTATAGTAGGTGAGTCTCTCTACGGGATTTTTTATATATGCCAAAGCTCAAACTCAAAATTTCGTTTAAGCGATACTGAGTATTAAGGATATGAGCCCAAAGGTATATGAGCATTAACAGACATATTATGTTATACCAACTTAGTGTTACATGGAGTGTTCTTGTTTCCTCTACTGCCTTTGGTAGACTTGTATAGAAGAATGAGTTAAGATGTAATTTTATTTTGAAATTTTTTGTGTAAGAACTGCGAGTATTCATAAGTTTTTTTTCTTAAATTAATATCTCCCCTTTAACCTTTTGTTTAGACAGAAAGAACATTATAGAGGATATAATAAGGTATAGAAAAATAATAATTGAAGCATACATTTTTTTCTTTTTTCGAAAGAAGAAATAATAATTGGAAGATAAAAATAATAATAATTGAGAAAAATTTTTAAAGTTATTTTTATTATTTTAAAATTTAAAAATAATTCTAAGTCTTATGAAATTTTATAATAATTTGATAATTTATTACAAAAATTATAATTAAATTCTTTGTATGAGGCTTAGACAATTTAGTTGTCCAACGGTTGTGATGGGCCAATTTCGCAGCTCTAAATATAACAAGTGAACAAAAAATAAAAAACTGTGGTGGTGCTGGTTGGATTGTGGTAATATTTGTACTGAATCTGATGGTCCAGGCTTGCTTAATGAATGGGCTGATAAAATTGTACAGTTAGGCCCCCAAATAATGGGCATGTAGCCTGTGCTGTACCCAAATGTAACAAAAAAAAGTTACTAGGAGGAGAAGCGCCTTTATTTTTAAATTATAAAATTAATCTAAATAATAAATAATTTAATATAGTTTAAATAAAATTTTAAATTTAAATTTTAATGTATATAAAAAATTTATATTAGGAGACTCATCTATTATAGTTAAGTGCACGACGCAAGTCGGATCTTGATATAGTCAAGATAAAACTCTGATGAATCGGGTGGACAATCAAAAACAAAATTAAATTATACAAAAATCCTAAATAAAAAATAATAATTTTATTAAATTTAGACCTAAAGAGGTTTTAATAAGATTTATAACTGTAAAATTTTTAAAAAACACTCTCTTAAAAATTTTATCAGTGAGAAATACTTTATGAATTTCTATATAGGTTTCCCCCCAATTTTCCTTTTTTGATTGAAGTATAATTGTTTAATTAATTTGAAATATTTTAGAGTATTTATTTATTTTTGATACAAAATAAATTTAGACTGTTTAGATTAATTAGATGGTATGAATCAACTCAACCCTTTTGTTTAATTTTATACGTTTGTTTTCATTGAATCGAACATTTAAAAAAAAATCAAATTTCTTATTTCTGTTGGATTTTGACGAATGTGTGCCGCGTTCGGATGCTCCTCCATGAAACGACGACGTTAATTTCGCAAAATTCATCTCTTACAAACTTTACTTTCATCTCAGTGTGTTTGAATAAATTTTTAAAAAATAATTTATAAATTTTATTTAGATAACTTATAGAAAATAATTTAAATAAAAATTTATAAAAAAATAATTATGAATAAATAATTATTTATATAGTTATTTTTAAAATAAATTTTTTGTATTAGTAAATTATTAAAATAATACGATTTTATTAAAGAAATAAGAGAGGGTAGAGAAAATAAAGAAATTGAGGAGAAAAATGAGAGAGGGTAAAGAAAAGAGAGGAGAGAGAGGATATAAAAAAATAAGAGTAAAATAGTAATTAGATAGTCTATAAGTTCTTTTACTATTTCAAAAGTTAATCTTAATAATTTATTTAAAGTTATAGTTTTAAACTATAGTTTAACTCAAAAATATTTATAAACAAATATAATTATTTATTTTAAAAAAATTAAATTAATTTTTTTTTAAATTGCGATTTTATTTATTTTCAAATTGGCTTTAAATTAGCTTGGTGGAACATGTAGTCAATCAAGAAAAAACCCTTTAAATAGCAATCATATCACCCTATTAGACATAAGAATCATCGAGTCTTTATGACCATAATTTACTGTTTTTTTTTGTAGCATCTGTTTCTAGATTAAATTGATTATGTGATTCATGTGCTAAGGTCTATTGATTAATTCTAGAGTGAGGAGCTTAATTACCTGTTGGTAGCTCGTTAATTAGAGGGTCCAAGTTGTGAATTAAATGATATTATTCTATTTTTTAATATATGATCTATTTGGATAGTTGATCTCGATTTTAAATATAAGATCAATTTATTTTTTATATTTATCTATTTTTTCAAATTATCATTATATTTAATGATTCTATTATTTTTACTTTCATATTGAATGTTCACAAGTATTTTTGCATATCCAAGAAATCAATAGTATTTGACTAGTTTTTGGGAAAAGTGCACGAGTATTTTTTGCTCTTTTATTTTATTAATTAATTTTTTTAATTTTTTAAAATTAATTAAATATATTTTATATTAAAAATTAGAGAAATAATTAAAATTTAGTTATTACTTTTTTTTTATAAATAGGCTAAAAACGAATTTCAGATTACAAAATTAAATAAAAACTAATTTTAGTAAATTTACTAATTTAGTGGATTTTTATTAATGGCCTTAGCAAATACCAACTTTATTAATATAATTAGTCGATGGCGTGCATGGAAATAGTCCAACCCGATCAGTGGTAAATGGTGTAGATATAATCAAACTTGTCTAAAATAAAAAATACTAATAATATTTTCAATGACTTATTGGGCCTTGCAGCATAAGGGTGGGCCTTTTCACAAACAAAGTAAAAGGCTAATTGAGCCTTGTGAGATGGTACTAGGCCTGTTCAGACCCAAAGCATATGGGCTATGGACTTATGGTTGATAAAGTACTTTCATTTTGTGACTCTTTGATCCAAGAGGGAGAGAGATTTTATCCTACTTTTAAATCATAAATAAATTTATTATTTTTCAAAAACTTTTATAATAAAAAAAAATTTATAACTTTTTGAGTCCTGAGGCTGTACTATAATCTTAGTAGAAAGACTAATGTCGAACCTATCTAAATTTTTTTGTAAAAAAAAAATTGTGGCTGAAACTCAAAAGTCTCAACAAGAATCTTTCCATGTTGAATTCATATATTTATCATTTTTTCCTTAATCAATTTTACCTAACTATAAACTAATATAAGACAAATACAATGTTTTAACAATTATATTCCAATATAAGACAATAATTTTACTTTTAATACAAATATTACATTCAGGCTTCGTTCGAGAAACTATAATACATTAAATCAACAGAAATCTCAATTCATTTCGTTGTGATTGTGAAAGATTAGCTTATTTTGTTATAGTCAAACTCTATTGGTTACTTGAGTACACGAATGACCCAATACATGCTTGAAGCTGATCATAAACTCGTCTGCTAAATCATTCGCATGTAATACATCGTCCTTTTTGTAAAACAAGTGGAACAATTTGCACCAATTCCAAAACAAATCCTTCACATCTCTTGGAACTTTGCTCCCTTCTTCCTTCACAACTAATCTCAACACTTGTTTTCTTTTCTCATCCGCCATTCTCTGAAGCTTCTCTATGATCTCTTCTTCTGACTTATCCCCTGACCCATGCATGAGTTCCATCGTTATTGAGTTTATTAACTTGCCTTGTTCCTTTTCCCTCTGCAAAAACTCATTATCATTAACCCTTTAATTATATATACTCTCTCTCTAGTCATAAGTGTAGGTGCTAAACAAATAATTTATAGATATTAAGAAAATTTAAGTTAATAATTTATAATTAATAAAAATTAATCTTTCAGTCCCTTATTTTTTACTCAATCTCTAAATTTTAATTCAATACAACTCATTGATCAATGCCTATTATTTTAACTTTGTTGTAATTCAATCTTTAATCTTAAATTTAGAGAAACTCAGTCATTTAGTTTAACTATTCAATATAATAGTCTATATTTTAAAAATAAAAATATATATTTTATAAAATTTAAGAACTAAAGTTTTAAATAGTTAAAACTATAAAGATTAAATTGATATGAGTTAAAATTAAAGGGACAAGTTTTAATTGAATCAAATCTATATGAACTAAATTGTAACGTGTTAAAATTTAAAACCTTAAGTTTCAACTAAATCAAAATGATTCAGTTATAATAAATCAAAATTATAGAATTGAAAGATAAATTTTTCGTTGTAAAAGTGTGTTGATTTTTCTAAATTACTATTTTAGTCGTATGCATTAGAAATGTTTATACTAAATTATAAATTTATAAAACAAAATATATCCAGGGAGTATATATTACTAGGAGGTGTTTGAAAGGGAGAAGAGACTTACTTGGTAGCCATTAATATCATTAAGAAGACGCCCAAAAAGGCTAAGGGACTCATAGAGTTGATTGAATTCAGCACTTTGAATTATCTCATTCGGAAGTTCAGGTCCCACAAGATAGAGTCCTGGGATGAGTACTCCAACAGCAAATGATGTTACTGAATTTGGCAAATATTCATCCAACCTTGGTACGCACTTGGTTTTCTCCCACTCTGCTTCCTTTGTAAAAGTTCTCAACAAATCCACCCACTGCATCAAACCATGACATTAATCTCTGTTAAAACTTCAAACACAACATGTGATAATCGAAGTTATATGACCAGATCACACACACACACACACATATATATATGTATGATCTGGTTAATAATAATTGTGTCTCACAATTTGAATAACGTGGCTCAACACACTTCGTCCTTGAAACTTGAATGCTTGGTCTGCAACCTCACAAATGATTTCTTTGAGTGCTGAGAATAGTATCTTAACTCTCTCAGAACAACATTCTTTGCTCACATCTACGTCCCATCTGTGATGGATCATCAATATGATTAATCATGTTCATTAATTATATTTGGAGTCATAATTAATAATAATGCAAAGTGACAAATTACGTACTTCTCCATAAGCTGCACAAGGTTGACCTGTTCCTCTTCAGTGCCCCAAACGTCAAATAAATCATCAACAATTGATAAGATGAGACCATTCTTTGCCCAAGAAAGACGTGCTTCGCTAAGTTGGGGTGAGCCATTTCCTACAATGGCTGTTATGTAGCAATATGCTATTTTTGCTCTCGGAAACTCTAATTTGTCCATTCCACTCTCTCTAAACCACCTGATTATTATTACCGTACAATTTGATTTTAGCTTATTTTGATACAGTATGGAAGAAGAAATTCTGAAGTGGGAATGAGTATGAGGTCTCAAAAAATAAACTTAATTACTAAAAAATTCTAAAGACAAGGGAGTAACATAAATTTATTGTTATTTTTTATATTTAAATTTATACTTATATACTCCTCAGTTGTCATTAGAGTTTTAATTAATTAATTTATTTTTTTGTGATCTCATGATCATTCCCCCACTTCTCAATAGTGAGTGGAAAATGCTTATATGTGTGTGTGTATATATATATATATATATATTCACCTTTGATATTGCTTGAATTCTTCTCGAAATACCGACTGGCAGTGATTCCAGTCTTCCACTGCTAACTCGAGGAATTCCTTATTTGCTAGATTGGAACAACTATAAGAAAACAAGAGCCATATGTATTATATATATAGAATAGGGAAAGAAAAAAGAATTGAGAGTAATTAATTAAGGAAGAATTTATAACAAGTTTAGGGAAAATCATTGAAATCTTAAAGAAAGAATATATATATATATATATATATAATCACCAAAAATCTTATAACAAGTAAATAATATGCAACGATCAATTCAGATGTAGAAAATGACAACATATCTATACTCTATACTGTTCATTTATTATAGACCATTTAGTTGTTACATTCTTTTATATTTTTCTTATGATTTTCCCGAAAGTTTACCTATACGAAGTCTTCAGAGTTCTCTTTTGATCGACCTTGTAATGCTCTATGGATCTTTGGTTTAATACACAGTCCAAATAAGTATGATGAGGATAACGCACTGCAAAATGTGCCTGAAATATATCAAACACAACAATTTTGGATTCAGAATAATGTATATATGGATATCTTAATTAATTACGAATTAAAATTGATCTGGAGAGATTAATAATTTGTACCTCATGGTTAATATGATCAAGAGGCGAAGACAATTTTTTGTCGAGGAAGGTTCTGGTCCAAGAGTTCAGTTGGTGAAGAACTGAATCATTGGTAGAATGTAGTACAATTTGAGAAGCCTTATGTAACTCCAAAACAGCATCGACATCATTCAAATATCCTTGTAGGGTATTGCAGAATTTGTCTTCTGAAAATCGACTTAGTGCATCTACAAAAAAATAAATATCATATTAAATTAACTAGCTCCTTCTCTTTTTGATTTTTTTTTATCGTTGAATCGTTAGAACAATATCACAAAACCTGAAGAAATATCATATCCATGTAAGCGTAGTAAGCGAAATGCCATCGCACATGTGGTCGGTTCCAAAAATATATCCTCCTCCTGCTGCTGCCACAATCTGCAATTGTAAAAAACAAAACAGAAACAAGATTCCATAAATTTCAACCTTAAAATTTTCATCAAGATCAGCTTATGGATCGATGATCCTTAATTACCTGTATGTTTGATCCAATACTGTCTGGATCTCCTCCTTGAAATGACGATCAATCCCCAATTTTTTGAGACTATCAACCATATAGATTCGCGCATACACATCAAAAGGATACAATGTTGGAACTGAGAATTATTTATAGTTATATATATAGAGGCACACAAAATGCATTTTTGTTAGTATGGAATATTATGATTTGAGATTAGAGCCAAAAGAATCATAATAAGTTTGAAATAGACCAACCGGCATTCCCAAATTTATCTACTAGTGAGAGTAGATAATCAAAACATTGCGTATTATTAAGATGAGTAAAAGCAGCTGCAGTAGCGGCTGGTGAGTTAAATAAGGACCCATTCTTTCTTTGATGTTTCATAGCCATTTCCCAATCTTGAGACCTTGCCAATCCTTCTGAAATATAAGTTAAGTATGCTTTCCATCCTTCTGAATTCCTTCCACCCAAGCCTCTACATGAGTTCAAAGACGCATATTGATAAATTGGGAGAATTACGATGTAGTCTCATATTAGCAATTTAATCAGTAAAATTTCCCATAACAGGAGTTAGCATCCATTCAGTTATCATTTCATGTACCGGATTTTGTTATTAAATGTTGCTCACTGTGAAAATTTACAGTAATTCTCCCTAAATAATTTCTTATATGTTGCATTAGATATATTATTTGAGCTAAGATGACAAATTAGAGAAAGCTACACACACACACCTTTTGAGCTCTAATTCTCTCTTATTGATGAGCGACTCCAGATGTTTTCCTCCAAGAGGAAGATTGATATCCAATTTTTGGGCTTGCTCAAGTAAATGAGAGAATATAATATCAAATCCAATTGGAGAATATTGCTTGTCGTCGTAAGCTGAACCAATGTTTGACTCAACATATTCAAGTCCTTCAACAACACAGAAAACATTTTCTAGTTACTTATCTAATAATCAAAACAGGTCCAAAAGACATTACTAGCAAATTACCTAAACGAATTCAAGCAAATGTATTTTACAAAAGATATATAATAAAAAAAATGGAACTATAAGCAAATCAGACACGAATCTGAATTTTCTGAAGTATTTGAGAGAGTCAAAGTCATATACTGTGACAGAGAGAGAGAGATCATCTCTATATAGGTGGGTCCAACAAGAGTGGGCCCCACGCCTATCTTCCCAGTTTTACCACGTAACACTTCCAATTAAGGATATCTTCAAACATTGATCTGATAACTGGTTTACAAGTATATACTTAAGAATCTCTCTTTAATAAATCATACGATGAAGAGTACCTTTATAAATTTGCTGTTGACCGACACTCCATTGCTTAAGAGCAAGGACACAAGCCAAGGTAGACAAAAGAGAATCTTTGGTCAACAACTCGTGACGATCATCAGAAAGAGCCCATGATCCATCATTTTGTTGATTTTGCAATAACCAATTCAGAGACTGAGGGAACAAAGGAGCTTGTGGAGAAGAAGGTGACTGTATCATTGCCACCCAAGCTGTATCATAACTTGATACAGACACTTCAACTTTTTTGAACATCTTCTTTATTCTCTCTTTATTCTCCTCAAATATCTGCGTTTGATAAAAAAAATCGAGGCTTCATTTTTTTTAATTTCTCTCTTTAATTTTCTGTCATATGATATACGGAAATATAATTGTAAAAGAGGAATTAAAAGCGGATATATACAATATTTGGTTTACTCTGAACTTTATTCTCTGCATTGGGGAGTACAGCCGCAGATGCTGGAGAACAACAAAGCATAAAGATATTATCAGATTTAATTGAACACATAAAACTCGTAATTATTAGGAGTTAACTTCGTTGAAAAGGTGAAGATAGAAAGCTACAGAAAGAGAAAGATTGAGAAATTTACGTTTAAAAGTTCCTAAGTTTGTTGTTAATTGTTATATAAGTCTCACATGATAAGAGAATTGAGGTTTATGAGTTTAAGAGATTTTCCTGCTCAATAAACTGGTCCTACAGTATAGTTCTCCCTCTGGAGTTCTGCTCATAACATTTGTGCTTCCGTTCGTTATGAGTCCGTTGGAAAGCCTTAAGAAAAGTATTTTATAAATTTAAGAGATTTTCTCACCCCAACAAGCTAGTCGTTTGTGACATTTAAACGTAATATTAATAAAACCAGAGATTATTAAACTGCACTTGGAGCATGCCCATAAAAACTCAGAGATCTTACCTGGAGTGACAGAAGCCTGAAACAGGGGACGTGAAAGAGACATGGTGGTGTTCCCTCAAATAAGCTGCTGGAACTCAATTACAGGCATATGCATTCGATGCTATATATGTATATATTCTCATCTATAGAAAAGACATGACAGTATTTTCCAAGGAACGTGCTCATTGTTGTATTGACTTTGTCATGTTTCTTTTTTGGAATTTATTAGTAAAATCTAGTTTATATATATGGTCAACTTACATGGACAAAATGAATAGTTCTTCTAAGAAGAAGTTAAATAGAAGTTACCTGATTAAATTAAGATATTTGTAGTACTTTCCAAATTAATCTTTATCAAAAGTCAAGACTACATAAATTATAGAGTAAAATATATTCTTTTCTAACTAATGACTTTTATTGAGGGTAATTTTTATATTTTATAAGATATAATAATTTCATTTATTTATATAATGTTGTCATTAGATGTTTATAATAAGGAGCTGAGGGAGGAATAAATAATGTGCCTGTTTGATTTTCTTCAAAGCCATTTTTTAAAAAATATTTTTGGGCAAAACTATAGTTTAGATAAAAAATTAAATAAATAACCATCAAATGTCTATAAGAACTTCTGGACTAAATCATAATTTTAGGAGATCCAAAATTATGATTGCAGATAAGCTTATGGGACTAGTTTCTAAATAGGAAAAAAATACCTTTTGGCTATGTAATGATCATTTTGTCCCTATATTTTTCTCTATCATTTTACCCCATACACTTTCTATTAATTTACCTATAAAAAAATAATTCTTGTAATAATTATCTAACAGTTATATTTTCATAATTACTTTTCTTTCCTAAGTTATTTTTTATAATCTATCCTCTAGAAGTTATTCTCCAAAAATTTAACTTCCATGTGAAGGCCGGCCTACCACATTAGTTGAGAATGCTCCTATAAAATATTACCATGAGTGCTTGATTTAATTTGTTTAACATTATGAATGTCAGACACGAGATAGTTAATTAAGAATATCATTGGGCCGACTGATTAATTAGTTTATATATATTCATGTATAAATCGCTTTCTCTCTCTTCCTTCCTTATATAGGTCATTACTTGCAAGTTACATGCAAGTTGAATTTATGAGACAAAAATATAAAAAAAAACTCTTTAATTTTAGATCAGTTGTGTATAACTTTCATAATTTTTAAAAGTTTAAATTAATAATTTTAATGTTTCATATTTTAATTATCAAAACTTTACTATTAAAATTGTTGTTTGAGTTAATAATTTTTGATGTCATCAATTTTATATATTTTTTTATTGTATATCATGTCATTTAAAAATAATATTTGATATTTTACATACAATTTTAAGTTTTTCTTAAATACTTAAAATAAAATATTTATAAAATATAAAATATAAAGTAACAGAAATTCCGTGACTAGTTACCAATGGAGCATTTCCATTGCTAATTTTTTGGATAGCCTATTCCAATTATACGATGGATTAGGGAAGCAATTTCACATCGCCACCAGCTGACACTGCCACATCATCCCCTCCCCATCGCCACGTCATCACCTCATTTATGTCACATATGTGTTGTAATTGTGTTAAAGTCACGGTTCGAATCCGTGACCTCGCGGCCGCTACAAAAGCTTTTACCTATCTTACAGAGAGAGAGAATAAATGGCAGAGGGAATCTTACAGCTGCACATAAATATGCAATCTTATCTCTTGAATAATGCTAAACCTGATTGTATAATTCTAATCATGTTCTAACAACCTTTTCAGCTATATATATATATATAGAGTTAAAGAAAAAAGGACAAAAACACCTAAAGAAACATCGTATCCATGCAAACCTAGTAAACGAAATGCCATGGCACGTAGTGGGTTCTAAACAAATTTCATCTTCTCCCCTTTGCCACTTTCAAATAGAGAATGATATTAAAATTTCAAACTTCAAGCTTTTAATATACACAAAGTAACTTATAATTAAGATTGAACAAAGCTATATAAATGTTGGTCAATGGATTTATATATTCTCAGACTGTGGAAATTACAGTTGCTTTCACAAAAGCTAATACTACAAGCAACTAAATTTCATAATATATCCCCAGCCCGGCTAAATCGGAAGTGACATGAGCATAATTGATTCATACATATAATTAAATTACACCATTCACTAATTTCACGTTTGATAGAGATATTTGAACTACTTCAAAGCATTATCCACAATGCAAGAATTCGTCTTATTACTATAAAAAAGTTAAATTAAATTTAATCCAATGCTATTTGATCTAGTGGTGGATCACCTAGATCCCAAAGTGAGAATATTTAGATTCAATTCCCACCTTGTTAAAAAAAAAACTCCTAAAGAGAGACATCTTGTAATCGTAAAATCACGATCTAAATTAATTAATTGCTTGAATACTATAGTAATATAATTAAGAAAAAAATGCCAGATGCTATATGGTCAAACGAATCGGCACCAGTTTGAGTGCAATTCACAATATATATTATCTCTTATATTAAACATAGGATGAATATATTTTATTACTTCTTCAATGTTAATTTTTAGTTGACATTAAGCCACATTGTTAAAAAATAAAGTCATATTCATCTGAAGAGCTTTGTTAACATTATTTTTGCATGAATCAATCAGTCCTTGATAATAAATATTACTCCTCTTATTTAAAACATGCAAATAGTTAGTTTGAACATATTAATAAATTAATTAAAAATAATAAATATGTGAAATATATAATATTTTTTTCTAAATGTGCTATTACTAATGAAGGATAGTGAGAGAGACAATAAATGAGATATGACGAAAATATAAAGAGAGAAAAAATGTGGTAAAATTAAAAAAATTATTAAGTGATGAGATAAATTCGAACTACACTTTATAAAAAAAAATCAAACCTCTCTCAACTTTTACACCTTACATTTTAAACCCAAGGGAGTACTATTTATTACTTCTTTAACGTCTGTAAGCGGTGTATAGAGGCCTTAATTTGACCTAGATTTTAGGATTCAAGAAAATTATTCTTAAATCTGATTCAAAGAATGTGGTGGATATGTTATGGCATGGGAGGGTGGATAGATGTAGTTTGTTAGCGGTATAAATACAGTCTACTTCAACGGTCTTGGGAATTGAAGTTTCAATATATCCCAAGAAGTTAGAACAAAGTAGCAGATTCCCTGGCTAAAGATAGTCTAACTACTATGACAGTATTATATTTATACCCTCCACATTTGGAGTCGCTAGTTCTCACTTATGGTTTGGGATCTAATCTCCTTATAATGTAGATTTCTTGATATCGAGCTTTAGTCCTCTCTTGTACCAAAAAAAAAAGTTCTCATTGACATTAAGCCATAGTCAAAAGCTTGACCTCAACTAAATTAACGTAATCACTAAACTAAATGCATAATTTTTGTAATATATAAATATATGTATATTTTAAATCCATCCCAAGAGTGCAACTAAATTAACATTACCATGTGGGAGGATGAGACTCTCTCAGCTAAGGTTAGGTAATTAATATTTTACAAAAATATGTTTTAAAATACCCATTTCAGAATCATGACCAAGGCTAAATGCATACTTTCTAGTATACCAAATATTTTTAATTTTAAATCTAGCGACTTTGAAAGTCATAACCACGAATAAATCTAAATTTATAAATTAAATATTTGTTTTGGCAATATATATGTGTTAAAAATTGTGTTCATAAGCTAACCTGTTTATAAAAGATATCTTAAACGTAGCTTGATTATAGTAATGCAAACATTACTATTTAATAACATCAACTAGTGGTTAATTAGGAGACAATCGAACTCCACCTACTTCATGTCAAGAAGAATGACCATGAATTTTAACCTTTTGGAAAAAAAATATAAGATCTATATTCCCACTATAGCTACGTCCAAAGCATAAATTTAAATAATTATCTTACTAATAAAATTAAAATATTATAATTTTATGTTATGAGTCCATCCATATATATATGTCGCCATCTATATCTCTTTATAAATTTATCTAAACGCGTTTGAGTGTTTGACAATTTAATCAAATTTATGATTATGACCACGGCTACATGCATAATTTTTAATATAATAAATAATTCTTGAATTGAGCCACCGTCAAAATTATAATAACTGCAAATGCATAATTGTTTTAACAACATATAGCCATATCAGTATTAAAACTTGATTTCAAATTATTATAATTTTTTATATAATTTATGCTATACTTGGCCGTTAATTTTCTTACAGCAAGTGTACAAGTAATTAAAGAAAGATGTCGTTTTCACAAGGATTAATGCAAAAGGGGGATAAAATTTGCCATTGATTCTTCAACTAGGTTGAGCAAAGTCAACTTAATGGTTTTAAACACAAGAAATGATTTTTTCAGAAAAAAAAGAGCAATTGATTCCATAAAACTTAATTAATTTCCTCTAAAATAGGTTTTTAATGAAAATATGTAAGTGTTTGTCTTATGTTCTAAAGCACTCGAAAAAGCCCTCCTTCAAGTCAAAATCAAGTTGATACTTTCATTAAAATGCAAAATCTATCACTACAAATAATGAAAATCAAGTTTAAACATCAACCTTAATGCGACTATGCAAGACTAGTAAATATATCTCTATTTTAGCAACAAACTGTCCATTTAACAAGTAAACTTTAACCAAAATTTATCCAAATTCTACATCTAAATTGGCTTTCTCAAGTCAAACCCAAATGAAAAAATCAATCTAAATGCTGCCTATCACTTAGAAGCATTAATATTAATCAAGGAATAAAATCAAAACACACAGCTCACATCATTAAATACCAAAAGAGGGGAGTAATTAAGTCTTAATTATCCATACAAAGGTTTGAAATTATAATACTAGAATTTTAAAAATTTAGTTATCCATGTTCAAAAAATAGCCACAAATACATCTAATCATAACAGCCATATCAGAAAATGAGCGAGGAAAGGGAAAGTAATCATCAAAACCAAAGAAAATGGGGATGAATATCTTCAAATAACCCTAGTCTCAAATATGCACATTTTCCTATTATATGTATAATGTATCCCAAATATGCATAAATTCATCAAAACGTATAAGAAATTATAGGAAAATGTGTTGAAATGACATGAATTTTACAAGGTTAACAGCAATTAAATATAGATAAACTTGAAATCTTATTTCATTTTCATAGCAATTTAATGACCTGACCACCTCCTCTTGATTTTGATGAGATGGTTAGAAGTATGAGTAGAATTTAAAGGTTGAAACTCTTTTAATGTAGAAAATGTTTTCTTGGACGTAGCAAAATAAATAATTAACGGTGATAAACATAAAGTATCCCAAAACAATTTCCGTTAATAAGCAGGCAAATAATAGGAATATGTATGAAGGTGAAGGTATACCTAGTGATTGGAATATATATATATATGAGATCCATTTCAAATTTTCAATTCTCAAAACACAAGGAGGTAAATAAAATTATTTGTTATTTTTCGTAGTTGCAGTTAGGTAATGAAAATACTCGTTCTATGAACTTCACAGAGGATTATTTAATTTATTTTTTTGTTCATTAGAAATAAAACGCACTCCCACGTTTGAAACATCCTCTACTTCCGAAAGGAGACATGACTGGCAGGATAGTAGAGAACAGCACTTATACACCCCATAGATGCTTTTATGTACATATATATATATATATATATATATATATATATATAATATTAAGAGAATCCTCCTATAAGAATAGTAGAGAATAGCACTTATACACCCCTCATATGTGTTTTTTTATAATATTAACAAGAATCAGGATTTATAACTATCTCTCCTAGCATAAGTTTTTACTCTAAGAATTGAATTTAAGACTTAAAAAAATTTAACAGAGTTTTATACTGCTGGACTAATATTTGAAAAAATCAAAATTGATTGACAGTCAAAATTTGTGTCTGGATTGGGTTTGAAAAAAAAGATTTTAAGTAAAATTGATTTATAATTATGATTTTAATAATGAATTTGGTTGTAATTGATTTATAAGATTGAATTTTGGGTATAATTGAAAACAGCATTGAAATGCCGAAAGTATGATTTCTAAAATATATATATATATATATATACCAAAATTAAGTATAAACTAAAAATCATGCTTGTCTCGTAAGTTGAAACACCCATATACTGCTTCTTCTTTTTTTCTAAGCACAGATATGTTCTTATTGAAGGTGACTCATTGCTCTGAAGTCTGAAGCCATAGGATCAATTTATACCATTAGTCAAAGTGGGGCTGATTTAATTTATTCGGAGCTGCATGCTTTTGTGAGTCCATTGTCCTTATAAATGGCGTCTCAATATCGCCATAACCATATTCAGTGGAAGAGGATTACTAATTAATCCAGTAACTACAAGAAGAAAGCCATCACTTAATGGCTTCTCAATCCAGCTTGTATCTCCATTGCTCTCAGTCTCTTCCTTCTTCATCTTCTTCTTCAACCCACCATGTCTTGTTTTCTTCCTCCATTAATCCCCTCCCCTTCCATCTTCCCTCTAACAACACCGTTCCTGGTAATCTAATTATCTTTATCTCTTAACCGTCTTTGTATAAGCTTATATGATAATATATTAATATATATCACAATGGCTTGATGCCATAATAGCACCAAATCACCCTTCCCCATCATTGAGGAAGCCCACGTACATGTTCAGACCTGCCATGAATAAGCTGATTATATATTGCTTGTGTTATTATCTATAGGGATTTCGAGGTTCAAGGCTAAATTAATCGTTTCACAGAAAAACTCAGACGTGAGAGCAAATATCACAAGTAGCATATCAGAACCAAAAACTTCATCAGAAGTTCCACAGTTGGAAGGCGTGACACTTCCGAAATCTTATTGGAATGAGACTAATAAGGTTAAGCAAGGAGATGAACATGCTTTGGAGGTACGTACGTATTTTATTAAACACTTTCTTGACGCACGACAATATTAATCAGGGAGTTTGATATTATGTCATATGTTGTTTTGATTTGAAAATTAGGGTTCTGTGATGAATGGGGAGATCAGAAAGAGAGTGGAAGGCATCAGAAGGAACTTAGAGTCAAAAGAAGGAGACAAGAGCATATCACCATCGGCTTATCACACAGCGTTGGTGGCTATGGTGGAAGATGAGAATGGAAGTGGGGCCCCTCAGTTCCCAGAATCACTTGAATGGATAATAGAGAATCAGCTTCCAGATGGATCCTGGGGAGATCCTCACATATTTATGGCATATGATAGGATTCTCTGTACCTTAGCTTGTGTTGTTGTCTTAACACACTACAACGTTCATCCTCACAAGGTCCAAAAAGGTATAGTTTTCTTGTTAATTATGACTCTTGATTCAGTCGTACGTCAAATGAAGACAGAATGTCTTTTTCGTTTGTATTTGACATAGTACTGCTATCAATAGGTTTCGTTTTCCTCTGGTTTTTTTGTTTTCAAAATTTGAATATTCTGCTCCATTAGATTTCCATCTATTTATTATGATTATTTGGAATTCTTCATAATGCAAGTTAGTGATAGTAATATTTAATTAATAATTGAAGCAAAACAATTAAACTTAAGAGTCACGTATACTTATTTTAAATATAGGGCTAAAGTTCTTCAAAGAGAATGTAAACACACTGGAAACGGAAAGTAGAGAGCATATGACATGTGGCTTTGAAGTCATTTTACCAACACTTCTCGAACAGGCAAAATGTTTAAACATTGATCTGCCTGATGACTTCCCTGCCCTCCAAGAAATACTTGCAAGGAGAGATGCCAAGCTCAAAAGGTACATATACTATTAGTGAGCTTTATTCAATAATATATATGCATGAATGTATTCGACTAATAGTGATTATGGATCGAATTGAAGGGACTGGGTTTCTCTGAAATTTAAAGATTCAAATTTTATGAATGGAAGAAAAATCACATTGGGAGAACTATCCCTGGATGGACCCAACTACACTCAAATATGACCTAATTGTGTTAGATATAATATAATTATATCCATCAAAGTGTGTTTCATCACAAACTTTGGTATTTGAAAATCATGAATAATAAGACTCATTTCTCGTGTTTTGACTTGGTTCTATGATGGGAAAAGGATACCGATGGAAGTATTACATAATGTGCCGACGTCATTGCTGTTCAGCTTGGAAGCAATACCAGGGCTTCAGTGGGATAAGCTTCAGAACGTGAGAAGCAAAGACGGCTCTTACTTGTTTTGTCCTTCTTCCACTGCTTTTGCTTTCAATCAAAGCAAGGACCCACACTGCCTCAATTACTTAAACAATGTCTCCCACAACTTTAATGGCGGAGGTATATATAACAATAAATGAATGCCCTCTTGTCCATCTTCCCCTGCTTTTGAATGGTCGTGACATTCCTCTTTTAATAAAATTCAGTCCCAGATTTCTACCCCATAGAATTTTTCGAACAACTATGGATTGTTGATCGATTGGAGCGTTTGGGAATCGCAAGATATTTTCAACCAAAGATTAAAGAGATCCTTGATTATGTTCACAGGTATAATTAAACTGCCTCTTCAGTTTCATCAACAGCTTACCAGCTTGCAATTGATTGCTCAAAATTGTAATGAGAAATTTGATCAATATTACCAATAACTCCTTTTCAGAAATTGGAATGAGAAAGGCATTGGGTGGACAAAAGATTCAGACTTGCCAGATCTTGATGACACATCTATGGGATTCAGACTATTAAGATTAAACGGCTATGATGTTTCACCTAGTAAGTAGAACATCAATAACCCATTTGTAGTTACTGATCTCTATCAATAAATATCTTTTATATATCAAACTATGACTTATTATGACTTATTCAAGAACAATACTAATGAATAAAAATGGTGTCATATTGGATAGATGTATTTAAAACGTTTGAGAAAGACGGAGAGTTCTGCTGCTTGCCTGGGCAAACAGATGAAGGGGCAACAGTGATGTTTAATTTTTATAGAGCTACTCAAGTTCAATTCCCTGGAGAAACAATTCTTCGTGAAGGAAATAAATACGCAAATAATTTCTTATCTGAAAAACGAGCTACTAATCAGATTCTTGATAAATGGATCATAGCTAAAGATCTACCTGGAGAGGTATACACTCTGTTTCTAATGAGGACTTACCTTAATAAGTTATGAAGAATATTGTTGAATTAAAATGCTCTTTTAACAAATAACAGGTGAGTTATGCATTAGATTTTTCATGGTATGCAAGCTTGCCTCGAGTAGAGACTCGATTTTACTTGGACCAATATGGTGGTGGAGATGATGTCTGGATTTCTAAGACCCTCTACAGGTAACTAATTAATTAAAGTCTCAATCTATCTAAGACATAACTTGAACATTTTTCACTTGAACAGATTGTTTTCATTTTTTGCAGGCTGCACAAAGTCAGCAACAACGATAACCTTGAACTTGGAAAATTAGACTATAACAAGTGCCAAGCCTTGCACCAAGTAGAATGGAAAAGAATTCAACAGTAAGAAATTAAAGACCTAAATCTCATGTTTCTTTTTGCAGGCTGCACAAAGTCAGAGATATTAAAGACAAATTATGATGATTTTTATATGTACAGGTGGTGCTCAGAATGTGGACTAGAAAAGTTCGGACTGAGCAAAGAAAGGCTTCTTTTGGGTTACTTTTTGGCTGCAGCCAACATATTTGAACCTGAGAAATCTCAAGAACGACTCGCATGGCTCAAAACTTATGCTCTTATTTACTCAATCAGATCCACATATCACGACCAAGACCAAAGAAAAGCCTTTGTGCATGAATTCCTTAACAGCAGTACCTCCTTAAATGAACGGTAATATAATTACACTTCTGCTTATATATATAATTACGCTAGGAAAAGGGTCTGCGCTTTATCATGCATTCCACTTGTATTATTTCGTAAATTTTGACTTTAATAAATGAAACTGTTACATATATACGTTGCAGATGGCTGAATAAAAATAGGAGCAGGGAGGGGTTATTGGGGACTTTACTAGAAACTTTGCATTGCTTCTCTCTTAGTTCACCAACTGCTAGCTTCGATGTTCTTCATGATGCAGTAAGTCTCTGTCTAGTCGCAAAACTTTCCATGTCGATAAGTAGTTTCATTCAGCATTATATTGATCTCTTGGGAATGCATGCAGTGGAAAAAGTGGCTATTTGGATGGCAAAGAGAAGGAGATAAGTGGGAAGGAGAAGCTGAGCTATTGGTGAACATGATTCATATTAATGGATGCTACCAACTTTCTCATGAATTACAACTCAGTCCTCAGTATCAGAGACTTGTGAAACTCTCTAATCAAATCTGCCATCAATTACGCTATCTCCAAAGCACCGAAGAAATAGGGCTGAAAATGCAAGAGCTGGTGCAATTGGTGTTGTCTTCTAATGGCATGCATCTCAACATGAAGAAGACATTCCTCACTGTCACTAGAAGCTTTTACTATGCAGCTCACACTCATCCAGACACTATCAAGTCTCATATTGAAAAGGTCCTCTTTGAGAGAGTTGTGTAAAATATGTAGAGTCGCATGTTCTCTCATGAGAAACGCATAATAATCCTGTAATGGCTTGACATTTTACGTACATCTTCCAAAGAATAAAACATTGTGCTTCAGATTGGTTAATTTTTCCCTATACTAAAAGTGTGTATATATGTGTGTGCAGACACTCACATTGGTAACTTATCTTTCTTTCCCTGTTGCGTGATAAAATTTCACCCACCAGCTACCGTCCCCACCGCTACGTAGCTCGCCTCCTTTGCCCCTAGCCGCCGTCATCTTCATCTCGCACGAATACCAGCGACGCTTTTTTGTCTGCAAAGTAGTTCACCGTCGCAACTTTTGGTCTTGTCGTCGTGACTTCACAGTTTCAATGTTGCTTCTCCCCTTCTCTGTCTCCAACCAGCAACATTCCTTCAGCCCCAATAGACGATCTCGTTCTCTCTCTCGTCGGCTCCGCCTGCTTGTTGGGTTCGAAGGAAATGGAGGGAAGGGGAGGGATGGAAGGGAGGACCCTTGTTTGGTTTGATTGGAAAGGAAGGAAAGGGAGGGGATGCGTTTTTAATGATCTTTTGTTGGGTTAAAAGAGGGAAAGGAAGGAAATGATAAGATTAATTTCCCATTATACCCTTTTTGTAAAACTAATGAACTTGTGCATAGAAATGGGGATTTTTTTGGGAAAACTCAAGTTGTGTAATAAGAGGAAAATTGAGTAATGGTAAAAAAAATGAAGGTTAATGAACTCATGTAATAACTCAATTTTCCTTAAAAATCTTTAATTTTGACACTTTGATAGGTATACAATTAAATCAAGTATTTTGCGGAAAATCTAGTTGTTATGTAAAGTCATGTTTATCATCGAAAATCAATTTGTTCAGATCACGTTATCACGATTATGAAAATTGAGTTTTTGAATGAAACACGAGTTTCACAACGCTTTTTACTGTAAAACTCAATTTAACCTTACACACCTTGAATTTTGTCATTTCAATGACAGTAATACATTACTTCAGAAACTCAAGTTTCTTAGCCAAAATCGAGTTTAACCAATTAGAGACGTTGTACAACTTAAGTTCTATTATTGTGAAACTCGAGTTTTCTTTTAAAACTTGATTTCAATTAAATAATAACTCTATTTTTTTCTAAAAATACATATGGATTAAATTGATAACATGACTGGATTTTAAAACTAAATTATTATTTACCGTGGGAAAATAATAGACTAAAGAAACAATTTAAATTTCACGAGTAAATTAAAATTAAAAAACGGATGCCTATACATGAATATAAAAACTCAGTCAATTAATTTATCAACCGATGGCTAAATATAAGCATTAAACATCCGAAAAGATTCTTACCCAGATGCAGAAGAATCAAAATGAGATCAAAGAATTTAGATTTCACGAGTAAATATACTTTCAACTTGCCCCTCCTTCTGTTATAATTCATTAATCTCTTTCTCATTTGTCCAGCTTCACCGTATATTCCATTCCGATCAACTCGTTCTTTGCCCAAGAAAAAGGGATGCACCAAAACTAAAGCTTCCAGTGTTAGAGGCCCCATGGTTTCTCTGAACCAAAATGAAATCTTCACAGCAATATCGGAAGCAACCCATTTCACGGTAGTCCATGGATCTTCATGGACCGTTGGAACCAGGTGTTAGGGGTGCTCAAATTGTCCTGTCCTGGGTTGTCCCGTCCCAGTCTCAGGCAATTCGAGACTGGTCCGTCCCATCCTATGAAGGGTCGGGACGGGATGGGACCAGGGCAAGGGTCAGAACAGGGTGGGTCTCGGTCTGGCCCTCGGGATTCCCGTCCCGTCCCGAATATTTTTTTTAAAAAATAAAAAATATTTTTATTTTAATTATTTTTTATAAAAAAATAAAAATAGAAAATGATATTTGTTATATCATATTATTTATTAGATTATTGTATTTTTCTCTTCCATATATGTATTTATTTCTTTACAGATGAAGCAGTAATTTCGGTTGATAAAGTGAAAAAATTGAAAAAGTAATAGTATTTGTAGTATAATTAATGGTATTTATTGTTTTAAGTTGGTAATCATAATAAAGAGAATTTAATTTCTTTTATTATTTTTTGTGTTTTGATTATATGTTACTAATAGATAAGATGCACATAAAATAACTAATAATTTTTTATTTTTTTAAATAGGGTTCGGGAATTCCCAAATCCGTCCCGGTCCTAAAAGGGACCAGGACATATTTAGGATGGGATGGGACACGGCCCGTGTCCTTTTTCGGGACGAGACTGGGACCGGGTTGTCCCGGTCCCATCCTGTCCTGTCCTGTACCCACCCCTACCAGGTGCTATGAAGCATTGCAACAATTGATAGAGATGTTGATGATGTTCACCTAATAAGTAATGGAGTTGAGGAAGTTTGGGTAAATTGGGAAGAAAATAGTTTCGATGTAGAAGTTACCACAGTGCAAGTAAATGAGGGGAGGGTTAGAATCAAAAGGAGGAGTTGAAAGCTTGATAGAGGGAAGGCGAGGAGGAAGGAATGGGAGAGAGAAAGAGAGAGTGAAGGAATGGTAAAGAAAACTATTGGGGGTGGGTGGTTTGGTTTAATTAGCGCACAATGATATTTAGGTAGAGGGCACTGAACAATACTAGGCTTCCAAGTGCCTTGTCAGCTTCTTCATCTCCACGTCTCTGTATGCCAAGTCAATAGTGAATCTAGTCGGTATAGGCAACGACAATGGCGTAAAAACTTCCATAGCGAACCCAACCAGCAAGTCGATAGCGACAACCATGTAAAAATGAGAGTATCTTCGGATACACAACAGACCTATGTGCATGTAGGATATAATTGTTCTAAATTTAAGCGTCCCTCTGAAAAACTCAATTTAGAGGGATACAAAAGTTAGGGGAGGAAGGGATGGGTGCCAAATTTTGGCTCCCTCCCCCTGAAAATTATAAACCGAATGAGAGGAGGGGTCATTTTCCCTCCCTTTCCTTTTAACTTAGCAATCAGCCACTAGCAATTTCTTCAGTCGAAACTTGTGATCGTCCCATCGAGCATCTCCACTTTCGTTCGATCTCTAAATCACTCACAGATTTGACGTCCGTACTTCCCACACTCAACTACAACTACCCCATCCTCGTCAACGTCCTTCTGTTCTTCACTTCGTTTGTGACATTTGGACCAATAAGATTTTTCTTTGGTCAAACTGGTTGACAGTAAAAAATATCACTATTTTAATAACTTCAAGTTTCATCCCAAAATAAGTTTAGGGCACTCTGCGTCTATGATAAAATATTTTAGAGCATTAAACGTATCTTAAACATTATTTATGTCATATTCTCTATTGTCTATAAGGGAAGAGGAACTTATTATAAAATATTATTAGTCTTGTTGAATTCAAATGTCTCTAAGCTATGAATATATTATTAAAAGAATTAAATAAATATTATTATCCCATGTTATTCAAACTTCACTTGTAATTATAATAATTTCCTTGATGGGTCAGCATTCTATTTATAATAACAATTTGAATAAATTTAAGTTCATAAACAAAAGCCAAAATAGTCATTAAAACAATTTGAAGATTCAAAATGTATATAGTATCTTGATCTTTTATGTAAGAGTTACCTATCTAATTAGATATATTAATAAAATTAAATAAATTAATTAATTATAATAACATAACCTAATTTTTCTAAAATATTTCTGTAAAATATTATATTATTATATCAATTTATAAGTTAGGTAAATTAGTTTAAGAAAAAATAATAAATATAAAAAATAAAATTGATTAAAAGTCTTACAAACTAAAACCATCCCCTAATTAGTTTCTATACTTTTTTTTGCCACATAATTAGTTTCTATTTATTTTTGTTATAGCTTGGGTCTAATAAAATGAGCTAATTTCTCACAACGTGATGAATTAATGTTCCAACTTCTATTAAAAGAAGTGCTCATATTTAGTATAAGATATTTCTTTGATAAAATTATCTCCAATAGGAGAATACTCATGCTTAGTAAAGAAATTTGTTATTCACATTTGACAATAGAACTAACTCCTGTATGATTCGCTATAAAGCCACACCACTTCATATTCTGTCCCCACGTACACCACACTCCCCCATTTCTGTAATGGCCCCCCTAAACTAAAAATAAAAATGAATAGAAAAATAATACCACTTTTAATTGTATATATTTTTTCATGCAGTTTTATAACAAAAGAAGCTGATGGATGGGTGGGAATTGGAGGCGGTGAAGTGTGTGAGAAATAATTTAAATATTATTAAAATAGTATTATTTATTTTCATTATTAGTTTAAGGCCATTACAGGAAATTTCTCAACTCGATAAGCTTGTGGATGATTCATTGGAGTGGGGAAGAAAGTGAAGAAGAGATCATAGAGAAGATGAATGGAAAAATTGAGGAGAAGAGGAAGGAGCTGCTGAGAATAGTGTTTAATGAAGAAGGAAGATGTGATTCATGCAAAGGAGATGCCTAATGAGTGTTGCTTAACATCAAATATATAGTTTTAAGTGATTCCATCATTTTGAATACGGAGATCACAAAATGATCTAGATACCTCATTTGGTGAGAAAATAATCTCTGTCCTAAGTCTATGTAATATACTTATATGGTCTTTAATATAAAAATTATATATTTTTAATTTAAGTAGGTCAAAAAAATTAAATAAATTATTTAATTACTCTTTCAGTCCTTAATACAAGATATATTTAACTAATTTAATTATATCAAAGAAGTTAATTAAGTTAGTTAATATAATATTTTTTTTCTAAAATACCATAATTATACCCCTTAACTCCATCATTTCCCTCTTATTTAATTATGATTAGAGTATCAATAGGGATAAAAAACCATACCCTTCTCAACTTTTTCACTTCATATTTTGAACAGGAGGGAGTAGTTTATAAGTTAGACAACTTAGTTTGAGGTATATGATAAATATAATCAATAAATTGGATTAAGGTCTTAAATTGAGATTTGAGGACCAAAACCACCTTGTAACTAAGTCCTATATTTAGAATAAGATAAATATTTAAAATTAAAAATGATACAAAGCGAACAATTTAGTGAAAGCAAATTAAGGCTTAAAAATAGAAGAGGAATAAAAAATTAGTTGTAATAATTGTAACATGGTTGTAATATTGTTTTTCTAGCATGTGTCTTTTTATGACAGGAAATCATATTCGATATATTATTAGATACTAAATATAGGCATTTTTACCCATTTTGTTTTTTGTTATAAAAAAATTTAGATGGGTTCAACACCGGTCCCCACCAAGACTAAGGCATAACCCTAGAGTTTAGAGAGCAATTATAGGGGATTTATGATATCACCTAACAAAGGAACCCTCACAATAGTAAAGGAAATTGAACTCGCATCTTTGTGAGATACAAGCTCGTTTCTTATCATATGTACCAATACTCATTGGTACTTTTCCCAAGTTTTTTTTATAAATTTTTTTGGAAAGGAGTTGGGCTCACTCACTATCTAAGGGCAGGGTAAAGTCTCCCTTCTTTCTAAGCGATATTAATGTTGGACAAGACGAGCAGTCTATTACCCTTAAGCGTAAATGTAGGCACTTATGAGATATGATGCCTCTCCAAACGCCGTGTTTAGAACCACAATAAAGTGATACTCTTCAGAAATTGAACATGCTTTAAATAGTCACATGTCTCATCTCTTTACTAGTTGAACTCACAGACGATGGGTACTTTTCCCAAGTTGATATGGTTGAGATTGGAAAATTTGGTAGCTGGCCCAAAGACCAAAAATGAGAAATTGGGGCCAAGGTTAATGGGCTGGGGACCTTAGTGTTGGGCCAAAATTAACATGATTACAACTTTTAAAGGAGAGGGTGATCAAGTGCATGAGACTCCAACAAGATAGAATCCGAGGAGGGATAGATAGCTTTATTTTCACAAGGAAAGAGGCTGTTTTTAACATTTGAATATATGAACTTCAGGTTACATGGTATAAACCTTATCATTGTGCTAAGACTTACCCTCTACATTACAACTTCACTATTTTTAAATTAATTAACACAAGTTTATGCATGATTGTACCTCTTCTTGTGCCTTTTCCATTGCCATAGGGTTTCTGAGTAATTCTGTCATAGTCCACTCTGTTGTTGCTGCTGCTGTTTCAGTTCCACTGACAAAAACGTCCTGACAAAGGATTTAAGACATATTTTAAGTGTCTCTATCTGTGTGTATCAAAAGATAATGATTAAGAAAACATATATGATTAATGCATGGATCGGAACACAGGGAATTAATAACCAGAATAACAGCTTTAATGTTGTCAGAAGATAAGGGGATCTCGAGGCCATCCTCTTCTTGAATCCTGAGAAGAACATCAACCGGATCTTCATCAGCCTCACCAGCATGGTTGCCTAGCTTCTTTTGTTTGTGATCGGTCATGATATTTCCAAGGATCTTATCAATCTCATTGTGTAGCCTAATCATTGTATCGTTGATCCCAGTGATCGCACTAAGGAATCCAAGAGAAGGATAGAAGTCAATAACATTTAAACCCGTGGTTAGCTTAATTCCATACTCAATAGTAGGCAAGATCGCTTCAACATCGTTGATCTTCTTTCCAAAATCTGCTGTTGCAACTATTGAACTTATGAGAGGGAAGATTTTCTTACTGAGATTCACAACAGAACCTTCATATTCAGCCATTTCCTTCATTAGCGTTGAAACCTCCTCTTCCCTTATAGTTTTGAAAGTTTGGACCCGTTTTGCAGACAAAAGCTCCAACTTGCAAATCTTTCGGAGCTGCCTCCAATAGTTTTCGTAGGCAAGACTTTTGGGTCTATTAGCGAAGATTTGGTCATGTACGTCTTCATAACCTCTTTAGCTATTTCTGAAGAAGACACGATGATGTGGGGAAGCTGTCCAAGTTGAAGATGCATCAAGGGCCCATACCTGTTTGCAAGGTCTCTCAGAGATCGTGTGGGTATTATTGAGCCCGCAAGTTGGTGAAGGTTTCCAATGATAGGTAACTTGGGTGGCCCGGGAGGTAAGTTTTTACTGCGTTTACTGGAATCTGATAGCTTGCGGATGAAGAGGACGAAGCAGAAGAAGGTGATGAAGATGATAGAATAAGAACTCTGAATCTCCATGATCAGAAAAAAATAATTGATGAGAAGGTTTTGCTGTGAGAGGTTCTCGGCAGTGAGTGGAGTTTTTATATTATACATGTTGGGCACTTGAAAGATCTGAGAGTCAGTGACTTGTGTAGTATTAAACTATTCATGATAATTGAGAGAGAGAGATTTATTAATTCTTTCATGTGATTTTTGTTATATAATATATGTAATCTCCTGCTGTTTTATTATTGGTATTCGAATTATTTCATAGTAAACTATGAAATACAGAATCTACCTATACAAATAGCTTAGTGAATTGTTATTTCTGTTTTAAAAAAAAAAAGTAATTTCCAAAATTAAAAAAAATCAAATTATAGAATATAATAATCATTGAATTTATTTTTATACAAGATATATATATTCTTAAAAACAAAGAATCATTATCAGAAGTTGTAACTTGTAAGAGCTATCTCAACAAAACGCACCAAATGATTAAATAAACATCGCGATTGGCAAACTATATATCTGAAGGACGGCTTTCAATTATTAAATGCATGCATACTTATAATTAAACACTCCATAACAATTAACAAAATTTTAGTTTAGATTAGCCCGATCCAATGTATTTTTTATTGACACATATTGCAAGACGGCATCTTAAAAAAAGACGGCGTCTTTTTTTATTGATCATATTTTATATAGACTAAAAAAATTAAATATAATTAATTATATTATAAAATTTAATAATTTTTTATTTTTATCTTTATTTAATATATATTACACTAAATAAAAATAAATATATTTATATAAATAAGACCAAAACAAATGTTTTCTTCCTATCAAATAAAAAAGACCAAAGGAGTGCAATGTTTCATTACGATAAAATTTGGAATAAGTAGAATCTAACACTCTCAATAAATAGAATCTAAACTTTCAAAACTATAAGGGAAGAGGAGATTTCAACGCTAATGAAGAGTAGTTTTGTTTTAGTAAATTATAAAATAAAATAAAAAATTCTCCGTCGTTTATGACATATCTGAACGCTTCAAAATTGACGAAAAACAATTATTGTATGTTTACATTAGGAGTGTTAGAATCCAAATTATTGGATGTTTACATTTCACCCAACCTCTTATTATATTAGCATTTAAATTTTAAAATATTATTACATTAAAAAAATTTATTATAAAAATGTTAACTGACAAAATGAAATATTTTGATGGCAAGAAAAATTACATTCCATATTTACATATGTTTATTTAATGTTTCCCCTCTAATATTTTATTCTTAAGGTAGTTTTCAAATAATCTTAAAATCTAATGTTTTTTTTCCTTATAAATATCTTAATGTTATGAAACGTGATTTTTTTTAATCAGCGGTATATGCTTATGACGCGAAGTGGGCAACTTAAACAAGTTACCCCACTTAAACAATTTCCATGATATTAAGCCAACAAGTAAAAGGAACTTGTTATAAAATATTATCAATCTTGTTGAATTCAAATGTCTCTAAGCTATGAATATATTATTAAAAGAATTAAATAAATATTATTATCCCATGTTATTCAAACTTGTAATTATAATAATTTACTTGATGGGTCAACCTCCTATTTATCATAATAATTTGAATAATTGTAAGTTCGTAAACAAAAGCCAAAATAGTCATTAAAACAATTTAAAGATTCAAAATGTATATACTATGGCATCTTTAATATAAGAGTTATCAGATAATTAGATAGGCTAATAAAATTAATTAATTATAATAAAATAACTTAATTATTCTAAAATCATTTTTGTAAAATATTATATTATTATATTAATTTATAAGTCAGGTAAATTAATTTAAAAAATAATAAATATAAAAAATAAAATTGATTAAAAGTCTTGCAAACTAAAACCATCCCTTAATTACTTTCTATAATTTTTTTCACATAATTAATTTCTATATTTATAAGTGATTCAAAGACATTCGTAAGCAGTTAATTTTTTTGAACTGAATTCGTAAGCAATTAATAAGTAAACGACACTTGCGACATGTGACATGTAACGTGACGTGGGCCCACAGCGGCACAGCCTATACCTGATAGGAGTATTCATAAAGCTACCGGCCTGTATGCCTATTCGATTCCTAAAGAAAAATCTCAATCCAATTTAATAAATATATAATAAGATTAGGTATTAAGTTATAAAATATAATTTATATTTTTTTTTGGATTGGGTACTGGATAGAAGGTTGCCCTGCCTTACTTTAGCTATGAGTATTCATTCTTTTATTTTTTTTATTTTTCTCCCTATATACTATAATTGGAAGGGAGAATATGATAGCTACTCGTGACTAAAGGGTCATTTTAAAAATATAAATAATTAAATAAGTAATTTATATCTTTTAATATTTATAACTATATTAATTTTTTATTTTTCTTTAATTTTACTAATCATAATATAATTACATTATAAATTATAATTATTTATTTTATTTTTTTATATGCTTTATCCTTGTCAACATTTGAAAAATTGTTATAAAGTTACAATTATATATTACTTAGACTTCAAATATTTTTTGTTATATACAATGAATTTCAATACTTTAATTATTATCTTTTTATTACTTTATTTTTAGTGAATTATAGATATTATTTAATTCTTGAAGACATATGAATATGATATTATTTTAGAAATTTATAATTATAAATTATTTTTCACAACATAAGCATGGTATCACAACTTAAATATGTTTAGTCTGCCTATACCTAACCTAAAGTGGTTAAGGCTTTTATCTGGCAGGGTCGGGCATCGGGTTATAAAATATAACCCATACTTTTTTCGGGCAAGACACTGGGTAGGAGGATTGTTCTACTCAACTCTACCCATAAATACCCCTAATACCAGAAGTCGCCGAAGGAGGGTTTGTTTGTTGAAAAATTATATATTAATATTTTCTGCTAAACAGGAATTTTGGTTGTTTTATATTAATTAATAAAGAATAATTGAAAAAACTTAATTAAGTTGGAATATTAATCGAATCATACGTATGACATTAGGGGTGTTCATAATGTCCATAGCCCGATCCACCCGCCCGATCCAGCAAAAAAATCGCTCGGTTCAACCTTAAAAAAATTGCCCAAAATGTATTTGGGCAGGGCCGGGCCGGGCTGGGCACTGGGCAAGGTATGCTCCCCTGCCCATTTGGCCCGGCCCTA
Source organism: Leucaena leucocephala (assembly GCA_037074615.1). Classification (NCBI taxonomy): domain Eukaryota; kingdom Viridiplantae; phylum Streptophyta; class Magnoliopsida; order Fabales; family Fabaceae; genus Leucaena; species Leucaena leucocephala. Next base: position 4,027,257 of record CM073525.1, read on the forward strand.
TATATATATATATTTATTATTTTTTTCTTAACTTATTTTATTTATAATTTTACACTTTTCACTTTAGCTGACAACTCTCCTTACTCATTTTTAAAATATTAAACATAAATTTTATATTTATGTAGATACCAAAGTTGCTTTACTTGCCAAGTATTCGATTTTTTGTGTTGTAATAACGCTACAAATATCCGACCTCTACATATTTTAATATTTCTTTTTTATATATGTAATAGACTTTGAGACTTTAATTACTATCTTTTTGTTACTTTATTCTTAATGAATTATATATATTATTTAACTCTTGAAAATATAAATATGATATTATTTTATAAGTTCATGATGGCAGATTTTTTTCTCACAATATGAGCAGAACATCACTATTTGGGTATGTCCAGCCCGTCCATACCCAGCCCGCATATGCCCAGCCTGAATTGGTTAGGGATTTTACCGGGTAGGGTCAGACATCAGGCTGCAAAATACAGCCCATAATTTTTTTGGATATGGCACCAGGTAAAGAGCTACCCTACCTAACTCTGCCCACACCCTTATATGACATTTAGCAATGTTTCTTTTTCAACATCAAACCTTTTGGACTATTGGATTTCAGTATTGATTGAAATAATAACAGCTAATTTTTGACCAAATTAAAAAATAAAAGAAAGATTCAAAGTTAATGGATTATTTTATTTTAAATTTTGTATTCATTAAAATAATTTTTTTAAAATACAAATAAAAACATAAATTTTGATTCGGCCACCTCAATCTTTCGATTATTCTAATAAGAGTGATGTGACATTATTTAATTTTATAATAGTTTAAATTTAGTAAAAATAACTAATTGTTTACAACATAATAAATTGACTTATGGTGTGAGGCTGATGAAGATCTGGTTGATGTTCTTCTCAGTATTCAAGAAGAGGATGGCCTCGCCATCCCCTTATCTTGTGGCAACATTAAAGCTGTTATTACGGTTATTAATTGCCCGTGTTAATCATTATTTTTTTTATACACACATATAGAGATGCTAAATCATGTCTTAAATCCTTTTCAGGACGTTTTCGTCGGTGGAACTGGAACAGCTCAACAACAGAGTGGACTATGACAGAATTACTGAGAAACCCTGTGTCAGTGAAAAAAGCACAAGAAGAGGTACAATCATGCATTAACTTGTGTTGATTAATTTAAAAATAGTGAAGTTGTAAAGTAGAGGGTAAATCTTAGGGTGATAATAAAATTTCTATTTAAGGGTGTACATAATGCCTATAACTCATATCTATCCATTTGAGTTTAGAGAAAAATTGACCCCCTGACTAAAAAATAATTGCTCAAAATATATTTAAGAAGGGCAATATTAGGCAAAATAAGGTATTGGATAAAGTATACTAACATGCTTATTTAGTCTGATCCTATATATATTATTTTTTATTTTTTTAGAGTCTTATTTATTTTTTTAATTTATTCTATTTATAATTATATATATTTCTTACTTTAGTTAACAATTCTCTTTATTCATTTTTAAAGTATTGAATATAAATCTTATATTTCTGTAGATATTAAAGTTACTCTTATACTTTACTTATCAAGCATTTGATTATTGGTGTTATAATAACGTTATAGATATCTGACCTCTATATATTTTAATTTTTTTTATATATGTAATGAACTTTAAGATTTTAATTACTATCTTTTTGTTACCTTATTCTTAATGAATTATGTATATTATTTAACTTTTGAAGATATAAATATGATATTATTTTATAAATGCATGGTTACAGATTTCTTCCCCACAATATTAGTAGGACATCACAATTTTAATATGTAAACCCGCTCATGTCCAGCCTGAAATTATTAGAGTTTTTACTGGGTAGGCCGAATATCGGCTGTAAAATATAACCCATATTTTTCTCAAGTAGAACACCGGGCAAGAGTTGCTCTGCCCAATCCTACCCATGTACATCCCTATTTCTACTATGTAAACTAAAGTTTATAGATTTAAATCATAAAAATAGCCTCTTCACTTGTAAAGATAAGGCTGTGTATATCTATCTTTACTATGAGTCTTATATACTCGGACCCTCTTTTTTAAAATTTGTAATCGTGTTAATTTTAGGACTTTTTCTGGGTATTTTTTTTGTTGGCTATATAGGTTAGAAAAGTTTATGGAAGCAAAAGATACGTAGACGAATCAGAAATTTTTCAGTTGAAATACGTTGTCGCTGTCATCAAAGAAGCCTTGAGGATGCATCCTCCAGTGCCATTGTTGGTTCCAAGAGAAAATAGTGAGAGGTGTGAAATCAATGGATATGAGATACCTGCAAAGACCAGGGTTATTGTGAATGGTTGGGCAATTGGAAGAGATCCCAAATATTGGAATGAACCTCAAAAATTTATTCAAGAGAGGTTTCTCGATACCACAGTTGGTGATAATTCCAAAAGCTCAAACTTTGAGTTTATTCCATTTGGTGCTGGAAGAAGAAGATGCCCTGGAATTACATTTGCTACACATGTTGTTGAATTACTGATTTCCAATATGCTTTATTATTTTGATTGGAAACTTCCAAATGAAATGAAGCCTGAAGAATTGGATGTAGAAGAGTCTTTTAGTGCTACCATGAGAAGGAAGAATGACCAATAAGTGTTGTTTCTTTTAAGTATAGCCCTTAATTACTGAGAAGGAAGAACGACCTAAGTGTTGTTTCTTTTAAGAATAGCCCTTAATTAGGGATACGTACTAATTACCTCAATGAATTACATGATGCTTTGGGGACAGTTTAATTATTCTATCTATATTGTAGAGTGTTATTTTGGGGATATATAAAATGTTACTTTATAAGAGACATATTATGTTTTTTAATTAATTCGAATTTTATAATTTATTTTGTGTATCAAGAATATATTATAAAGCTAAAATCGAAACATAATAAGTTAATAATATGAGAGAATACACCTATAATTATAACATCAAAGAGGAAATTATATTCTTGATTTTAATATTAAAAACAGTTATACAGTAACATATACTTCCAAAACTATAGTGAATAAAATTTAAAGACTGTCAGAGAAACCATTTCAAACCGCAAAATGCCTTTTTAACCTGTTTGGAATATTTTGTTGTCAAAGACCAACGGTCATATATATATATATATATATATATATATATATATATATATAGTGTTCATAATTTCTAAATGTTGAAAAGTAGGTAATGATAATACAAGACTGAGAAATTGTCGTAAATAAATCACTCTTAAGATGTATTTGCATTCGTGGTCTGTTCTTATCGAAGTCCAACGATACTATGGTTTGAAAACGGGAAATAATTAAGGCTTCTTCAGCGTGGGTGCTCATCAATTTGGACTGTTCAGATTATATATGAATGGTCAAAATTTAATTTTTTAAAAAATATTTTAATATATACAAAATTTAAAATAAAGATGATTTCTTATGTATAAGTTTTTTTTAAAGCTATATTTTATTTAAATATTATCAGTTGAGAATTTTAAATCGTTTCAATTCTATTTAGGCTGTACAAATCTCAACACAGCTAAGCAATGAGCAATATGGTGCTCATTTTTATCTTTTTTTTTTATACCTATGGTGATCATTTTCTGTTTTTTAGTACAAAAATTTTTAAAAATAGGTTAGGTTCACCCACGATCTAAGAGTAGGATAAAATCTTTCTTTCTCTTAAGAGATACTAATATCGAGCAGCTAACTGTCTATTATTTTTAAACGTAAATTTAGACATTTAAAAGTTAGAATGCCTCCCTAAATATTATGACTAGAATTATAATAAAATAATACTCTTTAAAAATTAAATATACTATAAATAATTATATATTTTACTTCAGGAATTAAACTCACTCCCTGCTCATTTTAGTTGGAGGACAACAGGCATTACTCACTCCTTAGGCTTTCTCAAACTCTAGGATACCCGAAAGCCCAGCCCATAGTGGCCACCGTTCGTGAAAGATGTAGTTTTCTGCGATCATACAACTCAACCCAAGATGCACAGAGCTCTATCATGCTAAACATTATGTGTTATAAGGCACCCATCAGTTAGTAAGTTTACCTAGTAAAAGATTGAGACATATGATTATTTAGAGCATACTCGATTATTAGGGAATACCACTTTGTTGTGGTTCCAGTCGCAACGCTTAGGGAGGTATCATAACTCTTGGGTATCTAGGTTCATACCTGAAGGTAATAGACAGCTCGCCCTGCCCAATATTAGTATCGCCTAGAAGGAAAAGAAACTTTACCCTGTCCTTAGATTGTGGGTGAGGCCAACCCCTTTCCAAAAATTTTTATACCAAAAAAAATTATGTGGTATAAGGTTATAAGTAAATCGAATCTATAACTTCCTATTTATAGTAGAGTTTTAATGTCAATAAATTATAAAGGTATTAGCCTAGAAACATTAGTTTGTAAAATTTCATGAATATTTAAACAAACCATTCAAAAGCTGAACATTAGAACGTATTATTCATTTATTGTCTACTATCAGGAAAGTTAACAACAACCAGAACTAAACATAAAGGGCAGAACACGAGTCACTTAATAGGTACTTTAAGTCAAAGGATTAAGAGGCTACATGACATATTATTAAGGAAATTATAAAACTAGGGTTGATATATAAGTAATTGGTATTAGACAGAGATTCTCGGATCTTCTCACACTTGCAGCAAACTTCTCAGTCATCTTAAATTCTTCATGAGTGATTCCATTTGGAAGAATCCAATCAAAATGATACAGCAAGTTCGCAAGTGGAAGCTTAATGCTAGATATAGTGAAGTTAATTCCAGGACATATTCTCCTTCCAGCACCAAATGGTATATAATCAAAGTTTCCTCCTCTGAAATGAATTGGGTTATCCAAAATTCTCTCTGGCTTGAATGTCTCAGCTTCATCATCCCAAAACTTGGGATCTCTTCATATTGCCCAAGCATTGACCGTGATTCTGGTTTTCTCAGGTATCTCATATCCATCAATTACACATCTCTCAGTGCTCTCTCTTGGAAGTAGAAACACCCCAGGTGGGTGAATTCTTAAGGTTTCTTTCACAATTGAGTTTAAGTACTTCAATTGATGAATCTCACCTTCATCCACAAATTATCTTCCCTTGTAGATCCTTCTTACCTCAGCTTGAGCCTTCTTACAGATGGGTTTTTAATCAATTCAGAAATTGCCCACTCTAGAACCGTTGATGCTGTCTCTGATCCAGCAATGAACATATCCTGAAAACGGGTTATGAATTTATATGTTAGATTCTCACTTTGATGACAAATTAAATAATTATCTGCAACGTATAGGTGGTTATTGTACAGGGTAATTAAGTTTGGGAAATTCAGTGAAAAGTCCCTAATATTGGTACTTTATGTGTATAAAAATATATCAGATTCTTTTAGCCAGTGAAAATTTCCAAACATAGAATCTTGATCTGGTCGTGAGTTAAGGTAAATTCTAGATCTTTTCCCTGCTGAATCTTGAGAAGAACATCAAGTAGATTCTCTTCATTATTCTCATTGCTTGATCTGGCTTTTCTTTCTTTGTGATCCCTGATGATGTTTTCCAACACTTGATCATTCAATTTGTGAACCCTTACAAGTTTAGCTTTCATTCCTGTAATCACTTGAAGCCCTTCAATGGAAGGAAACAGATCAGCAATTGAAAAACCTCCCACCAGTTCCGTTATATCGTCCAGGGAAGATAAGAAAGCTTCTTGATCTCGATTCTCAGACTTCCTTCCAAAGGCTTCTCTTGCAACTATAAAAGCTATGGTTGAGAAAATTTCTCACTCACATCTTTGATTGAACCTCTGAGAAACCTATATTTTCATATATTTATTCATATTATTTTAGTAGGCTTTTGTCATTATTTTGGTCATTAATTATATTATTTATGTATTATTTAATTTAATATATCTTATATTGAATTAGTGCATAATATGGACACAATTGTCATATCTTTAGTATTTCTCCTAAATAATTATTTTTAGAACAAAAAATATTACATTATTATAATTTTATATTTTAGAAATTTAAGAGAAATCAGAATTCACAAATGACAATAAAAAACTACAAAATTAAAAGCTGTATTATAGGACTCAATAGGTCAAACCTTGCGATTTGGCCTATTGGGTTACCTTTTTAATGGATGACCAGGAAGCAACACAAGAGGCGGTGAATTGAAAGGAAGAGAACACACATACACAACAAGAACCCGCACAGGACGCAGAACAAAGGAGAAAAGAAACACATGCACAGGAGCCACTGAAATTCATTCATCAAAGTTCCCTTCATTCACAGACGCACATACACAGCCGCCAACCACTCTACCATCATCATCATCATCATCATTATTCCATCCCCAACACCCCAGAACAGTGATGCTCACGGAGAAGATAGCACAAACAGTAACGATTACAGCAACAAACCTTTGTTTCCTCTTGGCGTTAATTATATCTTTTAGTAAAAGCTTGAAGTTGGGGTCCATCTCTATGACTATGCGTGGCTAGTTTATCCTAATTCTCTAATTCAATGGCAAAGGTATGAGTTTGGGATCTCAAAGGGGAGTATAAGTTACTCTAATTCTCTACCCAATAATTATATTATGACTCCTAGATTTTAAGATTAATTTTATAATTATTAAGAATGTTTATAATGATTTATTTATATTTATTGAGGATTATTGTGATTGAATTTTTACTTGACATTTGACATTAATCTTTAATTAACTTTAATTTCATTTACTTTGATCTGGGTCAGACATTGTATTGAGATTATTGTGAATATTTTATAATTTTTTAAGGTGGCTTGAATTATTAGATCGTTGTGTCTCTTATTAGCTTAAATTCTATTTTTATGAATTATTAAGTTATAATTGAGCATTGATTTTTAATATTTTTAGTCTTATTTTATTATTCTGGTGGTAGTTAATAAATTAGGATTTAGAAAATATTTTTTGACAATTCGAGGTGGCTCAATTGTTAGATTAAAAGCTTAATTATAATTCTTAATTCATTTTTTATAACTCACATATTTGTTGAAGATATGATTGCCTGCGTTATTGAATTGGAGAATTATTTTTATTATTAATCTCCTTTGAATTTATTCTATTCACTTATTATCATTCATTATTCATTTTTTTAAATTAAAAATACCAAAAATATTTTATTTAAATATATTTTTAATTCATTGCATTAACAAATCTTATTTTCTAATTTATGTTGCATTGCATTTAGTTATTTAGAAATTTAGTTTCACATTTTGGCTCCTCATAGAGAACGACCTGGGGTTGAGTTTAAATTTTTGAAGTAACCCTAAGGCGATATCGGATTAAGGTTGTTTCGACTTCTACTAGACAAGACATCTTTGACAAGTGTAGATACCTCCTCTTCCCTCGTGGAGCTGAAGGATTGGACAAGTTTTGCAGTTAAAAGCTCTAAAGTACATTTTTTTCGTAGGTTCCTCCAATGGTTTCCAATATGTCGGGAAAATCCAATGTCATGTATCGTACGTGATAATCTTGGCAGCGAGAATATCAGGTCTATTGGATATGATAAGGTCATGGGTTTTGAAGATCCCTTTTGCAAATTCTGAGGAAGAGACAATAACATTGGATGTCTCTCCTAGCTGAAGGTGCATTAAGGGTTCATATTTGTTTGATAATTTTCTCAAGGCATGATGGGGTAGTGACCGTACAATTTGATGGACGTTCCCTACAAGAGGTAACTTCCATGGCCCTGGTGGTAGGGGTAGGGTTTTTTTGGATTTCTCTGAATTTGATCTCTTATACACCAGAAACAGGAAGCAAAACACATGTGAAGTAGAGGAAGATCTGAAGAATCATGATTACAGAAGAATGATGTTGATACGTTGTCCAAGGTTGAATGATTACAGAAGAAGGAAGCAAATATGGTATACCTAACCTATCGTTTGTGGGTTCAACTAGTAAAGGGACATATTTGATTTCTGTAAAGTACTACTTTGTTATGGTTCCAATTGCGGCATTTGGGGATACATCCTAACTCTTGGGTGTTTAAGTTTACGCCTGAGGGTAATAGACGGCTTGCCCTGCCTGACATTAGTATCGTCTAGAAGAAAGAGAGACTTCGCCCTACCCTTAGATTATGGATGAGCCTAACTCCTTTCAAAAATTTATTTAACAAAAAATAAATATATGGTATACATACTCTTAATTTTCTCTATTTTTTTAATGCTAAGCATAAGTATCTTGACAATCATATTTGAAGCATTGTCATGCTCTAAATCTAGATGGCTCTTCTAGTAAGAATTTAAACATTAGTTTATCATATTGTGAGGGACTAACCTCTTCTTTTATTTTCTTGTTTATATATATATATATATATATATATATATATCTTATTGGATTAAATTCAAGCATTGTTAGCCTCATTAGATATCCCTCCCAAATACATTTTCTATATTCAGATATAGTTAAACTCAGGACCTCATAGTTAAGAGGTCAAAATTCTTACTACTTATAGTAGTAACATTGGTATAATACTGTTTTCTTATTTTGAGACGTACCTCATACACGTCATGTGCTCACAGTCACCCATACGGATTTATATTCTAAACCCAATACTTTGAGCTAAAGAAATGTTATCTAATTTGGTTTCACTATGTTTTTCAAATTATTTAATAACCTACTTGTTGTAATAGCACATGCTATGCACCCAAAGATATTAGCATTAAGCTTAATTCAATTTTTCAAGAGAACTTCAATATATACAGGCTGGCCTGAAAAAATTGAGGAAAACGGGCTGACCCGAATTCCTATGCTAGCTTTACTCCTTTCCCCAGACCATTATAAAATCTTTTTTTTAAAGAAAAATTTATGATCCTAAATATATATGCAACTCTTCATAAAATCTATGAAGCACTCATTAATTTATTTTTCAAGTATAGCCTTCATTGTAATCTCTCTAATCTCTTCCTTAGAAGAAATATATTTGACTTTGTGATAGAAGTCAAAGACTTCCTAAGGATAATTTTAAAATGCCATGACAATTATTTTATATAAAATCAAGGATATTAACCAATTTTAACTACTTTTTATATTTTATTTTATTTTTATACTATTTGCTAAACTATATCACCAGGTATTCGGTTTTGAGATTTGTGATTGTCTCTCATAATATTTGTATATCTTCAAGATATCATACTCAAGACTTAAAGGAATTTAAGATAACCTTATACTATTGAACAAATTCTATATTAGTTTATTTCATTTTTGATAATATGACCATTAAGTAAAAATCTAGATGTTCATATCACAACTAATCAACAACATCATATATAGTGAGGAGACGGACAAAATCCTAGGGCTGATAACTAATAGGGATTAACCAAAGATTCTCCTTTCTTCTTACGCCAGCACCAAACGTCTCAGACATGTCAAATTCTTCATGAGTGAATCCATTTGGGAGCTTCCAATCAAAATGATAGAGCAAATTGGCAGGTGGAAGCTCAATGTTTGGTATAGCAAAGTTAATTCCAGGACATATTCTTCTTCCAGCACCAAATGGTATATAATCAAAATTTGTTCGTCTAAAATCAATTGGATTATCCAAAAATCTGTCTGGCTTGGATGTCTCAGCTTCATCCCAAGACTTAGAATCTCTTCCTATTGCCCAATCATTGACTACGATTTTGGTCTTTCCAGGTATCCTATATCCATTGATCACACATCTCTCATGGTATGTTTGATTGGAGGGAGGTGGGGGTGGGGAAGTAGAAGTGGAAGTGAAATCTTTCACCTCCCTCGTTTGGGATAATTGAAGTTACTTCCACTTCTATTTCCTTAAACTATTTCAATTCTATCAGAAAAGTTATAAATTGAGATAATAGAAGTAGAAGTAAAAATTGTTTGGATCATTTTACCCTAATTATAAAATTCATGAACAACTTTAACCCTTTTCAAATTATAAAAAATATTTTAAACAATTTTACCTAAATTTATAAAAAAAATACATCAATTCTATATTCATTTCTATCATACCAAATAAACTTTTAAAATATATTTTCAGACTAATTCTATTTTTACTTCTACTTCTACTTTCACTTTTATTCTCATCAAAAACTCTTATATCTTACCAAACGTACCCTCAATATTTTCTGGTGGAAGTAACAACACAATAGGAGGGTGTAATCTTAGGGTTTCTCTCACAATTGAGTTTAAGTTTTTCAATCTGAGTAAAATACACTGACTACCTCTCTGTTTTATCTAAATTATAAAAAATCTCCCCTCTACCTACAGTACATCTTTGTTAACCAAAGTGATAAAACTATACAATTTTATTAAACATAAAATAAATAAAAATACTCATAAACCTGAAATTCTTAGACATGCTACTCACCAGAATAACGGCTTTGATTTGGTTGTGAGTTAAAGGAAGTTCTAGATCATTTTCCTGCTGAATTCTTAAGAGAACACCAAGTAGATTCTCGTCATATTCCCACCAATACTTCTCTCTTTTCTTTCTTTGTGATCCTTGATGATGTCCTCCAATATTCCATCATGCAACCTGTGACCCTTTCAACTTTAGCTCTCATCCCTGTAATCACTTGAAGAACTTTGTCAGAAGGAAAGAGATCAACAATTGAAAAACTCCCGTCACCTTCATTATATCCTTTAGATTAGGTACGAATGCTCCTTAATCTCTTAACTTGTTACCAAACGCTGGTCTTGCAATTATGGAATTTGTGGTTGTGAAAACCCCTTATGAACCTAAAAGATCGAACACGCTTTGCTTTTAAAAGCTCCAAAGTACATATTTTTTGGAGGTTCCTTTTGTTAATTTGCTTTTTTTTTTCATACCACCATCCAACTGGATTATTATTGGTAGGTTTAATTAGATATAACTCTTTAAAAATATTTTATATATCACACATAGTCGAACTCAAGATTTTATAGTTAAACGGTTAAAGCCTTTTCTACTAGGGCCAATAACCATTGATATAATATTTAATTTGGTTTTTAATATAAATAGTTAATTGACTAATTTAAATAAATTAAATAAGATAAATAAATTATTTAACTATAATTAATATAAAAATTTATTAACTAATTTAGATAAATTAAAAAGTATATAATATTTATTCGTCTTAAAGGATTATATTTAATTATAATTTACTTATTTATTAAATTTTTAAATTTATTTAAATTAATTTAATAGTTCTTATATTAATAGTTGAGGAGTGATGTGTTCTCTTATTTTCAACGTACTTATCCACATGTCATGTGCTCACCGTCACGGTCACTCATTAGAAAAGGGCTTATAAAAACAAAATTTGACAGTTTTTAAAAAATAACTTTTTAGAAAAAAATTTATAAAAAAAATTATTCTCAATAGATATGTGTTTAAATAATTATTTTTAGAATGACTTTTTATATTAATAAATTACTAGAAAATGTATAAAATAAAAATAAATTCTATTCACATTTACTGTTCACTTCCTTCATATTGTTGTGAGGGTAGCGATAGTGACCCAACGACAACAAGTAGCTCTCAACAACAGCGAGCAACAACTTTCAATGAGGAAGATGGTAGATCTCTATGGCAAGCAGTGACCCATCATCCCAACGATAACTTGTGGATGACAACTTCTGGCTATGACTTGTGGACGGTGAAAAGGCTGACGACTCATGGACGACGGTAAACAATGTGTTTCATCAAGTAAAGGAGAAGGAGAGAGAGAAAAAATTAAAAATAAAATAGTAATTGAGTAATTTATAAACTCTTTTACTATTCTAAAAGTTAATCCTACTAATTTATCTGAAATCATAATTTTAAACTATAATTTTATTTTTAAAAAAATAAATAAATAAAATTATTTATTTAAAAATTGTTTTAAACTAAAAATTTTTGCCTTCTAAAACTATGGTTTATATGTAACGCAAATAGGGCTTATATTCTAAGAGAAATAGTTCTGTGAATCCGGAGTACCACGTCATTTGTTGTCTCTCCAATCAAATGGCAACAGCTCAATCTCCCATGGAATCACAGTCTGAGTAATAATAAAACATGGGTCCCATGATTTTTTAAACTTCTAGCAATTTCTCTTCCATCAGTTAAGGTCAATTAATTTCTCTCTCTCCTCCTTCCATCTTCACTTCCTATTCCCTCTCTTTTCCATGTCCATGTCTTTATCTTGCAGCGGTGTGTGGCGCCGATCGTTCAAAATTAAAAAATACTCGTATAAAATTATGCTCCCTCCCTTTCTTAAAAAATAGAGAAGCATGTATTTGAACTTCAGATATTCGCAGGCCCTGGATCTGGATCTGAATCATCTTTATGCTCTCATGGTCACCAATCTTCCCTCAACCTCCACACCCAACAAGGCGGCTCCATCTGTCTCTTCTGCTTCTCCAAAACCTCCTTCCTAATCCTCTCTCTCCTACCATCCATATCTCCTTTTCTCCCTAGCAGCTCTCTTGCTTCCAGTTCCAGGTTTCCCTTCCAATTCCAGATCTGCAATTTCGAAATTCCGAACGATAAAAATGGTAAGTTGGCCACGGCAACCTCAAAGGTAGTTTTTTACAGTGGAGCTTCTAAGTTTGTTCAAAAGGCGGTGTTTCACTGAAACAGAGAGGGAATTGAAGATGAGGGAGGAGACTGAGAAATTAATTGACCTTAATTGATGGGAGAGAAATTGTTAAAGTTAAAAAACTCATGGGACCCACATTTTTTATTACTCTGTCTGTGATCCCATGTGAGACTGAGCTGGCACAATTTGATTGGAGAGACTACAAATGACGGGGTACTCTAGATTCACGTAAGAATTTCTCTATATTCTAAACCCAATACTCTGCACTTAAAAAAAAATGTTATGTAATTAAGTGTCACTGTGTTTTTCAAATTATTTAATAATCTACTTGTCGTAATAAACACAGGCTATGCGCCCAAAAATATAGTTAGTGTTTAGATAGGATTTTAAAAATAGACTTATAAAAAAAATAGTTTATAGGATAGCTTATAAAAAAGGGTTTTTAAAGAAGAGTTTATGAAAAAAAAAATAGTTTTTAATAAATAAGTATTTGTATAGTTATTTTTAAAAGTATTTTTATTATTAGTAAATTACAAAAAAATGTATGATTATTAAATGAGGAGAGATGAGAGATGAGAGATGAGAGGAGAGAGGAGAAAAAGTGTAACAAAGAAAATAGAGAAAAAATAGGAGAGAGAAGAGATAATGTAAGAAAAAGTAGAAGATAAGGTGTAAAAAAAAGTAGAGATAATATAGTAATTGTTTAGTTCATAAGCTCTTTTACTGTTCTATGAGTTGCTCTGATCAGCTTATCTGAAACTTTAATTTTAAACCATGGTTTAGTCCAAAAACCCATTTGAACAAATATGATTATTTATTTTAAAATTTTCCTAAATTAAAATTTGGGCCCAAAAGCTCTTAAAAATTATATTTAGAGTAGTTTTTAAAGAGGCCCATCAAAGCATTAAGAGACCATATTTTTCTAATCAGTTTTAATTCGTTTTTTCAAGAGAACTTCAATACAGAAATATATATATATATAGGTTGGTCCGAGAAAAAAAATGAGAAAACAGGTTGGCCTGAACTATCTTTACTTATTTCTGAAGAAGTAGAGGAAGAGCTGAAACCCCATGACTATAGAAAATATTGCATTTCGTTTTCTTATTCAAATTTTGAAAGTCCATCCATCAGAATTAATAATAATACATGGACCAAATGAAAATTAAATCGTTTAAAATGGGTGGAGGATTCAATGGGATGACGAAACCAATTAAATAAGTTTATTGAACAAATCAGCAAGACCACGGAATTTTGATTTGACTAAAACAAATAAATAATAATTTTATTGAAAAAAATCAGCTTGGCCACGTAACTTAGATTTGACTAAAACAATTAAATAATTTTATTGACTAAATCGGCATCGCCACGTACTTTTCTAATTCTTCAGACTCGACTGACAATAATTTATGAATTAATTTTTTAAAAATAGATTATAAGAAAAATATATTTTAAAAAAAATAGATTTTGAGAAAATTAGATTTTAAAAATAGAGATATCTGAATGATTAGTAGTAGAATCACTTTTTATTTTAATAAATTACTAAAAATAGTATGATTTGATTAAAAATATGAGAGATGATAGAAAAAAGAGAAGAGATAGGATGGAGAAGAGAGATGAGAGAGGGTAGAGGGTAGAGATGAGATATGGTATAAGAAAAAATATGGATAAATAATAATTTAATATACTATAAGTTCTTTTACTATTCTAAAAGTTAATTTTAATAATTTATTTAAAACTATAATTTTAACTAAAATCACTTATATAATTATTTGTTTAAAACTTCTTTAAACTAACCTTTTACCCAAAATGCTTTTGAAATCATACGTTAAAACACACACTTAAAAGACATAAATAGTATTATAATGAGGATTCGCTGTATATAAAAATAATAATAAAAAAAAAAGATTCGGTCAATATATCCTGTTTTGTCCAATTTTTCTGGTCAGATGTTTGCTAAAAGTTCCAAAATTTTCAAAAAATAGCATAAGTTGTGCAATAAACTATGTAAAAAAATTATCGGACAGTAAAAAAGAAAAACAATGTACGCATATTAAATAGAACACTTTAATTCTTTTTTCATAAACTTATAATTTTTTTAAATTATAATTTTTCTCTAAATTATCTATACTAATCACATATTAAGAAAGTTTCTATCAAAAGATAGTTCTCTAATATAAATGAAAAACTATGTTATTTTAAAAAAAATTAACACATATTTTTTATAAATAATTAATTTAATTTATTTTTTTAATTTTTACAAATTAACTATATATAGCTCATATAGCCAATAAAGATTAGTCCAATTAATAAGAAGTTAACTCATAATTCATAAATTTGTGAGTAGGTGATATGTAAGTAAATGCTATCTGAACTTATGGGTATGCCTTTAACTCTAGTAATCTTTCAGGACTCAACTCATTTATGTCTATAGAAAAAACTAATTGACTCATACATTACGGAGAGAATATTTGTTCATTTTGCCACAGTTGAAATGGCAGCAATAAATACATTAATATCTCAACAATAAAGATTTAGCCTTTATCTGAGGTAATGTCACACGTTAATTGTGCATACTTTTTTTAATAGAAATTCAAACATTAATTTATCATTGTAAGGGACTAGTTTCTTCTACTAGGCCCCACAATTAAGTAGAACTCACTCCTTCTTGGTAACAAGTTTGCTACTTGAGAACAATGGGATCGCCCATTAATAAATGTTTGAAGCTGATAAACTCGTCTGCTAGCTCTCTCCCTTGTAACACATCGTCCTTCTGGTAAAACAAGTGGAACAATTTGCACCAATTCCAAAACAAATCCTTCACATCTCTTGGAACTTTGCTCCCTTCTTCCTTCACAACTAATCTCAACACTTGTTTTCTTTTCTCATCCGCCATTCTCTGAAGCTTCTCTATGATCTCTTCTTCTGACTTATCCCCTGACCCATGCATGAGTTCCACCGTTATTGAGTTTATTAACTTGCCTTGTTCTTTTTCCCTCTGCAAATTAAAAACTTATTATCATTGACCCTTTAATTATATGCTCCTTCTAGTCATATATATAAGATATAAATGACTGAATTATTTAAATTAAAAAGTTGATTAAAGGAAATATATGTATAAAAATATATTTTATTTTCTAAAAATATCCTTATTTATGAAATTTGGAGGAGTGAGTGAGATAATTAATACAGTGATAATATGTGTCATTCATAGGGGCAAAATTGGAAAAAAGTTGGTTGAAATTTCAGACTTCCTTTAAGTGTAGGGGAAATTATTGAAAAATACCCCATTGGAAATTTTATTACTTAGAGAGGTCCTAGAAAATTTTCCAATGCTCCAAGCACAATATTTTCTTTAACTATATGTAATTTATCTTTAAGTATATGTAAAATAGAAGACATTTATGTATAGATGAAGATATGCTGTACATAATACAATTGAAGAAGAACTGCATCCACTAAAAAATATAGGTCCTTATATACCTTTGGACAATAAATTTTGCAACCACGATGTTTTAACCATTTTTCTTTGAATTGTATCTTGAAAATAGGATCTAAGTCATCTTCAAAATTTGTATATATATAGGTGTTTTAAAGGAGGAAAGCACTCACTTGATAGCCCTTAATATCATTAAGAAGACGCCCAAAAAGGCTAAGGGACTCAAAGAGTTGATTGAATTCAGCACTTTGAATTATGCCATCCGAAAGTTTAGGACCCACAAGATAGAGTCCTGGGATGAGTACTCCAACAGCAAATGATATTATTGAATTTGGCAAATATTCATCCAACCTTGGTACGCACTTTGTTTTCCCCCACTCTGCTTCCTTTGTAAAACTTCGCAACAAATCCACCCACTGCATCAAACAGATATTAATGACAATTAATCTCTTAATAATTCAAACACATGTTTCTGGGAAGTGATTAAGTATCTGATATTAATAATAACAATTGTGTCTCACAATTTGAATAACGTGGCTCAACACACTTCGTCCTTGAAACTTAATTGCTTGGTCTGAAACTTCACAAATGATTTCTTTGAGTGCTGAGAATAGTATCTTAACCCTCTCAGAACAACATTCTTTGCTCACATCTACGTCCCATCTGTAATGGATCATCAATATGATTAATCATGTTCATTAATTATTTGGATGCATAATTAATAATAATCCAAAGTGAAGAAAAAAAAGAAGGTACTTTTCCAAAAGCTGTACAAGGTTGATCTGTTCCTCTTCAGTGCCCCAAACATCAAATAAATCATCAACAGCTGATAAGACGAGACCATTCTTCGCCCAAGAAAGACGTGCTTCGCTAAGTTCGGGTGAGCCATTTCCCACAATGGCCACTATATAACAATATGCTTCTTTTGATCTGGGAAACTCTAATTTGTCGATTCCACTCTCCTTAAACCACCTGTTTATTAATTATCGTACAATTGTTTTAGCTTATATTTGATAGTGTATGGAAGAAATTGTCAATAGTGATTATTGAAGTTTCATATTCGTCACCTTTGATATTGCTTGAATTCTTCTTGAAATGCAGATCGGCAGTGATTGGAGTCTTCCACTGCTAACTCGAGAAATTCCTTATTTGCTAGATTCGAACAACTGAGAAAACAAGATCCACATAGATAATAGGAAAAGAAAAGAGGAATTAAAGAATGAGTGATTAATTAAGGAAGAATTTATAAAAAGTTTAGGGAAAATTATTATGAGATACTAAAGAATAAAGAATGAATGTAAATGCCAAAAACTCTTGCAACAAATGAAAATTTAAGTATAAGAAATGAGAATGGATACATGCTGCTCAGTTGTTATGAGATTCTTTAAGACTACATTTCTTTCCTCCTTATGAGATATCACAGTGATTTTCCCAAAAGTTTACCTGTACGAAGTTTTCAGAGTTCTGTTTTGATCGACTTTGTAATGCTCTATGGATTTTTGGTTTAATATACAGTCCAAATAAGTATGATGAGGATAACGCACTGCAAAATGTGCCTGAAATATATCAACCACAACAATTTTGGATTCAGAATAATGTATATGTGGATATCTTAATTAATTAAGACTTCAAATTGATTTGGATAGATTAATAATTTGTACCTCATGGTTAATCTGATTAAGAGGTGAGGACAAATATTTGTCGAGGAAGGATCTGGTCCAAGAGTTCAGTTCATGAAGAATGGAATCATTGGTTGAATGTAGAACAATTTGAGAAGCCTTATGTAACTCCAAAACAGCATCAATATCCTTCAAATATCCCTGTAGGGTATTACAGAATTTGTCTTCTGAAAATCGACTTAGTGCATCTACAAAAAAATCAATACCATATTAAATTAATTAACTCTCTCTTTTTGATTTTTTGTTATGACCGAATCCTTAGAAATATATCACAAAACCTGAAGAAATATCATATCCATGCAAGCGTAGTAAGCGAAATGCCATTGCACAGGTGGTGGGTTCCAAAAATATTTCATCATCCTCCTGCTGCCACAATCTGCAATTGTAATAAACAAAACAGAAACAAGATTCCATGAATTTCAGCCTTAAACTTTGCATCAAGAACAGCTTATGGATCGATGATCCTTAATTACCTGTATGTTTGATCCAATACCGTCCGGATCTCCTCCTTGAAATGACGATCAATCCCCAATTTTTTGAGACTATCAACCATATAGATTCGCGCATACACATCAAAAGGATGCAATGTTGGAACTGAGAATTATTTATAATTATATATATAGACAAACACAAAATGCATTTTTGTTAGTATGGAATATTATGATTTGAGATTAGAGCCAAAAGAATCATAATAAGTTTGAAATAGACCAACCGGCATTCCCAAATTTATCTACTAGTGAGAGTAGATAATCAAAACATTGCGTATTATTAAGATGAGTAAAAGCAGCTGCAGTAGCGGCTGGTGAGTTAAATAAGGAACCATTCTTTGTTTGATGTTTCATAGCCATTTCCCAATCTTGAGACCTTCCCAATCCTTCTGAAATATAAGTTAAATATGCTTTCCATCCTTCTGAATTGCTTCCACCCCAGCCTCTGCATGAATTCAAAGAAGCATATTGATAGATAATTGGGACGTTCAGTCCCACATTAATAATTTAATAACTAAAGTCTCATAATAAGAGTGAGTGACATGTAACATGTTGTCATTTCATACTTCAGATTTCAGATTTCTTTAGTGTAAGTTACTCACTTATTATAGATCGGTACAGTAATTTTTCCTAAATAATTTCTTATGTTCCCTTGTGTATATATATATATATATATATTTGAGCCAAGATGACAAATTAAAGAAAGTGATACAGAACCTTTTGAGCTCCGATTCTCTCTTATGGATGAATGACTCCAAATGTTTTCCTCCAAGAGAAAGATTGAGATCCAATTTTTGGGCTTGCTCCAGTAAATGAGAGAATATAATATCAAATCCAATTGGAGAATATTGCTTGTCATCGTTAGCTGAACCAATGTTTGACTCAATATATTCAAGTCCTTCATCAACACGCAAAACAGTTTCTAGTTACTTAACTAATCAAAACAGGTCCAAAAGTTCAGCAAATTACCTAAACGATTCAAACAAACGTAATTTACGAAAGATATGCAATAAAAAATGGAACTATAATAAACAAATCAGACACAAATCTGAATTTTCTGAATTATTTGAGAGAGTCAAAGTCATATACTCTGAGAGAGAGAGAGAGAGATCATCTTTATATAGGTGGGTCCACAAGAGTGGGGCCCACGCCTATCCTCCTAGTTTTACCATGAAACACTCCCAATTAAGGATATCTTCAAACATTGATCTGATCACTGGTTTACAAATATATACTTAAGAATCTCTCTTTAACGAATCATAAGACGAAGAGTACCTTTATAAATTTGCTGTTGGCCGACACTCCATTGCTTAAGAACAAGGACACAAGCCAAGGTAGACAAAAGAGAATCTTTGGTCAACAACTCGTGGCGATCATCAGAAAGAACCCATGATCCATCATTTTGTTGATTTTGCAATAACCAAGTCAGAGACTGAGGGAACAAAGGAGCTTGTGGAGAAGAAGGTGACTGTATCATTGCCACCCAAGCTGTATCATAACTTGATACAGACACTTCAACTTTTTTGAACATCTTCTTTATTCTCTCTTTATTCCCCTCATCAAACATCTGCGTTGTAAAAAAGAAAAACATCGAGGTTTCATTTTTTCCCTTGAAGTTCTCTCTTTGCTGTCATGTAATATACCGAAATATATATAATTGTAAAAGAGGAGTTCAAAGCGGATGTTACAATGTTTGATTTACTCTGAACTTTGTTCTCTGCGTTGGTGATTACAGCCGCAGTTGCTGCAACAACAAAGCATAAATATATTATCAGATAGATTTTATCCAAAACATGAAACTCACAATTAGGTGTTTTAACTGAGTTGAAAAACTACAGATAATATGAAGCTCAAGAAAAAAAGAAAATTTGTGAAATCTATGTCTAAAATTTCTGAAGTTTTCGTTGTTGATTGTTACGAGTCCCATATCGAAAATTTACAAGTTTAAGTTCTACTATCTTTCATTTGTTATAAGTTAAAGGAATTTTCACACCCGACAAGCTTTTGGGATGGGTTATTCTTTTAGGCTTGCACTCATAACATTAATGAAAAGAGAGATCATTAATTAAACTTCACTGAGAACACAGAGATCATACCTGGAGTGACCGAAGCACGGAACAGGGGATGTGAAAGAGACATGGTGGTATTCCCTCTAAGATGCTGGAACTTACAGGAAAAAGCATTCGATGCTTATAATATATCATATCCATTGATATGAAAGAAATGATAGTATTTTCAAAGGAAACTGCTCATGGCCGTATCATTGACTTTGACATGTTTTATTTTTGGGAATTAATTAGTAAAATCTAGTTTATGGCCAACTTGCATGAACAAAATGATAAGTTATTCTAATGAGTCATGATTGATTTGAAGAAAATATTTTGGAGTTTATTAGAATTTGCTTTTCATGCAGTTCACGGTACGTTGCTGCCGCCTCCATGCTTTGGTTATTAATTCAACGTTTCTCTGGTTCAATATATTCAACTAATTTTGTCCTTTTTTGTCCAAATAATAATAATAATAATAATGTGCTCCTTTTATTCAACTTCGACGTGAAAGTCAGCTTAACACATTGTGAATGTTCCTATATAAAATCCCATAAGTGCATGATTTGTTTAACATTATTGTATCTTAATGTTCTACCCAAAAGATAGTTAATTAATAATATCATCAGGTCGCCTGATTAGTTAGTTTCTCACTCTGTATATATTGCTTTCTTTCTTTCTTTTTTCCTTCTTAGGCCATTACTTGCCATTTGGAAGCAAGTTGACGCTACAAAATAATCAAAATTTTGGGGGGTATCAGCAGCGCCCTGCTGTGCGGAAATTTCCATCACTAGATTTTTTTTGTCGAGTTTCTTTAAATCATTAAAATCTAATTAAAATGAATGATATTTTAATATCTTATAGATAAAAAATAGTTTATTTTTTATTTTTTATAATTTTTTAAAGATTTAATATTCTCACAGACGTATAGGAAGTTGTAGGTTTTTATGATCTAAACTGCTAGCCATAAGATATTTTCTGTATTTAAAAGTGAGATTCGGATTCTCACCATTTAATTAAGAAACTAAAGGAGATAACATTTTAACAAGCAAAAGTATACATTTAATCCTTTAATTTTGCACAAATTTTTATTTTAAAACCTTAATTTTATAGTGTCTTTTCAGGTCTTTAATGCTAACAGCGTTACTTTTATAAGCAAAAAATGTTGGTATTGAAATTTTAAGACGTTGATAAAAGTTCTTCAATATTGACATATTAAATTTAATTTTTTAAAATAATAATTATTTACAAAAATATCATCATGTGAAACCAACCATAATAATATTAAAGGATTAAAAAGATATTTTATAAAATTAAAAGATTAAACTCAAATATTATATAAAATTAAAAGAGAAAATATATACTTTTGGCTCTCCAACATTTTAAATTATAATAATCTCTTAATCATAGACCCAACTCGATCATCTTCATCTTCAATTTTTAATTCAATTTGTGAAAAACAAGGTCCGACGTCTCATCAGGTTATTATTCTGCGTAGGGGAGATCATCGACGCACTTCTTTATTTTAATTGTTAGTTGACTATCATTTATATCCGATTTGCCTTCTTGCATCATCCAATCAAAGTTCCAAATTCATTAATTATTTTAACCTTAATTGAAATAAAATATAGATATTTGCGTGTATGAAACTTTGAATTATATATTCCTTCTCTTTCTCTGTCTAGCGATACATAAACGAACCCATTGTGTCAGATGACTTCTCTCGTTTTTGTCAAATACAAGAGAAAATTCATTATCTAATTAATTATATTTTTTATATAATTATCTGACTATATTATATTTAATTATTATTAAGTTTAATTAGAGACATATCTTCTAAAAATTTATTCTCCATTCATACATTTAAACTCATGACTTTTAATTTAAGAGGCTAAAATTCCTTCTACTATGATCCATTAATTATATTATTGATGTAAAAAATTAATTAGATTTTAATTTATCTGAATAAAAATTCACTTGATTTATATTATGAATCATCTCATAATCAGAGGAACTTGATTATTCGACTGATATTTTTCCAATAAGAAAAGTTTATGGCACACATATTTCACAAAGCTAGAATTGACCTGCTCCACGATTTGAAAGATTTGAATCTAGTACACATTTTGTTTATTTCTATATAAAAAACTATATAACAATTTAGAAGATTGTGTTTAAGGGGAAAAACTGAATCGGATGATCCCCAAAAAAAAAAGTAACACTCCCTTTAACCTTAAATATATGAAATACTATAATTTTTTTAAAATAATCTCTATTAATTATACATATTAAACTAGGGATTTTATAAATAATGGTAGTTTTTTTTATGTAAATTACTATAGAGGTATTTAATTTTAGAAAGTGCTTACGATAGGAGAAAAGGTTTTTATGAGTTGAATTTTAAAAGATTGAAGAAGTGGATGGGGTAAAAAAAATTAATTAATTTTTTATACTTTTTTATCTTACATATCCTCACCTCCTTTTTATTAAAATTTTATAACCTAATTTTTTTAATTTTTTAAATTGAACTCACAAAATTGTTTCCTATCCTCCTCTGTAAATCCCTCATATCAAACAGCTCAGCCCATAATCAACAAATATTTTTTTATAAATAATTGTATCAACTAATTTTCTTATATTTATAAATTAGTTATCTTAATATTTGTATTTAGTTTAAAAGACCTTAAAATGCTAATTACTTAAAGGATAAAAAACTAAAATTTACATTGAAATTAAAAACACTAAGGCCTTATTTGTTTTTTTTAATTTTTATGTTCCTAAAATAATTTTATGAAGTTATTTTTTAGTACAAGTTTTGGAAAGTAAAAAAAGAAAACATTTTTCTTTTTACTATGCATTGCTATTTTTAATTTTTCAAAATGCTTAACTAAAAACTAACTATCAAACAATTTTTTTTTTGTTGTTAGGAAATGAGGAAACAAACAAATCCTAAACTACCCTTTATATTTTTATGTGATGACACCTACCTACCTTAACACCGACGTACCTTGAGCATCTTTGTCTCCATGATTAAAGTGTTGGTCAATGGATTTAACAAATGCTAATACTACAAGCAACTACGACTTAAATTTGATTTCTAGAATGGGTTACGTGAACCAAGACTTTTATTCGATATTAACTAATTAATTTAATAAAGCACTAGGCCCTACTTAATTGACTATCAGTATAATTAATTCAAAGCATAAATACTTAATCAACGACGAAAGAATTTGTATTACTATAAAAATAATTAATTTGAGGAATAAAATTAGTTTTTTTTAAAAAAATAAATACGATGCAGGTTACAAGACTTTTTCTTTCTTTGGGGCCAACTGAGCCACAAATAAGACATGAGATGTATAAGAAGAAAACTACATAAACCACAAAAGATATTATTCATATCCCATGCATGACATTGGATTAATTTCTAAAAAAATGATTTAAAAATTTAAACAAACAAGACAAATGTACATAATTTACTTTTACATAAAATTTTGATTTCATTTCTTAATTTTATAAAGTGTTTTTTACACTCTAAAGTTTAATATTAATATCGTTAGTTTAATTAATAGAAAATACCAATATTTAAATTTTAGATTATTACAAAATATTATTAAATTATGATATAATTTAATTTTCAAAAATAAAATTTATTGGATTAAAATATCATCACTTAAGAATTCTTTATCACCATTTAAAATTTTAATTTTAACTTTTTTGTTTACACAATTAATAGTTTTAGGACCAAGTTATAATTTATAAGATTGAAAAAAGCTTTCTAAAATTAAAGAGATCAAATTAAAATATTGTTTAGGTTTATCATTAATTAATAGGTTTAAATATACAAAACTCTAATAAATTTTGTGTCAAATGTACATAATCCCCTAATATTTAAAAATTTAAATTAAAGATCCTAATATTTTATATTTTAATTATCAAACCCTTACCGTTTGTTAAAATTAATAATTTTTATAATTTTATAATTTTTATTATTTATCACATCATTTAAAATATAATACTCAGCAATTTACATAAAATTTTAAGTAATTTATACTTTTTATTTAAATAATACATATTAAATAAATATTTTAAATACTTTTTTAAGTATTTATTTAAAGTATTTAAAAAAGATTTTAAATTACATGTTTAGTGTCAAACGTTATTTAAATATTTTATATTTTAAAATTTTATATTTTTAGTATTTAAAAAAATTAAAATTATATATCAAGTGCAAAAAATATTTTTAAATGACATGATAAATAATAAAAATATAAAAATTATTAATTTTGATAGTAAATTTTGAAAGATCTGATAATCAAAATAGAAAATATTATGATTATTAATTTAAATTTTTAAAAATTATGAAGATTATGTGTAATTCATCCAATATAATGTTAAAGCGGTTTTATGACATTTGGACCGATGAGATTTTTCTTTAGTCAAACATGTTAACAGTGAAAAAGATTTCCATATTTTAATAACTTCAAGTTTTCCTATAAATTATTTTATGGCACTTTATAAACTTAAAAAATATTTTAAAATATTAGACGTATATTAATCTTATAATTAATTAATTAATTTTTTTAGTTTATTTAAATTAATCAAAATAATTCTTATATTGTGTGTATTTGGATAGATTTTTAAAAACAGACTTATAGAAAAAATATTTTTGATAGTTTTTAGAAAAAAGTATTTGGAGAATATTATATGAAAAAAAGTAGTTATGGATAAATGAGTATTTGAATAGTTATTACTAAAAGGACTTTTATAATTAAAAAATTATTAGAAAGGGTATGATTGTATTAAAAATAGAAGAGAATGTGGAAAAGAAAGAAGAAATATGAGAGAGAAAAGAAGGTGGAGAAAAGTAAATTGAGAAGAGAGATAAGAGATTGTGGAAAAGATAGAAAAAAGAGAAGAGAGGGGAGAAAATGTAAGAAAAAATAAAAGTAAAATAGTAATTGAGTAGTTCATAATCTATTTTACTATTCTAAAAGTTACTCCTATTATCTTGTTTAAAATTATAGTTTTAAATTATAATTTAGTCTAATTTTTTTTAAATAAATATAGTTATTTATTTTAAAATTTATTAAATAAAATTTAAGGTAAAAGCTTTTTTAAAACTATGGATTGACTTTTCAAACACTACCATTAAATATTTAAATACTGTAGAACGTAACCGAAGCTAGCTAACTGTGTCCTGTACCGGAAAAATAAGCCGACCAACCGTTAGTATATTTGGATATGTATGTATATAGTCACACACACACACATATTTATTTATAATGCACACGCAAATAAAGAAGATGGGGAAGCTTTAGATGAGGTACGTAGTTTCAAGGGAAAATAATAATTAATATGAACAAATAAAAAAGTGAATAATATAATTGAAATTTGTTGTGACAACGTAAAATAGTTTTGTTTTAGTAAATTATAAATTATAAAATAAAAAATATTCTCCATCGTTTATGGTATATTTGAACGCGTCAAAATTGACGGAACAAATTATTGTAAGTTTACATTAGCGGTGTTAGAAGCCAAATTATTAGATGTTTACATTCCACCCAACTCTTATTATATTAACATTTAAATTTTAAAATATTATTAGATTAAAATTTTTATTATAAAAATGTTAATTGACACAATAAAATATTTTGATGGCAATAAAAGATACATTCGATATATAGTGACTATTTAGTAACTATAGAAATTGTAGTTTTAAAAGAATTTTTCACTCAAATTTTAGTTTAAAATTTTTTAAAATAAATAGTTATATTTATCTATAATTTTTTTAAATTAAACTATAGTTTAATATTAATATTTTAGATAAATTATTAAAATTAGTTTCTGAAATAATAAAAGAGTTTATAAATTACCAATTACTATTTTATCATTATTTTTTCTTATACTACCTCTCTTCTTTCTTCTCTACATTCTATCCTTTTTCATATATCTTATCTTCTCTCTCCCCTCTCTTCTCTCATCTTTCATCTCCACTTCTCTCATATCTCCTATTTTTAATAAAATTATATTATTTCTAGTAATTATTTAATTATAAAAGTTTTTCTGATAATAATTATATAAATATTTATTTATTTAGAATCACTTTTTTTCATAAACTCTACTCCAAAAGTAATTTTCTAAAAACTGTCTAAATATTATTTTTTTCATAAATATTTTTTAAACTTTTATTTAAACAGGCCATATATGTTTACTTAATTTTTTCCTCTAGCATTGCTATTCTTTTATTCATGAAATAACTCCTCATGTTTAATATTTTACACTTAAGGTATTTTTCAAATAATCTTAAAATTTAATGTTTTTTCCTTAAAATTATCTTAATGTTATGAAACGTGATTTATTTTAGATCAGCGGTATATGCTTAAACAATTTACCCAATTAAATTATAATTTCCATGATCTTAAGCCAACAAGTAAAAGGAACTTGTTATAAAATATTATCAATCTTATTGAATTCAAATGTCTCTAAGCTAAGTATATATTATTAAGAGAATTAAATAAATATTATTATCCCATGTTATTCAAACTTCAAACTCTCATTCAAACTTCACTTGTTATTATAATAATTTACTTGATGGGTCAGCATTCTATTTATAATAATAATTTGAATAAATATAAGTTCATGAACAAAATCCAAAATAGTCATTAAAACAATTTGATTATTCAAAATGTATATATTATCCTGATGTTTAATATAAGAATTACCTACCTAATTTATGAAATTGAAAAAAAGCTTTATAAAATTAAAGTGATCAAATCAAAATATTGTTTATCAATAAATATCTTTAATCTAATTAAATTAATTAAATATATTTTATATTAAAAATTAGAGAAATAATTAAAATTTAATTATCACTTATTTTTTATAAATAGACTAGAAGGTAGTATATGTGTAGACTCATCATAATTAAAGCATCTACCAGCTGGAGAAACGGCTTTATGGGTTATGGTTTTTTTGTATGTTATAAGAATTTTTGGATAATAGTTGAGATTACCTATAATTTAGTAGTAAAACAAAGTCTTTATTCCTCTTAATCGATATTAATATAAATTATGGTGAGCCGTCTATTACTCTCAATAGTCTCGATAAGAATATTTCCGCGTTGAATTCATATATTTATCATTTTTACTCAATCAATTTTACCTAACTATAAACTAATATAAGACAAATACAATGTTTTAACAATTATTTTCCAATATAAGACAATTTTATTTTTAACATAGATACCACATTCAGTCTTCTTTGAGACACTATTACGCATTAAACAGAGACTTTCCAACAGAGATTTCAATTCACTACATGGTGATTGTAAGATAAGCCTAAATAAGTCAACACTGACTTTGAGCATCTTGCTACTGTATATACCAATACTATACAGATTCGTTGGAAATTATGCTAATTACTTTTAATTCCTCTTTGTCTCCTTAATTAACTTATAACTAAGATTGAATCAAAGCTATATAAAATGTTGGTCAATGGATTTATATATTCTCAGAATGTGGAAATTACTGTTGCTTTCGCAAAAGCTAATACTACAAGCAACTAAATTTCATAATATATCCCCAGCCCGGCTAAATCGGAAGTGACATGAGCATAATTGATTCAAACATATAATTAAATTACATCATTCATTAATTTCACGTTTGATAGAGATATTAGGACAAAATCAGTTCAACTTAATTGACTATCGGTATAATTAATTCAAAGCATTGTACACAAGGCAAGAATTCGTCTTATTACGATAAAAAAATTAAATTAAATTTAATTCAAAGTTATTTGATCTAATGGTGGACCAAGTAGATCTTAAAGTGAGAATATTTAGATTCAATTCCTACCTTGTTAAAAAATTTCATAGGGATAGGTATCTTGGGATCATAAAAGCTCGAATCAAATGAGTTAGTTGCCCGAATACTATGGTAATATGATCGAGAAAATATGTCAGATACTATACAGTCGAAAGAATTTGCACTAGTTTGAAGACAATTCACAGAATAAATTATGTCTTATACTAAGGATAAAAGGAGTACCTTTTATTACTTCTTCAATGTCAAGTTTTTGTTGAGATTAAGCCACATTATTAAAAATACAAAGTCATATTCATCTGCAGAGCTTTGTTTACATTATTTTTGCATCAATCAATCACTATGTATATAGTCCTTCATAATGAATATTACTCTTTCGATTTAAGATATAAGGTGCGAATAATCAATATGCTCATATGAAAAAAATAATTAAAAATAATAAATATATGATACATATAATATTTTTTTTCTAAATGTGTCATTATTAATGAAGGGTAGTGACAGAGGTAATAAATGAGATATGGGGAAAAGATAATGAGAGAAAGTACAATAAAATCGGGGGGGGGGGGAATATTAAATGATGAGACAAAATCGAATTGCACCTTATAAAAAAATCAAATCTCTCTCAACTTGTACACCTTATATTTTAAACTCGAGAAAGTACCGTTTATTACTTCTACAACGTCAAGTTCTGGCTGACATTAAGCCATAGTCAAAAGTATGACCTCGACCAAATTAACGTAATCCCTAAACTAAATGCATAATTTTTGTGATATTTAAATATATGTATATTTTAAATTCATCACAAGAGTACAACTAAATTAACATTTAGCTTGTGGGAGGATGAGACTCTCTCCGCTAAGGCTGCTATCTATATAATATAGTGAATGATTTTGAGTTAATTAATATTTTACAAAAATATGTTTTAAAATACCCAATTCAAAATCATGAACACAGCTAAATGAACGCTTTCTAGTATACCAAATATTTTTAATTTTAAACTTAGCCACGGTCAAAGTCATAACCACGAAATCTAAATGTATAAATTAAATATTTTTTGGCAATATATAGGTGTTAAAAATTGTGTCCACATGCTAACATGTTTGTAAAAGATATCTTAAGCGTAGCTTGATTATAGTAATGCAATCATTACTATTTAAGAACATCAACTAGTGGTTAATTAGGAGACATCAAGTCAAGAAGAATGACCATTAATTTTAACCTATATAAACGTGTTTTGAGTGTTTGGCAATTTAATAAAATTTATGATTATGACCACGGCTAAATGCATAATTTTTAATATAATAAATAATTATTGAATTGAGCCGCCATCAAAATTGTAATAATTGCAAATGCATAATTTTTTTTAACAACATATAGCCATATCAGTATTAAAACTTGCGTTCAAATTATTATGATTATTAAATATGTTAGTCTCTTCTCTTATAAAACTTAATTAATTTCCTCTCAAATAGGTTTTTAATGAAAATATGTTAGCGTTAGTCTAATGTTCTAAAGCACTTGAAAAAGCTCTCCTTCAAGTCAAAATCAAGTTTATACTTTCATTAGAATGTACAATCTCTCACTACAAATAATGAACATCAAACCGTCCATTTAATAAGTAAACTTCAAGTTAGGCCTAACTTTATCCAAGTTCTACATCTAAGTTAGCGTTCTCAAATCAAATCCAAATGAAAAAATCAATCTAAATGCTGCTTTTCACTTAGAAGCATTAATCAAGGAATAAAATCAAAACACACAGCACACATCATTAAATACCAAAAGAGAGGAGTAATTAAGTCTTAATTATCCACGCAAAAGTTCGAAGTAATACTATAATGAACTATTTAGTTACCCTGTTCAAAAAATAGCCACAAATACGTCTAATAATAACAGCCATGTCAGAAAATGAATGAGGAAAGGGAAAGTAATCAGCAAAACCAAAGAAAATGGGGATGAATGTCTTCAAATAAACCTAGTATCAATTATGCACATCTTCCTATTTTATGTATAATGTATCCCCAAATATGTATAAATTCATCAAAAAGTGTAAGAAACAACGGGAAAATGTGCTGAAATTACATGAATTTCACAAAGTTAACAGAAATTAAATATAGTTAAACTTGAAATCTTATAGCAATTTAATGACCTGACCACCTTGTCTTGATTTTGATGAGATGGTTAGATGTATGAGTAGAATTAAAAGGTTGAAACTCTTTTAATGTAGAAAATGTTCTCTCGGGCATAGCAAAATAAATAATTAACGGTGATAAACATAAAGTATGCCAAAACAATTTCCGTTAATAAGGAGGCAAATAATAGGAATATGTATGAAGGCATACCTAGTGATTGGAATATATATATATATATATATATATATATATATATATATATGAGATCCATTTCAAATTTTCAATTCTCAAAACACGAGGAGGTAAATAAAATTATTTATTTTTCGTAGTTGCAGTTAGGTAATGAAAATACTCGTTCTATGAACTTCACAGAGGATTATTTAATTTATTATTATTTTTTATTTTTTGGTATATTAGAAATATTTATCTGATTTGGTTACATGTTCGTCCAAATAGGTCTCAAATTCCTAATTGATACTCCTCATGTCTTTGAAATAATAGTTAATTGACTATTTTAAATAGATAAAATAAAATTAATTAATTAATTAATTAATTATAATTAAATCTAACATCTTAAGATAAGTTTATATTATACTTTCGATCTATTTAAATTAATCAATTAACTCTTATATCACTTATAATAATTGATTTATTTAATTTTTTTAATTTATTTTAAAAAGTGAACTAATTTTTATAATTAGAATTAGAGTTAGTATAAAATTGAAGGAGCGAATCATCTCAATGGAGATAGTCTCACGCTTCATCAATATAATGAATGTTTCTACGATATACGTGTTTATTTATAAATATGTTAGTCTCTGTTTTTTATATAAATATTCGTTAGTCTCTTTGACATATATTAATAATATTTCTGCAATATGTTTTTTAAGTAAATCGTGTTTTAAAAGGTGGCAATGAACCAAACGGCATTGGTCATGGTGGAAGAAGCCAACAAATATGCCCATTATAATATGGTTTTGTAAAATTAATTTGACTAAAACCGTGCTTTTGTAAAATCGTATTAATATATGTCAAAGCTTCGGGCTTAGTCATATTACAAAACCAAACGGCAATGAATCAAAATATAAGTCTCGGGGCTGCATGGTTTCCCGAGTCCATTGTCTTTATAAATAGCGTATCAATATCGCCATAGCCATATTCAGTAAGAGGATTACTCCTCCATTAACATACGAATACGTAGAGGAACCATACCATATCAATGGCTTATTGCTCTCAGTCTCTTCCTTCTTCTTCTTCAACCCACCGTGTCTTGTTGTCTTCTTCCATTAATCCTCTCCCCTTCCATATTTTTCCCTCTAACAACACCTTTCCTGGTAATCTAGTTACCTTCATCTCTTAATCGTTGTTTATGACACTATTAATTATCCTTCTCTATATATAAGCTTATGTGATGATAATTAATATTGCTTATGTTGTTACAGGGGCTTCGAGGTTGAAGGCTAAAGTTATCGTCTCACAGAAAAACCCTGACTCGAGAGCAAAAAGCACTAGTAGCATATCAGAACCAAAAACTTCATCAGAACTGGAAGGTTTGAAAATCACGAAACGTAATTGGAATAATGGGATCGATCAGGTTAAGCAAGAAGATGAAGACCCTTTAGATGAGGTATATATAGTTTGAGGAAAATTGTTGAAAAGTCCCTAAGGATGGATCCCATAAATGGTGCAACTCATGTTCAACAGTAATTATTTTTAAATATATGCAACATATATTTAGTTATGTGTAAATAACTAATAATTAAAGATATGTTGTATGTAATTAAAGAAGAATTGAGCCTACTGAAAATAGGTAGCACCTGGATTCATTTGGGCAAGTAATAAATTTTGCAAAGGGATATTTTTCAATTCAACACTTGCAATTAGTTTGATGTGATGTCATGGATATATATATTGTTTTTATTTAAAAATTAGGGTTCTGTGATGAATGAGGAGATCAAAAAGAAAGTGGAGAGGATTATAAGGAGGTTGGAATCAAATGAAGGAAAGGAGAGCATATCATCCTCAGCTTATCACACAGCATTGGTGGCTATGGTGGAAGATGTTAATGGAAGTGGGGCCCCTCAGTTCCCACAATCACTTGAATGGATAATAGAGAATCAGCTTCCAGATGGATCCTGGGGAGATGCTCGCAGATTTATGGCTTATGATAGGCTTATTTGTACCATAGCTTCTATTATTGTCTTGACACACTACAATGTTCATCCTGACAAGGCAGAGAAAGGTATTCCCTCCCTTCAAAGATGCAATAAACTGAATTACGCTGTTCAAAAATTAATTAAAATTAGTTAAAAATAATAAATATATAAAAAATATAATTTTTGTGTGTCAACAATATCCTAATTTATGTGGAAGAGAGATAATGTGTGGTTGAGATAATTTGGGACAATTAAATGCAAGGATATGAGTAATATACTAATATAAATAATTTAATGAGGGTAAAATAGAAAATAAAAAAATTGAGACAACCTCTAAATATATCTTATAAAAGGGGATATGTCATATCTGACAATTATATATTATAAAAAGGAAAGGAGGAGTATAGTTTTTTTATTATGTCTCTTCATTCAGTCGTCAAAAGAAGACAAAATATGTATATGGCTTCATACAGAATGTTTTACACAATCATTTTTTTTAATCACACATTACGCAATTAAATTTTGACTTACTGCACCAATCAATAGGATTCTTTTTTTCTTCCTCTGGTTTTTTGGTTTTCCAAATTTGAATATTATGCGCCATTAAATTTGAAAGTATTTATAATTAATTATTTGGAATTGTTCATGATACAAGTTGACTAGTTGAATGATAAGAATATTTAATTAATAACTGAAGAAGCGAAATTAAACTTCAAGTCGTATATACTTGTTTTAAATATATAGGGCTAAACTTTTTCAAAGAGAACGCACACAAGCTGGAAACGGAAAACAGGGAGCACATGACATGTGGGTTTGAAATCATTCTGCCAACCCTTCTCGAATGGGGAAAAAGTTTGAACATTGACCTGCCGGATGACTTCCCTGGCCTCCAAGAAATACTTGCAAGGAGAGATGCCAAGCTCAAAAGGTACATATACTATTCAAGTTTGCTTAATATTCCTCTAGTCAGTATAATACATATTTAATTAATAAAAAAGTTAGAGAAATTAGTCAATTATTATAAATGTGATTTGATCTTTCTAAAATACTTATATGCAATATTAGATTATATATCAATTTATAAATTAAATAAATTAATTTTAAAAAAATTATACATATAAGAGATAAAATATATTATAGTCTTATATATAAGATTAAAATTAAATCTTCAGTTAGTTTTTATATTCATGATCACAGGAGTATATGCATTTAGTTATTCCACCAAGGAATTATGGATCGAATAGGAGTTAATTAAATTCCTGTTAATAAATTCAAACCTTATGGATGGGGAAAAAATTATACTAGGCGAACTATATATCCTTAAATGAACTCAATAATATAATTAATCGTATTACATATCAAAGTGTATGTGTGAGAGTGTGATACCAAACTTTGGTATTTGAAAATCATGAATAATATGACTCATTTCTTGTGTTTTGACTTGTTTAATGACGGGAAAAGGATACCGATGGAGGAGTTGCATAGCGTGCCGACGTCATTGCTGTTAAGCTTGGAAGCAATACCAGGGCTTCAATGGGATAAACTTCAGAAAGTGAGAAGCAGAGATGGCTCTTACTTGTTCAGTCCATCTTCCACTGCTTTTGCTTTCAATCAAACTAACGATCCACACTGCCTCAATTACTTAAGCAATGTGGTCCAAAAATTTAATGGCGGAGGTACGTTTGTGTGTGTATATACATATGATCACAAATATAAATGTCTTTCTCTGATTATGATTATATACACTCTTTCTTGTTCTAAATATAAAATCAAGTTAACTAATTCATGAAAATTGGTTTGTTAAGTGAGTTATTTGTTATCATTGTATAAAAAAGTTTTTTTATTTTCCCCACAATATGCATGGAGAGAGTGAGAGTATCAAAACTAATAGAGTTAGTCTAACAGTGCAAGGCCTCTTAAATTCTTCCAGGTTCAAGTTCAATTCCTAGATACATATGTTAGGAGGAACACCCACTAATCTTGATACTAATCTTGATACTAAGATACTTGATAATAGAATCTTGTTAATATTATAAAAAAAAAGGAGTGAAAATATTGAATGTAAGAGACAGAGAGTGAACGAGAGAAACAAAGACAATTGAAGTCTTTTATTTAGATATCAATTAATTAAGTCTTTTATATATATATATATATATATATATATTTCGGATTAGGATTGAATGGAGTATATAATTATACAACGTCATGGAATTTATTTTTAACATTAAATTTTGAAGGATTGTGACATTACTGTCTTTTTTTATTTTTGAATAAATTGCAGTCCCAGATTTCTATCCCTTAGAATTTTTTGAACTACCATGGATTGTTGATCGATTGGAGCGTTTAGGAATTGCAAGATATTTTCAACCAAAGATTAAAGAGATCGTTGATTATATGCAAAGGTATAAACTGCCTCGAATGAAACTAATTAAGATGAAAAAAAAGAACAATAATGGAATTTTGATCAATATTAACAATAACTCTTTTTCAGAAATTGGAATGAGAAAGGAGTTGGGTGGACAAAAGTTTCAGACTTCCCAGATCTTGATGACACATGTATGGGATTCAGACTATTAAGACTGCACGGCTGTGATGTTTCACCTGGTAAGCAAAATACCAATTAATGTTCATCTTATTTAATATTATATAATTACTAATTCACAGCAATAACTATGGATTTGCATTTTCTTCACATGAACTTAAAAAACTACAGATAGAAAGAGAGGGTGGTCTAATGGATTTCACGTGACAACATGTGGGTCTTTGATAAAAGTGACTTTTATTCTATTTGACTTTTACAAATAGAAATTAAGTAAAAATTAATTAGTATAATGTCATTTATGTTTAGATAAATTTTTATAAAAAAAAGTTAGCTTGATAGAAATTTACTTAAGTAATATATTGAAAAGTCAGCTTCAAAAATTCAAATATAAAGAAAAATAAAAAACTAGAAATAAATAAAAGTTATTTCAACTTTAACGTACTTTTGGAAAAATATCAATTGCACCCAAAGTCTGGTCAAACATTATTTTTTTCATCCAACTTGAGTTTGAAGTGTTTTTTCAAACCTAGAAGTCAGTATGCGGTGGCGTTGGCCCTTAATGCTGATTTTCTCTCTTCTCGCATTTCTTAATGTACCTATCTAGAGAAAATTTTGAAAAAAATATTACGAGGTCTCAAAGAATAAATGTACATGATTTTCTACTCTCAAATTTGAACTTGTCATTGTATGCGGCTCTCCCTTATTGTAAGACTTTTTATGATTATATTCCTTTCATAGAACCTCACAATGATTTCCCCATAAAACTTCTCCATTGTAAATATCTTTTACCATAGCACAACAAAACAAAATGTGAACTTATTAATTTCGAGAAAGATACTAATGAATGAAATTGGTGTCATTGGATAGATGTATTTAAAACATTTGAGAGAGATGGAAAGTTCTGCTGCATGCCGGGACAATTAGATGAAGGACCGACAGTGATGTTTAATTTTTACAGAACTGCTCAACTTCAATTCCCAGGAGAGACCATTCTGGATGAAGCCAGGAAATATACATATAATTTCTTATCCAAAAAACTAGCTGCTAATCAAATTCTTGATAAATGGATCATTGCCAAGGATTTGCCTGGCGAGGTATTTCTTATAATTTAGTTTCATTCCATGCTTCTAATAATTTTGCTTATTCATATAAAAAATTAAAACTGTACAAAGAAACAAAATGTATACCCGTATATATATGGGTAATTAATATTTGTATTGTTGTGAAGTTTTATAAATGATAATGACAGGTGAGTTATGCATTGGATTTTCCATACTATGCTAGCTTGCCT
Source organism: Leucaena leucocephala (assembly GCA_037074615.1). Taxonomy (NCBI): domain Eukaryota; kingdom Viridiplantae; phylum Streptophyta; class Magnoliopsida; order Fabales; family Fabaceae; genus Leucaena; species Leucaena leucocephala. The sequence goes on from CM073525.1 coordinate 4,063,424, forward strand.
CGAGTAGAGACTAGATTTTACTTGGAACAGTATGGTGGTGTTGATGATGTCTGGATTTCTAAAGCCCTCTACAGGTAACATTTTATCGGTCTGAATCTAAGATATTTTTCCAATTCTAAACATAATAGTTACATAGTTGATTTTGATCTTATTTATAAAATTTTAATCTATTTTATCTCTCATATTTATCATTTTATTAAATTAATTTACCTAACTTAAACTGATATAGAATCTAATATCATATATAAATATTTTAAGAATAACATTAAGTCACATTTATTATAATTAAGTAATTTATTTACATTTATCAGTATATCTAAATTAGTTAAGTAGCTCATAAAAATGGTATAATTTGATGGACATTTTGAGTTAAAAAGATGGTTTTCATATTTTGTAGGCTGCACAAAGTCAGTAACATTGATAACCTTGAACTTGGAAAATTAGACTATAACAAGTGCCAAGCCTTGCACCGAGTGGAATGGAAGAGAATTCAACAGTAAGAAAAACCTAAATAAATCTCATTCTTTTTTGGTAGGCTGCATAAAGTCAGCAATATCAACGACAAGTACTCATGATGATTTGAATACAGGTGGTACTCAGAATGTGAACTAAAATGGTTCGGATTGAGCAAAGAAAGGCTTCTTTTGGCTTACTTTTTGGCCGCAGCCAACATATTTGAACCTGAGAGATCTCAAGAACGACTTGCATGGCTCAAAACTTGTGCCCTTATTCACACACTCAGATCGACATATCACGACCAAGACCAAAGAAAAGCCTTTGTGCATGAATTCATTAACAGAAGTACTTCCTTAAATGAACGGTAATTATATAACTCTCACAGAGTGGTAATTATATCGTAAAGTTTTAGGGAGAATCCCACATAAATCCCAAATTACCCATAGCCTTTATGTTTTTGGTCACTAGATCTTGTCAATATCATGTATGTTGCTCACTTGTTATGAGATTTTTAAATAATTAAATTGTTTATGGGGACTGTATGGTAATTCTCCTAGTTTTTTTTTATTCAAGACTGTTATACCTAATTAGATGCGTTGCAGATGGCTGAATAAAAACGGGGAGGGGCTATTGGGGACTTTAATAGAAACATTGCATTCCTTCTCTCTGAGCTCACCTTTTGCTAGTTTCGATGTTCTTCATGATGCAGTAAGTCTATTATATCTATTATTCATCAACTTTGAGTAATTTAATTGGGCCTTATATATATTGATCTTTGAATATTGCATGCAGTGGAAAAAATGGCTATTGGGATGGCAAAAAGAAGGAGATAAGTGGAAAGGAGAAGCTGAGCTGTTGGTGAACATGATAAACATAAATGCTGGCTACCAACTTTCTCATGAATTACACCTCAATCCTGTTTACCTCAGACTTGTGCAACTCTCAAATGAACTTTGCCATCAACTAGCTTCTCTCCAAAAGCGCAAGGTGATATCAACTTTTGGCAATATACTCTTCGTGTCATTAATGTATTATCTATCTAACTAATTTGATTATATTAAAAAAATTAGTTAAATGATTTAATATTATATTTTTTTAAAACACCTTAACAACATTCCTTAATTTCTCTTCACATTTTACTTAATTATTGTTGATGGGTATCAATATGGGTAATTTGTGAAAAAAAGTTAATAAATATGCAAAATTTATCTTATATTATGATCAAGATAAATTCCTCAATTAGATCTTATATGAAGAAGGGGGGAAGTAATTGTGATTTTTGTTTTTGTTTTGTTTAAATTTCACCATCAAGAATTGCTAACGTGGGAGGTAAAATGATTAACGTACAGATTTATGAGGAAGGCAATGGTAATAATGGAAGCTACAGAGTGATGTCAGAACCAGAAATAGAATTGAAAATGCAAGAATTGGTGCAGTTGGTACTTTCTTCAAATGGCATTGATTCCAACTTGAAGAAGACGTTCCTCTCAGTGACCAAGTCTTTTTACTATACAGCCCATTGCGATACAAACACTATCAACTCTCACATCAACAAAGTCCTGTTCCAGAGAGTCATATAATTGTTTCAACTCTTCTTTCAATAATATGTATATATATATATAATTCCTTGTGTGATTTGATTAAAAAATGTTGAATGATGCAAAGGGTGTGTGTGTGTGTGTGTGTAAGTCATCTTATGTGAAATGGTTTCAGGGTAAAGCTTATAGTGTGTGTCGTGGTTTTGCATTGTCTCTTTGGCTAATTGTGTCGAGTTCAATAGTATATGTTGAAAACACCTAGTTCTGAAATGTAAAGAGCATTATTGAGTTAAATTCCGTTCAATATTCTCTGTAAGGAGCATTATTGAGTAAGTAATGCATCATCTTTTTTAATCTGAGGGTTAAGGAGTAAATTTACTCTAAAAATTTTCATTTAAAAGTAATTTTGTCCAAATATTTTTTTATTTAAGAGTATCCCAAAAATATTACAATGGAGTAATGTTATACCTCACAATTAAAATATTAACTATTAACATCAATTTTTTATCGGTCAATATTAGTTTTTTAACTGGTAGTATAGTCAATATTAGTTTTTTAACTGGTAGTATAATATTTCTAAGTTTTGAAGATCCTCTATTTTGGAATATCCCTTCGTTTCCTCTGTTTTGAAATAGTAAGGTGCCGCCATTGTTGTCTTAGCTGTTTTCCTGTAATTTGTTGTTTAGCTTCTTTTAAAAATTTTCAAGATAGCAGTTTTTCTTTTGTGTTTTTTAGGTTTATATATCGATGCTAATTTCAGTGGCCCATATAAAAACACTGATCCAGAATCGAGAAAGCGTTTGGTTTTTCCATTGTCAGCCACCTCAGTCAAAATTAAAGGTGTAGGCCGAAAGAGAATGAGTCAAAATTAATTTGAGTGATGAGTGATTCGATATTACTTAAATGAGATTTTGAGTTTGAGTTTTGATATATGTAAAAAATCTCTGTTAGAATACTCACCCATTATAGCTAGGCGCGCGACGCGGGTCAGATCCGGATATAGTCGGGATAAAGCTCCGATGAACTAGGTGGACAACTAAAAAAAGAAAAAGAAAAAAGAATCAAATTATAAGGATCTAATTTAAAATTGATGTAGATTACAGGAACTTAAAGCTTAGTTTTCCCGATATCACTTGATCTTAGGGATTGAAGATATAAAATTTTATTAAAGTAAAAATTATTTTGTAGATATTTATACTTTTTTTTTAATTTTAAATTTGGTATCTATATCTTGTTCAATATTTATTCAATTATTTAACTTTACTCTTTAGTATCATTAGCCCTGTACAAGGGCTAACACTTGTAATAGAGTAAAGTTATAAGGACTAACTTGTTATGTACAAAAATTTGAGTCGTGACTGGTCTAGAATATGAATAAATTTATATTCCTTAAGCCTTAAATTTTAAATAGAACGTGTAAAATAACAATAATAATATATGTTTCATTTTAATCAAAATACAAGTCATCAGTGGGAATTTCAGCATGATTGCCTTTATATAACTTACCTTTCGAAAATCTTACAATATGCTGTGAATGTTTCAAATCACCTGTAGATATTTTTTAAAATAACCAGAACCTTATCTATAGACTAGATAGAGCATATAAACTTTTAACAAAATAATATAAGTATTTCATAAGTTTATAATTATATTTTAAGAAAATATGCCCAGAAATCACTATTTTGGACCAGATGCAAGACTCTTCACTGTTCAACTGGAGGAACGAGGTCAACCACACTATTTAAAGCCAAAATAATCTACCGGTAAATAACGTCCCAAAAATATAATTTAAAATGCGGAAAGAAACAATTTCAACATGTTTAAATATAAATAATAATATTTTGTAATTAAATACAAATATTCCAATAAATATTTTATTTTAAGAAATCCATTTAATACAATTATTTTGAAACGATCATATTTCTTTAGGACTTTAATATAACAAAAATAAGCGTGAACACACAGTCCACGAGGATAAATAACCAATCAGGTGCGGCTCGAAGCCACGAAACAGGCGCAAGTATAAAACTCACGAATAATAGGCGCATATACAAGACCTATGAATAACAGGCGCGAGAATGAATCCCACAAATATCCAGCGTAAGTACGAGACCCACGAATAATCATAGAGCTCAGGTTTAACCACATTGCACCAAGAACTAATAGTACTGTTGTTAGTAACCAGCGTTCTATACTCAATCCCCTTTAAAATATTTTCAAATATATTTGGGGTCAATTTAACATTAAATAATCACAACGCTTTCCAATACTAGAATTTTAACAAGAATATTTCATAATCATGAACCCTAGCATGAATATCAAATATAAAATATTAAAATATTTCTTTCAATTCATATGACATACTATTCAAATAATAAAATTCACATAAGAATATTTCATAAAGAAACATCCACTCAATATAACATTTATATAAGTCTTTTTTCAAACTTTTTTTTATCCATTTCCATCCATAAACATGATAATATAATAAGCCAATTGGAAGGAAAAAACAATAATAATCGCAGCAATTAATTCATATGAATATGCCTTGAGTAAATCATACTTAAAAATTTACACTTTCAACAAAATATATCAAGTAACTAGATATTATTAAAAATATCATTTTTTATAGGACATTATTTACTCACCTGTAATACTCCAATATAACTTACTGCACCAACTCTATACTTTAGAATAATATTATCTCCTTACTTTCCTAAATTTTTTAAAAATAAATCATTAATACTCAGTCCAATTATAATGATTATTATAACATACTATTATAATTTTATATATCCTAAATATTTTTATTTATAAAAATAGGACATTTATCTACCAAAGCTTCTTTTCTTCTACACATTAAATATACATTCGCAATTAATAACCTTTAAGAATTTCTCTATACCCTTTAATTCCAACAATTAACTTTCGTTACCTTTTGGTTCAACTATTCTCCCTCCAAAACTCAAACCGAGCCCACTGCACAATTTAAAAAAAAAAAAAAATCTTCCCAAGGCTACACTTTCACACAACAACAAACTTCCATACACACACACACACACACACACACACACACACGCTTTCCATGTAATGATATTTTGGTCATGCATTTCACATATAAGGTTATCATCTTGTTTGCACGAAATATATCCTTCAAAGAAACCAATATACATCTCTTGACAGCATTTTTTTTAATTTAAACCCACACTATATCAAGCTTCTATGTTCCTATTAGTTTGTTTCATTTAATTCCTTTATACTTGATTTTGGAGTATTGAAGCTATATAACGAAAATGACAGCCCCAATTTTAGAAAATCAACTCACAGCAGAGCAAGCACAGCAACCATAAAGTCCCACGCTTTATGCTAAATCCCATGGGTTTCTGTTTTTGGCTAAGAAATCTCGAACCAAAGAAACATTCAGATAACAGCAAACCAAAATAAAGGAGATACATTCAACCCCAAAGCTCCTGTCATTTCTGCTGCTTAAAGTCAACCAACACACCAAGTCATTCTTCCACCCTCATATCATCACAGACCCTCTACTACCAGAATGCATCAAACAACTCTCCTACTAAAACCAACTTGGATAAATGAGAGGAAGGATATACAGCTTACCACTTTCCTACAGTAGCTGCACCGAGGCGGAGAAGGAAGCTGAAGATTTGCAATTGCTACAGTACCAGGCGTGCAAGGCGAAGGCAGCCACGATGGACATGTGACAGCACGACGGCGACTCGTGACAGCAGCAACAACATGTACGTCGACGGCGCTGGTGGCAAACTAATAGGCGACACTGTAGACGCCAAGATCCTTCCCCTTCACGGCCAGGATATGAACAGCAAAGAGGACCACAGCTGTTGTGACGACATGGCACCTGAAACTGCAACGCCGATTACAGAAAAGATGAAGTCATGGCGGCGACTGGTCACACAGCAGCAAGTTCCTGTGTTGTGAAGCTTCTCTGAAATTTTCTTTGCTTTCTCTTCTTGTCAACTGAAGCAAATGGGAGAAGGAAGTGCATTCTGATATAAAAAACAGAGGGGCGGTTTAGTAATTTTGCATGGTGACTAAAGAAAAAAAAATCCACTTTTTACATGAGTTGGTAATCGAACACTAGACCTCCAACTAAAATCTTCTGTTTCCAACCACTCGACAATCCCCTTCCTCTTGTGAGATCACTCCAGAAAATAATATATATACTTTATTAAAATGTAATATTTATCTATTTTCTAGGGTCATTACATTCTAACTATACTAACAAACTAAAATTGAATGATTTGATAAAAATAAAAAAAGATATATGTACCAATTTAAAATGGAGAAAAATTATGTATAGGTACCAACTAAATGATTTTCTCAATAATATTACTATCTCCAATTTTTAATATATATAAGATTTATTTAACTAATTTAGATAGATTAAAAAAGTTAATTAAATTAGTTATTTATAATTATTGTTTGTTAGTTTCTCTAAAATATACTATTTAATAATATGTATTTTGAACTATCCTTGATATAAACTCCATTAATATGTATAATCATATAAGGATATTTTTTAAAAAAATATAATTTTTAGAGATAAAGTGAATAAAAGGCTTATTGTTATAGCTCTAAAATTTTAATAGATAAAATTAATTTAGCCAAGGAATATGTATATATTTAGTGCAGGAAATTTCAATATGAACAGGTTAGTTGAGAGGTTAAGCAGTGGGGATTCAACTCTGAGGTACCGTATTCGAATCCTGGTGACTGTGGAAGTGAAGGTTTTATTTCTTTTTCAAGGGTGTGAAATTTTAGGAATGCCCTTTCCCCTTTATCTGCTAAAACCGTACCTCCTTCACCATTCTTCTGATTTTTTTTTCTCTTCAGTGGCGACGCAGACAACAGAGCGCAGAGCAAAAATCCTCAAGCCATCGATGCCGTGTATGCAAGCTTTGTCTCTGCCTGTGTCTTTGCCGTGTTGTTCTATCGTTGCCAGCAGCTATCATTCCTCTTTGGCGCTATAACAAGTCCGATTTGGCTTCAGTCGATAGCAGGGCAAAAAGAGTGGAAGCATAGAAATTTGCGGTAAAACCTCTCATCATTTGGGCTGCCGCTGTGAAATTTATGTCGTTCCCTGTTATTGCCGCCGACGCTTGGTTGCTCTATCGACGCGGTGGTTCTATGCCTCTTCTCCTCTGTTGGCGAGCAACAGTGGAAAAAGAGTGGGCGCTGGGTCATGTTGGAAAGCAATAGCTTAAACTCCGACGCGTGAAGCAGTAAGCGTGAGAAGGCAATAGAAGAAAGAGGTGGGTATAGTAGAAGGTCAGGAGACAGAGAAATGGGTGGTGAATTGGTTTCTGACGGAGCGATGGGGAATGCAGTGGGAATCTTTGTCGGTGACACATACCTAATAGCTTCTGTCTGTCGCTGTTCAGGTATTAGCATTCCTAGTTTCTCTTTTCGGGTCTCTCTGTTTCTGGCAGTTTTGGTTGTCGCTATGGAGTGCTCTGTTTTTGTTCTGTTCTGCGTTATAAGTTGTCGGGTTTTTCTCTAGTTGTGGCTGTGAGTCGTGTATGTGTGTGCAGGTTGGACTGCTCTAGTAGGAAAAGATTGGAATGGTGGGTGTGGTGTATTCTCAATAAACTGGTCCCCAACTACTGTGTTCTGGATTCTGAGTTATGTGACTGATGAGCATGAAATTTTCTTCTTCTGTTCTTGTGGGTGCATTGCTGTTGGTTGCATGTGTGTACTTATAGGCTGCTGTTTGGATATATGTGTGTGAGACACTGGCGCTGCTGTGAATTTAAACAATATATGCTTATATATATGATGATAGTTAACAGAACAAAATTAGTAAACGTTGAAGCTGCTGTTTGATCATCGAATTGTATAGAATATATATATACATGGGCTGTTGCTGCCATGAGGAGTTAGACAATAAATTATACTTGGTGCTGTTGTTGGTGTACATGTATGTTCGTAACTCGTGATCTTGGTTAATAGTTATATATATATATATAAAGTTAAGGTTTAAATGATAAGTAAAAGTGTTAATGAAATTAGCAATTGATATGAGATGTCATGGTATTATGGAGGAATTTTGTGAAAGAAGAAATGGGAGAATAGTTTGGTCTTAAGTGGGATCTGAATTAAATGTGTAATGTAAATTAGGCTTGTAGACAGATTTATGAATATATAATAGATTTAAGAAATTGACAGCAGTGAATTAATGGAATTAGTGAATGAAGAAGAAATTTGGAGCAATAGTTGGTATTCTTAGGAATTTAATTCATATGTGTAGCATATATTATTTGAAGGAAAGAAAGGGGTTCTGTTACTATGCATGTGCGTATGTGCTATTATTTTGGCTTAATGTATAGTTATATATATTGCTGTTGTGTGCAAACTGAATTTGGGTTTAAGTTTTGGAAGGGAAGAAATATTGGGAAAAAACAACAACAACTATGTTTTGGTATTAAGTGAAATGTGCTTAAATTGAGATTGTTGCTGAGTTGTGAATTGTGGTTCAACTGGTTTGACATTTAGGCAATTGTTGAGATATGAGTGTTAAGTTGCATGGAAGAATATGATATTGGTCGGAACTTTTAAAATTAACCATGGTTACAAAGTTTGGAAATTTTCATAGTTAAAGGCTGTGGTTTTCATATTTCAAACGTTACAAAGGAAATAGGATTGGTGATGAAAAGAATGGTTGGAATGTTTCAATTTAAGTGTATATGAGATTGTTGTGGTGGCGGCAAGTAAACAGAAATTTATGGTGGATATATATATACGGGTATGCATAGAGAGGAATTGTGAAAGTTATAAAGTTGTGCAAGAGATGTGTTCAAGGTTTAAAAATAAATAAGTGTTTGCCTTTATGATTGGTTGTAGTGTTATGATGATTATTTTTGTTGAAATGTTGAATTGGATGTTAATATATTGTTTCGGGATATCAGGGAATTTAGAAGTGAAAATAATTGAAAAGTGATTGGCTGAATAGAGTAAAGGTTCAAGGGTATGGCAGGTAAGTGAATAACGTTCCCTAAAATTTACATTTTCAAATGCATTGTCATTTCAAATGTGGAATTTTAAATATGAATTTCGAAAAGCAAGTTTTACGAAAGTATGGTTTAAATCGTTAGAAATGATTTTCTTTCGATTGGTTTACAAAAGAATTATGATTATGTATGAAAATGGATGAAAAAGTTTTTTGAAAAGAGTTTGGCAAAAGTTGCATTGAACTGATGTTATTCATGAAATATATTCTTATGCGAATTTCATATGATTTTACAGTAACTTGATTTTAAATGCACATGCTGGGGTTTTGAGATTCAAAGTGGTTTTTACCAACGATTATGGCATTGAAACGATTGAGATTATTTCATGTGAAATAAACCCCACGCATGATGGAAACGTTTTAGGATGGAATACAGAACGCTGGTTGCTAACAGCAGTACTATTAGTCCTTGGTGCACCTTGGTTACCCGAGCTCGACGGATATACGTGGGTTTCATACTCGCGACGGATATACGTGGGTTTCATATTCGTGACAGATATACGTGTGTCTTGTACTCGCGACGGATATACGTGGGTCTAGTACTCACGACAGATTGTGGCCTCGAGCCACCATATTATTACGTGAGTCTCGTACTCGCGACGGCTAGTGGCCTTGAGCTGCTAGATTGGTTAGTTACCCTCGTGGACTGTGTGTCCACGTCTATTTTCGTTCTGTTGAAGTCCTACGGAAAGATTATGGTTTTGAAAGGATTGTTTCTAAACGATTGATTTGAATGATTATTGCAGATTGATTCGGAAAGGTTATTTCTGATTGATTTGAAATGAAAATTTCAAATTGTTATTTTCTTTGAGAAACAAAGGTTTACAGAAAGGTTTGCATCAAATTACGAAATATTATGAAATACATTTCAGCATGATTATGCATTGTTGACTTCCGCATTCTTTTAATCATGTTTTTGGGACGTTATTCACGAGTAGATTATTTGGCCTCAGATAGTGCAGGTGACCCTAATCCTCCAGCTGAGCAGTGAAGAGTCTCGTTGCAAATCCGAAGCGTTGTTTTTGAGCAAGATTGATTTTAATCTTTATTAAGTACTTGTGTTATTTTAATAAAAAGGTAAATGCTCCACATAGACCTTAGAAAAAATTCTGTTTATTTTGAAAAACGTTATGGAAACATTAAACGTTGTATTTGAGGTTTTAGGCTTTCAGAATATGAAATTATTCATATTCCGTGCCAGTCACTGTCCAAATTTTAGGACGTGACACTTATAATTAAGACCAAATTAAATTACTATCTAACTCTTATAAATATAATTGGATACTTTACATATAACAGTCAAAAGGTCATAGATGCTTATAAATATAAGACACATAAGGACTAATATTTTAGATAAAATTAGAAAAATGTTCCTTGTTAAAAAATTTATTAATAAGGAAAACCTAATAAATTTTTATACTTACAATATACCAATACTCACCAAATTTTGTACATATATAATATCAATACTCTAATTTAGGTCATTTTTATTAAAAAAAAATCAACAGAGGACATTTCCCAATTTTCTCAATATTATTTTATTGCCCATCATTTCTTTTAATCTATCATCGACATCTACAAGACAAACAAAGGTGGAGAAGCTTTATAATATTTTCTTCGCCGTCACTAATCAAGTTTCTTAATTAACTTTTAAAGATTTGACAATCTTGAATAATCAGAAGAGTAAATATACAAAAGGGAATGATGAAATGACTCAACTGAGGGAAGATCAGTCAAACCCACTTGTTTCCTTCTTTAAAAAAAATAACTTAATTAATATACATAATTCCAAGCTTTGACCTAATCTTAATATTATTGTCAATTTAACTTTTTAGAATTTCCAATTTAAATTTTCAAAATTTTCAACTTATATATGAGTAATGTTCAAAATGGAATCTACCAAACCCACGTGTTTCCTGTGGGCAGATGCCACCTGTCCCTCCTGATTTCTTATGAGATTAATTAATTAATAATTAATAATTAAGTTAACATCACATGATATACCCTCCCCATAAGTAAACCCCTTACCTGCTAGTAGTACTTTTCGTATCATAAAAATATTTTTACGGTGTATTATACTCTACAATTTTTGAGTCATAAAAGGGATTAATTATTTTAATTTTTTATTCAATTTATTTAACATATTTATTTCAATTTATTTTTCTGTCGGTCAAATGCCGATTTTGCCATGGTTAATTTTGAAAACAATCATAATTAAATTTACAAGAGTTAAAACAATAATATTTTGAAACTCTTGATAAATAAAACAACTTCATAGCTATATGTATTTTCATTCCATATTGAACATATGTAATGTTAGAGAAATTTTTTAAATTCCATTTAGAAATTAAATATTTTACCTATAAAGTTAATTGAGAGAAAAAATTGATCGTCAAAAATAATATATTTGAAGAGAAAACTTTGATAATTATTATTGATAAGTTATAAATAATAAATGTTCAGACAGCATTAACTCGCTAATCAATCAACCCAGTATTTCTTAATGAAGTCAGCATAATTAACTACATGGAAAAGTTTGTTGAAGTATGAAGATTAATTTGCATCTGGCAAGTTAAGTCATGAAATCAACATATATTTTCTTACGAAATCTTTTAAATTTCACATTTGAACTCGTATGATATACTCTCTCTAGTTTTAATATAAGATTCAATTAATTAATTTAGAGAGATTAAATAAATTAAATAAATAACCTATTAATTATATCATAAGTTAAATATCATTATATTATATATTAGTTTATAAATCAAGTAAATTAATTTTTAAAAAATAATAACTATAAATATTTTAAAATAATTTATTTAATTTATTTAATCTATTAGTCAATTGGATATTATATTAAAACTATATTAAGTAATAATACAATATCAACATTTTGTTTATAAAAGGGTCCATATCTTCTAAAGAGCAAGATACATTCCATCAATGGAGATTCAAATCCTATACACTATCCTCTTCGCCATCTCTTTCTTCTTCCTCGTAACACTGAAGAAATATTCAACCTCCAAGAAATCCTTCAAAACTCTTCCTCCAGGGCCAACCAAATTACCGATCATCGGAAACTTACACCAACTTGCAGGATCACAACCTCATCGTGCCCTGAGAGACTTAGCCAACAAATATGGCTCCTTCATTCATCTTCAACTTGGAGAATTGTCCCATGTTGTTGTCTCTTCCCCAGAAATAGCCAAAGAGATCATGAAAACACATGACACAACCTTCGCTAATCGACCCGGTCTTGTCGCCACCACCCTGATTACCAATAACACAGACATTGCTTTTTCTCCTTATGGAAACTATTGGAGGCAACTTCGAAAGATTTGTACATTGGAGCTTTTGTCTGCAAAGAGGGTTCAGTCATTCAGAACAATAAGGGAAGAGGAAGTTTCAGAATTTGTGAAGAACATATCTGAACACGAAGGTTCAACAATTAATCTCAGTGAAAAGCTTTACGAGCTCACGAATTTCGTAACCGCACAAGCAGCTTTTGGTTCAAAGACCAAGAACGTTGATCAAATCTTATCATTAATGAAGCGTACCTTAGAGTTGGCAAGTGGTTTCTCAGTTGCTGATCTTTACCCTTCGCTCAAAATCCTTCACGTGATCACTGGCATAAAAGCTAAAATTGAGAGAGTAGACAAGGAGCTTGATATTATGGTAAGGAACATCATCAATGAGCACAACGAAAAGAATAATGATAGTGATCAGAATGTTGGTAAGACGACAGAGGATTTGGTTGATGTTCTCCTAAGGATTCTCAAGGAAAATAACCTTGAAATCCCATTGACTGAACGCAACGTTAAAGCTATCATTGTGGTGAGTATTTGTGTAAATTGATTACTGAATTGTTTTCTTTTTTGTTTACACACACACATATTTTAGTGTTAGCCATTGGAGTTAAGGTGAGATTAGTTGGTTAGGATGTTAGGTTGATTAGTTAAGATCTTGTGTAAATTAGTTAGTAAACATAATCTATTCAAAGGGTCTTAATTAGTTCATATACATGTTAAGTTGTGTGGAGGGATGTTGTATCCCCTCCTAGTGAGGGAGGATAACTTAGTCTTCACCTCCTGCATTATCCTAATAATTGTTTTTTTATCTGACTAAAGTTAGATTTAAGTATTATTAGGTTTAATTAGGAGTAACACTCTTAAATTTTTTAATTTTTTTCTGTATTCACACATAATCAAGCTTAAGGCCTCGTGTTTAAATAGTCAAAGTCCCTTCTACTAGAATCAACGCCTATTGGTTTACTTAAGAGTTCTTAGTTTATAATTAATCAATAGTTTACATAATCTTAGTTAATATTCTCTTCCCCTTAATCTTCATAACATTAACTCTAAACATCATTTTATATATCTATTACAGGATGTTTTCCTTGGTGGGACTGAAACATCAGCATCTACAGTAGAGTGGTCTATGTCAGAACTTCTTAGAAACCCTACCAAAATGAAAAAGGCACAAGAAGAGGTAAGAAGGGTTTTCAGAAGCAGAGAATATGTAGATGAATCAGAATTTTATCATTTGAAGTATATATCTGCAGTCATAAAAGAAACTTTAAGACTACACCCACCTTTGCCATTGCTTCTTCCAAGAGAAAATAGTGAAAGCTGTGAGATCAATGGTTATAAATTGCCTCCAAAAACTAAGGTCATCATCAATGGTTGGGCAATCGGAAGAGATCCAAAGTATTGGAATGAACCTGAGAAGTTTGAGCCAGAAAGGTTTTTGAATGCCTCAATTGATTACAACTTTAAAGGTACAGAGTTTGAGTACATCCCATTTGGTTCTGGAAGAAGGATATGTCCTGGAGTCTCATTTGCCACAGTTCTTGTTGAAATTATGCTCTGCAATTTGCTTTACCACTTTGATTGGAAACTTCCTAATGAGTTAGAGCATGAAAAGTTGGACATGACTGAGAATTCTGGTGCTACAGTGAGAAGGAAAAACGATCTTTGCTTGATTCCTACAAGATATCACCCTATTTAATTATTTAATTAGTCTGCGTTATGATTATTTGAGTCAATTATGGATAATTAATTTAAGACTTTTGGTTCTTCATTTGTCATCGTGTGGTGGATTGGTATAATATTAAAGTTCTGTACTTTGGAATTGTTTGAGAATAATAAAGTTCATTTTGAAAGTCTCCTTTTTCTCCTTTGATGATATCCATCGTGGATGATCCTGGAAACTGCTTAACTTCATGGAACAGTTTGTTTGTTGAAATGTTGATAGACGTAAATAATTCAAAAATTAATAACAACCAATTATTATGTTTTTTAGACACTTTTTAATTGTCAGTTGTTCAATTGTGAGTTTAGTACGTACACTAAAAATCTAAGAATACAGATATAATCATGAAAATTATTAAAAATTGAGGGCATACCCCCACGATTTTTAGAAGCATGGTATACATGATAAAGGTAATTAAACCAAGAAATTAAAATAATAATCTATATATTTATACATAATAAGTTATAAAATGTATTCAACACTATAGACTGTAGTACGACTATATATTGGACACTTTTTTTATATAATAAAAAATTTAGGTGACTTCAGTATCGATTTTTTACTAAGGTTAAGACATAGCCTTAGAGTTTAGAGAACGTTTATAGAAAATTTAATAGATCGCTTACAAAATAAATCCTTATGATGATAGTAAAAATCAAACTCGTATCCTTGTGAGATATAAGCCTATTTTTTATTATATGTGCAAATTATCATTGGTTATTGGACACTAATAATTGTTGCGTCTTCCCCAGTTTCTTGATAGTGTCCGCGCTTGCTTCTTGGAATGTGAAGAGACGAAGAATATTTAATTTGTATATATAAGATCAGTCAAACATTCAGAAATTAACAAATATTTTCTCACGATTTTTTTCAATATTTGTCCTCTAATGAGATAGGGTAGGGGATGGAGTGATGGAGAAGATAATTAACATGATAAGATAATGAAAAATAAAATAATGAGTAATGCAGAAAATAATGGAATGGCAAAAATTGAATAGGAGATGATATGTCTTTATCTCTTACCGTATCTTAGAAATTAAGTCACCAAAATAGATATTATTTTATTGTTAAATAGATGACTTAATATTAAAAATATTTGGAGATATTGAGAGTATTTGGAGCGTCATCTTCAACGGAAGAAGATGACGAAAATATATCTTTTGGATTCATTTAAAATCAAGCCCACTTAATTGAATATTTAGATTTAAGATTAAGATAGGGTGGCTTTGATTTAATATTTGAGACATTACTATTGACAAAAGGGGATGCTAGTTGGCATGATTCATATGTTAGCGGAATTTCTTGAATTTCAATTTAGGATAATATAGAGATTTATGGGAATAAATATTATATTTGATTTGGTCAATATCTACTATTAGTATTTGTTATTAAAAGATTGTTATGACATATTCAAACACAAATATAATATAATAATTAACGGAGTTGTAAGATATTTTCTATTTAGATATTCTTTAATTAGATATTAATATTTCTCCTCTAATTAATTATATTTTAAGTGGTGCCCAATTATTAATTATTATTATTATCTCCTACTACCTCTCGAAATTGATGCCCAATTATCGCTCTAAGTGGCCAACAACCACTCGTAGAATTCTTTCTTAGATTTTTTTTTAAAAATTTATAAAATATCATAAAATTTGTCTTGAGTTTCAAGACACCAACTTAAATTTTTTGAGTCTTTATGGGACGCAATTTGTGCCTACTCTTGAGTCCAAATGTTAATTGTCAGGACTTTTTTATACTAATATTTTTAAATTATCTTAATTTTGAGATAAATTCTAAACATATATTTTAATAGTTATGATATTTTAAAAATATTATTCTAATATTAAATATTTTTTTTTCAAAGTATCATAGTTTTTTGAGTTTAAGAAATCTTAATAAAAATTTCATATATTCTCTAAATCTTTTATCAGCATCTAATTTTGTCTTAAATTCTCTAATTCATTTTACAAAACTCTTTTTTGAATCCTATAAGTTTTATAAATTCTTATATTAATTATAAGAATTTATTACAAAATTTTATATAATTCTAAAAGCTGGAAGATATTGTATCAATTTATAAACTTTAGAAATTAATATTAATTTATCGGGATTTTAAATCAAAATTCTAAGATATGCCTGACCCGAATTCTATTCTCTATTTACTGATAAAATTTGGGATTAAAATATTTTTGACCAATTTTTAATCTTTTCTAATTTAACTTTCTATAATTACGCTTTTATCTCTAAATTTAATAAAATTATACTTTAGTTCATGAAATGGTCCAATTTTATTTTAGTCACTTTCAACCAAATTTAAAATTCTAATTTGATCCATGAATTCTCAAAATTTCATTTAAGCCCTTATATTTTTTATTATTTATAATTTAATCCCTAAAAATAGTTTATTTCCTTTAATTTTATAACTTTATGCATTCTCTCTTTTTTTCATTTAAACTTTATATAATTATTATATTTTCTTCTTATTATCATCTCAATCTCTTTATAACTTTTTTCTCTATCAATTATATTCAAATAAAAAAAATTAGAATGTTACACGATAAAGATTTAGTTGATGTTCTTCTCAGGGTTCAATAGCAGAATAACAATGAAGGCACCTTGACTCTCGACAACATCAAAGCCGTTATATCGGTTAGTCTTGTTAGGTCCAAAATGATGCTTGTCATATTTTTTAGAGTCAACTAACTTTCTATTTAAAAGTCACTATTATAATTTTTTTTAGCTTTAGCTTTTTATTTTTCTTTAGATTTAAACATTTTAAAAAGAATTTTTTAATATCACAAATAATTTTTTGTCAAATTGAATATTTTATAAAAATATATCAAAATATAAAATATATCATACTAATTAACTTTTACCTCAACATCAATTTATAAAAGTCAGTTAGTACCAATGTAAATCTAAACAAAGTTGTTATGAATCAATTTCAGGATGTTTTTGTTGGTGGAACTGAAATATTAGCAACAACACGAGAGTGGACAATGTAAGAATTGATGAATCAAAGGTGGGACTGGAACAGTTCGGTAGAAGCAAACAAGTTTCAACCCAGAGAGATTTGTGAACAGTTCAGTTGATTACAAAGGTGGGAATTTGGAGTTCATTCCATTTGGTTTTGGAAGGAGGATATGTCCTGGAATCGCATTCCCTAGCTACACCTGTTTTAGAGTTTATACTTCCTAATTTGCTTTACCATTTTGGTTGGATGCTTCCTAACGGAGCAAATGAATTGGACATGACTGAGGATTTTGGTGCACTGTAAGAAGAAAGAATAGGATTATCTTTAATAAAAAAATAGCTGTGTTTACAAAAAAAGAAAATACTGAATGTCTAGTTAATAATCTGAAATTGTCACTTTGAAATAATCGTTCTACTCTGTAGTATTAATACAAATTATTTCAGGGCCATGCCCATTTGTTTAAGTTTTTTTTTAAAAAATACTTTTAGAAAATTCTACCATGTTTGTTTAATTTTTTTAAAAAAAACATAACTTTTTTATTAATTTTTTAACTAAACACAATAATTTCTGCTTTTATAAAATTTCTATATATATATATATATAATAAAGGAAAACTAATTTCTAAATCTTTACAGTTTACATCAAGTTTAAATTGATTAAGTCCTTATTGTTTAGTTTGTTTAACTGGGCCCTTACACTTTAGTCTGTTAAGTTTATTGATCCCCAGGTCTCTAACATCGAATAAGGTGGCTGGCACATGATGAGCTGGCAGCTGACTATGCGCACAGATAGACATATTTATCCACCTAGGCCACTTGTCTCTTTGTTCCGAAGCTTTTGTTTTTGAAAAAAGCAGCTCTATCCCCGACGCCCATTTTGTGAGGAATAGAGGGCAACCACGGTGAATGCGCGATAGGCACCGATTGGCAACGACTGTCTCAACGGTGGCCGTCTAATTTATCCCAACTTCATAATTCATAACTCCACGCAATGAATTCCCTTGGACAAGCTATATACTCTGTTTTGAAACTCCTCTGTTTTGTAATATCCCTCTGTCTAGGAAGTACAGCACAGAAATAGAAACAACTGAGTCCATTGCATTACGTCGTCGTTTCTTGGACTAGTACACATTCATCAAAATCTAATATGGTAGGACTAAACAGAGCGCCTATAACTCGTACACCCGCCGAGACAGGTGGAAAGTTGCCCCATTTCGTCGCACTTAAAATAGACTCGTAATAGATGGACTTAAAAAAATGGGCGCATTGGGATTTATGGGCGGGCAACAGGTTGACTAAGACTACCCATGCCCGCCTATATATATATATATTTAATATTATTAATTAAAAAACATAAGGAACGCAAGGATTTTTACTTCACTTCTTTAGTCTTCATAACGCTCAGCAGCTCTGCCTCCACACCTCCACCTCCATATCGACGAACTCAAAGGTTGAAGCACGGAAGCAGTAGTCTCATTTGCTCCACCTCCACCTCCACCTCCACGTCCGATTAGCCTCCGTAATGTTGTCTGGTTTGGACATTTGGACTCTTCGACAGTTCGACTCGCCGTCTTCTCTAAAACCAACGGTAAGTAACTCCTATCCTTTCTCGATTTCTCTTTATTCTTTCTCGGCTTTTTTCCAGCTGTGAATTATGTGAAAACATTTACTGGGTTTCCGAGTTAGCTGAGTTCACAGCACAGGATGTGCAGAGCATGTGGGTACGAGGCAGAGTGCCTTGAACTTGATGGATTTAGCGAACAATGACGAAATGGTTTTGTTGCCTCTGAACGAACCATTGTTTGGAATGAAGCAGAAGAGTCAATTACAGACATACTAGGAGCACAATGAAGGAGCAGGGCTACAACATCTAGCACTTGTGAGTGAAGACATATTTAGGATTGAGGGAAATGAGGCAGAGAAGTTTCGTAGGTGGCTTCGAGTTCATGCCTTCCCTCACCTCCAACGTATTACAAGAATTTGAAGAATCAAGCTGGTGATGTGTTGACGGATGAACAGATTAAGTAGTTGAGGAGCTGGGGATTCTGGTAGATAGAGATGATCAGGGAACTTTACTTCAAATTTTCACTAAGCCTGTTGGAGATAGGTAATTACTCTTATCACTTTTCCTGTTTGGGAATAACATAGCTATGCTTTTTTCTAGGGGATAGTTTACATGGATGTTGGTCATTTATACAACAATTGAAAGACGGAAATTTGCTTGAGTAGAATTGTTTGATCAATGAACTTTTATCGCTGATACAAACATTATATTAAAGTGTGACTCAATAAGATTTGTAGTATAAAATACGGTTTATGAGTTCTGAATTTTAAAATATTTATGTACATTTTTTCTTAACTTTGACAAACAGACTACCCATACTTAATTAATATTAAATAAGTGGAGTACAAGTTAATTATCATACTAACCTGCCCTACTTGATACTCACTCCTATAACATAGTGTAGATTATTTTCTTTTAACTGCTTTTAGAAGCAAAAATATTTTTCTAATATAAGTAAGAAATTTGATTTGTTAACAACAAAAAACTTAATTAGTACTCTTAAAATTTTATTTATAAGTTATTTTTAACATATTTTATTGAAATTAAGAAAATGTAAACCCTATTAATTATATTTTAAAATTTAATAATTTTTAATTTTATTTATATTTAACATACACTATTAGAACAAAATTTATACAATAAAAAATAAAAAATAAAATTATATATTCATATGAAATATTTAATAAAATAAAAAGTTGTGCTCTAATTTCACCCTCACCCACGAGGCATTGACTATTTTTTTAACCTCGTAAAGAAGTACCGAGGCAATGACTATTGAATATAGTTCTAATTATACTATATTCTATCTTTAATTTTTTTTTTTTTATGATAACACATACTGTCGCTTAAATCATAATGCATTCGTCGATCATCCAGCAAGCATCCTTTTTATTTGTGGAAATTAATAGTATACTTTATATTTTGGAAAGCCCGTTGCCTCGATGTTATGGCAAAGTGTTCTTCAATTCAAAGAAAGAGAGAGGGGGAGGGGGCATAAATATATAATATGTGCTTCAACTTTAAATTTAAATATGATATTTACAAACTCTAAAAAGACACGTTATCTAAATTTTATCTAATTAAAATAATATAATTTATTAATGATTCATTTTAAAAAAATTCAAATTATATTTTAATTTTAAGAAAAATAAATTTTTTAATTTAGAAAAATAAAAATTCATCTAAATCAAATTAAGAAGATTATTTTTTTAAAAAATAAAAAAGTGCAATTTATTTTATGAGTTATCAAGCAACTAGAATTAAAATAGGATAAATTTTTATATTTTAATTGAATAAAATTCAGATGATGTGACATTTTTAGAGTATATAAGTATTTTATTTTAAGCATTTCTTTATATATATACGTTTTTATAATTTAATTAATTTTGTAACATCCCAAATTTTAGTAAAAGGGATTTATAAGGTATTATTGAGGTCAACAGTATTTTTCTAAAATTAAAATGTCTTAAAGATAAAATTTTAAGAAAAGAATAGAGGAAAAATAATTATCAAAAATATTTTAAGATTCATAAAAATTAAGAAAAATTATAAAATGAATATTTTAGAGATTTAAAAAAAATCCTATAATAGTTTATTTTCTCAAAAGAAATCTAAATGATTTCATACCTATTTTTAGAGAATTAAAAACCTATTTTTTAAAAAAATTAAGAAAAAAAGTTTGAGGTTATCGTTAACCCCAAATATTTTAAAAAAATTATTTTATAAGTTAAAAAATATTTAAAGTATAAAAATCTAATAAAGTATTTTAGATTAATTTCTGAAATTTATTTAAGAATAATAAATTCATCACATTAACCTAAAAATTGGGTAAAATAATGTATTCGAACTAATAAGGGTAGCATAATAAATTTATCATATTAAATTCAAAAAAGAATTGGGCCACACATTAACCCAATTTAAGAACCCTTGGACGTATTGAGCTAAGCACAAAAAGAAGAGCATCAGATTTGGGGCTCAGGATTCATGATCTAGATGAAATATACGATTATATATAAGGTATTTTTTAGTATTTTATTATAATTTAGTCAGGGTATTTAGAGAAGTATTATTATTCTTGGGTGTTTAGATTTATGCCTGAAGGTAATAGGCGGCTCGTCTGCTCGGTATCGCTTACGAGGAAAAAAAACTTCACCCTGTCCATAGATCGTGTGTGAGCTCTACTCCTTTTTAACAATTTTTGTACCAATATATATATATATATATATATATATATAAAGTGTTTGATTATGAGGAATATTATTTTGTTGTAATTTCAGTTATGATACTTAGGAAAATATCTTAGTTTTTAAATGTCTATATTCATATTTAAAGATAATTAATAACTCATTATATCTAATATTAATATTATTTAATAGGAACTAGACTCTAATATCCTTTTATTTGAGCTCAATCCCTTAAATTTTTTATAGCAAAAAAAAAATAATAAGAAGCTTATGAAGTAAGCTTATGTTCATAGATGGACCAAGGCGATAAAATAATTTCACCTTGCTTAAACCATCAGCCTCTTCATCCACATTCTCACTTTCATCCTCTGTAACTGCAGAATAGAGAGAGAAAGAGATGTGAGACAAACCAAAAACCAAGGGGAGACGGAGGATGTCACTTCCTAAAATTTGGACCGTGACCGGCACGAAATATGAATAATTTCATATTCTGAAAGTCTAAAACCTCAAATACAACGTTTAAAATTTTCTTAACGTTTTTCAAAATAAACACAATCTTTTCTAAGGTCTATGTGGAGCGTTTACCTTTTTATTAAAATAATACAAGTACTTAATAAATATTAAAATCAATCTTGTTCAAAAACAACGCTTCGGATCTGCGACAAGGCTCTTCACTGCTCAGCGGGAGGATTAGGGTCACCTGCACTATCTGAAGCTAAATAATCTACTCATGAATAACGTCTCAAGAAAAATATGATTTAAAATATTGCGGAAATAAACAATGCATAAACATGTATCAAACATCTCGTACTTCAATGTAAACTTTTCTGTAACCATCTTCTTTCAAAGAAAACAATTTGAAATAATCATTTTAAATCAATAATCCTTGCAAGACCATAATCTTTTCCGTAAACATTATCGTTTCATATATTCAATTTGAAATAACTATTTCAAATCAATCGTTGTAAAATAATCCTTTCAAAAACTATAATCTTTCCGTAGAACTTCAACAGAACAAAAATAGACGTGGACACACAGTCCACGAGGGTAAATAACCATACGTAGCATGAAGCTACGAAACAGACGTGGACACACAGTCCACGAGGGTAACTAACCAATCTGGCAGCTTGAAGCCGCTAACTGTCGGTGGCTCAAGGCCACTAACCTTCGCGAGTATGAAACCCATGGTGAAATCTGGTAGCTCAGCCACTACCCTTCGAGAGTACGAAACCCACGGTGAAATCTGTCGAGCTCGGGTAACCAAGGTGCACTAAGGACTAACAATACTGCTGTTAGCAACCATCATTCTGTATTCTGTCCTAAAACATTTCCATCATGGGTGGGGTTTATTTCACATGAAATAATCTCAATCGTTTCAATGCCATAACCATTTGGTAAAAATCTCTTTGAATTTCAAAACCCCAGCATGTACATTTAAAATCAAGTTACTGTAAAATAATATAAAATTCGCATAAGAATATATTTCATGAATAACATTAGTTCAATGCAACTTTTACCAAACTCTTTTCAAAAGTTTATTCATCTATTTTCATACATAATCATAATTCTTTTGTAAACCAACCGAAGGAAAATTATTTCTAACGATTTAAACCATACTTTCATAAAATTTACTTTTTGAAATCCATATTTGAAATTCATCATTTGAAATGACAATGCATTTGAAAATATAACTTTTAGGGAACGTTATTCATTCACCTGCCACGCTCCTAACTCGTTACTCTTTTCAGCCAATCACTTTCGATAATACGCACTTCTAAATTCCCTAGTATCCCGAAATATTATATTAACATATTATTCATCATTGTGACAGAAATAAATCACCTTTAACCTAATGTTCCATTTTATTTCATGCTTTCAATTATTCACAAAGACTCAATACATATAATCCTAAGCCATCAACCAACCGACATTGATTCAATCAAATATACATACAATCATATGCTACAGGCTTCTATCCACCCCAGATAACGAGCATTACCCAAGGTCATAATTACCTTTAGGAAAGAGATATCTTATAACATTTATTCGATCAAACTTTCCCAAGTTTTCTGGAAATAAAACTCTCCATCAATGATTACTATTCAACACTTTAGTACCGAAACTAATTCTTTGCAAAACCCTTGAAATATGAAAAACCACAACCTCTTATTATGAAAGTTCTCAAACCTTGCAACCACATTAACTTGACTAATCTATACCCAATTATGTATATTTTCCCCTTATCCATTTTTTTTCTTCCTCCCATTACATTGCCCACACACGCGCAGAGCATACATATTCACAGCTCACACACACGGAGCATATATGTATATATCCGCAGATCATCCACATAGCAGCAAAATTTTCAATACTCAGCAAATGAATCCCAGAACAGAACAAGAACATAATGCATTTAAGCCTCCCTACTAATTAAACCTCCTTCCTTGCTCCCACTGCAATCCCAACATATTATAACTGCAGCAGGTGAAGGTAGAGGCAAAATAAAGGGACTCAGCAAGGCTAAAGATTATCTTTTACAACCATAACAACTCGCCAAACATACACACAGATTTGTCAAAAGGAAGAGTAACAGACTAAACCCATAACCAACCTTCTGAATGGACAATTTAACCCATGATACAGAATTTAACACCAACAGAAGAGAGAAGGGTCCAAAAACTTACCTCCTATAATTTCAATCTCAACAGAAACATCACCGCCCTTGCGCCAAATGTTCCTTCACTTTTCTTCCTTCCTAAACTCGGTACACAGGAAACAGAGAACTAATTATCCTGTCGTTACGAACATTAAACCAAACAAAAGGGAAGAGAAGTCTTTCATACATATTACCAACCAAAAAAGAACAATACAGAGGCAAGGATGGGTCTCAGCAAACTGCTACCACAAGAGTAACCAAGTCACTCCTTTACTGCCATCCTCCCACTGCTCCTCATCTAAGACAAAAATTTTAGAAAGCACGGCAACACAGGTAGCAGTAACTGGGACAGTGGAATTTAATAGAAACAAGATAGCAGCTCGACGGACCTTCAAGATATAGACTTGTTACAGTACCTCAAATTTACTTGGTAGCGGTGGAGGTAGCTCCACAGCAATGGTGACAGCGACTCGGGCACAGAGAAAGGCACAACTACTCACTAGCAACCCACTTACTCAAAACTTCTTCGCTCAATTCCTCTGCTCTCTCTGTGCCTCGACCGTCGACTCACTCTCAGTTCCATTTATCAGACAATGGCTCTGCGTTTGAAGGGATAGCTCCAGCGCAACAACTCAGGTGGAGAAATGGATGGAAGCGATGGCTGGCCATACACCATCGATTGTGTGAAGCTTCCCTCTCTACGCTTCCGCTGTGCCTTCTGCGTCGCCGTGAAGAACAAAGAAAATGAAAAGAATGGCGTATGGTTCTGCAGAAAAGGGGAGAGGGGCATTCTTGTCATTTCACGCGTAAAAAAAAATAAAACTTCACTTGCTGTAGTCACTGTGTCTTGAACACGGTCACTGAAGATTACCTCAGAGTTGAATCCCCGCTACTTAACTACTCAACTAACTTGTTCATATTGAAATTTTCTGCACTAAATATATACATATACCTTTTCTAAATTAATTTTTATCTACTAAAATTTTAGAGTCATAACAGAGGAGATCGAAGAGGTTGAAGAAGGTGATCTTCAACATGAAAGCTTGGAGTTAGACCAAGGTAAGTCTCTAGAACACCATTCTACCATTATTTTCTTCATATGAGGCATCTTTGGGAAGATGACGATGATTAAAAAAAACTGACTTTAGAGAGAGAAACTGAAGAAAACACATAAAAGCTTAAGAAAACGTTAGAGGAAGATGGAATGTAAGTTGTGATGCTTGCTTTATGACTTGCAGCTTTGAGGAAATGATTTTCGAATCTGTCTTGGTTGTTCAGAGACATTTTTGTTGGTTCCTTCTTATGAAATTCTCATGGAAATATTTAAATGTTGGAACAGATAGATTATACAAGTGTAATTTGATTGCCTAGTGTTGGGAGCATGTTGGTGCCAATATTGGCAGCGAAAGTTGAAGGCAACCTACTGTTTGATGCTTCCAAACGTTAAATGAGAATCTCAAAATTAATTAAGCATGATGGCTTGAATGATACTTTGAAGCTAGAAAATTTCACAGATTTAATGAAGAGTGTTATCCAAAATTTTAAAGATGATGAAATGCTCATGGAATACGAATACAATGTTGTTGGGAATTAAAAAGTTTTTTAAGAAAGGCCACTGTTTTGAAACACCATGATATGTTATTAGAGTCCCAAATTGTTAAATCATACATAAGATGTGCTTAGAGAGTTCTATGTAATGTTTAGCAGCAATGGGGGTAAAATATATGAACTTTCCTT
The DNA here is from genome assembly GCA_037074615.1 of Leucaena leucocephala. Taxonomy (NCBI): domain Eukaryota; kingdom Viridiplantae; phylum Streptophyta; class Magnoliopsida; order Fabales; family Fabaceae; genus Leucaena; species Leucaena leucocephala. Next base: position 4,089,114 of record CM073525.1, read on the forward strand.
TCCTCCGCTGTTCGGCAGCCCTGTTACAGTAAAGAGGAACTAGATTTTATTGAATTTAAGTACTCTGATGAATTTAGAAGATGAAATTGTATGGCTTCAGGAGAGAATTTTAAGTCAAAGCATAAGCAAACTTGAAACCTAAGAGAAAAGAAGAGCTAATTGAATTATACAAATTTTTGGAGTGAAAGTGGGATTTATTATAGATGCCTTATGAGAAAAGTTTGTTATCCCAGTGTTTTGTGCTAAGCTTTAAGAATTAATAAATTTTATATCAATAATTATATAGGTTTTGATATTTACCTGAGCCCACTAACGCGAGAAAGAAATATTGAAAAAATAAATTTGGAAGAAAGGAAACAAGCATATATATATATATATATATATAGTACTTATACCTGTATGAAGACTTCAAAATTCTCTTTTCATCTACCTTGTAATCCACTATAAATGTCCGGTTTAATGTGCGATCCAAACTAGTATGATAAGGAAACCTCAAAGTACAACGTACCTGAAAGAACTAGTTAAAGTGAGATTATATGATCAATTGAAGCCTCAATCTGTACCTCATGATCAACATTGTTAAAAGGTTTATGAGCGTTTTCTGAGGAAGACAAAAAATATTTCTCAAGGACTTGTCTTGTCCAGAAATTTTGTTCCTCAAGAACTGAATCATTTGAATGTAAAACTATCTGTGAAGACTACTTATGCAACTCCAAAATAGCACTGACGGCCTTCAGATATCCTTGAAGAGTATTGTTACAGAACTTGTCTTCTGAGAAACGATTCATTTCATCTGAGCACACAGAATAATTCATTCATCACTAAATTAAGAATATGTATTTGATTATATGTATGATAAACTGTGAGAAATTTTATAAGACCTGAAGAAATGTCATAATCATGCAGGTGTAGCAAACGTAATACCACAGAACGTGGTTGGCCCTAAAAATATATCTTCATCATTGTTATGGCCATGAGTTTTATTTGGATAAATCAATGTAATTAAGGAATATATATATTATTGTCCGCAAAGAATTGTCAATATGTATGAGGTAGCCTAGTGGTCACTGGGGACGGGAGCTAACTAGTGTACAGTGTTCGAATCCTGAGGGTTGCAAAAGGGTTTTTTTTTTTGGCAAGCAAATTTTAATCTTTTCCTCCTTTTCCTTTTCCTCTGGCCACCGTACGACCCTCATTTCTTCTGCAGAATTTTTCAGTGATAGTAAGGAAAAGGGAGGCGGCTAGTGAGCAGCGAGGGAAGTAACTTCACGCTATCGATGCCATGTGATCAGACTCTACTGTGCCGCCGCTATTGGAGTTGACCCATCGCCTGAAGTCTCCACCTTTTGTGGCTTTTATAAGGTTGTGGATGGAGGAAGCGGTGGAAGAAAAATCAGTGAAGGTTGAGTCTTTGAGCCGCTGCTGTGTGTTTGAAGTAAACGCTCTGTGGTTTGAGTTCTGTCGATTTTGGGTTACTCTGTTTCTGTGGTGGCGCCATGCTCCTTCTCGGTGGTTGAGCGACGCTGAAGAATGTTGGGGGTTGGATTGTGGCAGGTGAAACAGAGAGCAGTGTCGGTGATAAGGAATAGGAGGTCGGTGAAGGTAGATTGAGTCTCTACCGGTGTCAGGTGCCCTGCAATTCATGTCCTTTACTGTGTAAGTAATCCTGGACTCCCTCCTCTTTCCCTTTCTCCGTGTTGGGCCATATTGTTTGTTTCCTTGGAATGCTCTGTTTTGTGACGGCCGTCGGTGTGGTAGGGATCTGGGGGGGTTCTTTGCTCTGTTTTTCTTAAAGAGGGGTGAAATTGCTGTCTCGTTGGAGGGGAGCATTATTTTGGGGTTGTGGACATATGTGTCTGTGCTTGAGTCTATGAACTTTTGGCTTTGGTTGTGGTTGTGAAAGGTTGTATATAGTTACTCTGTGCTTGTGGGTGCTGTAATGTTACGCCGGTATATGTGTGTGAAATTGTTGCGGGGCAGAGGGGGCCGTAGGTCAATGTAGAAAAGGAATTGTTGGGTTGATTCTTTGGTTTGGGTAGGAAGGGAGTTGTTGTAGGAATTCTGTTGCTGTTGTGAAGGAAATTGTGTATATGTCGAGGGTGCGCGCTTTAGGAAGTCTATTTACATTTACGTGGGTAGTGATGAAACTAAAGGAAGGAGGAATCAAGCATGTGGTTAAGCGAAGGTTTCTGTTGTTGCTGTATAAATGACCCATGGACATGTTTGATGCCGTGTATGTGCTGTGGATATATATATATATATATACACTGCACCTAAGTGACTGTGATAGTGTAATCTGTGTGTGTGTGCGAGCGCGTGATGGTTGGTTTAGGATGAATCCTAGTAAAGTTTGAGTTTTGGAAACTTTGATTTGGGTGAAGGTACCGGTTACATGAGTACCAGAGGTAGCTGTATGAATCTTGGAATCCTTGGGAAATGTTAATTGGATTGTCGCATAGATTGAATTCTGAGGGTTATTTACTGTGAGCTTACAAATTTTATTATTATTTTTTTTGAAATCCAGGGGAGTTAGAGTGATTATAATCGATAGTGATTGGCGGAACAGAGTAAAGGAGTAAGAGCGTGAAAGGTGAGTGAATAACGTTCCCTAAAATTTATATTTCTCAAATGCATTGTCATTTCAAATGATAAATTTCAACTATGGATTTCGAAAAAGCAAATTTTATGAAAGTATGGTTTAAATCGTTAGAAATGATTTTCTTTCTATTGGTTTACAAAAGAATTATGATTATGTATAAAAATGGATGAATAACCTTTTGAAAAGAGTTTGACAAAAGTTGCATGATGTTATTCATGAAATATATTCTTATTCAAATTTTATATGATTTTACAGTAATTTGATTTTAAATGTACATGCTGGGGTTTGAAAATTTAAAGTGGTTTTTACCAACAGTTATGGCATTGAAACTGTTGAGATTATGATATGTGAAATAAACCCCATGCATGATGGAAATATTTTAGAAATGATGGAATACAGAATGCTGGTTGCTAACAGCAGTACTGTTAGTCCTTGGTGCACCTTGGTTATCAGAGCTCGATGGATATTTCGTGGGTTTCGTACCTGCGTCTGTTATTCGTGGGTTTCGTACCTGCGTCTTTTACTCATAGGTTTCATACCTACGTCTGTTTCGTGGCTTCGAGTCGCGTCTGATGGTTAGTTACCCTCGTGGACTGTGTGTCCACGTCTGTTTTCATTCTGTTGAAGTCCTATGGAAAGATTATGGTCTTGAAAGGATTATTGATTTAAAACGATTATTTCAAATTGTTTTCCTTGAAAGAAAATGTTTACAGAAAAGTTTGCATTGAAATACGAGATGTTTGAAACATGTTTATGCATTGTTTATTTCCTCAATCTTTTAAATCATATCTTTCTTGGGACGTTATTCACGAGTAGATTATTTTAGCTTCAGATAGTGCAGGTGACCATAATCCTCCCGCTGAGCAGTAAAGAGCCTTGTTGTCGATCCGAAGGGCCGTTTGATAAACACTACTTTTGATGTAATTAATTTTCTTAAGAACTTGTAATATTTTGATAAAGGGGTAAAACTCCACCTAGACCTTAGAAAAGATTCTATTTATTGTGAAAAACGTTATGGAAAACTCGAATGTTTTATTTAAGGTGTTAGACTTTCGGAATGTGAAACTAGTCATATTCTGTATCGGTCACGGTCCAAATTTCAGGACGTGACAATCATCTTGCTGCCACAATCTGTAGCATGCAATTTAATTGAATTTCTCCCTGAAAGTGACGATCAATACCCGATTCTTCAATACAATCAACCAAGTGTAGTCGTTCATACACATCCAAGGGATGAACAGCAGGAACTGATTATACAAAGTTGATTACTTAGTATGAAAATTTGAAATTAAAGATGGCCCACTGAGCAAGGCAGGACCAAGCCTTAGCAAGATATTGTTTCTAAGATTTAAACCAAGTCTAGTTACAAGGTAGCAAACTTACTATTGCTCTGAGGTTCAGCCTTTGAAAAATTGAAATTAAGATATAAATAAATTAAAAAATCAAAGGGAAAAAGGTGGAAAGTGACAAACCAGTATTATCATATTTTATTGATTATTGAAAGTAGATAATCAAGACACTGAGAATGGTTAAGGTGGGTAAAAGCAGCTGCTGTAGTGGCTGGTGAGTTGAACAAAGATCCATTCTTTCTTTGATATTTCATAGCCATTTCTCAATTTTGTGACTTCCCCAATCCTTCTGAAATATATGCTAAATACGCCTTCAATCCTTCTGAATGGCTTTCCCAGCCTCTGTTGTTAAAATATTTTAAGAAAAATTAATACACAAACATTTGAATGTGAAAGAATTAGGATGAATTCTATTTATTTCATTAATTTGATTATAATGTTTTTTAAATATTGAATTTAAACATTCCAAATTCAATCTAAATAGGGGAAAAAAGCTATATACCTTTTGAGATCTTATTCTCTATTCTGGATGAGTGATTGCAAATACCTTCCTCCAACGGGAAAATTTAGGTCCAATTTTTTAGCACATTCAATTAAATGTCAAAATATAATATCAAATCCAATTTGAGTGTATTGTTTATCATCATGAACTGCAGCGATATTTGACTCTATATTGAAGTCCTTCAAGAAAAGAGAACCATTCAATTAGTCAATTAACTATAACCAAGGAACCAAGAGACTACATAATAACAAATACATTAAATACATTAAATATGCATTAAAAAATTCGGAATATATATAATTTGTAAATAATACCTCTGTTAGTTTGTGGTTCGGCAACATTCCAATGGTTAAGAGCAAGAACACAAGCCAAAGTAGATAAAAGAGAATATTTGATAAGCAATTCATGACGATCAGAGAGACCCCATGATCCATCGTTTTGTTGATTTTCTAATTACCAATTTAGGGTTTGAGGGAACAAAGGGTTTTCTGCAGAAGAAGGTGATGGTATCATTGCCACCCAAGCTGGGTCATAAGAAAATGCAGAAATTTCAACCTTATCAAATATCTTCTTTATTCTCTCTTATTCCTCTCTAATACCTGCATATATACATAATTCTATTCACCGTTTTATTGTTGATTTTTTTATATAAATTAATTGCCAATTAGAATTATTGATTCTTGTATAAAAGAAATAGAAGGTTGATGATATGTTCTGGTTACAACGCTAGGTCTGCTATGAACTTTTTGTTCTAGGACACGGCCCGACTACGTGTCTACGTTGTTTGGAACTTGAACACATGAAGATTAATTTTTGTGGCTTTTTTTTTTCAAGATTTCTTATTCAAATGAAGTTCAACTCTAAATAAATAAAAAACGAAAATTGCTACGTCGTCCTAGGCCCTTGGCCCAAAGGGAGCAATGGCCCAAATTCTATCCTTCCTCATTTTATGGGGCCTGACTTTATTCCAAATGTATTTCTTGAATGTCATTCTCACAAGAAAAAAACAAATTAAAGTTCTCTTATTCATGTGAGAATTCTTCGTCAAATAATCATTATTATTCTTAGTATTCCATGATAATTAGTTGCCTTCAAAATCAGCTAAATCACATACACAGTTTACATCGAACCCTCAAAATAATTATTTTTATACTTCATGAAACAAAATTCATCTCAGATATTTAGTTCTCATAATACAAAATTACTTAAAAGAAGCTGATCCAAACATTCACTGAAATTGGGGAAAAAAGAACATCGTGGAACTACATCAGAAAGTAAAAACAGTTGCTTTATTATTTTATTACAAAGGTGATGGGCATGTGTGTGTGCAAGTGGAAGTGCAGGTGAGTGCTTAGCGATTATTCTACTTAGGGTTGTCCATAGCCTTATAGTCTAGTAGTAAGTGAAACCATAGCCTTATGCCGTTAATGCATGCCCTCTAATTAAAAAAAAAAAAACAGAAGCTAAGGGCAATATGCAATGGGAACTAAACATAGGTCATGTTTTCTTCTTACTACAGCTCCAAAGATCTCGGCCATGTCCAATTCTTCATGCTTTTCTCCATTAGGAAGTTTCCAATCAAAATGATAAAGCAAATTGGCAATTATCAGTTCTAACATTGGTGAAACAAACGAGATGCCAGGACAAATCCTCCTTCCTGCGCCAAACGGAATATACTCAAAACTGGTGCCTTTGAAATCATATGAGCTATCGATAAACCTTTCAGGTTGAAACTTCTCAGGTTCAACCCAGTGCTCAGGATTTCTTCCAATGGCCCAACCATTGATGATAACCTTAGTCTTGAGAGGTACGTCGTAGCCATTGATTTGACATGTCTTAGTATTTTCTCTTGGAAGTAACAAAGCAAGAGGTGGGTGTAACCTTAAAGTTTCTCGAATCACTGTCGCTACATATTTCAACTCATGAAGTTTCGACTCGTCCACGTATCCTTTGTTTTCATACACCTTTCTTACTTCTTCTTGTGCCCTTTTCATTACTTCTGGGTTTTTTATCATTTCTGCCATTGCCCAATCTGTCGTTGTTGCCGCTGTTTCAGTTCCACCAATAAACATGTCCTGAAACATATATAGGTTCCATGTTAATTAAAATTTTTATTATTTATGTTTCTTGGAAAAAGTCAACAAATAGCTACTTAACTTTTGGCAGTGGCAAAACCTCTCCCTCCAAAGAAAAACACATTGACTTCATTGCAGGTACGATTTTAGAGATTTTGTAAGAACTACTTCCTTTATAAATGATTATATGAATACATAACCGCTTCTTGAAAATATATAATTTGCAAGTCATAGATAGATACATATAATTAAGTGAAAATGATAACTAATTGAACATGATCTCCAACGAAACAAGTTTCTCTTATGAGCATCAAGAGCTTATCACCATTACATACCATTCAGATTTAATTTAGATGGTTCAGATTAATTTTGTTTTACTTTTGATTTTTGAAAACAAATTATTTTAATATATGTATAGAATCTAAAACAATGATAATTTCTTAATTTGTCAGTTTTTCAAAAAAATGAACTTTTTATTTAAAAATCATTAGTTAAAAATTTTAAATCTAAATTATGTTGAAACTATATATTGGAACGATACAGAGGTCTCACCACAAGCACATAAAATATGGCACGCAAATATATAGCCATGATTGGATGTGACTATATGATGCTTATGACTTTATAGCATAGTAAGAAGAACTTTTCTGTAGAAGATCATAGGTTTGATCTCACTTAAAATTTGAAGCTGTTACTTTTTGTTCCTCTAATTTAAAAGAAATATGACTATATAATTAGCAAAAAACTTCAAAAGAGTCAAATTAAACCCGCATGATGAGATAGAAAAATAAAATAATCATTTTTGTAATTAACCAAATTAATTAAACTATGACTCACCAGGATGACAGCTTTGATGTTGTCGAGAGTTAAGGGGATTTCAAAGTCATTCTCTTTCTGAATCCTGAGAAGAACATCAACGATATCGTCCCCTGCTTCTCTCATTTGGCCACCCTTCTTTTCTAAGTGGTCGTTGATGATATTGTTAAGTATCCTATCAATGTCTTTACTTGCTTTTTCAGCCTTACCTTTCGTCCCACTAATCACACTTAGAAATTCCAACGAAGGAAAGAGATCACTGACTGTAAACCCACCCGCAATTTCTAACGCGTACGCTATAACTGGGATTATATCTTCTACATTTCTGGTCTTTTGACCAAAAGCTGCTCGAGCAACCATGGAATTTGTTAGTGGGTAGAGTTTCTTAGTGAGATTCATGACAGAACCAACTTGGCTTTCAGAAATATCCTTCATTAACATGGAAACCTCATCTTCCCTTATTCTTCTGAATGACTGAACCCTCTTTACAGACAAAAGCTCCAAAGTACAAATCTTTCGAAGTTGCCTCCAATAGTTTCCATAAGGAGAGCAGCCTATGTCTGTGCCATTATAAGCAATGATTTCACCAGCAAAAAGTTTGGGTCTATTGGCGAAGATGATGTCATGGGTTTTCATAACCTCTTTCGCCACTTCTGGCGAAGAGACTATGAAGTGGGACATTTGTCCCAGCTGAAGGTGCATTAAGGGTCCATACTTGTTTGCGAGGTCTCTAAGTGATCGATGGGGCAGTGACCCAAGCTGATGAAGGTTTCCTATTAGAGGTAGCTTCCATGGTCCTGGGGGTAGGGTTTTGAGGGATTTCTTATAACTTGAAAGCTTATGAATCATGAAGAGGAAGCAAAGGAAGGTGAAGAGCATGGAGTATGGGATCTGAATCTCCATGATGTGGCTATTGAAGGAGTGTGGAGTGGGGTGTAGAAAGAAGAAGGGGTTTAGCTTTATAGTAAACCTTCTGGTGAATCGTACTGTTATACCTCCTTGTGAGATGTATGATTTTTTATTGTTTATTATATTATAACCATAAGTCCTGCAGTTAGTTGATAAAGAGTTAGTTCAAATCCTACTCTAAGATGATTTTATTGATAAACGATATGTAAATATTTCGATAAGCACTATTTGAATTTAGAGGCAAGCAATGACCTTGGTGAACTCTAGGGATCTAACTCATCTTTTTTTTTTTTTTGCCAAAAAAGTAATTATAGGTCTCTTAATAAGTTTTTATAATATAACCCCTATTAAAGTCATTAATTATGAGAGAGAATATGATCCAAATATGATTTTTTTCTCATTTAATTTAAATATAGGTAAATATGAAATTTATTTTATTTTTAGACAAGGTTATTACTCCCCCATTCCTTTTTATAAAATACAATTAACCAAATGGTGTTGTTGAAATAAACATGTTAAAAAAGTAATGTATTTTCTTTATAAAAAAGTAATTTATTTTCTAAAAATATTCTTATTTATAGAAAAAGTGGGTGGGAGAGAGAATGATTGAAAAATGAGGTGGGCGAGGATAAATAAGAAAAATGAGATGAGAGAGACATGTAAATAATTGAGTCTAAAAATAAAATATATATATATATATATATTAAATATTTAGTCATCTCTAAAATAGATTTTATAAGAAGGAATATGCCTATTCAACAAATTGAATCTTATAAAAAAACAACAACAGGGGAAATAGCTCAAAAACTTGTCCTGAATACTGGTGAGATGGTTAGAGCTTAGAGGAATAAAAGGGAGTTTATTATCAATAAATAAAGGGAAGTCAAAAGATATTTTGTTTACTGAGTGGGAGGTTAGTTAAGAAAAATAATTTTGATGAGATTAGTCCAATAATTATTAGACGCAATTATTTATTATAAAAATAATATTGATGTAATAATTAAAGTGATAAATAAATAAAAAGTTATAAATAAAAATGATATTTATATTTTTAGAAAAGCAACTTATAATAAAAATATGATATTGATGACTATATACAAAATATTAATATATCTTAGGAAAAATTGCATTAAGTTTAATGTAAGGAATCTAATTATAGAAAAGTCTCAAAATATTATCAAACGACTGTAAAATCTCACAAGAGCTTAGGATTAATTTTTTTAATTGTGAAATGACAGAATTACCATTGAAAAAAATGTCTCAATTATTAATTTTTTGCCCCCAGTTGTTATTCTTTCATCTTAGAGTTGTTATTCTAAATACTTGAGTTGTTACTTTTTTCCCATAGAGTTATTATTCATATTGCTTAAGTTATTTTTTCTAGGTACAGTCCTATCATTTTTTTAATTTGAAAAGATTAATCCCTAGTACTAGAAACTTTACAGTCGTTTAATGATTTCTTGAAACTTATCTACAATTAGATTCTTTACATAGAACTTAAATGAAATTTTTCCTATATCTTATCTTATTTAAAATATAAACATAGTTTATTTTGACCATTAATAATTTTAAACCAACAATAATCCTTTAATTAGCTGGTCAAGAAAAAAAAACATATTTTAAATATTTGTCTTTCCATGTCTAGCTTCATTTTATTGCTTTAGTTAGTAAAATATTCATCTAATTTGACTAAAAGTACACTACATGATTCTCTACCCAACACAATTTTTTGCAGACGAACGCATAAATCCTACACATACGCACAAGAGAATATACTGTGGCATAAAATAATTTTTTTTGGCCCAACAATATTAAGCACTTTTTTAAGTCTTTATTAAATATGATGCTTTGAGTTTGACATGCATGTATAGATATATGCCATAAGTGTGTGAATTCCTTCCCTGAGGCAAGTTAGGTCCGGTGATTTATTAAGATCAAAGTATGTCTAGAGGTTCGAATAGTACTGATAGAGGTACTTGTATATCACCTATAAAAAACGTATTTATATTGCCAATATTTAATAGGATTTAAATTTATGATCTTATAAGTTATGAGCTAATTTCTCATTAATTGGACTAATATTTGTTAGCTCTCATAAGTATCTTCTAATTATTTGAGAGAATCTTGTTCCAAGTATAATCAACCATTAAATGTATATATTTTTTGTAATAAAAATTTTAATTTTAATTTTTTATTACGTGAGAGACTAATTCTTTCATTATACACATCCTGTTAATGCTGCAATAAGCTCACTAGGGGTGTATATGGGTAGGGTTGGGTAAGGCAATATCCTGCCCAGTGCCCTGCCCAAAAAAAGTATGGGTTACATTTTATAGCCCGATGCCCAGCCCTACCTAATAAAAGCCCTAACAATTTTGAGTTGGGCATGGGTGGGCTATACATGCCCAAAGTTGTAATGTCATGCTCATGTTGTGAAAAAAATATGCAATTATGAATTTCTAAAATAATACCATATTCATGTGTCTTCAAGAGTTAAATAATATCTATAATTCACTAAGAATAAGGCAACAAAGATAATAATTAAAATCTTGAGATCTATTACATATAAAAAATAAGCGTTGAAGTCTAAGTAGTTTGTAATTATAACTTTGCATCAATCTCCCCAATATTGACAAAGATAAAGCATCTAAAAAAATAAAATAAATAATTATAATTTGTAATATAATCATATGATAATTAACAAAATTAAAAAAAAGAAAAAAATAGTATAGTTATAAATATTAAAATATACAACTTATCTACTTAATTACTTATATTTTTAAAATTACCTTATAGTCACCAGTAACTATCATATTCTCCTTTCTAAGATAGAGAAAAAATAAAAAATAAAAGAATGAGTGTTCATGGGCAGGGTAGGGCAGGGTAACCCCTATACCCGGTGCCCAATCAAAAAAATATATAGGCTGCATTTTGTAATCCGATACCTGACCCTATCCTATATTTATCGGGTTAGGCATAACATTTTTATTGTGGGCTCAGATGAACTTATTAGACGGCAGACTTTATGCACAATCCTAAAGTTCACAAGGACTTTTTAGACTTTATGCATAGCCCTAAAGCTCACAAGGACTTTTTTCCAACGCTTAGACTTTTCTTTGCCATCATTTCGACCCTCAATTTTCCAAAAGTTTGGCTTTATCATCAAGTTTGAATAATCCATCCACATTCATATCTACTAGCTAGCTGGTGAAATTTAATTTCGCTCCCCGTTCTGTATAATTTTCCCATGAGTAGATATTTTGACTGAAGCCTTATTTAAATCACAAAAATTGACTAATTTCGTTTTTGAAGGGAACATTTGAGGCTTTGAGCAGACTTATTTTTGACTAACCAAATAAAAAAAAATCAAAATATCGAATAGATTAATCAATGGTCTAAAGCGTGTGTTTTGATTACTGTAAATGTCATAGTTCAGTGACATTTGACAGAGAAAACAAAGGGTAAATAAATAAACCGCGTAATTCATACAACTAAATCATCGTTTTTCATGTTTTTGAAAAACTTCCACTGGATTAACCAATTAATTAATTAACTAATTCAAACTGAAACTAGGTTCCCAAATTTCAGACTCAATCCATGTTTAAAGCATTTATCTTATATAAAAAATAATCAATTCAATACTCCATATTCACAGGCAGTTAAGGCATTACTTCTGTTAAAAATTTAAATAAATAATACTTCTTCTTATTTTTAATATAGAGTATAATTAAAAATTTAATAAAAAAATTAAGGTATTTTTTAAAAAATATATCATATTAATTAATTTAATTAATTTTTAATATAATTAAATTAGTTAAATAAATTTTATATTAAAAATAAAAAATATCATATTTTTCTAGCACAATGTATTAATTTATCATTTTTGTTACGCCGTGAGAATATATCAATCAATATAATAATCAAATCAAAATTTTTCAAGGAAAAAAATTAATCAATCCAAAACGGCGGACTCTGCAAAGGAAATTTGACGAGACCACAATATATATATATATATATATATATATATATATATTGAAAAAATTAATTTGTTTTCCTACCTCTAACAATTTTTTTATCATCCATCATTCAAGGGGAAGAACACACACATTCGTAATACTTATAAACGGTCAAATTAACTTGTAATCTCACGCTCAAGAAAGAGAAAAAGATGCCTCATGTCATCCAATCAGAGAGCCTACATTGTAACAGATTTGACTAAACTAAATTCCAACAACCAACTAACAAAATTAGATATAATTAATAGATAGTTAAATCTTATATTTTAAATTTAAATCAAGTTATATGTATAAAAATTATTTTATTAAAAAAATAAAACTTATTTTAATTATCTCTATATCTTAAAAAAATCATTTTAATTATCTTTATATCTTAAAAGAATCAATCTCTAATTATCATCTAAATGATACGTCCTGAATTATCAACTAAACAATATGCCAACAACCAACTTGGAGGAATTTTGAAGAGACGTACAGACATAAAATATTAAATAAACCAAATCCCAGTCTTACGTAAAATTTGATTTCAAATAAAATTAAATAGTTCTCTATGGGAGTTTTCGTTACGCCATGAAAATATATCCATCAATATAATAATCATTGACGGAAGAAAAAAGTTGAGCCGAAATTTTTCCGATGAAAAAAATTAAATCAATCCAAAATGGCGGACTATGCGATAGAAATTTGACTACACCACAATATATATATATATAAACTATATGAGAAATTTATTTTAGCCTAAAATATATTTTAATCTATTTTATCTCTAAAAATTATAATTTCTCCTATATTACCTCTATATGATTGCATATATTAAAAAAATTATTAATAGTAGTTTAAATACATATCATTAAAAGGAAAATTTTAAATAAATTAATACATAATAATTAAAATTAACTAATTTAAATTTTTTAATTTATCCAAACTAATTAAATAAATATTATATTAAATATTGGAGGTAATAATTTATTTATTCATCTGATAAATACTAATATGTAATAAATTTGACTGAACTAAATGCCACCAACCAAATTACAGAAATTTTGAAGATAGACAAACATAAAAAATTAAATAAAATTAAATAAACCAAATACCATTCTAACGTATATTTCTATTAGCTTGTAAAAGCTACTTATTTTCTTATTCAAGTCTTGCAATATATGATCTACAATTATCTTAATTGTATTAATGTCTGATACAATATTATGAATGGAAAAGTAAATTAACCCCGGAATACTTGTTATTCCCTCCGCTACAGATATTTGCTCTGAATAATTCATAACAAATTAATATGTTATTACAACCGTTACCAAATATAAAGTCTATTTGAGAATTTTGGTTTTATTTTAAATATGAGGTCTTGCTCTTTCTCATTTCCGAATTTTTTTTTCATAATATCCCAATTTATTAAAATATTTTTATTTCTATGTATTAAATTTTAATTATTAAATGAAAGGTTTACTTTTTAAAAATTATCACAAATTCTCAATATATTAATTATATATAATAAATTTATCTTTTTCTTTAGATTCTATAAATTAATCAATAGGACTTTATATTTAAGACCACCGCAGGGAGTATTTCCAATAAAAACAATTTTTTCGGTGTTTGGCAGTCTTCATTGACGTCATTGTTTTGAACTTAGATTTAAATGTTAAATAAATAGTCATTGCATTAATATATATATATATATATATATATATATATATATATATACTCCTCTTCTACTAATGTTAGAATCACAATTTTACCTAAGAGGGCGAGGGCAAACTAGGTAATATTAAAATTTTAAAACTTAAACAAAAATATAAATATTTAGTATAAAAAAATTTCACTTAGAGAAATAGATAAAGTCAAATTGCACATAGTTAATTTATATTAATTTTACCTAATTATTTGACCTATGTCTAGTTCTCAAAATTTCTATGAGTATTTCATTAATCTTCAAAATTCTCCAGGTTCTTAATGCCTTAGTACATGAACAAGAGAATATCTCTCTCACTCCCCCTTACTTTCTCTAAAGTTACAATCTACTCAAGAGTAATTGTGATAATAACTGAAGTTACTTAATAAATGAGATTTCAAGCTCTCTCTCTAGTAGAGTAATTGTGATAATTATTGAAAATCAGAATCTCTAAGTTTCTCTCTCAAAGAAAGATTGCTCTTTTCAAAGAATTAAACACAGCGTAAAACATAGTGCGATAAATGCCATTGTAAATGTTGTTTGATCGTGTTCGGTGAGCTTTTTAACTCCAGTATTTATTCTGACTTCTTTTATAGTCAAGTGTTCAAAAATATGTTATAGAGTCGTTGATTGCTGATAGTTGAAACATTTAATGTATTCTGACATATTTTTAGTTTTTGATAAATTTCTTTATTTTATCTTATTTCTACCTGTAATTGATTTAGAAATATGTTGTAAAGATATAGAAAGTATTTAAGCATATATCAATTAATTAATATCATTTTGGATTGAAATATTAAAGTATGTTAATGTATAGTTAAAAAATCTGTTTGAAGTTTAAATTAATTTATTGAATTGTTTATGGAAAAGATACATTATCAAAAAGAGCTTCGATAAATATCAAATGGTTTGTATTGATTCACATTCACTCTTAATGAATACTACTTCAATTTTTTTGGATAGAGGTTTGATTCAGAGTTATTAAAATGTTCATCGAGAAAAACTCTTTTTAAAATATTAACATAATAGCCAATTTATTGAAATATTCTTTGATAAATAGGCTTATCAAATATTTTATCGATAAATACTTTAAGAATAATGAATAGACTTTTAAATTTTCTTTGATGTTTAATCTTATCTCAAATTCTATGTAATATATTTTAAAATAAGATTTTATAAGATCATTTTTCAAAGCAAGTTATAAGATAATTTTTGAATTGATTTATAAGTTGTCAAAATAGTTTAACAATTTAAAGCTTGTTTAAAATTGATTTTTTTTGTTTATTGAAATATTTATTGATTAATACTTCAAAAAATAAAGTTTGAAATATATTTCATCACAATTTGTCCTTATTTATCGAAAAATTTACAGACAAATATCTTTATCGATAAATATATCTTTTAAAAACATACTTCACAATATTTTAGAAACTAAGTCAATTAACTGTCTTTATCGAAGTCTTTACCGATGAATGCATTTATTAAACAATGCTTTCATAAATATTTTTTATAAAATAGATTTTCTAACTAAATGTTATTCTTATTTATCGAAAGCTTTATCGATAAACACCCTTATTGATAAATTTATAAAAAAAAAAAAGCTATGTAAAATTAGATTATGAACTGTTCTCATTAAAATAATTTATCACTATCAAAATATAGAATCTAATACTTAATATAAAACTTAATTAAGAAATTGATCTTAATTTTAAATATAAGACATATTTTTTATATTTGTCATTTTTTTTCTAAACAACCTCTATTGATACTTTCTCAACAATAATTAAGTAAGAAGGGGAGTGAATGAATTACGAAAAACAATTATAGTGTTTTAGAATAAACATGTCATTTTAACTTTTTTTTAATATAATTAAATTAGTTAAATAACTCCTATATTAAAAATAAGAGAAGTATATATATGCTAGGATGTCATTTTTATATCTTTATCATTTAATTATGGCAAAATAAATATTCCTCTTATTCTTAATATAATCCATTTACAAAAAATTAATAACATAAATTATTCTTTTCCACAAATCACCTTATTGATGGTATTGTAGATAGAAATGATATAAGAAATAAATCAAAGGTAATTAATAAAAGTTAATTTTAATTGGGGGAAAATTTTAGAAAGTAGTATAGGTAGATCAATAAGCTAAAATACTTCAGCAATTAATAACTTTAGTTATTACCTTCGGTTTAAAATATAAAGTGTAAAAATTGAAAATGATCTATTTTTTTTATAAAGTGAAGTTTAAATTTATTTCATCATTTAATGAATATTTTTTTAATTTTATTACTGAAACACCCTTGAACCGATGTCGCCTTGGGGTTACTTCAAAAATTTAAACCAAGGATTGCGTATAGTGCAACCTCGGGTCGTTCTCTCTGAGGAACCAAAATGGGAAATTAAATTCCTAAGTAACTAAATGCAATGCAACCTAAATTAGAAAATGGGATTTGTTTTGATTGACTAACAACTAAATGCAATGAATTAAAATAGATTTAAAGAAAATATTTTTGGTATTTTTGGTTTAAAGAAAGGAATAATGAATGATAATGAGTGAAAAGAAATAAATCAAAGGTGATTAATAATAAAAGCAATCCTCCAATTCAATAACGCAGGCAATCATAGCTTCAAAAGATATGGGAGTTATAAACAATGAATTAAGAATTATAATTAAGCTTTTATCCAACAACCGAGCCACCTCGAATTGTCACAAAATATTTTCCAAGTCCTAATTTATTAACTGCTACCAGAATAATAAAATAGGACTAAAGATATTAAAAATCAATGCTCAATTATAACTCAATAATTCATAAAATAGAATTTAAGCCAACAAGAGACACAACGATCCAATAATTCAAGCCACCTTGAAAAATCACAAAATATTCACAATAATCTCAATACAATGTCTGACCCAGATCAAAGTAAATGAAATTAAAGTTAATTAAAGATTAATATCAAATGTCAAGCAAAAATTCAGTCACAATAATCCTCAATAAATACAAATAATCATTCTAAACATCCCCAATAATTATAAAATTAATCCTAAGACCTAGGAGTCATAATAAAATTATTGGGTAGAGAATTAGAGTAACTTATACTCCCCTTTGAGATCCCAAGCTCATGCCTTTGCCATTAAATTAGAGAATTAGGATGAACTAGCCACACATAGAGATCACCACCAACTTCAAGCGTTTAGCCATGGATGAAAGAGCTGCAAGTCGCTACCGTCGCAGGCGTGGATATGGAAAGAGTGGGAAATATCGCGGTACGGTATGAATGCTTTTTCTCTTTTTCAATTCCTCTCAACTCCGCGGCAGCATCTTCTTTGCTTTTCAATTCAATTCCCTCGCGTCCAGCCACTGTGTGTGAGTGCTTCGCCTTTTCTCTCAATTCCCCTTTGCAATTCAATGCTCGCCATGCGCCCAGCCTGCGTCTTTTTTTTCTCTTCTTTTGCAAATCAATTCCTTCTGCGGTGTGTGCGTCTCTTGTGCGTGTTTGCTTTTCAATTGAATTTCCTTTGCTGCCTCCTCTTTTCCCGTACGCAAATGCTTTTTAAAAGCCATTCGAATAGGACAAAAACCCTAATGGGCTAAACTGCAAGGTTTGGCCCATAGGTCCTATTGTGTAATTTCTAATTTTAAGGTCCTTTGTTGTCATTTGTGAATTCTGATTTCTTCTAAATTCCTGAAATAAAAAATCACAATAATGTAATATCTTTTATTCCAAAAATAATTGTTTGGGAGAAATCATAAAATTATAACAATTATGCCCCTATTAAGCACTAATTCAATATAAGTCATATTAATTCAATTAGTGCATAAATAATAAAATTGAGGACCATAAAGTTGACAAAAACCCATTAAAATGATATGAATTAGTATAGAAAAATATGGATTTGTCAACTCCCCCACACTTAGCCTTTTGCACTCCTGAGCAAAATATCATTCAAGAGAATCTAATAGTTAAACTTAATGCAAGTAAACATAAAATTATCAAGGCAAGAATATATAATTAACTCCAGCAACTTCTATCCCTAATCAATCAACAGTCATAGAATGCTTTGATGCAAGAAAAGTAACACAAGACATAACAAGATAGAGGAAAGGAAACATAATAGATCTCTCATAGGTATAAGTGTTTCACTCAACTCTCAAGTATAGGGAATTTTCACTCAATCCACCTAGATTAGCACCTACCATAGGCTTGTAAAGATTCTACTATCTCCACTACTAACATACCATAGATTCATGATCAAGGGGACTTTATTGGGTTGTAATGTTGGTGAAAGGCTAATGAATGGATGGAATGAAATGTAGAACAAGTTAAATGCATGAGTATTAAGAAATAGCTCAAAGTAAGATAACATGTGACTATGAAATGAACAATAAACTTTAATCTTCAACTACTAAAGGATGCCTTATTGCCAATTTTTCTTTTCTCTTTTTTTTTTTTTTGCACCTTTTTTTTTGCACATTTTCTTTTTCTTTTTCTTTTCTATTTCTTTTCTCTCTTTTTCTTTTCTTTTTTTTTTGACACATCTAACTAAAAAAAATAAAGATAGCAACTTTCAATAGTACACAATTAATCATAACGAACATAATATAACTCATGCAAAGCACTTGTTCAAAATCAATGGAATGAAATGAAAGTGATGGGCTCAAAGGGGTAAGCAAAGGTTAATTGAGATGGCTTGTGTTTGGGTAAAAGGGTTTAGAAACAAATGCCCCTATCATGCTCATAAATCCAGGTAATAATGCAGTTTTGAAAAAGAATATAGACAAGTTCTAGAGGTTAACCAAAACTAGGTGGAAATCACACAAATTAAGAAAGAAAATTAAGGCTCAATAATCCTTCCAACAAGGCTTTCTCTAATATGTTTCCTCCCTAAGATCAAGCTACGAAACAAGGTTAATAACACTGCATCAAAAATACTCCACTATGCTAATTAATTACGAATAAAAACTACACAAGTCAAAATTATATTCTCACCTAGATATGCCAATGTTCACATGCATAAAGAAATAAGGATTTGAAAGTAAAGCCTAATGATTGCAAAAATCAAGTGGAAACTGGGAATCACAGCAACAATCAGCTCATAGAGTAGTGAAAAATCAAGTCAATTAAGCTCAACAAGTTCAAAATTTTTGAATTTTTCATATTTTGGCAATGCAAGCAATGGCAACACAAATTAGCAAAAGCAATCCCTCCCTCACACTTAAACCATGCGTTGTCCTCAACACATCACTAAAACAAATATCAAAGGGAGAAAGGAAAATGATCAGAGTCATGAGCTAAAAGGGAAGCTTTATTCAAAGAAAACTAACCTAAAACTAAGAAATCTTTAAAATACAACCTATTCTAAGAATTTGTTAAAAGACAGAAAGCAAATAAATCTAAAACTACTGTGATGGTCCCTCCCCCACACTTACTCCTAACTATCTTAGCAAACAGATATTATCAGCTATAAAAGAGAAAATAAAGGAGAAAGGTGGAAAGGAACAACCGTGCAATTAGGGAGGTCTCTGATTCTCATGGTAGTGCTTAAGCAGATGACCATTGACTTGTGAAATATGGCCTGTCGCTTCATCCACCAGCTCTACTGTACCAAAAGAATGCACTTTGGTAACTCTAAAAGGGCCCTCCCACTTGGTGACAAACTTCCCGGGCATCAACTTCAACCGGGCCTTGAACTTTAGAACTTTGTCACCTTCATGGAATTGTTTTCTCAAAATCTGTTTGTCATGAATCATTTTCAGCTTATCTTTGTAGTTTCTGGCATTATCATAGGATTCAAGTCTCATCTCTTCAAGCTCTTGAAGTTGCATCGTTCGGTTTTCAAGTGAGGATTCAAGGTCTGCATCACATGCCTTGATCGCCCAATAAGATTTGTGCTCAATCTCCATAGGTAGATGGCAAGACTTACCATAGAGCAACCGAAAAGGAGACATGCCTATAGGGGTTTTATAGGCAGTCCTATAAGCCCACAGTGCCTCCTCAAGCCTTTCACTCCAATCTTTACGGGATGGTTTCACAATCTTTTCTAGTATTCGTTTGACTTCCCGATTAGAGACTTCAGCTAATCCATTTGTCTGAGGGTGGTAAGGAGTTGCCAGCTTGTGATTCACTCCATGTTTAGCAAGCAGAGACTTTATGGTCCTATTGCAGAAATGTGTTCCTTGGTCACTAATGATTGCTCTTGGAATGCCATACCTACAAAAAATATGAGAGCGTAAGAACTTGGCAACAGTAGAAGCATCATCTTTCCTAGTTGGCACTGCCTCTACCCACCTAGACACATAATCTACTGCAAGTAATATATATGAAAACCCAAATGACGGAGGAAAGGGACCCATGAAATCTATGCCCCAGACATCAAAAATTTCACAAAAATGCATAGGTCTTAAAGGCATTTCATGCTTTCTACCTAGACTCCCAAACCTCTGGCACTTATCACAAGACTTACAGAAAATATAAGCATCTTTGAATAAAGTAGGCCAGTAAAATCCACATTCTAAAACCTTCCTAGCAGTCCTATTAGCACTAAAATGTCCCCCACAAGATAAAGAATGTGCAAAGGTAAGGATAGAGTGAATCTCATTGTTAGGAACACATCGTCTGATGATCTGGTCACTGCATTGCTTCCAAAGAATTGGAGAATCCCAGATATAATATCTTGCCTCCCTCTTCAGCTTATCAACCTGAAACTTAGACATAGAAGGTGGTGCAAGATTAGTGACAACATAGTTAACAATATTAGAGTACCAAGGCTCCTGAACAGCTAAGGCAAAGAGTGCAGAATCAGGAAAGGAATCAACAGTAAGATCAGAGGAGTCAACTCCTTTGGTGCCTTCAGGTAACCGACTAAGGTGGTCAGCCACATGATTCTCTGCTCCAGCTCTATCTCTAATTTCAATATCAAATTCCTGCATCAATAAAGCCCATCTCAGCAGTCTTGGTTTAGACTGAGGCTTCTTGAACAAGTAACGCACTGCTGCATGATCTGTAAAAATAACCACTCGAGAGTTTATCAGATATTGTCTAAACTTATCTAAAGCAAAGACTATAGCAAAAAGTTCCTTCTCAGTTGTGGTGTAATTCACTTGAGCGGGGTCAAGTGTCTTGGAGGCATAGGCTATCACTCTAGATCGCTTATCCTCCCTTTGACCAAGCATAGCACCTACTGCAAAGTTAGAAGCATCACAGGATAATTCAAAAGCTAAATCCCAATTAGGTGCAGTGAGAATAGGAGGTGAAATAAGTAAGGATTTCAATGAGTCAAAGGCATGTCTACACTCATCATCAAAGTGAAAATCAACATCTTTTCTCAAAAGTGTAGAGAGTGGTAAAGCAATTTTACTAAAATCTTTTACAAAACGTCGATAAAACCCAGCATGCCCCAAGAAAGACCTCAAATCTTTAAGACAAGTAGGATAGGGAAGTGAAGAAATAACTTCAATCTTTGCTTTATCAACCTCAATCCCCTTTTGAGAGATGCGGTGACCTAGCACTATGCCACTATCTACCATGAAATGACATTTTTCATAATTCAAAACTAACTTTTTCTCAATACATCTATCAAGAACATGCTCAAGACTAAGTAAACAATCATCAAAGCCATCACCATAAACGGTGAAGTCATCCATAAAAACTTCCATATTACGCTCCAATAAATCACTAAAGATTGCCATCATACACCTTTGAAAGGTGCCTGGAGCATTACACAACCCAAATGGCATCCTTCGATATGCGTAGGTGCCAAAAGGACATGTAAAAGTAGTCTTGTCTTGATCTGCAGGTGCAATCGGTACCTGGAAATAACCTGAAAAACCATCCAAGAAACAATAGTGAGATCTACCAGATATTCTTTCCAACATTTGATCAATGAAAGGTAATGGAAAATGATCCTTCCTAGTCGCTTCATTCAACTTCCTATAGTCTATACACATTCTCCAAGCATTCTGAACTCTTGTTGGAATAAGTTCATTATTCTCATTTTTCACTACTGTGATACCGCTCTTCTTTGGTACTACATGTATCGGGCTTACCCACTCACTGTCTGAAATTGCATATATGATCCCAGCACTCAGTAATTTAGATACCTCCTTCTTAATCACATCATGAATAAGAGGATTTGACCTCCTTGGTGGCTGTTTAACTGGCTTTGACCCTTCAGCTAAAAGGATCTTGTGTGTACAAACCAAGGGATCAATCCCTGGTATGTCCCCTAAAGACCAGCCAATAGCCCTTTTATACCTTTTTAACACTGAAACTAATCTCTCTTCTTCAGAACTACTCAAAGAACTGGAAATAATAACAGGTAATTTACAATCATCAGCAAGAAAGACATATTTCAAGTTAGAGGGAAGGGGTTTTAATTCTAAATCAGGGGGTTGTACAATAGAAGGA
This sequence comes from Leucaena leucocephala, assembly GCA_037074615.1. Classification (NCBI taxonomy): domain Eukaryota; kingdom Viridiplantae; phylum Streptophyta; class Magnoliopsida; order Fabales; family Fabaceae; genus Leucaena; species Leucaena leucocephala. Next base: position 4,111,480 of record CM073525.1, read on the forward strand.
ATCATCTTCGTTATATCAAGTGCATTCAGAGTGAGTGGTGTATCCATGTGGCTCAGGGAAGGAGATATAAGCTCAGTGTGGTGTGTATTTCCTCCACTTCCCGACTCAGTGCCACCATCAGATAACCTAGAAATAGGAGAGTTAGGGTCAGTCTGATCAATAGAAAAAGAAAATAAATTAGAAGAGAGAGTGGGATTAGAAAGGACTAAGGCAGTAGCAGAATCACTGCTATCCTCTTCTAATGTTCCAGCACTACTCAATGGAGAAGCTATATTCGTAGCTTGTGCATCATCCTCCTTATCATCAGTTCCTGCAAAATCAAGTAATACACCTTTCTCAAGGCTATCAAGTGTAGAATCAGCAGTAATATCAAAGTCAAAGCAACATGATACATCAAAATTATGAGTAGATGAAAGCCAACTATCTATCTCTAAACAATAAGCACATGATACACCACCTTCACATGCACAGACATGAGAAGGGTGAGAGGAAGATAGACAAGTAAAAGCATCATCATATTTCACAACCATGTCACACAAGTGAGGTACATTCATATTAGTCTCATGTAAGTAGTCCATGCCATGACATTCAATTGAACTAATTCCCAAATAAGAGCAATCTTCATAACCATGATTCATAGCTTCTGAAAGATTGAATTGCACTTCTTGATCCCCAATCCCCATAGTGATAAGACCCTTTTTCATGTTAATTATTGTCTCAGCAGTTAAAAGGAAAGGTCTACCTAGAATCAAAGTGCTCTCAGCGGGAAGGTCATTAGTCATATCAAGAACATAAAAGTCAGCTGGAAAAACAAGACCTTTTACTTGCACAAGAATGTCCTCAAGAATACCTTTAGGGTATCTCACCGTCCTATCAGCTAGGCCAAGCACTACACTAGTGTCTTTCAAAGCTTTAATACCCAAGGTCTTATAAACAGAGGTTGGCATGACATTAATTGCTGCACCTAAGTCTAGTAGGGCATGGGAAACTGTAGTTCTACCTATGGTACAAGGAATAGTGTAGGAACCTGGGTCTTTGCATTTAATAGGCAACTGTGGCTTAAATAAGGCACTAACACTCAACCCCAGTTGGATTCTCTCACTATGCCTATACTTTCTCTTGTTTGTACATAGGTCTTTCAAGAATTTAGCACATTTGGGCATCTTTTTAATCAATTCAAGCAATGGCACATTAACCTCAAGTTTGCTAAACATTTCAAACAATTCATCATTATCTTTCTTTTCAACAATCTTTTTACTAACCAAATAAGAATTAGGAAAAGGCAAGTCACGAATATTTACCTCATCATCTTTGGAGTTGGAAGGTGATCCTTTCTCCATTGGTCCTTTTATGATAGTTGTTGCCTCTTCATCAATTTGCACCATTGGTTGTTTCAGACGCTTCTCCAAGAGCTTCTTTTCTTGTAGGACTTCAGATTGGATAGAAGCTTCTTTCTCAGCTTGGGAAGTTTCTTCAGTAGTTTTGGTAGGAGGAGACTCAACTTCTATTTCCTCATCAACCTGCTCTTCATCCTCTTCAAGTTCTTTGAATTGTACATTCTTCGGCCCAATTTTCTTACCACTTCTCAGTGTGATTGCATTCAAAGATTTAGGATTTATCACTGTGTTGGAGGGTATAGAACCACTGCTCTTTGCTTGTTGTTCACTCAAGTTGTTGGAGAATTGTGAAACAAAAGCATTCAAATTCTCATGCTTAGTCTCCATTTGCTCCAATTTAGAGAACACATTTTGTAGACATGAATCCATCTTATTCTCCATAGCATGTAACTTTGCCTCAGTTTGTGACTTCTGATTGTCAAACTTTGAATTGAGCTCAGTAATACCTTTCACAATCATACCAAGTTCATTACCTCCAGAAAAAGAAGATGCCCCTTGATTAGGTACCACTTGATTTGAGAAATTTCCTTGAGGATTGCCTTGATTTCCACCCCATCTAAAGTTAGGATGGTCTCTCCAACCTGGATTATAAGTGTTAGAGTAAGGATCCCTCTTTTGATATGGACCATTCCTATTTTGATATAGGGAAGAAACCTCTTCATAGCGAGAACAAGTATTAGAGGCGTGCATCATTGACCCACAGTACTCACAACCAGCAACTATAGCTTGAGAGTGACTCATTGAATTAACCTGCTTGGCATTCACATTATTCTCCAAAATACTGAGTCTTTTCTCCATTCGGTTCCCCAAAGCAGCAATCTCAGCAAGAATATCTTGGGGAGAAACTGAAGAGGTATTATACACTTTTCTTGTGTCTCCAGATTGAGAGTCATTGGTAGCCATCTTTTGAATTAAGTCCCATGCAGCATTAGGACTCAATTCTCTAAGAGAACCATTTGCAGCAGCATGAATTGAGGGCTTATGATGTGGAAGTAGCCCTTCATAGAAAGAATTAACCAGATCATTCTTCGAAATATTATGGTGTGGGCACTGAGCTAGAAGTGTGATGAACCTGGTCCAATACTCATGCATGGATTCATTATCTCGTTGGACCACACTAGTTATCTCTTTTTTCAGCCTTGAAGTTTTAGATGCAGGGAAATATTCATCCAAGAATGCTCCTTTCAACTGATCCCAAGTCAATGTAGTAAAATGTTGAGGTAGCGTGTAAAGCCACTCCTTGGCCTTGCCTTCTAAAGTAAAATGAAATGCCCTCCTCAATACATCTTGAAGATTAGCTGTGGGTGATTTCATGGAAGAGCACACCATATGCATAGTCTTCAAATGCCTGTGTGGATCATCACCTGCAAAGCCATGAAATTTAGGTAAGGAAGAAATTAATGCTCCTTTAATTTCAAAGTTCACATTATCAGTATAAAAGCCATAAGGATCATAATCAACATTAGAATTATTAATCTCCCTCATGCTTCTATCATCCTCACCATTATTTCCTAAGTTATTCTCACCATGTCCGTTATTCCCATTAAGCCTATTATAACCATTGTTACCGTTAGGACCATCCATGATTTCTTGTTCGAATTCAAAAGCACTAACAGACACGTGTTCACTGGAGGTAGCTCTCTCACTAGACTCTTGTTCACTAGATGACAAACTTGACTCTTGTGAAATATGCCCCTCTTCGACAATAACTTGACTTATACCCTCTAATCTCTTCTTTCTTCTAATCTTTTTCACAGACTTTTCAATTTCAAGATTTAAGGGAATCAGAGGTAAAGCTCGATCACTCCTAGGCATAAACAGTAGCAGTCAGATGAAAAGAATCTAAAATAAAAGAAAAACCAAAGAAAATAAACTTTTTTTTTGTTTTTTTTTTTAAAAATGCAAGCAAAAATGCAAATGCAAATGCTATGCAAATTAACTAAGACTGGCTCAGCAATTGAATTAATCCCAAAAAAATGTTACTTGACACTTAGTTACTAGAGAACCAATTTCTTGGCTCCCCGGCAACGGCGCCACTTGAAACAACCTTGAACCGATGTCGCCTTGGGGTTACTTCAAAAATTTAAACCAAGGATTGCGTATAGTGCAACCTCGGGTCGTTCTCTCTGAGGAACCAAAATGGGAAATTAAATTCCTAAGTAACTAAATGCAATGCAACCTAAATTAGAAAATGGGATTTGTTTTGATTGACTAACAACTAAATGCAATGAATTAAAATAGATTTAAAGAAAATATTTTTGGTATTTTTGGTTTAAAGAAAGGAATAATGAATGATAATGAGTGAAAAGAAATAAATCAAAGGTGATTAATAATAAAAGCAATCCTCCAATTCAATAACGCAGGCAATCATAGCTTCAAAAGATATGGGAGTTATAAACAATGAATTAAGAATTATAATTAAGCTTTTATCCAACAACCGAGCCACCTCGAATTGTCACAAAATATTTTCCAAGTCCTAATTTATTAACTGCTACCAGAATAATAAAATAGGACTAAAGATATTAAAAATCAATGCTCAATTATAACTCAATAATTCATAAAATAGAATTTAAGCCAACAAGAGACACAACGATCCAATAATTCAAGCCACCTTGAAAAATCACAAAATATTCACAATAATCTCAATACAATGTCTGACCCAGATCAAAGTAAATGAAATTAAAGTTAATTAAAGATTAATATCAAATGTCAAGCAAAAATTCAGTCACAATAATCCTCAATAAATACAAATAATCATTCTAAACATCCCCAATAATTATAAAATTAATCCTAAGACCTAGGAGTCATAATAAAATTATTGGGTAGAGAATTAGAGTAACTTATACTCCCCTTTGAGATCCCAAGCTCATGCCTTTGCCATTAAATTAGAGAATTAGGATGAACTAGCCACACATAGAGATCACCACCAACTTCAAGCGTTTAGCCATGGATGAAAGAGCTGCAAGTCGCTACCGTCGCAGGCGTGGATATGGAAAGAGTGGGAAATATCGCGGTACGGTATGAATGCTTTTTCTCTTTTTCAATTCCTCTCAACTCCGCGGCAGCATCTTCTTTGCTTTTCAATTCAATTCCCTCGCGTCCAGCCACTGTGTGTGAGTGCTTCGCCTTTTCTCTCAATTCCCCTTTGCAATTCAATGCTCGCCATGCGCCCAGCCTGCGTCTTTTTTTTCTCTTCTTTTGCAAATCAATTCCTTCTGCGGTGTGTGCGTCTCTTGTGCGTGTTTGCTTTTCAATTGAATTTCCTTTGCTGCCTCCTCTTTTCCCGTACGCAAATGCTTTTTAAAAGCCATTCGAATAGGACAAAAACCCTAATGGGCTAAACTGCAAGGTTTGGCCCATAGGTCCTATTGTGTAATTTCTAATTTTAAGGTCCTTTGTTGTCATTTGTGAATTCTGATTTCTTCTAAATTCCTGAAATAAAAAATCACAATAATGTAATATCTTTTATTCCAAAAATAATTGTTTGGGAGAAATCATAAAATTATAACAATTATGCCCCTATTAAGCACTAATTCAATATAAGTCATATTAATTCAATTAGTGCATAAATAATAAAATTGAGGACCATAAAGTTGACAAAAACCCATTAAAATGATATGAATTAGTATAGAAAAATATGGATTTGTCAATTACTCTCTCTCATTACCTTTTTCTCATATCTCATTTATTGCCTCTCTCGATCACTACCCTTCATTAATTAATAAGGACACATTTTTAAAAAAATATTATATGTCTCACTCATTTATTATTTTTAACTGATTTTAATTAATTTTTTAGTATGCATAAATTAGTTATATGCACATTATATTAGAGTATTTGAAATGACGACCAAGAGTTAAATAGTTGAGAAGAGAAGGCAATGGAGATTATCCGTTTGTTCACTCGCTTCACTACTTCCATGACAATCAGCAACATCTTGCAAACCAAATTTTGGTTCCTACGTTTTCAATTTATATCATAGTTTTACTAATTATTCCATTTGTTTCATTTGTAATTTTGAGCAAGTCATGGCAGGATTTAGACCTGAAAGCGGCAACTATTAAGCCATGTAATTTAGAAATTTGACTAATTATTTATATATATGTTAATTATAACTGTTTTGTAAACCCGTAAACTAAACTTTAATATGATTTAGAATCTTGATTTTTTTTTGCCGGCAAAAAAATGGAATAACTAAATAACTATGGGGTCTCAATGAAGAGAATTAATTAATTACTAAAAAAATCCCAATAATAAGTGATGAGAAGTATAACTTTTTGTTATTTTTTATATTAGAATTTGTGATTACATATTCTTCAGTTATTATTAGATTTTAGGGTAATTTATTCTCTTAAAACACCTCATAGTCATTCCTGAAAAAAATCAAGATTCATAGAAACATAATTAGAGTGGGCCCAGAGCATGGTTGCAAGGCAACTCTATTTTATTAGTTAAAAGCATATTATTACTTTAATTATAATTAACCTATTAGAAGTTAATCTCAATTAAGTCCATGAATTTGAAATTATTGTCACGGCTGCTGCCATATTATACTGTAAGTGCCTTGTCTGTAATTAAGATTCCTAAATCGACAATTGTCGGAATGAATGTTTATAAGGCAAAATTATTGTGAGATCCCAAGAAAATAAACAAGTAAACACCTATGGACACGGTTTAGCTTAACTATGAGCATCAACCCATCAGTCCATCTTCTGTACCTGCAACTTAACTTCCCTTGAGGGAGTATGGACTGCACAGAAGGGGAGATGGATCGCACAAAGAGAAGCAGTGTGGTCCTTCTTATGTTTATTTATTTTTCCTGAAGGACCTCAAGCTCTACGTACCATTCCTCAACAAAGTTTTCAATTGAGGATTTTCCCCGAATTTTCCCTTCTTGGTTTGCTTTCATTAAATTACCTGCTTTGTATCATTTTCTGTTTTGAATTATATCAAATAGAACTTAGGACATGAACTTACAAGAGACGACACTTTCCAATGGATAAGGCACAAATTCCGAAGATTGCAAATGAACCATAAGCTAAATAGATTCGCTAATATTTTTCATTTTTTTTGTTATAAAGAAGATATTGAAGCCACCTAAGTGAACTTGTCAAACTTATTATTTTCTCACCAAACGATAAATAGAGATAATTTTATGATTTACGAATTCAAAACAATGGGATCACTTAAAACTACGTCTTTGATGTTAAGCACCTCATTAGGCATCTCCTTTGCATGAATCACATCTTCCTTCTTATAAATCAGGTAAAGCGATCTGCACATTTTCCAATACACATCTTTCACTTCTTGTGTAAGTATGCTCCCTTCTTCATTCAGCACTATTCTCAGCAGCTCCTTCCTCTTCTCCTCAATCTTCCCCTTCATCTTCTCTATGGTCTCTTCTTCACTTTCTTCCCCACCCGAATGAATCATCCGCAAGCCTATTGAGTTGAGATATTTCCCTTGTTCTTTTTCCCTCTGCACAAACACACACAACCTTATTCCAAGAAAATTTACACGACATATATTAAGAGGAGGGAAAAGAAGAGTCTAGAGTCATCACCTGGTAGCCATTGACGTCATTGAGGTATCGCCCATAGAAACTCACGACTTCAAAGAGGTAATTGGATTCATCACTTTCAATCACAGCCCTTGGAAGCTTGGGTCCCACAAGATAAAGTACTGGGAAGAGGGTTGGTCCCAAGGCCATTGATGTAACTCCATTACGCTCATATTCTTCTATGCTTGGCACATAATTGCTTCTAGACCATGCTGCTTCCTTCAACTGAGCCCTCATCAAATCTACCCACTACACCCAATTATAAATGTCAACATTCAAGTGATGATAATCGATAAAGAGAAATATTTGGAGATAATCTTAAGAAGACTTACAATCTGAATCAAGTGGTTTTGCACATTGCGTCCTTGAACCTTAAATGCTTGTGCTGCACTCTCAATGATTGTACTCTTGAGTGCTAAGAATAATATCTTCACCGTCTCAGAACAAGTTTCTTTGTCCACATCTACGTCCCACCTGTGGTGATAATGTCATCTTAATTGTACATATACTAATGTAGAAAGACAAGTATGTGTATGGTGGCTTCATTACAAATCATATACGTACTTCTCCATTAATTGTATGAGGTTGATTTGTTCCTCTTCAGTACTCCAAACATCATAGAAATCATCAACAACACATGTGAGCAAACCCTGCATTGCCCACGTTAGACGGGCTTGGCGAAGTTCAGGAGATGTCAGTGTTGCTGCAACTGTCAAGAAGGAATATGCAGCTTTCGTTTTTGAGATTGGAAAATGCAGTTTCTCAAGTCCACTCTCCATAAACCACCTGATAGTTATGTATATGCTAATTAGCGATCAAATTATCAAACTTATATTTTCAATTTTCATGAAAAAGATATTCACCTGTTAAACAGATCTAGTTCTTCCCGGAATGCTGATTGGCAGTGATTGAAGTCTTCCACTCCCAATTTCAGGAATTCTTTATTTGCAAGGTTCAAAGAACTGAACAAGAAGAGAGTAAAATACCAAGTGAGTAATCTATGTGTAGCTTAAGAAGCTCACGTGGGTGACTAGGTTGTCATATTATGATGTACCTATATGAAGATTTCAAAGTTCTGCTTTGATCCACCTTGTAATGTTCTATAGATCTTCGGTTTGATATGAAATCCAAGTAAGCATGATGAGGATAACGCAGAGCAAAAGGTACCTGGAATTAATATATGAAATGATCCTTGAGTTTTTCAGATGCCATAAATTGTGAATATGAACTTGAGAATACAGAAAAGTTGAGAAACCTCGTGGTCAAAATGATTAGTATTCATTGAGGAAGTGGACAAATATTCCTTAAGAAATTGTCCTGTCCAAGAATTTAGTTCTTCTAAAACTGAATCATCTGAATGTGAAACTATATGTGAAGCCTTGTGTAACTCCAAAACAGACTCAACATCCTTCAAATACCCCTGAAGCGTATTCAGGAATTTGTCTTCTGAGAACCTATCAAGTGCGTCTGAAATACACGCAACAATGTATCAAATTTAATTATTTATTTTTCTTTGATCCCTTTTCAACTACATATATAGAGTGAAACAAGATACGAAACCTGAAGAAACATTATATCCATGCAAACGTAGTAAACGAAAGGCCATGGCACATGTGGTGGGTTCTAAAAATATGTCATCTTCTTCCCGCTTCCACATTCTGTTTCATAATTAAATAGAGAATGATATTAAATTTTGTAGCCCTCTTGCTTCCCACAATAAAAAAAAAATCAATTTCAAGCTTTTGATACGCACAAAGTAAAGTTAATCACGTACCTCCATGTCTCTTCCAACACACTTCCAATTTCCTCCTTAAAATGGCTATTAATGCCCAACTTTTCAATACTATCAACCATATGGAGTCGAGCATACGCATCCAAAGGATGTACTGTCGGAACTGAACAAAGTATATAACAAAACAAATATTAGTCTGAAAGCCTAATAATTGTCATGCACGTAGAAGAAAACAAATCCATCATAGTTTGAAAGGAGGAATTACCAGCATTCCCAAATTTATCTAGTAACGAACTTAGATAATCTAAACACTGTGCATTGTTTAAGTGTGTAAAAGAAGATGCAGTAGTGGCGGGTGAGTTAAATAAAGATCCATTCTTTCTTTGATGTTTCATGGCCATTTCCCAATCTTGAGACTTTCCAAATCCTTCTGAAATATATGACAAATACGCTTTCCATCCGTCTAAGTTGCTTCCACCCCAGCCTCTGCTTATACATAGTTGAAGAATCATACAAATTAATATATATAACTTGATGTATACGCGGGTGTAGGCATTACAGAGGACAAAGAAAGCTATATAGATAGATACCTTTTGAGTTCTGATTCTCTGTTTTGGATGAATGTCTCTAAACGTGTTCCTCCAAGAGGAAGATATAGATCCAAGTTTTGGGCTTGCTCGAGCAAATGAGGGAAGATAATGTCAAATCCAATGGGAGAATGTTGCCTATCATCATCAAGAGCTGAATCGATGTTTGACTCAATATATTCAAGTCCTTCAACAACAACAGAACATGATATATTTAACTACACATGATGGATAGGTTAAAAGACACTATCATAACCAAGACAGGAAAAGACTTCATTATATTATACCTCTATTAGTTTGGTGTTCACCAATACCCCATTGCTTAAGAGCAAGGACACAAGCCAAGGTAGATAGAAGAGAATCTTTGGTCAACAACTCATTACCATTAGGAAGACCCCATGATCCATCAATCTGTTGATTTTCTAATAACCAATTTAGGGTTTGAGGGAACAGAGGAGCTTGTGGAGAAGAAGGTGATGGTATCATTGCCACCCAAGCTGTGTCATAGGTAGATGAAGAGAGTTCAACCTTATCAAACATCTTCTTTACTCTCTCCTTATTCATCTCTAATATCTGCATTTAATACAATTCACCATCTTATTATTACTGTCTTTTTAAGTAAAATTATTTGGCATATTAGAGAGAGATACAAGAAATGGAAGGATGATTTGTTACGTTAATGTTAGCTTTGCCTTGAACTTTGCCCTTCGCATTGGATCCGTCCCGAATTGCTGAAAGTATAAAGAAAGACGGTAAGTTTCCTTATTGATATACTTCCCACGGTACTATACGTAAATTTATAATTAACTAATTCGGTCGGATAAAAATTAGATAAGTTAGTATTTATAAAAATAAAAAAATTATGCATTGATTTTAGTAAAATTACTCATATTTTTAATCATTTACATTAGAACATCATCAACATAACTTGTATATCATACAAGAATCTATACATAATAAGAGTTTGAAAAAAATAATAAATATAGAAAATAAATAATATTAAGGTTTTATGTTTAAAATTAGAAGGAATAAAATATAGGTCTAGAATATCAAAATATAGTAATAACATTATTTTTTATTGTTTTCTTCTGCTTTCTTTTTTTTCCTGCTAATATTCTGCTTTCCTTTGTTACCAGGATGTTGACTGCTCTGTTTTTATTAGTGCATAATATTGATTAAATTATATTAGGTTAAAGTATATGTTGATAAATCATGCTTAAATTTTAAGATAGAGTAAAGAAAGTTAATTAAAGGAGGATTAATTTATATGATTTTATTTTTTAAAAATTAAACCTATTAAAATCTAATCACTGATTTCATTTTCTTTTAATTTACATGATTTAAAATATATAAAAAATTATATTAAAATATTAAAATCTAATAATGCCTAGTCAAGGTTTAAATGCCTAATTATTACTGAAATTTGCTGAGAAAATATTTTTAATTAAGTTAAACTAACAGTGTTAAAATTCATGATTTCATCCCCTAAATATATAATTTAACTATTAAATTAATATGATGTGACATATAAATGTCTACAGGAAACTCCCATCTGAAATTTTTTCTGTGGATGTGACCCAAATTAATGTACTGATAATATGTGCAAACAAAATTGAAGGTGTACTGGTACGTATAAAAAATTTATTAGACCCTCCCACCAATTAATTTTCCTACATGCTAAACCTATTGAAGATTTTTCACACTCATCGTTAAATGTAAGGACGAAACTGCTTCTGCCATGCAAGTTGCTCAAGAAACAGAGGAGGATTCAGAAACAGCGCAGAAGAAGATGATAAGCCACTCAATAACCCAACTCCAAATTTGATTTCCAAAATATGTTTCTGAATCATGAATCTATTAGAGAGAGAGAACCTGGAGAGAGAGAGGGAGTTAAGTGCTGAGGATCGAGAGGCCCACTGGTTGTTCCAGGAAACATGACGCAATTATTTTCTTTGCACACCAACGCACTGTTTCTCTTCGGCTGCTCTCTCTGTCTTACACACACGTATTTATATATAGAGGAGAGAAAGAAAACAGTTATATTTAGACTAAAGAATTGAAAAAAATTCGACTAACAAAAGTTCGATTTGTATTCTTGCATTGTGTTAACCAATCTGATAAGGCCATGGTTAAATTATGCACTTATATATATATTGATGGGCAATGAATATTTTTGTCTCAACTATGATTTTTTTTTTACATACAACTATGAATATATTGATAAATTATTCAAACTGAAACAAAAAAATATGTCGTGAATTTTTCTCACACGGATTGGTTAAGAAAATCTAGTATTTATTTATGAATATTTACAGGCCCATAAGCACTATCAAAGAGGGTGAATATATTATACAATAAAAGTTAGAAAGATCTTCCTTCTCATCACACGTTAGTGTTGTTTTTATAAGATACAAGTACTGTTAATTACAAAATTAGTTAAAATTAATAAATATATAAAAATATAATTTATTTTTTTTAAAACGCCTTTATTTATGGAAAATGTGTGGAAGAGAGAAAATGAGTGGGTAAAAGAGATGAGAGAGACATATAATTAATTAAAATTAAAATTAAAGATTAAAAATATATTAAATATTTAGATATTTTTAAGGTGAATCCTATAAAAAAGAATATATGCCCATTTAAAAAAGGGTTAAAGGATAATTTTACTATGGAACTTTCCCCTAGAAGCACTAGTTGTCTAGAAATTTTTTTCGGAGTAATGACGCTATGAAAGTTTACAAAATATAGCAATATTATCGAGATCATTATCTAAAGTTAAGTTTAACTTTTAGTTGACTACTATCGCTACTTTCTTGCCTTAGGGCATCGTATTTTGGATAATGTAATAAAAAGTGATGTGGCATATCATTTGACATCCACATCATCATTTATTTTTTGTTAAGATACAAATTTGTTTTAGAAATTTTCACTCGAGAGTGCTAGATATCTGAAAATTTTAAGATTGATATTGCCCCAAATGTTATATAGATTCACTTTGATGGTTAGTTTGATTAAATATACTGAATTGACTAGTCCACATACTATCCATTTCATTTTGTTGAGGTCAAATTTATAAATAAAAAAATTTAAAATATGCATTTCTCTAAGCTCTATCGTTAATAGAGTATCACTCTTAGAAAACCATAATTCATTTTGGAAATAACATGCTATTTTTGAGAGGTTGTTAGAATATGATCTGTTGAGAGTGATACTTTTATAACGATAGAATTTGAAGGGATGCTTTTTTTTTATTTATAAATATGACTTGAAAAAAAAATGAAATAGATGACATATTTACTAACTAGTTTATCATATTTGGTAAAACTAATAGTTAAAATAAATTTGGATAATGTTCGATTGATATTGGACCAAAAAAAGTTTTACATACCCCGCGCTCATAAGTAAAAATTTTGAAGAAAAATTTGCATTTTAACTGAAAATAAAAGATGATATAGATGCCACGTGGTATACTATATTAGCATATTAGTTAACTAATAGTCAAACTTAACTTTATATAATGGTCTGGGCATTGTTATGTTTTGTGAATTTATACATTGTTTAAAAAAAATTCTGGACACCTAACACTTCTGGGGAGAAATTTTCTAGGCAAAATTGCCTTTTAACCCTTTAAAAAACTGTATACTATAAAAGATAAGTGAGGGAGAAATGTGGGTGGCGTTAATCACGGATTAACTTATTCAATACATGCACAAAAAATATAGCATTTTTATTTCATTAAACACGTTACTTTTAATGTTTCACGTTAAAATTTTGAAAATAAATGTCGAATCCATTGTCATCGACGCACAAAAGTCGCCGCTAAACATATTTAGTGACAATTTTTTATTACTGCTAAGTCGTCGCCTATGAGATTATCGCTTATAAGCATTAGCAGCGACAATTAAAAGTCACCGCTAAATATCAACAATCAGCAGCGACCTAAGTACAACAAAAAGTTGCAAACCACTGTCGTCACCAAAGGCAAAATAAAGGCGGCGACAAATGTCACCGCTGAAAGTGGAATCTACAGCGACATAATTGTCGCCGCCTAATGTAGAATTAGCGGCGACAATGAAAGTCAATAATTATTTTTAATTATTTTTCTTAATTTTTTAAATAAAAACCTATAATGGGCTTATAAATATATAAATAAAATAATAAATAACTAAATAAACTAAAATTTAATAATATTAATGAATAATTCACATAATCCTTTAAAATATGAAAAAACATCATTTACTAAGATAAATTTAAAAATAAAATAAAATATTGATAAATCTTTTAACAATTAAACTCCAATTATTTGAAGGAATTTTTTTAGTTTTAATTTTATTGTCTTTTACTCTAATTACATCTTGGTTGTCTATTAATTCAGTATCTTCAAACTATTCTGCTTCCTCCTCCTCCTCCTCCTCATTAGCTTCATCTTCTTTAACTTTTTTATGGCATCTTCAACATCATTCATAAAGAAAGATGATAAGTTTCCTTATTGCTATACTTCCCACGGTACTATACGTAAATTTATAATTAACTAATTCGGTCGGATAAAAATTAAATAAGTTAGTATTTATAAAAATAAAAAAATTATGCATTGATTTTGGTAAAATTACTCATATATAAAATAAGTTATGTTGATTAAAAATATCACCTATCAATAACATATTCACATTGCTAACTTATTATGAGCTATATCTTTATTAATTGGACTAATATTTATTGGCTCTTATAGGTATTTTCTAATTATTTGAGAGTAATCAATTTGTCTAAAGCGCGTGTTTTCCAATTACTGTGAAACTATCAATATCATAGTTCAGTGACGTTTGACAGAGAAAACAAAGGGTAAATAAATAAACCGCGTAATTCATACAACTAAATAATCGTTTTTCTTGTTCGAAAAGGACATTCGAAAAACTTCCACTTGACTAACCAATTAATTAATTAACCAATTCAAACTGAAACTAGGTGCCCAAATTTCAGACTCAATCCACGTTTAAAGCATTTGTCTTACTATAAAAAATAATCAATTCAATACTCCATATTCACATAAGTTAAGGCATTACATCTCTAAACAATATTCTTACGATTCTTAATATAATATATAATTAAAGATTTAATAAAAAAGATTAAGATATATTTTTTAAAAAATACATCATATAAATTAATGTAATTAATTTTTTTAATATAATTAAATGAATTAAATAAATTTTATATTAAAAACTAAAATATACTATATTTCTCCAGAACCATGTATTAATTTATCATCTTTGTTACGCTGTGAGAATATATCAATCAATATAATAATCAAATCAAATTTTTTCAAGGAAAAAAATTAATCAATCCAAAACGGCGGACTCTGCAAGAGAAATTTGACGAGACCACAATATACACACACACACACACACACACACACACACAACAACAACAACAACAACAAGAGACTTGCATATTGGAAAAATTAATTTGTTTTCCTATCTCTAACAATTTTTTTATCATCCATTCAAGGGGAAGAACACACACATTCGTAATACTTATAAAGGGTCAAATTAACTTGTAACCTCACGCTTAAGAAAGAGAAAAAGATGCCTCATGTCATTCGATCAGAGAGCCTACACTGTAACAGATTTGACTAAACTAAATTCCAACAACAAACTAACAAAATCAAATATAATTAATAAATAATTAAATCTTATATTTTAAATTTAAATTAAATTATGTGTATAAAAAATATTTTATTAAGAAAAATAAAACACACTTTAATCATCTCTATATCTTAAAAGAATTAATCTCTAATTACCAAGTAAATGATACATCCTGAATTATCAACTAAACAATATGCCAACAACCAACTTGGAGGAATTTGGAAGAGAGACGTACAGACGTAAAAAATTAAATAAACCAAATCCCAGTCTTACGTAAATTTGATTTCAAATAAAATTAAATAGTTCTCTGTTGGAGTTTTTGTCACGCCATGAGAATATATCCATCAATATAATAAGCATTGACAGAAGAAAAAAGTTGAGCCAAAATTTTTCCGGGGAAAAAATTAAATCAATCCAAAATGGCGGACTATGCGATAGAAATTTGACTACAACACAATATATATTGAAAAAAAATCTTCTTAAGCTATATAATATTATACTCCCTTCACTCCTAAATATAAAAATTATATGAGAAATTTATTTTGGTCTTAAATATATCTTAATCTATTTTATCTCTAAAAATTATAATTTTCTTTACATTGTTTCTATATGATTGTATATGTTAAAGAAATTTATCAATGATAGTTTAAATACACTTGATTAAAGGGATATTTTAGAGAAACTAATATATAATCATTATAATTAACTAATTTAAAACTTTTAATTTACCCAAATTAATTAAATATATCTTATATTAAATAATGGAAGTAATAGTTTATTTGTTCATCTGGCAAATACCAATGTGTAACAAATTTGACTAAACTAAATGCCACCAACCAAATTACAGGAATTTTGAAGATAGACAAACATAAAAAATTAAATAAAATTAAATAAACCAAATCCCATTCTAACGTATATTTCTATTAGCTTGTAAAAGCTACGTATTTTCTTATTCAAGTCTTGCAATATATGATCTACAATTATCTTAATTGTATTAATGTCTGATACAATATTATGAATGGGAAAGTAAATTAACCCCAGAATACTTGTTATTCCCTCCGCTACAGATATTTGCTCTGAATACGTCATAACAAATTAATATGTTATTACAACCGTTACCAAATATAAAGTCTATTTGAGAGTTTTGGTTTCATTTTAATACGAGGTCTTGCTCTTTCTCATATCTGAAATTTTTTTCATAATATCCCAATTTATTAAAATATATTTATTTCTATGTATTAAATTTTAATTATTAAATGAAAGGTTTATTTTTAAAAATTATCACAAATTCTCAATATATTAATTATATATAATAAAATTATCTTTTTCTTTAGATTCTATCAATTAATCAAGACTTTATATTTAAGACCATTGCAGGGAGTACTTCCAATAAAAAAACAATATTTTTGGTGTTTGGCAGTCTTCGTTGACGTCATTGTTTTGAACTTAGATTTAAATGTTAAATAAATAGTCATTGCCTTAATATCTTATGTTGGAATCACACTCCACTTCTACTAATGTTGGAATCACACTTTTCCTAAGAGGGAGCGAACTAGGTAATATTAACAATTTTAAAATTTAAACGAAAACATAAAGATTGATTATAGAAAAATTTTACTGTGAGAAAAAGATAAAATCAAATTGTACAGAGTCAATTTATATTAGTTTAACCCAACAATTTCACCTATATCTCGTCCTTAAAATTTCTCTGAGTATTTCACTAGCCTTCAAGATTATTCAGATTCTTTATACCTTAGTACATTAACAAGATAATATCTCTCTCACTCCCCCTTACTTCCCCTAAAGTTACATTATACTCAAGGATAATTGTGATAATCCCTGAAGTTACTTAATAAAGGAGATTTTAAACTTTCTCTAATAGAGTAATTGTGATAATCATTGAAAATCACAATTTTTAAGTTTCTCTCTCAAAGAAAAATTGCTCTATTCAGAGAATTAAATACAAGGTAAAACAAAGTGCAATGAATGCTGCAATCAATGCCATTGTAAATGTTGTTTGATCTTGTTAGGTAAACTTCTTAACTCTAGCATTTATTTTGGCTTCTTTTATACTTAAGTCGTTCAAAAATCTATTAGACTCATTGAAGTAACCATTGAAGAATAGAGTTATTGGTTGCTGACCATTGAAACGTTTACTACATTCTAAGATATTTTTAGTTTTTGATAAATGTCTTTATTTTATCTTGCTTTGCTTGTAATAATTGATTTAGAAATATGTTACATAAAAGCTATAGAAAGTCTTTAAGCATATACCAATTAATTCATATCATTTTGAATTGAAACATTAAAGTCAGTTAATGTCTAGTTAAAAAATCTTTTTGAAGATCAAATGAATTTATTGAAGTGTTTATTTAAAAGTTGCATTATTAAAAAGAGTTTCGATAAATATCAAATATTTTGTATTGATACAAATTCACTCTTATCAAATAATACTTCAATTGTTTTGGACAAAGGTTTGATTCAGACTTATCAAAGTGCTCATCGAGAAAAACTCTTTTTAAAAATATTAACATAATAGCCAATTTATTGAAATATTTTTTGATAAATAGGCTTATCAAATAGTTTATCGATAAATACCTTAAGAATAATGAATAAACTTTTAAACTTTCTTTAATGTTTAATCTTATATCAAATTCTTTGTAATATATTTCAAAATTAGATTTTATAAGATTATTCTTGAATTGATTTATAAGTTGTCAAAATAGTTTAACAATTTAGAGCTTATTTAAAACTGAATTTTTTCTATTTATCAAAATATTTATCGATTAATACTTCAACAAATTAAATTTAAAATAGACTTCAACACAACTTGTTTTTATTTATCGAAGAGTTTACCGACAAATACTTTTATCGATAAATATATCTTTTAAAAACATATATCACAATATTTTAGAAACTAAGTTAGTTAAACTGTCTTTAACGATGAATACATTTATTAAACAATCCTTTGATAAATGCTTTTTATAAAACGGATTTTCTAACTGAATGTTATTCTTATTTATCAAAGGGTTTATTGATAAACACCTTTATCGATAAGTTTATAAAAAAAAGTTATGTAAAATCAGATTGTAAATTACTCTCATTAAAAAAATTTATCATTATCAAAATATGGAGTCTAATACTTAATATAGAACTTAATTAGAAAATTAATCTTAATCTTAAATATAAGACATATTTTCTATATTTATTAATTTTTTTTAAATTACCCCTTTGATATTTTCTCAACAATAACCAAGTAAGAGGGGAGTGGAAAAATTAAGAAAAATAATTAGAGTGTTTTAGAATAAATAGATTATTTTAACTAATTTAATTAACTTCTTTAATCTAATTAAATTAATTAAATAACTCCTATATTAAGAATATCAAGAATATATAGATGCTAAGATGTTATTTTTATACCTTGATCATTTAATTGCAGCAAAATAAATACTCCTCTTATTTTTAATATAATGAATTTTACAAAAAGTTAATAACATAAGTTATTCTTTTTCACAAATCACCTTATTGATGGTATTGTAGATAGAAATGATATAAGAAATAAATCAAAGGTAATTAATAAAAGTTAATTTTAATTGGGGGGAAATTTTAGAAAGTAGCATATGTGGATTACTAAGCTAAAGTACTTCAGCAATTAATAACTGTAGTTGTTACCTTCCGTTTAAAATATAAAGTCCAAAAATTGAAAATGATCTATTTTTTTTTATAAAGTGCACTTTAAATTTATTTCATCATTTAATATATTTTTTTAATTTTATCATTCTCTCTCATTACCTTTTTCTCATGTGTCATTTATTGCCTCTCTCAATCACTACCCTTCATTAATTAATAAGGACACATTTTTAAAAAAATATTATATGTCTCACTCATTTATTAGTTTTAACTGATTTTAATTAATTTTTTAGTATGCATAAATTAGTTATATGCACATTATATTAGAGTATTTGAAATGACGACCAAGAGTTAAATAGTTGAGAAGAGAAGGCAATGGAGATTATCCGTTTGTTCACTCGCTTCACTACTTCCATGACAATCAGCAACATCTTGCAAACCAAATTTTGGTTCCTACGTTTTCAATTTATATCATAGTTTTACTAATTATTCCATTTGTTTCATTTGTAATTTTGAGCAAGTCATGGCAGGATTTAGACCTGAAAGCGGCAACTATTAAGCCATGTAATTTAGAAATTTGACTAATTATTTATATATATGTTAATTATAACTGTTTTGTAAACCCGTAAACTAAACTTTAATATGATTTAGAATCTTGATTTTTTTTTGCCGGCAAAAAAATGGAATAACTAAATAACTATGGGGTCTCAATGAAGAGAATTAATTAATTACTAAAAAAATCCCAATAATAAGTGATGAGAAGTATAACTTTTTGTTATTTTTACATTAGAATTTGTGATTACATATTCTTCAGTTATTATTAGATTTTAGGGTAATTTATTCTCTTAAAACACCTCATAGTCATTCCTGAAAAAAATCAAGATTCATAGAAACATAATTAGAGTGGGTCAAGAGCATGATTGCAATGCAACTCTGTTTTATTAGTTAAAAGCATATTATTACTTTAATTATAATTAACCTATTAGAAGTTAATCTCAATCAAGTCCATGAATTTGAAAATATTGTCACGGCTGCTGCCATATTATACTGTAAGTGCCTTATCTGTAATTAAGATTCATAAATTGACAATTGTCGGAATGAATGTTTATAAGGCAAAATTATTGTGAGATCCCAAGAAAATAAACAAGTAAACACCTATGGACACGGTTTAGCTTAACTATGTGCATCAACCCATCAGTCCATCTTCTGTACCTGCAACTTAACTTCCCTTGAGGGAGTATGGACTGCACAGAAGGGGAGATGGATCGCACAAAGAGAAGCAGTGCGTCCTTTCATATGTTTATTTATTTTTCCTGAAGGACCTCAAGCTCTAGGTATACCATTCCTCAACAAAGTTTTCAATTGAGGATTTTCCCCGAATTTTCAAATAGAACTTAGGACATGAACTTACAAGAGACAACACTTTCCAATGGATAAGGCACAAATTCCGAAGATTGCAAATGAACCATAAGCTAAATAGATTCGCTAATATTTTTCATTTTTTGTTATAAAGAAGATATTGAAGCAACCTACGTGAACTTGTCAAACTTATTATTTTCTCACCAAACGATAAATAGAGATAATTTTATGATTTATGAATTCAAAACAATGGGATCACTTAAAACTATGTCTTTGATGTTAAGCACCTCATTAGGCATCTCCTTTGCATGAATCACATCTTCCTTCTTATAAATCAGGTAAAGCGATCTGCACATTTTCCAATACACATCTTTCACTTCTTGTGCAAGTATGCTTCCTTCTTCATTCAGCACTATTCTCAGCAGCTCCTTCCTCTTCTCCTCAATCTTCCCATTCATCTTCTCTATGGTCTCCTCTTCACTTTCTTCCCCACCCGAATGAATCATCCGCAAGCCTATTGAGTTGAGATATTTCCCTTGTTCTTTTTCCCTCTGCACAAACACACACACAACCTTATTCCAAGAAAATTTACACGACATATATTAAGAGGAGGGAAAAGAAGAGTCTAGAGTCATCACCTGGTAGCCATTGACATCATTGAGGTATCGCCCATAGAAACTCACGACTTCAAAGAGGTAATTGGATTCATCACTTTCAATCACAGCCCTTGGAAGCTTGGGTCCCACAAGATAAAGTACTGGGAAGAGGATTGGTCCCAAGGCCATTGATGTAACTCCATTACGCTCATATTCTTCTATGCTTGGCACATAATTGCTTCTAAACCATTCTGCTTCCTTCAACTGAGCCCTCATCAAATCTACCCACTACACCCAATTATAAATGTCAACATTCAAGTGATGATAATCGATAAAGATAAATATTTGGAGATAATCTTAAGAAGACTTACAATCTGAATCAAGTGGTTTTGCACACTGCGCCCTTGAACCTTAAATGCTTGTGTTGCACTCTCAATGATTGTACTCTTGAGTGCTAAGAATAATATCTTCACCGTCTCAGAACAAGTTTCTTTGTCCACATCTACGTCCCACCTGTGGTGATAATGTCATCTTAATTATAGATATACTAATGTAGAAAGACAAGTATGTGTATGGTGGCTTCATTACAAATCATATACGTACTTCTCCATTAATTGTATGAGGTTGATTTGTTCCTCTTCAGTACTCCAAACATCATAGAAATCATCAACAACACATGTGAGCAAACCCTGCATTGCCCACGTTAGACGGGCTTGGCGAAGTTCAGGAGATGTCAGTGTTGCTGCAACTGTCAAGAAGGAATATGCAGCTTTTGTTTTTGAGATTGGAAAATGCAGTTTCTCAAGTCCACTCTCCATAAACCACCTGATAGTTATGTATATGCTTATTAGCGATCAAATTATCGAACTTATATTTTCAAGTTTCATGAAAAAGATATTCACCTGTTAAACAGATCTAGTTCTTCCCGGAATGCTGATTGGCAGTGATTGAAGTCTTCCACTCCCAATTTCAGGAATTCTTTATTTGCAAGGTTCAAAGAACTGAACAAGAAGAGAGTAAAATACCAAGTGAGTAATCTATGTGTAGCTTAAGAAGCTCACATGTGGGAGACTAGGTCGTGATATTATGATGTACCTATATGAAGATTTCAAAGTTCTGCTTTGATCCACCTTGTAATGTTCTATAGATCTTCGGTTTGATATGAAATCCAAGTAAGCATGATGAGGATAACGCAGAGCAAAAGGTACCTGGAATTAATATATGAAATGATCTTTGAGTTTTTCAGATGCCATAAATTGTGAATATGAACTTGGGAATACAGAAAAGTTGAGAAACCTCGTGATCAAAATGATTAGTATTTGTTGAGGAAGTGGACAAATATTCCTTAAGAAATTGCCCTGTCCAAGAATTTAGTTCTTCTAAAACTGAATCATTTGAATTTGAAACTATATGTGAAGCCTTGTGTAACTCCAAAACAGACTCAACATCCTTCAAATACCCCTGAAGCGTATTCAGGAATTTGTCTTCTGAGAATCTATCAAGTGCATCTGAAATACACACAAAATGTATCAAATTTAATTATTTATTTTTCTTTGATCCCTTTTCAACTACATATATAGAGTGAAACAAGATACGAAACCTGAAGAAACATTATATCCATGCAAACGTAGTAAACGAAAGGCCATGGCACATGTGGTGGGTTCTAAAAATAGGTCATCTTCTTCCCGTTTCCACATTCTGTTTCATAATTAAATAGAGAATGATATTAAATTTTGTAGCCCTCTTGCTTCCCACAATAAAAAAAAAAAATCAATTTCAAGCTTTTGATACACACAAAGTAAAGTTAATCACGTACCTCCATGTCTCTTCCAACACACTTCCAATTTCCTCCTTAAAATGGCTATTAATGCCCAACTTTTCAAGACTATCAACCATATGGAGTCGAGCATACGCATCCAAAGGATGTAGTGTTGGAACTGAACAAATTATATAACAAAACAAATATTAGTCTGAAAGCATAATAATTGTCATGCACGCAGAAGAAAACAAATCCATCATAGTTTGAAAGGAGGAATTACCAGCATTCCCAAATTTATCTAGTAACGAACTTAGATAATCTAAACACTGTGCATTGTTTAAGTGTGTAAAAGAAGATGCAGTAGTGGCGGGTGAGTTAAATAAAGATCCATTCTTTCTTTGATGTTTCATGGCCATTTCCCAATCTTGAGACTTTCCAAATCCTTCTGAAATATATGACAAATACGCTTTCCATCCTTCTAAATTGCTTCCACCCCAGCCTCTGCATATACATAGTTGAAGACTCATACAAATCAATATATATAACTTGATGTATACGCGTGTGTAGGCATTACAGAGGACAAAGAAAGCTATATACATATATATAAATATAGATACCTTTCGAGTTCTGATTCTCTGTTTTGGATGAATGTCTCTAAACGTGTTCCTCCAAGAGGAAGATTGAGATCCAAGTTTTGGGATTGCTCGAGTAAATGAGGGAAGATAATATCAAATCCAATGGGAGAACGTTGCTTATCATCTTCAAGAGCAGAAGCAATGTTTGACTCAATATATTCAAGTCCTTCAACAACAACAGAACATAATATATTTAACTACAAATAATTGATGGGTTAAAAGACACTATCATAACCAAGACAGGAAAAGACTTCTTCATATTATACCTCTATTAGTTTGGTGTTCACCAACACCCCATTGCTTAAGAGCAAGGACACAAGCCAAGGTAGATAGAAGAGAGTCTTTGGTCAACGACTCATCACGATTAGGAAGACGCCATGATCCATCAATGTGTTGATTTTCTAATAACCAATTTAGGGTTTGAGGGAACAGAGGAGCTTGTGGAGAAGAAGGTGACGGTATCATTGCCACCCAAGCTGTGTCATAAGAAGATGCAGAGAGTTCAACCTTATCAAACATCGTCTTTATTCTCTCCTTATTCATCTCTAATATCTGCATTTAATACAATTCACCATCTTATTATTACTATCTTTTTAAGCAAAATTATTTGGCATATTAGAGAGAGATACAAGAAATGGAAGGATGATTTGTTACATTAATGTTAGCTTTGCCTTGAACTTTGCCCTTCCCATTGGATCCGTCCAGAATTGCTGAAAGTATAAAGAAAGACGGTAAGTTTCCTTATTGATATACTTCCAACGGTACTATACGTAAATTTATAATTAACTAATTCAGTCAAATAAAAATTATTTAAGTTAGTATTTATAAAAAACAATTATGTGTTGATTTTAGTAAAATTACTCATATTTTTAATCATTTACATTAGAGCATCATCAACATAACTTGTATATCATACAAGAATCTATACATGATGGTAGTTTAAAAAAATAAATAAATATAGGAAACAAATAATATTAAGGTCTTATGTTTAAAATTAGAAGGAGTAAAATACAGGTCTAACATATCAAAATATAGAAATAACATTATTTTTTATTGTTTTCTTCTGCTTTCTTTTTTTCTGCTAATATCCTTCTTTCCTTTGTTACCAGGATGTTGACTGCTCTGTTTCTATTAGTGCATAATATTGATTAAATTAAATTAGGCTAAAGTATATATTGATAAAGCATGCTTAAATTTTAAGATAGAGTAAAGAAAATTAATTAAAGGAGGATTAATTTATATTATTTTATTTTTTTTAAAACTAAACTTATTAAAATCTAATCACTGATTTTTTTTTAATTTACATGATTTAAAATATAAAAAACATTTATATTAAAATATTAAAATCTAATAATGCTTTGTCAAGGTTTAAATGCCTAATTATTATTGAAATTTGCTGAGAAAATATTTTTAATTAAGTTAAACTAACAGTGTTAAAATTAATGATTTAATCCACTAAATATATATTTAACTATTAAATTAATATGACGTGACATATAAATGTCTACAGGAAACTCCCATCTGAAATTTTTTCTGTGGGAGTGACTCAAATTAATGTACTGATAATATGTGCAAACAAAATTGAATGTGTACTTGTACGTATAAAAAATTTATTAGTCCATCTCACCAATTAATTTTTCTACATGCTAAACCTATTGAAGATTTTTCACACTCATCGTTAAATGTACGGACGACACTGCTTCTGCCACGCAAGTTGCTCAAGAAACAGAGGAGGATTCAGAAACAGCGAAGAAGAAGATGATAAGCCACTCAATAACCCAACTCCAAATTTGATTTCCAAAATATGTTTCTGAATCATGAATCTATTAAAGAGAGAGAGAGAGAGAACCTGGAGAGAGAGAGGGAGGTAAGTGCGGAGGAGAGAGAGGCCCACTGGTTGTTCCAGGAAACATGACGCAATTATTTTCTTTGCACACCAACGCACTGTTTCTCTTCGGCTGCTCTCTCTGTCTTACACACATGTATTTATATATGGAGGAGAGAAAGAAAACAATCATATTTAGATTAAAGAATTGAAAAAAATCGACTAACAAAAGTTCGATTTGTATTCTTGCAGTGTGTTAACCAATCTGATAAGGTCATGGAAATCATAATTTTGACTCCCCTCTATTATGCACTTATATATATATATATTGATGGGCAATGTATATTTTTGTCTCAACCATGATTTTTTTTACATACAAGTGATACAACTATGAATATATTGATAAGTTATTCAAACTGAAACAAAAAAATATTTCGTGAATTTTTCTCACATTGATTGGTTAAGAAAATCTAGTATTTATTTATGAATATTTACAGGCCCATAAGCACAATCAAAGAGGGTGAATATATTAAAATTAAAAAGATATTCATGCTCATCACACGTTAGTGTTTTTTTTTTATAAGATACAAGTAATGTTAATTACAAATTAGTTAAAATTAATAAATATATAAAAAATATAATTTATTTTTTAAAAATGCCTTTATTTATGGAAAATGTGTGGAAGAGAGAAAATGAGTGGGTAAAAGAGATGAGAGAGACATATAATTAATTAAAATTAAAATTAAAGATAAAACATATATTAAATATTTAGATATTTTTAAGGTGAATCCTATAAAAAAGAATATGCCCATTTAAAAAAGGGTTAAAGGATAATTTTGCTATGGAAATTTTCCCTAGAAGCACCGGTTGTCTAGAAGTTTTTTTTTGGAGCAATGACGCCTCAGAAGTTTACAAATATAGCAATATCATTAAAATCGTTACTTAAAGTTAAATTTAACCTTTAGTTGACTAATATGCTGATGTGGCATATCATTTGGCATCCACATTATCGTTTATTTTTTGTTAAGGTACAAATTTGCCCTAGAAGTTTTCACTCGGGAACACTAGATATCTGAAAGTTTTAGGCTCAATATTGCCTCAACTGTTATATAGATTCAATTTGATGGTTAGTTTGATTAAATATACTGAACTAACTAATCCACATGCCATCCACTTCATTTTTTTGAGGTCAAATTTATAAATAAGAAAAATTTAAAAAGTGCATTTCTCCAAACTTTATCGTTAATAGAGTATCACTCTCGGAAGACCATACTTCATTTTGGAAATACCATGTTATTTTTTGAGAGGTTGCGAGGGTATGATATACTGGGAGTGATACTTTTATAAGGATGGAGTTTGGAGGGATACTTTTTTTTTGTTTATAAATATGACTTGAAAAGAAACATGAAGTGGATGACATGTGTACTAACTAACTTATCATATTTGATAAAACTAATGGTTAAACTAAACTTGGATAATGTTCGAGGGATATTGAACTAAAAAAAGTTTTGGATATAAAAAATTTGGTATTTTTTTTAAAAAAAATTCTAGCAATTTTTTTATATAAAAAATATATAATTTAATCTCAAAAATAATGATAAATAACTAAATAAATCAGAATATCATAACACAGATAAATAGTTACAATCATTATATGAAATATTAAATTATTTCAATTATTTAAATACTTAAAATTAAAATAAAATTGTTCATTTTATACATAAATATTATATATAATAATCAATAGTAGGAGTAGAAGAAGTAGGCACATGTAGTTGCTCCTCTGCATCAACGCAGCAAATTGAACTTGTATCCTTTGCTCCATTTGTTCCATTAGTCTTTGCTTGAATTGCACACGATTTTCTTGTATCTTTTCACGCTCTGCTACACGCTCTTCTTCCATATTTGCATGCTTTGCTTCCATTTTTTCTCTCTCTTAAAATTTTTTATCAAACTCTTCCTGCAATTGGGCACGCACACTCTGGACAACTGAACTATCACTAGATTGAGGGTGATTTCTCTTCCTTGAAGACTCTGTTCCACACCCTTTTTTTCTTACATACACTGACCTCTCACCAAGAACTATCGCCAATATTTCTTCTGACGTCATTCGAGCATCGCTCTCTAAATCTTGGTCTTGTTGCTGAGAAAGTTCGTGCATACGACTCTATAAATAAACATATGAAACTATTAGAATAATAATAAAAATAAATCAAAATAAAATAAACTACAATGCATATATGAATCTGTTCAGAGTGTGGATCAACCTATACTACTGTCTATCTAATGTCTTCCTAGTATGCGTTATCTCGCACAGCTGATCAGGAAGGGGTAGGTTGTCCAGTAATAGGATCTCTCTACAAAATAATAATATATAAAATACAAACAATAGATTTTAAAATAAAAAATGATTAAAAACTTAAATTATAGTGGTGATATATTGAACTTACTATAGCAAACTCAATCTCTGCAAATGATCGAGGACCACAAGTATGTTTAGTCATTTATTTTTCTCGATTTATCATGTTTCTTTCACTTTTATTCTACAACAAAATTTGGTAAATAATAAGAATTTAATTATTAAAAAAATAATTTATTTAGAAGGATAGTGAGGGACCTTAAACATGTCAGACTTCAAATATATTAATAACCATTTCTAATCTTGAAAACTAATAGTTTGAGGAGGATCAGCCAACCTATCATCATTAGTCTCATATTTCTTATAGTGAGAATGTATATTGATTTTCTAATTTCTAAATGCATTTTGTAAAATAATTGATATAGCTATATAAAACTTTCTTCAGCAATTGCATCAGCAGGTTTAAATTTATCCTGAAACAAATAAACATAAACACTTTATATAATAATATAAATAAACTAAGATTTTTAAAAAATTGACATAAATAATACCTTTATTTTTAAAATTATATCTGTAATGGCTCTGGAATTTTTAGATCTATATGACATAGGACAAATACATTTGCATTTCAGAGAATGTCAATGAGGAGGTATTAGCTAAGTGGTCAAGTGGCAGAGGAATGGCTAGGGCGAGCTGTGTTCGATTCTGGGAAAGTGTTGGGGGGAGTTTTTTTGGGGATGCGAAATTACAACATTACCCTTCCCCTATTTCCTTCAGAAATCGTACCCCACTGCCTTCATATTTTTTTCCTGATTTCCTTCAGCGGCTACGCAGAAGGAAGCAGCAGCAGCGCAGAGCAGAAATCCTCGAGCCATCGATGCCGTGTACTCTAGCTTTGCTTCTGCCAGTGTCTTTTCCGTGTGGTTCCATCAACGCCGACCATCATCATTCCTCCTTGGCGCTATATTAGGTCCCATTGTGGTTTCACTTGAGAGGGGTCAGAGAGAGTGAAAACCAGAGAAATTGTGAGTGTGAGAGTAAGAGTGCATAAGAGGAGAAGAGGAATCTAAGCTCGCGATGTCGGAGACTGAGTTGCAGAGTCATCAGTCATCGGTTGTAAGTTCTTCGACTCCATTTCCATTTTCTGTCGCTGTTGTTTTGAAATTATGGGGTTGGGTTTGTTTTCGGTGGTTGTTGCATGTTCTTTCTTTGCTTGATCCTGTGAGCTTGTCGAAAGGAACATTGGTAATGCTCATTCTGTTCTGCGTCTGTAAGGGTCTATGCGTGTGATTTGGTTCTGTTGTGTGTTTTCAGTGAGTTGATTCTGTTGTGTTGTATGTCCACTGTGAGCTGGCATTTCTATACATATGAGTTCTAGTTTGAGTCTTCGACATTCAGAGAAAGGTTGGACAGATTGAAGTTTAGTACGAACATCTATGCTTGTGTGCGCTGCTGTGGTTTATTTCTATGTGGTTAGTGATTTGGCCAATGAATTCTGAATAACAGAGAATTAAACTAAGTTGAACCTTGTGAAGCTAATTGATGGCTTTACGGTTAATGAGTACAAAAGCATGAATGATGAAATGTTTAAAATAATTTTGGGTATGATTAGGAAGGTAATTAGTCACCATTTACCTATTATTTTTGTGTTTGGAAGAAAATTCTGTATGGTACGTTTAAGCTGTGTTTTTTTTTTGGCTTAACCTTCCAAGTAGTGATAACTATAGGAAGTGTATATTGTAAAATCAGGTTTCGTTGTTGTTTCTCAAATTTCTTCTGTGAGAAGATTTGTAGACTATGATTGAGGAAAGGTAGTAATAGGAAACCAAGAGAAATGACATGTTTCATATTTATGTGCGTCCTTGAAGGAACAAGTCCTGGAGGAAAGGAAATAGTGAGTTTTCTTGTTCGTTTGATTAAAGATGCAGAAAGTTTATCCTATATGTTGTGGTTTGTGGATGCATTGTTCTTTTCTGGTCTAATTGATAAGATGCTATTCCAATTCTTGTTTTCTGTAGATTTCAAAATTTTTCTCTTAAGCATGGAATTGATGAAATTTAAAATCGGAAGTGTGTGGGAGTTTCAAATTATTATCGTCATATCAGTAGGGTAAATGCATGATTAATACAAGAACCTTCTTTCTAAATTTTGATTGATTATTCATAAATTCTAGGGTCCATAAATTCAATATATATATATATTGGAATTTTAATTGGATATGTAGCATGTTTTGTTAAAGGAGAAAACAAATTCAAATGTTAAATTTGAATTAAATTATGTGTATACATACACATTTACCCATTATATTTAAAAGAGATGAATGGATTGAATAAGTTATAGATAGACACAAGTTCAAAGGAATTACATTAAAAAAAATTAAGTTTTTAGGAATTTCCAATTTTTGTAAAAGGGCTTTATTTAAGATACAAATTATGGATAACAAAGAATTAATGTGATGTTATGCGGAAGTGTACATTGTCGTCGTATAACAAACACATGTTACTATAGATGCTAAAATTCAAGTACCAAAATAGACAAAGTTGAAGCTATCGTAAAAATGAAAAGATTATAGAGTTAATAATGCGGAGTTTAGAGTTTGGGTGTGATAGAGCGATTTATTGTGCAAATACTATGTATTAAGGTCTTAAGTACTAATAACCCTATATGGATAACTAATATAGGATTTGATATTTGCCCGAGCCGCCAAGGAACCCTATAAAGGAAAATAGGAAAAGGTAATTTGGAAGAAAGGACTCCAGTCGGTTGAGTTGCTGTAAGGGCAATTATCGTAGGAAGTCTTGGAAGAATAAGTTATATTTTGGAGAGCTCAACAGGTGAGTGAATAACGTTCCCTAAAATTTATATTTTCAAATGCATTGTCATTTCAAATGTTGAATTTCAAATATGAATTACGAAAAGCAAATTTTACGAAAGTATGGTTTAAATCGTTAGAAATGATTTTCTTTCGATTGGTTTACAAAGGGATTATGATTATGTTGAAAATGAATGAATAAGCTTTTGAAAAGAGTTTGGCAAAAGTTGCATTAAACTTATGTTATTCATGAAATATATTCTTTTTGTGAAGTTTATATGTTTTTACAGTAATTTGATTTTAAATGTACATGCTGGGGTTTTTGAAATTCAAAGTGGATTTATCAATGATTATGGTATTTGAAACGATTGAGATCATTTCATGTGAAATAAACTCCATGCATGATGGAAATGTTTTAGGATAGAATACAGAACGCTGGTTGCTAACAGCAGTACTGTTAGCCCTTGGTGCACCTTGGTTACTCGAGCTCGACAGTTTGTGGCCTTGAGCCACCAGATTATTTCGTGGGATTTATTCTCGCGACAGTTTGTGGCCTTGAGTCACCAGAATTATTTTGTGGGATTTATTCTCGCGACAGTTTGTGGCCTTGAGCCACCAGAATTATTTTGTGGGATTCATTCTCGCGACAGTTAGTGGCTTCGTGCCACCAGAATGGTTAGTTACCCTCGTGGACTGTGTGTCCACGTCTGTTTTTGTTCTGTTAAAGTCCTACAGAAAGACTATGGTTTTGAAAGGATTATTTTACATCAATTGATTTGAAATGATTGCTTCAAATTGTTTCTCTGAAACAATAATGTTTACAGAAAGATTATAGTTTCGAAAGGATTACTATTAAATGATTGATTTGAAATGGTTATTTCAAAATTGTTTCCCTGAAAGAAAATGTTTACGGAAAAGTTTGCATCAAAATGCGAAATATTATTCGAAACATGTTTATGCATTGTTTATTTCCGCATTCTTTTAAATCATGTTTTTGGGACGTTATTCACGAGTAGATTATTTGGCTTCAGATAGTGCAGGTGACCATAATCCTCCCGTTGAGCAGTAAAGAGCCTCGCTATCAATTCGAAGCGTCGTTTTTGGCAAATACTATTTTTAATGTAACTACTTCTCTTAAGAACTTGTATTATTTTGAAAAGAGTAAAAGCTCCACATAGACCTTAGAAAATATTATGTTTATCTTGGAAAACGTTATGAAAAAGTTGAATGTTTTATTTAAAGTGTTAGGCTTTCAGAATGTGAAGTTAATCATATTCTGTGCCAGTCATAGTCCAAATTTCAGGACGTGACAATATCCTAACCATATTTTTTAAAAATATTCTTCCAATTACCTCTACAATCCCTAAAAGAGGGTGTGATTTTAAGAGTTAAACCACAATAATTAGAAAAGTCTCTTGCTTCTGGACTGATTACTCTTGACATAGAATCTGAAAATTTAACTCGAATTTTTGATCCTTGTGCAGGCCTCAAATTCACATTAATAGACTTATAAACTCCTATGCGCTTGTTGATTACAGTAGAAGATCCTATCATTGAAGTTGAATTAGAATAATTAAATGTTACCAGCGATGTAAATCAATTATTATAAAATTGAAACAAACTTACCTGCACTACTATTTTTAGTATGGAGAGTAGGAGGAGAATTGACAAGCATTTCCTCAAGTTGTTGTTACAGTGATAAAGGTGAAATAACATGTCTTGATTGAGGTGTAGAGCATGTACCTCAGTTATTCGTGTTGTCATGAGATGTAACAGAAATACTTTTTCTACCTCGACCTCTCTTTAATATTGACATATCCTGTAAACATAGACATTTCATTTAGAAAATAGCAATAAATTAAATCAAAAATAGCAAGTAATCAATAATCAATCTACATATTAATACAATATATCATATTAATTAATTTCATTCAATTGAATATTCTGTCGTACTATCACTTCTATCAATATCTTCTGATTCATTTATTTCTTCTAAATCATCCACTCTTCTAATATATGATAGTTGCCTCTGTCTCTAATATGTAACTAACTTTTATCCATTTATATTCCTTAAACAGTTAAACCTAGGATACAACAAAAAAATCTAACAAACATATCAGTATATGAATAGTAAGGTAATATATATATTTATATATTTTAAAACTTAATATTGAAAGTTGAGTTAAGAATTCCAATTAGAAACCTCATTTAAAGAAGAAAGACAAAAGGAGTAATGATTGATATTGGATAAGGTCAGACTAAAATTAATTATGAGGTTGTAACAATCAAAATCACAAGTTTTCTTTGTCACCCACCATTAACTAGTTAATTGAGACAAATAATATGAAAATTTTCTTTGATGCCCCAAGAGAATTAAGAAACAAGAGTTAAATATATCCTTTAACTTTTAATACAAGTATTATCTTCTATAGAATAGAAAATATAAATAAGTTCAACCATATATGAATTTAAACACGCCATTTAATACCTTAAAAAAAAACCCAATCATGTTGGAATACGTGCGGCCAAAGAATATAAAGCTTGATCAATGTATCATTCACTTAAAACTTTGAAATTAAAACTTGATCAATGTATCATTTACTTAAAATCATGTTGTATTGGCATATAAAGCTCAACATGCCATATCCATATAATTGAGAATATAAAGCTCTCCTCTTTTCCTTGTGTGTGGATTGTAACAGAAAATTTCCTCTTGGTCAATGTCTTTTCTGTTAAATTTGCACAAAATCTCTTCCCCCATTGCTGCCACTCTTGATATTTCCTTCTGTCGTCTTTCATCCTTCAAAACTTGTGAAACAGGGGAATAGGTTATGGAGATTTTTCAATGAATATATTCTAAAATGCTGATCAATTATTTGTTGAAATGCTTGAACGAAAAGAGTTATAACTAAAGCTAACCCCATGTTTTTTATTTTTCCTCTTACTTGGTCAGTGGTCATGGTGAATACCAACGTTTATTTAAAGAGCACTCTTTAGACTTTTCAGACTATATGTGGCCACTAAAAGAAGTTGACGCAAGGACAAATAATGAAAATTACATTAGTGATGAGCAAAATTTTTATCCTAATAGTCAACTGCTATCATATGAGGGTAAAGCTTACTCATTTTGATAAAGAAGAAGTGAAGCAAGAGAGTAAAAACAAAGGAAGCAAGTTTTCCCAAGTTTATCAAATCAATTACAGCTACAAGTGCAAGTATGCAACATCCTGAAATAATACACATTTATACTCTCCATATCCAAATTATATTCTTTAAGAAATTTCTACAAAAAAATGATATTATAAACCACTAAAAAAATATCATATATGATGGCAGAAGTTTCATCCAAGTCCAAATCAAGTCATAAAATCTTAATTGAAAAAATAACTGACAATACACAAATACCCAACCTTTGACATTAATTCCCATAATCTATACTAAACAAAATTGAATTTGTCCATCACTGAAACAAAAACGCATATATCAGCATATATGTAATATTGAATTTGTCCATCACATAAATGTGGGAGAACTATATGCAATATTATATTTGATCAGTATATATCAGTATAAGGATCTCGCTCATGCTCAGATTTCAAATAAACTGATTGAAATGTCAGGTTGATATCATATGTAAGTACCTACCATATCTTGTTAATTTGGGGATCCTTAATGTGGGATAATCACATAGGACTTGAACTGTATAATTATATATATGAGTGGTCTCTGTAGTAGAATAAGGTAAGAAGGGGTTGACTGAAGGTATTCGCTATGGCTGACTGAAGGAATTGAATATTTGCTATGGTAACCTAACGTTAAACGATTTTGGTTCAGTTTGAAGTCAAAAAACTCAAATTGAAGAGAAGACAGATTGAAGAAAAAGAGGAGATAGGAGTAAAAGAAGCAGTCGGAGACAGATTCCATGGTGACCCATGTGATAATTGAAAGAAAAAATAGGAGATTGATTGGAGAAGCAGTCAGAGATCTCATCTCAGATTGTCGACGATGTCACAAGCTCGCTCTCTGTCCTCCAGTTACTCCTCCAACTTAACAATCCTTCAACCGTTCGCTCGTGCTCTCCCTCTGTCTCTCACTCTCGATGTTTTGCTCTGCAGCCCTTTTTCTCGTCGACACTGAGAAATAAGGAACAGAAGGGGAACCCTAAAATATAAACACGTTTAAGCGGCGACAAATCAAAATCGCCGTTAAAAGTATTACTTTTACCAAATATTTTTAAAAAATAATCCTCTAAACAAAAAAATGATATTTTTCCTCCAATAGCTTTTTTAACTCATTAGGAAATTTTTATAAATTTTTTTGGGCAAATAATAATCTCTAAATATTTTTCTTGAATTTTATAAGAAAATACGTTTTTAATTCTCGAAAAATAGCTACTAAATCATTTGGGTCTCTTTTCAGAAAAAAAAACTTTTATAATTTTCTAAACCCCAAAATACTCATTTTATTATTTTTTCTTAACCCTAAGATATTTTTAATGACTATTATTTTCTTTATTATTTTTCTAAAATTATACTTTTGACACTTTTTAATTTCAAACAAATACTCTTAAACTCAATAATACTTTATAAATGATTTCTATAAAAGTTCAGATGTCACATGAAATATAGCAATAGAGGGCATATGCAACAGCAACTAAAAATTTATGTGTTGATATGTATTTAATGTATATTTTTTCTCCTTATCTCTCACACACATATATGTCCCTCTGTTTATCTCCTCCTCCACATTGTCTCTAACACACACATGCTAACTCTCACACTCATTAACACACATTTATAATATCTCTCTTATATACATATCCCTATTTCATTTCCCTCTTTCATAGATATCACATTATTCTCTCTATATTCTTTCTTTACTACAATAACATATAAAATTTCTTTATTTGTTATTTAAAAAAATAAAATTATTCAATAATTTAATTATATATATTAGATAATTGTTTAAAACCTATTAAAATGGGGAAAATTTGTATAAACACTTTTGGAGGCGACAAATGATATAAAAGTTGTTGCTGAATACATCCTTCTGTGGCGACACAAAATTGTCGCTGCAAAATTCTGTGACCTTGTCGCCGCATAAAAGTGGCACTAAAATTTGAGTTTTTTTAGCTTTCACGGCGACAAAGTAAAGATGCCCGCAAAAACTCAGAACTTTTAGCGGTGACAGATAAAGTCGCGCTGAAAATCTATTTTTAGCAGAAATAAAAAATGTCACTGCTGAAAAGTTGTAGCCAAATCCTTATTTTTTTTGTAGTGCATGTCAGTATATTAGTCAACTAATGGCCAAACTTAACTTTGGATAATAGTCTAGGTGATATTGTTACATTTTGTGAATTTATAGGGTGACATTGATTAAAAAAAAAATGTTTGGACAACCAACATTTTTGGGTAGAAATTTTCAAGGCAAAATTGCCTTTTAACCCTTTAAAAAATTGTATCCTATAAAAGGCAACTGATGGAGAAATGTGGGTGGCGTTAATCACGGATTAACTTATTCAACACATGCACAAAAGATATAGCATTTTTATTTCATTAAACAAGTTACTTTTAATGTTTCACGTTAAACTTTTCAAAGATAAATGTCAAATTCATTGTCGTCGAGCCTCAGTCATCAAGACTTTTAGTAATTTTAAAAAGAATTTATAGACACAAATTTTAATAGTTACGTGGAACATATATTTGAGACCTAAATAATCGAATTCAAGATTTAAAAATTCAATAAATATGCATATTTATTCGTATAGTATGGTTGTTTTCTTAATGTCTTCATTCAAATGAATGGGGCTATACAATTAAATATTAATCTTCTTCTTGTTTTTTATTTCTTACTTCGGCTATACAATGCTTGAATATATATATATATATATATATATAATTACTTAGGAAAGGTTTGAACTGATAATAAAAAAATATTTCTTATTATGCAATATGACTAATTTCGTTTTTGAAGGGAACATTTGAGGCTTTGAGCAGCTTCATTTTGATTAACATATAAACCATATAAAAAATTCAAAACTTTAAATAGATGGAATAATAATCACTTTTATATATATATATATATATCACTTATTTAAGGGACCAAGTGACCGAGTGAGGTAACCACCACATTCACATGATTATTGAACAAAGGTTATATAAAAAATAAATAAATCACAAAATTCATTGACCTAATTAATCATTTTTCATGTTTGAAAGGGATACATTTGAATAGCTTCCAAGTGATTAATCAATTAATTAATTAATTCAAACTGAAACCAGCTACCCAGTTTTCGGATTTAATCAGTGTTTAACGTATTTGTCTTACTGTAAAAAATAATAAAATATAATTAAATATTACATATGACCGATAAGTTACGGCGTTATTTATTTAAAATGTGTGTATATATTAATTACTTTTTCTCAATTCAACTAAAAGACATGAGGTCAAGAAAAAAAAAATGTGCCCGTCACAATAAGGTCAAAAAAATTGTCCGCCGGCTGCACGATGGATTAATTTCTAAAGAATTCTTTTTTGGTCAAAATTTCTAAAGAATTAATATTGAGAATCTTGAACCAATAACCACAATTTAATTTAGCGTTTTTGTTGCGTCCTGAGAATCCATCAATATAGTAATCATTAACAGAAGAAAACATTTAAATTAAATCGCAAGTTTTCAAGGGAAAAGAATCAAATCCATCCAAAGCGGCGGACCATGCGATAGAAGTTTGACTAGACCATATATATATTGGGAAAAAAATCAATTTTCAATAAAACAATAAAATATAATATAATAACCATATGTCCCCGGCACAATGTATTAATTTTTAAAGAGTAATTTAAGAATAAACTATTCGCAAAAAAACAAGAGTAAACTATTTTCGAGAAACTTGGCTAACTATAAAATTAGATATTTTGAATAAATTTAAATTAAATTTAGCGTTTTTGTTACGCCATGAGAATCCATAAAGACAATAATAATTGATTTTAAGAAAATAATAATAATAATAATAATGATAAGCATTGACGGAAGAAAACAGTTAAATCCCAAATTTTCAAGAAAAAAATTAAATCAATCCAAAATGGCGGACTATGAGAACGAAATTTGACTGATGTTAAAATATAAATATATTGAAAAAAATTCTCCTTAAGCCAGGGAATTTATTTTCCTATCTCTAACAAATTTGATTAACGAATAAAATTTAACGATATTGTATATAGGACCTTAAACCTGGTACATACTAGTTGAACATATTTATCAATCTAACTGTTTGTTGGTCACTCCCGTGGGCTCTCTCCCCCTCTATGGTTATGAAATTATTATCATCTAATTTCGTGACTATAAAATGGTAAAAGTTATGTTTGGAACCTTTCGATCATTCCCTTGAAATTAAACGAAATCATATTTGGTCATGCATGTTTGGAATATATCTATTTTGTCTAGTTTGACTGAAGATACACCATTTATGTTTGGCTATGCCGCGTACCCCGACAAAAATCGTTGTAGAAGATTGCGTTACAAGAAATAATAATTTTTTATTTGATAAAAGTCTAATCTCTCTCAAAACTTACAGTTTAAAGAATCTTCTTCTTTCGTAATAAATACGTTGTAAAATATTTAAATTTGTTTTCTCTTTTTTTATATAAATTAAACCATTTACTACGTTAATTAATAATAATTTTCATATATTGAGAAATAATTCTTTCCGTGGGTTAGGGGAAAACAAAAAAACAATCTTACTTTTCCTACTCCAATATGTGAGTTTGGAAAGTAATAAAATTAAGATTTTAAAAGAGTTTTTGACTCAAATTTTAATTTAAAATAAAAATAACTATATTTATTTGAAATAATTTTTAGATCAAATTATAGTTTAAAATTAATATTTTAAATAAGTTATTGATACTAGTTTTTGAAATAATAAAATAGTTTATAGATTATCAAATTACTATTTTCTTCTCTCTCCTCTCTATCCTTTCTCATATTTCCTCTCTATCCCCTCTCTTTTATTTTCTCCAATATCTCTTTTCTCTCCTCTCATATTTTTAATAAAAATAATACTTTTTCTGATGGTTTTTTAATTATAAAAGTTTTTATAGTAATAACTATCCAAACACTTATTTTTTAACAAATATTTTTTATAAACTTTTCTCAAAAAATAATTTTTTAAAAACTATAAAAAAAATCTATTTTTTATAAGTCATTTTTTAAACTCTTATTTAAATATGTTCAATATTTTAGTTAACAAACGTTCTCATCAATATTCTTATTCAGATATAGTTAGTCACCTGCATACCTGCATAATGACATATTGGAAGTTGAATAGGAAAAAATATTTTACTTGGCATGTCTTAAATACGCTTTCTTATCTTGTGCTTTTTCTTGTCATTATCAACGTCCTTCACTGGCAGTATTGTATATTGTTTCTACATACATTCTTCAATCCAACAAGGTTATAATACTCTTGCTTTTGAAATTTGTTCTTATTTAATTTTTTTTACAATGTTTCTTTTCTACTTTCTCATGATATTTCCTTATTCTTTAGAAGTTCTCTCCATAGGACTCTCCTGTTAAACTTGTATTCTGAACATTTTATTTTTTCTTTATAATATAAATAGTTTTTATTCAAAAAAACAAAAAACAGCTGGAATTTTTGCCTCATCAATCATCCTATAAATAAAATGAATTAACTCATTCAATAGACAAAACTCAAAAGAGATACAGAATTTATTTTCATTAGGTTAGATTTTCTAAAGAGAGCTCTCGAGGGAAACATTAATAAATTGTTGAACTTCCTCACAATCAATTGTAAGTTTAGTTCGCCAAAAATAGGCTAATTTTAATTTATTTCTATGATCCATTTGGGGATGCAATTTGAACTAACCAGATAATTAAAGTGATCATCATGTGATTATATTTTAGGTTAAATACTAGTAAATTTATTAATATGGCTAAAAGTATAGATTTAATTAACCCAAAGCTAGGACCATAGAATACTGGGATATTCAATATTATATTTTATTCTTAATATAAGAGTTAGATAACTAATTTATAACTATTAAAAAAATTAGTTAAATTAATTATTTATAATAGTTGGGGTTAGTTTCTCTAAAATGACCTCTTTAATCATGTTCATGAAATTACCTCTTGATAAAAATCTCCTTAATATATGTAATTAATAGAGATACTTTAGGGCAAAATTTATAAATTTAGAAGTATTAGAGTATATCAGTTATCTTAACTAAAGTCAGTTAGATATTAACAGAGCCAGTTAAGTAAGTGAGACATGTGTCTTGTATATACCTATATATTGTACTCAGATTAATGACATGGATCATTCACTAATCTCCATCTTATCTCTCTTATAATCTCTAAAAAAGATAAGGTAAATAGAGGTCTTATAAAGTCTTATATTTAAATTATAAAAAAAATTATCTAACTCTTATATTAAGAATTGATAAGAGATATTTATAAGAAACATGTTAGACACGCATGACTCCACAACTTCCACATAGAGAAATTGAAAGGTTCTCCACACATTATTTTGAGACTAAAATTTATGGGAGATGTTTGAAGACATAAATT
The DNA here is from genome assembly GCA_037074615.1 of Leucaena leucocephala. Classification (NCBI taxonomy): domain Eukaryota; kingdom Viridiplantae; phylum Streptophyta; class Magnoliopsida; order Fabales; family Fabaceae; genus Leucaena; species Leucaena leucocephala. Next base: position 4,150,953 of record CM073525.1, read on the forward strand.
TAATCACCGTGAATTTTTTTTTTTTGTGTGCAAAACTTGATATAATACTCCTACAATTTTTAACATATGACATAATTGAAGAGTTGATATGGACTAATAATCAAGTAAAAGATAGGGAGAAAATTAAGAAAAATAGTTAGGGTATTTTTGAAAAAAAATATGCTACATTAACTAACTTAATTAACTTTGTTAACCTAATTAAAATAGTTAAATATGTCTTATATTAAGGATCGGATGAATATTAAATAAGAAAAATAATCATAAAGAGATTTAAATTAAATAACTTTTAGAAAACTGATATATTCTTAAATAACATTATCAAACTAACACATAATACAACGTGTTAAGCACAAACCTCTACTGGATGCTCTAAATTAATCATCCATTATTATTACAGAAAATATACAGCTTCTCAATGGCCATATAGCTAGCCTCTTATTGATTTACTATTATCAATTCTAAGGCAATAAAGCTAAGGGCGATATTCAGTAGGAACTAAACACAGGTCATTTTTTCTTCTTATTGCAGCACCAAAGATCTCAGTCATGTCCAAATCTTCATGATTTTCCCCATTAGGAAGTTTCCAATCAAAATGATAAAGCAGATTTGCTATTATCAATTCTAAAACAGGTGTAGCAAATGACACTCCAGGGCATATCCTTCTTCCTGCACCAAACGGAATGTACTCAAAGTTGGTGCCTTTGAAATCAATTGAGTTTTCAATAAATCTCTCAGGTTTAAACTTCTCAGCTTCATTCCAATACTCAGGATGTCTTCCAATGGCCCAAGCATTTATGATCACCGTTGATTTGATAGGTATCTCATAGCCGTTGATTTCACAAACCTTACTATTTTGTCTTGGAAGTAACAAAACAGAAGGTGGGTGTAACCTTAAAGTTTCTCGAACAACTGCGTTTACGTATTTCAACTGACGAAGTCCTGATTCATCCACATAACCTTTATTTCCATAGACACTTCTCACTTCTTCTCGTCCCTTCTTCATTGTTTCTGGGTTTGTTATCATTTCTGTCATTGCCCACAAAATTGTTGTTGCTGCTGTTTCAGTTCCACCAACAAACATGTCCTGAAAGTGTGCGTATATATATTGGTTCCATGATTAATAATTAAAATATTCATATATGTTATCTACTTTGATGTCCCTATCTATGGAAAATAAAGTCAACATGTCCCAAAAGTTCATCTGTGCATGATTTATTAAAATGTCTAGTGCGTACTTTATCTGCTTTGATGTCCCTTTCTATGAAAAGTCAAGTCATTTAAGAGTGACTTACCTCTTGGTGGGTTTGGGGCCCAAAAAAAAGAAGATAAATCATACCCAACTAAATGTAGGACCTACTCAGGGATGTGTTTTAATTTAGCCTAAATATAATATTTTAATATATCTTTTATATTTATCATTTTATCCAAACTAATTTACCTAACTACTTTTAAACTTGTATATAATATAATCTTTGGTCTCTCAAATTTATTCCAATTTTAGTTTTATCCCCTAGTTTTAAATATAGATTTTAGTCAATCCCCATAATTTAATAAAAAATTAGACTATTTTGCCTGTTGAATGATTTAAACTAAAATGAGGATAAATTTAAATAATTAAAGATTATATTAATCTTAATATATTATTGCACAAGAGTATTTTAGGGATATAAGATCAAATATATATTATAATTAAGTGATTTATTAAACTTTTACATTAAACAGGAAAGGAATATATAGTTATTTAGATCCAAGGCTTACCAAAATGACAGCTTTGATGTTGTCGAGAGTTAAGGGGATTTCAAGATCATTGTCTTGTTGAACCCTAAGAAGAACATCAACGAGATCTTCCTCTGCTTCTGCCACATCTCCACTTGCCTTCTTTTTTATGTGGTCGTTGATGACAGTGTCAAGCATCTCATCAAGATCTTTATGCACTTTCTCAGCTTTAGCTTTCGAGCCACTAATCACACGAAGGAATTCCAATGAAGGAATTACATCACATATTGATAATCCACCTGTAATTCGTACACCGGCCATTATAAGTGGTACAATATCTTCTGCCTTTTTAGTCGTCTTCCGACCAAAAGCTGCTCGGGCAACTATAGAATTCGTGAGTGGGTAGATTTTTTTGTTGATATTCACAACAGAACCTAATTCGTGTTCAGAAATATGCTTCATAACTGCAAAAACCTCCTCTTCTCTTATTCTTCTGAATGATTGAACCCTCTTTAGAGACAAAAGCTCCAAGGTACAAATCTTTCGAAGTTGCCTCCAGTAGTTTCCATGAGGAGAGAAAGCGATATCTGTGCTATCATAAGCCAATATTTTGCTTGCAAAACCTGTGGGTCTATTTGCCCAGATCATGTCATGGGTTTTCATAACCTCTTTGGCAACTTCCGGTGAAGAAACTATGTAATGGGGTATCTGTCCCAGATGAAGATGCATTAAAGGTCCATATTTGATTGCGAGGTCTCTGAAAGATCGATGTGGTAATGAGCCAATCTGATGAAGGTTTCCTATGAGAGGTAGTTTCCGTGGTCCTGGGGGGAGGGTTTTGAGAGATTTCTTAGAACTTGAGAGTTTGTGAATCAAGAAGAGGAAGCAAAGGAAGGTAAAAAAGATGGAGTATGGTATCTGAACCTCCATGATGTGTCTATGGAAAAATGGGAGAGTGTTGTGATGGTGTGGAGAAGAAGACGAAGTGGTGTGATTTTTATAGTCTAATGATGATATAAAATAATGATGCACGAAATATATATCTTATATTATTTATGATAGAAATATAATTTAATAATTTCTCCGTTTTCAACAAACGATCCTTTGAATATTTGTATTTGTATATGGGTAAGAAAATGCAAGGGCACTCGTTCGTTAGTCTTTATGGAATTAAAATATATTATCACATATTTGTATTTCCCATCACTTGATCATCAATTTTCCAAAAGGTCTGCGTTTAAACATTTCTTATAGCGTCTTACGTATACCTAATGGATATTGGCAGGGAGGCTAGGTGACTCAGAACATGCTTATTATAGTATACCTGTTTTGTTATCCCACTGAATCAATAGTTCAATCAAGGGTGAAGTTGCATTCAACCTCATGAAGTTGGTAAATTGAACTATAATATTTTATCCAATTTAAAATATAATTCATTCTCAACCACTTTACTGAAATTTAAAAAGAGCTCTTAACTCATTAAATCTATTTTAATTTTTTTAATTTTACCCAAATTAATAAGGCTTTAAGATAGGAGAAAAATACAAGGATACACATGTAATTTAATTATTAATTACAAAGATAAAATTAACAAATAAGTATGATTCGGAATATCAATTAAAAATTAATTAAGCATTGTTAACAATTGGTTTATATTATTAATTTTTGGAAATGTAATTAGAGTGGGTCTAGTGCATCTGCAAATAGTAGGAAATGAATACAAATATTTAATATTCATAGTTTAAAAACATATTAGTTAAATTCTAATTAACCTATTGCAATCTAATCACAATTAAATAAATGGATTTTAAATTTTACTAGAAGGTGCACTATACTTAATTAATTACATTCTGATGTTTAATTAAGATTCTTAAATTTGTAATTTTCCAAATTAATATTTATAACTTATTGTTCCGGAAAATTCATTGGGACCTAATTAACCGCCAATAATTCAATCATTTTCGACTTTAATATGGTGCTAAAAAAAGGAACTTCAGTTCTGTATAAATTTCCCACGTCTAGAAGGAAGTATAAGTCAACTAGAAAATTCACTACTTTGACTGAAGCCTTATTTAAATAAAAAAAATTTGACTAATTTCGTTTTTTTAAGGGAACATTTGAGGCTTTGAGCTGCCTCATTTTGACTGATCATATAAAAAAAATTCAAAACTTCGAATAGATTCAACAACAGAGAAAACAAAAGTTATATAAATAAATCAATCGCGAAATTCATACAACTAATTCATCATTTTCATGTTTGAGAGGGACATTTGGAAAAAATTCCACTTGACTAACCAATTAATTAACTAATTCTTAAATATTAATAGCTGAACTAAAATTAAAAGACATGAGGCGTCTAAAATCAATTTTGAATAAAAAATAAAATATAATAACCATGTGCGCTGCACAAGAAGGTCAAAAAAATATGTCCGCCGCACAATGTATTAATTTCTAAAGAATAGTTTAGCAGTAAACTATATATTTTTGAGAATTTTGACTAATTACCATTATTTAATTTAGCGTTGTTGTTTCTCCTCAGAATCCATTAATATAATAATCATTAAGGGAAGAAAACATTTAACGTAAAAAAAGGACAGAAGAAACATTTAAATCCCAATATTTTAAAGGAAAAGTTTAAATCAATCCAAAAGGCGGACTATATATGCGAAATAAATTTAACTTAGACCATAAATAAATAAAAATCACTTCGGTGCATATTATAAGCCTATTTCAACAAATTATCACGTATTAAAAAAAAATAGTTGTGCCATTAAATAGATAAAAAAATTTAAATTTGTCCTTATTAAAATTCTAATCTTGAGTATGCCGCATAAATACTAGTAGACAAATCTAAAAAAATATTTTAATTAAATATGGAAATAAGAATAATTTATTCAAATTATGAGAAAAAACTTACGAGAATTTTCAATATTAGGTTAATTAATTTATCTCAACTAGTTGTCCCCACAAGGCAATACCTTGTCAGGGCTGCTGACATATTCAACTATCGGTGTTGATTGTCAACCATTATCTAATCAAATATTCCAACCAAAGATTACGAATGTTGCATAATATGGTTTTTTTTTTTGGGACATTGTTTAAAAATACCATTTTAAAAATTTTATTAATTAAAAAGATAATTTTTTTTAGCAGCGTATAATTTATTTTTAATTATATATTAAAATTTTTAAAATGGAAGTTATTTACTTCTTATAGTTAAAAAAATTATATCTACCTTATATAAGTCATTCTAATCAAATTTATATAAATTTTAATTTTAATTTCTCAAAATACAAAACGGTCAGATAGTAGCCATTGGTATCATTGAGGTATCTAGAAACTCACAACCTCAGAGGTACTTGGATTCATCTCTTCCCTTCAATGAAAGCCTTTAGAAGCTTGGGTCCCACAAGATAAAGTACAGTGTAGATATTTGGTACCAAAGCCATTGATGTAATTCCATTACGCTCATATTGTTCTATGCTTGGCACATGCTTGCTTCAAAACCACTCTGCTTCCTTCCTTTAATTAAGACTCAAATCAGACCACTGCACCCAATAAATGTGAATATTCAAGTGATTGATACAAAAATATATTTGGAGATAATCGTAAGAAGACTGAGATGAGATTGAGACTATTATATATCATTGACTTCATATTGAATCCCACGGAAAATTAATAGAATATTTCCACTTCCTTCCTAAAAATATAGTTATAAATTAGTTAGTTCTAGGCTCATTTGGGCCTTCCCCTAATTTCCTAAAAAAATTTGAAGTTGGCACCAGCATACTAATTGTTTTATTTAGCTGGGAGATTTATTTGAAGTTTGCTGCTATGGGTATAAGTTAATTTGCTGTTAATGTGATCCGTCTTCTGGCTTTGATCTATTCGGTCACGAGTTAGGAAAAAGCTTCAAATCTTTTCTTTTTCTTGGGTTCTTGCTCGTCTTTGTTGCTCTCCCTTTTGTTCTTCGGGAGTTGTGCATGGGCTACGAAGAAGGATCTATGTGAGTTTAGACAAAATGAAGTTAAAGTTTGTGAAGTTGAATAGAAAATTTTACTGAAATGTTTTGGTTGTTGTATTAAGATAAAGATGGATCTAAGCTATGTTTATTTGGGTTTAAATTTATTTTTGATAAATAATTGTATTTGAGAAGTCATTCTGCACATGGATGTTTAGAAAAAGTGTTGGAAAAATATTTGAAGAACTATGATTTGTAAATTATGAGTATGGTGTTGTTTACACTTTGGTTACCTGTTAGATACTTGAAGGAAATAAAAGTTATCTCTTCTTTTACATTAAAATTTGGATGTTGTGGGGTTTGATGATATTGTTGGAATTTATAGATAGATGATTTTGAAACATATGCTTGAATTAACATATTTATGAAAGTAGTGGGTAGGAATTGAATGGATGCTCTTTTGTACACAAGAATTTAGTTTAATTAAAGTTTCTCATAGAGAAAATAATCAATATTGCTTGTATATAAATATTTATTGTTACTATGATGATGATTAAATTTATAGAATTTAAGCTTGACAAAAGGAAAAGGGGAAAGGTAGAGAATATTTTCTAAAGTTTAAATATTAAATTTGTTTTCACATTTTACTCTAAGGTCATTTGTAAGAGTAATTTAACCATTATAGAACCATTATGTGACCTAATTAGTACTATTAGCAAGCCCAAAAGCTTAAAAATCTTTCTTTAAAATTTTGGTACCAATGGCATTGAATTTTCTTAGAATTTTAAAAATTCATATATAATTCAATATAGCTCCAAAAATAGTAGTTCAAAGTTTAACTTTTATCTATTGCAAAGATCTTTATTATAAAAGTAAGACCCCTTCCATATAAAAGTAAGATCTTTATATATTTGCTTTACAAACCATAATAAATAACCATTTACATACATATATTAAACTAGCATACCCCCAGAAAATAATCATATATATATATATATATATATATATATATATATATAACAAGATAAGGAAAGCTTGCTTCTTCTAATCTCCATTTTATCTACTGATCCCTCAGTAGCTTTGCCTTGCCCCATGAGGTACTTGTTGCTACTGTAGGTGCATGGGATAAAAAGGGTAACAAAGTTATCATCTCAATATATTAATACAAGGTTATCTATATTTGCAAAATAAGCCACAGAGAATAATACCTCAACACTGAATAAGTTAACTGATCTGAATAATGCTCATTACCATGGCAACTACTAGAGCAAAGAGTTTACATGTTATCATGCTTAACTATTGCAAGAAAATGGCACGAATAAACAACGAATGCATAAAAATACAAGAGATAAATGATTAAACTACCTCTATTTTTCTCCTCTTTGATAGTACATCTTTCTTGGTTCCTCTCTTTATGTCTCTTCGGAAGATTTGGGCACAAATCGAAAGGTATATATGTATATAAAAGATTAATAATCATGTCTTGGGTACTCTTTAGTAATATAATAACTCTCTTCAACTATAGCTAAGAATTTGGGTTGAGCACACGGGCCTAACTTGCCAAATGGCAGATTTAGCAACCCATTTTAATACGGGTCTTTTTTACCCGCACCCACAGCCCGCTTAGCCTGCTTTTTTATTTTATTTTTTTTAAATTTTTATTATTTATATTACACTTATTAATTTTAAAATTTTAGCTAAATTAAAGTTTATATTATACTTAATTTATACTAACTTTATCTTATTAAGTTATTTCTCTAAATGTATATTTTATTTTATTATTGTTTTACTTGTGACAGATTTATATACGGATAGTGATAAAATTAAAGAGATAAATATTTTGATAATTTTAGATCATACTTTGAATTCAATTAATATTGATACATATAAATTATTTTTTTAAAAAATATATATGAAAATAATTTTTTTAAAAAATAAATAAATAATTTTAAAAAAACTGGCGGGTTGACGGCTCGGGTTGAAAACAGGCCGGTTAAATTTGACCCACTTTCAGGCCAACCCGCATGCCGGCATTCCCATGTCTAATCTCAACATCTAAGTTTGGGTCTTTTAACTTTGTTCTTTAAACTTTAATTCTTGCATTTATTTTCTTCTTGATTCAAAACTTACTCCTCATGCCATCCCTGCATAATTTCTCATTAGGAATCTATTTTTGAGCATAAAAGACTCAAATTCTAATTCCTTCACCATCATTCCCTACTAACCGAGACACACGCTCATGTATAAAAATGATATTTTCATTTTCAATGCTTCCAAGTATGCCTTGAGGACAATAACCCACAAGAAAAAACTCTTCTAAAATCCATTGGAAGCTCTAAATTCGACAAATTCTGACTCCATTATGCCTAAACAGTGCTGGGCAAAACAGGGAACAAGAGATACAATCATGATTTCCAACTCTGTTCCATTCTATCATCTTTTAGGGGCCTCTAGGAACTTTGTACATATGATTTTTCAATTTAAGATAACTTTAACGTTGTATTAAACATCATTAGAAGCATTATTTTGCACCTTCAAGACCCCAAAAATTCGTACCCCACATGCAATGACAATAATCAAAATAGAAGTCAATAAATCACTTTCTATTAGCTTCCTCTTATATCTAAACATGCTTTATCACACTTATATCACTTGATCTTTAAGTTTTTCTCTCTAACTTCAACCTTCAAGAACCATCTACTACCAAAATACTAAACCAATGGATAAAGCAAAGGTAGGGTACTAGGCACTTACCTTTACCTATTTTGATGATTACATGGAAGTAAAAGCTTCATCTCTCCTCTCCTTTTCCTCCTCTTCTCCCTCCGTCTCCAAGCTCTCTCTCTCTGTTTCAGATTGCAAATGAGGAAGGAAGTGAGATGCTGAGTGGTTTTAGTGCATCGGAAAAGAATTTTTCTATGGACTAGGGCCCACATAACAAGCTTATACCATAAGCTTTGACTTCAAGTATTTTCTTCATGGGCCAATTACGTGAATTCCAAAGCTCCTTTTATTGGTTTCTTACAGCACATCCTCTGTACATAATTTGGGCTAAACAGTGGCCCAATTTCCATCTTTAGCTAACGGTAATGAATTGAACATTTTTTCCCTTTATATCGGTACTGAAATTTTTGAATAAATTTTAGAAATTAATCTAGTACACTTTATAAGAATTTTATGTCTTACATAGTTTCTTTATCTTATAAAATAATATCCCTAAAATTTTTAGACCAAGCAAAAACCTCTAACTATTTTTTTTATTTTTCTAAAGAAAATAAAGCCTTAAAAACTCGAAAAATATCTACTATATCCTTTAAAATTTATGACTCAAGTTACTGATCTCCAATTGACCTGATTTAGGATTTTTTAGAAAACTCTATGCCTGCTTTACACATACAAATTATCAACAGCATTGGACATATTTTAATATTTGTTATTTGAAACAACTTACGCCTTACATTACTTTAGAATTACTTTAAAAATTTAAATAAGGATTGCAGATAATGCAATATCGGATCGTTCTCTTTTGAGAAGCTGAACTTTGTAGATATCAGATGAACTTTATAGCGATTTTGTAAATATTTGTAGCAGTTTAAAACTACTAAAATTGTACCGCGGTAGAAAAATTTAAGTTTTATATTTAGAACTTTATAATTATTTTGTGGACATTTATAATAATTATAAACTACTATAAATGTGTCACCGTGAGTTTGCATGCGAAATAAAAATTTAAATTTCATATCTAAAACTTTGTAGTAGTTTAAAACTGCTACAAAATATAGTTTAAATATAAAAAAAATTTAAATTTTATATTTAGAACTTTATAATAATTTTATTTAAATTTGTCATAATATAGACTCCTACAAAATTCTCTCCCTCTTCTCCGCCTTTTCGCGTAATTATTTGCAGTGGTTTAAATCGCCACAAGACGCGGTGCCACATTTACACTAGATGGTACCAAATTTGTGACATATTTGTAGCCGTTACAATGAATGCACCACTGCAGACAGTGCTCATCCATCCCCATCCTGCGGACACCATTTAGCCAGGACAAAACCTACAACCAGCAGCGGCCATCGACAGTGCAGAGCGACAGCACGACTCCATATCAACACCCCTTCTCTAGGAGGCAGCGTCATCTTCTTCATTCCTGCCTTCAGTCGACACCCAAACCATCATCGTCATCCCCAACTCCTCCATCAAGGCCTTCACAGCCACTCCATCCCTATCCCTCCATTCACACACGCCTCCTCCACGCCATTGACCCCTGCCAACACCTCCATTACGCCTTCATCTTCCATCTCCTCCATCCATCCTCCACCTCCTTTACTCTCACCATACCCACTCCACCTTCATTCCATTCTCCTCTTCAATAGTCATATACTCCTCCACTGCAGCAAGCACGAAGAAGACAGAAGCCGTGACGGTGTAGCGACAGAGCATAAACGTAAACAGTAAGCAACAACCAGAAAGAAGTCATGACGGTGCAGTGATGGCAGCTTCTTGGATGGTAGTCCGTGTCTAGTTTGTCCATATCCCTGATTCAATGTCAAAAAAATATAAAAAATATGAGCTTAAATTACTCTAATTTTTTACTAATTAATTATATTATGATGTATAAATTTTAAGATAATTTTATAATTATTGTGAATACTTACAATGATTTATTTATATTTATTGAGGATTATTGTAACTGAATTATTGTTTAGCATTTAATATTAAATTAATTATAACTTAATTTCATTACTTTATTTTGGATCAAGACTTAGTATTTAGATTATAGTGAATATTTAGTATTTGAAATATTCTTAGGTCTTGCTGGCTTTAATCCTACTTTTATAGATTATTGAGTATTTTTAAACATTAGCCTTTATTATTCTTAATCTCAATTTATTATTCTAGTAGAGTTGATAGATTGAAACTTTAAAGAATATCTTATGACAATTCGAGGTGATTTGGTTGTTAGATTAAAAGTTTAATTATAATTTTTGATTCATTATTTTTAACTTATATATCTGTTAAAACTATGATTGTCTGCGCTATTGAATCGAAGAATTGCTTTTATTATTATTAATCATTTTCACTTTCATTCTACTCATTAATTATCACTATTTTTAAAAAAAAATACTAAAAATATTTTATTTAAATTTATTTTTAATTTATTATATCTAGTTGTCAGTCACCCAATTCAAATCCTATTTTATAACTTATGTAATATTGTATTTAGTTATTTAGAAATTTAATTTTATATTTTACTTTTTAAAGAGAACAATTCGATATTATACTATACATAATTTTTAGTTTAATTTTTAAAATAATTGTAAAACAACATTAGATATAAGATTATTTCAATTAAATATACAATAAATTAGTTTTAAATACTAAATATTATTAAAAAATTATTTTAGAGTACAAGATTTACCTAATCCTATTATTAAATATATCTTGTTTCTCTAACTCAAACTAATTAATTGCCTATCACATCATACAAGTAGGTGGTTCATGGAGAGTGGAGAGGACAAGGTACAGTTGCCAGACCAAACTTCTTGACAGCCGCCGGAACACACGTGGCACCTGAGCTTCGTGAGGCTCGAATGTCATGGGCTAAGAATGGCATGCTCATATGTGTTACTGATGACATGTACGATGTTTGGGGTTGTGAGGAAGATCAGATAGGGCTTATCGAACTAATGGAGAAGTAGAACCCAACCAAGGTCATCAATGCCGTTGTGAACTACAATTTCATCCGCTCTCATAAACTAATAATATACGAACATTAAATTAAACCACAGGTGGGATGTGGATATCGAGAAGGAAAATTGCTCAGAGCCAGTGAAGATATTACAGACCAAGCCTTTAAAATTCAAGGACAAATATTGCCTCGAGTAGAGACTAGATTTTACTTGGACCAATATAGTACCTTGAACTTTCAACAATATCAACGACAAGTACTTAAGATGATTTTTATATATGCAGGTGGTACTCAAGAATGTGGACTAGAAAGGTTCGCATTGAGCAAAGAAAGGCTTCTTTTGGCTTACTTTTTCGCTACAGGCAATATATTTGAACCTGAGAGATCTCAAGAACGTCTTGCATGGGTCAGAACTTTTGCTACTATTCACTCACTCAGATCCACATATCACGACCAAGACCAAAGAAATGCCTTTGTGCATGAATTCAACAGCATCAGTACCTCCCTAAATGAACGGTAATTACATTTCTCACGTAAGAAAAATTACTGTGCAATACTATATAAGTAATTTACTCACTGAAATTGAAAGTCCCTTGAGATATCATTTTCTTTATTAGATCTTGTCATTATCATACATGTTGCTCATTTGTTGTGAGATTTTTCAATAATTAAATTGTTTATATGGGACTGCATACTAATTTTCTGAAGTATTTTTATTTTAATTAAGACTGTTACTTAATTATATGCACTGCAAATGGCTGAATAAAAACAGGAGCAGGGAGGGCATATTGGGGACTTTAATAGAAACATTGCATTCCTTCTCTCTGAGCTCACCTTCGGCTAGTTTCAATGTTCTTCATGAGACAGTAAGTCTATTATATATATATTATTCATCAACTTTCTAAAATGAGAACACAATATTGATATTGTAATGCTTGCAGTGGAGAAAGTGGCTATTGGGATGGCAAATAGAAGGAGATAAGTGAAAAGGAGAAGCTGAGCTGTTGGTGAACATGATAAACAAAAATGCAGGCTACCAACTTTCTCATGACTTAAAACTCAATCCTGTTTACCAGAGACTTGTCCAACTCTCAAATGAACTCTGCCATCAACTAGCTTCTCTCCAAAGCACCAAGGTGATTACTTATCAATTAGAAACTTCATTGATATTAATACTAGCATGCTACAATTCCCTTAATTATATTTCTGGTTTGAAAATTATATCAGGAAAACAACAACAATAATAATAATGGAAGCTGCAAGGCCAACCCGGAAATAGGGGAGAAAACGCAAGAGCTGGTGAAATTGGTGCTCTCTTCCAATGGCATGCATGTCGACATGAAGAAGACGTTTTTCACGGTGACTAAAAGCTTTTACTATGCAGCTCACTAATCCAGACACTGTCAAGTCTCACATTGAAAAAGTCCTCTTTGGGAGAGTCCTGTAATATAAAATAGGTTTTCATTAATCCATTTATATATACGTGTGTGTGACTTGTAATTTTAGTAGGCTTTCTAAAAAATAAAATAGTCTTTCAGATTGGTTAATGTTTGCCCCACACTAAAAGCTAAGTATATAAAAAGATTGTGCCACGTAATCTGTTCATGATTCATCATCAAGGCTAAATTCAAAACCAAAAGGTTGTTCGTGATGCATTACATTGGTAAAGTGTCTTTTTAAGTTAAGGAGCATTTTTTGTCCTGCATCAAAGGGTCAAAAAGATTTAATAAATTAACTAAATTTTATTTTTCTAACAAGACGTGAAAAAAGGAAGAATTGAAGTCAGTCACGTCGATAGAAGGTTTTTCATTAAAGAAAAATTGTATTAGGCTCAACACTAAGGTCTAGAGCCCATTACCCATTGTCCCAAATTTCTCATTTTTTGGGCTTTGGGGCCAGCAGCCTAATTTTCCAATTTTCACCATACCAACTTCGAAAACGGGCATACATTTAGTGTCATATAATAAGAAGACATGTATACTTAAAAAAATAATATTAAAAAATTAAAAATTAATTTTTTAATACTTTAATAATAATAAAAAAGGGAATAAAATAGTTAAGAAAATAATTAAAATATTTTAAAAAAATATCTTATATTAATTAATTTAATTAATTTTTTAATATAATTAAATAATTAAATATATCTAATATTAAAGATATAATAACTATAAAAAATATATAAATAAATAATATTATTTTAATAATTATATATTATACCTTGCAACGGTATTGATGTTCAGTGGTTGGAGATACTGTATTTAATTGAGTTACTGAGTTCAAAGACCAGCGAAGGAAGCTTCGCGAACCTAACTGAAATCTCGTCACCTTGCTTGTCTGCTCTCACCGTCCGTGCTGCTGCTCACCTATGCCGTTGTATTTTCTGCGGTTGCTGTTCTCATCTGTGAATCAGAGTGAGAGAGAGACGCGACAGAGTGCAGGAATTGAGGTTGTCGTCGGCGTCGGCGTTGGCGTCAGAGGAGAGGTCGGAGAGTGTACGTCAGAGTAGATCTTGACCAAGGTAAGCCTTCTCAACGTCTTTCCTCTATTTTTTTCTGGGAATCAGCAAGCTTTCTGGTTGGGTTACTGTAGCTATAAAAAAAATAACAAACAGAGTCAGAGGTTGCCGTTAGATATAATGGGAACTGGTTTTGTGTTGGGAAGGATATATATACAAGGGTGATGTTGTTCTGGGTTCATTGAGCAGAATATATATATGGCGTTGATGCTGCTGTTTTTATGACAAAATATATACATGTGAAATTGCTGCTACGTGCTGTTGTATGGTTTTATTTTGGAAAAAAAATAGAGAGATGAGGATGTTGGTCGCTGCTGTTTTGTAGGAATTGAATAGCATATGGTATATATACATATATATAAGCTACTGTAAAGAGAAAGAAGAAGACATTGATGCTGCTACTTTAGGGGTTTATATATGTATATATTAGTTGTTGTTGAGCTTTGATGAACTATGGAAGCTAAAAACTTATGTATGTATGTATGTATGTATGTACGTACGTACGTACGTACGTACGTACGTACGTACGTATGTATGTATGTATGTATGTATGTATGTATGTACGTACGTACGTACGTACGTACGGTCCTGTTGTGATTCAAGAGCAAAATATTATGGGGCTCTGGTTCATGAGTTACTGCTGTGCGGTTTTATAAAAAAAACAAAGAAAGAAAGATGAAGATGATGGCTGGACGCCATGGCTGTTGTTTTGGTGCCTTAGAGAATGACTTTTGAGTTGGTAAGGAAAAAAAAATAGAGAGGATGTGCTGTTGATGTGAGTTACAGTAGCAGAAAAAAAAAACAAAGAAAAGAAAGAGGGAAGCCGTTCTGTGTGTGTATGAGTGAAAAGAGAGTGTTGTGTGTGCTGCACGTGTGGTTCAGGGGAGGAAAAGGAAAGCACTATATATATATGTATGTATATATATGTAACCAGATGTGTATGCAAATAATGGTGGTGCTTTATGAACATTTTAGAGGAGAAAAATATATGGGCAGCAATGTCTAGGCAATACAAGAGACTTAAAAGAATGATTTAAATAATGTTTAGAAGAGGTTTTTATATGGGATAATGGTCCTGAAATAATCTTGAACCTATTAAAATAAAAGTGTATAAGTGTAGAATTGAGATTTAAGAGACAAAGTAAGAGTAATAACGGTGAGAAGTTAGTAACCTCAATTATTCTAATATAGCTAGTAATTAATGTTTGATGCTTATTTAGGACCATTGAATATTATAGAAATGGGGTTAAACTCCAAGCTATGTTTGAAGATAATAAGCAAGCCTATAAACTAAAGAAAATATTAAAGTGAAGAGTTAAATTTAAAGTGATAGTTTGGGAAGTTGTAAGAAAGATTTGTTAAGAAATTAAAGCACCAAAAAGTGTGCATTAATCTCTCTTATACATATATTGATTTTAAGGTAATGTTCATGAATTAATTTGATGCACTCATATAGCATAATTTGGTTCTATGATTAATTGAAAGTATTGGCAATGATTTTGCTTTGAGATAAACTAAAATAGAAAAGGAGTATATAGTAAAAGAACTAAGAATCATTTTAAATGAGATATTATGAATATGTTATATAAAGTTATAATGAGGGTAATAATGTTTATGTTCTAGGACATTAGGAAAGTAAATAAGTTAGAAGTGGATGAACAAGCGAAAGTGATATGTACTTGAAAAGCAGCTAGGTAGGAGCAAGTAATATATTTGAAAGCTCACAGGTGAGTGAACAACGTTACCTTGAAATAGGATCTTTATCAATTGTTATTGCATATAAAATGTTGAATTTCAAATATGATTTGCCAAAAGCCAGTTTTACGAATTCATAGTTTTAATTGTCGGAAATAATTGTTTTTCAAATGGTTTACAAAAGAATTATGATTATGTACGAAAATGGATGAAGAAGTTTTAGAAAAGAATTTAGCCAAAGGTACATTGAATCAATTTTATTCATGAAATATTCCTACTTGAATTTCATGTTTCCATAGTAATTTGATATTGATTGTAAATGTTCATGTTGGGGTTTTGAAAATTCCAAGTGGTTTTATCAAAGATTATTGCATTTGAAATGATTGAAATCATTTACATATGAAATGGACCCCACGTATGTTGGAAACATTTTAGAAAGGATAGAATATTGAACGCTAGTTGTTAACAGCAGTACTGCTAGTCTTTGGTGCACCTTGATTACCTGAACTCGATGGAGATACGTGAGTTTCGTACTCGCGACAGTTATTCGTGGGATTTATTCTCGTGTCAGTTATTCATAAGTTTTGTACCTGCGCCTATTTTCGTGGCTTCGAGCTGTGTCTGTTGGTTATTTACCTTCGTGGACTGTGTGTCAACGTCTGTTTCGTGGCCTCGTGCTACGCATGGTTATTTACCCTCATAGACTGTGTGTCCACGTCTGTTTTCGTGGCTTCGAGCTGCACCAGATTGATTAGTTACCCTCGTAGACTGTGTGTCCACGTCTGTTTATGTTCTGTTGAAGTCCTACGAAAAGATGATGGCTTTGAAAGGATTGTTTTTAAACGATTGATTTGAAATGGTTATTTCAAATTGTTTTCCCTGAGATAAAAATGGTTACGGAAAAGTTTGTATCGAATTACGAAATGTTATTTGAAACATGTTTATGCATTATTTACTTCCGCATTCTTTTAATCATGTTTTTGGGACGTTATTCACGAGTAGATTATTTTGGCCTCAGATAATACTATTGTCATTGCACCTCTAGCAAAAATAAAGAAGACTCTCATGGCTAATCGAAATTCATAAGTGCTCCATGTAGTCTATAGGCAGGATTCCTATCTTCTCTTGTCTTTTCATAATGTATAAATAATTGTATATGATATGATATTTATCATTTTAGAAGGCATAAATATATTCATATATGAAACATAATAAAATAGTTTATGCAGGTCTATAATTATTATCATATTAATTGTGATATTTAAAGGCTTACAGAACGTGAGTTCTCTCACATTCTGTGCCGGCCACCTTTATATTTTTGGGGTGTGACAAAAGATCGTGATAGTATGTACATTTTGAATCTCCAAATTGTTTTAATGACTATTTTGGCTTTTGTTTATGAACTTAAATTTCTTAAAATTATTATTATAAATAGAATGCTACCCATCAAGTAAATTGTTATAATTACAAGTGAAGTTTGAATGAGAGTTTGAAGTTTGAATAACATGGGATAATAATAATATTTATTTAAAATATTCATAGCTTAGGGACATTTGAATTAAATAAGATTGATAATATTTTATTACAAGTTCCTTTTGCTTGTTGGCTTAAGATGATGGAAATTATAATTTAGTCGGGTACGTTTAAGTTTTATTATTTTTATTTAAACTAGTTTATTTAATTTATAAATTGATATAATAATATAATGTTTTACAAAAATATTTTAAAAAAAATCAGGTCATTTTATTATAATTAATTAATATATTTAATTTTATTAATTTATCTAATTAGTTAGATAACTCTTATATTAAAGATTGGGATATTATGTACATTTTGAATCTTTAAATAGTTTTAATGACTATTTTGGCTTTTGTTTATGAACTTAAATTTTTCAAATTATTGTTATAAATAGAATGCTGACCCATCAAGTAAATTATTATAATTACACGTGAAGTTTGAATGGATAATATTATTTATTTAATATATTTATAGCTCAGAGACATTTGAATTCAATAAGATAGATAATATTTTATTACAAGTTCCTTTTACTTGTTGGCTTGAGCTAATGGAAATTGTGTAAGTTGGGTAACTTTTTTAAGTTGTCCTCTTTGTGTCATAATGTGTGTTTAGATAGACTTTTAGAAAAATGTTTATGAAAAAAAAGGATTTTTAGACAGTTTTTAGAGAAGAATTTATAGAAAAAAATGATTTTGGATAAATAAGTGTTTGGATAGTTATTACTGGAAGGATTTTTGTAATTAGAAAATTATTAGAAAGGGTATGATTTTATTAAAAATATGAGAGAGAAGAGAGGGTAAAAAAAGAGAAGAGAGGAGAGAGGGTGTAAGAAAAAGTAAGGGTAAAATAGTAATTAGATAGTTGATAAATTCTTACTGTTTCAGAAGCTAATCTTAGTAGTTTATCTCAAACCTTAGCTTTAAACTATGGTTTACCTCAAAAGTACTTATAGATAAATATAGCTGCTTGTTTTAAAATTTTTTCAAATCAAATTTTGGGTAGAAACCCTTTTAAATCTTAGTTTCCAAGGTTTCCAAATAGGTCTATAACCATATACCGCTGATTAAAAAAAATCACGGTTCATAACATTAAGATATTTATAAGGAAAAGAACATTAAATTTTAAGATTATTTGAAAAATATCTTAAGTGTAAATTTTAACATTCAATTTATATGTATGTACAATAAATTGTATAAAGCATCAACTAAGCTTTGGGCTTGACAGAAGAACTATACTCCCTCGTATGTTCCTGCCTTCCACCATGTCTCTTTCACGCTCCCCCTTTCAGGCTTCTCTTGCTACTTCAGGTTTCATCTATCTCTCTCATTTTCCTTATCTCTATGAATGAATGAATTGAATTGGTTGTTTTAGTTTGCTTGATTTCAGCTTTTAAGCTCAACAATATTCCATAACGGAAGAAAGATATACAGAAATCACACATTCATACTGTATATTGTTCATGCTATTAAAGTTTTACAAATTCACTTTTCTCTTCTTCCTCCAATCTAAAAGTGGGCATTTGGAGGGTAAATCTGAAATGTTTGCTTCCTTTTTCCTTACAGACCAAAAAAAAAAAAAAAGATTAAAATCCCTCCTTTTCCTTGAACCACACACACCATGTACAACACGCTATTAATATAAGAAACCTAAGTTGTAATAATTAATACAAGACACACTATAAAATTTAGTAAAACATTAATGATTTTTTTTCCAAAAATGCCCATATATCTAATTGGTTCACTTGGGTAGCATTTATTTTGATTGCATTCGTTGTACGTTTAATTAAGAAAGTCTGACAATGACAATATCATAATGTGTTCTTATACTAGCAACTTTGGTTGCACCCACAAATGTAGAGAACAGAGTTCAGAGTAGACCTAATATTGTAAGTATCAATCCCCTTTGAACTCTTCTATTTTAGAATTAAATGTATGTATACTTTAATAGAACAACTAGAATTTTTAACTAAAGCTGAGAACGTGATTTTCCCCACCAAATGCAGATGTTTGAGGAGAATAAAGAGAGAATAAAAAGAATGCTCAATAAAGTTGAGCTTTCTGTATCAAGTTATGACACAGCTTGGGTGGCAATGATTCCATCACCTTCTTCTCCACAAGCTCCTCTGTTCCCTCGAACCCTAAATTGGTTATTGGAAAATCAACACATTGATGGATCATGGGGTCTTCCTAATCGTGATGAGTCGTTGACCAAAGACTCTCTTCTATCAACATTGGCCTGTGTCCTTGCTCTTAAGCAATGGGGTATTGGTGAACACCAAACTAATAGAGGTATAATATAATGAAGTCTTTTCCTGTCTTGGTTATGATAGTGTCTTTTAACCCTCCATTATGTGTGGTTAAATATATCATGTTCTGTTGTTGTTGAAGGACTTGAATATATCGAGTCAAACATTGCTTCAGCTCTTGATGATGATAAGCAACATTCTCCCATTGGATTTGACATTATCTTCCCTCATTTGCTCGAGCAAGCCCAAAACTTGGATCTCAATCTTCCTCTTGGAGGAAGACGTTTAGAGACATTCATCCAAAATAGAGAATCAGAACTCAAAAGGTATCTACATATATATATAGCTTTCTTTGTAATCTGTAATGCCTACATACGTGTATATATATACATAGAGTTATTGATTCATATGATTCTTCAACTATATATATATATATATATATACAGAGGATGTGGTGGAAGCAACTTAGAGGGATGGAAAGCATATTTGGCATATATTTCAGAAGGATTTGGAAAGTCTCAAGATTGGGAAATGGCCATGAAACATCAAAGAAAGAATGGATCTTTATTTAACTCACCTGCCACTACTGCATCTGCATTTATACAACTAAGCAATGCAAAGTGTTTTGATTATCTAAGTTCATTATTAGATACATTTGGGGAAGCCGGTTAGTGGCTTTTCAATCTTATTTTGATGTCTTCTCATCATTTTAATTCAACTCTGTACGTACTAATGCAATTCGTATATGCACAAATGTTTAAATTTCCACAGTTCCAACGTGGCATCCTTTCGATGTCTTTGCTCGAATCTATATGGTTGATAGTCTTGAAAAATTGGGCATTGACCGTTTTTTCAGAGAGGAAATCGATAGTGTGTTAAACCAAACATACAGGTAATTGATAAACACATCCTATCTGTATACGAATTACAAGCTTGAAATATTTATTTAGTCATAGTTCGTTTCTACTTTGTTTGTTACAATCAGATGGTGGCAGAAGGAGGAGGATGATATATTTTTGGAACCAACCACATGTGCCATTGCGTTTCGTTTACTACGTTTACATGAATACGATGTTTCTTCAGGTATTATGATGACCTTTCTTGTACCATTTGATTTCAATGATGAGGAGGAAAAAGACATTAAAGAAACATACGACTAAATTTTGATGTTGTTTGTGTTTCAGATGCACTGAGTCGATTTTCAAAGGAGAAATTCTGCAATACCCTTCAAGGACATTTAAAGGATGTGAATGCTGTTATGGAGTTACAAAAGGCTTCACAAATACCTATACATTCAAATGATCCAGTTTTGGAAGAACTAAACTCGTGGACAAGAGACTTCCTTAAAGAATATTTGTCTTGTTGCTCACAACAGGATCTCAAACCACTTCATAACATTGATCATGAGGTACACACTAATTAACTACAATATATAACCTCACAACACTCTAGTGCTTCATGACTTGTATCGGTGATTTTAAATGAAGTTCAGTTTTATATTTCAGGTTCGTTTTTCTTTGCGATTTCCTCATCAAGCTTATTTGGATCGCATGTTCACCCGAAAAATAATGGAGAACTATAAGGCTGACCAAAAGAGAATTCTGAAAACATCATACAGGTCGTACACTACTTTTCCTAATTATTTTGTTTTTCAGCTCTTTGTCATGCATCTTTCTCATATTTCATGGATCTTCTTCTTGCAGTTCCGTGAACCTTGGAAACAGAGAATTCATTGAGTTAGCAGTGGAAGACTTCAATAGCTGCCAACTTGTAATTCGCGAAGAATTAGAAGAATACAACAGGTGAATCTCTATATATTGCAGGAGCTTATCATTAAATTAACATCTCTTGTTTCTATAACTCAAACCATACTAATTAATTGGCGTATTATATTATATATACAAGTAGGTGGTTCATGGAGAGTGGAATGGACAAGCTAGAGTTTCCGAGACCAAAAGTGGCCTATTCCTATTTGACAGCAGGAGCAACACTCGTGGCACCTGAGCTTCGTGAGGCTCGAATGTCATGGGCAAAGAATTGCTTGCTCATATGCGTTTCTGATGACATGTACGATGTTTGGGGTAGTGAAGAAGACCAGATAAGGCTTGTCCAACTAATGGAGAGGTATATGAACCCACCAATATTATTAATGCCCTTGTGAACTACAATTTCATCCGCTCATAAACTAATAATGTTGTATATACGAACATTACATTAAACCCCAGGTGGGACGTGGATATCGAGAAAGAAAATTGTTCAGAGCCAGTTAAAATATTATTCTTAGCACTAAAAGGGACCATTTGTGAGATGGCAGACCAAGCCGTTAAAATTCAAGGACGAAGCGTGTTGAACCACCTCATTCAACTTGTGAGAAAACTGAATCATATTATTATCATAGAATATATATATACATATATATATATATATGAGTCGTCAACAACTAATTAAGTTGATATATATATATATATAAATAATTGATTTGCAGTGGGTGGAGTGTCTGCAATGTTTTCTACAGGAAGCCGAATGGCGGAGAAACAATTATGTGCCAACTTATGAAGAATATGTGCCTGTGTCACTGACATCATTTTCCATGGGACCAATTGTCCTGTCAGCTCTCTATCTTGTTGGACCTAAGCTTCCGCAGGAAAGTATTGAAAGTGATGAATACAATCGTCTCTTTTACCTTGTTAGCATTTATGGACGATTACTCAACGATATCAACGGCTACAAGGTCTCATCAGTCTATTTACTTATATATATATATATATATATGTATATCCCACTTAAGTGTGCTCATATGTTGAATTCTGATTTTTGTGAAGAGAGAAATAGCGGAAGGGAAACTGAACGCAGTAGCTGTGAGAATGAGGAATGGATCAGGAAGTAAAGAAGAGGTGGTGAAGAAGATACAAGAAGAGATAGAAGAAACCGGGAGAGAGCTGTTGAGAATGGTTTTGGAGAAAGAAGGAAGCATAATACCAAGGGAAGTGAAGGATGTAGTATGGAAAATGGCGAGATCGGCGTATGCGGTATACAAGAAAAAAGATGATGTGATCCATGCACGTGACTCGTCGGACGAGGTCATTAGTATCATAGATGCAGTCGTCAGCGATCCCATGGTTCTAAGCATATGAAATGTAATTAGTTAATTATGAGTGATTTGGATTATTAAAGCTATACCTATTTCTATATGCATCAAAATTGAATATTGGCCTTCCTAACATCTTTTATAGTTCAAGATCCCACTTGAACCTACATGTAAACAAGATTTTAGCTAATCCTAATACTCCTCAATATAATTTATTTAATTAATTAAATTAAATTAAAAAAAATTAGTTAATGTCATGAATAAAAACAATATAAAAAGAAAATGTCTCTTTTGCACATACTACCTTTAAGTCTATTAAAACAGGAAGCAACTCACACACCAATTATACCTAGAGATGTGAAACTTGCAATCGCACACTTAAAAAGACTTGAGGAGATGTTTAATGCCATTAGATCAAAAGGTCCTTATTTAATTTTAACTATCTCTTATTGCATATATAGTCATTTCTGTAATTTTTTTTTTGGTCGAATCATCATTTTGTTTATTACTAGAATAGAATTAGTGTAAGAATTCATAGTATTATTCTTATGAAAGAGTGCATCTTTAGATCTTTAACTTCATATAAATTTTTATTTTAGTTAAAAAAAACTAAAAACTAATGTTGACTATTATAAAATTAATGTTAATCTTTAATATTTTTAACAACAAGGAGCAATATTGTCCCTTTTTGTAACACTTAGGCTATATTCAGATGGAGAGAAAAATAAAAAGAATATTATGATGAAAAGTTTTCTAAAATAGTAAAAAAAATTACTATTTTTAAGGGAACTCACAATATTCTTTTCTTCATAATTTTCTTTCCATACAAACAAAAGGTTAATGGGCGATATTGATTAAAAACAAAACTTACAAATACTCACAGTTCCTAGATAAAAATTTTCGAGACAAAATTAAATCTTAAGACATTCTTCTTCGATACAAATCTACCAGAGCCAGAAGAGGAAACAACAATCCTCCATGTAACGCTAAGTTGGTATAATATAATGTCTCTTAATGCTCATGTACCTTTGGGTGCATATCCTTAGGAGTGTACATGCACACACATAGCATGAAGAAAAAAAGTCACTCTTAAATAACACTCTACAAAATATATATAATAATTAAAATTAAACTGTCCCCAACGCATCTTTATTCACCATCTTTGTTCAGGTAATTAGCAAGTATCCCTAATTAAGGGCTATGCTTATAAGGAACAACACAGGTCGTTCTTCCTTCTCATCGTTGCACCAAAAGACTCTTCCACATCCAATTCTTCAGGCTTCATTCCATTCGGAAGTTCCCAATCAAAATGAGAAAGCATATGGGAAATGAGTCATTAATACTTAACAGGTGTAGCAAATGTAATTCCAGGGCATATTCTTCTTCCAGCACCAAATGGAATAAACTCAAATTTGAGCTTTTGGAATTATAATCAACTGTGGTATCGAGAAACCTCTGGAATAAATTTTTCTGGTTCATTCCAATATTTGGGATCTCTTCCAATTGCCCAACCATTCACAATAACCCTAGTTTTTGCAGGCATCTCCTATCTACTGATTTCACATCTCTAACTATTTTCTCTTGGAACCAACAATAGCACAGGTGGATGAGTCCTTAAGGCTTCTTTGACGACAGCGACGACATATTTCAACTGAGAAATTTCTGATTTGTCTACGAATCCTTTGCTTCCATAAACTTTTCTAACCTATATAGCCAACAAAAGGAGTCTAGAAAAAGTCCCAAAATTAACGCGATTACAACTTTTAAAAGAGAGGTTAGCCCAATATATAAGACTCTCACCAGATAGAGTCTGAAGAGCGATAGATGCATACAACATTACCTTTACAAGTTGTCACACCCTGAAAAATCAATAGATGACTGGCATAAAATATATGAAAACTCACATTTCGTAAACCTTTAAATACTATAATTAATATAACAATAGTTGAAAAGACTAAGTCATTTCAATTTTTATATATGAACATATTTATACATCCAAAAATAATAAAAGAAGACAAGAATCTTGCCTATAAACTACGTGGAGTATCTACAAGTTTTGATTAGTCATGAGAGCCTTTTCTATTTCACTAAAAGTGAGAGGTCGACAGTATTATCTGAAACCAAAATAATCTTCCGAGGTACAACGTCACATTAATAAAAATAAATAATATATTGAAAGAAATAATTTAAATATATTCAACTTTGAATAATAAGGCTTAATAATTAATCTCAATTCCCAACTTTTAGAACTATAGCAAAAATAAAACTGTATAAAAATCAATAACCAAATTAATCCAAATAACCAGAAAAATATCTTATTTAAAGAAAAAAAATTAAAACGATAATTTTCAAATCTCATTTTTTGACAACACTTTAACATAATGAAATAACAAACGCACACACAAAGTCCACAATGGTAGCTAATTACTCAAGCACTCAAAACCATGAAGACAAGCGTAGACACACAATCCAGGAAAGTAAGTAACTAAGCGTGGCTAAAAGCCACAAAACAAAAACAAATACAAGACCCAAGAATAATAAGCGTGAGATTAAATCTCACAAATATCTAGTGTGAGGCATGAGTACTGTGCCCATTAATATCAAACGAGCTCAATTTTAATCATAGCACGCTAAAGACTAATAGTATTACTTTTAATAACTAGTGTTTTATATTCAGTCCTCTCATACAATACTATCAAGCATGCTTGGGGTCACCTTACCTTTTGTAATAAAAAATATTCTCTTGGTAGAATAGACTCATAAAGCTAATTGTATAACAGAAGACCCCAACATGAAGGTTCAAAATAACATCTCAGATTTCTTGAGGTTCATGAATGATCATTTCATAAAATCAAAATCAAGATAGAATAAATAAATAAAATCCTTATTTCATCTAAATAGCCAATTGTCAATAATCAAAAGATATAATTTCAATAAACTTGCTTTGATTAAATAACATTTAAAATAATTAATAAATTGATAAAAGTACAACAAATGATTAAAATATCATTAAAAAATAAATTATTATGGCAAGTTATTTATTCAACTGTACGGTTCCAAATATATAATTTATTCTTGTTGAATCTAATTGTATCACCTAAGATGGGATGAATTAGGTGATTTTAAACATTTTAAAAACTCAAAGTATTTAAATAAAATTAAAGAGTAGAGTTTAGAATGATATCACCGAAGGAAAAAATTGATGAAAAAATATTGTACAGGAAGATTTATACTAGGTCGGCCCAATCCAACTAGCCTACTTCCAATCTCCAAAGCTTTTCTGAGTGTTCCACTATTCTTCAATATTCCACGAGCTCTTAGTGTCTCAGTACATTGAAACAACCTTGAACCGATATCGCCTTGGGGTTACTTCAAAATTTAAACCAAGGATTGCGTATAGTGCAACCTCGGGTCGTTCTCTCTGAGGAGCCAAAATGAGAAATTAAATTCCTAGTAACTAAATGCAATGCAACCTAAATTAGAAAATGGGATTTGTTTTGATTGACTAACAACTAATTGCAATGAATTAAAATAGATTTGAAGAAAATATTTTTGGTATTTTTTTGGTTTAAAGAAAGGAATAATGAATGATAACAAGTGAATAGAATTAATTCAAAGGTGATTAATAATAATAAAAGCAATCCTCCAATTCAATAATGCAGGCAATCATAGCTTCAAAAGATATGGGAATTATAAACAATGAATTAAGAATTATAATTAAGCTTTTAATCCAACAACCGAGCCACCTCGAATTGTCGCAAAATATTTTCCAAGTCCTAATTTATTAACTGCCACCAGAATAATAAAATAGGACTAAAGAATTTAAAAACCAATGCTCAATTATAACTCAATAATTCATAAAATAGAATTTAAGCTAACAAGAGACACAACGATCCAATAATTCAAGCCACCTTGAAAAATCACAAATTATTCACAATAATCTCAATTCAATGTCTGACCCAGATCAAAGTAAATGAAATTAAAGATAATTAAAGATTAATGTCAAATGTCAAGCAAAAATTCAGTCACAATAATTCCCAATAAATACAGATAAATCATTCTAAACATTCCCAATAATTATAAAATTAATCCTAAGACCTAGGAGTCATAATATAATTGAGTAGAGAATTAGAGTAACTTATACTCCCCTTTGAGATCCCAAGCTCATGCCCTTGCCATTGAATTAGAGAATTTAGGAAGAACTAGCCATGCATCGCCACAAAAATTGATGCCAAAATCTCACTGTAAACCATGGTAATTGAGAAGATATGGAGGTTGATGGCTATAGAGGAATAAAATTGAGTGGCTTCCTGTGCAGCGCTGTGCGAGTGCGTATTTGTCTTCACTGAGCTTTTCAATTCTTTTTCCAAATATGCAGCCGCCTCCTGTGCGTGATTCTTCTCCTTCCAATTCAATTCCTCTTTTCCCCCGCGGTGTCCTGGAGCGTATGTGTGTTGCTTTTCTTTTTTCCAATTTCTTTCTCCACCGCAGCACACGTCTTTTGCGTTTTCAATTCCTCTCCTTTCAATTCCATTCACAATTCTTGCGGCCACCCACGTATCTCCTCACAATTCTAAAAGTAACTTTAAAAAAGTAACCTAATGGGCCAAACTGCAAGGTTTGGCCCATGGGTCCTCATTTGCAATTTATGAATCTGTAATCCTTTGTTGTCATTTGTAAATTCTGATTTCTCCTAAATTCCTGAAATATAAAATAATAATGTAATATCTTTTATTCCAAAAAATAATTGTTTAGGAGAAATCATAAAAATATGACAATTATGCCCCTATTAAGCACTAATTCAATATAAGTCATATTAATTCAATTAGTGCATAAATAATAAAATTAAGGACCACAATGTTGACAAAAGCCCACTAAAATGATATGAATTAATATATAAAAATATGGGTTTGTCAACTCCCCCACACTTAGCCTTTTGCACTCCTGAGCAAAATATTAGTCAAAAGAATTCCAACAGTTAAACTCAATGCAAGTAAACATAAAACTGTCAAGGCAAGAATATATAATCAACTCAAGCAACCTCTATCTCTAATCAATCAACAGTGATGGAATGTTTTGATGCAAGGAAAGTAACACAAGACATAGCAAGATAGAGGAAGGAAAACATAATAGATCTCTCATAAGTATAAGTGTTTCACTCAACTCTCAAGTATAAGGAATTTTCACTCAATCCACCTAGATTAGCACCTACCATAGGCTTGTAAAGATTCTACTATCTCCACTACTAACATACCATAGATTCATGATCAAGGGGACTTTATTGGGTTGTAATGTTGGTGAAAGGCTAATGAATGGATGGAATGAAATGTAGAACAAGTTAAATGCATGAGTATTAAGAAATAGCTCAAAGTAAGATAACATGTGACTATCAAATGAACAATAAACTTTAATCTTCAACTACTAAAGGATGCCTTATTGCCAATTTTTCTTTTCTTTTTCTTTCTCTCTCTCTTTTCAACTTCTTTCTTCTTCTTCTTCTTCTTTTTTATCTTTTTTTTTTTGCAATTTTTTTCCTTTTTCTTTTTTCTTGTCTTTTTTATTTCTTTTCTCCCCATTTTTTTTTGGCAAACTTAACTCAAAAAGATAAAGATAGTAACTTTCAATAGTACACAGTTAATCATAACGAACATAATATAACTCATGCAAAGCACTTGTTCAAAATTAATGAAATGAAATGAAAGTGATGGGCTCAAAGGGGTAAGCAAAGGTTAATTGAGATGGCTTGTGTTTGGGTAAAAGGGTTTAGAATTGAATGCCCCTATCATACTCATAAATCCAGGTAATAATGTAGTTTTGAAAAAGAATATAGACAAGTTCTAGAGGTTAACCAAAACTAGGTGGAAATCACAGAAGTTAAGAAAGAAAATTAAGGCTCAATAATCCTTCCAACAAGGCTTTCTCTAATATGTTTCCTCCCTAAGATCAAGCTACGAAACAAGGTTAATAACACTGCATCAAAAACACTCCACTTTGCTAACTAATTAAGAATAAAAACTACATAAGTCAAAATTATATTCTCACCTAGACATGCCAATGTTCACATGCATAAAGAAATAAGGATTTGAAAGTAAAGCCTAATGATTGCAAAAGTCAAGTGGAAATTGGGAATCACAGCAATAATCAGCTCATAGAGTAGTGAAAAATCAAGTCAATTAAGCTCAACAAGTTCAAAATTTTTGAATTTTTCATATTTTGGCGATGCAAGCAATGGCAACACAAATTAGCAAAAGCAATCCCTCCCCCACACTTAAACCATACGTTGTCCTCAACGCATCACTAAAACAACTATCAAAGGGAGAAAGGAAAATGATCAGAGTCATGAGCTAAAAGGGAAGCTTTATTCAAAGAAAACTAACCTAAAACTAAGAAATCTTTAAAATGCAACCTATTCTAAGAATTTGTTAAAAGACAGAAAGCAAATAAATCTAAAACTACTGTGATGGTCCCTCCCCCATACTTACTCCTAACTATCTTAGCAAACAGATATTATCAGCAATAAAAGAGAAAGTAAAGGAGAAAGGTGGAAAGGAACAACCGTGCAATTAGGGAGGTCTCTGATTCTCATGGTAGTACTTAAGCAGATGACCATTGACTTGTGAAACATGGCCTGTCGCTTCATCCACCAGCTCTACCGTACCAAAAGAATGCTCTTTGGTAACTCTAAAAGGGCCCTCCCACTTGGTGACAAACTTCCCGGGCATCAACTTCAACCGGGCCTTGAACTTTAGAACTTTGTCACCTTCATGGAATTGTTTTCTCAAAATCTGTTTGTCATGAATCATTTTCAGCTTGTCTTTATAGATTCTGGCATTATCATAGGATTCAAGTCTCATCTCTTTAAGCTCTTGGAGTTGCATCGTTCGATTTTCAAGTGAGGATTCAAGGTCTGCATCACATGCCTTGATCACCCAATAAGATTTGTGCTCAATCTCCATAGGTAGATGACAAGACTTGCCATAGAGCAACCGAAAAGGAGACATGCCTATAGGGGTTTTATAGGCAGTCCTATAAGCCCACAGTGCCTCCTCAAGCCTTTCACTCCAATCTTTACGGGATGGTTTCACAATCTTTTCTAGTATTCGTTTGACTTCCCGATTAGAGACTTCAGCTAATCCATTGGTCTGAGGGTGATAAGGAGTTGTCAGCTTGTGATTAACTCCATGTTTAGCAAGTAGAGACTTAATGGTCCTATTGCAAAAATGTGTTCCTTGGTCACTGATGATTGCTCTTGGAATGCCGTACCTACAAAAGATATGAGAGCGTAAGAACTTGGCAACAGTGGAAGCATCATCTTTTCTAGTTGGCACTGCCTCTACCCACCTAGACACATAATCTACTGCAAGTAATATATATGAAAACCCAAATGAAGGAGGAAAAGGACCCATAAAATCTATGCCCCAGATATCAAAAATTTCACAAAAATGCATAGGTCTTAAAGGCATTTCATGCTTTCTACCTAAACTTCCAAACCTCTGGCACTTATCACAAGACTTACAGAAAATATAAGCATCTTTGAATAAAGTAGGCCAGTAAAATCCACATTCTAAAACCTTCCTAGCAGTCCTATTAGCACTAAAATGTCCCCCACAAGATAAAGAATGTGCAAAGGTAAGGATAGAGTGAATCTCATTGTTAGGAACACATCGTCTGATGATCTGGTCACTGCATTGCTTCCAAAGAATTGGAGAATCCCAGATGTAGTATCTTGCCTCCCTCTTCAGCTTGTCAACCTGAAACTTAGACATAGAAGGAGGTACAAGATTAGTGACAACATAGTTAACAATATTAGAGTACCAAGGCTCTTGAACAGCTAAGGTAAAGAGTGCAGAATCAGGAAATGAATCAACAGTAAGATCAGAGGAGTCAACTCCTTCAGTGCCTTCAGGCAACCAACTAAGGTGGTCAGCCACATAATTCTCTGCTCCAGCTCTATCTCTAATTTCAATGTCAAATTCCTGTAGCAATAAAGCCCATCTCAGCAGTCTTGGTTTAGACTGAGGCTTTTTGAACAAGTAACGCACTGCTGCATGATCTGTAAAAACAACCACTCGAGAGTTTATCAGATACTGTCTAAACTTATCTAAAGCAAAGACTATAGCAAAAAATTCCTTCTCAGTTGTGGTGTAATTCACTTGAGAGGGGTCAAGTGTCTTGGAGGCATAGGCTATC
Source organism: Leucaena leucocephala (assembly GCA_037074615.1). Lineage (NCBI taxonomy): Eukaryota > Viridiplantae > Streptophyta > Magnoliopsida > Fabales > Fabaceae > Leucaena > Leucaena leucocephala. The sequence continues at coordinate 4,181,573 of CM073525.1, forward strand.
ACTCTAGATCGCTTCTCCTCCCTCTGACCAAGCATAGCACCTACTGCAAAGTTATAAGCATTACAAGACAATTCAAAAGGCAATTCCCAATTAGGTGCAGTGAGAATAGGAGGTGAAACAAGTAAGGATTTCAAAGAATCAAAGGCATGTCTACTCTTATCATCAAAGTGAAAATCAACATCTTTTCTCAACAGCGTAGAGAGGGGTAAAGCAATTTTACTAAAATCTTTTACAAACCGTCGATAAAACCCAGCATGCCCCAAGAAAGACCTCAAATCTTTAAGACAAGTAGGATAGGGAAGTGAAGAAATAACTTCAATCTTTGCTTTATCAACCTCAATCCCCTTTTGAGAGATGCGGTGACCTAGCACTATGCCACTATCTACCATAAAATGACATTTTTCATAATTCAAAACTAATTTTTTCTCAATACATCTATCAAGAACATGCTCAAGACTAAGTAAACAATTATCAAAGCCATCACCATAAACGGTGAAGTCATCCATGAAAACTTCCATATTACGCTCCAATAAATCACTAAAGATTGCCATCATACACCTTTGAAAGGTGCCTGGAGCATTACACAACCCAAATGGCATCCTTCGATATGCATAGGTGCCAAAAGGGCATGTAAAAGTAGTCTTGTCTTGATCTGCAGGTGCAATCGATACCTGGAAATAACCTGAAAAACCATCCAAGAAACAATAGTGAGATTTACCATATATTCTTTCCAACATTTGATCAATGAAAGGTAATGGAAAATGATCCTTCCTAGTCGCTTCATTCAACTTCCTATAGTCTATACACATTCTCCAAGCATTCTGAACTCTTGTTGGAATAAGTTCATTATTTTCATTTTTCACTACTGTGATACCGCTCTTCTTTGGTACTACATGTATCGGGCTCACCCACTCACTGTCTGAAATTGCATATATGATCCCAGCACTCAGTAATTTAGATACCTCCTTCTTAATCATATCATGAATAAGAGGATTCGACCTCCTTGGTGGCTGTTTAACTGGCTTTGACCCTTCAGCTAAAAGGATCTTGTGTGTGCAAACTAAGGGATCAATCCCTGGTATGTCCCCTAAAGACCAGCCAATAGCCCTTTTATACCTTTTAAACACTGAAACTAATCTCTCTTCTTCAGAACTACTCAAAGAACTGGAAATAATAACAGGCAATTTACAATCATCAGCAAGAAAGACATATTTCAAGTTAGAGGGGAGGGGTTTCAATTCTAACTCAGGGGGTTGCACAATAGAAGGAATCATCTTTGTTATATCAAGTGCATTCAGAGAGAGTGGTGTGTCCGTGTGGTTTGGGGAAAGAGATATAAGCTCAGTGTGGTATGTATTTCCTCCACTTCCCGACTCAGTACCACCATCAGATAACCTAGAAATAGGAGAGTTAGAGCCATTTTGATCAATAGAAAAAGAAAGTAAATTAGAAGTGAGAGTGGGATTAGAAAGGACTAAGGCAGTAGCAGAATCACTGTTATCCTCTTCTAATGTTCCAGCACCACTCAATGGAGAAGCTATATTCGTAGCTTGTGCATCCTCCTCCTTATCATCAGTTCCTGCAAAATCAAGTAATACACCTTTCTCAAGGCTATCAAGTGTAGAATCAGCAGTAATATCAAAGTCAAAGCAACATGAAATATCAAATTCATGAGTAGAAGAAAGACAACTATCTATCTCTAAACAATAAGCACATGATACACCACCTTCACATGCACAAACATGAGAAGGGTGAGAAGAAGATAGACAAGTAAAAGCATCATCATGTTTCCCAACCATGTCACACAAGTGAGGTACATTCATATTAGTATCATGTAAGTGGTTCATGTCATGACATTCAATTGAACTAATTCCCAAATAAGAGCAATCTTCATAACCATGATTCATAGCTTCTGAAAGATTAAATTGTACTTCTTGATCCCTAATCCCCATAGTGATAAGACCCCTTTTCATGTTAATTATTGTCTCAGCAGTTAAAAGGAATGGTCTACCTAGAATCAAAGTACTCTCAGTGGGAAGGTCATTAGTCATATCAAGAACATAAAAGTCAGCTGGAAAAACAAGACCTTTCACTTGCACAAGAATATCCTCAAGAATACCTTTAGGGTATCTCACCGTCCTATTAGCTAGGCCAAGCACTACACTAGTGTCTTTCAATGCTTTAATACCCAAGGTCATATAAACAGAGGTCGGCATGACATTAATTGCTGCACCTAAGTCCAGTAGGGCATGGGAAACTGTAGTTCTACCTATGGTACAAGGAATAGTGTAGGAACCCGGGTCTTTGCATTTAATAGGCAACTGTGGCTTAAATAAAGCACTAACACTCAACCCCAGTTGGATTCTCTCACTATGCCTAAACTTTCTCTTGTTTGTACATAGGTCTTTCAAAAATTTAGCACACTTAGGCATCTTTTTAATCAATTCAAGCAATGGCACATTAACCTCAAGTTTGCTAAACATTTCAAACAATTCATCATTATCTTTCTTTTCAACAATCTTTTTACTAACCAAATAAGAATTAGGAAAAGGCAAGTCACGAATATTTACCTCATCATCTTTGGAGTTGGAAGGTGATCCTTTCTCCATTGGTCCTTTTATGATAGTTGTTGCCTCTTCATCAGTTTGCACCATTGGTTGTTTCAGACACTTCTCTAAGAGCTTCTTTTCTTGTAGGACTTCAGATTGGATAGAAGCTTCTTTCTCAGCTTGGGAAGTTTCTTCAGTAGTTTTGGTAGGAGGAGACTCAACTTCTATTTCCTCATCAACCTGCTCTTCATCCTCTTCAAGTTCTTTGAATTGTACATTCTTCGGCCCAATTTTCTTACCACTTCTCAGTGTGATTGCATTCAAAGATTTAGGATTTATCACTGTGTTGGAGGGTATAGAACCACTGCTCTTTGCTTGTTGTTCACTCAAGTTGTTGGAGAATTATGAAACAAAAGCATTCAAATTCTCATGCTTAGTCTCCATTTGCTCCAATTTAGAGAACACATTTTATAGACATGAATCCATCTTATTCTCCATAGCATGTAACTTAGCCTCAGTTTGTGACTTCTGATTGTCAAACTTTGAATTGAGCTCAGTAATACCTTTCACAATCATACCAAGTTCATTACCTCCAGAAAAAGAAGATGATGCCCCTTGATTAGGTACCACTTGATTTGAGAAATTACCTTGAGGGTTGCCTTGATTTCCACCCCATCTAAAGTTAGGATGATCTCTCCAACCTGGATTATAAGTGTTAGAGTAAGGATCCCTCTTTTGATATGGACCATTCCTATTTTGATATAGGGAAGAAACCTCTTCATAGCGAGAACAAGTATTCGAAGTATGCATCATTGACCCACAGTACTCACAACCAGCAACTATAGCTTGAGAGTGACTCATTGAATTAACCTGCTTGGCATTCACATTATTCTCCAAAATACTGAGTCTTTTCTCCATTCGGTTCCCCAAAGCAGCAATCTCAGCAAGAATATCTTGGGAAGAAACCGAAGAGGTATTATACACTTTTCTTGTGTCTCCAGATTGAGAGTCATTGGTAGCCATCTTTTGAATTAAGTCCCATGCAGCATTAGGACTCAATTCTCTAAGAGAACCATTTGCAGCAGCATGAATTGAGGGCTTATGATGTGGAAGTAGCCCTTCATAGAAAGAATTAACCAGATCATTCTTCGAAATATTATGGTGTAGGCACTGAGCTAGAAGTGTGATGAACCTGGTCCAATACTCATGCATGGATTCATTATCTCATTGGACCACACTAGTTATCTCTTTTTTCAGCCTTGAAGTTTTAGATGTAGGGAAATATTCATCCAAGAATGCTCCTTTCAACTGATCCCAAGTCAATGTAGTAAAATGTTGAGGTAGCGTGTACAGCCACTCCTTAGCCTTGCCTTCTAAAGTAAAATGAAATGCTCTCCTCAATACATCTTGAAGATTAGCCGTGGGTGATTTCATGGAAGAGCACACCATATGCATAGTCTTCAAATGCCTGTGTGGATCATCACCTGCAAAGCCATGAAATTTAGGTAAGGAAGAAATTAATGCTCCTTTAATCTCAAAGTTCACATTATCAGTATAAAAGCCATAAGGATCATAATCAACATTAGAATTATTAATCTCCCTCATGCTTCTATCATCCTCACCATTATTTCCTAAGTTATTCTCACCATGTCCGTTATTCCCATTAAGCCCATTATAACCATTGTTACCGTTAGGACCATCCATGGTTTCTTGTTCTAATTCAAAAGCACTAACAGACACGTGTTTACTAGAGGTAGCTCTCTCACTAGACTCTTGTTCACTAGATGACAAACTTGACTCTTGTGAAATATGCCCCCTTTCAACAATAACTTGACTTATACCCTCTAATCTCTTCTTTTTTCTAATCTTTTTCACAGACTTTTCAATTTCAAGATTTAAGGGAATCAGAGGTAAAGCCCTATTACTCCTTGGCATAAACAGTAGAAGTCAGATGAAAAGAATCTAAAATAAAAGAAAAATCAAATCAACTAAACAAACCAAAGAAAATGATTTTTTTTTTTTGTAGATAATGCAAGCAAAAATGCAAATGCAAATGTTATGCAAATTAACTAAAACTGGCTCAGCAATTGAATTAATCCCAAAAAATATTACTTGACACTTAGTTACTAGAGAACCAATTTCTTGGCTCCCCGGCAACGGCGCCACTTGAAACAACCTTGACCCGATATCGCCTTGGGGTTACTTCAAAATTTAAACCAAGGATTGTGTATAGTGCAACCTCGGGTCGTTCTCTCTGAGGAGCCAAAATGAGAAATTAAATTCCTAGTAACTAAATGCAATGCAACCTAAATTAGAAAATGGGATTTGTTTTGATTGACTAACAACTAATTGCAATGAATTAAAATAGATTTGAAGAAAATATTTTTGGTATTTTTTTGGTTTAAAGAAAGGAATAATGAATGATAACAAGTGAATAGAATTAATTCAAAGGTGATTAATAATAATAAAAGCAATCCTCCAATTCAATAATGCAGGCAATCATAGCTTCAAAAGATATGGGAGTTATAAACAATGAATTAAGAATTATAATTAAGCTTTTAATCCAACAACCGAGCCACCTCGAATTGTCGCAAAATATTTTCCAAGTCCTAATTTATTAACTGCCACCAGAATAATAAAATAGGACTAAAGAATTTAAAAACCAATGCTCAATTATAACTCAATAATTCATAAAATAGAATTTAAGCTAACAAGAGACACAACGATCCAATAATTCAAGCCACCTTGAAAAATCACAAATTATTCACAATAATCTCAATTCAATGTCTGACCCAGATCAAAGTAAATGAAATTAAAGTTAATTAAAGATTAATGTCAAATGTCAAGCAAAAATTCAGTCACAATAATTCCCAATAAATACAGATAAATCATTCTAAACATTCCCAATAATTATAAAATTAATCCTAAGACCTAGGAATCATAATATAATTATTGAGTAGAGAATTAGAGTAACTTATACTCCCCTTTGAGATCCCAAGCTCATGCCCTTGCCATTGAATTAGAGAATTTAGGAAGAACTAGCCACACATCGCCACAAAAATTGATGCCAAAATCTCACTGTAAACCATGGTAATTGAGAAGATATGGAGGTTGATGGCTATAGAGGAATAAAATTGAGTGGCTTCCTGTGCAACGCTGTGGGAGTGCGTATTTGTCTTCACTGAGCTTTTCAATTCTTTTTCCAAATATGCAGCTGCCTCCTGTGCTTGATTCTTCTCCTTCCAATTCAATTCCTCTTTTCCCCCGCGGTGTCCTGGAGCGTATGTGTGTTGCTTTTCTTTTTTCCAATTTCTTTCTCCGCCGCAGCACACGTCTTTTGCGTTTTCAATTCCTCTCCTTTCAATTCCATTCACAATTCTTGCGGCCACCCACGTATCTCCTCACAATTCTAAAAGTAACTTTAAAAAAGTAACCTAATGGGCCAAACTGCAAGGTTTGGCCCATGGGTCCTCATTTGCAATTTATGAATCTGTAATCCTTTGTTGTCATTTGTAAATTCTGATTTCTCCTAAATTCCTGAAATATAAAATAATAATGTAATATCTTTTATTCCAAAAAATAATTGTTTAGGAGAAATCATAAAAATATGACAATTATGCCCCTATTAAGCACTAATTCAATATAAGTCATATTAATTCAATTAGTGCATAAATAATAAAATTAAGGACCACAATGTTGACAAAAGCCCACTAAAATGATATGAATTAATATATAAAAATATGGGTTTGTCATACATCAACGTGATAATCCCTTTACTTACCTTTACAACCCGTAAGATTACACTCCAATGAGAATCCCACTCACTCCTCTTTACAACTGTAAGGTTACAGTCTACTTAAGAGACTCACACACTTTAACAATTTAAAGTATGATTGATACAGATAAAGACTCTCAGTAAAGTAGATAAAATGAACACTTAAACTAAGAACTCTTTAAATTTCTCTCTTCTCAAGATATGATATGCTCTAAATCAAAAAAGAGAAACAAAATAAAACATAGACAATAGCTATGACTACTTATGATCATAATGCATCATGTAACACTTTTTCTCTTATGTCTCTCCAACTTTTCCTTTTTCCTTTTAGCTTCTTTTTTATACTGGGTTCTTCATAATTATGTTGCAGTTGCTATTGAGATAGCTGTTGATCAATATAGTCATTATTACTGACATATACATTTTGCTTTTTAACTCTTTAATTGCTCTCTCCATTTAATCTTGTCTCAGCATGTAAATGATCTTGAAATATGCTTTAATAAAGATATATAATCATTATAAACATACAACAATTGTTTCCAAAACAATTTAGATTTTAAGATCAAATTATGTCAAAGTCTTATTTAAAAATATCTCTTTAATTTATCGAAGTATTTATGAAAGAAGTCTTTTATCGAAAAGGTCTTCGATAAACTACTAAAGAATTGCATTTAAAACAGTTTAAATCTTATCGAGCAATAACTCGATAATCAGCCTTATCGAAAAGGATTTCGATAAATCTTCAATGAATTCCATTCAAACAGAGTTTGGATTTATCGAATAGTTCTTTGATAAATGTCCTTATCGAAAAACTCTTTAAAAAATATTATTTCAAAAAATATGCTTTAAGATTTATGGATATATTTCACAATACATCATTTATTAAAATGTTCTTTGATAAATGGACTTTTTGAATAGTTTATACATAAATACTGAAGAATATTCTTTTAAACCTTTTCAAATAGACTTTCAAACAATCTTTGATCTTTAGAACATTGTAACATAATTGAAAACACGGATTCAAAAGATCATTTATCAATTTAGATCAAAATCATAAGATCATCTTTTAGCACATCGGAACAAATCACAAGATCATAAGCTCGAGTGAAATTATTTAGCATGTCAAAATAAGCCATGAGCATATAATCATTAAGCATGCTATAGATCCATAAAAATAATCCATTTAATCAAATAAAAGTAAGTCATAAGTAATTCATAAGCTCAATTAAATCATTAAAAGATTCATTAGTCAAAGCTTCAATATAATATGGAGACTGAATTCATTTTAAGCTCAGCACAAAGATATTTATCGAACAGAATTTCAATAATTGATCGAATAGATTATCAATAAATGTATCATCAATAAGACTTTAAATCTTTATTGATTAATCTTTATCAATCAATTATAGATGATTCAAAAAGATTAATAACGTTATGAGAAATGAATTGTCACCAATATCATTTCAAACAATCAAATTATCATAAAAAATATTAATCAATATCAAGACTCTAGTTATTTAAATTTGAAACATCTTATCATTTCTTTCTCACATATTAATCTTATATAATTTGTAACTCTAGTTCTTCATAGATCAATTTGAGAAGAAAGCAATTTAATCAAATCTATGTTATTTATCAAATAGAAACCTCAGTAATATGGATAATGCTAAAAACATTTTTTAATGATTAGGATTTTAAAACTAAAAAATTTTCTTTTTCTGACTATAAGTTCTCATAAATATATTTGTTAAAGCATGATATCGCTTTTGTAGAAGCAAACTTTGTGCAAAGTCATTCATTTCAGTGCTTTTTGTAAACTTAAAAATTTTCTTTAATTTATCGAATAGTTATTCGATAAATCCCCTTATCGAATAGTTCTTCGATAAATGAACCTCCAAAAACATAATTATTTCTTTCCAAAACATAATTTATTGATCGAAGTTTTTATTGATAAATACATTGATCAATCAATTGTTCGATAAAGCCTTTTATAAAATTATTTTCTCAAAATTGAGTCTGTGTAATACTTATATCCCTTTATTCAATAAGTCTTTGAATAATTCCAGTTTAAAACAATGACTCAAACTTTTCGAAAGCTAAACTTATATTGACTTATTAAAATATTTATCGATAAAAAATCTTATATAATAGGTCTTCCATAAATACTTTTCAGAAATCATATTTTCCTTCAAAAGTTATTTTTCATTTCTTGAATAACTACTTTATTGATAAATGCTTTTTATCAGTTAAATTTCATTTTGAAATCTTTTCTCAATCAATTGTCATCATTAATGTATTGGAGTCTAATAATTCTTTCAAGACATCCTAAAATAATTGCCCTTATAGCAACTCAAACGCCTAAACCACAATAACCATATCATCACTTCAATAACATTCTTTTACTTCATATGTTTTCAAGATTAAAAATCCGTGTACCCATTTAAATAAGCAGAAAATTGTACAAAATAATAACATTATACTTCTCTTAACACTTATTCACTCCTTACATAAATAAAAGATATTAGAATTCCTTTTTATTTTCGTTCCACAAGTCTCTAATTAAACCTGTTTCATTTCTAATTCCATAAAATTCCCATCACAAAATTGCATTAAACACTTCACAGGCATGCCACAGGCTAGCACAAGGTAAGTAAATTTAATCCTTGATTTGAAGATATTATTTAATCATCACTTAAAAATCTTTGAGCATGCTTTAATCACCTTACAAGCTTTGCCTCATATCTAAGTATTTTTAGATAACTTAAATATAATTCCAAAGTACTTACCGGAGACCTTAAGAACCTGTATAACTGTAGTTCAATCTGGAAAATTTCCAGATTAATGAATCATCCCCAGAACACTAAATAACAAACCCTGTTTTCCAAAGATCCCAACTTTAAACAGGGATAACACATTCAGCCTTCAAGAGCCATGATTTAATAGCTTCTTAAACTACTTTACCCCTTCTTACTTTTATCTTTATATATTCACTTTTCTTCTCTTATCTTTTTTTTTAAAAGTGGAATTTTTTGAAGAAGAGAATTTTTTTTACACAATTTTAACTAAATTGTCCTTTATATATTTTTAATATTTCAATTGTATCCTCAAATTTCTGTTTTTTAGTTTTTCTCCCACATAATTTTTGCTTTAATTGTTAAAACTTAATAAAATATAGTAAATAATTTATATATTATATTAAAATATATAATAATTATAAAATTAATCACAAATAATTTTAAAATTTTATCATATTTTTTAATTTTATTATATATATAAATGAGATAAAAAATTAAAATTTATAACTTAAAAAATAATAATTTTAATATGAATATTGTAAATAAAAAGTAAATAAATTTAAATAAAGAGATAATAATATATTTATTAACTTTTAATTAATTCTCCCTCTGCATCAAACAAAAAATGTCATATCTTCTCCCTTACTTTTATATCCACAACCTCCCTTACCCTCCTTTACATTAACTTAACCTATCCTCTTATAAATTGAATCAAACAATACCTAAAGGAAGTCACGTGAGTGAGGAGTAATGGGGTGAGAAAAACTATAGTCTTAATTTTTAACTTAAATTCTCCACTTTTCTTTATATCCTGAAACCTGTAGAAATTAATCCTCTTTATAATAAATATGTTTCTTCCTCCAATATCTTATCTAACTAATAAGATAATTTTCCTAAAAAATTCATCTAAAAAGTTAACCCAAAAACTATTTTTTCTTAAATTTTTCAAAAAAAATAGAACTTTCAAATTTAAAAAATAACTATTGAATTATTTATTCCTCTATAAGGAAAATAAACTTTTTCATAATTTTATAAATCTCCAAAATATTTATTCCATAATTTTTTTAATTTTTATAAACCCCAAAATATTTTTAATAATTATTATTTTCTTTATTCTTTTCTATAAAATTTAACCTTTGAGATTTTTTAATTTAAAATAAAATACTCTGGACCTTAATCACTCTTTATAAATTCTTTTTATCAAAATTTAGAATATTATACAAGTCAAGAAACTATTTTTATGATTTAAATTTATAACATCTAAATTATATAGAAGAAACCTTGTCATTGTACTAAGACTTACCCTCTACTTTACAACGTTACCATTTTTATAGTAATCAACACAAGTTTATGCACTGATTGTACCTCTTGTGCTATTTTTAATTCGTGAAACAGGATTTAAGACATAATTTAAGTGTCTCTATCAGTGTGTATCAAAAGATAATGATTAAGTAACTTATATGATTAATGGATCGGAACACTGGGAATTAATAACCAGGATACCAGCTTTAATATTACCCATCTTGTATGAATTTAACTAGTGAAGAGATAAAACATGCAATCATTTATAATGTATCAATTCCTAAAAAGTATTACTTTATTATAATTTTAGTCGTGACACTTAGATAATTATTTTAACTCCTAAGCATTTAAGTTTATGTTTGAGGGTAATAGACTACTCGCTCTACCTGATATTGGTATCACCTAAAAGGAAGAAAGATTTCACCATGCACTTAGTTCATGAGTGAGTCTAATCCTTTTTTAAAAAAATTTATAAAAAAAAACAGCTTTAATGTTGTCAGAAGATAAGGGGGTCTCGAGGCCGTCCTCTTCTTGAATCCTGAGAAGAACATCAACCAGATCTTCATCAGCCTCACCAGTATGGTTGCCTAGCTTCTTTTGTTTGTAATCGGTGATGATGTTTCCAAGGATCTTATCAATCTCATTGTGTAGCCTAATCATTGTAGCTTTGATCCCAGTGATCACACTAAGGAATCCAAGAGAAGGATAGAAATCAATTAACATTTAAACCCGTGGTTATCTTAATTGCATGCTCAATAGTAGGCAAGATCGCTTCAACATTGTTGGTCTTCTTTCCAAAAGCTGCTCTTGCAACTATGGAATGTGTGAGAGGGAAGATTTTCTTACTGAGATTTACAACAGAACCTTTATATTCAGCCATTTCCTTCATTAGCGTTGAAACCTCCTCTTCCCTTATGGTTTTGAAAGTTTGGACCCTCTTTGCAGACAAATGCTCTGAAGTGCATATCTTTTAGACATTCAAGGAGCATGCCCAAGTTTTTATATACTTTTAAGTTGTTTTAAATTATGGCGCTGCTTTCTGTTTTTGTTTATGAGCATAAATTTAATCTATTAAGTTGTTTCAAAATTTTGTTGAACGGATGAAATTGCCTCCAAGATATGTAGAACGTATAAGCGTAGGCAGATGATACAGATAGTTGGTTCCTTCGTCATACCCTACTTAAGCAAATTTTCTGGCGGAGCGAGGAAGCTGCAAGAGAACCGTGTTCTATTGAGAGGAAACTTGACCTTACCTAGTGAGAATCGGACATTCGAGCTTGGCTTTTTCAGATTCAATGGCGGTGAACCCAATTTTTTTGTTTTTGGGTACAAAAAATTTTAGAAGGGATTGAGCTTACCCACGATCCAAGGGCATGTCGAAGTCTTCCTTCCTCCTAGGCAATACCAATATCGGGCAAGGCGAGCTGTTTATTACCATCAGGCGTAAACGTATGCACCTAAGAGTTATGATGCCTCCTCAAGCGCCACAACTAGAACCACAACAAAGTGGTACTCCCTAGGGACCGAATATGCTCCAAATGGTCGCATGTCTCACCCTTTCGCCAATTGAACCCACAGACAATGGGTACACTGAACCCAATTATTACTTGACAATTCGATACGCATCTGTTTCACTTCCCACCTACGTCTAGGTCACGAATGGCCAAAAACCCAGCAAAAATCACGGCATGAGAAAAAGAGGGAAAATAAGAAGAGGGAGAAGGAAGTTACTTTTAATACCGTTGTAATGTTTTTGACTATTCGTGTAATGTGACTTGTAATTTTTGTAAAGATTTTGATCAACTTTTGTAATATCAATTATTACATAATGTAATTTATAACTTTTATAATAATTTTGATAATATAGTAAATATATTTATTACTCTTTTTATCAATTTAGTTACAAATAATTACTTAAGACAATTACAACTCGTGCTATGAGGTTGACAACTTTTATAATAATTTTGGTCACCTTCGTTGAAATATTTACTACTTTATTTAATAACTTAGTTATAAGTAATTGATTGAGTCAATTACTACTTATGTAATGGGATTGACAACTTTTATAATGACTTTGACTACTTTCATTAAAATATTTATTGCTCTCTTTTACAATTCAATTGCAAGTAATTACTTAGGTCAATTATCACTCGTGTAATGGGATTTATAACTTTTGTAATAATTTTAACCACTATAATAAATATATTTATAACTTTTGTAATAGTTCATTACAAAAGTTATAAATCCCATTACACGAATTATAATTGATCAAATGAATTAGTTATAACTAAGTTGTTAAAGAGAGTAGTAAATGTCTTAATGAAGGTAGTCAAAGTTATTACAAAAATTGTAAATCCTATTATACAAGTAGTAATTGACCCAAATAATTACTTACAACTAAGTTATTAAAGAGAGCAATAAATGTCCTAACAAAGGTGGTCAAAGTCATTAAAAAATTATAAATCATATTACACGAGTAGTAATTGACCAAAATAATTACTTGCAATTAAGTTATTAAAGAGAATAATAAATATTTTAATAAAGGTGGTCAAATTAAATCCCATTACACGAGTTGTAATTGATCAAAGTAATTATTTTTAACTAAATTGTCAAAGAAAATAGTAAATGTCTTAACGAAGGTAGTCAAAATCATTACAAAAATTATAAATTCTTTTACACAAGTAGTAATTGACCCAAGTAATTATTTGCAATTAAGTTATTAAAGAAAGTAGTAAATATCTTAAAGAAGGTGGTTAAAGTTATTACAAAAATTATAAATCCCATTACAGGAGTAGTAATTGACTCAAGTAATTACTTGTAACTAAGTTGTTAAAGAGAGTAGTAAATATTTTAACGAAGGTGGTCAAAGTCTATAAAAGTTGTAAATCCCATTACACGAGTAGTAATTACCCCAAATAATTACTTATAACTAAGTTGTTAAAAAGAGTAGTAAATATCTTACCAAATGTGATAGTTAGAGTCATTATAAAAGTTGTAAATCCCATTACACAAGTTATAATCAACCTAATTAATTACTTGCAATTAAGTTGTTAAATAGAGTAGTAAATATCTTAACGAGTGTGATTAAAATCATTATAAAAGTTATAAATCCATTATTCGAGTTGTAATTGATCTAAGTAATTGCTTGCAACTAAATTATTAAAGAGAGTAGCAAATGTCTTAATGAAGGTGGTCAAAGTCGTTACAAAAATTGTCAATCTCATTACACGAAAATTAACATTATAAAATTTAGTCAAAGTCATTATAAAAGTTGTAAATCACATATATTCTAGAAGGAATTGATGAAATGGAATGATGGGAGACCTTAGAAATGGCAATAAAGAGCAACAAGGTTAGGATTTAGACATAGACAGTGGCATAAGCAAAGTGATGTGTATCGACGAAATGACTGATTTTCTTCGTTTCTCAGATTTAATAAAGCCCAAAAAAGGGGGAATACTGCCATGAAGATCTCCGTAGTATGCGATATTTATTAATATTATTATAACATATTTAGATATTAATTAGGATAATTAATAAATATTTTTAATGTGAACTGTAGTCATTGAACCCAGTCCAATGTGGGTTATAGACTCAGTTTATTAAGGTTAATTTTCTGATGGTGGATATTAAAAATTGAGATTTATCTTCTGATAGTTTTTGAGTTCCAAAGCGATAACCTAGTTTTTCAGCTCATTCTTGAAGGTTTCCCACTGGTAAAGACAATACACAAGTTGTCATTATTATGTATAATCATTAGTTTGAAGAATTTATTGTTTATCTAATAGTATTATCTGATTAACAGGTATCTGATTGAGTTCTAGTTCTTCTCATAACATTGAAGCTAATGGCGAGAGGTATTTATAAGTCTTCTGCTGCATCTCATATAGATTTTATACTTATGTATGTCATAATCTGGATTGATTATATTATGTACGAGATGTTTATATTCTAACATATGGTATTAAAACCTCATTTGAAATCCCCTTTACCTTACTTGTTAATTTATAACTCTCATAAGTAATAATATGAGAAAGAATATGAGATATATAGAACTCTAGATATCATTATTTATTTTATTTTAGTTTTGATCCTTTAACCATTTGTTCTGTCAATGCCTGCCTGCGAGGACTCCACTGTGAGATTGGCGAGAGGGAGAAATTACAAAATTTAGTAGCCAAGAGAGAGATCTCTATCTCCTATGATACTTAGCTCAGAGACACGGGATTCATAGTGAAGGGTGTGACGCTCGAGAACTCGACGGAGCGAGCAAGCACCAAGCTGTGGCTCTGTGAAATAGTGTAGACCTATCGACATTTCCATCTTGAATTGCAGAGTCGCCGCTGCTGGGGATTTAATTCCCGTCAAATCCCTATTTAAGACCTACTTGCATGCATTTGGGCCATCTGCTTCTAAGTTAACAAAAAAAAGCCTTTTGTCATTTTGAGCCATCAAAATATACATATATATTTTGTTTCTATTTTGGTTTGCTGATGCATGTTCTGGGCCAAATTATTATTATTATTGTTAAGAATAGCTTATTGGGCCGGAAAGCATTCGGCTATCATTTTTTTCTTTTCACTTGAATCAGTTTAGGCTGGCTTTCTGGACCTTTTTTTGGGCCATCTGTATGTTTTAGAAACAAATTAGGCCGATGACACTTTAGGCCTAGACATTTTTATTTTTATTTTTCAAAATTATTTTATTTCTAAAAAATTATTTTAGGTCATTTAATTTGATTTTTGAGAACATTTTAATTACTATTACATGCACTAAAAATATTTAAATAAAAAAAATTAATTTCTCCAATATTTTGATAGTTGAAAAATGTGTTTACAAATTTTAAAATTTTATGTTAGTTAATTACCTATTTTGTATATTAACTTCTCCTTTAGAAATTAAATTAACTGTTTAATTTTGTAAAAATATTTTTAAGTTGAAATTAATTATTAAACATTTTTTGGGCGTATGAAATAGTGGGAGAATTTAAATTACATTTGTTGATTGAATTAATTTATTAAATTCTCTATTTAAATTGTGCATATTTGGATTTATATGCACGTTAATGATATTTGTGATTAGCATATAATTTTGTGAGGAATAGCCACAATATGCTCATTTATTGAATTTTTTACAACCATTAATTAATCACATATAGATTTAAAATATCATTTTCAATTAAATGTATAGTTATGATTTATCTTTACTCACATGTAGATATCCCATAATTGTACATTTAATTAGGGTGAGAATTAATTGCTCTATTAAGTTGTGCATATTTGAATTTTTAATACACATGAATGATATTTGTTATTAGCATGCAATTCCTTGAGAAGTAGCCACAACATCCTTATTTATTGAATTTGTTGCATGCATTCATTAATCACATATGGATTTGAAATATCATTTGTAATTGAATGTGTAACTATGATTTATTTTTGTCTACAGGTAGATATCTCATAATTATACATTCAATTAGGGTGGGATAGAATGACCTTGTTATTTTCTAAGTAACCCACAGATATTGAAAAATTACAAGTGCGTTCTAATTTCATTATTTGAGATAAATACATGCTATGCTAATGTCTTTGCCCATAGGTAGACATTAGTGATATGTATTTATACTGCTTGCATGCCACATTTGATCTGAGCATGCATATATGGCATAATGACTTGTGATTGCTTCAAATTCTTACTTGTGAGCTTATTTGTAAGTTTATCTATTTTTATTTTACAGATCCAATTGCTGCACCCAAGATCATGGCTGATGTAAGCAACAAAAAAATTTTAGATGGCAACATTAATTATGCTAATTGGAGATATAATATTTTGCTGCAGCTCAGTTTCTTAGACTTGAATTATACCTTGAGGTATGACAAACCTCCGACACCTGATGATGCCTCTAATGACAGAGAGGCAAAGGAAAGGTATAATATGTGAGAGTGGAGTAACTGCTTATCTCTTCTTATACAACAAATGATCACTAGAAGTATTATGGGAACAGTCCCTAAGTGCGACACAACCAAATGGTACCTGGAAACCTTGGATAAGCAATTCAAACTGACAGACAAGCAGATGGGTGGTGCCATCATGTCTGAATTATGCACTATAAGGCTTACATGTATTGTGGTGTGAGGTAACATATCATGAAGATGAGAGATTTATCCTCTCCACTGAAATCCTTTGAGATGAAACTTACAGAGCAATTTTTAGTGCAATTAGCCCTAAACTCACTTCCTGCTCAGTATAAAGCTTTCAAGATCTCCTACAACACATATAAGGAGAAATGGTTAGTAGATGAACTGTTGTCCATGTGTGTTTAGGAAGAGGCTAGATTGCTGATGAGTAGGAAAGGTGCACAAAAGGAGGCTCATCTAGCAGAAAGTTCCATGTCTAGTAGTAGAAGAGGAAACAGAGGAAATAAAGATAAAAGAAAAAGGGAAAAATTCCTGCTATTTCAACTGCCAATAAAAGAAATGCCATGTGCTTCTTTTATAAGGAAAAGGGACACATGAGGAATGAGTGTCTCAAGAGGAAAGCATGGCTTGGAAAGAGAGGTATATTTTTATCGTGTGTTACTTTTGAATCTAATTTTTCTAGTGTTAATGATGAAACTTAGTGGTTTGACACTGGGTCAATGATCCACATTTCTACTACCATACAAGATTTTTTAACAAGCAGATCTCCACATCCCAATAAAAAAACCGTCTTGTCAGGTAGTGGGAGAGGAGATCATGTGAAAGCTGTTGAAACTTTTCGCATAAATTTTTCAAATAATCATACTTTGAAACTTTATGATATTTTTTATGTTCCCTCTTACAAGAGAAATTTAATTTCTATTTCAAGACTTATTCCATTTGATTATCATTTAGTTCTTTCTAAGAAACTTATGACTTGTCAAAGGATTCAATTTTAATTGCGAATTTAGTTATGATTGATGACTTATTTAAAATTGTTTCTGATTTGCCTTAATCTTTTTCTGTTTCACGTGGTACTAAAAGAAGTGTCATCGATGATAATTCTTATAGCCTGTAGCATAGGAGATTGGGACATATCTCCTTGACATGATCAAAAGGTTGAATAAAGACGAAATTCTTCCATCTTTAAACCATTCGTAATTTGATTATTGTGTGGACTGTATAAGGGGAAAGCATACCAATAAGTCACATAAAGGGGTTAAGAGAAGTTTTGAATTGCTAGAAATCATTCACACGGATATTCGTTGCCTTGATTTGACTGCACATGATTAAAAGTATTTTATCAGCTTTATTAATGATTACTCACGATACATGCATGTCTACATGCTTTATAACAAAAGTGAGGCACTAGATGCTTTCAAGGAATATAAAGTAGAAGTAGAAAAACAGATTGGGAAACTAATCAAGATTGTGAGATCGGACCGTGGTGGTGATTATTATAGTAGATACACTAGTAAAGGACAAGCGCCAGGTCTATTTGTTAATTTTCTTCGAGAGTAAGGTATAGTAGCCCAATATACTATGCATGAATCACCTGACATAAATGGTGTAGATGAAAGAAGAAATATGACCTTACTGGATATAGTTAAGAGCATGATGAGTAGCTCTAGACTACCATCTTCCTAGTGGAATGAGCACTTAAGACAACCCCATACATATTAACTAGGGTTCCAATAAAAGCAGTGTCCAAAACACCATTTAAAATCTGGAAATAATGAAAATCCAATTTAAATCATTTCAAGTTATGGGGTTGTCCTACTGAAGTAAGAGTGTACAATCCACAGGAGAAGAAGTTGGACCTAAAGACCATTAGAGCTTACTTTGTAGGTTATGCTAAAAGGTCTAAGGGTTATAAATTTTATTATCCTCTGCCTTCTAAAAGGTTTATAGAGTCTATGAATGTCAAGTTTCTTAAGAATGATATGATTAATAGGAGTGATTGTCTACTAGATGATCACATAGAGCAAACCACTGACATTATTCATGAAAGGACATCAATAGTTAATGATCATCCCGTTGTTGAGATTGATATTGAACGTGATGTAGACGATGTGGCTCAAGTTGATGATGCTAAACAAGATGGATATATACCAGATGGTCAGCCTATCACACAAGTGGAACCACCACAAAATATGATAGAGGATGTCCTTATTCAGCAACTTGGATCAACCCAAGAGGCTAAATTAAGGAGGTCAACTAGAGAAAGAATACTAATAATACATGATGACTATGTAGTGTATTCTGCTGAAGTTGAATGTGATATAAGTGTTGAGAATGATCCTTTGACATTCACTCAGGATGTAAAGAGTGTAAACTCTAAGTTGTGGCATGATGCTATGATTGATGAAATGAATTCCATGGTAAATAACTATTTTTGGCAACTTATAGGGTTACATAGTGGGTCTAAGGCCATTGGCTGTAAGTGGGTTTATAAAACCAAAAAAGACTCATAAGGAAACATTGATAAATACAAGGTTAGGTTGGTTGCTAAATGCTTCACTCAAGTAGAAGGAATCGATTACAGTGAAACCTTTTCACCTATTTCTAAGAAAGATTTATTCCGTATCATCATGGTATTGGTTGTCCATTTTTTATATGGAGTTGTGCTAAATGGATGTAAAGACTGCTTTCCTTAATGGTGAACTGGAGGAAGAAGTCTACATGAAAAAATTGAGAGATTTGTTGTAGAAGGTAAAAAATAGTTGGTATGCAAGCTAAAAAATCACTATATGGTCTGAAACAGGTTTTACGTCACTAATACTTGAAGTTCCATAAAGTGGTAACATCATTTAGTTTTATTGAGAACATCAGGGATGACTGTATATACCACAAGGCTAGTGAGAGCAGGATCATATTCTTGATTTTGTATGTGGATGGCATTTTACTTGATACCAATGATCTGAAACTATTGCGTGAGGTAAAGTAGTTTCTATTTAAGAGTTTTGATATGAAAGACATGAGTGAGGCATTTTATGTTATTGGCATAAAAATCCAGAGATAGAACCCAATATCTTGTAGGCTTATCTCAAGATGTTTACATTGTCAAGATTCTTGAATGATTCAGAATAAAAAATTGTTTATCTAACGTGGCTCCTATTGAAAAGGGAGATAAATTCAGTCTAAGTTAATGTCCTGAAATTGAGCTTGAAAGGAAATAGATGGAAATGGTCACATATGCATCAGCGTTAAGAAGCTTGATGTATGCACATGTTTATACAAGACCTGGCATCGTTTTTGCTGTGGGTATGTTGGGAAGATACAAAAGTAATCTTGGGGAAGCATATTTGACAGCTGTAAAGAAGGTATTTAGGTACCTACAAGGCACTAAATACTACATACTCACATATAAGAGAACAGACAATGTAGATGTAATTAGATACTGAAGTAACCTTAATCCGATGTCGCCTTGGGGTTACTTCAAAAATTTAAACCAAGGATTGCGTATAGTGCAACCTCGGGTCTTTCTCTCTGAGGAGCCAAATTGTGAAATTAAATTCCTAAGTAACTAAATGCAATGCAACCTAAACTAGAAAATGGGATTTGTTTCGATTTACTAATAACCAAATGCAATGAATTAAAAATAGATTTAAATAAAATAATTTTCATATTTTTAGTTTAAAGAAAGGAATAATGATTGATAATAGGTGAATAGAATAAATTCAAAGTGATTAATAATAATAAAAGCAATCCTCCAATTCAATAACGCAGGCAATCATAGCTTCAAAGGATATGGGTGTTTTAAATAATGAATTAATAATTATAATTAATCTTTTAATCCAACAACTGAGCCACCTCGAATTGTCACAAAATATTTTCCAAGTCCTAATTTATTAACTGCCACCAGAATAATAAATTAGGACTAAAGATATTAAAAACTAATGCTTAATTATAACTCAATAATTCATAAAAATAGAATTTAAGCTAACAAGAGACACAACGATCTAATAATTCAAGCCACCTTGAAAAATCCCAAATATTTACGATAATCTCAATTCAATGTCTGACTCACATCAAAGTAAATAAAATTAAAGTTAATTAAAGATTAATGTCAAATGTTAAGTAAAAATTCAATCACAATAATCCTCAATAAATACAAATAAATTATTTTAGACATTCCCAATAATTATAAAATTAATCCTAAGACCTAGAAGTCACAATATAATTATTGGGTAGAGAATTAGAGTGACTTATACTCCCCTTTGAAATACCAAACTCAAGCCCTTGCTATTGAATTAGAGAATTAAGACTCTAGTCACGGACTGCCATGAAAATCGATACTAAGATCTCACTGTCAACCATTGTTCGTGGCTGCGTGTGTGTGTTGAATCTCCTTTTCTCAAAATTTAATTCCTTTCAATTCGCCGCCACACACCTTTTTCTTTGCGCTTTCAATTTTGTTCACGCCGCTGCTTCCTTCATCAATTAAAAAGGTGACCTAATAGACCAAATCGCAAGGTTTAGCCCATTGGGTCATATAATACAGTTTTTGATTTTGTAGCTTTTTGTTATCATTTGTGAATTTTGATTTCTCCTAAATTCCTGAAATATAAAATCATAATAATATAATATATTTTATTCCAAAAATAATTGTTTAGGATAAATAAAAAAAATATGACAATTACGCCCCTTTTAAGCACTAATTCATTATAAAGCATGTTGATTCAATTAGTGCATAAACATACGATTAAGGACTAGATTAATGACAAAAATCTACTAAAATAATATGAATAAATCTATAAAAATATGGATTTATCAGATACTCATATTCATATCTTGGAGGATGCGTATACAAGAACAAGTCTACATCTGGTTACATTTTCCTATTGGCAGAAGGAACTATATCTTAGAGAAGCGCTAAGCAAACTCAAACAGCTCCTTCTACCAGTGATGCTGAGTACATTGCGTATTTTGAAACAAGTTCACAAGTTATTTGGATAAGAAATTTCATTGTTGGGCTTAAGATTGTGGATTCAGTCTCTAAGCCAATCAAAATGTACTGTGATAATGTAACTGCGGCGGCCATAGCGAATAACAAAAGGAATAAAAGTTTAAACAAATTTGTCAAACTTAAATTCCTTTGCTTAAGAGAAAGAGTTCAGGATGACTAAATTTCTATTGAACGCATTAGTACATTGGATATGTTAGTTGATCCTTTGACAAAAAGATTAAAGCCAAACATTTTTATCACATATATACCTCATATAGGACTTCGTCTTTCTTTTGATTAGTGTAGATATGAGCAATAAAATTATATTTTGTGATTTATCATTTCAAATTGTGATTGTATACATTTGTGTTATTGAAATTGATAAACATTGAGACAGAAACTGAATGAACATTGAGTTCATGTATAATGTGATACCTATTAAATGATGATGCTACCTGTAATACATGGAAGGTAATACTCAATAAAAGATGACTTATCATCATGATTCTTGTAGCATGACATCAGTTTACCTAGACAGGGCAATGATATTGAGTATACGGGCCAAATTGGAGAATGTGAGATTTTTATTAATATTATTATAACCCATTTAGATATTAATTAGGATAATTAATAAATATTTTTTAGTGTGGCCTATAGTCATTGGGCCTAGTCTAAGGTGGGTTGTAGACTCAGTTTATTAAGGTTAATTTTCTGATGGTAGATATTAACAATTGAGATTTATTGTGCAATAGTTGCTAAGTCCTAGAGCGATAACCTAGTTTTTCAGCTCACTTTCGAAGGTTTCCTACTGGTGACGGTAGAATACAAGTTGTCATTACTGTGCATAATCACCAGCCAGAAAACCTATTGTTTATCTAATAGTGTTCTCTAATTGACAGGTATATAATTGACTTTTAGTTCTTCTCATAACAGTCAAACTAATAGCGAGAGGTATTTTTAAGACTTCTGTTGTATCTCATATAGGTTTTATATTTATGTATATCATAATCTGAATTAATTATATTGTGTACGAGATATTTATATTCTAACACATAGATGATGTCGTTGCGCTATCTTATTCATCAGGTACCACAGGGGCTTCCCAAAGGGGTTATGCTCACATACAAGAGTCTGGTTACAATTGTGGCTCAACAGGTTGATGGAGAGAACCCTAATCTGTATCTTCATAGCGACCATGTGATTTTGTGCATTTTGCCTCTATTTCACATTTATGGGTTGAACTCTGTTGCTATGTGGGCTTCGAGTTAGTGTTACGATTTTGGTCATTCAGAAGTTTGAGATCAGAACATTGCTTGAGCTGATAGAGAAACGCCAAGTGAGCATTGCATCGTTTGTGCCACCGATAGTGTTGGCCGTGTTCTTTCAATTCCGAGAACTTGAGAGCTTGAATATTCTTGTAAGAGGTAAAAGAAAGAAGGTCAATTTCGTCTCTCACCTAAATTTTAAAAGATAAATTGATACTTGTAACTAATATGTCATTTTATAAATTCATATACTTTTTTTAAAATTTTAAATTTCAGAAGGTATTTTCTGGTATTTTTTCCCATTAATTTTAAAAAAATCTTTCATGTGAGTACGTACAGCCAGTATGAATGCAACCAGCAGGCATCCTTCTCGTAAGAAGTTAAAAATAGAAATTATTTGCCAGACTAAGATTGGCGTGCCAGGCTGGTAAGACAGTAAATTCGTAAAGTCATAGGAATAAGCAATTAAAGCATTAAAAATATATAGCAATTAATATATATATATATATATATATATAATAATCAATTACTAATGAATTGGTATGAAGATGTGACTTTCTAGGACACGGCCCGACTTGGGTCTACGTTGTTTGGAACTTGAATACATGCAGATTAATTTTTGTGGCTTTTTTTCTCAAGATTTATTAGTCGAATGAAGTTCAAATACACGACTCTAAATAAATAAATAAATACACGCAATTATTTATTCAAAAGGAAAAAAATATATTTCGCTCAAAAAACACAAATACTGTTACTTCGTCCTAGGCACTAGGCCTAAAGGGAGCAATGGCCCAAATGCTATCCGACGTCATTTATTGGGGCCAGACTTTATTCCAAATATATTTCTTGAATGTCATTCTCCCAAGAAAACAAATTAAAGTTCTTATATTCATATGAGAATCTTGGGTTATAGGTAAACTCAATTTCTTTTAATAAACTTTTATAAAAAAAGAAAGAAATATGAGAACCCTTCGTCAAAAAATCAAACCTATTTCTCGATTCAATAGAAGCCCAAAAAAATAAATAGAGTCCCAAATAACAGGAGATATATAAAAAGTAGATCTGATTATGCCTATTTCTAATCTTATAATTATTATTATTATGTGGTAATTAGTTGCCTTCAAAATAGCCAAATCACATAAACAGTTTACATCGAATCC
The DNA here is from genome assembly GCA_037074615.1 of Leucaena leucocephala. Taxonomy (NCBI): domain Eukaryota; kingdom Viridiplantae; phylum Streptophyta; class Magnoliopsida; order Fabales; family Fabaceae; genus Leucaena; species Leucaena leucocephala. The sequence goes on from CM073525.1 coordinate 4,205,324, forward strand.
TCAAAATAATTATTTTTATACTTTATGAGACAAAATTCATCTCATATGTTTAGGTCTCATAATACAAAATCACTTAAAAAAGCTAATCCAAATATTCACTGAAATTGGTGAAAAAAGAAAATCATGGAACTTCATCACAAAGTAAAAACAGTTGCTTTATTATTTTATTGCAAAGGTGATAGCCATATGTGTGTGTGCAAGTGAGAGTGCATGTGAGTGCTGAGTGATTATTGTGTTTTGAGTTGCCAATGATCTTATAGTTTAGTAGTATAATACTTTCCTAATAAGTGGAAAGTCGTGAGTTTAATCTCACTTATAACTTTAGGCGGTTCATACGTGCTCCTCTAATTCAAAACAGAAAAAGAAGAAGCTAAAGGCCATATGCAATGGGAACTAAACATAGGTCATGTTTTCTTCTGACTACAGCCCCAAAGATCTCAGCCATGTCCAATTCTTCATGTTTTTCTCCATTAGGAAGTTTCCAATCAAAATGATAGAGCAAATTGGCAATTATCAGTTCTAATATTGGTGAAACAAACGAGATGCCAGGACAAATCCTCCTTCCTGCACCAAACGGAATATACTCAAAACTGGTGCCTTTGAAATCATATGAGCTATCGATAAACCTTTCAGGTTGAAACTTCTCAGGTTCAACCCAGTGCTCAGGATTTCTTCCAATGGCCCAACCATTGATGATAACCTTAGTCTTGAGAGGTACCTCGTAGCCATTGATTTGACATGTCTCAGTATTTTCTCTTGGAAGTAACAAAGCAAGAGGTGGGTGTAACCTTAAAGTTTCTCGAATCACTGTCGCTACATATTTCAACTCATGAAGTTTCGACTCGTCCACGTATCCTTTGTTTTCATACACCTTTCTTACTTCTTCTTGTGCCTTTTTCATTACTTCTGGGTTTTTTATCATTTCTGCCATGGCCCAATCTGTCGTTGTTGCCGCTGTTTCAGTTCCACCAACAAACATGTCCTGAAAAATATATAGGTTCCATGTTAATTAAAATTTCTAGTATTTATGTTTCTTGGAAAAAGTCAACAAATAGCTACTTAACTTTTGGTAGTGGCAAAACCTCTCCCTCCAAAGAAAAACACATTGACTTCATTGCAGGTACGATTTTAGAGATTTTGTAAGAACTACTTCCTTTAGAAATGATTATATGAATACATAACCGCTTCTTGAAAATATATAATTCATAAGTCATAGATAGATACATATAATTAAGTGAACATGATAACTAATTGAACATGATCTCCAACGGAACAAGTTTCCGTTCTAAGCAGACTTATGAGTATCAAGAGCTTATCACCATTACATACCATTCAGATCTAATTTAGATGGTTCAGATTAATTTTGTTTTACTTTTGATTTTTGAAAACAAATTATTTTAATATGTATAGAATCTAAAATAAAGATAATTTCTTAATTTATCAGTTTTTTTAAAATAAACTTTTTATTTAAAAATCATTAGTTAAAATTTTTAAATCTAAATTATGTTGAAACTATATTGGAACTACGCAGAGGTCTCACCACAAGCGCATAAAATATGGCACGCAAATATATAGCCATGATTGGATGCGACTATATGATGCTTATGGCTTTATAGCATAGTAAGAAGAATTTTTCTGTGAAAGATCATAGGTTTGATCTCACTTAAAACTTAAAGCTGTTACATTTTGTTCTTCTAATTTAAAAAAAATATGACTATACAAGTAGCAAAAAAACTTCAAAAGGTCAAATTAAACCAGCATGATGAGATAGAAAAATAAAATAATCATTGTTGTAATTAACCAAATTAATTAAACTATGACTCACCAGGATGACAGCTTTGATGTTGTCGAGAGTTAAGGGGATTTCAAAGTCATTCTCTTTCTGAATCCTGAGAAGAACATCAACAATATCGTCCTCTGCTTCTCTCATTTGGCCACCCTTCTTTTCTAAGTGGTCGTTGATGATATTGTTAAGTATCCTATCAATGTCTTTACTTGCTTTTTCAGCCTTACCTTTCGTCCCACTAATCACACTTAGAAATTCCAACGAAGGAAAGAGATCACTGACGGTAAACCCACCCGCAATTTCTAACGCGTACGCTATAACTGGGATTATATCTTCTACGTTTCTGGTCTTTTTACCAAAAGCTGCTCGACCAACCATGGAATTTGTGAGTGGGTAGAGTGTCTTAGTGAGATTCATGACAGAACCAACTTGGCTTTCAGAAATATCCTTCATTAAATTCGAAACCTCCTCTTCCCTTATTCTTCTGAATGACTGAACCCTCTTTACAGACAAAAGCTCCAAAGTACAAATCTTTCGAAGTTGTCTCCAATAGTTTCCATAAGGAGAGAAGCTAATGTCTTTGCCATTATACGCAATGATTTCAACAGCAAAAAGTTTGGGTCTGTTGGCGAAGATGATGTCATGGGTTTTCATAACCTCTTTGGCCACTTCTGGCGAAGAGACTATGAAGTGGGAAATTTGTCCCAGCTGAAGGTGCATTAAGGGTCCATACTTGTTTGCGAGGTCTCTAAGTGATCGATGGGGCAGTGACCCAAGCTGATGAAGGTTTCCTATGAGAGGTAGCTTCCATGGTCCTGGGGGTAGGGTTTTGAGGGATTTCTTATAACTTGAAAGCTTATGAATCATGAAGAGGAAGCAAAGGAAGGTGAAGAAGATGGAGTATGGGACCTGAATCTCCATGATGTGGCTATGGAAAAATGGGAGAGTGTTGTGATGGTGTGGGGAAGAAGACGAAGTGGTGTGATTTTTATAGTCTAATGATGATATAAAATAATGATGTACGAAATGTATATCTTATATTATTTATGATAGAAATATAAATTATTAAATTTCTCCAGTTTCAACAAACGATCCTTTGAATGGGTAAGAAAATACTAGGGCACTCCTCCTTTAGTCTTTCATTTCTCAGAGTTTTACGTATACCTAATGGATATTGGTAGGGAGGCTAGTTGATTTAGAACATACTTATTATATTATAACTGTTTTGTTATCCCACTGAATATCTAAGTTCAATCAAGGGTGAAGTTGCATTCAACCAAATGAAGTCGGTAAATTGAACTATAATATTTTGTCCTTTTTAAAATATAAGTCACTCTTAACCATTTTATTGAAATTTAAAAAGAGCTGTTAAATACTAAATCTATCTTAAATTATTCTTTTCAATTTTACCCAAATTAATAAGGCTTTAAGACAGGAGAAAAATACAAAGAGACATATGTTATTTAAGCATTAATTACAAGGATAAAATTAACAAATAGATATGATTCGGAATCTCAATTAAAAATTAATTAAACAACGTTAAAAATTGGTTTATATTATTAATTTTTAGAAATGTAATTAGAGTGGGCATCATACATCTGTAAATAAATAAATAAATAAATAAAAAGACTAGGGAAAATGACACGCCCCCCAAACCCCAAAAATAAGGGGGGGAAAGTATCTCCAAAGCACTGCTGCCCTTCACTTAGGGGTGTGCATGGCCAGGGCAGGGCAGGGCAGCCCCTATGCCCAGTGCCCAACCCAAAAAATACATGGGCTATATTTTACAGCCCGATGCCCAGCTCTACCCTATATTTATTGGGTTGGGCAGGGCATTTTTATTGCTAGTTGGGCAGGGCATATTGGGCCTCGGGCTTGTGTGCATAGCCGGCTTCACCAAGCCTTCTTTTCACCGTACAACCAACCCCCGTATCGAGTCACCAGTCACCTTCCCAAATTAAAAAAAAAATTATATTCCTTTAAATTTATTTTTAAACATACACAAATATAAAAAATATCTTTAAACATATATAATTTAATTTTGGGATAAAGTAGCACCCAATATTCTAATATTTTTTCTCAAGTACGGCTAATATCATAATCTTATTTATGATATAATTTTACTCATAATCTTATTAATTTGGTACAGTTTTAATCATAATATTTTTAATTTGGTACAATTATTGGCATTTAAGAAATAAAATTATAGGTAAAACTACATCAAATTAAAAATATTATAGATAAAATTATACCATAAATAAGATTAAAATATTGATCAGACTAAAAAATAAAATCATGATATTATGTACTACTTTACACTTTTTATTATTTATTGTTAAAACGTATAGAATGCAGAGAGTGTAGTCAATAGAGTGTATAATTATTATATATATATATATATATATATATATATATATATATATAGGGAGAGAGAAGTCAATTCAATCAAGAAGACAAAGGATTCAAATTAACTTAAAATAAAGGTAAACTATGTAAACAGAATTTGAATAAACAATAAAAAAAGAACAAATAGATTGACTAATGAGCGTGAATAAAATATTGAAATTACATGAAAATGTCAATATTTTGATTCCAAACATTTTAGTAATAACTTTTATTGTTATAAGCAAAGTAATTATTGAACATTATTGTATTATTTAGAGTAGCGAAAATTAGTGAAATTATCCTTTTTTTTAAAAAAAATATCATAACGTGATTCATAGAAAAAATGTATGCTATTCATTTTGAATTACATATGGATCCAGATTGGCAAAGTAAAAATTATACTTAAATTGTAAATATTAAATTTACTAATTTTTGTTAGTTTTCTTGTATTAAATTTTGTATGTTTCTTTTGGTTTATTAACAATACTGAGATTTTGACTACGAGAAATGATGACGATGATGATGAATAAGCATTCAACTGATTAAATTATTTTAAAAAAATGACATTTTTTAAGACAAACGATAAAAAAATGTGATATAGGAGAATGGGAATTGACTAAAGCATTAAAATAAGTTTTCCACTTAGAAAAATGAATAGTACGAGGTGGACCGACCATCATAAACTAAACCTGAACAAAATATATAGTATATGTCCATTTTAAAAGTTATTTAATCATTATTATTGATAAAAACTTTGTTACTAAAGCGAGGAATCTGTTCTGATTTGATAAGGAAAATTTCAAATCTTGGCTCTTAACCTAATACTCACTCTATGATCTTATTCTCTCTCAGTTACTCTCGAGGGACCACAGGAGTATAAAGATTTTGTTTTTGGAGCAAAAAGCGGAAGAAACTTGGATTGATTAGCGAGTAATTAATAACCATAAATTTCAGGGACAAAAAAAAAATCAATTTCATCTCTTCAAATTTTTAGCGCAAATTCTCATACAAGTTTCGGAGAAATGTTAAAATAATAAAATATAATTTCCCCCAAATTGGACTTCCTATAAAAAAATTCCGGGTGGCTACGTTAGTCTCTCTCTCCCTCTCTCAAGAAAACATTGAATTCGTTGTTTGGGATCTATCTAACAATCAATCATTTAAACAAAATTATCCTTTCAAAGTTCTGTCCTAGTCTGACAGACCTTTGGATAAAGGAAAAAAATTATTTCATTAATTTTTTTAAAATATATTACTAAAAAATCTCATATTATAAAATTTATTTCTTAAAAATATATAAAGATGAACATCTTTATATGAATGTAACTCACTTTTAGTTATCGATAATGTATCTTTATATATGTATAAATATATTTTATTTTATATATAATTATGAATAGATTAAAAAAGTTAAAAATTATTAAAGATATGTACATGACCCTTAATTTAGGTACTTTTAAGAGTATTTTTAGCAATTTTTCCTTCTTTTTTTATAATGCTTATTTTGTTTTTAATTAATATTCAGTAATTATTTCACAATAAATATATCTCCCCCCTTTGTAAGTTCCATGGGAGGGTATTGGGGAAAAATGAGTTATGAAAACATGTGCGACCCCGGAATGCAAAGATATCTTGGGATGACCCGCTTTCTTTCCCCTCCATTTATTGATTTCTTTGAAAGTTCAATTGTATAGATCTTTTAGAAACTTTAAAAAAAGCTCCCATTAAGAATAATTTTGTAAATGTTTATACACTTTATATTCTACAAATTTTATATACACAATATGGATACTCTGATTTATATCTTTATCATTAATAAAAATTTTAATGACAGACTTTTCCCCCTATTTTTCCTAGATTGTTATCCAAAATAATTTTAAAATCATGTTTGTTAAATTTAGGTTTTTAATTTTTTAAATATTATGATATTATGTTAACATTTTTAATTTGAATAGTTTTAAAATTAGCCATTAAACTTTTGAATGATTTGTATGAATGCCTATGGTGTATGATATAATAATTTTTTTAAATAAAATATATTGTTTTTAACATGCATTGGATTATATGAAATAACAAATGACTGGGACATGAGGTAATACATTTTAAATTAGGGTACATTGTTTAAATTTTCATTTAGATAAGGATATATATATATTTAAATAATAAATTGTTATTTATATTTTTAATATATACAAAGTAATAGTTTTAAAATAATTTACATGAGAATAAAATAAGTTGTGATTTATATTCTTTAAATGTATAAGGCAGCATATTTTAAAATAATTTCTGTTGAAATAAAAAGATTATTGTTTATATTCTCAGTATGCACGATATAGCTAATTTTAAAGTAAAACAAAAACTAACCATATAAGTATTGTTTGTAAAAATTATATTTTTGTTAAGTTTTATTAAATTAAAACATATAAAAATAACACTATATAAAATGCAATTCAATTAATAAGTATATTTTAATAAAAACGAACTGTACTTTCCCTATAAAATTACTGTAAATCTTCGGTAGCCCATTAATAGTCAATTACCAATTTTGATACAAAAGCTAAATTTATTTTTTAGTTTCACTCTATGGCGATAGTTCTTTCTGGTAAACAGCAAGACTTGATTCCTTCTTCTAAAGAGGAAGATGATCAACTTGTGTGCAGTGCAAAGAACATTAAGAATAAGTCTACTGAGGATAGCTCATATCACGATCAATGGCCTAAATTAGGGTAAGAATAAAATGGTTATAAAGCTGGGAAACCTTCCTTTGTGGAAAAACTGAAGGGTGTCAATGTTAACAGTACACTGTCTGATGAAGAATGTGAAGAGGATGAGAGCTTATTGTCTGATGATTCAATGTCTGAAGAAGCCACTCAAGGTAAGCGACAGGAAAAGGAAGAGCCTTTGTTTATGGCTACAGAGGATCCAGCTAGAAACTTTCCCACGTTCTCCTTTTTTGGTAAGATGAAAAAACGGTTATTTAAAGCGTGGAAAAGAGCAATTATTGTCAAACTTCTGGACAGGAGTATTGGATATAAAGCCTTACAGACAAGGCTACAAGCATTGTAGGCAAAACATGGTGTTATTAATCTCATCAACATTGGATATGGGTTCTACATGGTTAAGATGACAAATAAGGAAGATATTTCCATGTACTCACAAGAGGTCTATGGATGATCTATGATCATTACTTGACAGTCATACCTCAGGAGCCCAAATTTTGCCCAGAAACAGCGACAATAGACAAGGTTGGGGTGTGGGTAAGGGTGCCGAGATTGCCCCTTGAATATTATGATGAGGAGGCTCTGACGTTAATTGGGAATAGGATTGGAAAAACACTGAAGGTAGACATGAACACCTCCTGCCAACTGATAGGACATTATGCTGGAATTTGTATCCTGGTTGATTTGGGAAAGCAGCTAATGCCAGGATTTACTTTAGATGGAGATGAATACTATTTAGAATATGAAGGGTTACATTCTTTATGCACGTATTGTGGTTTCTATGGCCATAGAGGAGAAGTATGTCTGATGAGAGGGAATAATGTGAAGAACATGGAAGTTGCTGATAATGAGCCTGCCACTGATCAGGTGAGTAAGGAGAATACATTAGTGGGAGGTATGGAGCAATGGCGAGTTATCCAGAAACCTCGTCAGCAACAGAGGAACAGGGACATCAAGGTTGAAGGTTCTCGGCCGAAACTCAGAGGCTCAAGGTTTCAAGTTCTTGCTGATGTGACAGATCAGAGACAGGAGGCCGGGAGAAGTGAAATGATACGGTCTGAGGAGGTGCAAGAAGAGCCGCTACTAATGGTTCACTGGGATAGTGGGAAGAGACGAACAACTGACAGTAAAAGGAAAGAAAAAGCAATTAACACGGGGTTTGGGCACTGTGAGAAGGAGGGAGTAGGTTGGCAGGAACCTGTAGCATTTAATGAGGACTTCCTGTAAAAAAGTTCCTGTAGCATATAATTTCCCCCAAATTGAACTTCCTGTAAAAAAATTCAGGGTGGCTACGTTAGTCTCTCTCTCCCTCTCTCAAGAAAACATTGAATTCGTTGTTTGGGATCTATCTAACAATCAATCATTTAAACAAAATTATCCTTTCAAAGTTCTGTCTTAGTCTGATAGACCTTCGGCTAAAGGAAAAAAATTATTTTATTTTATTTAAAAAAATGTTGAAAGATATCATATTACAAAATTTATTAATTAGAGATACCTAAAGAAAATTAAGATATTTGAAAGAGTGCAACTCATTTTTTGTTGTGTATACCGTATCTTTATATATATATAAATATCTTTTATTTTGTATATAATTAAGGATAGATTAAAAAAGCTGAAACTTATTAAAGATATGCTCCGTATGACCCTTATTTTAGGTACCTTTAAACCATAAGTTTTGCTACAGAGGATTTTTAGCAAATTTTCCTTCTTTTTTTATGATGCTTGTTTTACTTTTAATTACTATTCAGTAATTATTTCAGAATAAATATATCGCCCTCCTTTGTAAGTGCCATCGGAGGATCAGTGATTGGCAACGGGGGAAAATGAGTTATGAAAAGGTACGACCCCTAAATGCAAAGATATCTTGGGATGACACCTTTCTTCCCCCTCCATTTATTGATTTCTTTGAAAATTGAATTGTACAGATTTTTTAGAAACTTGAAAAAAAATTCCTATTAAAAATTTTATTAATGAAAATAATTTTATAAATATTTGTACACTTTATATTCTACAAATTTTATATATACAGTATCGATATTCTGATTTATATCTTTATCCCTAATAAAAATTTTAATGACAGAATTTTTTCTAATTTTTCTTAAATTGTTGTCCAAAATAATTTTAAAATCATGTTTGTTAAATTTTAGTTTTTAATTTTTAAATATTATGATATTATGTTAACATTTTTAATTTGAATAGTTTTAAAATTAGCCATTAATCTTTTGAATGATTTGTATGAATGCCTATGGTGTATGATATAATAATTTTTTTTTGAAATAAAATATATTGTTTAAGTTTTTAACATGCATTGGATTATATGAAATAACAAATGACTGGGACATGAGGTAATACATTTTAAATTAGGGTACATTGTTTAAATTTTCATTTAGATAAGGATATATCTTTAAATAATAAATTGTTATTTATATTTTTAATATATACAAAGTAATAGTTTTAAAATAATTTACATGAGAATAAAATAAGTTGTGATTTATATTCTTCATATGTATAAGGCAGCATATTTTAAAATAATTTCTGTTGAAATAAAAAGATTATTGTTTATATTATCAGTATGCACGATATAGCTAATTTTAAAGTAAAACAAAAACTAACCATATAAGTATTGTTTGTAAAAATTATATTTTTGTTAAGTTTTATTAAATTAAAACATATAAAAATAACATTATATAAAATGAAATTCAATTAATAAGTATGTTTTAATAAAAACAAACTGTACTTTCACTATAAAATTACTGTAAATCTTCGGTAGCCCATTAATAGTCAATTACCAATTTTGATACAAAAGCTAAATTTATGAGTATATCAATATATATTTATATATTTGACACAACCTTTTACTATTATTATTTATTATAACAATAGTATCAGTTAATTTCGTATAGATGCATATATATATAAATATAAATATAATTGGTAAAATTGTCACCAAGAGTATAAATAATGGCAATGCAGTGAAGTATGGTAAGATTAGTAGAGATTGAGGTTCCAAATTCTCTTATCTAACAAAAGTAATTGGTAATTTGGTATGTTTATTAACTTCTTATTAATATACTTAAATTTCAAATTGATGAAATCGTTGCTAAAAATAGAATATCTAAATATGTATAATTAATCAGAAATCTTTTTTGCACGCTAAGAATCGCAACGAAGAACATGTATATATATATATATATATATATATATAACTTCCATTGAAGTTTGCAAATTATTTCGGCTATAACATTAGTTTAATATGTGATCTGTTCTTTTAATTTGTACTCAACTACTCATATATGACTTTAAGCATATTTTAATAATGTTGCTTGAAATTTTTTTTCAAAGATATAATTTATATATTATTATTTAATGTTGGCAACAAAATATATATAATCATTTACTAATGAAATTCTCCCGTCAAAGGTGGGGTTTGAACTTTGAACCTATGTTTTTATAACATATATCATGACCAAATAAATCAACTTCATTGACTTGATAATAAACAAACATAGCCATGAAGACATGATTGGAGAATTATAAAACAAATAACAGATCAAATTTTCTTAGGAAGTGCCGTAATAAACAACCTCTGAACGTCTGACTCATTTTAATTTATCTCGAGGGGACCAACCCAGGTATATCTTTCGTTATAATACCTTGTTGGTGCTTTAAAAAGAAATAATATATATATATTGTATTAGTTTATACAAATGGGGTGAATGGAGTATTAATTTTGATTAATGTGAACTTTTCGTTGAAAAAAAAAATTAAAAGTTACATTTATACTGTATATGTTAGGCGACTTTACTGAAAGGTAAAGTAGTACATAGTATATTAATGTTATTTTCATTTCATCGAATATTCCCTAATCTTATTTATGGTGTGTCCAATATTATAATATTTTTTTAGAACTTCCAATACTCTAATATTATTTATATTGCATTTAACACTATAATCTATAAATAAGTTTAGGGGTTGGATGTAATTGAAAAAATAACATCATCATTAGAGGGTACAAGATGTACTAAGAAAATAACATCAATGTGTTAAATATATCATAAATAATATTAGATTTTAAATGCTACTTTATCTTGAAGGTGCTAGTGAGGAGGATAAATCAGATAATATATATGAAATATTTTGAAAATGGTAAAAAAGATTTAAGAGAATATTCAATAAAATTATTTAATTAATAGATATTTTGGTCCAGAATTTTAGTTGTTAATAAAGTATAATAATATCATATAATCTATATAACTAACTCTACTGAGTAAGATAAGGGTTATTGTTGTTGTTAATATAATAATCATTGCAATAATTCATCAAGGGTAAGTAATTACACGTACCCAGTCAGAATATAATTAGAATTGAATTTATTCCATTCGACACAGTGAATATCTTCCTCAAGATGAGCTCCATCAACCTGTTCACAAAAGAAGTACATCATTTACAATATTTGAAGGTTAATTAATTATTATCATTAAGAAAACTGATTAATGATAAACAGAAATAATTAAATAAGAACCTTGAGAACAGAATTTGACGATCATCGATCCCATATGATCAATTTAGAATCACCCCCGACGCTACAGAACTCTCTTGGACTTTGCAATGATGAACTGTGGGTGAAACATAATTAATCAGAAAGAAAAAAAGTATAATTAACAAACATTAATAATATGTAATTAAAATATTATACAAATGAGTAAAAGCAATTATAGAGTATAGAACTACGTACTTTGTAGGGTTAAATTTGTCATTTGGTCGTGCACACTCCATAAAATAACATTCTTGTCCCTCCGTGAATTCATAATATATATAATTTGCCATCAAAAGTCCACATATTGATTAATTAATTAGAGAGATGAGTAAAAAGATATATTATTAGAAGTCCTATTAAATTGATTTAAATTATTTTAATGATAGAAATATAATTTTAATATATATTTTTAATTTTAAAATTTAATTTACTATCAGCACATGCAACCTAATAATTCCATTTGAAGTCATATATAAGAAGCAATTTCTATATCTAGCTATCTATATTTCTTTCTTTGATTACAAGTGAGAACCTCTAAGAAAGTTTTCATATCATTAATTAGGTGGTGAGAAATATGATGTTTATAATGCAAATTGTTTATAATGTGTTTTTGGTGACTACAAGAAGTAAACTCCGATATGAAATATGATGGTAGACCCCTCTCAATTGATTAGACCCTCTGCCAACTATTGATTGATGACTGAAACATAACGGAAATTATTTATATTGTGCATATATAAGAATAATTATAATATTTATATCCAAAATTATGGAATTTTGACTTGTCAATATTTGCAACTATGGTTAATGACAAGGTTTATATCGTGTAGAAGATGGGCTGCATGGTGGCGAAAACCTCGAGAGTTGAGAAAGAAAAGTAGTTGAGGTAAAAAAATAATAATAATAATATCTGTGTCGCGCTTCCAGTGTTGAATTTTCTTTCAAGGACGAAAAACAGGCAAAAAAATAGTAAATATAATAAAAAAAATTAATAATCAAAATATCAAATGATTTTACATATATTTGAAATTAAAAACACAACTAAAGATTACTATTGTAGTAAAGTTAACAGATTAGATGAGGAAAAAAATATATATATAATTACAACTATAAAAATAAAGAAATATTATAATGGAAAACAAAAATTAGAGTGAACATAATCTTGTTTTCGAAAGTTAATATTCGTATATGATACACTAGTATAACTAAACACAGTTATTTTGTTTGATTAAAATTTAACATTTTTTATTTAGTTGATTAAAATTTAACGTTGATTAAAGGTAGACGAGTCTCTCCTCTTAACACCAGTTATGTTTTTTTGCCCATACCCCCAAAAAATAAAACGTTAGAATGCTTTTCTCCTTGGGAAAACAATAGTTATCTGTGAACCTAGTAAACTTTTCCACGATCGAATGATGAGTTATCATTCCTTTGGTAAGGTAAATTTTCTTTTTTATCTTTCCTTAACAAAACGTAAATAAAGGAATTCAAGCCACGCCCATAGATTGCAATATCAAAAACAAAACGAGGAAAAATTGCCTATCCATATCTTATCAGAATATTTTATTAATTCATAAGTATCTGAATTCAATTCGAGTTCATACACTTTCTTTGTATGAAATTCTTTATAATATTAGTATTTTATGTATATAAAAATATATTAGGTACTTATATCTTATGAGAGATTTTTCCATAAAAAATGAGGTGAACCATAAATATTTCTATAATTAAAATATGTGCGAAGACGGCCCTTTTCTTCATATAGGATTAATTTATAGCATTAATCAAAATGGATCAACAGATTTAATTTATTCGGGACTGCATGCTTTTCCGAGTCCATGGCCCTTATAAATGGCGTGTGAATATCGCCATAGCCATATGCAGTGGAAGAGGATTACTAATTAATCCAGCCAACAAGAAGATTTAAACCATATCAATGGCTTCCCAATCCACATTGTATCTTCCTTCTTCTTCTTCTTCTTCAACCCACCATGTCTTGCTTTCTTCCTCCATTAATTCCCTTCCCTTCCATCTTCCCTCTAACAACACCTTTCCTGGTAATCTATTTATCTTCATCTCTTAATCGTCTTTACGACTATATTAATTTATCATTCTCTATATATAAGCTTATGTGATGATAATTAATATTGCTTATAGGGGCTTCTTCGCGGTTGAAGGCTAAAGTCATCGTTTCACAGAAAAACTCTGACTTCAGAGCAAAAAGCACTAGTAGCATGTCAGAATCAAAAACTTCATCAGAAGTTCCACAGCTGGAAGGTTTGACAATCCCAAAACTTTATTGGAATAATGGGTTAGATCAAGTTAAGCTAGAAGATGAACAAGCTTGGGAGGTACGTAAATTTTATTAAACACTTTCTCGACGCACGACTTATATTATTGCAGTGCGTTTGATATATGTCATGTCATATATATATATATATTGTTTTGATTTGAAAATTAGGGTTCTGTGATGAATGAGGAGATCAGAAAGATAGTGGAAGCTGTTAGAAGGAACTTGGAGTCCAAAGAAGGAGAGAAGAGCATATCACCATCAGCGTATCACACAGCGTTGGTGGCTATGGTGGAAGATGTTAATGGAAGTGGTGCCCCACAGTTCCCAGAATCACTTGAATGGATAGTAGAGAATCAGCTTCCAGATGGATCCTGGGGAGATGCTAGCATATTTATGGCTTATGATAGGCTTCTTTGTACCTTAGCTTCTGTTATTGTCTTGACACATTACAACGTTCATCCTCACAAGACCCAAAGAGGTATAGTTTACTGAGTTGGGCTAGCTAATCTTCAACATGACATGTCATTTTCTATTATATTTTATTATTCATATTCCTTAGTGCATTTTGTAATAAACCAATTTAAAAATTAACTGGGTAGTCACATATAAATAATTTAATTATTGAAAAATCTTATCACAAGTGAGTGGGGTAACAATAAAAAGATCCAATGGACAAGGCATATTGACAACTCACGAAAATTTTTATTAATTAAATTATTTATGTAAGATTATATAGTAATTTTTTCTAAAACAACTTTCGCCTGCATGTAAATAATTTGGAGAATTTTTAATTTAGCATTGCTATTCACTTCTTCAATCTTAAATATATTATCTAATTAAATAATTCAAACAAATTAAAAATTAGTTAAGTTTGTTCTTTGTTATTATGGTATAAATTTTTTTTAGTTTTATTAAAATGTCCATCTTTTAATAATTTAGTACATTAGAATATGAAATTTAGTATAATTAATAGGGATAATTTAAAAAGAAAAGTAAAAAATGTAGAGACAAAAAATTATTAGATCTTATATTTAGAACCAAAATAATTCTTTTAGTTAGCTTTTATATTTAGAAGAAAGGGAGTAGTATGTTTTTGTTTTTATTTTCCCATTCATTCAATCTAGACTTAGGGTAACTATTCAATCTCATCTTAAAAATGAGCATATAATACTCATATTTTAAAAGAGCATGAATGTAGACAGGTTATTTGCTCCGTTTTTATATGCAAATTTGAATAGTCTGCACTCTGCTCAGTGGAATTTCCCCATTGTTCGATTATTGAGATTCCAACATGATGCATGTTGTGTTTTAATTTTATATATATAGTATTGCATGATTTCATATAAAGTCTATAGAACTTTACATAAATAGTGCGTGTGTATTTACTATATATGTTAAATGTAGGGATAAAGTTCTTCAAAGAGAATGTAAACACCCTGGAAACAGAAAGTAGAGAGCATATGACATGTGGCTTTGAAGTAATTCTGCCGACACTTCTCGAATGGGCAAAAAGTTTGAACATCGATTTGCCTGATGACTTCCCTGCCCTCCAAGAAATACTTGCAAGGAGAGATGCCAAGCTCAAAAGGTACGTATGTATACTATATTGAGCTTTATTTAATATGTGTATGCATGTATGTATTCCACTAACAGTTATACTTATATATGTATGTATACATAATAGAAATAAGCAACTTGACCTAAATTTTATCTATAATATAATTCATTTATCGTGTTTTGACTTGTTTTATATGATGGGAAAAGGATACCGATGGAGGTGTTGCATAATGTACCGACGTCATTGCTGTTCAGCTTGGAAGCGATACCAGGGCTTCAGTGGGATAAGCTTCAGAACGTGAGAAGCAAAGACGGCTCTTACTTATTTTGTCCTTCTTCCACTGCTTTTGCTTTCAACCAAAGCAAGGACCCACATTGCCTCAATTACTTAAACAATGTTGCCCACAACTTTGATGGCGGAGGTAATTGTATATATGATTAAAAAAATCATTTTGGGGAAAGTATATACTTATGCAACGTCATGGAATTGATTTAAATCACCTAACATTAAGTTTTGAATGCTTGTGACATATAAATTGCAGTCCCAGATTTCTACCCGATAGAATTTTTCGAACAACTATGGATTGTTGATCGATTGGAGCGTTTGGGAATCGCAAGATATTTTCAACCAAAGATTAAAGAGATCCTTGATTATGTTCACCGGTATAATTAAACTGCCTCTTCTGTTTCATCAACAGCTTACCAGCTTGCAATTGATTGCTCAAAATTGTAACGAGAAATTTGATCAATATTAACAATAACTCTTTTTCAGAAATTGGAATGAGAGAGGCATTGGGTGGACCAAAGATTCAGACTTGCCAGATCTTGATGACACTTCTATGGGATTCAGACTACTAAGACTGAACGGCTATGATGTTTCACCTAGTAAGTAGAACATCAATACATCTATGTGTAGTTACTGATCTCTCTCAATAAATACTAATGAATGAAAATGGTGTCATGTGGGATAGATGTATTTAGAACATTTGAGAAAGATGGAGAGTTCTGCTGCTTGCCTGGGCAAACAGATGAAGGAGCAACGGTGATGTTTAATTTTTACAGAGCTACTCAAGTTCAATTCCCAGGAGAGACTATTCTTGATGAAGGCAATAAATATGCAAATAATTTCTTATCTGAAAAACGAGCCGCTAATAAGATTCTTGATAAATGGATTATAGCCAAAGATCTACCTGGCGAGGTATGCACTTTGTTTCTAATGATAGCGTACCTTAATTAGTTATGAAGAATATTGTTAAATTAAAATACTCTTTAACAAATAACAGGTGAGTTATGCATTGGATTTTCCATGGCATGCAAGTTTGCCTCGAGTAGAGACAAGATTTTACTTGGACCAATATGGTGGTGGAGATGATGTCTGGATTTCGAAGACCCTCTACAGGTAACTAATTAATTAAAGTCTCAATCTAAGACATAATTTGAACATTTTGAGTTAAAGATGGTTTTCATTTCTTTCAGGCTGCACAAAGTCAGCAACAACGATAACCTTGAACTTGGAAAATTAGACTACAACAAGTGCCAAGACTTGCACCGAGTAGAATGGAAGAGAATTCAACAGTAAGAGAAACCTAATAAATCTCATGTTTCTTTTTGCAGAGTCAACAATACCAACGAAAAGTACTTATGATTTTTATATATACAGGTGGTACTCAGAATGTGGACTAGAAAGGTTCGGATTGAGCAAAGAAAGGCTTCTTTTGGCTTACTTTTTGGCTACAGCCAACATCTTTGAACCTGAGAGATCTCAAGAACGTCTTGCATGGGTCAAAACTTTTGCTACTATTCACTCACTCAGATCTACATATCACGACCAAGACCAAAAAAAAGCCTTTGTGCATGAATTCAACAACATTAGTACCTCCCTAAATGAACGGTAATTACATTTCTCGCATAAGAAAAATTACGGTGCAATCTCGCGTAAATAATTTACTCACTGAAATTGAAAGTTCTTGAGTTATTGATATACTATGACCAGTTGTCATTTTCATTACTAGATCTTGTTATAATCATACATGTTGTCACTTGTTATAAGATTTTTCAATAATTAAATTGTTTATGTGGGACTGGATAGTAATTTTCTGAAGTATTTTTATTTTAATTAAGACTGTTACTTAATTATATGCCCTGCAGATGGCTGAATAAAAACAGGAGCAGGGAGGGGATATTGGGGACTTTAATAGAAACATTGCATTCCTTCTCTCTGAGCTCACCTTCCGCTAGTTTCGATGTTCTTCATGAGATAGTAAGTCTATTATATATATATATATATATATTATTCATCAACTTTCGAAAATAAGAACACAATATTGATATTGTAATGCATGCAGTGGAGAAAGTGGCTATTGGGATGGCAAAGAGAAGGAGATAAGTGGGAAGGAGAAGCTGAGCTGTTGGTGAACATGATAAACATAAATGCAGGCTACCAACTTTCTCATGACTTAAACCTCAATCCTGTTTACCAGAGACTTGTCCAACTCTCAAATGAACTCTGCCATCAGCTAGCTTCTCTCCAAAGCACCAAGGTGATTACTTATTAATTAGAAACTTCATTAATTAATAATGAGATATTTTATTTTCTTAATTAATGGTAATTAATACTTGCAGGCTCATTAATTAGTAATGAGATTATTTTATCTTCTTAATTAATGGTAATTAACTCTTGCATGCTACAATTCACTTATATTTCTGGTTTGAAAATTATATCAGGAAAACAATAATAATAATAATAATAATGGAAGCTGCAAGGCCAACCCGGAAATAGGGGAGAAAATGCAGGAGCTGGTGAAATTGGTGCTCTCTTCTAATGGCATGCATCTCAACATGAAGAAGACCTTTTTCACTGTGACTAAAAGCTTTTACTATGCAACTCACACAAATCCAGACACTGTCAAGTCTCACATTGAAAAAGTCCTCTTTGAGAGAGTCCTGTAATATAAAATAGATTTTCATTAATCCATTTATATATGTGTGTATGTTTGTGTGACTTGTAATTTTAGTATTTCTTCTAAAAAAATAAAATAGTGTTTCAGATTGGTTAATTTTTGCCCCACACTAAAAGCTAAGTATATAGCAAGGTGTGCCACGTACTCTTCTCATGATTCATCATCAAGGCTAAATTCAAAACCAAAAGGTTGCTCGTAATAATGAAGTGTCTTTTTAACTTAAGGAGCATTTTTTTTGTCCTGCATCAAAGCGTCAAAAAGATTTAATAAATTAACTCAATTTTATTTTTCTTACAAGACTTGGATAAAGGGAGAATTCAAGTCAGTCACGTCGATAGGT
Source organism: Leucaena leucocephala (assembly GCA_037074615.1). Lineage (NCBI taxonomy): Eukaryota > Viridiplantae > Streptophyta > Magnoliopsida > Fabales > Fabaceae > Leucaena > Leucaena leucocephala. Next base: position 4,223,902 of record CM073525.1, read on the forward strand.
TGCAAGATGAATAAATGATAAAGAAAACCACAAATACTTCTATATTTAAAATATATGTGTACGAATTCGGCCCGTTTCTTCGTAGGATTAATTTATAGCTTGAGTAAAAAAATTTACATAATTTGAACATTACGAGGTTTTAATCTAGAGTAAGGAAAGTGAGTCAAAAATGGTAAGAAGTGAACTCATAACTCATAAGGTTATGAGTTCAAATCTAATTGACAAAATGAGAACATTGTTAATACATAATATGTAAATACTTCTGTAAGCACTTATTGAACTTAGAGGCATATCCTAGCCCTCATGAACCTGAGACTCAATTCACTTAAATTTTCATATAAAAAAATATTTTTTTAAGGGAATCTCACTTAGGTTCCACAAAAAAAAGAATTTATCTTTATAAAGGTTCCCCTAAATCATCAAATCATTGACAAGTCTCATGGAATCTCATGGGCGAGATTGATTAGTAGGTCATAGGAGATACAGTTGAAATATATTCTAAGGGAGAAGAAAAATATGACAGATACATTAGCAAAAGAGGGCTTATCTAAATCTTTAATATATACTACATATCCTCCATTTGAGGGAACTACTTGATTATGAGTGTTTGGGATTAATTTCCCATTAGTGTAATCTATCTGTATTGGGCTATAGCCCTCACTTCTTATAAAAAACACTTGGGAAATATACCCATCGCCAGTAGGTTTAACTAGTACAGGGGTGAGACATGCGATCATTTTGAGCATATTTGATCCTTGTGAGAGTATCACTTTGTTGTGATTCTATTCGCAGCACTTGGGGAGGCATCCTAGCTTCGGGTGCATAAATTTACGTTTGAGGGTAATAAAAGGCTAGCCCTGCCTGACATTAGTATCGCTTAGGAGGAAGGGAGACTTCGCCTACCTTTAGATTGAGGGTGAACACAACCTCTTTCTAAAAAATTTTGTACAAAAAAACTTAGGAAAGGTACACCCATTGTCCATGGGTTTAGCTGGCGAAGGGGTGAAACATGCGATCATTTTGAGCGTGTTCGATCCCTAGGGAGTATCACTTTGTTGTGATTCCAATTGCGGTACTCAGGGAGGCGTCTTAGTTCCTAGGTGCATAGGTTTACACCTGAGAATAATTGGCAGCTCGCCTTGACTAATATTGATATCATTTAAGAGAAAGGGAGATTTTGCCTTATCCTTTGATCATGAGTGAGTCTAACCCATTTCAAAAAAAAATTATACCAAAAAAAATACTGGGAAAGTAACATACATTTATTGTCTAACAATACATTGAATATAGTTGCCAATAATAAAATGACACATATGCCATGTTTCAAGTATTACAACTAATTTTTGGTTCCTCTTTTGTTTTTAAGCCTTAATTTGCTTTCACTAAATTGTTCAATGTATATCATTTTCAATTTTAAATACTCATCTGATACTCAATGTTGGTCCTAGTTACGAAGTGGGTTTTGATCCTCAAATCTTAATTTAAAACGTTGATCCAATTTTTTTTATATCTATCATTTTTCTCAAATTAAGTTACCTAACTCATAACTAATCTCTCTCGTTCAAAATATAAAATAAAAACGATGAGAAATGTATTATTTTTTAGCCCTATTGATACTCTAATAATAATTAAATAAAAGAGAGAATTAAGGAATTAAAGAAGATGATTATAGTATTTTAGAAAAAAATACATCATATTAATCAACTTAACTAATTTCTTTAATATAATCAAATTAATTAAATATGTCTTACATTAAATGCCGAATGAGTAATTAAGTAATTTATTTAGCTTATTTAACCTACCTAAATTAAAAATATATAGCTTTTACACTAATGACTAGATAAGTATATTACATAGACTTAGGACATAGATTATTTTCTCACCAAATGAGGTATATAGATCATTTTGTGATCTCCGTATTCAAAAAAATGATGGGATCACTTAAAACTATATCTTTGATGTCAAGCAACACTCGTCACTCATTAGGCATCTCCTTTGCATGAGTCACATCTTCCTTCTTATGAATCAGGTGAAGCGATCCGCACATTTTACAATACACATCTTTCAGTTCTTGTGTAAGTATGCTTCCTTCTTCATTCAACACTATTCTCAGCAGCTCCTTCCTCTTCTCCTCAATCTTCCCCTTCATCTTCTATATGATCTCTTCTTCACTTTCTTCCCCACTCCAATGAATCATTCGCATGCTTATCGAGTTGAGAAATTTCCCTTGTTCTTTTTCCCTCTGCATAAACGCAATATATCTGTCTCCGAGAAAATTTACAAAGCACATTAAGAGGAGGGAAAAGAGTTCCAGAGTCATAATCACCTGGTAGCCATTGACATCATTGAGGTACCGCCCATAGAGACTCACCACCTCAAAGAGGTACTTGGATTCATCAATTTCAAGCACAGCCTCTGGAAGCTTGGGTCCCACAAGATACAATACTGGGAAGAGAATTGGTCCCAAGGCCATTGATGTAATTCCATTACTCTCATATTCTTCTATGCTCGGCACATACTTGCTTCTAAACTATTCTGCTTCCTTCCATTGAGACCTCATCAAATCCACCCCCTGCACCCAATAAATGTGAGAATTCAAGTGATTGCTAAAGAGAAAAAGATTGAGATCATTATACATCATTGACTTACAATCTGAATCAAGTGGTTTTGTACATTGCGCGGCCTTGAACCTTAAATGCTTGTGTTGCACTCTCAATGGTTTTACTCTTGAGTGCTATAAATAATATCTTCACCGTCTCAGAACAAGTTTCTTTGTCCACATCTACGTCCCAACTGTAGTGATAATGTCATCTTAATTATACATATACTAATGTAGAAAGACAAGTATGTGTATGTTGGCTTCATTACGAATCATATACGTACTTCTCCGTTAATTGTATGAGGTTGATTTGTTCCTCTTCACTACGCCAAACATCATAGAAAACATCAACAACACATGTGAGCAAGCCCTGCATTGCCCACGTTAGACGGGCTTGGCGAAGTTCAGGAGATGTCAGTGTTGCTGCAACTGTCAAGAAGGAATATGCAGCTTTTGCTTTTAAGCTTGGAAAATGCAGTTTCTCAAGTCCACTCTCCATAAACCACCTGATGATCATTATGATATGCTAATTATAGCGATCAGATTAACAACTATCTCCAAGTTCTTGGAAAATATATATTCACTTGTTAAAAAGATTGAGTTCTTCACGAAATGCAGATTGGCAGTGATTGAAGTCTTCCCCTACCAATTTCAGGAATTCGTTATTTTCCAGGTTCAAAGAACTGATCAAGAAGAGAGTAAAATACCAAGTGAGTAATCTATTTATAACTCAAGAAGCTCACACGCTAGACTTAGGGAATACTCAATCCCTAAATCACTCTTGACCACTCTTACCACTCATAGAGAAACAGTAAATCATGGGTAAAGTCAATTCCGTTTGCATTGCGTCAGTCGCATTTTCTCCCTTTTTCTCTTTTGGAGGACATGTTTTTACTAAGCAACGTCAACTCCAATTTGGACATTCTCCAGAACATATTCTTTGTGGTCGAGATCTTTATCATTTAAGTCTAACAACTGACTATTTCTAGTCTTCAGGGAACACTCTTAATGCTTACCATAACATTTCCACCTAGCTTGTCATCATAATAGTTTTTCCCAAATTTACTATTAGTTAAACTTTCTCTAATAACTCCTCTGCTAAAATACTATTTTAGAGAGGTATAAAATCTTTTTCAGCATTAATTATTCCCTTGGGGATAAATATCATTCCCTGTGACTACCCTTCATCCATTAGCTTTGCCAAATGATACTTTATTTATTCTGTCTCAAGCTCAACCTCAAAAATGCTTCCAATTGCAAATAAACCAGCATTTCAAATGAAGTTCTGTAAATATCCTCAACTATTCTAATCTTAAAGCTATCAACGGTAATATCACTCAAACAAGTGAATAAAATCAAACATTACCAACTTTAAGCTTATAGTCTTAACCATCAAATGAGAGCCTTCAACATATGCATCAAAAATCATATCAGTAACAACATTCATATACTTTGTCATCTCTCTTTTTTCTTCTTTTTTTTCAATATGGAAATCTCGTGGTTTCCCAATCAGCAACCAACATATATACTAGTTCAATTTTGTGTTTACTAGTCCCAAAGTTATGTCGGGGACTTGTCACTACTCCAAGACTTATACTAAACTCGTTACCATATTTCTATTTACCCAAAAGTTAACTTTCTCTTAGCCAAACATTGCTGTCCAAATCAGGGGATATAGAAAAGGTACATAAAATTCAACTCTATTATTCCCAAACATCACATAGTGTCCTTCTAGATGCTTTATATGTGTGATTGAATAATTTAGGTCACTAGTTTCACATTATAACATATCAAAACAGTGGCATTTCCTACCTTTGTCGTTCCAAGAATTCACCTTTAATGGGCATTCATCATCATCCCTGTATCTAGCATAGTGGAGACTTAAATCATGCTATTTTCCATTATCATATGAATACTCTAACCTCTTAAAAATGTTTGGACAGCTTACCTCATAAATCTGGAAAATTTTCCAGCAACTACCATCATCTTGGTTATCCCAGAGAAGTGCTTAATATACTGGAACAATCTGAATTCTTCTTTAACTCTTAAAAAGTATAAAACAAGTATTCTTTACCCAAATCTGGATTTTGATACCTTAAATCATTATTCAAATAGTTGAACAATTATTTTAACTGAGATAACATCAAACAGCAACTTCATCAATAACTAGAAGCTTGAGCCATTATTCTCTTCTTTCTTGATCTATAACCAATGCTATCCAATATCTGATTAAAACTCTAAACCATAGCCAAACATATACATGTATATAATATCTCCTTTATTATCAAAGATTCATTCAAACAATTCAGAACCAATTGTATGGGTGCATTGGGTCTTACCTCGTTCTTTTATACTCGCAACTATCTATTTCTTCTAGTACAAATAACCTTTTTACTATTGACAAGAATAATTTATAATATAATAACATCAATATTTATATTGCCTTCTAACAAAGTAGCAATCAATTCTTATCCTTCTCTTGTATAATTACTTTAGAAACTATTGGCACCATCAAATCAAATAAAAATCAATTTTCTAACCTTCCAAGATAGCCTTGGATGAGGCATGCACCAACATATAATTCATCATCATTTCTCTACAATCTCCTTCGATCTTATTGATTCAGCAAAAATTCCTTCCTTTCATCCTTAATAGATGCTCACTGAAAATAGGGAAGAAGGAAGATTTATGAACTTAAATACTATCCTTCTAAAACACCATTTTACCTTTTTCCTTATACTTTAGAGCTATATATTACAAATCTAAGATTTGCTAGCTTTGAGATACTATCTACTCCTCAAAATAACAATTTCTATCATGGTTTAAGTATCCTAAACCATTCTTTAATATAATGCCTTGAATCACTTGTTCCTCATTTTGTATCACAACAATAGCATATTTCTTAAATCGTAGCTTCTCAATTCAGATTTCATCAATCATTCAAAACCTCATATTCATCCAAAAATATTTAAGCACTATTTGTCACTACTTCCTCAATAAATGTTCAAATTAACCTCAAGCTCTTTTATAGCTTTAACTCAAACATTTTATCATCACCTCTAGGGAAGGGTACATAATTGGGATTCTCATAGTTCACGCAATATATATATATATATATATATATATATATATATATGCATATATATATATATGCATTGTCAATTAAAGGCTTATAACATTTATAACCTTTTAAAATACCCTATTTCTTGATCTAAAAATAATCTTCCAAATCATAACTTAATTAGGAGCGTCGAAACATATCTTGAGTGTGGTTTAAATACTTAATTCCTTTATCTTCTATTAAAATACCTCAAAACATTATGCTTTACAAATAGAAACAAACAGGCCGGTAACTTCCAAATATTCATAATTGATCATCTATAAATATAAGAAAACGTAGCATGTGTTAACTAGTTGGTGGATTTTTATTGTTCCCCCCTTTTTGAAACATCTTATATAGTTTCATCTAATTCGTGTATTGGAACCTTATAGTTGGAAATTAAATTTTAAAATATTATGCGAGTCATTGATGACTTTGCCAAGTCTTTCGGAAATTTCTTTGTTCGTCCGCCATCTTTTTTAATAAAATATATATTAAAATATAGTTAAATGATTAAGAATTCAAACAATTATATTACTTTATAATTAATTTTTTATTACAAAAAAATTATATAAAATATTTAATAAGGAAAAATACATATAAAAATAAATTTATTATATTCTTTTATACATTATATTTTTTTGGTATGAGAAAAGTGTTCCTTTTCTTACCTTGGTTTTTCCTATAAATATATCTGTCACGTCCCAAAATTTTGACCGTGACCGGCACGGAATATGAATAGTTTCATATTCCGAAAGCCTAAAACCTCAAATACAACGTTTTGAAATAAACACCATAATAAATTGTATCTCATAAATCAACCGAATCTTTTCTAAGGACTATGTGGAGCATTTACCTTCCTTTCAAAATAATACAAGCACTTTCTTAATGATAATTATATCAAAAGTAATTTTGTCAAAAAGACGCTTCGGATCGGCAACGAGGCTCTTCACTGCTCAGTGGGAAGGTTAGGGTCACCTGCACTATCTGAGGCCAAATAATCTACTCGTGAATAACGTCCCAAAAACATGATTTAAAAGAATGCGGGAATAAACAATGCATAATCATGTTAAAAATGTATTTCATAATATTTCGTAATCTGATACAAACCTTTCCGTAAACATTTGTATTTCAGGGGAAACAACAATCTGAAAGAACCATTTCAAATCAATCTGAAATAACCATTTCTTACCAATCATTTAAAAATAATTCTTTTAAAACCATAATCTTTCTGTAGGACTTCAACAGAACGAAAACAGACGTGGACACACAGTCCACGAGGGTAACTAACCATTCTGGTGGCTCGAAGCCACTAACTGTCGCGAGAACGAATCCCACGAAATAATTCTGGTGGCTACGCCACAAACTGTCGCGAGAATAAATCCCACGAAATAATTCTGGTGGCTACGCCACAAACTGTCGCGAGAATAAATCCCACGAAATAATTCTGGTGGCCATGCCACAAACTGTCGAGCTCGAATACCAAGGTGCACCAAGGACTAACAGTACTGCTGTTAGCAACCAGCGTTCTGTATTCCGTCCTAAAACATTTCCATCATGCGTGGGGTTTATTTCACATGAAATAATCTCAACTGTTTCAATGCTATAACTGTTGGTAAAAACCACTTTGAATTTCACAAAAACCCCAGCATGTACATTAAAATCAAGTTACTGTAAAATCATATGTAATTCACATAAGAATATTTCATGAATAACATCAGTTCACTGTCAAATCTTTTTCTAAAGCCTCTTTATCCATTTTCATGCATAATTGTAATCTTTTGTAAATCGATCGAAAGAAAATCATTTCTAACGATTTAAACCATAATTTCGTAAAACTTGCTTTTCGAAATCCATATTTGAAATTCATCATTTGAAATAACAATGCATTTGAAAATGTAAATTTGTAGGGAACGTTATTCACTCACCTGTCACGCTCCTAAACAGTTACTCTTTTCAGTCGATCACTTTCGATTATTCTCACTTCTAAATTCCCTGATATCCCGAAACAATATATTAACATTCTAATCAACATTGCAACAAAAATTCATCATTCTTAAACCACAACCAATCATGAAGGCAAACACTTATTCAATCCTAATCCTTGAACATAACCCTTGCCTTTAAATATGAAAAAAATCCAAACTTTATAACCATGGTTAATTTTAAAAGTTCTGACCAATATCATATTCTTCCATTCAACTTAACACTCATATCTCAACAATTGCCTAAATGTCAAACCAGTTGATCCATAATTCACGACTCAGCAACAATCTCAATTTAAGCACCTTTCACTTAATACCAAAACATAGTTGTTGTTGTTTCCCAATATTTCTTCCCTTCCAAAACTTAAATCCAATTTCAGTTTGCACACAACAGCAATATATATAACTATACATTAAGCCAAAATAATAGCACATACTCACATGCATAGTAATAGAACCCCTTTCTTTCCTTCAACTAATATATGCTACACATATGAATTAAATTCCCAAGAATACCAACTATTGCTCCAAATTTCTTCTTTCACAAAATTCATCCATAATACCATGACATCTCATATCAATTGCTAATTTCATTACCACTTTTACTTATCATTTAAACCTCAACTTTATATATATAAATATCAACCAAAATTACAAGTTACGCACACACATGTACACCATCAACAGCACCAAGAATAATTTATTGTCCAACTCCTCATGGCAGTAGCAGCCCATGCATATATATATATTCTATACAATTCGGTGATCAAACAGCAGCTTCAACGTTTACTAATTTTGTTCTGTTATCTATCATCATATATATAAGCATATACTGTTTAAATTCACAGCAGCGCCAGTGTCTCACACACACAAATCCAAACAGCAGCCTACATATACTTATCTACAGCAGCAACATTCACACAACAATTGAGGAAGAAAGCTCCAAAAACTTACCACGCACGGTCTCAAATCCATGGAGATTTCCTCAACTCAAGCATCCACCATTCTTTCTCAATCCAAAGGACCAAGCCAAACTGCCACAATACCCACACAGCAACAGACTTCTGTTCCTCTTTCCTCACGGTTCACCCACACACATACTTAAACAGAACATAGCAATCCAACACCCTGCTTAGACACACGCATAACAGCAGTAACATTTGGCATTTAAGCCTATAAACGTATCTACATACACACGGCTTACAATGTCCAAGTCCCCTTATCCCACGACATCACACATACTAAACAAAAATGGTCGCATATCAACAATCCCTTGATTCCTCTTTTAACCACAATTTCTAATCCCAGTGATAATAAACGGAGACAGAGTCGGGTACTTACCTTCCATCGCCAACAACTCTGCAGCTCTGTCTCCGGCGCAGCTAACAAACTTCATCCCTGTCCACCGTCGCTCCAATTCTGTTCTTCTTTTTCCTTCCCTCAATCACATTACTTCACTGTTGTCGAGAAGGGACTGAATACCCAGGAAGCCACAATGCTCTAATCTAACACCACGATGGCAATTTCCTATTAACAGCACAACGGCGACGACGACTGACCTCGACGGCGGCTCACAACAGCTTCGACCCTCCTCTCTCTTTTTCCACTGACTACGACCCCCCCAGACTTCCTCACAGGCTCCATTTATCATACGGACCGCGGCTGCCAACTGATGTGATGACTCAACGGCGACGACCAACCGGGGAAACTGACGGAACATTGGAGCGGATTACTACACGGCATCGATGGCGTGAAGTTTCCTTCCTGCTCCTGCTGATTTTCGTCTGCAACGCCGCGAGCCTTCAGAAGAGAAATGGTGAAGGGGGTACGGCGACTGCAGAGTTGAAAACAGAAGGGGAGGGGTAGTTTTGTAATTCATGAGCTGAAAAAAAAAAAAAAATACACCTTTACAGTCACCATGGTTCGAACACCAGACCCCCTGATTTTTCCCTTCTGCCTTGCACCGTTCAACCAACGCTTCCACTGTGAAATTTTTATGTAATGAAAATATACAAATCCCTTTGATAAATTAATTTTATCTTTAAGATTTTTTTTTTTTTTTTTGAGGCCATAACAATATCTAAATTAAGAATTACGGATATATATATATATATATATATATATATATAACTTATGAAATTGTAAAAAAATAGTTATATGAAAGTTGAATAACTGTTAACAATTCCAAACTTTCATAGCCTCAAAGAATTCCAAACCACTTTGGAAAAAAATTTGTTGGTTGAGTAAGTCCACATGATGAGATGACCAATGATTCCATGCATATGCACTCGGAAAATATTGCTAGAATAATATTAATTAAATTGACATAATGAATACTTTTGATATTTTTTTTGACCTAAAATATTTCTATTCAAAAATTACGGTGTTAAATTTAATAATTTTATCTTTGAAATTGCAATATTGAAAAGTCAGATTATGTGTTAAAATATTATATAAGTGATTTTAGTCATAAATACCTAATTTGAATTAAACTTGGAATTCAATATCTGAACAATGGAGTCAATCTATATCTCAAACAAGACACTATGCTTGAATCTACCATGAGCTAAATTACAAAGTTAATATTTATGGTCAAAAAATATTACAAAGTTAATATAGGTCAAGCTTATGAATTAACAAGTCGAAATAATACACATTTTTAATCGGGGGCAATTAAGTCTTTTTCTCATTTTTTGCTCTCTATTTCCTTTAATTATCCATTCTTATTTCCCCTTAAAAAGGCTTATCTGCTCCTTAAGCTCTGTTTATGGCACACGGAAATCACACTCCACTAACACAATATCTAATCTCAAATCTTAAAGTTTGACTAAGTACTTATTTTATGACAATTTAATTTACTTTTCCAACCAAAAATTATTAAAAGATTGAAAAAAAGAAGAAGAATTGTAAATAAATCTCAAGTAAATTATTTTCTTAGTCTCATTTAGGAGTTAGAATTCTATATTTACATGCTAAACTTATGTATCAATGTATCTATCTACAAATAACATTAGGGACTTAAAAATATTTAGTTTAGCAGTGGATCAGCTAAATCATAAAATAAATAAATTGGATTTCAATCGCACTTTGTTAAACAAATCTCTAATAAGAAGTATTCTTATCATAAAACCTCAATATGAATTAATTAATTATTTAGATGTATAATAATAAAATTAAAAAAAAAAGCTGAAATTTTAGGTGAGTCAACATATTATAAAACCAATGTACAAGTAACTAACATCTATAAGTAAGTAATTCTTTGTTTGACATCTCCAGATGTATATTAATAGAATTAAAATTAAAAAAATAACAGTTAAAATTAGTTTTTTAATAATTAAAATTACTGTTTTAATAGTAATGAATACTTTACTTATTTTTAATATTTTTAAGATGATATTGATATCAGAAAAACTTTGAAATATACACCTCTCAAGTATGGAAACTTCTTTTGACAAAATTAAACCTTCACTTTTTTTTCTTCTTTTCTAATTTATTTAAAAGGGCGATGTTGAGTCAAAGTCATAAAGACGAGAGATGCAGAGAATTCCAGCGTTGGACTTCGGAACGTTTAGTGGGGTGGAACCCTAAAGACTATAATTTGTTTTGAAAAATATCAAAGTCCATATTACTAAATTGGTTCTCTAAACTGACTTTATTTTCTTTTAGTGAGTTGGTGTTACGTTCAAAAGTTTTCACCGGTCATTTTCATTTTAGAGAACACATTGGTGTGCTAATTAGTGAACATTTATTTATCTTCTAGGCAAGTAAAAGAGCAAAATAAAGAAAGAAATATCCCTCCGTATTGATAAGGTTCATTTCTATAACGTAATTTGGTCCTACATATGTATTTCTTTTTACTATATTATGAATCCATATATATATATATATATATATATATATATAATTAAAATCATGATTTATCACGTCATAATAGATTAATATGAAATTTAATGCTCCTGGGAGTAGCTTTAATATATTGACTTTTTTTTTTTGATACAATAATATATTGACTTTTGAATTGTCAAATTGCTAGTCTTAACGGGCTTAGACTTGTGGCCCAAGAGATACGGGCTTAAGAATAATGTGGCCCATGGCCATGAGACGTGGCATAGAATAAAATTTCTCTCTCATTATATATTTTTTTTTTCTTTGCAACCATATGTTCCTCTAATTACTTAATATATACTTAATTAAAGATTTAATATTTGTTTTAAATTTAATAATTTTTTTATATTTATTTATTTATTTAAATTATAAAATTTAAACATGTGTTCTCTAATGTTTACTAATGACTTCATTATATGTTAGGATGGGTATACTGGGCTCAATAATATTTTTATATATCTTAATTATAAGAGCTAGTTGATATTTTTAATAGATTAAAGGAGATAAATAAATTAATTTTAATTATAAGAGCTAGTTGACATTTTTAATAGATTAAATGAAACAAATAAATCAATTAATTATAAATAAATTTAATTTCTCAATATGAATTCATATTATATATTTCTCAATCTATTTAAAATAGTCAACTAACTATTATGTTTGTTATAATTAATTGATTTATTTAGTTTCATTAACCTATTTAAAAATATTAACTAACTCTTATAATTAGGAGTAGAAGTAGTAGATATATAGTGTGAAAATATATAGAAATAATTGCAAATATCATACTTGCTGTAGGTTTATGCAGATGACATTGGCAGTAACTTCGTTGGTCTGTGCTAAATGCAGAGGCCAGATATGTGACTGTGATAAGACTATTCTGCTGCATGCTAAGCAGATACAAATAAGTTCTTACGAAATTTAAAGATTGTATCACAACAATCACCGTTAAGTGGGAGTTCATGTAACTAATTTGGTTATATTAAATTAATTAATTAATTAATATAAGATATTTTTACTAAAATACCTTAATCATCTTCTTTAATAATTTTCTCCCCCCTCTCTTATTTAATTATTAATGAAGGAGTATAATAAGGGTAATTTGATAAAAAGAAGATAAATATAGAAAATAAATATTATATTTATGACTAAAATTGACTCTTCAATTAGGTTCTATATTAAGAAGTATAATACTACTTCTGGTCCTTAATATAAAATCTACTTAACTAATTTGAGTAGATTAAATTAGTTAAATTAATTATTTGTAATGATTATGTGTTATTTTTTTAATCATGGGCATTTCAACTAATTTTTAATAAATTTTTTCTTAATACGTGTAATTATATAGGAATATTTTAGAGAAAAAATTATAATTTTAAGAGATAAAGTAGATTAGAGTCTTATATTTAAAATTAAAGTTGACTCTTTATCTAATTTTCATATTTAAATATAAAAAGAGTATTAAATAAAAATATCATTAAAAAAGAAGTGTACAAGAAAAAGCCTCGTAGAAATAAATACTTGACATTATCCAGAAAAGTATAAAACACATTGACACAACTAAACGTACATAGATCCTTCCATTTCTCCATCATTAATTATTTCAGAAAATAGCTACAAAAAGAGGCCATGTATATATAACCTCTTATATATATATATATATATATATATATATATATATATATCCAGTGGCGATCAAATCATCTCTCATTCACGTAGGTCATAATACTAAGGGCAGTACGGAATCGGAACAACACACAGGTCATTTTTTCTTTTCGCTACAGAAAAAAAGGTCTCGCTCATATCCAATTCTTCATTCCTTTTCCCATTAGGAAGATTCCAATCAAAATGATAAAGAAGATTTGCAACAGTTAGATCTAAAACTGCTGCCGCAAATGAGATTCCAGGGCATATCCTCCTTCCAGCACCAAATGGCATATATTCAAAGTTGGCGCCTCTGTAATCAACTGAGCTATCAATAAATCTTTCTGGTTTAAAAATCTCAGGTTCATTCCAATACTGTGGATGCCTTCCCATGGCCCAAGCATTGATGATCACCTTACTCTTTGGAGGTAGCACATAGCCATTAATTTCACATATTTCACTGTTTTCTTTTGTAATTAACACACCAGGTGGGTGCAACCTTAAAGTTTCTCGAATGACTGCAGTTACATAAGTTAATTGATGAAGTTCTGACTCATCAACATACCCTTTGTTTCCATAGACACTTCTTACTTCTTCTTGTGCCTTCTTCATTATTTTTGGATTTTTGATCATCTCAGCCATTGCCCAATCTATTGTCGTTGCTGCTGATTCAGTTCCAGCAACAAACATGTCCTAAAAGAAATAATAAAGTGATTAAGCTCCTCATATTAATATGCCTATATTAATAGTGAATTAGTTATATAGAAGTCTACATTAAATAAACAAAGAAAAAATTAAAAGTATATAATATTAAAGGAAGTCATATTAAACTATCTTAAGTTATTTTGATAGAAAAATAACTTACAGATGCCTATATCTTAAAAACAATTAATATAATATTAAGAGTTATTCAATCTGGGGCATATAAAAAAGAAGAAAAAATGAAAAATAAAAATTGTGTACTTAAAGTCCCTGAGACAACTCATATCAAATTAATATAAGTCATTTAGACAAAAAAGACTACCCATATTTACCTATATATATCATAAAAAAATCGATTTAATAGTTATGATCAAAGGAATGAATATTAAATTAAACAAAAGACTAACCAGGATGACAGCTTTAATATTATCAAGAGTTAATGGGATTTCCAAGTCATTCTCTTTTTGAATCTTGAGAAGAACATCAACAAGATCCTCCTCTACTTCTTCCATATGGCCTCCCTTCTTTTCTAAGTGCTCATTGATAATAGTTGTAATCATCTCATCAAAGTCTTTACGCGCTTTTTCAGCTTTAGCTTTCGTTCCACTAATAACACTTAGAAATTCAAGCGAAGGATAGAGATCAGAGATCGATAAGCCACTTGCAAGTTCCACCACATAAAACATAGTCTTAAGAATTTCTTCAACATTGCTAGTCTTCCGACCAAAAGCTGCTCGAGCAACTATGAAATTCGTAAGTGGGGAGAGTTGTTTGGTGATATTCACAACAGAACCAACTGCATGTTCAGAAATATGCTTCACAAGCGCAGAAACCTCTTCTTCTCTTATTCTTCTAAATGACCGAACCCTCTTTACAGACAAAAGCTCCAAAGTGCAAATCTTTCGAAGTTGCCTCCAATAGTTTCCATAAGGAGAGAAGAGTATATCTGTACTATTATAAGCGAAGGTTTCGCCAACAGCAATTTTGGGTCTATTAGCGAAGATTAGGTCATGGGTTTTCAAAACCTCTTTGGCCAATTCTGGTGAAGAAACTACGTAATAGGATATCTGTCCGAACTGAAGATGCATTAAAGGTCCATACTTGTTTGCGAGATTTGTAAGAGTTCGATGGGGTAGGGACCCAAGCTGATGAAGGTTTCCTATGAGAGGAAGTTTCCATGGTCCTGGGGGTAGGGTTTTGAGGGATTTCTTGGCACTTGAAAGTTTGTGAATCAAGAAGAGGAAGCAAAGGAAGGTGAAGAAGATGGAGTATGGGATCTGAGTCTCCATGATTATTGAGCTAAGGAAATGATGAAGTGTGGCGTCCGTGGGGAAGAAGATGAAGTGGTGTGGCTTTATATAGTGAATCCGATGTCAAATAATATACACACAAATATAAATCAGTTACGTTGAATAATGAATATTTGAAATTTGTGCACATTTTTTTTTATTTGAGCTTGAAATTGATATATACAATACTTGAATATATATCTACTTTGGAAAGTTTCAACAGATATGAAATACTCTCTTCCCAAATATAGGAGATAAATAATTAATTTATAGATATCATAAAAAATTGTTAAATTAGTTATTTATAATAAATACATGTTATTTTTTTTTAAAATAACCACTTTACTTATCTGTATTAAAAAAATAAGAAAAATTAGTGAAAATTTTATATTTAAAATTTTGTTAACTAGAAGAATATGAATCTGAGTTCAAGTACTAATATTTTTTATATATAAATTTTTTAGAGTGCCAATGTATTTTGTCTATGAAAATATACCCGTTATTACTAACCAAAAAAATTTCCAACATAGACTATTTTTCAATTTTTCTTAAAAGTTATCATCACTGACAAAGACCCCTTTACTACGATTATGTTTTTAAAAATAATTATAAATTTATAAAATAAAATAATAGATAATTTACATACAAGTTCAAAATAATTACCTCTTACGTTTAGAATTTTATAGAATATTTCTAGGGGGAAAACTTACTACTGTTCTGTATACGTCTCTTATGAGTAGAAAATTCACTGATTTGACTGAATCCTTGCTTAAATTACAAAATTGGCCAATTTCGCCTTTGAAGAAAACATTTGCGGCTTTGAGTAGCCTCATTTTGACGATTCACATAAAAAATTGAGAACATCGGATAGATTGAAACGTTGTCTAAAGCATCAAACAATCAATTTCATAATTCATTGACAGAGAAAACAAAGCTTACATAAAAAGATAAATAAATCGAGAAATTCATACAACGAATTCGTTATTGACATGTGTGAAGGGGATATTTGAAAAACTTGAACTTGACTAACCAATTCATCAATTAATTTAAAACTGAAACTGTTACCCATATTACTATAAAAATAATTTTTTATTAAAAAATTCTTCTTTTTTCTGTAAAAATAATCAATTCAATTCTCCATATGACCAAGAAGTCAAAGCATTATTTTTCTTAAATACTAATGGGCCAACTAAAAGACGTCTGGCGTCTAAAATCAATTTTGAATGAACAATAAAATATAATATAATAACCACATGCAACCGACACACTGTATTATTATTTAAAGAGTAATTGAAGACTGAACTGTTTGCAAAAAAAAAAAAGTAAACTATTTTCGAGAAACTTGGACTGACCCTACAATTAAATCACACTTTAAATAAAGTTAAATTTAATTTGACGTTTTTGTTACGCCATGAGAATCCATCAATATGACAATCATCGACCGAAGAAAACCGTTAAATCACAATTTTTTAAGGGAAAAAACTTAAATCAAGCTAAAAAGGCGGACTATGCGAAAGAAATTTGACCAACTCTAAAATATAGGATTAATGTGTAAATTTGCCCAGAGGAACAATGTTGCACCTCGTATTTTTTTGAGTTTACTATTGCCCTCAAAGTTTCAAACTGTAACAATATTGTCCCCTCCCAATAAAATATTACATTGGCCATTAAAAAAAATTGGCATTCACTGTTAAAATTTTGATACAATATTGTTTCATTTTAACATTATAGGGCAATCTAGAATTCAGAAAAAATTTGGGTAATATCGTTCTTGAGTGAAAATTTTTGGGATAAATTTACAAATTAACCAAAACATATTTGTATATATATATTGAAAACAATCTTCCAAGGCAGATAGTTTACCAAATGGCATCGACCAAATTAATTAGAGAAATTTTGAGGTGAGATTACTTGAAAAATTCAATCACACGTATTGTAAGAATTGGCTTGCGTATGTATATATATATATATATATATATATAGACAATGACTATAAGGTAAGAAAAGAGAGATTTAATTTTCTAAAAATCTAATAATAATTGATGAACATGTAATGACAATTTTAATATGGCAAATGATAAGAAATTTTGCTACTCACTTGTTATTAGAATTTTTTATTAATTAACTCCTTTTTTTAGGATCTCATAATAATTCCACTATATGATATTTCTCATTTTAAAAGTTGTTGTTCTTTTTATTTTAACTCTTTCATTACATTTTTATGTTACCAATTTTTTTACAAATCGTTAACTAAAAAAAATCCTGCTCAATAATGTCATTATGCGTTTCTTCCATTTTTTTACTGTTTAGATGACTTCGCCCTCTGATGCATATTTTTACATATCTGAACTATTTCTGGACCCAAATCATCTAATGTGTTTTATAACGTTATATCTATTTATTGTTTATTAATTCCATGCACCAGATCCACTCATTATATTAACAAATTTGGTATTGTCTGTTGCACTAGGCTGTATATTATGCTACAAAAATGTCTAACAAAATTTCAGTTTGTATGATTAGTGTTAACGAATCTTAAGGTCATTACTAAAAATGACTATTATCAAAGAAGACACAGTTATATAACTCACAAACTCATCAGTCCTCAATTGTTTAGCCGATTGCCTGCTTTATCTCAAAGGAAGTAGACTTGCGTTGGCATTGTAGAATGGGCTGTATAGCCCGTTCCTCCCTTAATCGTTCATCAATCATAGAGCGGATTGAGCCTGTCTTATCTCAAAGGGAATAGGCTCGTGTTGGCATCTTGGAATGGGTTGTATAGACCGTTTCTCCCTCAACTAACCAAATTGGCGGGCTAGCCAATTTAGCTATTTTTTTTTAAATTTATAATATTATTATTTATTTTACTTAAATGTTACTTTAAATATTTATATTATTAAATACTAGTAAAAATAATTATTTATTTATTAATATATGTTGACATATTATAATTGATTAATATTATATTAATATTTATTTAGATTTATAGTTATAAAATTTGAGATTTTTAAGAGTATAATATTAACCATTTTTTTATTATGCTAATATAATATTAGAAAATATTTATTAGTATTTTAAAAATTTATAAATAATTTTTTAAAAGTATTAAAAAATTTTAAAAAAATTGGTTAGCTATGTCAGCCTCTTTTGTGACGGGTTACATAACCCACCTCCTTCAACCCATGGGCTGGCCCACAACCCTTGAGCGAGCCTATTTTTCCTCCACTACTCAATCAGAATATTCTAATGATGGAAATCATAATTTTGATTAATTATATTAATAAAGTCTTCTGTTGTTGTATTTTTTTAGAAGACGTAAACCTAAAATTATAAGTCATATAGAGAGAGAGAGAGAGAGCGGGGGGATTAATGTATATTTCATGAGAGAACATGCGACTACATATATTACGCAACTCTCTCAAAGAGGACATTTTCAATGTGAGAGTTGATAGTGTGTGGATCGGTGTGAGTTTCATAGTAAAAGCTCTTTGTCACAGTGAGGAATGTCTTCTTCATGTGGAGAGGCACGCCATTAGAAGAGAACACCGATTTTACCAGCTCTTGCATTTTCACCCCTATTTCTGCCTTCTCCTGATTGTTGCTTCCATTTCTATCGTTTCCCTGAAGGGAATTGTAGCATGCAATTATTAATTACCATTAATTAGGAAGATAAAATAGTCTCATTATTAATTAATGAAATTGGTAATTAATAAGTAATCACCTTGGTGCTTTGGAGATAACGTAATTGATGGCAGATCTGATTCGAGAGTTGCACAAGTCTCTGATACTGAGGGCTGAGTTGTAATTCATGAGAAAGTTGGTAGCCCCCATTTATGTTAATCATGTTCACTAACAGCTCAGCCTCTCCTTCCCACTTATCTCCTTCTATTTGCCATCCCAATAGCCACTTTTTCCACTGCATGCAATATTCAAAGATCATTATATATATAATGCCCAACGAAATTACTCAATATTGTGTTTTTATTATCAAAAGCTGATGAATAATAGATATAATAGACTTACGGCATCATGAAGAACATGGAAACTAGCAGAAGGTGAGCTCAGAGAGAAGGAATGCAATGTTTCTATTAAAGTCCCCAATAGCCCCTCCCTGCTCCTGTTCTTATTCAGCCATCTGCAATGTAAAACAGCAACACCTCAACATGGTGTGTATTATGCATGAATAAGATTGAAATAAGCACAAGTCTTTAGAAGAACTACACCCTAAAAGTTAGCTGTGAGGATTGAGTTATATTCATGTTTACCGTTGATATAAGGAAGTAGTGGTGTTGTTGAATTCGTACACAAAGGCTTCCCTTTGGTCTTTGTCACGATATTTGGATGTGATAGTTTCAATAAGAGCAAGAGTTTTGACCCAAGAAAGTCGTTCTTGAGATCTCTCAGGTTCAAATATGTTAGCAGCTGCCAGAAAGTAAGCCACAAGAAGCCTTTCTCTGCTCAATCCTAACTCTTCTAGTCCACATTCTGAGTGCCACCTGCATATAGAAATCCATCATCACATGTGAATTATTTATGAACAACTGAGACTAATAAGGAAAAGATATTAATTAGCTAGCTTTGGCATTTCTTATTACGTACTCTTGAATCCTTTTCCATTCTCTGCGATGCGACTCTTGGCACTTGTTAAAATCTAGCTTCCCAAGTTCAAGATTATCATTATTGCTGACTTTGTGCAGCCTAAAAAAATAGTAAATCAAAACATGAGCTGGGTTGCGGTTTTTACTTCGCTGGACTAAATCAGGCCAGGTGCTTCTTTTTCCCTGATTTTTGTCAAAAACACAGGAGCTGAGTCGGGGCTCTATTTGCAATTTTTTTAATAATATTAATATTTTTTTCCATGTAGTTAGGATAATTATTTGATTACTCAAAACATGTTATATATTAAAAAGATTAAATTATTAATATAAAAAGATTAGCAACTGAATTTTATGTAAATTAAAAAATTAGAGATCACGAAAAGTTATAAAAAAATTGAGTTATAAGTTAGCGAAAAATTGAAGAACTAAAAGATTTATTTTATTTTATTTTATCATCAATTACAAATTATGAAAAGACTTTATAATAAATAAAAACATCATATTCCTAATTTTTCTCTCCACTGTTTTTCTTGTGCAGATGTCGTCTCTTTCACTCCCACCACCAACCATGACCACACCATTCAATAATTTCTTCTTCTCTACAACTTCTATTGTAAATACTTCATCACTCTACTACTAGCTATTGGCAAATTGTTACTCCTATTAACATTTAAAATTAAAGCCAAAAGCAAACTTCTTAACTGAGTTGAAATAACCCATCTGCTATATTGATGTTCATTAAATCAGATCTGTCAATGCATCCAACCATGCATCCCTTGCCTTTCAACCAGATGATGGAATCAACCTCAACAGGGATAGAGACGAGAGAGATGATGGAATCGCAAGGGAGATAGAGATAACAGAGGAGGGCATTGCCGTGGATGGCTTCAGAAGATGACGGTGACAAAGAACAGAGGAACACCGTCCCTGGAGAGAGAAGACCATCTCTTGCGGTTGATCGAGGTAGACAATTGGACGATAGGAGAAAATCTTGATTTGGACAGCCAAAGACCAGATTGGAGACCGAGGAGACAACGACCGGAGACGGTGGAGCAGGGGACCGGAGGTTGAAGAGGTGTAGGCTTATGGGGATAGATCAAGGGAGACGACTAGAATGGGGAAGGGAGGGCATTTTGGTATGAAAAATCCCGATCCAAGGATTAAATTTCCAATACCACCTCCCCATGGTATTCCTTAAGCCTAGTACCAACCAATCCCCTGAGAATCAAACACTCTTTTAGTGGCCTTTCTCAATCTCAATGTCAATTCCCACCTCTCAATGCTTCATAAAAAACAGGGCATCTCAGCCTACTAGTGGATTCGACTTTGTTTTCACTTTATAATTAATGTTAATTTTGGTTGCTTAATAGTGTTTATAATTTTCTCTTCTATGGTCTATGAAACTAGTAAGTGATTAATGACTCTAGATTGCCCCTTTTATATTTGTAGTTGTTAATTAGCTTATTAATTTTTTTAATTTGATTTTACTTCTTTAATTTCGGTTTTATTTGTTTAACTTAAATGAAATTATAAAATAAATGCTTAACCGGGTGTTTGGTATCGAGTCCTTGTGAAAACAATACTCTACTAAATCTTTTTTACTTGTAACGCCGTTCACATTTAGTGCCTATCAAATATATGAAAGTAAAGTTACCTGAAAAGGGTTTTGGCAATCCAAACATCATCTCTACCACCATATTGTTCCAAGTAAAATCTAGTCTCTATTCGAGGCAAGCTTGCATACCATGGAAAATCCAACGCATAACTCACCTGTTATTTGTTAAAGAGCTTCATAAATATTACATATATTATTTCTTGTCTTATCATTTTAATTTTGTATACTTGTATGAATGAAATTTAATTCGACAATAGTTTTCATACCTCACCAGGTAGATCTTTGGCAATGATCCATTTATCAAGAATCTGATTAGCAGCTCGTTTTTCAGATAAGAAATTATTTGCGTATTTATTGCCTTCATCAAGAATTGGTTCTCCCGGGAATTGAACTTGAGTAGCTCTATAAAAATTAAACATCACTGTTGCTCCTTCGTCTGTTTGCCCAGGCAAGCAGCAAAACTCTCCATCTTTCTCGAACGTTTTAAATACATCTATCCAACATGAAAACATTTTCGTTCATTAGTATTGTCGTTTAATGATTCATATTTTGATATATAAGAGATATTTATGTACATAGATCAGTAACTTACTGGCTGAAACATCATAGCCGTTTAATCTTAGTAGTCTGAATCCCATAGATGTGTCATCAAGATCTGGCAAGTCTGAATCTTTTGTCCACCCAATGCCTTTCTCATTCCAATTTCTGAAAAGGAGTTATTAGTAATATTGATCAAATTTCTCATTACAATTTTGAGCAATCAATTGCAAGCTGGTAAGCTGTTGATGAAACAGAAGAGGCAGTTTTATTATACCTGTGAACATAATCAAGGATCTTTTTAATCTCTGGTTGAAAATATCTTGCGATTCCCAAACGCTCCAATCGATCAACAATCCATAGTTGTTCGAAAAAATCTAAGGGGTAGAAATCTGGGACTGCATTTTATTAAAAGAGCAATGTCACAATCGTTCAAAAGCAGTGGAAGATGGACAAGAGGGAATTCATTTATTGTTATATATACCTCCACCATTAAAGTTGCGTGCGACATTGTTTAAGTAATGGAGGCAATGTGGGTCCTTGGTTTGATTAAAAGCAAAAGCAGTGGAAGAAGGACAAAACAAGTAAGAGCCATCTTTGCTTCTCACTCTCTGAAGCTTATCCCATTGAAGACCTGGTATTGCTTCCAAGCTGAACAGTAATGACGTCGGCACATTATGCAACACTTCCATCGGTATCCTTTTCTCATCATAGCACCAAGTCAAAACTCCAGAAATGAGTTATATTATTCATGATTTTCTAATACCAAAGTTTGTTATCACGTTAACGTTGATATAATTATTTGATAATTTAAAACAATTAGGTCATATTTAAGTATTATTGAGTCCATTTAAGATTAGTTCTCTCAATATATTTTTCTTCATGCACAAGGTTTGCAACTCTAAATTTAAGAGGAATTGAGTCCCTTATATTCAATTCATATATTTATCTAATTTTTAATATAAGAGCTAGTTGACTTTTTTAAATAGATCAAGGAAGATAAATAAATTAATTAATTATAACTAATATAAGAATTAGTTGACTAATTTGAGTAGATTAAGGGGAGTATATAATATGAATTCATGTTGAGGGATTAAATTAACTACTTAGTTCTATTAATGTGCTTAAAAAATTAATTAATTTTTATATTAAAGATAGGAGAATATTAAATAAAGCTCAGTAATAGTATATGTACCTTTTGAGCTTGGCATCTCTCCTCGCGAGTATTTCTTGGAGGCCAGGGAAGTCATCAGGCACATCGATATTCAAGCTTCTTGCCCATTCGAGAAGTGTTGGAAGAACGACTTCAAACCCACATGTCATGTGCTCTCTATTTTCCCTTTCCAGGGTGTTTACGTTCTCTTTGAAATATCTTAGCCCTATATTTAAAATAAGTAAATACATAACCTACCCTATGGTTGAGAAGAAAATTATGTAGTAAAAAATATTAGGAGGGAAACCTTTAAAAATAATAAATTATTTTACCATTTTAAGAAATTTTCTTTTTTGGTATTCCTTCCTTTCTATTTTTTCCTTACTTTTCTCTCCATCCAAATATATGGAGACATAATCAGAGAAACTATACCTTTGTGTGCCTTGTCAAGATGAACGTTGTAGTGTGTTAAGACAATAACAGAAGCTAAGGTACAAAGAAGCCTATCATATGCCATAAATATGTTAGCATCTCCCCATGATCCATCTGGAAGTTGATTCTCTATTATCCATTCAACTGATTCTGGAAACTGAGGGGCCCCACTTTCATTAACATCTTCCACCATAGCCACCAACGCTGTGTGATAAGCCGATGGTGATATGCTCTTGTCTCCTTCTTTTGACTCTAAGTTCCTTCTGATGCCTTCCACTCTCTTTCTGATCTCCTCATTCATCACAGAACCCTAATTTTCAGATCAACATAGTAATATGACATGACATATATCCTCACTGCTGCCTTAATATTGTCGTACGTTAAGAAAGTGTACGTTTAATCAAACTATATACCTCCTCTAAAGCTTGTTCATCTTCTTCCTTAACCTGTTCGATCCCACTATTCCAATTAGATTTCGGGATTGTCAAACCTTCCAGTTCTGATGAAGTTTTTGGCTCTGATATGCTGCTACTGCTTTTTGCTCTCAAATCAGGGTTTTTCTGTGAAACGATGGCTTTAACCTTCAACCGCGAAGCCCCTGTAACAACATAATAAGCTTATACAGAGAAGGATAAACTAATAAAATCATAAAGACGATTAAGAGATGAAAGTAATTAGATTACCAGGAAAGGTGTTGTTGTAGGGAAGATGGAAGGGGAGGGGATTAAGGGAGGAAAAAAACAAGACATGGTGGGTTGAAGAAGAAGAAGAAGGAAGATACAAGGGGGATTGGGAAGCCATTGATATGGTTTAAATCTTCTTGTTGGTATGTTACTGGATTAATTAGTAATCCTCTTCCACTGCTTATGGCCATGGCTATATTCGTACGCCATTTATAAGGACAATGGACTCGCAAAAGCATGCAGCAACTCCTCCAGTTTACGACGTATTTTGTAATATAAATTACATTATAAAACAGGTATTATTTTAAGGATGGGAGAAATATTTTTTTAAATTCCTTGGGTGTAAATTAGTATAAAAATAAAAGAATAATAATTATATATTTGATTTCCTGGCATAGAACAGACATTTGTAGTGATTAGAAGATAGCAATATAAAAATAAGTTATTTTACTTGTTTGTTGTCGTAGTTATACTCAAATTAATATAGCTAACAATATATTTTAGTTTATGAATTGCTATACTGTACACTCATGTAATTTATCGCATGTGTATTAAAACATAAAGAACATGTTTTATTGTAGAATTTATTGTCCCTTTCACTTTCACCATATGTGTTATAAGTTATTGAAAATTAAAAAGTCACTTTGGAAACCACATAACTAAAAATATATTAAAAGGATATCATAAAATCTAGATAACAACCCAGCGTATTAAAACATGTAAACAGTAATGTCTTCTTTCAAATTTATTACCCCTTACATATTAAATTATATAAAAATATCTTGTTTTATTTTATACCTTTTTATTCATATACGTATTGAAAATTCAAATGGCGCCTCATTTTATTTCATAATATTTCACCTGTACGTATTAAATTTATTTCATAATGCAAATAATTTATTATCTCTAATTAACTCTTTATATACGAATAAGACTGCTTACCAACAGTTTGTTAGTATTATAATCAATATTCTCTGAGGCATTTGGCCTTTGAAAAAAGATTATCCCTCGTAGTAAACGTGTGAAATTAGTTGGGAGGTGGTATTATAATATCATAATTGAATATTGCGTATCAATGTCCCATTTAGGAAACTGCTTTATTTAGAACCTATAGATTTTATTTGCTTTCCCTAGATTTGTTCAGATTTCTTTAGGCAAATAAATTGAGGAAAGTGGTATTATAATATCATTAGTGAATATTGCGTATCAATGTCTCATTCATGAAGGTGCTTTATTTAGAATGTATAGATTTTATTTGCTTTCCCTAGATTTGTTCAGATATCTCAATATGATTATGTGAATGTAAGATATTGATATTGGGGGGATAAGTAGACCCAAATCACCCAATCATAGATGTGTTTAATATTGTTTATTTCCATGAACGATAGGAGATCCATTAATTATATTAATAAATTCGGAACCGTTGAGACACTGCAAATTTCTTATATCGTTACCCAATCATCCATGTGTTTATTCCAAATATTGATAAGGTACCACGTTTGCGAGAGAAATCTTCTTCAGAAAGAGGGAAACGATAAAGATCAACAAGAAAATCACAAAGCAAGACCAGACAAGAGGGAAACGATATGAAGATAAGCGAATTCGACATCATCAACCATTAGCTATAGTAAAGGATACATGGGGAGAGGAAAAGACGACGTCCTTGCTACGGATTAAGAATATTATTTAATTATTATCTTTTTATTATCTTATTTATAGTAGATTATGGATATTATTTAACTATATATTAAAGACATATAATTATGGTATTATTTTAGAAATTCATAATTATATATTTTTATTTACAATATTAGCAAGATATCACCACTTAGACATAGAAATTCACCCTGCCCAATCCACCTATATTTAACTTAAAATAGTTAGAATTTTTACACGATATTAGCTATAAAATATAGCTCATTCTTTCTTTAAATTGAATATTAGGCAGATGGCACCCTTACCCATATACAACCCTACTCGCTATAGAAAGAGGTCACATTTTGTTCAAAACCAATCAATTCTGGATTAGCCTAATTCTTTTTAAGGATAATTTTGTCTTTTTTTCCATTTTCAGGTACCATGGGCTAATTAATTTCTCAACTTTGGCCAATTTTTCCAAAAATATGTTCAAAGCATTTAAGGACCACTTGTGATTTTCATGATTCTCTTATACGTTGCATAAGGTTGACTGAATTAGACAGAAAAAACACCTATGATTGTCTCTTTATATGATTGTATTCATTCCTTTTTATTCATAAAATAGTGTCTACTTTCTGATTATTTTACAGATGGCAACTTCATGTGAGCAAAATATGAAAACAGTATTAAGGTATAATATTAAATAAAAAGATCAGAAAAATAGAGTGTACAAAAAAAGAAGCCTCACAGAAATAGTTACATGACATTATCCAACAAAACTTAGTTCTGAGTACACCACTCGCTGCGATATATCGTCCTTCCATTTCGCCATCATTATTTCACAAAACAGCTACGATATACCTCTTTATTATTGATTAATTGACATACACGTGTAAACAGGAGTGCACAGTGATTATTTTACAATAATTAAATAGATCTAGTGCTAATCAAATCATCTCTCTCTCTCAGGTCATAAAGCTAAGGGCAATATGGAATGGGCACTAAACACAGGTCATTTTTTCTTCTCACTACAGCAACAAAGGTCTCAGTCATATCCAATTCTTCATTCTTTTTCCCATTAGGAAGCTTCCAATCAAAATGGTAAATCATATTTGCAATAATCAGTTCTAAAAGTGGTGCAGAAAATGAGATTCCGGGACATATCCTCCTTCCTGCACCGAATGGCATATACTCAAAGTTGGTGCCCCTGTTGTCAACCGAGCTATCAATAAATCTTTCTGGTTTAAAAATCTCAGGCTCATCCCAATACTGAGGATGCCTTCCAATGGCCCAAACATTTATCATCACCTTCGTCTTAAGAGGTATCATATAGCCATTAATTTCACATGCTTCACTGTTTTCTCTTGGAACTAACAAAACAGCAGGTGGGTGCAACCTTAAAGTTTCACGAATTACTGCAGTCACATAATTTAATTGATCAAGTTCTGACTCATCAACACATGCTTTATTCCCATATACCCTTCTTACTTCTTCTTGCGCCGTCTCCATTACTTTTGGGTTTTTGATTATCTCAGCCATTGCCCACACTATTGTCGTTGCAGCTGTTTCAGTTCCACCAATAAACATGTCCTAAAACAAATTAAATTACTAAAGTGATTAATTAATGGTTAGTACGTAGTTGTAATGAAATATATGAAAAATCAACATTAAATTAAACAAAAGACTAACCAGGATGACGGCTTTGATATTGTCCAGAGTTAATGGGATTTCAAGGTCATTCTCTCTCTGAACCTTGAGAAGAACATCAACAAGATCCTCCTCTACTTGTTCCATATGGCCACACTTCTTTTCTACGTGCTCATTGATAATAGTGGTAATGATCCCATCGAAGTCTTTACGGACTTTTTCAGCTTTGGCTTTCGTCCCACTGATCACACGAAGGAATTCAAGCGAAGGAAAGAGATCATAGATCGATAAGCCACTCGCAAGTTCCACCACATCCACCATAGTCGACAGAAGTTTTTCTACATTTCTAGTCTTCTGGCCAAAGGCCGCTCGAGAAACTATGGAATTCGTGAGTGGGTAGATTTTGTTGGTGAAATTCACAACAGAACCTAATTTGTGTTCAGAAATATTCTTAACAAGTGCAGAAACCTCCTCTTCCCTTATTCTTCTAAATGATCGAACCCTCTTTACAGACAAAAGCTCCAAAGTACAAATCTTTCGAAGTTGCGTCCAATACTTTCCATGAGGCGAGAAGACTATGTCTGTACTATTATAAGCGAAGGTTTCGCCACCAACAAGTTTGGGTCTATTAGCGAAGATGATGTCGTGCGTTTTCAAAACCTCTTTGGCCACTTCTGGTGAAGACACTATGATGTGGGACATCGTTCCTAGCTGAAGACGCATTAAGGGTCCATGCTTGTTTGCGAGGTCTCTAAGAGATCGATGAGGTAATGACCCAATCTGATGAAGGTTTCCTATGAGAGGTAGCTTCCATGGTCCGGGGGGTAGGGTTTTGAGGGATTTCTTGGAACTTGAAAGCCTGTGAATGATGAAGAGGAAGCAAAGGAAAGTGAAGAAGATGGAGTATGGGATCTGAATAGCCATGATTGGGCTATGGGAAAATAATGGGGTGAGTGGTGGAGGAAAGAACACAAGTGGGTTCTGGTTTTATATTACAGAGATGGTGCGATATATTCTTTATGATTATCAAGGAAATAAGAAACTGAGGCATTTGGCCTTCGAAAATAGTTGCTCTGAGTAAACTTGTGAAATTATTGGCGACGTGGTATTATAATATCATTATTGAATATTGCGTATCAATGTCTCTTTCATTAGATTTTATTTGCTTTCCCCAGATTTGGAGTGAGAACGGAAAGCGAGAAGAAGAGGAAGAGCAATGCGCTGATGAGGATGCTTAGTCAGATCCACTTATAAAAATGTGCCTGGCTGTCCGACTCCTCTTTTTCTGTTTTTTAATGCCTTTACCCTTTATTGAACGGTTTTACATGCTAGAGACTAAAAGATCTAACGGCCTAAGCTTAAAAGAATTAATATAAAGGGGGGGAAATGGGGAACTGATTCAAAACTCATGGAAACCTTAAGGGTTGCGAAATTAATTAACTTTCCCATTAAAAAATCATAAACAAGTTTTTTATATTTTCAAATGAATGTATTAAGCAATGAAAGGAAAGATAGCCAAATGTCATTAATCGCCAATAAGATTACAATGCATTGTATTCTTTCTTTGAAAGATAACCAAACAACTCAAAGCTATTGGGATTAACCCTAAACACTAAACGAAAGAGATTTAAGTTATCTTTTCTCTCATTCGATGGGATTTTACATCCTTCACACCCTCAACACATTACATTAGACTTCTTATATAGAGCCCATCTCATCTGGACACTTTAAACCACTAAACAAGATGAAATCCAATTACTCTAAATTCAACTAGTAAAAATGTAAGACATATAACTATTTGGAATATATTCGAATCTATAGAGTACTATTTTATTGTAATTCCAGTCACGTATTTTAGGAGACATCCTAGTTTATAGGTACCTAAATTTATACCTGAGGATAATAAACGACTCGCCCTACCCGATATTGGTATTACCTAGAAAGAAGGAAGACTTTACCCTGCCCTTAGATAGTGGGTGAACCTAACCCTTTTCTAAAATTTTTTGTACAAAAAAAAAGAATAAAATCCAATTTTAAAACTATTCATGTTATTGCAAAATCAGCATGAACTGAGTGTGTGTATTGCAATTATAAGTCCAATATCATATTGTGTTACTTCAAAAATTAACCAAAGATTGTATATGATGTACCCTGCTAAAAATAAAATTAAATTTTTAAATAATTAAATAAAATACAACTAAAGCTATAAAAGGAAATTTAATTTGATTAACTAACAACTAAACTAAATGTTAAGAATTAAAATTAATTCAAATAAAATATTTTTAATTTAAAATAATTTATATATAATGATAGTGAATGAATGGAATGAAAGAACATGTGATTATCAATAATAAAAACAACTTTCTAATTTAATAGTATGTACAATCATACTTTCAACAAATATAAAAATTAAAAATAATAAATTAAAAATTATAATTAATGCTTTAATTTAACAATCCAGTGACCTTTAATTATTATAAAATATTTTTTAAAGTTATAATCTATTAACTACTATTAGAATAGTAAAATATAACTAAGTATATTAAAACCCAATGTTCAATCATAATTTAATAAGTTATAAAAATATGATTAAAACTAAAAAGAAATATAATGATCCAATAATTTAAGTCACCTTAAAAATAATAAAATATTCACTAAAATCTTAATACAATGTATTGACTTAAAGTAGAGTAATAAAATTAAATTATGACTAGCACATGATTAATTCTCAAATAATAATATAATCACGATAATCTTCAATAAAAATAACTAAATTATTACATAGCTTTTAAATAATTATAAAATATCTTAAAATTTAGGAATTATAAAATAATTAATAAGTAGAAGATAAAAATAACTCAAGCTACTCTTTAAAGACTCAAACTCCTGCATTTATTGAATATGAGGATTTGAACGTTTTAGCCACAGGTGGCCATGGAAGTCGACGCCAGCGTCAAGCTTTCACAGCCACCCATGGTCGGCTGGAGGGGGAAGGAGGAGATGAATGGAGGAGGCCGCTGCTGATGATTCATGGAGAGACGGCTTGCTGTTCACGCCTGCCGTCGTTGTTCCTCTCTGTTGCGGCACCGTCGTTTCTGTTTCTGTCACGTCTCGTCCTTCAGTCTGCTCTCTGTTTCCGTCGCTCTGTTCTCCCCTGTTTTCTGTCGCCGTCCCTCTGTTTCTGAGCTGGTCTCCGTTAACTGTTGCTGCTGTTCGCTTCTTCTGTGCCTGCAGCTCTGTAACATCTCAAATCTCAAATTTTGATAAGGGGTTATCAAGGTAAATGGATTTTTTTAAAATTAAAAAGTCTGTAAAATTTCAGAAAAAAGAATAAAAAAATAATCCTTAAAAGTATTTTTGGGCCAGAAAAATTATGAAAAAAATTAAAAAACTAATATTTTAGGGATTTAAAAAATTATAGAAGGATTTATTTCTCTAAAAAGGTCTATATGATTTAATGATTATTTTTTGAGAATTAAATATTTATTTTTTTAGAAAATTAAAATAATAATTATAAGTTATCATTTGTCCTAAAATTTTAAAAAAATTACCATAAAGAAGCTATTAGAAGGGGGGGGGGGGGAATTCTTATTCATGTTTTCTAAAGTTTATTGAATAAAATAATAAATTCACCACCTAAGAGTAAGAGTAGTGTCAGGCCAAGACCAAACCACATTTGTAGAGCCCAAAACGTGTTGCATTAAGCCATGTAGGGCTTGTCTAAAATCTGACAGTATATAAATGTAAGGCAAGTTTAACTTGGAAAGAAGGAAGGAAAGAAAAAAGAAAATTTTTATGGATTTTCAAAAGTTCTTTAAGGAAAATCTTAAGAAAAAACTTAAATTAGGGTGCCAGATTTGAAGTGTTTCATTTTGCTCTGGCCCCAAAAATGTTTTATGGATTATTCTCTTATTTTTTTAAAAAAATTATTTTTGTAACTTTTTAATTTTAAAAAAGTTCGCTTGACTATAATAATCCTTTATCAAAATTTGAGATATTACATGGTAGATAGGATGGAGTGGTGGAGATGAATGGAGACGAGATGGAGGAAGCCAGTGGTGGAGAGTAGAGTTGAAGATGATGGTGTCGACTCTGTGATATATGCATGCTTAGTAAATTATAGCAGGCAAGTAGTAATGAATACGGTAATGAATATGTATTATCAATTTCTATAGATATTAGTATAGTATGTATTTATTTCAATTGACGAAATTATAATGTATTTTTACTTTCTAATACTAGTAGGTTATTTAGAAAATAACAAGGACATTTTATTCTATCTTAATTAAATGTATAATTATGAGATATATATATATAGGTAAAGATAAATTATAGTTATACATTTAATTATATTGATATTTTAAATCTATATGTGGTTAATTAATGCATGTAATAAAATTAAATAAATAAGGATATTGTGGCTATTTTTAAAAAAAATATATGCTAATCACAAAAATTATTAATGTGAACTTAATAGAGTATTTAATAAATAAATTTAATTGATAAAAGTGATTAAATAATTTAATTTAAATTCTACTACTATTTCATATAGTTAAAAAAATATGTTTAATAGACTAATTTTAACATATTTTTAACTCAAAAGGTTTTTAAAAAATGTAAATAGTTAATTTAATTGTTAAAGAATAAATTAAATTAAAATTTATAAACATTTTTTTAAATGTTAAAATAATAAAAAATAATTTATTTTATTTAAATATTTGTAGTGCATGTGATAGTATTTAAATAGACATAATAAAATTAAAAAGGAATTAATTTATTTTGAGTAAATATATTTAGAAAATTAAATTAAACAGTTAAAAAAATTAAAAATAAAACTAAATTATTCATACTTAAAATCTTTTTTTTTATTATACAGGAGGGCTAAACACCCGATACAAATAAAAAATTAATTCAAAAGGAGATTAGATCCTAAACACTCAATAAGAACCATAGATTCTAAATGAAAAGGACAATCATATAATATCTTTGTAGAATTCAATCCCTCTTTGGCCAAAGCATCAACAATCTTATTTTGAACTCTAAGAATATATTGAAGTTTGATATCCCATGATAAATGTAGAAATCTCCTTATCTAGGCTACTAATAAGCTGCATGTATCTGTTATGGCCAGGAATTTAATTAACATATATATGTATATTCTTTACAGAATACCTTGCAAGGGAAGAGTTGGCTGAATGGTTCAAAGGCAAGAAGGAAAAACGTGGGGTCTGTGTTCGAATCCCAGCAGGTGTAGAAGAGTGGGTTTTTCTTATTTTCAGACACGTGAAATTACCCTTTTGCCCCTCTGTCCATTTTCACCAAATCTTCAACCTTCTCCCTCCATTTCTCCTTCCTGCGAGCAGCGACAGCAGGGCAGCAGTGCGGGTTAGGTGCTGGATGGCAGAAGCTCAGCTTACGGCGCGGGAGGAGAATGCACGGCACGGAAGTTTGGCTGGACGCCTTTAAGAAGCATTCCGCCTAATCCCTTCCTTTCTGTCATCAACGAAGCTGCGGTGACAGGAGAGTGTGAGAGGTGAGCGCAGGAGTGCCGCAGGTTTGGTGTTCTAGCTATAGCGCCGGTAAACACTCCTTCCGGTAGACCACATTCAAGGTGAGCGCCGTCGCTGTGTAGCTTCTGTCCGACACCATTTTCGTGCTACTGTAGCAAAGGTAGCAAGTCATTGATTCCATTTCCCGACTGGTTTCTGCCGTGATCCGTTCAGTTAGTGAAGTGGTAAGCTCCTTTGTTCGCATTTTGTATTCAACTCCATCTTTCCTCTTAAGCGGTTGCAGAGTGACAGAGCTCACTCATTTCTGTTCGGTGCCGTCACCGCTGCTCTGTTTCAGGCCGTGGCCGTGAGTGTTAGAGGGAGTGGATTGACGCTGTGCATTGTCATTTTTCTGATCAATCCCGTGGTTCTGTTGCTATGAATTCTCAATGTTGGGAAGAATGGTAAGTCTCACCCTTTTTCTTTATTTCTCTCCGCAACTGTGGCTGTTACTGTTTTTGCTGTGGATGCTGTGTTAGCAATTTTAGTTACTATTTGCTTGTTTGGGAAAGTTTCTGTTGCCATGTGTATATCTTCGGATGCATGCCGGGTTGCTACTGCAGTGTGGCATATATATATAAATGTTGTTATGCATCCATGGAGTGTGTGTGATCCAATGCACTTTGGGGTACTGGAATTTTCCGGCCAATGTGAAGGCAGGAAAGGTCTGTATGTTTGCCGTCAGGTGTTGGTTCTGTTGATGGATTATTATTGGATGCATGAATTAAGCCTTTGACATTTCAGCTTGTTGGAAAATAACCCATGGGTTAACCGAAGCAATATAGGAATTTTTGAGATATTTAAGTTGAGTTAAAGGCACAAGTGATCGTTAAGGATTAGTGGCTGGGGTAGTGAATCTATAAATTGAATGATTAATGGTGTATTAGTGGTGGAAGTGATAAGTTAGGGATGCTTACTATGGCCAAAGACTTAAAACATAATGTTAATATGTTGTTTTAATATCAGGGGGTTGAGAAGTAATCTTGTAGCAAGTGTTTGGTGGGAGGAGTAGCGGTATAGGAACGCGACAGGTGAGTGAATAACGTTCCCTACAAATTTACATTTTCAAATGCATTGTTATTTCAAATGATGAATTTCAAATATGGATTTCGAAAAGCAAGTTTTACGAAATTATGGTTTAAATCGTTAGAAATTATTTTCTTTCGATCGATTTACAAAAGATTACGATTATGCATGAAAATGGATAAAGAGGCTTTAGAAAAAGATTTGACAGTGAACTGATGTTATTCATGAAATATTCCTACGTGAATTGCATACGTTTTTACAGTAACTTGATTTTGAATGTTCATGCTGGGGTTTTTGAAATTCAAGATGGCTTTATCAATGATTATGATATTTGAAACGATTGAGATCATTACATGTGAAAAGGACCCCACGCATGATGAAAATGTTTTAGGACGGAATACAGAACGCTGGTTGCTAACAGCAGTACTGTTAGTCCTTGGTGCACCTTGGTACTCGAGCTCGACAGTTTGTGGCATAGCCACCAGAATTATTTTGTGAGATTCGTTCTCGCGACAGTTTGTGGCCTTGAGCCACCAGAATTATTTCGTGGGATTTATTCTCGCGACAGTTTGTGGCATAGCCACCAGAATTATTTCGTAGGATTCGTTCTCGCGACAGTTAGTGGCTTCGAGCCACCAGAATGGTTAGTTACCCTCGTGGACTGTGTGTCCACGTCTGTTTTCGTTCTGTTGAAGTCCTACAGAAAGATCATAGTTTTGAAAAGATTGTTTTAAATGAGTTATTTGAAACAGTTAGTTCATACGGTTATTTCCCCTGAAATACAAATGTTGACAAAAAGGTTTGAATTAGATTTCAAAGCGATATGAAATACATTTTTTATATGATTATGCATTGATTATTTTCCGTATTCTTTAAATCATGTTTTTGGGACGTTATTCACGAGTAGATTATTTGGCTTCAGATAGTGCAGGTGACCCTAATTCTCCAGCTGAGCGGTAAAGAGCCTTGCTGTTGATCCGAAGCTTCGTTTGATAAATACTACTTTTGATGTAATTGCTTCTTAAGAACTTTTATTATTTTAGAAAGGATAATGCTCTGCATGAACCTTAGAAAATGTTTGTATGATTTTGAAAAATGCTATGGAAAATTTAAAGGTTTTACTTAAAATGCTAGGCTTTCAGAATATGATGTATTTATATTCTGTGCCGGTCATGGTCCAAAAATAGGGACGTGACAGTTTGGTATCAGAGCCAAGTTTTTCTATGGTTAAGCAGAGCAGAGATACTTCGGTGGGGTCTCAATTATCGTTATGAACCCGGGCATAACTATAGTTGTGGCATCTCTGAAGATCTCTAAAAGAAATTCGAAAGTGGTGTTTTTCTTATGATTTCAGAAACGTATTTATTTATAAACTGAAGATTTTCTATGTTTTATGAATAGTTAAATGCCGCCTAGACGAGTACAGTCTAGAGGGAGCTCTAGGGCTTTGGATCAAGGCTCTGCTCAGCGAAGTGATGTGCCTCCTCGAGGCCGAGGACAGGGTCGTAGGGGTGCTAGGGTTCGGGGAGGTTGACCCCTTAGACCTCTTCAGGAAATTCTATCTGAGGCAGAACCATCTCATCCACAGTCTCCTGAGATCTCTGCATCCTCTAGGCATGAGACTCATGTAGAGACACCCCAGGTTATAGAGGAAGAATCCATCGCAGTCAGGCTATCAGAGTTTATAAAGTTGGATCCTCCGAAGTTCTCAGGGTTTGATTCTCGAGAGGAACCCATGGAGTTCCTGGAAGGAATTGAGAAGAGATGCCGGGCTTTGAGATGCCCAGATGTGCAATACGTGGAGTTTACCTTGTTTCAACTTGAAGGGATTGCGAATGCGTGGAGTAAGACGGTACCAGGATTTCAGGGGGATAGAGTATCATTATTGTCATGGGCATATTTTAAGGATCTTTTCCTGAAACGTTTTCTTCCCCAGAGCAAGAAGGATGCTAGAGTTAAAGAATTTCTTCTGTTGAAGTGTACTTCTGGGATGTCTGTGGCTGAGTATGATAGAAGATTTACAGAACTTTCATCGTATGCATCTACCTTGATTCCATCGGAGAGGGATAGAATCGGCAGGTTTATACAGGGATTACCGATACATATTCATGATGCTGTGGCCCCGATGCTGAATCATTTTGCTTCTTATGCTGATGTGGTTGACTATGCTTTGAGAATTGAGTTGAGGCACATGGAAGAAGAAGGGGTTTCTAAGAAGCAGAAGACTGGGAGCGAAAAGTTCCAAGGATTTTCATTTAAGGGTAACCGCCCTCAGGGCCAACCCTCATCAGCTGATATGCGGCCAGCGCCCAGATTTTATAGATCTTCTGTGGGCATTCCAGATTCAGGACCGAAGTTTGGAGGTACTAGATCTCAGTCTGGGGGGAGCCAGACTAGCTATTCCAGGCCTACCTGTAATATGTGTGGGAAGCACCATTCAGGGGTTTGTCTGAAGACCTTGGGGGTATGTTATGGTTGTGGACAGCCGGGTCACATGAAGAAAGAGTGTCCGTTTGCTCAATCAACCTCGAGTTATGGATCAGCTAGACCTTCTCCCCACCCTACTACTTTTGCAGCTCCGTCTGTGGGAGCAACTTCTGCCTCTGTGGGTAGAGGTACATCAGGACGACCTCCAAAGAAGAGAGCACAACCTTCAGGCCAAGGTCAAGCTAGGGTTTACGCAATGACAAGGCAAGATGCTCGGGCTTCTAATGCTGTGGTCACAGGTATTATCTCTATTTGTTCTCAAAAGGCTTATGCATTGTTTGACCCTGGGTCAACACACTCTTATATTTCAATTAGACTTGATTGTCCTTTCACTGTGGCTACCCCTGTTGGGGAATCTTTGTCAGTTTCACAAGTGTACAAATCTTGTGAAGTGTCTGTTGAGGGTAGAGAAAGTTTTGTCGATTTGATGATACTTGATATGATAGACTTTGATGTCATACTGGGCATGGATTGGTTAGCTTCATGCTATGCTACGGTGGATTGTCACCTGAAAGTGGTAAAGTTTAACTTTCCGGATGAAACTTCGTTTATGTGGTTTGGAAACGAAGTAGATAAGCCAACAAACTTAATCTCTGCTTTAAAAGCCCAGCAAATGTTGGCAAAAGGTTGTCAGGGATTTTTGGCGGTAATCCAAGATGTTGATAGGCCTACTATCAGCTTAGACCAAATTCCTATTGTTCAGGAATTTCCTGATATTTTTCCGGAGGAATTGCCGGGGTTACCCCCAGATCGAGAGATAGAATTTAGTATTGACGTCATTCCTGGTACGCAGCCAATTTCTATTCCGCCCTATAGAATGGCGCCGTCTGAGTTAAGGGAATTAAAGATTCAGTTACAAGAATTGCTAGATAAGGGGTTCGTACGACCTAGTACTTCTCCTTGGGGTGCACCAGTGTTATTTGTCAAGAAAAAGGATGGATCGATGAGATTGTGCATTGATTATTGACAGCTTAACAAGGTGACAGTAAAGAACAAGTACCCGTTGCCGCGTATCGATGATTTGTTTGATCAGTTACAAGGAGCGCAGTACTTTTCAAAAGTAGACCTGCGATCAGGGTATCATCAGTTGAAGATTAAGAAGGAAGATATTCCAAAAACAGCATTTAGGACTCGTTATGGTCATTATGAATTCTTAGTAATGTCCTTTGGTTTGACAAATGCTCCTGCGGCATTCATGGATTTAATGAATCGAGTATTCAGAGAATTCCTGGATAAGTTTGTGATCGTGTTCATTGATGATATCCTGGTTTATTCCAAGAGTGCAGAAGAGCATGGACATCATTTGCGGATAGTGTTGCAGAGATTGAGAGAACATCAGCTCTATGCCAAACTTTCCAAGTGTGAGTTTTGGTTATCTGAGGTCACCTTTTTGGGGCATGTGGTGTCGAGGGATGGCATCTAAGTTGATCCTAGTAAGGTTGAGGCAGTTAAAAGCTGGCCACGACCTACTACGATAACGGAGATTCGGAGTTTCTTAGGACTTGCAGGATATTATCGCCGTTTTGTTCAGGATTTTTCAAGAATAGCAGCTCCGATGACAAGACTAACCCAAAAGAATGTGAAGTTCGTGTGGGATGAGAAATGCGAGGCAAGTTTTCAAAAGTTAAAAGAATCTTTGACCTCTGCTCCAGTGCTAAGTTTACCTTCAGGAGTCAGTGGGTATACAGTATATTGTGATGCTTCTCGGATTGGGCTAGGCTGTGTGTTAATGCAGGATGGGCGAGTTATTGCCTATGCCTCTAGAAAGCTTAAGTTGCATGAGCAGAATTATCCAACTCATGATTTAGAGATGACTGCGGTGGTGTTTGCTTTAAAGATTTGGAGACATTATCTGTACGGAGAAACCTGTGAGATTTTCACGGATCACAAAAGCCTTAAGTACATCTTTGAACAGAAGGATTTGAATCTCAGGCAGAGAAGGTGGATGGAGTTGTTAAAGGATTATGATTGTACAATTCTGTACCATCTGGGAAAAGCGAACGTTGTGGCTGATGCTTTAAGCAGGAAGTCTATGAATAGTTTAGCACACATAAAGATTGAAAGAAGACCGTTGGTACAGGAGATTCATAAAGTTGAACAAGAGGGAGTCGTATTTGAAATTGCTGATAAGGGAGTATTTTTAACTCATTTGCAAGCTCATTCCTCATTATGTGATCAGATTAAGGAAGCTCAGTATTCAAACCCGAAGTTGTGCGAGTTGAGGGATTCAGTTAAAGACAGAAGTAATTCGGAATTTATGATTGATCAGGAAGGTGTTTTGAGGTTCGAGGGTAGGATTTGTGTGCCACAAGTTCAGGAGTTGAGAAGGCTGATTCTTGAGGAAGCTCATCATTCTGCCTATACTATCCACCCTGGTATAACTAAGATGTACCAAGATTTGAAACAGTTGTTTTGGTGGCATGGTATAAAGAATGATGTGGTGAATTTTGTTGCACATTGTTTAGTGTGCCAACAAGTTAAGGCGGAACATCAGAAGCCGGCTGGACCGTTACAACGGTTGGAGATACCTGAATGGAAGTGGGAAAACATAACTATGGATTTTATCGTGGGATTGCCCCGTACTGCTAAAGGTTTTGATTCTATTTGGGTAATTGTTGATAGATTGACCAAGTCTGCTCATTTTCTACCAGTGAAGATGACGTACAGTGCGGCTAGATACGCTGAGATTTACATTGAGGAGATCTTGCGGTTACACGGAGTCCCAGTGTCTATCATTTCAGATAGAGGGCCCCAGTTTACTTCTCAATTTTGGAAATCATTTTAGAAAGCTTTGGGCACTCGATTGAATCTTAGCACTGCTTTTCATCCTCAGACTGATGGACAGTCGGAGAGGACAATCCAGATAGTTGAGGATATGTTGAGGTCCTCTGTCATGGATTTTGGTGGAAGTTGGGACAAACATTTACCATTAGTCGAGTTTGCCTATAATAACAGTTATCAATCAAGTATTCAAATGGCACCATTTGAGGCGTTGTACGGGAGGCAGTGTAGATCTCCAATTGGATGGTTCGAAGTTAGAGACGGAATGATATTAGGGCTTGATTTGGTTCAAGATGCTAAAGAAAAGGTGAAGGTGATTCAACAAAGGTTGTTGGCGGCTCAAAGTCGACAGAAATCTTATGTAGATCATCGTCGTAGGGAATTAGAGTTCATGGCCGGAGATAAAGTGTTTTTAAGAGTGTCACCAATGAAAGGGGTTATGAGATTTGGTAAAAAGGGTAAGTTAAGTCCGAGGTTTATCGGCCCCTTTGAAATTTTGGATAAAGTAGGTGCGGTAGCTTATCGATTAGCCTTACCACCAGAGCTATCAGGGATACATCCGGTGTTTCATGTATCGATGTTGCGAAAGTACTTGTATGATCCCTCCCATGTTGTCGAATATCAGGAAGTTCAGGTGAACGAGGACCTGTCATATGATGAATATCCGTTAGCTATTATTGATCGACAAGTGAAGAAGTTGCGGTCGAAGGAGATTCCTTCAGTAAAAGTGTTATGGCGAAATCATTCAGAGGAAGAAGCTACTTGGGAACTGGAGGGTGAGATGCGAATCAAATACCCATAATTATTTCAGAGCTAAGGTGAGTATATTTTTCCAAATTCGGAGGACCGAATTTCTTAAGAGGGGAAGAATGTTATGGCCAGGAATTTAATTAACATATATATGTATATTCTTTACAGAATACCTTGCAAGGGAAGAGTTGGCTGAATGGTTCAAAGGCAAGAAGGAAAAACGTGGGGTCTGTGTTCGAATCCCAGCAGGTGTAGAAGAGTGGGTTTTTCTTATTTTCAGACACATGAAATTACCCTTTTGCCCCTCTGTCTATTTTCACCAAATCTTCAACCTTCTCCCTCCATTTCTCCTTCCTGCGAGCAGCGACAGCAGGGCAGCAGTGCGGGTTAGGTGCTGGACGGCAGAAGCTCAGCTTACGGCGTGAGAGGAGAATGCACGGCACGGAAGTTCGGCTGGACGCCTTTAAGAAGCATTCTGCCTGATCCCTTCCTTTCTGTCGTCAACAAAGCTGCGGTGACAGGAGAGTGTGAGAGGTGATCGCAGGAGTGTCGCAGGTTTGGTGTTCTAGCTATAGCGCCAGTAAACACTCCTTTCGGTAGACCACATTCAAGGTGAGCGCCGTCGCTGTGTACTGTAGCAAGTCATTGATTCCATTTTCCAACTGGTTTCTGTCGTGATCCGTTCGGTTAGTGAAGTGGTAAGCTCCTTTGTTTGCATTTCGTATTCAACTCCATCTTTCCTCTTAAGCGGTTGCAGAGTGACAGAGCTCACTCATTTCTGTTTGGTGCCGTCACCGCTGCTCTGTTTCAGGCCGTGGCCGTGAGTGTTAGAGGGAATGGATTGACGCTGTGCATTGTCATTTTTCTGATCAACCCCGTGGTTCCGTTGCTGTGAATTCTCAATGTTGGGAAGAATGGTAAGTCTCACCCTTGTTCTTTATTTCTCTCCGCAACCGTGGCTGTTACTGTTTTTGCTGTGGATGCTGTGTTAGCAATTTTGGTTACTGTTTGCTTGTTCGGGAAAGTTTCTGTTG
The DNA here is from genome assembly GCA_037074615.1 of Leucaena leucocephala. Lineage (NCBI taxonomy): Eukaryota > Viridiplantae > Streptophyta > Magnoliopsida > Fabales > Fabaceae > Leucaena > Leucaena leucocephala. The sequence continues at coordinate 4,265,036 of CM073525.1, forward strand.
CCGTGTGTATATCTTCGGATGCATGCCGGGTTGCTACTGCAGTGTGGCATATATATATAAATGTTGTTATGCATCTATGGAGTGTGTGTGATCCAATGTACTTTGGGGTACTGGAATTTTCCGGCCAATATGAAGGCAGGAAAGGTCTGTATGTTTGCCGTCAGGTGTTGGTTCTGTTGATGGATTATTATTGGATGCATGAATTAAGCCTTTGACATTTTAGCTTGTTGGAAAATAACCCATGGGTTAACCGAAGCAATATAGGAATTTTTGAGATATTTAAGTTGAGTTAAAGGCACAAGTGATCGTTAAGGATTAGTGGCTGGGGTAGTGAATCTATAAATTGAATGATTAATGGTGTATTAGTGGTGGAAGTGATAAGTTAGGGATGCTTACTATGGCCAAAGACTTAAAACATAATGTTAATATGTTGTTTTAATATCAGGGGGTTGAGAAGTAATCTTGTAGCAAGTGTTTGGTGGGAGGAGTAGCGGTATAGGAACGCGACAGGTGAGTGAATAACGTTCCCTACAAATTTACATTTTTAAATGCATTGTTATTTCAAATGATGAATTTCAAATATGGATTTCGAAAAGCAAGTTTTACGAAATTATGGTTTAAATCGTTAGAAATTATTTTCTTTCGATCGATTTATAAAAGATTACGATTATGCATGAAAATGGATAAAGAGGCTTTAGAAAAAGATTTGACAGTGAACTGATGTTATTCATGAAATATTCCTACGTGAATTGCATACGTTTTTACAGTAACTTGATTTTGAATGTTCATGCTGGGGTTTTTGAAATTCAAGATGGCTTTATCAATGATTATGATATTTGAAACGATTGAGATCATTACATGTGAAAAGGACCCCACGCATGATGGAAATGTTTTAGGACGGAATACAGAACGCTGGTTGCTAACAGCAGTACTGTTAGTCCTTGGTGCACCTTGGTACTCGAGCTCGACAGTTTGTGGCATAGCCACCAGAATTATTTCGTGGGATTCGTTCTCGCGACAGTTTGTGGCCTTGAGCCACCAGAATTATTTCGTGGGATTTATTCTCGCGACAGTTTGTGGCATAGCCACCAGAATTATTTTGTGGGATTCATTCTCACGACAGTTAGTGGCTTCGAGCCACCAGAATAGTTAGTTACCCTCGTGGACTGTGTGTCCACGTCTGTTTTTCTTCTGTTGAAGTCCTACAGAAAGATCAGGGTTTTGAAAAGATTGTTTTGAATGAGTTATTTGAAACAGTTAGTTCATACGGTTATTTCCCCTGAAATACAAATGTTGACAAAAAGGTTTGAATTAGATTTCAAAGCGATATGAAATACATTTTTTATATGATTATGCATTGATTATTTTCCGCATTCTTTAAATCATGTTTTTGGGATGTTATTCACGAGTAGATTATTTGGCTTCAGATAGTGCAGGTGACCCTAATTCTCCAGCTGAGCGGTAAAGAGCCTTGCTGTTGATCCGAAGCTTCGTTTGATAAATACTACTTTTGATGTAATTGCTTCTTAAGAACTTTTATTATTTTGGAAAGGATAATGCTCTGCATGAACCTTAGAAAATGTTTGTATGATTTTGAAAAATGCTATGGAAAATTTAAAGGTTTTACTTAAAATGCTAGGCTTTCAGAATATGATGTATTTATATTATGTGCCGGTCACGGTCCAAAAATAGGGACGTGACAATATCAGTATTCATATTTGACAGAATATCCATAATATTCTTTGAGTCAGACTCAAGAATAATCTTCTTTAACTGTAAATTCTAAGCTAGTTGGAGACCTTTGTACACAACCCATTATTCTATCTCAATAACATTACAAGAACCCAACTTAGTTGTGAAACTAGCTACCTAACTGCCAGAATGATATCTAATAATACCACCGCAACCCGCCTTACTCTGAGTTGTAGTAAGTGCTCTATCAACATTTACTTTAAACCATCCCATAGGAGGATGTTGCCAGCTCGATGCATTTTGTACGTTAACCTCATTAAGTACTTGATCCTCTTGAAACTGCACAAAATTTTTTCCATGTTTGCAAAATGATTGAGTAAGGATCCACCGGTTTGGAGAAATACGTATCAAATGTATCTTGATTCATCCGCTTCCATAAACTCCAAATTGCAACACCCCAAATTAAGCCCCAATTATTAAGACCTTCCACTCCCAACTCCCTTATGAGATTTAAAGCAAACCAATCTTTTAAGGGAGTTCTAAAAAATGGGAAATAATATTTGGGATTCAATAAACGTAGCCAAAGATGTGTAGCATAACTATAGTCCCGAAGAATATGTAAGATATCCTCTATCTAATTGTTGTAGTATTGACATAATGAAGTAGTTGATGTCCACTTACTTCTCTAAGCATTAGTGGTAATCGATTATTGATAGCAATCCACTTGAAGACTCGAATACGCTCAGCTCCCTTCCATTTCCAAATGTCTTTATATATAGAGTTATATGTATTGACCGGCTGAGACTCAATTAAAAAATATGTACTTTTAATAGTAAAAGTACCCTCATTAGTAGCATTTCAAGCCATTACATCATTCCTTACTTCTAGCATTGGTGATAGCATACTAAATAATATTTGAAAAGCATTACTTGGTAGAATCTTAGCTAGTATCTGGAAATCCCAATTTCTTGAAACTATCTAATCTGCAATTTTACTATTTTCTTTTTCCGATGTCAGAGACCTAAGACACATTTCTTTCAGTTTTATACTAGGAAATAACCAATTATCAATAAAGAAATGCACTAATTCCTTATTTCTGATATGCCATCTTATGCCAAGATTAATTATATCTTTCTATTAAGAAATTAACTTCCAAAGTGCTTTATCTACCCTTCTTGCCTAAAATCTAAATAGAGCCTAAATAGGTAAGTTCAGAAACAAAACCAAAACATCCGGACCAAAAACAAAAATCTAGAAGCAAACCAAAACAAAATAAAAAAATGATTACAAAAAAAAATATTCAGCAGCCCAAAAACGTGTTGACCCAATCTTCTTTTTAGAAAATAGTTTACAGATGGCCCAAATGTATTAATGAAATGATACGTTACGGGTCAAGTCCAAAATGCACCATTTTAGGATATCTGTCTCACTGAGTCCAATTAACTTAAGCCAAATCAGTTTACACATGAGGGTAATAGACAGCTCGTCCTATCTGATATTGGTATCGCCTAGAAGAAATTGAGACTTTACTCTGCCCTTAGATCGTAAATGAGTCTAACCCCTTTTAAAAAATTTTTATACCAAACGAAAAAAAAACTAAAGCCAAACCTAACAACTCGACTTGTCGCTTGTGACGCAGAAATATCATTATACCAATCAGGAATGAAAATATCTTTTTCCCAATTCAAGTATTTTTTTTATTTATCCAATTTTTAATATAAAATATATTTAATTATATTAAAAATATTAATTAACTTAATTAATATGACATATATTTTAGAATACTTTAATCATTTTCTCTTATTTCCTCTCTCTATTATTTATTCGATTAATATTGATATAGATAATTTAAAAAAATAATAAATATAAAGAATATATCATATAGAACTAATATTAACTCATAAATTAGATCATATACTAATGACTAGAGGAATATTTGATATTTGTAAGTATATTTAATTTACTAAACAAAATATTAATGTGTGTGTATAAAAATAATCTTATGAAATTTGATAATATATAGATTGGTTCTAACGAGACAAACTACACTTTGTTGGCCGAATCGACATGAGGACTCTAATGTCTCACTTTTTTTAAATATTTTTTCTTTTAATCATGAAATTTTATGTAATATGTGAGACATTTTAATATCTTACAGTAATATATCCGTACACTTTTGCATTCTTAAGATATATAGGAGGAATAGAGAAATAAGAGAAAGTCGAGGGGTAAAAAGAAATATATGGTGGAATGAAGTGGCATACAACAGATAAGATGCATGCGCGTGCGCGCGCGCATGTGAGTCCTATAAATAGAGAGAAAATATACCTTTTGTCACAACAAATAGTGGGATTCGGAATTTTGCCTCACTCATTAAGAAGTATAATTAATACATCAGATTTTTTTTACATTTTTAAATTTACTCTTAATTTATTTTATAATTAAAAAAATGTAGAAACAAGTGTGTGCTTATAAATATGGTATTAAAATTATAAATAAATATATAATAGAGAAAATTTCAGTAAAATGATATATTGAACTTTTAAAATTACATGTAAAATCAAACAAAAAAAATTCTTCCAAAATAAAAAGTAAAAGCATATGTATATATATATATATATATATATATATTTCTTCTAAATGTTACAAATTAGACTTTATATTACGGACTATTAGACTATTAAGATAAGGAGTATTAAAATAGAGAGAGGGTACATTTCACATTTCTGTTTTATCAACTTTCATCTCTTTTGTTGAGATAAAAAGCTTTCATCCTTTAAGTGTGATAATTAATAGGAATGACCCATAGGCCATTTTTTCTTCCCACAGTGGCACCAAAGGATTCAGTCATATCCACCTCTTCACACTTCATCCCATTTGGAAGTTTCCAATCAAAATGGTAAAGCAAATTAGCAAGAACAAGCTCAATAACAACTGAACCAAATGTGATTCCCGGGCATATTCTTCTCCCAGCACCAAATGGGATATACTCAAAGTTTGTTCCTTTGTAATCTATTGAGCTATTCATGAATCTCTCTGGTTGAAATTTCTCAGGTTCATTCCAATACTTGGGGTCTCTACCAATTGCCCATGCATTGATCATGACCTTAGTTTTGTGAGGTATCTCATAACCATAGATTTCACAGCTCTCACTGTTTTCTCTTGGAACTAGCAATGGTAAGGGTGGGTGCATCCTCATAGTTTCTTTGATGATTGCTCTTAAATAGTTCAAATGATCAAGTTTTGATTCGTCTACATATCCTTTGTCTTCATACACTCTTCTTACCTCTTCTTGTGCCTCTTTCATTATCTTTGGGTCTTTAAGCGATTCTGACATCGCCCATTCTACAGTTGTTGCTGCTGTTTCAGTCCCACCAACAAAAATGTCCTGAAATTGATCAGTATTACAGCCCACATTAATATACGATGAAAGATCTCATATACATATTTCATGGAAAAAATTAATCTCTTGGTGCCTAAAGCTTTGACTAGGCTGTAATTTAAATATTAAAAGTTGACTCAGTATAACTTATTTTCTATAGAATTTTAACTCAATTAAAATTTAATATCTAAATTTTAACTTTAACTCACTGTAATATAATTTTTAAAGTTTTAACCATTTAAAATTTTATCCCATAAATTTTATAAAATATATATTTTTATTTTTTAATATATAAGGATTAATATTTTAAATATTTAAACTATAGAGATGAATTAAAAGTTAAGGACTAAATTACAACACAACTATGAGGAGAAAATTTTCCCTATTTCTTAATTATAGATGCGTATGATTAAAAGAACATGCTAACCATAAAAAAAATAAAAACTAACGTAACGTACCAAGATAACACCTTTGATGTTGTCAAGAGTTAAGGGAATTTCCAAGTGATTCTCCTTTTGAATTCTCAAGAGAACATCGACTAGATCCTCTTCCTTATTTGCGTTATCACCGTTCTTTTCTTTGTGGTTGTTGATGATATTTTCAAGCATCGTATCAATAACTCTGCCCACCTTCTTAGCTTTAGCTTCCGTGCCAGTGATGACTCGAAGAATTTTGAGCGAAGGAAAGAGATCAGAAATTGAAAGACCACCCGCGAGTTGAATCCCATATGCCAAATTTGATAGTATCTCTTCTACGTTCTTTGTTCTTTTGCCAAAAGCTGCACGAGCAACTATTGAATTTGTGAGTGGCATCATTTTCTTACCAAGGTCCTTGACAGAACCAACAAGTTCTTCAGATATGTTCTTGACGAGTGATGATACCTCCTCTTCTCTTATACTTCTGAAAGATTGGACCCTATTTGCAGACAAAAGCTCCAACATACAAATCTTTCGAAGTTGCCTCCAATGGTTTCCATAAGGCGAAAAGGCTATGTCTGAGAAATTATAAGCAATGACCTCGCCGGCGAGAATTTTAGGTCTATTGGCAAAGATTTGGTCGTGTGTTTTCATGATCTCTGAGGCAAGCTCAGGCGAAGAGATTACGATGCTGGATATTTGCCCTAATTGAAGCTGCATGATGGGTCCATACTTGTTTGCAAGTTCTCTAAGAGAATGATGAGGTAGTGACGAGCCTGCAAGTTGGTGAAGGTTTCCTATAAGAGGTAGCTTCCATGGACCTGGAGGTAAGGTTTTGATGGGTTTCTTAGAAGTTGATGATGATAGCTTGTAGATCATAAGAAGGAAGAAAACGAAGGTGAAGATGATGGAGTATGGGATCTGAAACTCCATGTTGATCTGAATCTTGATGGAATTTGTTGTTGGGAAGAAGACGAAGTAGTGGTGTGGATTTTATAATGAATGAACGCTATAGCTAGTCATGTTCTCGACATAATTAAGTACAAGATTCTTTTGGCGGAGTGAATAAGTGGTCAAATAGAAATTATGTGAAACCAGTTTGGCTTCTCATCTTAGAGTAGATGAGCACCTAAAGTTTATTCTATCTAAACTGTTTAGATCAGATATAGATGATCCAAATTTAATATTTTTTATATATTTTTAAAAAAAATTATTTTAATAGGTGTAAAATGTAAAATTTAATATTTTTGTAATTCTCCTGTTTTGTAATTTGTGTTTGTCTATGGCCTGGTTTGTTTTGATCCATAAGATATTGGCATTTGAAATATAATTTTAATGGTTCATATTTAAAATATTTAATTAATGTTTTTTTAAATAAAAAGTTACTCATTTTAAAAAAATTGTCAGTTAAAAGATTTTTTATTTTAAATTTTGTACATATTAAAATAACTTTTTGAAAAAAATAAAAATATGATGAGTATCCAAACTCATTGGGGAATTTGTGGATTGTGACCGTGTGATGTACGTCAACCTAATACAATAAGGCCACTATCTCATATTCTCTCACCCAATTTAGACACGGCTTTGTTATTTAATTTGATAGCTAAAAGTTCTTAAGCCACCAGACCTTATGACAATATGAGTTTGATTATGATTTCCAAGGCAAATATTTGGTTAGTGAGTAATTCGTGTTGGCTTAATGATACAAAAATCTCTATAATTTGAATCAGCTTTATATTATATTTTAAAATTTAAATTTAATCTCTACAATTTTTTATTTATTTATCATGGATCCCTTACTAATGCGTTAGCCTTATCTCTTTTATAGAAATTATCACGTTAGATTAATAGAAAACTCATGTAACACAATAATTTTATAAAATTTTTGTAAACTTTTAGTTAGTTGCATAATTTATCATAAATTTTGAAATATTGAAGGATTATATGTAACTGGCTGACAAACCCATATTTTTATAGATTTATTCATATTATTTTAGTGGATTTTTGTCATTAATCTGGTCCTTAATTGTATGTTTGTGCACTAATTGAATCAATATGCCTTATATTGAATTAGTGCTTAAAAGGGGTGTAATTGTCATATGTTTATGATTTATCCTAAACAATTATTTTTAGAATAAAATGTATTATATTATTATGATTTTATATTTCAGAAATTTAGGAAAAATCAGAATTTACAAATGACAATAAAGAACCATAAAATTAGAAATTATAAAATAAGATCCAATGGGCCAAATCTTTACTTTTTTAAAGTTGCTTTCAGCAATTGTGAGGAGATACGTGTATGGCCGTAAGGAATTCAATTGAAAGCAAATACACACACAGAGTTGCGGCCAGCAAAGCAAAGTGAAAAGAGAGCGCAATACACATGCGAGGAGAAGGACGCCGCAAATTGAATTGAGGGAGAAAGAAATTTCACGCAGCAGCAACACTAACCATGGGTGGCAGTAAGAGCTTGATTGCAAAAGTCAAGTGGAAGGTGGGAATCACATAAATAATTTGCTCATACAGCATTAAAAAATCTAGTCAATTAAGCTCAATAAGTTCAAAATTTTTGAATTTTTCATATTTTGCTAATTTGTGTTGCCAATGCTTGCATTGCCACTGGCTTAAAATTTAAAATTTAAGAGAGTTTTATAAATTATTAAATCACATAAGATGACGTGTTTTCTATTAATCTGATGTGATAATTTTTGTCAATAAATAATAACAGTAACTTTATTGCGGGTAAGACTTTAGGAGTTAAATTTATATTTTAAAATATTATGAGTTATATGCATCTAATCCAACTGTTCAAAGGGTGTTGCATAATTTAGCCTTTATACATATATTTATAAATATTTTTTAAATTTTAATATTTTTTTTAATTTGATGGGTCCTTAAAATTATATATACAACTTAAACTTGGTGTATTAAAAAAGGGGCAAAAATGAAGTATCGCCTTATTTTTTTAAGTCTTTCAACTTTATTACTGCAGGCGAAGGGGTGAGACATACGACTATTTAAAACGTGTTAAATTTTTAGAGAATATTATTTTATTATAATTTCGATTGTGGCGTTTGAGGAGATATCTTAACTTTTGGGTGTCTAAATTTATGTCTGAAGATAATAGACAGCTCGCCATACTCGATATTTGTATCGCTTAGGAGAAATAGAGACTTCACTCTACTTTTGGATAGTGGTAAGCCTAACTATTTTTTAAAAAATTTTTAACCAAAAAAAAAAAGTCTTTCAACTCTCTTCTCAAGGGGATTTTATGGGATGTCCTCTCAATGGAATTCTATAGGGTAGTGCTTAAATTGGGTCTAATTTGGCAGCTGACGAAAATGAAATTGCTCCATCCCTTGATTCTTTATAGTTGACTGTAAGTTCCCTATATTTCTGTTGACCACTCATTATTCTCTAGGAACTCTACTTAGAAAAAAATAATATTAAATAATAGAAGAGAGATGAAAAAACTAATATTAACTTGGTTGGAAGCTTATGCTTTATGAAAAGTTTATTCCCCTAGTTAAGTTAACTAATTCATCCTTTTCCCACATAAGGTTAAAAACTACTAATTAAACCCTTATCTTTTTTAAAAAAAAAAATTATAAATTTATAAATCTATTTATCTATTTCTTTTAAATTAAACTCATTAAAATTTTTTCTCTACTTTATTTCCCATATACCAAACCAACTTTAGGTAAGATTTATGGTGCCAACAAGGTTAATGGCGATTAATTAATTTTAATTACTTTTACTTATTTTTAATTAAAATTTTATAACCCTGCTTATTAAACTTTAGGGAATTCTTCTGGGACTAAAACTCGGCTGGGACACCAAGGAGCGAAAAGTAGTAGTTCCCCCTGATTCTACTGAATCCATTTCCCTTACTAAAAATACATTTTTTAAATTAAAAAATAAAATAAAATTTGATACAACCATAAATAACTAAATATATATTTTAATATTTTTTATTGAAAGCTCGTTTGAGCAAATGTTTTACAATGTGAAACTATTTTTAGTCTTTTATTTGAATTAAAAAAAGTCTTAACTTGAGGATGAATATAAATAAACGTATTAATGTTAAATTATGTTTATGTTTTAGTGAATATCCTAAATATAATATTGGTGAGTTTGATTTATTTTTAAATCGAATGTATTTAAGAGTATTGTTCATAAAAAAATTGGTACTCTAATAAATTACTATACAATAGTTAAATGGTACACTCTCTTTTTTAATTACATGCATTACTTAATACCTATCACAAGTTGCTTTTTTGGCAAAAGAAATAACAAGTTGCTTCTGTGTCCGAAGTTTTTCAATATTAAGATGGATTAAATAGATTAATTATATTTATCAAGGAGTAATATATTAAAAATACTTATTACTAAGAATAATTTAAATAAAATTAATTAATATTTTTTCTCTTTTAAAATGCTAATACAGTTTCTTCTATTTTCAAATCACTTATTCTTTTTCACATTCTCCCTTAATATTTAAATTAATTTTATTCCTAAAAATAGGAATGACATGTCAAATCAAAATAGGTAACAACCTCTTTACGTGTTTGACCGTAAGAAAAACAGAAGAGAAAATTGAAATTACGGCAATTACGCCATAGTTGAGATAAGATTAATATATAAAAGTCAACCTGTGGCCAAAAAAAAAAAATCAATTCGTACATATGTTATCAGTTGGCTTTGTTTGTTATTATAAACTAATGAAAATGATCTATATTTATTTCATATTTTCAGTAATCATCTTTTAAGTTTACAAGTACAAAAAATTATTCTCATTTTGTATTATATTTATTAAAAATTATTAAAATCTGAAAATTAAAATGAACCATTCAAATTACAAATTAAATTATTCAAATATGCTGAGAAACACCAGCAAAAAATTTCAAATCTTACGTAGTTGATCAAATTACGTCTCTTAGGAAATGAAATCTTAAGAAAGCTAAAATGCAGTTTATGCAAAAAAAAAAAATCAGCTCTACTTTTGAGCAAAAGATACACTAATAAATAACGTAATTATATTATTTATAATGTATAAATAATGCATTTTATAATTTTTTTGTTATTTGATTACTGTATACTTTTTTAATCTTATTTATAGGGTAAAGAAAACATACTTGTCTATATATTTGTTATTTTTTGAAAAGTTAAATATATATTAAATAGATAGAAAGTCAGAAATTTTGTTAACTTTTAAGTAAAATTTATTTTTATATTTTAATAAAATATATTGAAATTACTTTATAAATAAATATGATAATTAAAGAAGTATGTTAAACTATAAAATTCACTGACCAATATTCCCAGTTTGACTATTATTTGTCCACCCCACATCACTCATAGACTCACAAACATCGTCATTGACTAATGAAAGAGCAGGCAGAAGACAATGAGTGTTTGATGGCTATTTTTAAAATTGATTTTTATTAGTTTAGAAAGTTTGGATGCAAACTTCTAGAAAAATTTGTTGTCAACGTAGGAGAATATTTTATTTTACTATACCTAAAGTAATTGGATGCCCCCTCTCAGTCATTATCATAAATTATTTCTAAATCACTTCATCAAATTAAGAAAATATACTTAAGTCATTAGCTTAGTCTAAAAATAAAATAAAAATTCTTTTTTTATTAAAAAAATTCTAAATTTACCCCTATTTAATATTATTAATTACATCTAAGAAGCAATAAAAGTTGTAATTAATTTAGGTGATTGTAAACTTTCAAACATGAAAGCAATTAGAAAGGTGGAAGATGCTTAAACACTACGGTAGCAAATTATAATTACATTTGAGAAACAGGCATAGGAATTTATGAAATTATGTAAAAGTACCAAGTCTTTTTTTTTAATAATGAATGAAAATGCGCTTACACTATTGATAACACGATTCATTTGTAGATTTTGAAAGTTAAAACCCTAGAAAACTCAAATGTAAATAATTTTAAAAGATCTATTGCAAATATTAACTAGTTTATGTTTTAGTAGAATGAATTTTGACAAATAAAATATAATATATTGAATTTAAATTTTTGTAAATATAAAAAATATTTTTTTAAAAAAATTATCTCCTATTAAGCTAGACGATATCTGACGCTGACACAATTAAATAACTATATAAAATCTCAATTATAAATTAATCATAAATTTTAAAATTTACGTGAATTCTAAGGAAACTAGTGTTAAGAAAATTTATTAGTTAATTAAAATTGGAATTGCTATGATTTTGATTTGTCTACTTATCCTACAATCAAACTTTTATGAAGACTAGATTTTACTGAGACCAGATGGCAAAAGGTGGTGGAGATGATGTCTTAAAATCTTAGTTTAATACCTAATTAAGCTTTCAATCAAAAAATATTTATTTCGTTAATTTAACGATATTCTACAAGTTCATCTAGTCATACATCGTTAAATATCCCATCATAGACACAGGTCTGTGACAGCTTGACATTTTACAAGTCTAATAGCAGCCATCGTCCTGCTGGTAATTCAATTAAGGAAAACAACATGGAAAAAACAACCTAGCTACTTTATTTTATTTTTTTTTTTTTGAGTAACCGTGCTTTGAAAGGATAACTATACTAATTGCATGTTTGAGAAATTCATAAATTAAAATTTTAAAAAAAATTGATTTAAATTAGTTTAATTTTTTTTAAAATAAATAATTATATTTATTTAAAAGAGTTTTTAGATTAAACTATATTTAAAACTATATAAACTAACTTCTGTAACAGTAAAAGAACTTATAAACTATTTAATTATTATTTTATTCTTATTTTTCTTATACCCTCCCTCCTCTCTCTCCTATCTATTTTTTATCATCTCTCTTCTCTCATATTTTTAATAAAATCATACTATTTCTAATAATTTTTTAATTATAAAAAGTCTTTCTAATAATAATTATTCAAATGTTCATTTATTCATAACCATTTTTTTTATAAATTTTTCTCTAAAAATATTTTTCTAAAACTGTCTAAAAGTTATTTTTTTAATAAATTATTTTTCCAAACTCTTATCCACGTATACCTTAAAAAAGAAACAAAAAGTAATGCACCATTCAAACTCTAGACATTGATTTTTTTTAATAATATAAATATAATAGAGAGTAGTATAGTATATAATCATAAATATGAAAATATTATAAATAATATAGAACATGTAACATAATTATAAATATAAAATATTTTTACAAAATTTACACAAGTACCACCCTCTTGTGCTTATAAATAAATGCCGTATTATCTATCACCACAGCCATATTCATTGGAAGAGGATTATTATTGAAACAACATCGCAACAAGAAGCAAAGAACATTAATGGCTTCTCAGAGTTTGTTGTTTTCTTCTCCCATTAATTCTCTCCCCACCCATCATTCCTCTAAAATGACCTTTCATGGTAATCTAAGCTTCATCCCTCGATTTCTTTAAGAATATATATGTGTGTGTGTATATATATGTATATATATATATATAAAGCATTTATCCTCCTCTATAAATTCTAACATATAGTTTTATTGCTTATGTCGTTATAGGGGTTTTGCGGTTGAAAGCTAGATTCATCGTTTCAGCCAAAAACTCTGATTTCAGAGCAAGAAGCAGCATTGACATATCAGAAACAAAAACTTCGTCGGAAGGTTCACAAGTTGAAGGTTTGACACTTCCAACATACAGTTGGAATTATGGGATCAAGGTTAAGGAAGAAGATGAAGAAGCTTTGGAGGTAGTTTATTAAAACATTATTATTTTCTTCACTAATATACTTAATCTTAATACCGCATGCATGCATGTCGTATTTCTTTCTGGTGAGTTTGATGCCATATATATTATATTTTGGTTTGAAAATTAGGGTTCTGTAATAATGAATGAGGAGATCAGAAAGAGAGTGGCAGCCATTAGATTGAACTTAGACTCGAATGAAGGGGAAAAGACCATATCACCCTCAGCTTATTCAACAGCATTTGCGGCTATGGTGGAAGATGAGAATGAAAGTGGGGCCCCTCAGTTCCCAGAATCACTCGAATGGATAATAGAGAATCAGCTTCCAGATGGATCCTGGGGAGATCCTCACATATTTGTGGCTTATGATAGGCTTATTTGTACCTTAGCTTCTGTTATTGTCTTAACACATTACAATGTTCATCCTGAAAAAGTTGAGAAAGGTATCGATCGACTTCATTCATATTAATTAAAGTCTAGAGAATTTTATATTCAAATGTTGTGTGTATATATATGTGTGTGTGCTTGTTTTATACATATAGGGCTTAAATTCTTTAAAGAGAACGTGAACACCCTGGAAGAAGAAAACAGAGAGCAGATGACATGTGGGTTTGAAGTGATTCTTCCAACACTTCTCCATTTGGCAAAAAAATTGAAAATCGATGTGCCTGATGACTTCCCTACTCTCAAAGAAATATTTGCAAGGAGAGATGCCAAGCTTAAAAGGTACAAAAGTGCTAATTAAGCTATTGTCTTTGTGTGTTTTTTTCTTAAAAGGAAAAAAAATTATTTATCTTATCCTATTTATAAGACAAAAGAGAAAGATTTTTTTTTGTTTTTATTTACAAGTCACATCATTAAATTTTTTATATAAGTATATAATTTTATCTTCATTTATTATTGTATGGATAAAGTTATAAACATTGAATTTTAAAATAGAGTTAAAGAAGTTTAAATTTTTTCTTAAGCTGTGTGAAATAATTTATAAATAGATAAGATTAGTATTATAATAAAAAAGCATCATATATATATATATATATATATTTAGACTCAAGCATCATGCTTTGTTCATAATCTTAAACTTATATATATAGGATACCAATGGAGGTGTTGCATAGTGTTCCTTCAACGTTGCTGTTCAGCTTGGAAGCAATACCAGGGCTTCAATGGGATAAGCTTCAGAGAGTGAGAAGCAAAGATGGTTCTTACTTGTTTTGCCCTTCTTCCACTGCTTTTGCTTTCAGTCAAAGCAAAGACCCATACTGCCTCAATTACTTAAGAAATGTCGCCCACAACTATAATGGCGGAGGTACTTCTATTATCAATTTAATACGTTTCTTACACACACACACACACACACACACGAGAATGAGGTACAAATAATTTATATATAGGACTAGAGTGGTAATTATGCAACGTCATGAAATTGATTCAAACTGCCAAACATGAGTTTTGAATAATTATTATGACATTATTTTTATTGTTTTCTGAAATTGTAGTCCCAGATTCTTACCCCGTAGATTTTTTTGAGCCATTATGGATTGTTGATCGATTTGAGCGCTTGGGAATTGCAAGATACTTTCAACCAAAGATAAAAGAGATTTTGGATTATGTTCACAGGTATAAGTATAACTATACTTTTTGATTATGGTACCTATGATAAGTTCCTTTTAACTAATTCTCATATACGAACTAATGACAACAATTAAGTCATTAAATATCTTCAATTTTAAAATTTATCCAAATTTACCCTCATTAAATAATATATATTGAAAAAATATGCTGTATATTTTATTTTATATCTTTTCTTATTCGATATGGATAAAATTAGAAAATAGTTATTAATAACCCTATAGGTAAACTTATATTTAGAATTAAAAATTTCTTCTGCAATGAACTAATAATAAAGATCAGAGTAGTATCTTCCTTTTACATGAGTTATTATGAGGATTTTATCATGGAATTAAATAAGCCCACTCATAAATCCTATAATATCAAAGATTTATGTGCTACTCTTAAACTAATATAATTCAATGAAAAAACAAGAAATAAACAACAACAGAATTCTGAGCAATGCTAGCAATGCACTTTTTCAGAAATTGGAATGAGAGAGGCATTGGATGGACAAGATATTCAGACTTGCCAGATCTAGATGATACATGTATGGGATTCAGATTACTAAGATTGAACGGCTATGATGTTTCAGCTAGTAAGTACAATAATACCATGTATTATATTTAATTATAATTATATACGTATCATTTAATTATTAATTTATCTCTATAAATATCTGTATATAATAATCATATTAATCATATAGATATTTACAGCACTTTACATAGGTGAAAGAATGTACTTTTTAGCGAAATTAAAAATGCTAATAAATGACATTGGTGAGTACTGTGGTATTGGATAGATGTATTCAAAACATTTGAGAAAGATGGAGAGTTCTGCTGCTTTCCTGGGCAAACAGATGAAGGAGCAACAGTGATACTTAATTTTTATAGAGCAACTCAAGTTCAATTTACAGGAGAGACGATACTTGATGAAGGCAAGAACTTTGCAATCAATTTCTTATCTAAAAAACGAGATGCTAATCAGATTTTTGATAAATGGATCATAGCTAAAGATCTACCTGGCGAGGTATATGCTTTGTTTCTAATGATTACGTAACTTCATTAATTTTGAAGAATATTGTTGAATTAAAATATAATGCTCTTTTAACGAATAATAGGTGAGTTATGCATTGGATTTTCCATGGTATGCAAGCTTGCCTCGAGTAGAAACTAGATTTTACTTGGAACAATATGGTGGTAGTGATGATGTCTGGATTTCTAAGACCCTCTACAGGTAACTAATTAATTAAAGTCTCATTCTAAGATATAATTTGAACATTTTTAGTTGAAAAGATGGTCTTCATTTTTTGCAGGCTGCCCAAAGTCAGCAACAATGATAACCTTGAACTTGGAAAATTGGACTATAACAAGTGCCAAGCCTTGCACCGATTAGAATGGAAGAGAATTCAACAGTAAGAAAAACCTAATTAATCTAAGATATAATATTGCACAAAGTCAGCAATATTAATTAACGACAAGTTATGATGAATTTTCTACAGGTGGTACTCTGAATGTGGATTAGAAATGTTTGGTTTGAGCAAAGAAAGGCTCCTTTTGGCTTACTTTTTTGCCGCAGCCAACATATTTGAGCCTGAGAGAGCCCAAGAACGACTTGCATGGCTCAAAACTTATGCTCTAATTCACACGCTTAAATCCACATATCACAACCAAGAACAAAGAAAAGCCTTTGTGCATGAATTCAATAACAACAGTACCTCCCAAAATGAAAGGTAATTACACTAGGAAAAGGGTCTGCGCTTTATCATGCATTCCACTTGTATTATTTCGTAAATTTTGACTTTAATAAATGGAACTGTTACATATATACGTTGCAGATGGCTGAATAAAAATAGGAGCAGGGAGGGTTTATTGGGGACTTTACTAGAAACTTTGCATTGCTTCTCTCTTAGTTCACCAACTGCCAGTTTCGATATTCTTCATGATGCAGTAAGTCTATTTATATATATTATTCATCAACTTTTGATAATAAAAATACAATATGGAGTAATTTCGTTCGGTATTATATTGATCTTGAAATGCATGCAGTGGAAAAAGTGGCTATTGGGATGGCAAAGAGAAGGAGATAAGTGGGAAGGAGAGGCCGAGCTATTAGTGAACATGATTAACATAAATGGTGGCTACCAACTTTCTCATTATGACTTACATCTCAATTCTGTTTACAAGAGAGTTGTCCAACTCTCAAATGAACTTTGCCATCAACTAGTTTCTCTGCAAAGCACCAAGGTGATTACTTATTCATTAGCAACTTCGTTAATTCATAATGAGATTATATTATATCTTCTTTAATGGTAATATATGGATGCTACAATTTCCTTATTTATCTGGTCTGAAAATTATATTAGGAAAACAATAAGGGGAAGGCAGAAATAGGGGTGAAAATGCAAGAGCTGGTGCAATTGGTGCTCTCTTCTAATGGCCTGGGTCTTAACATGAAGAAGACATTTCTCACTGTGACCAAAAGTTATTACTATGCAGCTCACACTGATCCAGACACTATCAAGTCTCATATTAAAAAAGTCCTCTTTGAGAGAGTCCTGTAATAATATATGTAATTTTACTCAAGTCTTAGTTTCCTTATTTGGATTTATTATCAGGAGTGGGAGAGGATGGGTTTTAATGTTAGGTTGTTGTTCGGTTCATGTAACTTTACCCTCATTTTAATATTTAAGTTGTGTTTTTTTAAACTTTGTAAAATGTTTAATATAAATATAATAATAATAATAATAATAATAATACAATAACTATAGTATACCATGCATTGAATAGAACTGCAGACTATAAGAAAAATTCAAGTCAAAACCCTGCTTCCCCCTCAACTCTACCAACAAACTCTTAGCTAAGCATCCAAGGCGGAAAGTGGGGGTTCGCTCTGATTCTACTGAAGCCATTTCCCTTGCTACTCATGAAATAGGATCCCAAATCTGAAAACGAATTCTGAGCCAAATAACTAGTACTATCTCCTATTTTTAATATATAAAAATTTAGAGAGTTAAATTTAGTTTTAAATACTATAAGTTATACTCTCTTATATCTCTAATATAAGAGTTATATATTTAATATATAAAAATTAAAAAAATTAATTAAGTTAATTATTTATAATAAATTTATCTTAATTTTTTCACAAACTATCCTTCTACTCTCAATTGAGAGTCATCTTATTATATAATCAATAAGAGTATTTTAATAAAAAATTATATAAAATAGATTAAAACTTTATATTTAAAATTAAAATAATTTTTTATCTAATTTTTATATTTAGAATAAAAGAGAGTATTTTAAAAAAATTACATTATATAATTAATTAATATATAATTTAATATTATATATTAATATTTTAAAATAATTATATCACATTTGTCGCACATTCAACATCTTCATTAATACATGAAACTCTTAGGTTGGGATATGGCAGGATGAGAAAAAAGGCCAAAGGGGTGTCAAAGGCTGCTATGCGGGTAAAATCATCCGGTCTCGATTGTTGTGACGGACACAGTTGAAGCCAAAATAGGATCCCAAATCTAAAAACGAATTCTGAGCTAGATAGTTACTACCTCTCATTTTAATATAAAAATTTGTTAAAAATTTAATTTAATTTTAAATATTATATTATTTTATTTTATTTTTTAATATAAAAAATAAATAATTAATATAAAAAAATTAAAAAATTAATTAAACATACTAATTTTTTTTAATTTCTTTACACTATATTTTTAATTATATATTAGAACTACTTATTGATTAAAAGTTACCTTAGTATTAGTATAATTAATGAATTTTATATTTAAAATTAAAATAAATATTTTATATTTATTATTAAAAAGAGTATATATAATTTATTTTTTTTAAATTAATATATATAATGAACTAATATATAATATAATATTATATATAAATATTTTAAAAAAATTATATCATATTTATCACATATTCAATATCTATAAGATTAATATATGAAACCCATCTAAGCTTTATGTGCGTGGCCAGGAGAAGGATCTTCTCGCTAGTGTGAACATTTCAAGCTCTAATCCAGACCAAGTTTATTAAATAAATTGAACACTGAAAAATTCATATTTTCTAATAAGTAGAAAATATCACCAACGACAAATATTCATGTTACGTGGGGATATTGCAGGATGAGAGGAATGGTCAAAAGGCTGCTTTGCGTGTAAAATCCCCTGGTCTCGATTGATGTGACGGACACAATTGAAGCCAAAGATTATCTAAATAGTCCAATCAACATGTTAAAATTATATATTCTTCCATCAACGGAATGAGTACTAATAAAAATAATTTAAAATACTATTATAGAATTCAGGTAATTTTTAATATTATTTATTTATCACACATACCTTCACTATTATATTAATAATTTTTACTCTCTCAATCTCTCTCATTATTTTATTAAATATGGATATATATAATACTTATTGAAACTATTAAAAAGAACAAAAAAAAAATACTTCTAAAAGATTTCTTATAAGATAGATGGGAAGCAGGGAAGGATTAGTCTAAACATTATGAATATGATTTTCCGTTAAATTTTATTACTATTCATAATCTCTTAATTAAGTCAACAAATTATATAATAATTTATTGTTGTTTTTTATTTAGTAAAAAAAATGTGTTAATTTAGAACTAACATGAATCCCATTTTATATGGGATTTGAAATATAAAGAAAAAATTATGAAAAATTCATATTTAAATATTTTATTAGTTAGAAAAATTTTAGACCCAAAAACTAGCAACTTCTGTATATAAAGCTTTTAGACTATCAATATTTTTATATATAAAAATATATCAAATTATTTTGATTAATATAATTTTTAAACTTTTTTCAAAATAAATTACCATCGCATCAATTCATGAAAGTATAAATTATTTGAGATTTATTAAGTTTCTTATGATTAAATATATATTATACTGTTATAGGAAAGAATTTTTATATTGGTTAAATAAGCTTTATATAGTTCTGGAGTCGGTATAATTTTTTTTCTAATTTTTTACATTTTTTAAAAAACTTAAATCAGTAAAAAATAATAAATGAAAAATATGCTTTAATGTGTTTATCAATGGATGATTTTAATATAAACTTACAAATACTAATTTATTGTGTCATATATCAAAACTTCCTCATTGGCAACTGGAGAGATGCATGAATGTGCATATTCTAATACGGGTTTGAATGCAAACTTCTTGGAAATTTGATAGTCAAAATGATGGAAAAATAAAAGTAGATATATGTCATCTTGCTGAATTTATATCACAAAAGGGGTTCTGATTTAAAATATTGACAAAGTATTTACAGAAAAAAATTTCATAATAATGCTTTTTTCTATAAGTCAAAAAATGTCTATCAATCTAAACTAACAATCAATTAGTAATGTTATTGCAAGTTATATATACTTATATCTGTCTGTGTGTGTGTGTGTGTGCATGTATGTATGTATGTATGTATGTATGTATGTATGTATGTATGTATGTATGTATGTATGTATGTATGTATGTATGTATGTATGTATGTATGTATGTATGTATGTATGTATGTATGTATGTATGTATGTATGTATGTATGTATGTATGTATGTATGTATGTATGTATGTATGTATGTATGTATGTATGTATGTATGTATGTATGTATGTATGAACTGTTGATCAGGCACTTGTGGTAAAAAAAACAAAACTCTCAGCCTGCCCTAATTGTCTGTGTCTAAATATGATGCAGATGTTTTGGTTAAAAACTGGGAAAAGGGAATGAATGTTATTTGACTTAACATGCTATAAAAAATGTAATTAGTCCACACCAATTTTATTAGGCAAAATAATAATGGCATGCCAAATCAAAAGTGTCATGTTTGACCGAAGCATTCGAAGAAAAACAGAATTAGTGGAAATTAGTAAATAGTGAAGCAGCCGATTACGTCATAGTTGACATAAATTAAAGTATTGGTTTGGTGATTTATATTTTTATTAAATTTTATTTTAATCTCTTAAATTTAAAACATGTATTGTCACTATTTTAATTTAATACCCTTTACTTTTTAAATAGAAAATAGATTAACTTGTTAAATTTAAGTGATAATTGTGCGATTAAACACGGATAAAATATATTTTTATTTTAATATTTTTAAATTGTGTTATATTTTATATTAAAGAATTAAAATTTACATATATTTTTTTAATATTTAATTGATGAATCGCAATTTCTTTCAGTAAACTTAACAGTGTTATGTTTAAACGATTAAAAATACTTTTTAAATTTAAGGAACTAAAATAAAATTTGATAAAAATATGAAGGGCTAAACATACACTTTAGCTTAAATTAAATTAAGGGGAAATGGCATCTATGAACTTTTTAAGAATATCAATAACGATTCAGGATGTTAAAATTTTAAAATTGGACTATGATTTTTTGTTGAAATTAAAAATAAATTATCTAATCTAATTTTCAGTATTCATTTTTTATATTTTCAGTACTCTTTTTCTGTTTTTTAGTGACCATCTTCCACATTTTGAATTATTTTTAACATTTTGAATAATCAATTTTTCAAATTTTTCACTAGTTATCTTAGCTATTTTAAGTATTTATCTTCTGTATTTTCAACACTTATCTTTGATTCTTTTCATTACAAAAAAAACATGAAATATGAGTACCCAAAACACCTAAGATGACCGTTGAAAAATTGATGAGTATTAAAAATGTGAAAAGTGAGTAATGGAAAAAAAATTCACTCATAAAAAATTTAATTCCAACCTAGAATCATGATTTTGTAGTATTTCAAAAAAAAACTCAAAATCCTTAACTATTATTAATAATCTTAGACATCCTTAAATGCCATTTTTCTAAAATCATATGACTTTCTTTTCTCCCAATAAAATTCCCACAACATTGGCAAGAGTGAGGTAAATATATTATTTGTTACTACCTCCAGTATTATATATAAATTATTTTTGGGATAGTTTGAGGTAAGTATAATTGTTAGGGTCTCTCCTTTTTATAAATTATATTTATGAAATTTTAATTTACTGTTTCATTTTTACCTTTGTTAATTATATGTCTCTACATCTCTCTCATTTTTTTTCTACTCAATTAAACATTCATTATAGGGGTAAAATTAATAAATAAGTATTAAGTATTTTCTAAGTAACTTATGGACTCATGCCCTAATTGGAAATTGAGATAAATGACATATTTGGAAAAAAGTACCCAACGCTATACAAACTCTTGCAAAGTAACTTATTTTTAAGATTATAATTTTTTTCTAAAAATGACTTATATTATATTATGGATTGGAGGGAATATGTATGAATAATGCAGCTTTTTATAATTTTTATTATATATAAATATGTATGTATGTATGTATGTATGTATGTATGTATGTATGTATGTATGTATGTATGTATGTATGTATGTATGTATGTATGTATGTATGTATGTATGTATGTATGTATGTATGTATGAATTAGCACCAAATTATTGCATCCTAGGTTTGAATAAATCAACTTAGATAATTCTGAATTGAGAGCTCAATTTCTGTAGGAAAGATGTTGGTGGCCACATGATAGAGTCTGAAGAGTCAATTGAGGTGTATGGATGTTCTTCAAATCTCATAATTGATGTGAGAATCTTACTGGCATATTGGGGGGAAATACACCAGATGATGCAATTCTTTTCTCTTTGGGTCACAAATACAAGTGATGCAAGTTATTCTATAAGTAAATCGGTCAAAACAGGTTGCTATAAAAAATGAATTAAGTTGTGCAAAGAGTTAAATCGTAATTTTTTTTCTATTTTTTAATTGACGAGTAATTATAAACTGTAAAATGAAGAATGGAATTTAAAAGTTTATTACACTTTTATTTAAAAAATAAAATTTGACGTAATGAAAAAGGACTGCTTTCTGTCTCCTCTCTCTCTCTCTCTCTGTGTATATATATGTATGCAAGAGAGCACCAGACCCTTCGTGTTAACAGAAAAAATTCCACCATGTTACTGGGTACCGCCTTGTCTGTCTCGCCTTCTCACTTTCCTCCTTCGGTTTCTCCAGGTTTCATCTCTTTCTCTCTCTGTGTGGAGATAATGAGTATGTATGCTATTTGGGTATTGAATTGCTGATAATTTTCATTTTCGTCGCCATTTTAAGGTTTAATCTTCCCATTTGGTTGAAAAAGAATGATATAACCTCCAAATGGGTTTAAGACTTGAACTGACGTGAATGGCAAAATTATTATATTCTTCTCTTATTCTAATTAACTAATTTAGGTATATTAAAAAAATTAAAAAAATTATTTAATTATAACAAATATAAAATAATCTCTTTATACTTTCAATTCTATTTATATAGCTTTAGATTATATATTAATTTTTTAAAAAAATATTAGAGATAAAATAGACTATTTTTATTTTTAAGATTAAAATAATCTCCTAATTAATTTTTTTATTTTTATTAAAATATCAGTTAAAAATTTTAAATTTGGCATGTTGAAACTTGATTATTAGACGGTGCAGATCTCACCGCAACGATCATCATTGCGATGGGAACTAATTAAAACTGGTTCATGCACACCCACTTGTGTACAAATCTCATCAATTGTTTTTGTGAATTTAATCTTCAAGCAGTATTTCTTTTTTGGCTGAATCTTCAACTAAGCTGGACTCCGTGTGTGTGTACATTATATCATTAGGAAGCCTAACGTCTTTCTTTGTTCCTTCATATCTCTCAGCAACTTCAGTTGGATCCATTATTGCTAAGGACAAATTTCGCAACACATCTAACACTGTAAATTAATATCAACCTTCCATTTCTTGTATCTACGTAGATCTAATTCCAATATGCCAATTTTTTTAAAATAAATATATAAATAAAATGGTGAGTTTTTTAAATGTATATGCAGATGTTAGAGCAGAATAAAGAGAGAATAAAGAAGATGTTTGAAAAAGTTGAAGTGTCTGTATCAAGTTATGACACAGCTTGGGTTGCAATGATACCATCACCTTCTTCTCCACAAGCTCCTCTGTTCCCTCAAACCCTAAATTGGTTATTAGAAAATCAACACATTGATGGATCTTGGGGTCTTCCTAATGGTAATGAGTTGTTGACCAAAGATTCTCTTCTATCTACCTTGGCTTGTGTCCTTGCTCTTAAGAAATGGGGTGTTGGCGAACACCAAACTGATAGAGGTATAATATGATGAAGTCTTTTCCTGTCTTGGTTATGATAGTGTCTTTTAACCCATCCATTATGTGTAGTTAAATATATCGTGTTGATGTGTTGTTGTTGAAGGACTTGAATATATTGAGTCAAACATTGCTTCAGCTCTTGATGATGATAAGCAACATTCTCCCATTGGATTTGACATTATCTTCCCTCATTTGCTCGAGCAAGCCCAAAACTTGGATCTCAATCTTCCTCTTGGAGGAACACGTTTAGAGACATTCATCCAAAACAGAGAATCAGAACTCAAAAGGTATCTATCTATATAGCTTTCTTTGTCATCTGTAATGCCTACACACGCGTATACATCGTTATATATATTGATTTGTATGATTCTTCAACTATGTATATGCAGAGGCTGGGCTGGAAGCAAATTAGAAGGATGGAAAGCGTATTTGTCATATATTTCAGAAGGATTTGGAAAGTCTCAAGATTGGGAAATGGCCATGAAACATCAAAGAAAGAATGGATCTTTATTTAACTCACCCGCCACTACTGCATCTTCTTTTACACACTTAAACAATGCACAGTGTTTAGATTATCTAAGTTCGTTACTAGATAAATTTGGGAATGCTGGTAATTCCTCCTTTCAAACTATGATGGATTTGTTTTCTTCTGCGTGCATGACAATTATTATGCTTTCAGACTAATATTTGTTTTGTTATATACTTTGTTCAGTTCCAACAGTACATCCTCTTGATGTGTATGCTCGACTCCATATGGTTGATAGTCTTGAAAAACTGGGGATTAATAGCCATTTTAAAGAGGAAATTGGAAGGATATTGGATGAAACATGGAGGTAATTAACACACATATTTAAGCAATCATATTTCTTTTATTAATCTATATGTGTTAGTCAGATTTAAATATTATTGGGCTAATTAGGAGTTTTTTGTAAGAAAAGTTTAAATTGGACAACTTACAGAATCTTTGTTTTCCTCTTTGGATGATGAAACAGAATGTGGCAACGGGAAGAAGATGACATATTTTTAGAACCCACCACATGTGCCATGGCATTTCGTTTACTACGTTTGCATGGATATAATGTTTCCTCAGGTTTCGTATCTTGTTTCACTCTATATAGCTGACAAGGGATCAAAGAAAAATAAATAATTAAATTTGATAATTTTTTTGTGTATTTCAGATTCACTTGATAGGTTTTCAGAAGACAAATTCCTGAATACGTTACACGGATATTTGAAGGATGTTGAGTCTGTTTTGGAGTTGCATAAGGCTTCACATATAGTTTCACATTCAAATGATTCAGTTTTAGAGGAACTAAATTCCTGGACAGGATCCTTTCTTAAGGAATATTTGTCCACTTGCTCGACAAATACTAATTATTATCACGAGGTTTCTCAACTTTTCTGTATTCTCAAGTTCATATTCACAATTTATTGCATATCAAAAACTCAAAGATCATTTCATATATTAATTCCAGGTACCTTGTGCTCTGCGTTATCCTCATCACGCTTACTTGGATTTCATATTAAACCGAAGATCTATAGAACATTACAAGGTGGATCAAAGCAGAACTTTGAAATCTTCATATAGGTACATCATAATATCACAACCTAGTCACCCACATGTGAGCTTCATAAGTTACATATAGATTACTCACTTGGTATTTTACTCTCTTCTTGATCAGTTCTTTGAACCTTGCAAATAAAGAATTCCTGAAATTGGGAGTGGAAGACTTCAATCACCGCCAATCAGCATTTCGGGAAGAACTACATCTATTTAACAGGTGAATCTCTTTTTCTTGAAACTTGAGAATATAAGTTTGATAATTTGATCGCTAATTAGCATATACTTAACTATCAGGTGGTTTATGGAGAGTGGACTTGAGAAACTGCATTTTCCAATCTCAAAAACAAAAGCTGCATATTCCTTCTTGACGGTTGCAGCAACACTGACATCTCCTGAACTTCGCGAAGCCCGTCTAACGTGGGCAATGCAGGGGTTGCTCACATGTGTTGTTGATGATTTCTATGATGTTTGGAGTACTGAAGAAGAACAAATAAACCTTATGCACTTAGTGGAGAAGTACGTGAGTTTGCAATGAACGAACCCACCATATATATATATATATACATGTACTTTTCTGTGTTAATATAATTAGATTATGTGTTTTATATATACACTCATTGAACCACAGGTGGGATGTAGATGTCAACGAGGAAAGTTGTTCTGAGACGGTGAAGATATTATTCTTAATACTAAAGAGAACTGTTTGTGAGATTGCAACCAAAGTACGTAAAGTTCAAGGATGGAGTGTGCTGAACCACTTGATTCAGATGGTAAGATCATAATTATCCCAAAGTAATCATCATAGATTAATTCATATATCATTGGACTAAACTCTATTAACGATTTAACTATACCACTTTATGGTGTTTATTATAAGACTATTTTAATCCATTCTCATATATCGAGGGATGTAAGTTAATACTCTTTATGCTCATTACAAGATTATTTTAATCAATTCTCATATATGGAGGGATGTTAGTTAATATTCTCTATATTTTCAAATCACTCTCACATCTCTCTTTTTTTAATGAGAATTAAATAAAGTTAAAATTAGAAAATAGATTAATAATTTTTAAGTGGACTTGTATATTTAGGACAAAAATTTTATAAATAGACTTATAATAAAGATTAGAGTGGTATATTTTTAAGTACATGTTTGTTGATCACATGAAAGTAGACGATATTTATTGTTTTCAGGTGGTGGATTTGGTGCGTTCTATGTTAAAGGAAGCGGAATGGAGCAGAAACAAGTGTGTGCCAAGTTTAGAAGAATATGAGCGTAATGGAATTATATCAATGGGCTTGGGACCAATGATCATCCCTGTGCTGTATCTTGTGGGACCCAAGCTTCCACAATCTATCATTGAAAGTAATGAATACAATCGTCTCTTAGAGGTTGTCAGTCTCCATGGGCGATACCTCAATGATATCAATAGCTACCAGGTGATGATGATCTTTATTACTTCCTTCTTTCATTAACATATAAAAATTAATTAATTAATTAATTTTAATATATTAATAAAATTAAATAAATTATTTAATTATAATTAAATTCAACCCCTCAAGATGATTTTATACGATATACTCTAAAATCTACCTGTATTAGTCAACTAGTTTTTATATTAATTATAATTAACTAATTTATTTAGTTTCCTCGTTCTATCCAAAAAAAATCAACTACTATCTCTTATATTAAAGACTGGAGGGGTATAAGACATAGTTAATTAATTTGAGTAGATTAAAAAAATCAAATAAATCAATTAATTATAATAAATATTACATGGCCTCCCCAAAATATTCATATATAATATTAGATTATATATCAATTTGTAAGTCAGATAATTTAGTTTGGGGAAAATAATAAATATTATATCTAAAATAAATTAAGGTATTATATTTATGACCAAATCTAAACATTTAATTAGCTATTATATTAGGGATAGAAGGAATAATTTTTAATTTATCTGAAATTTCTTGAGTTGTAACTCCGTAGGCAATGTGAATAAGATATGTATTATGTTTGTGCAGAGGGAAAAGGAACAAGGGAAATTTGTCAACTCAATAAGCTTGCGCTTGATTCATGGGCGTGGGGCACTAAGTGAAGAAGAGATCATAAAGAACATAAAGAGTAAGATTGAAAAGACGAGAAAAGAGCTCCTGAGATTAGTGTTGCAGAAAGAAGGAAGTATAATTCCAGCTGATATCAAAGATGTTTACTGGAAAATGGGAAGATCACTTCACTTAGCTTACAGCAAGAAGGAAGATGTGATTCATGCAAAGGAGATGCCTGATGAGGTGCTAAATATCGGAGACATAGTTCTCAACAATCCCATCGTTTTGGATTCATAGATTTGTTTTGAAAGTTCTTAATAATTAGATGAACCTTTAAAAACAAAACTAGGTATTAAACAGGGTTTTTATGGGAATTTGTCCTATTTGTTATCGCTCTTAACCTTATCATTTCAATGAATGAAGAATGGTTTGGAGATTAGGATTCACCATATATCCATACTGTAAAAGACAAAAAATTCACGATTGGGTTTAATATAATAATTCAGTGTGATAAGGACAAAATTGTGTAAACCT
This sequence comes from Leucaena leucocephala, assembly GCA_037074615.1. Lineage (NCBI taxonomy): Eukaryota > Viridiplantae > Streptophyta > Magnoliopsida > Fabales > Fabaceae > Leucaena > Leucaena leucocephala. The sequence continues at coordinate 4,293,226 of CM073525.1, forward strand.
ATGATTCCATGAACACATGCTATTAAGTATTAAAGTGATAAATTAAATAAAATATTCTCTCCAAGAGAATTTATATTTTGTAAGTTGAAACAGATAGTTTAGAGACTAAGCATGCATCTAGAAGTATAGAGATCAGCGAAGTGGGATTTACTTCTCTTAACAATATTTTTTTCTATATACATAGCCTGATTTAAATTTATGATATTATATTTAAGAGATTTAATCATATATTATATCAAGTTTAGTTTTTTTTTGTTAAAAATTTTTAGAAAGGGATTGGACTCATCCACGATCTAAAGGCAGGGCGAAATTTTTCTTCCTCCTAAACGATACCAAGGCCGGGTAGGGCGAATTGTCTATTACCTTCAGGTTTAAACTTAGGCACCCAAGAGCTATGATACCTCACCAAGCACCGCGACTGGAACTACAATAAAATGATACTCCCTAGAGATCGAACACGCTATAAATAATCATATATATCACCCTTTTACCAGTTGAACTCACATACCATAGGTATGTCAAGTTTAATTAGTAATCAAATCGAATTTATTAATGCATAGCTTGTACCAAAAGAAACCCAAGAAAAGGCCCAAAACCAAAATAATAAAATTGAATGGTCAGACCAAAATGATTTGGTTAAATCGGTAAGGTTATTTCCTTCTGTTCGGTTTTGATTTGGATTTACACAATTCATTATAAAAATAATTAACCTGTAACAATTCTTCAATTGACAAATTCAGATTTTGGTAAGTAAATTTCTGGTTGGCGCATGCCACATATACTCATTATTCATATCAGGGCTATTCTTGATATTCAATCTTGAGAAAGTGTTTTGTCATAAAATTAAACGGTGTTACATTTTTACTCTCGTAATTATAATTTTGCACACATTACAAAAATAAATAATATTTATATTCCTTTAATTAATAATGATTGATTCAAATATTATAATATTTTTAATAAATAAAAAACCTAATAATTTTCATAATTTATACTCCCTCCCATCTATTTTATAAGAAGTCTTTTTAGAAAGTATTTTTTTATCCTTTTTATAACACGTTTTGTCAACAAATATTAGTGAAGTATGTATTTGCAGTTATTAAAGAAACTTTGAGACTACACCCACCTTGCCACTTCTTCTTCCAAGAGAAAATAGTGAGAGCTGTAAGATCAATGGTTGAGTTACCTCCTAAAACTAGGATTATCATCAATGGTTGGGCAATCGGATGAGATCCAAAAGTATTGGAATGAACCAGAAAGGTTTTTGAATAGCCTCAGTTGACTAAAACTTCAAAGGCACAGAGCTTGAGGACATCCCATTTGGTTCTGGAAGAAGGATATGTCCAGGAATCTCGTTTGCTACAATTCTTGTTGACATTATATACTTTGCAATTTGCTTTACCATTTTGATTGGAAACTTCCTAACGGGTTAGAGCATGGAAAGTTGGATATGACTGAGAATTATGGTGCTACAGTTAGAAGGAAAAACTATCTTTGCTTGATTCCTTATAAGATATCGATCACCCTTAATTAATTACTCATCTGCGTTAATTAATCATTATTATCTGAGTAAATTATGTATAATTAATTTAAGATTTTTGGTGCTTCATTTGTCATCTCTTGGTGGATTGACAAAGATGGGTATGTTTTGTACCTTAAAATTGTTGGAGAATAAAGTTTATTGTCTCCTTTTTCTCCTTTGCCATACATTGATCTATCATATATGGAAACTTCATGGAAATAACATATTTTTTATTATATTGTTGAAATGTTGATAGACTTAGATAATTCAAAAGTTAACAACCATCACTTTCTTATGTTTTTTAGACACCTTTGGTTACTAAAAATTTAATGATAATTAGAGAAATTATTTGGACATTTTAATTAATAAATATATATGGCTCTCTTTCCAACCAGCGCCAACAAATTATTCTACAAGAACATGTTTCTTTGACGTGTTTTTTGATATGTGAAGAGACGAAGAATATTTAAAAAGTTGATATAATTCTTGAAAAATTACGAATTGTTAATTATTAATATATGTAAATTAGTTAAAAATAAATTAGAAATAAAACAGAGAGTCCATGATATACGTATTGTTGCCAATATACTTACAAGAAGTCGACAAATTAATCATGACATTAATCCACTATCCTACAATGCTTACAAAATCTACGTTTAATTTTTTTTTTTCATTTCAAGTTCAAAAGAAATAGAAAATTCTTTGTGCAATTAAAGGTGACAAGAATATCTTTTTTCCCAAAGAAAGATAAAGAAAAATGAGGATAAGGAAAAAAGAAACTGGTATGTGTTCTATGGCTGGGTTCAAAAGTTGCTTGAAGAAGCTCTCCTGGACTTACTAACTGTAGACAAAGTGGCATCCATTGTAGCCTGCACAATGCAAAGAAGGCAAAAAGAAAAATAATAGCATTAAATAACAGTTATATATAAATTCTGAATATAAGAGTTAGTAGAATAATTTATTTTATTTGTAATATCCCATTTTACTATGTCTTCTAAATTTTAATTTTTTTAAACTTTCTTTATTAATTGCATATATTAATGGGAGTTTTTTTTATCAAGGGTTCCATACAAATTATTAAAAGGATTATTTTTAGAAAATTAATACATATTTTTTCTAAATAATTAATTTAACTAAATCATATATATAAATTTTGCTGCGAAGGTGGAGTCTAAAAATATTTAGGGCCCGTTTGGATAGGATTTTAAAAACGGGCTTATGAAAAAAAAAGGGCTTTTGAACAGATTATAGAAAAGGGCTTTTGGAGAAGAGATTATGAAAAAAAAGTGGTTTTGAATAAATGAGTGTTTGAATAGTTATTTATAGAAGGGATTTTATTATTGGTAAATTACGAAAAGGGTATGAGTATTAAATGAGGAGAGATAAGAGATAAGAGGAGAGAGGAGAGAGGGTGTAAGAAAGAAAATAGAGAAAAAGTAGGAGAGAGGAGAGAGGAGAGAGGGTGTAAGAAAAAGTAGGAGAGAGGGTGTAAGAAAAAGTAGGGGTAATATAGTAATTAGTTAGTTCAAACATGGTTTACTGTTCCAAAAGCTACTCTGACCAGCTTTTCTGAAATCTTGGTTTTAAACCAGAGTTTAGTCCAAAAGCCCGTTTGAACAAATATGACTGTTTGTTTTAAAATTTCTCCAAACCTAGGTTTTGAGCCAAACTTTAGTTTAAAACCAAGGTTTGAATTTTTCTAAAAGGCACTTAGTATACCAATTTAATTCAAATTTGTTAGAAATAAAAGACTCACTTGGGTCCTCTGAAACAAGCATGCCAGTCCCTCCAAAGTCACAGGTCCCACCACTGGCCTTGGAATTTTGCCAGAAACTATTGAAAGCAAATGAAGTGTGTGCAATAACAGTATCAGGCTCAAAGCAAGGCCTATTGGGCTGAATGGGATCACAATCTGCTCCTAATCCACAAGCATAGTCCATGGCTTCTTGCATTATTGGGTCTGGCACTGAAGGCTTAGCCACACACCATAAGGCTCCAGTTGGAGCCATGCGGCTTGGAGGAGGAGGCACTGAAGGTGGTGGATACACTACAGGAGGCTCAAACACTGTTGGGCTAGGAACATTGCCACCGCCTCCCCCTCCTCCTCCTCCACCACCACCACCACCACCACCGGGAGATGGGTTTGTACTTGGTGGGTTTGTGGTTGATCCAGGTGGGCCTGGAAGAACAATGGGAGGATTTTGTATTGGTTCCGGTGAGCCAGGAACGGAACCTTCACTAGGAGGCAAAATTGTACTTGGCGGGTTCGTTGTAGACCCAGGTGGATTTTGTATCGGTTCAGGTGACCCTGGCCCAGTACCTCCACTCGGGGATGGGATAGTACTTGGTGGGCTTGTTGTAGATCCAGGCGGGCTTGGGAGAATGATTGGAGGATTTTGTGTCGGTTCAGGTGAGGCCAGGCCAGTGCCTCCACTTGGGGATGGGATAGTAGTACTTGGTGGGCTTGTTATAGACTCAGGTGAGCCCGGAATGTTACCCGGTGGGCCTGGGATAATAATTGGAGTATTTTGCAAGGGGGAACCCATGTCAGGCGAGTTTGGGATACTTTGCGGGGTAGGGTTGGGAAGAGATCCAGTTGGGCCTGGTGGTGGTAATTGAAGGCCCGTCGTCGGAGGTGGAGGAGGACAACAAAACGGTGGGGTATTTTGTGGTAAAGGAACAGGAGTTATAGATTCATAAGGTGGCAAAGGAGATGATGAGTCAACACTCTGGGCAGCATTTGAAAATTCTAAAGAAGAAAAATCAAAATGCTTCAAAGCCACTATTCTCAACTTCTTCGTGTGCTTGTGTGTCAGACTTCTCCCATGCTTTTCACCTTTTGATGTTACTCTCATCGATCTCTCTGCATCTGCAAATTCCGAAATTCAAAGATTTCTCTGAGACTAACCAGTTTAGACAAAAATGATCAAGCATAAACCGAATCCAAGAAATCAAACCCATCAATATTATAGATTGAAATCAGTGTCATATCAGAGAAATGAAATCAAACAGATAAATCTGATATTCATATACCACAATGAGTGAGAGAAATAATCGCTAGAGTCAGATAGAGGAGAAGAAAACCACTTCTCATTTTCAAGTAACCTCTGCTTCTTTCAGTTACTGCAATTAACTGTGCTGATATATGAGACTTGAAATTAAAACTTTGATTTTTCACCACAGAACTGAAATATCAGAATAATGTAGTACAATGGTGGTGTTTTATAACAAGTACTGCAGGGTTGGAAGAACCCGAGAACTGCCCAGAAAGAAGCAGGGGTGAAGAAGAGTAATTAGAGACATAGAAGTTAAGTGATTCTCCACATGAAGGGAATGAATAAAATAAGAAAGGGACACAAAACCAGAAACAGGACTATTTATGGAAGGAATTGAAGCAGTTCATTTAGAGCAATGTCTTCTGTAAGCTCATCTCCGTGTGGGTATAGATGCTTGCCTTAGCCATTGAAAAAGGATCGAAGTTATGATTTTTATACTACCCTTTTGTGCGTTTGCTTGCTTTCTACTCAAAGGCTTCATATTTCTCTGGGTTCTGTGTTACTTTTCTTCCATGGAAGCACCAGCACGAAGAAGCTCATCAGGGTGTAAGTGGCGTGAGAAAGAGGGATTGATCAAAGGTGGTCAAGCACCATAAGCAGGACAAGCATTAGATACCTGAGAAACAGATTCCAAATTTTTGAACTAATATATAAAAATTACCACAAACTGTATGGTTCTTGTGATCCTTGTACTAATTGAGATGCTTTAGGAAAAGTGAGCTTTTAGTTTAGGCTTCCATGTAGTTACATGGTTTAGCTTGTCTTTGTGTGATATTAGAACTAAGACTTTTCCAACTCATCACCTCCCTCTATTATAAGGAAACTTATATGCAATTATGCTACAAGACAATTAATTTAGGCTATGTTTGGGATGACATTTCAATAATTCCAAAGTGATTTCTGGATTAAAAGGCACTTCAAGCCAAAATAATTCTGACTTTAAAGTGACTGTAATTTTGAAGTAACTTTTTTAACCTATAGCTTTTGGCTTTTGTATATTCTTTAGATTTAAATCTTTTAAAACTAATATTTTCTTTAGATTTAAATCTTTTAAAACTAACTTCTCAATATACCATTTTAACAAGTTTATGCTAAACTGATTTTTTTTTCTTTATAAAATTCTATTCAAACATAAATCACATTATACTAATACCTCAATTTCGGTTTACAAAAATTTGTTGAAATAAAAGTCATTTTTGCCTCCTTATCCCAAACAAGCCCTTAGACTTTTCTATGTGGATGATTGAACAGTGGGAATATTGTCTGTGTCGGGGTAAATGGATGGCAAGAGCTGAACACAGAGATGCTATGGACATGTTCACTCATTTTCTTATCAGAAACAGAACAGTATTCTATGCCTCCTACGTTGATGCTTGTCCTATAGCTACCTACTATTCCATTTCGTGGGTCAAACGATTTGGTAATTGATATGATACAATGATACCATATATTAAAAGGACTAAACATAATTAAAAACGATTTGGTAATTGACAGAAGGAATATAATGCAACTCACACTTGTTGCGTTCATAGTTTATGAATAAAGTTGGAGGCCACACTCCTGGCCCCTTGTGTAATTGACTTCATTTTATCCAAGACAAAAATGTGATGAATTTTTGGTGCTTCATTTTATTCTCAAAATTTGTCTTATTTTTAGATCAATTCTGGAGATCATTGTTCCATATACTAAAAAAAAATCTAAAAATATTTAATCATTTAGTAACAAACCTTGTTCAAAATGCTAAGTTCATCTAAACCAATAGTGGGAAATAGTGACAACACTAAAATTGTGGAAAATCTGACCCATAGTTCATGAGTTAATACATAATTGTCATTTAATATATTCAATTTTTTCTTAACTCAAACTCATTAAAATATTTCCATTTCACTCCCCTCAAATCAAACCAAGCAATAATAATGTATATACAGAGGGGGTATCTAGATAAATAACTTAAGGACTAAATTAAATAACATAACTTTCTAGATAAAAATGATAATAATGTATCTAGATAAAAAAAATAAAAAAATATATATTATAATATGATTATATTTTATTTACATTGAAAAAGAAATATATATTTTCATTATTGGACATTAAAACTGAAAATATAACATTTTGTTACAGAAAACAAAATGTATATTTGGTTTCATATTAGAAACCATCAACACCACCATTTTGATGGAAGCATAAAGTAATTCAAGGAAGAGGAAAAGGGTATGAAGAAGAGGATGTCAAGCCCATTTGGCTAAGAGAGACATGGAAGCAGAGCCAAGAAGGAGAGAGATGTTAGCTCCAAGATGGAGTTTCACATTGCTGTGAAGCTTAGGGTTCATGAAATCAGCAGCAAGAAGATCAACAAGAGCCATGTAGATTAAGATGCCAGCTGAAGCAGAATTGAAAATGCCTTCAACTATCATTGAAGTTTGGCTGTTCTCTTCATACACACTTGAAATTCCCATCCCTAATGCTATCCCTATTGGTGTTGTTAGTGAGAAAAATGTTGCCATTATTGCTGTTGCTCTTGACTTGAACTTGGCCTACCCATCACACATCATTCAAATGTTTATATAAGCTTTTCCATGTCAGATTATTGCAACAACATCACAAAATTTTTGCATGTATATAAGAAATGAATCAAATGATTATATAAGTCGCATGTTGTAATCTTATACTCATACTTAATATAAGAGTTAGTTGATTTTTTTAAATAGATTAAAAAAACTGAACAAATCAGATAATTATAATCAATATAAGAGTTATTTGACTAATTTTGATAGATTAAAGAGTATAAATTATGAATTAATTTGTCTTGAGGTGTTAGATTTAGTTATAATTAGCTTTTTTTTTTTATTTTCTTAATCTATCTAAAAACATTAATTAATTTTTATATTAAAGACTATAGGGAGTAATTTCTTTTGCATAAAGAAAAGTGGGCTAACTAAGGCTAGATTGGCCCCCTTGTGAATTTAGATTTTCTAATAAATCCAACTTACCAATAGATGTGCTGATGAAGTGAGAATGGACAATATAATGCAACTTATGAGTTATATTTTTTATTCTTAATATAATAGTTATTTAGTTAATTTGATAATATTAAAAAAGTTAAATAAATAAATTAATTATAATAAATATGATCTGATATTCTTAAAATATCTTTCTATAATATTATATTATATATCAATTTATAAGTTAGATAATTTTATTTAGAGAAAATGAGAAATATGAGAAATAAAAAGGATTAAGACGTTAAATTTAAGATCAAATTTAATCTTCTAACTAGTTCTTACATATATATATATATATATATATATAAATATAAGGTTATGTGTAATGTAGGGGTCTCAAAAATTTCTTCTTTGGGATGAAAACCAAACAAGTGAAGGGAGAAAGAAAAAAGAGCTAGTAATGAACCCAAATATCAAGTAAAGCCAATATCATATACTTCTCTGAAGGCAAAGTTGGCAACTATAATATATAATAAAGAAAAAGTAACATAAAGAATTTACTCTTTTAACACAAATATGGTAATTAAAAAAAGATGTTGTCATGATGGCAACATATGCAGCCCATTCTCCTATTTATCTTTTCTACCTTAAGCACAGTGTTGACCAATAAGTCTTGTCCACCTTTAAGAGGGAATATATATATATATATATATATATATATATATATATATATATAACAATGAGTCAACTTTAACTTCTTAGTTCAAGTTTTTCCGAATTATACTCATTTGACTGTACTAATTAATACATGTTACATAGAGAACCAACTCCCCACCAATTTATTTTTATTAAAAAAAAATCAAATATACTAGTATATTTCACAATATCATACGGACATATCCAATAATTTTTAGAGAAAATTGAGGAAAAATCCCCATTAAATTTTTGTTAAGAAGACTTAAATCAATGTACTAAAATTTATAAAGTAAGAGTATTTTTCGGATATAAAAATTTATCAGGTCATTCTGATCAATAAAATTTTTAATGTAGGACTTTTCTCAATTTTCTTTAATTTTTATACATAAATATATAAATAATACTCCCATAATATGACTTTAGCTAAATCATTAACTCTAGCTAAAAATGAAATAAACTTTCGACTTTACCCACATCTAAAGGATTTTTTTTTAATTTATATTACATTATCTCTTATAGTCAATGTGATCTATAATAAAGATCATCTATTTTTTTAATAAAAGGGGACTTATAATAAAGTCTGGCATGGATAGAGAGTAGGATACCTGAGAAATACAACCACCAAGGCCCATGCCTTCAAAGAACTGATGAAAAGAGAGGGCCACTAAGAGAGTCTTTATAGCATCAATGCTGCCAGCAGCACCCAAAGAGATTCCAAGTATCACTGAATGCACCACTATTCCCATCTCCAACACCTAATAAGAGACGTATTATTTCATCAAATTTATAAGTATTAATTCTTAAGAATCGCATCAAATCTATTAAAAATACAAATCTCTCTTTTTCTAAACGTATTTATGCCTCCCACCACATTATTAAAAAAGAGCCGCTAATCACTAATTATTGGTATTAATTATCTCTTACTTGTGCTATGATTCTGTGCCTGATTAACTCTGAGTCCTCTTGTGCTGATCCGTGAGCATGACCGTGCGTCGCATGAGTGTGAACATGAATATGATCAGCATGTTCGTCATCGTCTCCTTTCTCTTCATCTGTTGAAGAAACTTGTTTTGCGCTGAAATGTCGTCTTTTATAATACCCAGTTGCGAGAGAATCCACCATTAATGTTCCTATGGAGGAAACCATGGCGACGAAGCCGGTGAAGGGAAACTTGTGCCAAGGTTTGTCTGTTAAACATGGAGAGTTCAAGCTCTCGAATGCCTCGGGAAGTATGTGAACGAACCCAGTGGCTAGGATCACTCCGGCGGCGAAAGCTTTCACCATGAAGAACATGTCATTTTCAGGTCTCAGAGCTGGGATCTTCTTGCTTAGCAATGGAAGGCTCACGCCGAGACCACCAGCGATCAGAACAGAAGCTATGGAGCCGAGTTTGTATCTCAGAGCTTCACTGGCATCGTCGCTGTTCTTAGCTTTTGAGTGGTCACAGGAACAGCCATCCCCAGAAGAAGAAGAAGACACAGTCCTCGGGAAGACCACGACCACGACGATGATGATTAGGAACTTGTTAAGGCAGAGAGATTTGACGAAGGAGGAAGAAGAAGAAGAAGAAGAAGGTTGAAAGTTGATGATCATTGTGGAGGAGAATAACAGAGGGAGGCCCAAGTAAGATGGATGATTGTGTTGAGTTGAGAATGATGAATGAGTTTGAATCACTGGTTCTGATTGGTAGGCTCTGTTTAATGTGAAAAAGGGAGGAAGAAAATAAAAGCCACTCTGGGAGGCTGATATTTGTGAGAATCTTATGGCTCAGGACAGGCCATTATATATATTCTGTACAACTTCTTATGACTAAATGCAATTAATTTAGTCTTATTATGTATTAATCCTTAATTAATCAAAGGGTTAAATTACATTTAGCAACCTTTCAAGTATTTTTGTTCAAAAACACCACTCATCATTCTAAATAAATTTGTAAAATTTATCCAACATTAAAAAATATATTCCCAGCAGCACTTAATATTATAAATATAAAATATTTTTTAATAATTTTTGTGTGTATCTAGAACCCTAGTTTATTGCTGTTAAAGAAAATATTTTAAGAGTAAAATTACACTAAAATTATTTTAAGATATTGAATACTACTAAAAAATAATTTATTTTATTAGTTAAACTATAAATTAATTTATGATATTAAGTGTTATTTAAAAAATACTTAATAATACTTAATTTATCTTAACCTTTAATCAAATTATTATATATAAAGATACGCACTTTATAATTATTATGAAATTCTTCAAATATTTCATATACTAAATTTATCATTCCACTCACTTATTATGGAGTTTTTTTTACAATTACATTCACTGGATTGATTTTCCAAAAAATTCTGGTTGAATAAAGAGGAGAAATGGATATGGGGGTATTCTATGGAAGGTGACGGGTAATATAGTCATTTCAAATAAAGATAAGAAAAAGGGACATGGAATGGTGGGAAAAGATGTCAGTTAAAACAAAAAGAGAATGAGGACACAATGGAGTCATACAAAAGGCCAAAATCAAAATAATTTAATTGATGAGAGGGGCTAAATGATTGCATAAAAACAAAAGTTATAATTGATTTAATTAATAATGAGTTATTTTATAATTTATAAAAATTATATGTTTAAAATAATATAAAGATTTTATTAATAAACAGTCTATAAATATTTTTAAAAATATATTTTTTAATTAATATTTTAAGTCATAAATTGTTATGGGCCTTTTTTTTTTTTAATGAGTTCTTAGAATATCTAATTTTTTTTCAAAAAACTTCACATCAAACTTTAAGTTTGTATGGAATTTAAAGTCAAGTGTACTATTCTCACAATTTTAAATAGTATGACTTTCTTCTGATAGCATATAGATATAACTAAATGAATATAAACAGTGCAACACCACCACCTTATTATTTATGATTTTATAAACAGTGCAACAATACATAAATTTTACATAAAGGTGATTTTTCAATTATTTAATTTAAATCTTTTTATTTTTTAACTATTATTGACTTGCTTCATCATAAAACATAACCAATTTGACGTCTTAAAAATAAATATTTTAATAGATTATGACTAAGATCAATTTCTTTCATATATTTTTTGTTAAATTTATATTGACCATCACCCCTTTCTTTTAAGAAAAAAATGTTTATTATTTTCTTAATACTCTCATAAGATTTTATGATAATTTTGAATATAACAAATATAACTTTTAAGGCCTTTTATTATAGAATTGAAATCTTATGTCCTTGACTTAAGTTGCAATTTTTGCCAAATGTATATTGACCATAAGTTTTATTTTTAAAATTAATTTCTCACAAAATGATATATTACATACTATTTTTATTTTGCCCAATTTTTCTTTCAGTTATATACATTCACCGTGTATAGTCTAAGTTTGTTGGTTGAGTGTTAGTTTTTAGGTGTTATGATATATATAGATTTCGTCTGACTACTATTAACAACTGGCCTATTAGCTCAGTTGGTTAGAGCGTCGTGCTAATAACGCGAAGGTCGCAGGTTCGAAACCTGCATGGGCCAAATTTCAAATTTCTTTTCCCTTTTCCCATAGTATAAGGGTATAAATGTAACAGTATCTCGTTTCAAATCCAAAACTCACGAGGCGCTCTTTCGCATTCAGATTTTCCCGTTTCTTCCATTTACAACTGTTCTTTTAGAATTTCTCCCACGCTCTCCTTGAAGCTTCGCAATACCCATTCGAATACTCGCCGAATGGTTCCACTTATGTTTCTGTAGACATTCAATTAATCTTAGAACACTAGGAACAGGCGGTTATTGGGAAGCTATGGCAGCTGCTAAGGTGCACCAGATGCGTTTGAATTTCATTTCTTGTTTTTCGGTTATGCTATTTTTTTTTCTTTTCCAATTTCTTTTGTGACTTTCGTAAGTTGCAGGGAAAATCTAAAGTGGGTTTAACCAAGGTCTTTGAAGATGGCCAAGCTCGTAAAAATGGTATCTGTTAATTCAATGTTTATAATTTGTTTTAAGGGTTTCTTGCATTTCTGGGTTTGCAATGTTGCAAGACTGAAATTTTTTGGCTTCTTTGTAAATTTCTTGTGATATGTAAACAGTGGGTGGTAGAAATTTTAAGGTTTTATCGGACAATGATGTTCTCAAAATAGGCGATGAAGAGCTCAAGTAAGTATTTCTCTGTCAGTGATTGAAAATGCATCATTTATGGGCAAATGAGAGGGTATTAATTTTGGTCATTTGACAGAAAAACTGCAACAGAAGCCAGTGCGCATGCAAGGTATGATATATTTTCATACATAAAAATCTGGAATTGCTACTCTCGGAAAAGAGTGAATATTTATACTCAAAGGAATCGTATCATAAGTGATACTGATAGAGGTTGTAATTTTTTTATTTTGTTTGTTCTTCACTTCCTCTGATTGATAAATGATGATCTAAAGCTGAGCAGTACTTCAAAGGTAATATGCCTCATATAACATTGTTTGTTTACTGTCTTGCTTCTCTTCATAACTTATGTAGAAGGAGTGCTTTGGTAGCTAACAAAGGGGTTATCTTGAATACTGCCAGTAATTCAAAGGTAATATGCCTCATAGAACTTTCTGAATACTCTATAACTTCAGTAACTAATCAGAAGATATCTTTTGAGTTTGCTGTTGGTTGGTGTTTTATGATCATATCATGTTTATAATTATTTTCTACCTTTGATGCTGAAGGGTGGCTTCAAAAATATGAAGAAAGGCAGTGGCATATACGGCAGTTCTGGTATGCCTTAACGAGACAAAAGTTGTAAATAAATTTAGACAGAAATATGTTGGCGAATGCATTTATCGCTTTCATTTATTTTTTATTTTTTTAGCAAATATGAAAGCGAGAAAGGCATTGGCTGATGTTAGCAACATTCAGGGCAACTCTGCGAGGAATATTAAACATGATGCTTCAAAAATGAAGTGAGAATCCTCTTCACTCTGGGTAGAAAGAATTAGAAACTAACTTCCATAATGTAATTTGTAAAGTTGAATATAGGTATTTTTCATTTAACTGACTTTAACTCCCTTCAACATTGCTTGCTTCCCTTACGACTGAATGTATATACTTCATTGTTTGATGCTTCGTTTCTTACACGCCTATCCAGGGTTTTAGCCAGTACAGGCACCAAGTTAGGCTATGCCTCTTCAAGGAGATCCTTTACGGTATGAAAATTGCTGAGTCATATCTGTTTAAACTTTCTTTTAGTTTCTTATTCAGCTATATAGCTTTAAGCTTTTATTGCTGCATACTGACAAAATGACTGGAATTGTACTAAAGAACTTTAAAATCAAAGAGTAATGAAAGTAAGTCTTACAAAATCAGTGATGATATACAACGGACAGAAGGCTCTAGTTAGTGAAGGCCTGTTTCTGTAAGTGCTATACCATGCCAAATATGCTTATTAAGAGGTTTATCCATAGATATATTTTATTTTTTTCTTTGTTCCCCTTCCTTGTCCGATATAATCTTGTGAAAAGTGTATAAGCTGCTGTCATTTTGGTAGATTACTGGTTGGTTTAACTGAATCATAGGCCTACAACTATAAATTACTGAATTTGTTTGCTTTTTCCCCTTATTCATATCAGGGGAGACTGCAAAGGAATATAAGTCAAGTTGAAGGTCAGTTAGATGCTTCCAAGAGAGGTGATTTGCTTTCCTTAGATAATTTTAATCTATATTTCCTGTTTAAGTATCACTTTGATGTGTGTCTTCTTGTGGTAAACAGTAGGTACTAGTTCAATAGCACCCTTAGGTGCTCAGAAGACTAATAAAGATGTAGGAAAATCATCTGTTGCCACAGAGGGCAGGTACTGATGGTCATATATCATGTTTATCTCTCAATTATTATTATTATGATGCTATACTAAATAGTTATTGGATATTAAAGCTCTTAAGTACTTTGCTGGAGACAATTCATATGACATTTTCTTATTTTTCAGGACTGCGAGGAAGTCTCTCTTACCTACAGTGACAAGGTCTGTATTTCTTAATCAGAATCAGAATAGTTTAAAACTTAAATGTGACTAACACAATAATGTTCATTTGGTTTTTCTTGAAGGAGGTCTTTACCTGTGCCAAGGAGAGTCAATAGGGAAGACATGAGCAACAAAAAGGTTGTTAAATTATATGATCACTACAATTTGTCTATCCTCTAGTTGATTTATTTAGATTTTCGGATCCTTGTCATTTTGTTTTAAAATATTTACAACTTTTCCTGTTTTACTTTCTTTTAGGGTAATGCTAGAAGGTCTGATACAACAGAGAAAATAAGCAGAATACCTAGTAAGAAGCTGGGACGTAGATAAGCGCTTGTAAATTTCATCGAACTAAGTTATGCTAAGTTGTTTAAACTATTTACCTTTTCAGCTAAGGAGGGAACGGTGAGAAAAGTTGCCCCCCAATCATCTAGTGCAAGAAGCCACCGATGGAAGACTCGAGCGAGTGATGGCCATGTTCATATGTGAGTGATAGTTACAACAGAGCCTGAAGCCTTTTATGTGTATTGTATACTTCTGTTTGTTAGCAACTTAGCATATATTTCATTTATTTTCTTTGCAAACGCTGGTCTTTGGAGAACGCTTTTGAAAAAAAGAACATGCTGATGAGGATATCATGTACATTTTCCCTTTATTTCCCAGATGAAAGTTACTATTTTTATTTTTAAATTCCTTTTGATATGCATGTATGCCTGATTATTTTATTCTATTTTTTGTTTAAGTACCCACTATTCGTTATTGATATACAACATAGTTTCGTGGCTATTAAGTACGGCCTGCTTGACTTATGTAATTGGTAGATTGAAAGCTGAATTTTCTTGTTATTAATTGACAATTTTCATACAGTAATGTGGGAGCTAGGGTTAAAACCCATGTTTTACAAGCGTCATCAAGAAAGTCCATCAAGGTATGTTACCTGTATTTTTAACTATTTCTAATTATTTTGCCTGATTTGATTAGTTCGCCACCTGTTCGTGGTTTTGTTTGGTTACTTAATTTCTCTGCTATATTTATGCCCTGCTACAATTCTGTTTGTAATGAATGTAGTATTAAATGTTAGACTATATATACTACTGAAGTAAAAATTTTTTGCAGACAACTTAAGGAATGCAAATAGAGAATATACCTTGAGTAATATGAACTTATAAAAAGGGAAAGAATAAAAGTAGAAAAAGAAAAACTTCTTTGTTCTCCTGTCTCTATGTCTTAGTCTGCTAATGTTGATAAGTTAGCTGCTATATTTAATTTTTTTTACGGACTAGTGATAAGTTTTGCTAAGTATGGAGATCTTTATTTTAGTGATCAAAGTCCATTGTCCAATCTGCCTATAATATCCAATGCCGGATATTCTTTCTGAAAATGTGAGAGTATCCACCTATTTTACCTGCATTTGGCCTTGTTGGTTGCAGCCTCTTGTTAAGACCACACTTCAGGCTTCTAACGCGCCAAGGACTTTAAAATCTAAGTCCAAATCAGCTGCCGCAATTTCATCACAGTATGAGGAAGCAGTTGTTTTGTCTCTCCCTGAGAATTATTTACCTGTGGTTTCCAATGATGCAAATGAAATGCGGCTTCCATCTGTTGGAGACAGCAACCCTAGAACAAATTCGTTAGACATAATTGGAAGGAAAAAGTCCACCCGTCGGAAATCTTATACAACTTTGTTACTTGAACGCACTAAGGTTGATGCTTAAGCATTCTGCCACATTTCTTTCAGTTCGCTTATAGATTTGAAGTTATAATGACTTAATTTTACAGCTTCTCAAGGAAAGTGGTGAAATAACTGAGCAAGATAACCTTCCAAATATCGATGATGAGGGCAATCAACTAGAAGTTTCTGAGTATATTGATGAAATATATCAGTACTATTGGGTCACTGAGGTAAGATTTATCATGCTTTTGATGTGACTTTATTCCCTATTGTACTGCATGGGGAAGACTTCTGAAGATGACTATCCCTTTTTAATTTTCCCCTTCCCATGCCATGATAGATTTTACTATCTCAAGTTATCGTAATAACTAAAGTATGTTTTTTGAATAATTTGTTAAACCCTGTCAAATTAATCCAATCTCAATTTGTTTTCAACTTCAGGCTCAAACTTCGGCTCGGGCAAATTACATGTCAATTCAGACAGACATTACACCTCATATGCGGGGCATATTGATAAACTGGTTAATTGAAGTACTTCCCTTTTTTCTTTAACCTTCAAATGGCTTTGAATCAGTATTTTATCTCCTTTATCCTTTCCTTTGTCTGAGGTTTATCATGTTCATTTCCTTTGCCTTCTCACTTCTGGCTTTTACAGGTACACTTGAAATTTGAGTTAATGCCAGAAACCCTGTATCTCACAGTTTCATTATTGGATCAATATCTATCTCTAGTGACAATTAAAAAGAATGAACTGCAGTTAGTTGGTCTTACTGCACTTTTGCTGGCCTCAAAATATGAGGATTTTTGGCATCCTAGGGTAAGAAACAGTTTCTCCATCATTCGTTTCTTTTGAAGAAAACATTGCATGGTTTATCGGGATTGATAGTAATATATGCTTTCTTTCTATCTGTTTTAGGTCAAAGATTTGATAAGCATTTCAATTGAATCGTATACAAGAGAACAAATACTTGGAATGGTATGCGAGCTTACCTTTTTTAGCCTTTTTTTTATTAACAGAATTAACACGACTCTTCATCACTCGCTCAACTCAGTGTTGATCTCGAAAATCTGGTTGCTTATCAGTTTAACTAAAATGAAGAACCACAAAAAATCATAAAGCATACTAATTTTTTGATTGAGATAGGTTGATCAAACTATTCTATTATTTAAGTAATTGCGTGCAAGGAGTTGTTGCGTGTAGGTATTTATTCCTTAGCAATAGAAATTATGCTTTGTTTATTATTCTTATTCTATTTCTTTTCCTGTTTCTGAACTTCTAGACCTGTTTGAGGGATAGGTTCAAGGTTTCCACGACCAGATTCTAACGTCTGTAGTTGTTTTGCTGTTCAGGAGAAGCTTATTCTTAGAAACTTGAAGTTCCGTCTTAATGGCCCCACTCCTTATGTTTTCACGGTGAGGTTTTTGAAGGCTGCTCAGTCAGACAAGAAGGTACGTTACTGCAGCATACTTGTTCCGTGCAGATGCTGCCAATTTAGGATGTCAATTTTTGTTTTGACCAGAAATTTAGGATGCTAAATTGACACACACACACACACACACATTTGAGTTATTGGAAGCTGCACTGTTCACAAATGTATGGATCTGACTTCTGAGATGTAGTTACTTTTTAGAGCTTGAAGGATGATAGTTAATGGAGATATAAAACATTTATTTGTAGTTTATTGTTCTAAATGATAGTTAATGGAGATATAAAACCTTTATTTGTAGTTTATTGTTCTAATTCAGGACAAAAGGTTTGGTTTTTTTTCTAAACCCTTTGGTGAATATTTGTCCCAGCTGGAGCATTTGGCATTCTTTCTCATTGAACTGTGCTTAGTTGAATATGAAGCCTTGGCATTCAAGTCTTCACTGTTATGTGCATCCGCAATCTATGTTGCTCGTTGCACCCTGCAAATTACCCCACCATGGACTCCATTGCTTCAGAAGCATGCTCGTCATGAAGCTTCCCAATTAAGGCATGATTCTTATATTCTCTTGGACCAAAATTGATAAAGCAGATAACTTTTAACATTTAGCATCACCAAGTTTTGGTACTTTTATGATTCTGGGTAATTAATACTAGTTATACTAACTGCATCATTTGCAGGAATTGTGCGGAGATGATATTGAAGTTCCATAAATCAGCTAAAACAGGAAAGTTGATGGTTACATATGAAAAATATTCAAGGCCTCAACTCAGTGGAGTTGCAGCCCTGAAACCGTTGGATAGCCTTCCTCTCTGACTTGAATTGTGTATTTGTGCTTCAATTCTTCAACTCTGTAATAGCCTAATAGGCGTGAAAGATATACTGAGAAATTGCTGTATTATGTTGTAACCTGTAACCATAGTACTTGACTGCATATGATATGAATATGCACCACAAAAGGAATTGAATACAAAAATTAACCTCTCCAGGCATTGTTGTGTAGTGTTTCAGAATTGATTTGAGACCTTTTGGTTTTTCTCTTTTTAAAACATGCCAACATTCCATAACCTTAAAACTTTATTTGGTTCACTATAGGGAAGGGTAGGTTAGATTAATTTAAGGAAGGGTAGAAAAAGGTAGGGAAGGTTAATGATTGATGTTTTTTGTTTGGTTCAGAAGGAAAGGGGAGGGGAGGGGGGAGAGAGGGGTTAATTAAAAGTTAACAAAAATACCCTTATCTCTTTATTTAAATTTATTTATTCTTTATTTACAATATTCATATCAAAATTATTATTTTTTAATTTATAAATCTTAAAATTTTTTATCTCATTTATATATATAATAAAAATAAAAAAAATAAAAAAAATGTTAAAATTTTAACATTATTTTTTATTAATTTTATAATTATTATATATTTTAATATAATATATAAATAATTTATTATACTTATTAAATTTTATTATAATTATTATAATTATTATGCAATTAAAGAAAAAATTAGATGTGAAAAAAATTAAAAAAAGGTTTGAGGGTATAATTGGAATATTAAAAAAAGTTTGGAGGTATTTTAGTCAAAAAAGAGGTAAAATTTTTTCTCCCTTCTAACAACCCCCACTTTTAGAGGGGAGGTGAGGGGACCACAAAAAGACAAAAAATCTCCCCTCCCCTTCCTTCCATTTTTTCTAACCAAGCACTTTCCCCTCCCCTCTCCTCCCCTCCAAAACCCCCTAACCAAACAAACCTAAGGCACAATTTGCCACAGCAAGCTTTCATATTAAATCTAGCGGTCTTGCAACTTATTTGTCGTGTCAACAAAAAATGTCTGAGAAATTAGAAGATATATTTCGTCCGTACTATATATACAAATTGATCAAGTGAATAAAAAGTTATCTTTTTTTTTTTATCAAGTGAATGAAACGTCATCTTTTTTTTTAAAAAAAAAGAAAAGAAAAGCAAAAGGTAGCCATTTGAATCTTAAATTTTTTGGAAATTTTTTCAAGATTTTAAACTTTCGATCCATTAGAAGTTTGAATATGGTGTTGATTCGACAAAAGATGTTTTTCGCATGTTAGGCTCTCATTAATAAGCTTGATAGCAAACAACTAAAATAATTAAAAGATTATGAGCTGAAAACTTAAAACTTTCAAGAGCAAAAGTGACCAGAATAGTTTACTGATATAAACGCCTGGTTCCAGGGAAATGAATGCAAATCCATTTTATATTTTATATTAACCCAATGCATCACGTGAGAATTGACAAGAACCAATCTATAACAGAGGATGTTGCTGAGAAATATTTATATATCTTAGGCAAACATGTCCACATGCACCTGCTGAATCAGTATATTTAGATGAGCGCTTAAACACACACACACACACACACACACACATTCAATGAATAGCGAAAGTCATAAGCTGGGTTCCAAACATGGAAAAATCAAATTAGAAATACACGACACAGAAAAGTAACTGAACTATATTAATAGTACAAGGCAGCGGAAAACACGATTCCTCTGAACAAGTGTGATCCATATAGTTCAACTATAACAAAAGGGGTAAAAAATGACAAGATTCAATACAGTGGAAATGAATCTCAAATAGATTTAAGTCATACTATAATGTATGAGCTCACCAAAGAGATTCCTTAACAGAGTGAGAGCAACTAGGACTCTTGAGCATCCCAGCCTATATATATACACTCTTTTACATCAACAAGAATCCATAATATATATATATATATAGAAGTATTGACCAAATATTATCCCTAACCTATTCCATCGTATTGTATAAAATTATAAATTACCTATCAGATGACTATGAACATGTAGCTAAACCATCTTGTGGTAGCAACCTACCATCTTGATCCAATGTTTCTTTAACTGCGTGATAAAACTCGATCCACGAAGAAGAGTACGAATCTGCAGGACCCCATAAGAAAGTAGGATTTGGACTTGCAGGACATGCAGTGACCAAATCCAAAACTGAGATTGGTTTGAGTGTCTGAGGGAAATTGAATGCTAAATTGTCCACCTTGTGTTCATAAATTTTGCCATTTCTGTCCAGTTTATAACGTGAAGTGCCCTGAAATTCTCCCTTGGTTTCCCATGGAACCCTAGGCACTCCCCTCAGGTTCCACCTAACCAATATCTCATTCTCTGAAGGTTGCCATATCCTATACACATCCAAAGCAATCTCACGAAACAAAATTTTGCCATGAAACCTCAATGCCCAGAAGATCAATTTGTACTTTTCAATCCCAGTGAATGTATTTAAAGGGTCCTTAAATGTTATGTCATCCCTGAAACGATCAAAATCCCAACTTTCTCAGAGGAGTGGGGAAAAACTTTCCACAACAAAACAACCCAGTAGATAAATTAAAGACTTAAATGTGAAAAGACAAAACAAAAACCTGTAAATTTCATAATTGAGATCATTGATGAAGAGAAGAGGGAGGTCCTCACGAAGCGCCCGCACAGCATAGCCAAGATTGATATAGAAATCGTCCTTCTGATTCTTGTTATCCTGAGTACCTGGGGGTGGTGGATTAACTTGAGCAACCTGTACAGCTGAAGTTTGAAGGCAATTCAGTGACGACGAAGAAGAAGAAGAAGAAGCAACAAAGAGAGGATGATGAGAAGCAGGTTTTGTAAGAGAAACGGTTTGAGAGGACTTTTCTTTGGATTTGGTTTGGGGTAAGAGAGACGAAGGGAGGTTAGGTAGAAGAAAAGCCATGGCCTTTATTTCTGAGTGTTGCCCTAAAGATATTGGATAGTCATCTGCGAGAGAGGGAGAGGGAGAGGGAGAGGAACAGAGGGAAGAGATTTGTCGTTCTGATTGATTCTCCGTCTGTAGAGTTTGTGACTTTCTGGGGACGAAGCAAAATGAGGCTCTTGTTTTCTGTATAGATATGAGTGGTTTTGAACGTGGCCATGACCTTTGTTTCTCATTATTTTCTCTAAAATATCTTTTTAAAAAAACAATAACACCAAAAATCTGAAAAATAAAATTTGACAGTGAATTTGGGTCAACAAGACATATGGTTCCTAAAATTTTCTTTTCTTTACTACATACATCATCCTTCAATTGATAAATTGAGAAAAGTTTAAATAAACTATATTTAAATATTTTTTAATTTTTAAAATATTATTTTGTGTGTTGATATTTAATTTATATGTTGAAAAATGCGCATGTCATTTATTTATTCTGATAAAATTGAATTTATGGGTAAACGACTGCTTCACAAACAAAAAACAAAAGGTTGTTCTTATTGTAATGATGAAAAGAACAAAAGCATTAGACTTGGATAGATGTGAATTAGTTCAAGAGACAAAGGCTATCACTTGACTTGGAAGGGAGGTAATGGACAAGTAATTTAACTTGTTGGCGAAAAAAAAGGTAATTTAACTGAGAAAATTTAGTTACTTTATTAAAGTGGTCCTAAAATTAAAAAGTTTTAATTTGTAAATCCTAATTTTTCATCTATTAATACTATCAATTAAAAACAATCAAATATTCTTTCTATCAATTAAAGAAAGGCATTTTTTTAATAATTATATTAGATATCTCATATTGTTGGATTAGGTACTTTGAAAGGCAAAACTAGTCAAAAATTACACAACTTACGTATGTATAGGTTAAAAGATTATATTTTTAATATAAGAATTAGTTTATTTTTTAAATAAATTAAAAAAAATAAATAAATATAATTATTATAAAAATTAATTAATTAATATAAATAAATTAAAGAGTATATAATATAAATTTATCTTAAATAGTTAAATTTCATTTTAATTAATAAATTTATAGTTCACAATATAAGTCACCTTAACTAATTTACATAAATAAAAAAATGATAGTTACCTCATTCATTATTTTTTAAATTGATTTTTTTTCACTTTTACCCTGGTCACAAATGGTAAAAAAAAAAAACTTCAACACTTTTTCTTTCCCCTCCATCTACTTTTTCAATGTCAAAGGCACAAAATGAGTCATAATTATAGGCGTAAAATTAATAACTAAACATTAATTATTATAAAAATGACTTATATTTTAAACTAAATTATTTTGCAAAAAGTAACTTATATTAGCCTGAAAGGAGTATATACTAAGGATAAGAGGGAGTAAAAGAATTAAATAGACTTAACAAGGACTATTGGCAAGCCACGGTGGATTTGATCACTTGAGCATATTATAAATAACAGTAAGAATATTCATAGATAGGATTAAGTAGGGCAATCTCTACTCGATGCCCTATTCAAAAAAAGTATAAGTTATATTTTGTAACCTGATATTTGACCCTACTCAATAAAAGTCTTAACCATTTTGGGTTAAGTATGGGTAGGCTAAACATGGATAGGCTTGACATGCTCAAATTGTGATGTCATGCTCCTGTTATAGAAAATAATCTATAATTATAAATTTCTAAAATAATATCATATTCATATATGTTTAAAAGTTAAATAATATCTATAATCTATTAAAAATAAGATAATAAAAAGATAATAATTAAACTATTAAAATTCATTGCATATAAAAAAAACTTTGAAGTCTAAGTAATTTATAATTATAACTTTATATCAATTTCTTAAATGTTTACAAAGATAAAACATCTAAAAATAATAAAATAAACAATTATAATTTATAATACAATTATATTATGATTAATAAAATTAAAAGAAAAAAAAATTAATATAGTTATAAATATTAAAAGATATAAATTATTTACTTAACTATTTATATTTTTAAAATGACCATTTAGTCATTAGTAACTATCATATTCTCCCTTCCAAGTGTAGCATATAAGAAGAAATAAAAATAAATAAAAGAATAAATGTTCATAAGCAGGGCAACTCTCTATTCGATGCCAAACCCGAAAAAAGTATAAATTATATTTTACAGCCTGATATCTGATATTTATCGAATTGAATAAGATTTTTTTTTTGTAGACTCGAGTAGACATATCCAGCGGCAGTCTTTATAAAGACCCCTCAACAACAACAGTGTGTTTGGGTTCTTCTTGGACCGGGTTCCGCTAGTCAATTGTTGTGCTGATAAGCCAATAACTTTCTGTAACCCCCCCCCCCCTTATTTCCTCCCATTTAATTCTTCAAAGATCTAATTTCCCTCGTTTACATCTGACTCAATTTAAGAACTTTTAGGTGAGAGTCTGAGGAATGCTTCTTCAGTTCCATCAATCCGTTCTACGTATAGCGTTTGGCTGTTTGTTTAAAACATCGTAATATCTTGAAGAACTTGGCAGTGTTCAGGATGCTTTTTGATATAATGATCAAGCTTAGGATCAAAAACAGGTTAATTTTGCAGTGATAAACTTGTGACAACCGCAATTTTGAATCCTGATGACTTCAAGTTATATCAGCAACTCCATCAATTTGGTTTTAATGAAATTGTTGTCTTTCATGTCTAAGAAACTGAAGCTTAATCCCACGTGATCGAAGCTAAATATGGATTTGATAGCAGAATCAACAAGAGAATTAAAATTTGTACCAAAAAAAAAAACAAGAGAATTAAAATATTGGAGCATCTGAATGCATGAGCCTTATGAAAGACAGGCAAATGCCAGAATCTCAGCTTCAAATCTTTATCGGCAACGTACAGCACTGAAAGCGCTATTGTATAAGCGGATCAGAGACTCTAATTTATTGCCTTAAATCTTACTCAAATTCTATCACGATGACATTTTAGAGAATATGCAAGCGTCTGAAAAAGTAAATATCTATTACTGAGTTTAAAATGATCTTCTAATTATTAGCAACCGAACCGACAATATTCAAATTTTAGATGAATTCAACTACTCAACTTAAAATCCATTGGTATAAGTGATCACGCTTAGGATTGAAAACAGATCAGTTTTGCTGTGATAAACTTTTCACCATAAAACATCAAGGCTTCAACTGTGTCTTCAACTATTTATGGGTTTGTGTTGCTTGAGATTTTCCATCCGAATTTCATCAAAAACAAATAGGTTCACAGTGGAGTATGAAAATTTTCAAAAATCAATAGAAAAGCAAGAGAATTAAAATATAGGAACATCTGAATGCATAAGCCTGATGAAATACAAAGGCAAATGCCAGAATCTCAGCTCCAAATCTTTATCGGCAACGTACAGCACTGAAATCGCTATTAAATAAGCGAATCAGAGACTCTAATTTGTTGCCTTGTTCTTCACAGACACTCAGAATTAACAAAGATCAGTTTTTTTGAAACAAAAAACAGATAAAGGAATATGGGCTCAGTAATGATTGAGATAACATCAACAAACCCATAACAGAGCTTTCATAGTTTGATGGTATATATTTCATTCATCACCGCCTCCAATTCCCGTCGTAGAAGAAGAAAGTAAAAAGATTGAAACTTCGAAATTAGAAAAATAAATATTGAGGAGAATGAAAGCGGGCCTCAGATTGATTGATTAAAGAATGCTTCAGAGAGAATTCTCAGATGGTACGGACAAATTATTAGGCATCACAGGCCACAGGGGAAATTAAAAAACGAAGAAAGTAAAAGAACATAAGAAGAACCCTAATCAAATAATAGAAGTGAGGAAGGAAAGCAAAGCTTATGCAGAACGGAGCAGGCGCAGGAGGGTGCCAATAGAGGCTTAAATAGGAAGAAATAGGGAGGCAGAAAAAAACCCTAGTTTGAGTACTAGTTTTGGGCCTGGGAAATATCCCATCTTAAAGCCCAATTTGGAGCAAAGGATGAAAACGGGGTATTAATTAATGATATTTCTAATTATTATGATTATTTAACTGCTAATTTTCGTATACGGTTGGTTGGTTACTACTGGCCTCAATGCCCGCGCAAGTATACAGAATTTAGATTTTTTTTTATGTTTATGTATTAAATAATTATTCAAAAGAATAAAAATGAACCAGTAAAATAAATAAGCAATAACTACGATAAATTGGGGATAAGCATATTTTTTTTGTTACCAAAATTTTTAAAATGGTGTTGGGTTAATACATGATCTAAGGGTAGAGTGAAATTTTCCTTACTCCTAAACGATACTAATATCGAACAGGATGACCCGTCTATTACCCTCAAACATAAATCTAAAAACTCAAGAGCTAAAATATATCTCTAAATACTGTGACTAGAATACAATAAAATAGTACTATTTAAGAATTAAGCCGTAAATAATAATATATTTCACCTTTCATCAATTGGAGATAAGCATATGTTTATGGACTTGATTGCCACTAGGGCAACCTTCACAGCTTGAATAGGCCGAACACAAATAAACAACACAGACCTCACTTAACGCATTTGAAGGCTTTCAACTTCACGGCGGAGAAATCCAAAAGCATTTGTTAGTTAAAATGTTTTGGTAGGGACAGGGTGTGGAATCCATTAAGCTTTTCAGGATAAACAAAAAATATTTGTTTTGTTGATTAGGAAATATTGAAACAAAAGGTATTTATTAAAAAAAGAAAACTAATCAAAAGCTAAGCAGATAGAAAATAGGGGTGGGCATAGGATCAGAACAATCCTATCCCAATCCCGTCCCAAAAAATGACATAGGACATAAAATACATCTCGTGTCCCGTCCCTTCCTAAATATGTCTTAATCCCTTTTGAGACTAGGACGGGTCGAGACAAATTCAGGAATTCTCGAACCCTATTTAAAAAAAATTATTAGATATTTTATGTACATCCTATCTATTAGTAATATATAATCAAAATATAAAAAATAATAGAAAAAATTAAATTCTCTTTATTATAATTATCAATTTAAAATAATAAATACTATTAATTATACTACAAATAATATTACTTTTTCAATTTTTTCACTTCACCAATTTAAATTACTGCTTAATTTGTAAAAAACAAGTACATATAAAAAATAAAAAAATACAATCATCTAATAAATAATATGATATAATTAATATTTTATATTTTTTTATAAAAAATAAATAAAATAAAAATATTTTTAACAAAAATATTCAAGACAGGATGAGAATCCTGAACCCTGTTCTCCATCCTAACCTACAATATCCTGTCCTAACCTTTCATAGGACAGGATAAACCCGTCTTAAATTAGACCGAATAGGACAATTTGACCACACCAAATGGAAGACATCTCAGATATTTGCGGAAGCCATTTCTGTTCATAAATAACTGACCCCTTTTTCATTTTGAAATTGGCTATTCTTGTCCACCGCTGTTTGTTTGTCACTAATCCAGTTGTAAAAAAAATCGCAATGATCTGAGGAGATTTTGTATGAATTATATGAGAACATACATCAAAATCAATCATTCTTGAAATGAATCTCTTGAAAACTTGGGTCGTATATGATCGACTGTGTATAATCAGCATGAACTCATGTCTTTTATTTATTTCTCTCAGCGTCTCTAAAAGTGATGCATATCGCATCTATATAATTTTATGATCAAAACCTGAGACTATGTAACCTAAATAATCAACACTTCCAATTTCCGACTCCAAAACTGTAATAATGGTTTTCACTTCAGTTGTCGGCTCCCACCAAAGCCATGTGCTCTACCAGGTCCAGCACTCGGTTGCTGCAGAACACAACATTATTCAACCACAAATTTCAAGTTAGCCTCAATTCAAAGGTCCTTTTTTTTTTTTTTTCGCTTTTCAATATGGTTATCATGAAAAATCAAGAGCCAGTGTAACACAAGTTCAAGCGCCAAACAACAGCTTTAGTGTAAAAGATGATACCTGTATCCCCACTCGTTGTCATACCAAGAAACCAGCTTCTTGAAAGATGCGCTGAGCCCAATCCCGGCTTTAGCGTCAAAAATACTCGACCTGTCACAGATTCACAATCAAGTTGATGATATGATAAGCCACTCATACAACAAATGAACATATCAAAGAGTATGCCAACTCTTGAAATCCTTTTTCCGCTAATAGAAAGATAATCGAGTCTTCTCACGTTTGTTTTAGGATATTAATATTGCGCACTTCTCTGATCAATGCATCAACCAAATCCCTACAAGTCATTTTTTTTTACGGTGCCTCACTTGTAAACTGAGAATAAAATAAACCTCCACCTAGTTCAGATGTTAAAACGCATCAAGAAAGCTCATCCTCTTCAGGAAGCTCATATAATAATTGGGCAATATCACAATAAGGTCGTCAAGGATAATTTTACCTTGAATCACCAATGAAGTCATTGGAGACAACATCCTCGTCAGTGTATCCAAGAATGCCTTTCAGTGGTCCCTCCGAAGCATGCCTGGAGAAGTGATAATAATCAACAGAATAATTAGCACAGCAAGCCAACTGGAGGTGATTCTCGAATCAAAAGCAGACAAGTGATGGACATACTTGACTGCTGCTTTGATATCTTCATAGGAAGCGTTCTTCTGAAGTCGAACAGTCAAGTCTACAACTGAAACGTTGGGAGTTGGGACACGGAATGCCATTCCGGTGAGCTTTCCATTAAGCTCAGGAAGAACTTTTCCCACAGCCTATGATTTCATAAAAAGCGGAACTGATTATTAACCTTTAATAAGGAAACAATACCTCAAAAATTTGAAGGACTCTTACTCAATCTCTTACTTTTGCTGCACCAGTTGAACTTGGAATTATGTTTTGACCAGCTCCTCGTCCTCCACGCCAATCCTTCATAGAGGGACCATCTACAGTCTTCTGTGTTGCTGAAAAATGAATAAAATTATTGTCACCAATACTGTACGTCAGCGTACCAGGGAATGATTTAATACCCTTCCCACTTCCTCCCAACCTCAAAAAATAAAAAAACAAAAGCTGCAGTGGCAAGTGTGAAGAAGAGACCTGTTGTAGCATGTACAGTTGTCATCAAGCCTTCAAGTATGACAAACTCCTCATGAACCACCTAAAAGATGGTAAATATGTGACAAATCCCATAGCCAAGAGAATGAAAACAAGGCCCTATACGTTGGAGAACAGAAAAAATACGAATAATACACGTTTTAGATCTCCCTTCCCTTTTCTTTCTGGATTAGTCACAGAAGCATTCTAATTTCTAAAACTATTGAACCCTTGAACTCACCCTTCTCCTTCATGTTTAAAAATGATGATCTACCATAAGACCTACTAGACATTATATAGGCTTTTCTATCATTGAACTATATCATGCTTAAACTAGAGCAATCCATCAAGATTTTATCATGAAAAACACACGAGTTTAATATAGCTTGCTATCACGGGATGTAATCAAACCTTGGCAAGAGGAGCAAGACAATTTGTAGTACAGCTTGCATTGGAAACAATGTCCATGTTTGGCTTGTACGTTTTCTCATTCACTCCCACCACAAACATTGGAGCATCAGCAGACGGAGCTGATATTACAACTTTCTTGGCACCACCCTACAGAGTGACAGTGAAGCTGGAGAGAGTCAACCAAGGATCAGGGACATACAGAACACTTAAATCACAAATAAATAATATAGCGACCTTTAAATGTGCTGAAGCTTTCTCCATTGTTGTAAATACTCCCGACGACTCAACAACAAAATCAGCCCCAAATTCACCCCAGGGGATCTCTGCAGGGTCTCTGCATCGAGAAATGAGATACGTATACATGTTAGTGCAAATTTGAAGTATTGTTGTCAATTAACACACACGTTCCTGACATGCATTTTAATCATTAGAATTCTACATACCTTTTCCTCTCAACTTTAATTTGCTTCCCATTAATTTTCAAAGTAGAGTCATCCAAAATATCAATAGTTCCCTTGAACGGTCCATGAGTAGAATCATACTTAAACATATAAGCCTGAGAGAGAGAAAAGATAAATATGGATAACAATAAAATTAAATTAAAAGACAATGAACACAAATTAACAAAGAAAGAAAACTTAAGAACAACAGCTGAGTCTTGGTAAGGTCTCCTAAACATTATAACTTCTCCAGTCATAAGACGTCTTGCATTACAATGCAAATGCAATTTATCACCAAACCCCAGCCCCACGTGGGTTAATTCTTGAAACAAAATTCAAAACCATAGATATCTGACTATCCTGCGAGGGAGGAAGGAGAAATTGAAAGAAGAGTGCCTGCTAGCAAGGATAATAAAAAGCCATAGTTTCTCCTTGAAGTAGCTATACGCAAAACCAAGGTGCATATATTCATATAAGCAGTATTAACAAGGCATTCCCACATACGCACCATATATTTGGCATCAATAAAAGGATCATTAATCGCTACAACATCAATATCATCCCTTGAAGTAGCTATACGCAAAACCAACCTTCCAATTCTCCCAAAACCTGCAATTACAGCAAGAAAATATGGGTTCTTTCTTGAAACAAACTGACATAAACTTGCGGATTATATTTCCTGGCAAAGTAACCTATACTTTATTAGGCTTCAGAGGGTTTGAACAAAATTTCAAGCAACACGTTGGAATGATGCTCTTTAAACAACTAGTTCATCCATAGGATATAATAATATCCTTAGAAAAAAGTTAAATGCCATTAACAAAAAAAAAAATACTACAGTTACACAAACCAGAATTCAAACAATATTAAACATCACCCTCTAAATATGTTAGTTCTCAGGAATTACATCACCCAAGAAAACCAGTCAAAAACCAGCCATTTCTTCTGAAACAACTGTTTTGCAAGTTGTACAGTCAAGCTGAATTGTAAATTGAAGAGCTCAAAATCTAATTGTCCTTTGATTCATAACTTTTGCACTGAAGCTGAAGGCACATTTAACCGATCATTACACTCAAGACCGCACACTTCCTTTGCTTAATAGATCAAATCCAATTTTCTCAAGTAATAGAGGTAAGTTCTGGCCAAGTGGGCCGCATATTCCAAAGCAGGAACAACTCTACATATTACACTTCACCAAACAATGCTCAAACATGAGTGTGTTTCCAATTTCATCTTCAGAAAATTCAATGGTCCACAGAACTTTCAGATTCAGATGTCATTGTCATTAACAAAAGCTTTCTGGCATCTAATGAGATTATTATATTGAAACTAAAAATCAGAGGAAAAAATGACTGCTTCTACATCCATTTTTATAAACTACAAATGAATGAAAATTTGAAGTGACTGTTGCATCATGAGATAATCCAGGTTAATATGAAAAGAGGATGTTCAAGGCAAAGCTTATGTAGTTTGAGGCCTGTGAAAAAGATATATAACGCAAAACAACCAAGAGTAACAATATTATTGTTGTCCGTAAATTAATTTGGAGTGAGAGGGACTGGACTTAAATGACAAAGAACTTACCATTAATTCCAACTCTTGTCTTTGCACCGCTCCTTGATTCTAAACAGGACAAAACAACCAAGAGTACCAATAAAATTGCTGCCCGTAAATTAACCTATTATATATACATAAGATAAGCACTATTCATACTCTGTACAGGGAGTGGGACTTCAGTAGCTGTGGCTTTGATGGGCTGGATACTCCTGGCATAGGAATTTCTGAGAAAATGAAAATATTTCAGTATCCCAAGATAATAAAAGGTCAGATCACTTAAAAAAAACGAAAGAAGGAGAAAAAGAACATCTGCACTGAATCAAAAGTGTAAGCAACTCAACTGTAAGACTAGTGATTCAACTGGAAGCGAGGTTCCAAATAAGCTAGACCGTAAACTTTTACATTTTAGGTTGCAACTCGTTGCATTGCATGACACCTGAATGATAAATAAATAAATAAATAAATAAATAAGCAAGATATTATATAAAGGATATATAACTACCCTGAAATAACCAGAGAAACAAGTAACTACCTAATAAAAACTAAAGTCAGTTTAACTATCAAGAAATCAGGAAGGAGTGGGAAAACTCCGAACCGAATAGAAAATAACTGAGAAAAATTCAAATTTCTTCGCCATTCCTCGGAAATTTTGGGTTGAAGAGTTAGTTTACCAACTTTTACTGTAACTCACATGAAAATCGCACATAAAATTGTTTCTTCCTTCCCCTTCCCCAGTTTCTTAGGTAACCCAACAGAGGGCACAAAAACCAATCGATTTGAATTTCAAACGTAAATGGGGAAAAACATTGTCAAAATCACAACATAAGTTATAAGTAATCCTGAATCAGGACACATGATATTAACGTATCCCGTGATTTCAAGTCCTCGGAGTCCGGAAAAATGGAGGAAAACATAAGCAAAATCCAACAGACAAAACCACGGTCGTCTAAAACAAAATCCGAACAAGAGTCGTTGTCTGTTTTTTGGAAAATAGGAGTCCTTGCTTTAAGTGAACAAAAACATAGCAAATATGAAATGCCCCCCTCATTTCAAATCAAAATTTCACTTTGAGTAGCGAGCTTAGCTCACAAAGCGTTGCAACACTCCTTGGATCAAAGCAGGACACATACGAGTCTCTATAAACCAGTACAAATACACGCAAGACACGACCAGATATTAAAATTTACATGCGAAGCTCAAACAATATGGCATATTCCAATATTCCATCTTATTCCCTTTCTTCCAAGCTCAAAAGTCTAAACAAACAGACAAACACAAAAAGCTAGTTTAAAACCAGAAAAACAAAACAAAATACGAAAATCTAACGTGACGCAAAAATCCTCAATAGACGTATGTATATGAAATGAATAAAGAACGAGAGAGAGAGAGAGAGAGAGGGGCAAACCTTGAAGCGATGAGCGGAAGAAGGTGAGAGGTCAGCGTGAGAAGGAGAGACAAGCGCAGATCTCAGGAGAGAAGAGGCAGCCATTGGAGAGAAGAAGCAAAAACCCTAGACGTGAGGCCGGAGAAGGGAAAGAGAAAGGCTTTGTCTCTGAATTCGCTTGCACTAAATGTCAGTGCCGCCGGAGCTTCTTATGAAAGTGTTCACAGATCTCTCTCACTCTCTCTCTCTCTACACGACAAAACTGGTATGAGGGCTTCTATCCTCTGCGAGCGAGTGTAACTTCGACAAGGATAGAGCCCAATTGTAATCTTTATTATGGAATTATTTTCTTTTGGGCCAATCCATTTTATATGTACATCTTTTCCTTTTTGATTGAATATTAATATTCAAATAAGTAATTTAATCTTTACTTTTTAAAAGCATGTTGTTACATACCAATAATAAAATCGACCTTAATGAAATGAATATAATTTAATATTATATGTATTTATAAAAATATTCCCATCCTCTTTTTAAAGCTACCTACATAATTTTAGGATCATAATAGATTTTTTTTAATATTAATGAGATTAATACAATTAGTATTCTTTTTTTATTTTTTACTTTAAATAAGGACATACATTTTTTATAATTATTTTATTTTCATTTCATTTTATTTTATTTATTTTTAATATAACAACCAACAAGTTACATTGGTCTTTTGTACTAAAAATACTAAAATATTGCTTACAATTTTATAGGCCACATCTAACCTCAAAATTATAAAATAAAAGTAGCCATTATTTAAAAATTAGATTGAGTAACATTTCATGTAAAATTTTAATTGATTAATAAGGTATTATTTATACTTAATCAAAAAAGTATTATTTATAATATGTAATTAATAGAATCTCCTTATATATTTTGTATAGAATAATATAGCTATTGATGTTGAGCGGACCCCAATGACAATGGTTTCGATGTGATGAGATGAGGATGCAGGGTTAATATGGTGAGGAAAAAAGCAGGGGAGTATTTCTGGATTCTCCAAGAGAGTTGCGTAAAGGGTGTTTGTCTCCACGTGATGAACGGAGAGGGCTATTCAGACCCTCCCTCGAAATCCACGTTTGCTTTCCCAAAAAAAGCAAAAAGTTATTTCTCTCGTTTCTATAAATATAATATCTATTTAAAAATTGTAGCTTGATTTTAAATATAAACTTCAATTCTCTCTGGTGTTCATTTTTTAGTATTCTTATTTTATTGAAGTACTTTTATATTCGCACATTCAATTTTAATAATTAAATAGTAAAGGTATTTTAAAATAATATTATAAATTTTTGTATAATTATTTAATATTTTTTTAAATTATATTATCAGATATTTGAATAATTAATTAATTCAAATTAATATTTTATAATAATGATACATTCTTCCATAAGTTTTTTTTAATAAAATGGGAAACAAATTTCAATTCTCTTATTTTGTGATATGGTTAATCTCTATCATTAGACAAAGTAGCATTGCATCAAAATATCATGAATTCTTTATATATTGAATATAATGAAACAACTTATTTATTTTCTAAATTTTACAAATTAGTTAAAAGATACTTAGAAATGAATGAGTATTAATTAATTGAGTTAAAAAAATTCTTATGTCAAAATATTTTAAATACCGGAAGAAATTGCAATTGAAAGTCAAATTTGTGATTTAAATTTAACTTTAAAATTTTAATTCTAAATTAAAATATGTATCTTAATAATAATTGAAATAATTTTAAATTTGAATATAAATTTGTAAAATATACAATAATATTTCAATATAATTTACTTTCAAATTGATTTCGTTGTCTTGGATTTTTCTTGTTTTTAGAACTCCGCTTTGTCCCCCCTCCCCAGTCCCACACTTCCCAGCTTTCAGCGTCAGCGTATAGCAGTTTTCCGCTTTCGGAAGAAGAAAATTCTTAGTTTAATTATTCATTTTTGGTATAAAAAATCTAATTTTTTTTCTAAAAAAAAGTAATTATGAGATATTAAACTATAAACAAATCCTCAGCTATCAATTATTGGCCAAAAGGAGAAAAATTAGGCGTATAAAAAAGGGGAAGAGGGTTCAGGTGGTTCAAATGTGAATGGATGTCAAGATGGTTCTTAAAAAATAGGGACTTTTATAAATTGCTGTGTTTAGATTAACTAGTTAAATAATTAATTTAACTTATTGAAAGATTTTAAATTCAAGATTTTAGTATATAGTCAATGCCAATGATAAAGGAGTTAGCTAAAAAAATCTTTCAATTCTCAATCTGGACTAAGCTAAGACTATTATTATATCTATAAGATAACTTGCCTAAGATACTGAAGAGAAATTTAAAAAAGTTATAGATAAAAAATAAAAGTTATATAATCAAATATGTAAAAAAAAATTATAATAGTATTTTTTAAATTTATCTTATCAAAAGTCAGCACTATATTAATTATAATAAGCTAATTGCTTATATATTTAATTGTATAAATGGTAAAATAAAAAAATAAAAATTTTAAATATTATTAAACATAATTTGTTTTTAAAATGAGTAAAATTTAAAAAAAAAAATGACTTGTCTATTATGGTGCCCAAGAAGATTATTAATTTTTGAGAAATTTACCTCTCTAGGGACAGATAAAAAATGATATATAGGAAAATTTTTAATACCTTGATTTATTTTTTTAAGGGGTATCTAATATAGTTTTGTATTTTATTTAATATTTTAAAGTATTTTTAGATATATTTAACGCACTAAATTAATAAGAGCAAAATGACCCTATAAAATGTTTTAAAACAACATATATACTTACAAAAATATTTTAAAATAATAGCAAATATTATAATAAAATATTAATCTTTAAGGTTGTTTTGTTTGGATCCATTATTGGTAAAATCACGTGACTTGGATGGAGGTGGATGCGGAGGGATCAATCTACATGAACGTACGTAACGATTGTGACTTCTGCGGAACTGACAGTGACTCCTGAAGCAGAATGGCAGACCCAAAAAAAATAATTGAAAACAAAAGAATCTCCAAAGAATATGACAGCCAACGTAAAGGAATATTCTTCACAAAGTTTGGCAAAATTATTTTTCTATTATTTAATTTTATCAACAAAAGCCAACACAAGTTTAGATAAATAGGTCTTAAAGATGATTTAAATGTGTATGGAAAAGATTTATTGGGCGAAACGAAACCCATTTAAAAAATCTTTACATTTCAAAAAAATTAAATTTTAATTATTAATTAAAAGATACTATTTAGACTCTATAAAAAATATAATACTAATATTAATTTTATGTCATATATTATATTTATAATTTTTTTAAACAACAAACTGTTTAAATTTATTTATAATTATTAATGTAAATATGGCATTCAAATCAAACCACCTATTCTTAATTAACCCCCAAGTACGTGTGCCAATTTTTTTTTAAATTTTAGTATTTTTAAAAGTTTTTTCTCGTAATTTTTTTTCTCATCCAACAATATGGTACATACTTAAAAAAACTATTCAAGCATTACCTCCTAAAATAAGTACACAAATTAACACAATTATGAAATAATTATTTATGAATTATGAAATATATTTATAAAGAAACTAGCCATTACTATTATCTGATGTCTTCAATAATTACGCAAGCATTATTCAATTGGAAAATTCAATAACATCACAAGTTTATAAAAGCATTAATATATAACAGTAAGTCATCAGCAACATATATATATAATACTGATCATAAACCCCAGAAATGAATGAGATCGACCGGTGTTTTCTCCTGACGATCATCACATCTTCAGTCTTCATCGTCTTCATCGATCTCGACCTAAATACCGGTTTAGGACGGCAGGGTTGTTGGGTCGAGCACCACCATATGCATTTTGAACCGGCAAAAAACCGCCGATGAAGAGGTTGGTGGGGGAAACATTAGTATTTGCAGGAGGTCTCTGAGCAGCCATGGCTACTCCTCCTCGTGGAGCCTGCATGCCCACGTGGTTCATCATTTGAGTACGCTGAAAAGCCTGAAACATAAGTTGATTGGCCATGGGATTGAGGTTGAGATTTGGCCTCCATTGCGGAGGAGGAGCAACAGCAAAAGTAGGTGGGGCCCTTGGGGCTGGAATTCCTGCACAGGCCAAAACATGCTGCAGCTGGCTGGTGGATTGATTTATAGGTCCTCTTTCTGCTTCTCCTGCTATTCGAGTATATTAAAAGAGTCCCACGTTAATTAACTAGGGGAATAATTGAAAGTGTATAATCTTTAGCAGACTCCTACTAAATCAGGTAGAGTTAAGGTATATCCAGCAGTCCCTTATTTATCTTATTTTTTGGTGTCTCTAATACCTTGAATTATATTTAGGCATATCCAACTATCCATTATTAACCTAATGTATTTTTTGTGCCTTGGGATTAGATACTGGATGCATCAAAAAAATATTTTAAGGTACTTGACTCATATGAAAAAAAATATTTTAGGGTGTGAATGTACTACAAAATACTTTAGGATAATGAATGCACCTGAAAAAATATTCTAGGGTGATAAATGCACTTTAACCCAAAAGAAATAAGAAAAAAACGCATAAGTAGGCCCAATTTGAGGGGGAGAAAGGGGTAGTAGACACTCTAAATCCTATATTTTGATAGAAAGACATACCTAATATACACATATATCTCAAAAATCTAATAATACCTGCTGTTGCTGCTGGAATCGAAAGAACGGGAGGTCTAAGGGGAGATGGAGATGAAGATGAAGATGATGATCCTGGGTGATGATTAGGAACCAAAGGAGCAGATTCTGCAGAAGAAAGAACTGGGATTTGTAGCTGAGGCAATTGTTGTTGCACAGTGGCTTCTTCGTTTGATAATATTGCTGGTTCTGGTGTGTGATCTACTACAGGTTGATCAGCAGGAGGAGGAGGAGGAAGAAGCAAGGAGAAGCCTGATGTTTTGACAATGGAGTACATAATTTCAAGCTCTTTTTGCCATCTCATGGAGAGATCATGAGAGGTTTTCTTACAAAGTTGAAAAACTCTGAGCTTTTTATCATTCAGAATTGTGTCCCAATTATCAGGACCATGCCTCCGAACACCAACCCACAAAGCATCAACCTCATCCTCAGTCCATGGAGTTTCTCTTGCTTTATTACGCGGAGCTTCCTCAGCTGCAGCTGCAACACAATATGTTACCATGGAATATAATAAGGACCATATTCATGCACTAGTCCAGTCAGGTAACAGGCCCGTGCCTCTCCCTAATGATCTCTGTAATGCCCCAAACCTTCTATTTTTTTTTCCTTGTTTAGATTTTACACATAAACGGAGAGTAACATTTTGATATCTTAAGATGATGAAATGGTTCGGTTTTGAATTTTCTACGATTTTTCAAACAAAAAAAAATCAAAACCACACCGATTTAGAATATTAAAAAGGAAAAAGATATTAGGGCATTACAAAAGGCATTAGAGTCTAGAGATCCTTTGCCCAGTTCGACTCTTGCTCGATGGTTTCAATATATGTCAAGAACTGATTACCTCTTCCAGCTGCTACTTCTTCCTGGTTAAGATTTTCTCCGTGTAATACCACAGCTAGGCCTGCAGGTTGCCTTTGTTGAGAAGCCACGGTAGGCCCCTTGCTAGTTCTCTTCCCATGTTGTCCTCCTCTGCATCTAGGAGGGAGGTTATTAACACTGCTTCAACAATATATATATATATATATATATATATATTTGTTAGTTATATGCAAACATATTTGTTAGATAATAGAAACATGACCAGCACTACAATTAATAATGAGCTCACTTTTGAACTTTCTTCGGTTGGGCTGCATTAGCCCTAGTACTCTTGCCAGTGTTTCTTGACTCTATTTTGTTTCCACCTCCTCTTTTTCTGGGTCTTTTGATGATGAACAAGTTAAAAAAGAATACACATACAAGAGTAGTTAAAAAGAATATATATATATATATATATATATATATTGTACCTTAGGACGGAACGTTTATCTCCATTGTTGTTGTTGTGTTGGATGTGAGTACCACCAACGCCATCATCATCATTACGAGCTGATAAGTTGGACTGTCATTTGTGGAGCACAAAATATAATTAGACAAAATAGGATCAAGCAAATAAATAGTGGAAAAATATAATCCTAATATATGTACTTGTGAACTAGTGGCATCATGTAAGCTCCTCTATAAATAGAAGATGACGAGTTTGGGCCAACTTGCAAGTCATTACCATAGCATAACTTGAAGATGCACTTTGTATCGAAGCCTTGGTATATATGTTTAAGTGGTCCAAGAGTTTCAGACAAGTATAATATATATAATAGAATACCTGATGATTTGACTTGGTTTTAAAGGAAAAGAAGGCATTCTCATCGGGGATTAATTTCTTGGGGATTGTTGAACACAAGCAACATCCGGAAGGGACTTTGCATGCTCTTTTCAGATAACCTCGTCGTCTTCTCTTAGGATTTACTGTTGAATCTGAAAGGTTGTCAACTTCTCCAGAGCAATTGTGACAGAACCAATCGCCCTCCGGCACCGACTTCAAGTGACACACATCGAAACAAAAATCAGATATACATATATACACGCGCGCGCGCACATAGCTCAAACGAGAGGTTGCATATATTATTCAAACAAAACAAACTACATAACTAGAAAATTATGGATTTTCACAATCACATTATTATTGTACAAAAACATCATGAGTAAGGAGTACAATCTCTTAAGAGAATCTGCCCTTATGAATCTTTTTTCCATACGGGACTTATGATAATACACCCTGTATAAGAGTCAAACATTATTTTAATCAGCCTACTCTCTCTATAGGTAGCTTTCTTTAATTGGCCAAATCTTATTAAAAGTACCATTGTAACTAACGAATTACATCCGTAAAATTAGCCGTTGGAGTTTGGAAGGTTTGAGCCTCTTCTTATAAGACTCTTACTTTAACGCATCCTTCCTAATAAAATATCGGATTCATGACTACAGAATGTTATATAACAAAGTCGTAATATTCAATTTAGATTTTAATAACATGCCTTGTATGCTAAACGTGCGTACATACGTACCTCAAGAGGAGGATCAAGGCATTCAAAATGATACGTGCAGGAACAAGTGTCGCAGCAAATCAACGACCCTACTTCATTGCACTTCACACACTCATAAAAACACTGCGAAATCATCAGAGACAACCAATTAAGTAAATATAACGTACGCACGTAACTTGTACTGTTCAGGGGTTAATTATATATGCTATATCTAAAGTTGCTATATAGATAGATTTAGTCAACAATTTAAACTAAATTAATATTTCAAGTGCTTTAAAAATTACAAATACAGGAAAATAATTAATAAACCACCATAACTTCTTGAAAACAAACGTCAATGCGCTCTGTCGACAATTAAAAAAGCAACTGCATATAAATAATATAACAAAAGAAAATGCTTACTCCATCAAGGCCTATAGCACGGGGTGGTGCTTCTGAGTTGGAAGAAGATGATGAATTATTGCTTTGATTAAGACTGGGGTTCTTTCTTTTGCGTCCTCTTTTCACACGAGGCCGATCAGCATTCTCACTGTTACTTGGAACTATTTCCATCCTCAAATAAAGTTCTGATTATAAAATGTTATAATTCTTCTGCATATACCCACAAAAATATGTTAAACACACACACACACACACACACGACCAAGTTACAGTTTGGAATGAAGGGAATGTCAGAAGATATATAGTTATTAATACTGAATTATATATTCACAAAACAAAGCAACAACAAAGGAGCATATAACGTTAAACTATTGTAAATCATGTGGACATGTGACTCTTATAATACTAAAAATCTTCTGATAAGTTGTTTACATATGTGATTAGTTTAATGACAACATTAATGCTCAGATCAACAAATCAATAAAACACAATATTAAGGAAAAATAGGATGCCCTAATAATAAGAAGACTCTCTCCTACTAATTATAGTAAATAATAAATGAATTAAGATAGAGTAATTAACGAAGTGGAAAATAATTAAACGACTCGATCTCCAAAAGCTTTTAAAAGATGTTGTGTCTTTCTTTTGGGAATCTTTTCAATTAGGGGTTAGAGTGAAATCAAGCTACAACGCTTGAGCAGGTATTGTTTTTCTTTTTTCTTTTTAAAAAAATAGAGTTGTGCCCCGTGCCCTAATTAACAACTATTAGTCCTTTTGATTTAATTGTAAGCACTCAATTCAGCATATTCATTGTATAGATAATGATTTTCTCTAGGGATGCTTAGAATCAAACAACTCAAGAATCTCCTACCATTGCATCCTATGCAGCAAGAGATCTATAGATAAGAGGCATGGATAAGTGTTCAATATATCAAACAATTGATACATTGTGAGTTTGAGTCTTAGATAAAACACCTAGCAAAAGATATATATATGTAGTGAAATCAATGAGAAGTTAGAGTGAAATATAGCCATGGTACTTGAAAATAGATTGTTAAATAAAAAGAATTGTAACCTACGCCATAAGCCCTAATTATCAGCTACTCCTTTAGATCTATGGTAAACACTCAATCCAACACATCCCCTGTAATTGACACTTGATAGATCCACTCTAGGACATTCTTCCTTTGGCCACCTCACAAGTCACTAACTCTCATTGATTGGTAACCTTTTATTATGTCCACAATGACTACGATGTAGGAAGCACTTGTTTAGATAGCGTTTGAAAGATGCTACCAATTGTAAAAAATAAGCGTGACCGCTCCCATTTTCTTTAGTAGTGGTGAAAATTTCTAGGATAGTGATTCTCTTCAAGAACGTGTAGGATTAAAACGACTCAAGAATTTCCAACCACTGATCTAGAGGTAAGGGACACAGATCGAGGATCTCAGGTCTAGAAATCAAACCTTGGTTCAACAGTATCAATTTGGAACTCAATTCTAAAATCTATCTACCATAAAACGCGAAATTCTGAAAAATCGCCTCTATCAACCTTCGAATAACTAGGATCTAACCCAGTTAATTACAAAATAAGAAAACTTAGGGTGAAATGAAAGAAGCCATCAGTATCAACTTCAAATGAAACCCAATCATCAACAGGCCTGCAGACAAACAACAATGTGAAATTAGCAGAGAATCTCACACACACAAACACTTATCAAACTGACGTGAGTTGATACAATGAAGCACAAGTGCTGACGGTTGAGTCACAGTCTCTTAGGTCAAAGAGAAACAGAAGAAGAGCATAAAATGGTGTGACTATGGGGAAGTGTGAAGAGAGAGTGAGTG
Source organism: Leucaena leucocephala (assembly GCA_037074615.1). Taxonomy (NCBI): domain Eukaryota; kingdom Viridiplantae; phylum Streptophyta; class Magnoliopsida; order Fabales; family Fabaceae; genus Leucaena; species Leucaena leucocephala. The sequence goes on from CM073525.1 coordinate 4,334,420, forward strand.
GTTGAAGCAAATATATATAAAGATGATGGTAGATACAAATTAAACATCGGGGCATATACACTGCATCAAAACTCTTTGCGTATTGCTGTGGGATCGGTGAGAGAGCGGTGGAGCCTGTCAGCTTCTGCATCCTCAATCCTGTGTGGCACTGTGCAGGCCATTTCAAAACTTCCATTGGCTCCACTACTTCCCATGCTGGCTTCTGTCTTTCTTATTACTCTCCTGTTGTATTGGAGGGAGATGTTGTATATATTCGCTGGATTGGCTTTTTTGCATTCATATTTTAATTTTAATAGATATCTTGAAATTTGATTAATAATTTTAAAAATGTAGATTCCCTCCACACAAAAACAGCTTAAAATAAGTCGCATTATTTCAAATTTATGTTACAAATACTTTTATTGGCGTGAAAGTGTTAAGAGTTCTCACACTTAGAACAAGTAATTCGAGGTTCAATTTCAAGGTCTTTCTTGTCAACAGATAATATTTTATAGTCAGACAAATATATATATATAATTATACACACACACACACTAAGTAAATAATTAATGTGTTGGCTTATAACAAACTTATAAAACCAGTCAATTACAAAATTTATGAAAAAGTTGATTACTTAGAATTAAAATCAATGCTTTCTCTCTTTTTATTAAAGTTAATATTCATACAAAAAAGGGAAAGGACAAACCGTTTAATGACAATGGATAAGTGGATATTGAGAACAGTTGATTTCATACCTCTTTATCTTCTTCTTTTTCCTGACATTTATTTCATCTGATAAATTTTTTTTATGTGTTTGCTGATTGCCTATTTTTAGTCTAGAACAGCTGTAAGCCTGTAAGAATAAGAATAAACTAAAAGATTAATAGGCTAGAGTATTTTTCACAAAGATTCACGCATATTATGAAAATTATTTACTGGAAATTATTTCCATAGTATCCACATAAATTTCTTTCTGAAAATATAGCCATATATATATTTTGCCAGCATATAGCCATATATATATATTTTCGCCAAAGATGATTAGGTAATAATTTGTCTTTTTTCTTTTTACCAAAATGTTTAGGCAATATTGAGAAACAGATTTAATGCATTAATAGTTGTCAATAATTCCTCCAAATCCCAATGAACCGTTTCCCATTCATGCATTTCTTTTTGACCTTCAACCATTCATTCATCAATTCAAACTTTTAAATTCATCAATTTAAACTATTAAATTTGAATTGAATGCATGAAATTTAAATTAATCATCCTCATATTAAAAAAAATGACAACCAAATTATTAAATATATTTTAAATTAATATTTTTTAAAAATAAAAATCACAAAAAAAGTATCACTTAAATTTTAAAGCTAAAATAAAATTATTATAAAAATATATTGTTATTTACTTTATAATAATTAATATCTTATAAAATATAATAGACAAATTGATTTATAATTTTAAAATTTAAATAATATTTTTTTAAAAAAATTCTTTTTAAAATATAAATATGATTGAAAAATAGTCATAGTAATGACTTTCTATTGATTTATATTTAATTTTTTAAAAATAATTTATAATAAGGATTGTAGTATACACGTACATGTATGTACCTACCACAGTACAATTATTATTAGAGGTTTGTTGAATAAAAGAAGTAAAATAGATAATTCCCGTGTTACTAGATTATATGTTTTATATGAAATCTATCATATGTTCCATGAATGAGATTTTTCTTGTTTGTTGTAAATTTTATCAGATATATTGACGCTGGGATTTGAAAGATATATAGTGGAAACTAGAAAGTAGAAAGTAGGTACAAGAAGAATCTATCATTTGTTATGGCCTTTGGGTAGCAACATCACGATCTACTGCAGATCATGAAGCAAGCATCTTCAATAGATTTGGTAACGTGGAAATAAAAGTCACTGTGTTCATTCAATAATGGTGAACAAAGGCTATAATTCATGTGAAAAAACTTGGTACTGCAACTTCAGTGTGATTGATAAATTGAGATCTCTAACCCTAATGTTTTAACATAATTGTTTGATTCAGCAATGCAGAAAATCAAGGCCTACGGAATCCTTTGGTATCGCCACAGCCCAAAATGGAAGAAGGCAACTTGCCCACCATTTCCACACCTTCTTGGAACACGACCGCCATGCCCATATAGAAGTGAGATTCAATGTGACAATGGAAAATCCACACTCCAGGATTATCGGCTTGGAATCTCAGAGCCGTCCATCCGTAAGGATGAAGAGGCACAGTGTTTTTCAATATAGGGTTCACCAAATTCAGCTTCTTCCCATCCCTTTCACGGTCAAACTTCCCTTCCCCAAACCCTAGAACCCAGAAATTGTGCCCGTGGAGATGCCACGGATGTGTCTCGCTGTCCTCCGGCATCATCGTGTTGGCATTCTGCAGAATCACATCCACGGTGGAATTGAAATCCAGCTTGTAAATCCCGTTCCCTGAAGTGGCATTCACATTCCGAGGTACGCTATAGATATTGTAATTTGCTGAATCGTAGTTTTCTGGAGGTGATGTTTGATAATCAAAAGCATGTTTGAGTTTATATTTTAGGGCAATTAAGTAAGGGGTTGTAGGAAGAATCAAAGAAACATTGTTTAAGGACCACTTTGTGCGGCCACCGATAGTGTTTTGAGCATTGAGAAGCACAATGACTCTATCTGCCTTAGAAGGTGGTGTTTGGATGAAGCCATGCCTTGCTTTGATGGCAAGGCTTTGAGATAAGCGAGATGAAGTGTGATTCCAAGCAGGGCCTGGTGGTGGAACTGTTTTGGGCATTGTTTTGGGATGATTTGGGAAGTAGTTGAGGATTGCTAAACCTAATGGGGTTGAGGGTTTTCGGCTAACAACATTACTGGTGATCCAGTAGTTTCTTGAGGGATCTTGATTGGCTTTCACAAGCACTGAGTATGTCTCACCAGAGTATATGTATAGGTTATCCACCTCAAATGGTTCCACATAGTGCCCATCAGCTTCCACAACAATCATTTTATGACCCTGCAAACAAATCATACAATTTCTCAAACACAACACATTTAGAAACAGTACAATCGTGTAGGCCTACCAAATCCGTGTTTTCTATGTTTGACACTTTTTAGACACTCGTTAAAAAATATATGGCATTTCAGTTTACACATATACAAGTTATAGTTACAGACATGTATATGTAAGTTGGCTGAAGTACCTCAATTTGGAAACTGAGGGATGAGAGGGAAGTCAAGCTACCGAGCCGGAATCTGTATGTTTCACCGGGCTTAACTGTTAGAACATATGGTGAGCATTCAGGATTTGTGGTACTGCACACTTCGTTTCCTGAGCTAGGACCCAAGAGAGAGCAATTGAACCTTCCTCTTCCATTTATTAACAATGACTGAAAGAACATAAAACAAAAAAGCTTTGTAAACACACAATATATCTCACTTTGTTTTTGTCCCTTTATGGACATGCTCTGTTAACCCACTTAGCATGTAATGCCACTTAATTACCTGAGGCTCCCCAACAAAAACAAAGGGTATAGAAGATAAGCCTATGGCCTGATCAGAAGTGCTTTTGTGGTACCGGTCAGTGAGAAGGATGTTATAGTCATGCTCATAGGTGAAGGGCTCTGATTCTCCTTCAGGTAGAGCTACAATGATGGTTCCAACTAGCCCAGCTTCTCTTTGCATGCCATAATGTGCATGGTATAAAAATGTCCCAGCCTGAATGTTTCATAAAAAATAATAAGATGAAAAATGCCTTTCAGCTACTTTGTTATGGCTAGCAGCCTAATAGCATCGCAGAAGCCCACCTTGTCAACAACAAACTTGTAAATGAAGGTATCCCCTGGTAGAATGGGACATTGAGTAACCCCTTCTGTTCCATCACTCCAAGGTGTTCCTCTCTGCCATAAAATATCAATAGTGCAAATATACAGTCATTATAATCTATGCCTCAGCAGTTAAGCTTGGCCTGTGTATGTGTTCAGAATAAAAGGGAGTGATGTGTATTTAAAACCTTTAATGTGAAGACTGAAGAGATTATAATATAAATGGGAATATTTTCATTAAACTTCCCAGTTTCAATTTTCTCTGCGCGAAAATTATATAGTCTATGGCATTACCTGTCGTATACCATGCCAATGAATTGCAGTATTCTCTGTTGGCAAACGGTTCTTGACTTCAACCACTATTGTATCACCTTGCTGTGCCAAGATTGTTGGTCCTGGACTCCTTCCATTAATGGTTATAGTCAACTTGTTGAAGCAATCTGGAGATTTGTACTCATACTTTATCTCCCATTTGTAATGCCGAATTCTGGCATCTACTCTGATCAAAACCATTAACAACATTAGTGCCAACAAACTTATTGAGTTTCCTCTTTGCTTTGAAGAGACAGCCATTTTTGTTTAGCTGAGAAGTTGCTGAGTAAAGACTGAAGCTTCAAATGGCATTCTAATTAGATTGTGTCTATGTATATATATAGATGTTAGTCCAAGTGGAGTCAAGTTTAAGATTCTATATCTGATAGAATGAATACATTTACACTGATTTGTAGGCAGACCATTTTTTTAATCAATGTACGGAGACCATTATTTATTATGTTATATTGTCGCATTCTTCACTTTTATATGGATGCAAATCTGATCTTCTGTGGCCACTGGTTTACAACAAACTGTATAACGTTTTTTTTCTAAACACATATATCTTCCTATTAAAAATAATTCTATTTAAAGTACTGTTAGACATTAAATATAAGAACTTCTACTTATAGAGATTAGAATATTTGTTTGACACATTGTCAGGAACTAGTTTCTTCCCTATACACAACCCTTGTTGGTACAAGCTGTATATTATAGAAGAAAGAATAATACAAAATTTGGAAAAATTTATGTTCATTTATGTAACTGTCTTCCTTTGGTGATGCATTTTAGAATGTTCGTATCAAAAGTAACCTCACAGCAAGAAAAGAATAGCATTTTTGTTTTCCGGGAAAGTTATAGAAAGAAAAACTAAAGCTGATGATGATTTATCCCTCAAAAGGGAGGGGATGTCAAAACACAATAGGATTATAGAGTAGTATTAATTAATAATTCTTGGTCAAGGAATTGATTACTTTCTCCCTTGCTTTCCATTCAACTTACATGGGAACACAAAAATGGTGCTATTGATAATTGATTTATGCTAAACTAGAGAATCTGGAGAACGAATACGTTGTGGTTGATGAATGAAGAAACAAATGGTCCCTTCCTTGTGACATGCTGCAGAATCTATCTCACCAGTAACACTAGACAAACTTCCTACAGAATTATGCCTTCTGCAGAAAAAAGAATAAGCAGCACGACTTTTCCCCCTCCTTTTCACGTGAAATTTTTTATATTAAAAAATAATTTTTAAATTTTGAGGTGCCTTACTATAGTAAATAGTTTAATAGTTTTATTTCAGAATTGTGGGATACAATTTTCTAATAATTTAATAAGAAAATAATTGAGATAATGTGCCAAAACAGTTGACCCAACCCAACTGGTACATGAAAGCCCGGTTTAGGCTGGGTAACAACTAGCATGCAAATGGTGGCCCACCCAAGCCTGAGAAGGATCCCAGTCAATATTCTCAAGCAATGAACCAGTACCTCACAAGTCACAAACAGTCGAGAGTTAGCACTGATAGTAAAGACTATACTCATATCTTATAAAAGCATGAATTCGATTCTTGTTACTGTTATAATAATTCATTTGATAAGTAATCTTATAAGTCTCCTGTAAATACTCTTGAGCCCTGGGCTGTACTTTAACTTTTATGGAGAATTGGTGTTGCCCACCTAAACTTTTTTGTATAAAAAGTCACAACCAACTTACCAATTAGAATTGGCACATATAGTAAGGAACATGCTTATATCTTACAAAGACACAAATTTAATTATCTCTATTGTTGAGAGGACTCGTTTAGTAGACGATTTCATAAGTTCTTTGTAAGTATTCTCTTAGCCCTAAGGCCATATCTTAGCCTTGATGGGGGATCAGTACCGAATTCACCTAAAGTTTTCTTTATAGAAAAAAAAACTAGCACCTCACAAGTCACAACTAACAAAGCTTCACATAATTAGTAGATAACTAAACTCTTTAAATATGATATCGTAAGTTCAAATCAGGAATACCACGTAGTTTTTACAAAAACAAAAAAACTAATCCCTCCTAATGTGGTCCCATTAAAAAAGGCGCTAACATTTAGCTTGACACTGTCTCAGATTAATAGAAGGATATTTATACTTATTAAAAAAATAATTTTTTAAAAAGTGAATATTATCACATAACTATTATCCTCCTTCATAACGCACTATTTAAACTGTGGTTGTCAATTTAGACAATTCCTCATCCTCCTCCACACCTAATATTAAAAGCATACAAAGCAAAACATGGAGAGATTGCACCAAAGATTATATTTTGATCATAGATAACCTAATGCAAAATTCATGCTTTGGACGTGCGTATGGTTCATAAAGACAATTGCTTTAACATAAAACCACAAAACCCTTTTATTTTCAGACCTACCCTATATTAGCCGCTTCAAGAGCATCATCTCTGTTATAACTGAATGGCACTACTGGTTGAAACTCAACCATAAAACAGCACAAAAATGCACAAAAAATCGTGGGCTCTGTCTCATTTTTTACTTCATGCTCAAGCATCATCAAGTGCCAGGACTCCAGGGAGTTGCTTCCCCTCAAGAAGCTCTAAGCTGGCACCACCACCAGTAGAGATGTGGCTCATCTTGTCGGCAAGCCCAACCTTCTCTACAGCAGCGACCGAGTCTCCTCCTCCAATGATGGTGGTCATCCCCTTCCCACTCAGCTCTGCCAGTTTCTTGGCCATAGCCTGCACAGTAAAGAGAATAGGTTACATGCTGTGGCATTCTTGTATAAGATTAATCCGCATCATGGATTCAGTGATCAATATTTGTCCTGCGTGATTTAAGGGTGTCGCTACATTAAAAAGATTGTAACAAAGTCCTTTATTGTAAATGCCGCAAACTTGCCATCCTTCGATGCCATATACCCGAAGAAATAAGTTGGTAAGAAAATTAAAATGGAGTGAAACAATTTCCCAATGCAGCTGAATTGTAATGATATATAACAGGTTAATACCTCTGTTCCTGCTGCAAACTCGTCAAACTCGAAAACACCCATTGGGCCATTCCAGATGATGGTCTGAGTCTTATCCAAAGCATCATTGAATGTTTTAATGGAATCAGGTCCAATATCTAACCCCATCCATCCATCAGGGATGCTTGATGCTGGCACAACCTACAAGAATCACCAAAGCTTTTAGAATTTTTCAAGTTTTAAGCCATACTACTTGTTAGATCATAGAGCTACTACAAATAGTCATTATAAAATTTCCTTCATTCACATGATGCGGCTATCAAAAGAGTGCTAATAACATAAATCAATTATCCCATACAAATGCAGCGTTCTGCCAGTTTGTACAAGCACACTAGTATGTCACCATACCTCAGTAACCAGTTGAGCACGTAAAGTGACAACAAAAATAATATCATCCAATATTTTCCATGAAAAGCTAGTACCTTGATGTTAGCATCGGCAGCAAACCTGTCAGCTATGACCACATCAGTTGGAAGCAAAAGAGAGACTCCCTTAGTCTTAGCCTTCTCAATAAGTGAATTAGCAAGATCAAGCTTGCCTTCCTCCACTAGAGATGACCCAACTGAATGACCCTGGGCCTTGTAGAAGGTAAAGATCATCCCACCACCAAGCAAGAGAACATTGACCTTCTCTAACAAAGATTCTATAACTCCAATTTTGGTTGATACCTTTGCGCCACCCACTATAGCTGCAAATGGTCTCTTGGGGCTTGCTACAGCTCCAACTAGATAATCAAGCTCCTGAAATAATAGAACAAGTCACAGATTAATCAAACTACGTAAGCCAAATAAATGATACAGCTAATAATTACCAGTTCACCACCTAAATACCTTCTGCATAAGGAACCCAGCTACAGATGGCTTCAAATATTTGGCAACTCCCTCTGTAGAAGCATGTGCTCTGTGAGCTGTTCCAAATGCATCATTCACATAAATATCGGCAAGAGAAGCCAGCTGCTTTGCGAATTCAGGATCATTCTTCTCTTCCTCCTTGTAGAACCTCACATTCTCAAGAAGCAAGACGCCACCTTCTGGGGCCTGTACCACCAATTTCTCAATTTCCACCCCAATACAATCATTTGCCATCTTAACCTGTCATGGGGAGAAAATAACGGTGATTAAAAACGATAGCCGTCAAGTAAAATAAGCTCTTACGAATAATTTATTGAGCAGGAAAGTGAAGAAGGCATACCTCAACTCCTAGAAGTTCAGATAGCCTTGGCACGAGGGGCTTCAAACTGTATTTAGGTGTTACACCCTTTGGACGTCCCTGGAAATGGCATTTTTTGAAGGTAAATAATTTTGCAAGTTACCAAACACTAGGCATTCATAAAACAAGGAGATCGCTTGTAAACATTCAAAATTTATAAGGACAGCCTAAACAGAAAATCTAAGCATTCGAATTTACAAGGACAGATAGAGATAGTTTCAGACATGAAATATCCGTGTGAGTCGCACCCAATGCCCAATGATACAAATAGGCGATCCATAATGTAAAATACAAACACCAAATCCAAATCAATCACAAAACCAAAATGAATGAAAGGAAAAAAAAAAATGAAATTCGTTGGAATGAGGAAGCATCGCATACCAGATGGCTAGAAAGAATGACCTTGGCAACATGATCCCTCAAGTACTTGATAGTGGGAACAGCAGCGCGGATTCTGGTGTCATCAGTGATTTTGAAGTTATCATCCAAAGGGACGTTGAGATCAACCCTAACAAACACCCTCTTCCCCTTCAAATCAGCCTCCTTCAAGGTACTCACACCCCTCTTCGTCGCCATAACACTCTAGCTTCAAATCCAAATCCCCAGAAACCAAAATGATCAGAACAAAAAAGAATACAAAAGAGAACACCAAGCCAACTAGCACGTAAAAGTTGAAAGATATTTAGTGGCGAAAACTCACAATGATGGACGAGAATATGATATGATCAGAGATGCAGAAAATGCGGGCGAAATGAAATTTGCAGCGGGTAGAATGAAGCAATAACGGTTGCAAACATTTGTAGTGGGAAGGGTGAGACTGTGAGAGTCTGGGTTTAGTGGGAGAAGGCACGTGTCGCTATGCCAGTGCAGGCCACCCGATTGGCGAAGGGATTGTCTATGGTCGCAGTAAATCCATGGACGGAAGTTGGTTCGCAAACCGAGCTCTGAGCCCAATGTTAATTGGTCCGATAATATATTCAGTTTTACAAATCAATGTTCAAATACCAAAAAACCAAAAAAAAAACTAAAAGATACTTTATTTAGTGCTTACTATAAAATACTTATATTTAGTACTTAGGGCCTATTTGAATTAGCTTTTAGAGAATAGATTTTGGAAAGAATAGATTCTGGAGAATAGATTTTGGGAATAGAGATGTTTGGATGATTAGTAGTAGAATTACTTTTTATATTGATAAATTACCAAAAAGAGTATGATTTGATTAAAGTATGAGAGAGGAGAGAGGGTAGAGAAAAAATAAGAGAGAGAAGAGAGGGTAGAGAAGAGATAGGATGAAGAAGAGAGAAGAGAGAGGGTATAAGAAAAAGTAAGAGTAAAATAGTAATTGGATAGTCCATAAGCTCTTTTACTGTTCTAAAAGCTATTTTCAGTAGATTATTCAAAACCATGGTTTGAAGCCGTGATTTTAGTCAAAATCAATTCTAAATAAAAATAGTTATTTGTGTGAAATTTTTCTAAATTGAGATTTTATCTAAAATTATTTTTGTAACTGTGACACCCAAACAAGCACTTATAACAAGCAAAATTCAAATCTTGGACTTTTTGTCATAAGGCTATATTTTGTAACTGTGTAGGGCGGAACATAATCTCCTACTTTGTTTAAAATTTGCAAATTTAATCAAATTTCACTTGTACATTTTAATTTTTTCCTTTTGAATCATAATTTCTATTTTTATGTTTTTCAAAATCACATTTTATTACTAATAATTTTATAGTTTGAGAGTTTTCTTGTAAATGATAAATCACAGATTCAATATCACTTATAACATTAAACTTTAGTGATTACTCTAATAATTCAAAAATTGCATATTACATTTTAGGTTAGAGTGAGACCAAAGAACCTCATCTGCCTTCGTAGAGACTAGAAAGAGACTGATTAAGTTTATTAATTTATCAATTATTGTCAGTTAAATCCATTTAAGGATTTTGTAATTGCATTTTACCTCTAAATAAGTTCAACATAGAAGATGGAAGCACCGAGAAGGAGCAGATCATATGTGTATCCTCCACAAAAATCTATAGGAAAGTGAATAGCTATTGCTAAACTTACTTTATTGCCTCTTTTGATATATAGTCATACATGATATTAGTATAATCTAGAAGGAAATGAGACTTCGCGCTGCTATTTAATCGTGAATGAGCCCACCTCTTTCAAAAAAAATTGTACAAAAAAAATGTTGCCATTCACGAATTTTCCTTCAAGAATTTGCAAAACATGTTACCCAGAAAACAAACAAGACAATATAGAAAATGAGGAGTCACTCACCACGACCACGTACAAGTAGCAAATGAAAATAGACAAAACTTAAACGTTTCCTTCGGGGCAAGATTTTTTAAAGAAGAATTAATTATTTAGTCTTTCTAGTTTTAACTCAATTATAAGTCCCTAAACTAAACTTTGACTTAATATAATTTAAATTTTAAATTTTAACTCACTACAATTTTATCTCTTTAAAGTTTTAACTATTTAAAATTTCAGTCTATAAACTTTAAGCAATATATAATTTTATTTTATAAAATGTAGAGACTGATATTTTAAATAATTAAAATTATAGAGACTGAGTCGCATTGAGTCAAAATTTAAGGACTAAGTTTTAATAGAATCAAGACTCTAGGTATTAAGTTATACTAAATTAAAGTTTAAGGATTGAAATCATTCACAAGAAATCGAAAAGTTAAAGTTGCGGAGAAATCATTAACAAGAAAAGTAATCAGCCATATGAGTTGGGTTATTTAAGATGTTTACGCGTCTTAAGTATTTGCATGAATGAATGAAGTTACCAACCTGCATCTGATATAAGGTAGAGAGCAGCCATGACAATATCCCATTTCTCCCCAAGTCTATACAAAGGCATGTAATCTCTGGCTTTGCTATTTATTTCTTGAGGAACCAATTTACTCATGCCAGGAGTGTCACCTATTGGACCAGGTGCAATCCCATTAACTCTAATATCATAATCAGTACCCCACTCTAGTGCCAAGTTTCTTGTAGAGTTGTAGTGGCATCAACAGCCGCCTGTCGGACGAGGGTACTTTAACTATATACATATCACATGTATATTGCTGAGAAAACAGAGAGAGCAATAGTGATGAAACAAAAGAATGAACAGAAAACAAAACACATTGTTGACAAATTGATTAGGCACTCGAGCAGGATGGAAAATTCTTTCTAAAAACTAGCTATTGAAATAGAAGAATCAACCTATTAACCCATACTACTTAATAGAAGACAAAGCATCTCATAGTATCTTGGTCTCCATGAATTGGCCTCCTTGGACGATTGACATCTCAATGGTCACAATAGATGACACTTTACTTGGTTTCCTCATCAGTTATAATCCTTTACCCATAGCCCTTTCTAGAGCCATCAAATTCAAACATCAACTCTGATAACAATTAATGGTCACTAAGTGGGGTGAGAAATCCTCCTTCAAGCTAACTATTTCAATGTAAGATAACCTACCAATTTAAGTGCCTGATAATTATAAAGTAGTTTATGCTACTCAATGTGGGTTTGGTCATCTCATATTATCTTATTTTCATTAAGGAATCAACTAAAATGTATGTAAGAATGAACCCTTCAGACTCAATGTATCCTAATACAGTAACTTTGCAATAATAATACTACTCGCGTTGAATACACTAGTAATTCTTTCCTTCACTTACAATAATTTTCTAAATTTTTATATCTCCTTACATATATCATGTATTAGAAGTAAAATACAAACCTTAGCTGCAGACACATGAATTTGGTATCAAGAAGCAGTATAATGTAGGGTAGCACTAATGTTTAGTATTGTAGCCCCACCAGAAGAGCTCCTTCCTAGTCCTCCTTTCTTGAGATACTTTAGTGCTTCATGGCACATTATAAATGTTCCAACAGAATCAATATCCATAACTGCAAACAAAATTTAGAATGGATCAATACTCCCTTTCTTATACCCGATAAGAATAATTAACAGAATGCAGTATGGTCCATGAAAAAAACAACAGACTGCCCCAACTCAAATCACCACTTGAACAATAGTTCAGTTGCAAGTCGAGCAGCATTTCACCATTCATATTTGATCATAGATTGTGGTCAGGGCTTTTAAGAGTGAAAAACATGAATGCTTCGTACGTATAATAATACCCATGAAGCCCAACAGGAGCATATGCATCCAAAATCGATAGATAGTGAATTTCAAAACATTCTTTTGTAAGAAAACAAATATTTTCACTCATCTTTATTCGCTGAAGACCAGAACTTCTGCTATTCAAATTCCCCAAAATATATCTTGCTTTTTTCTAACCATCCCTCTTTATTCATGAAGATAAACAAAATTTTAAGACATCGTTAACAAGCAAATGCATCTCCATATCACTTTAGAATTGCTTGACATAAAGTGTGCTGCTGAACGTTACTGGCGGGAGGCAGCAGGTCCCACCCCTGTTTCTTCTCTTCCCTGGCTTATGGGAGAGAGGATTAGGACTCATGTTATGCAAGGATCCCCACACTGAGGATAAAAAATTCCCGCCAAAATTCCTAAAGTAAAACAACCTGTTCGAAATCCATTTGGAGATAGATCCTCTGCTGACACTAGAAAGTTTCCTGCTGCAGCATTAACAAGAATGTCAATCCTTCCAAAATGCTTGTAGGTTGATTCCGCAACTCTTGTTGCATCTTCTTGCTTGCGAACATCCCCTCAAATTCAGTAGCCTAAGTAAAATACTCAAATGATTTAGATTGCACAAAAAAGTCACCAATGACCATTTCCATCACATATATGACAAAAATGTCATCTCTATTGACATTTCAACAAACTACATAAGTGATCCATAAACTGATGAATCAATGCATGATTTTAGCCTTTTTGTACATAAGGCTATAAGCAATCATGGGAACGTGCACATTCCGCTACTCAAGAGGTGAATGAATAGACAACAATAATAATAATAAAATAATAAATAGATATTCTCGTGGCTCAGCCTTCTTTTCTGTAAGGCCAATGAATCGACCTTTCGTTTCAACTCAATTACTAACTCCAGCATGAGCACCTGTTAACCATCACTATTTTGACGAAAGGCCCTGGTTGCAAGGAAAGATCCCATTTTCAGCTACGAGACAACAGTTAAGCAAGTTGCAAGCTCCACTATTCTAGATAATATGTTATTTAATACCAAGTTACATCTAAACTCAGTATGTCATCTAGAGATCCGTATGTCATCCGTAAACCGGGTCAAGTTGCGGAGCAAAGAAATAGGAGGGAATTTGATTAACCAGAATGATACGATGAGAAAGTAGGAGTTCAACATTCAAGAGGGTAGACAGAATCATGAAATCAAATTCTACAAAAGGAAAAATTAATTACCAGTATTCCAAGTGATTGAAGAGCAGAGACAGCAGAGTCGAGAACTTGCTTGCGTCGACCCATGATGGCAACGGAGGCACCATGTTTGCCGAATTGCGAGGAAATTTCGAATCCAATTCCTGAGCCTCCTCCTGTGATAAGAGCAACCTTGCCCTTCAATGCATCTGGCTTGAATGGTGACTCCATGGCCATTGTCCAAGTACTCTGGAGCTGAACTGCTGAATGTAGAACGAGGATTAGAATAATACAGTTTAGCTACAACATGAATAGTAACCGTTTTCCTTCTCATCAGTGTTATATTCAATTAATTATTACATGGCTAAAGGTGAGCACCCGCAAATTTTAGAGGATAATTAACATTATAAAATATTTAAAAATATAATTAATATTTTAAATTAATTTTAAAAATATAAATATTATTTTAAAATATTTAAATTAGTATAATTTTATTATTTTATTATTCTATATATGTTATATAATTTTTTTTATTTTAATATATTATTATTTAAAAAATTATATATGTTATATTATTTAAAAAATAATATTAAATAAACTTTAAAATTGATATTATACATAATTTAAGTATAAAAATAAAAAAAATTATCATTTATTTAATATAATTTATTAAAACAATATTATATATATAATAGTTTAAATAATAATTTATTGAATTTATGTTTTTATTAAACAAAAATTTGTATTTTTATTAATAAAAAATAAAATTATAAAAAATTAAATATTTAAATATTTTAAAATATTAATTATATATTTAAAATTAGTTTAAAATATTTATTGCCCTTTAAACACTTGTGTTAATTCTACTTTCCAAAATTACTTTTGGGCTGCGATGCACCTTTACCTTTATTAACTTCGCTCAAGGTCAAACAAAGTAATTATTGTGTCGGTAAAAAAAAATAATTATTGCATTTAAAAATAAAAGAAAAATAAAAACTTAGGGGATTCTTAATAGGTTTATTTTTTGCCGGAATTATATTTTTATTTTTATTACAATAAAAAATAATTTCCTACTTATTTTATTACAATAAAAAATGAAAATTATTTTTCATATGATAATTTATTATTTTATCTATTTTAATTCTCTTTATTACATATGTCGAATAATTTCTTCAATTAAATTTGAATAAGGGGTTAAGATTGCTGGCTTGCAAGTTGCCAAACTTAAATTAAAAAAAATAATTAAATTTATATATTTTTTAAAAAATATTTTAATAATTTTTTTAACTCACTCTGACTAGTATTGAGAGAATTTAAATATAAATAATTTAAAAAAAGTTGCTAAATAAACAAATTTATATCCTGCCATTATTAAATCATATTAAAAATAATTTATGCACAATATTAAGTGTTAGACCCTATACAATATTAAGACTTGGACTCCGCACACGCTTATGAATGAAATAAAGTAAATGAACCTAAAAAGGAGAAAATTATAAAAAGTGAAACATTTAATTATTTAGTAATTACTCGGCAGACCCAGCCAAATCGGGTTAGCAAAATGACCAACAAACTCTACTTTAATCTTCTGTTGTGAAAGTTCAAACTTCGAAGAAGTAAATGCATAAACTTACGTGACAACTAGTAAACAGCGATCGTAATCATCTTTCTTCAACGCCAAGTCACAATGATTGTTTGGCGAGTTATTCATGACAAACTTGCGAGCTTGCTAGAGAAAAGGCAACTAAATCATGAGTTCGAAAACTAATCCATCATAATGAAATGGAATGTAGAAATCAACCAGGCTCCTGTAAAATTACAGTGAAAAATGCAACCTTTCCCATCAATCTCCAGACTTCCTACTAAACTCTACATAAGCACTACCCCAAACTAAAATGTAACTACCAAACCAATAACAAGTAACAACTGAAACCAAACTCACCCATATAAAAAAGCTCAAGATAAGAGCTCATACAAAGCACAAATTTAATGCAATGCAAGCAATGCATATATGTCTAGGGTTTTGCAGTTGGCAATGAAGACTAAACTAATGCTGCTTAAAAGCCTTGAAGTTAATCATTAGCAATCAGAAGATGCATTCTGCTCTCTAATTTGATTGACCAATAGTTGTCAAGTGTCTGGTTGTTGCTGATCAGGTGGCGGCTGTTGTGGAGGTTGTGTTTGCGGCCACGGCATGAAAGCCATATGAGGAGGTCGAGGCTGTTGGGTAGCATATAGCGCTGTCTGGTCAACCGGTTTTCCCATGATCATCCCCGTAGGTCCTACAGGATGCTGTGGTGGGACATAATAATACGGCATATCAGCCGGGGAGCCCACAACTGGAATTGTAGCTTTTGTTACTCCAAGTCCCTCTTCTTTCAACTCATCTCTTGGGATAATGTCAACCAAGAAATCAAATACATCAGTCCTCGAAATAGCAGCCGCTATATCATTCTTCTGTAGTGTTCTCCTCTTGTTTTCTTCCGTGTGAATCCATGACCGCAGAGTCAACTCCAGGATAAACATTTCACATGCTTTTGCAAATATCACGGGGGCCTCTGCTGAAATCATCCGGACATCCTCATCAGCTTTCATTATTTTTTTTATCCTAGCAAGTGGAAGACTGTGATTCTTGAAGTCAGTTGTTTGCTCGATTTCTTGCATTTGGTTAGCCCAAAAAATCTGAAGCTGTTGCTGTTGCTGCTGTTGTTGATGGTGGAAATGATGTGCTTGCTGGTAAGCAATTTGGTGAGGGGGATTCGAGAAGGAGGCAGGAGGCTGTGCTGAGGAAGGTACAGCTACGGCAGGTGTTCCAGAAGCTACCATGGGAGCAGTCTGGTAGTGAGTAGAATAGGCCATCTGGCCAGGGCCAGATGCAACTCCGACAGCATGCTTTTGCTGCTGCTGTTGTGCCTGCTCCGATTGATCCATGACCACTGGTTAATGCTATAGGATTGTCTCTTCTAACTACCCTCTCTTTAGAACTGATATGGAAAAAAAAAGGAGGAAAAAAAAAGAAATGAAAATCGCCAATCATATGATATCCTAAACTACAGAGAATGATAAAGCTTGGTAAACAAGAATCGGTAAAAACATACATACATTTAGCAAATTACCCTGACTCACAAATATTTTCATAAGCATACAGTGAGAAACTGAGTGGGATATTCGACAGCCTCCACATTGTTCAAATCAAACATGCATCTTTTCTCTCTGAACTTTTTACCCTCAACAATATCATATTTCTGTATGGACATAGATTTATATTGGTGAAAAAGTAGCTTAGTAAGAAGTTGGCATTTCTTCACTTCAATCATTGAATACTAATGGCAGATGAAAGCGAGTCCTTTTCAATCACCTTGAAGATGCTTAGAAAAGAAAACATGCCATATCCCAATAAAAAAAGGGAAATGAAAAGGTAATAAAGTGAATAAAGTGATATAGAAGATGAAAAGTGACCCTAACACTAATTCAAGAAAAAAAAAACCTTATACCCCCTTCTTCACCCTTTCCTTCTCAATTGCCACACAAAACAGAGCCCAGGGCTTAATAGACCTCAAGAATCAGTCAGCTAGGCATGAAGCCTGAATTGAAATGTCAAACACTTAACGGCTACAAAATAGAGAAGAAAGCGGTGGAACATGTAAAGGGAGCTGTAAAAGTTATGCAGGTTCTATTTAAAAACTTACTTGGGGTAATGGCATCTCATGTTTGTTTACTTCATTTCACTAAACAGAAATGGAAATCATGATGGTAAAGAGCTTTTTTTTTTGTTTTTTGTTTATTTCATTTCACCAACCCAACAAGTTTTGCATCCCTCTGGCCTCCTCCAAGGGATAGAACCAAAGGACAAACTAATGAAACAAATAAGCATCCCAGAGTCTAGAATTGATATTACAGATAACCTCCCCAATTCCCTCCCAAACATTACTTCATAAACAATCGCATGCAATAAAAGTCAATAATCCCATGTTTACTGTCCTTTGTACTCAAACTCACATTTCTTCTCCCTGTTAGATTCATGTAATTAGCACATGCATAGCCAGAATATAGCCATGATCATTCCCAACAATAGTTCAAAAAGTAAATCATCCACATGCCAACCGATTAATGGTCCCAACCCACATGATAAAAATCAAATTAATTCTGGCTTCTTCCAAATACCACATGATTTAACAAGTCCCTACAACTAAAAGAAGCATAGTCCAAAAGGAAAAGGAACACGAAAGATAAGATGAAGTTCAGTTAAACACAAATAAGGATCGTAACTGACAAATGTCTAAAAGTTTTAATTTAACGATTGAGCAGAGGATAAAGAATACATGAAACCAAGATTAAATCACCAGAAAAAGAAAGAACTCTCGGGCGAAATAGGAGTAATTACCCATCTACAACGAGCTTGAATCAGGGGGCTCTTGTCAATTAGGAGAAACCCTAGGAGAGAGTGACTGGGGAAAAAGAGAGGATAGCAGAGGAGGATGTGACTGAGTTAGAGAGAGAAAGTGGAGAGCATAAAAGCGAGGGAGGGACCGGGGAGGGTTTGAAAAATATGGGGGTATTTCTAGAGAGAGAAAGTTTCTGGGTTCATCGTTCCTCGACACGTGTCGAACTGTCGGCACGTGAGAGTTCTGACTATTTGAGGTATGTTTCCGGTGTCCACGTGTCGTAAAGTTACTGGATGTTTCTCTGCTACCTGTAGAGACGACTGTGACTTATCCAGAAAATGCAGCGCATGCGGATGCCTCTGTTTGCGTGGGGCGGGAGGGATAATTTCGGAATTAAAACTAAACATTGAGGGCATCTTTAGAATTACACGGCAACTTATAAGGGATGGGTCATATTTTTTTGTTAGTCATTAGACCTAACTAAAATTATTGCTAAAAATGATCAAATTTTTTTTTGTTGGTAGAGTTCAGGCTACTTCTAGCGGGGAGTAATATTTCTAAAACATGAAAAAAAATTAAATAATATTAATATTAAATAGAGTAATTTATCAATTATTCTCATATATAAATTTAAATACTCAGAAATTAGAATATTTTTTAAATATTATGACTAAAATTATAATAAAATAATATTATCTAAAAATTAAATATATTTTAAATATTTATATATCCTATATCTTTATCAATTAAATCTAAGTGGGTGAGTGTAAATTATTAAATTTAAAGCTTAGTCCATGAGGCCATCTTCATACTGTTAAATTTGGGTCAGATGTAGTTCTTTGGGCCCACCTTAACTACAAAGCCCATAATGCTGTTAGGGGCTCCAAATGCCTCTCTAAGTAAGAAGAAAACGTCGCCTGGGCTACCTTGTAATACAAAAATTATCATATGAACAAGCAAAGGAGAATTGATATATATGATAAAAAATAAATTTATATTTTATAAGAATTTAAATTTTATTTTTATTACTGTTATAAGAGTTTTTTTAGTAAGTGATCTCGTAAATCAACTATAAATATTTTTTAAGTCATAGGACTATATCTTAGTTTTGATAGGGGCCCGGTGCTTAATCCACCTAAATTTTTTTATGGAAAAAATTATCATAGCAACATTTGCCAAAAATTTAATAGATTTTTATGAAATTTTATAAGTTAGAGAAGTCCTTTATAGGTAACCCAAAGTCTAGATAAATGGTTTCTTCAAAAGAGATAGTAATTTATCTAGTCGATCTTATCTAAGTAAATATAATCTTTTGTTATTATTATTTTATTTAGATTTATAAAAACTCTCTTAACACACTAATATGATAGATTATGCTTGGATAAAAAAATGGGGAGAATTATTGTAAAGTCATAAGAAAAGAATTTAATTATCCAAAAGTCTAATAATAACGGTAGAGTATATAATGATAAATTTTAATATAAAAATAATAATAAATTTATACTAGTTATTAGTTATTGGAATTTTTTAGTAATTAAGTTATTTCTTTAAAATTTTATAATAATTCTAAAAAAATATAAGGTACAAATCCTAAATGCCCAAACGTAAATACAAGGAGATACATCTAAAGTCAAACAAGATTTCCCCCTGATACTCAAAAGCAAGATGATATCATAATTGATGGTGTCCAAGAAAGAAATAAAAAAAAAGAAAGAAATAAAAAAAAAATATAGGGAAAATGGATGAGGGTGGGAGTTAGAGAGAGCCAGTTTGAAGCGTCGTATTGTTTGTTAGCCGACCAGAGAGAGAAATGGACGTTGAAGACTTGAAGGGACAAACGAACACGACTCACACACCAACACAATCCAACTTTGCCTCTTCCTCTTTCTTACTGCCAACCAACTCTCCTTGTGCTTCACGACGCCGGCCTTCCTGTTTCTCCACGCTCCTCTATTCATATAATCATATACATGTATGTATTGGTCAATGAATTACATATTCATATTGATTAGAGGTGGATCTTCTAAAACTGGGATAGAACTTGAGATATCACGATTAAGTAACTAAAGCCCTTTTTATTAGGATCTGTATCAATTTGTAAAAAATTCTTATATTTATCCAAAAATAAAATAAAATATTTTTACTAGTCTTAGATATAAAAAGTTAATTAGTGATTTTATTTTGATATCTCAATATAATTTTTGTCTAAATTTATAATATTTTTTTAAACTATCTTCTTTGATTACAAATGAGTTTTTATCAATTGTAGTAATTTTTATGGAGAATAATTAAAAGGTATTTTAAAAAAATAAATATATATTATTTTATAAATAATTAAGTTAAATAATTTTTTCATATAGCTTTTATATTTTACATTTAGTGCTTGTTTGGGTACCATGGTTATAAAATTAATATTGGATAAAATATTGGTTTGAAAAAATTTCACACAAACAGCCATTTTTATTCAGAATTGATTTTGTGATTTTGAATAATCTACTGAAAATAGTTTTTGGAATAATAAAAGAGCTTATGGACTATCCAATTACTATTTTACTCATACTTTTTCTTATACCCTATCTCCTATCTCCTATCCCATCTCTCTTCTTAATCATATCTCTTCTTTTCTCTCTATTCTCTACACTCTTTCTTCTCTCCTATTTATTCTCTACCCTCTCTCTTCTCTCATATTTTAATCAAATCATACCCTTTTTTATAATTTATTAATATAAAAAGTAATTCTATTACTAATTATCTAAATATCTCTATTTCTAAAATATATTCTCCCTAAAATCTATTATTTTTAAAATCTATTTTTTAAAAGTTAATCTAAATAGACCCTTATATGATAAAGAATACAAGGGATGGACCAACAAGCGATTGTTTAGCTGGTAGGGGCGGTGTTAATTTAACCAATAGTTTCAAATTACAACATGGGAGAGTTTTACCTCTTTAATCCTTCTAGCTAAATCTAATTTTGTGGAGCCCAATGTGCCTTTTGCTAATTAAACTATAGGCCAATTTAAATAGGATTTTAAACATAAATTTATAAAAATAAAGGATTTTTAGATATCTTATAAAAAAAGATTTTTAGAAAAAAATTTATAAAAAAATAATTTTAAATAAATGAGTATTTGAATAGTTATTTTTAGAAATACTTTTATTATTGTTAAATTATAAAAAATTATATGAATATTAAATGATGAGAGATAAGATATAAGAGAAGAGAGGAGAAAGGTGTAAAAAAATAAAGGAGAGAGGGTATAAGAAAAGAAATGAGAAAGAGTATAAGAAAAAATAGAAAATATAATATAATGTATAAGAAAATATAAGGGTAATATAGTAATTGGTTCATTCATAAATTCTTTTATTATTCTATAAACTACTCTAATCAATTTATTTAAAATTTTAATTTTAAATTATAATTTAATCTAAAAATTTATTTGAATAAATATAATTATTTATTTTAAAAAAAATTAAAATTAAAATTTTATCAAAAAAATCTAGGCACTATATCCCAAATTTACGCTTAGCATCCTTGGTTTTCACATATCCCAAAGCTAAAAGTTGTTCGAAGAAAGTTGAGACTTTTGCCATTTAACCATGACTGCCATCGCTTTATATATGCTAATGCACCGTCTAATGTATTCATACATGAGAATGAGACGCTTGTAGTACAATTTGTACTACGAGCCAGATCTTATATTAATGATGGTAATATACGTGTTCTCTTGGTATTGGAAGCGGGGATTTTAGAGTGAGAGTTTGATGAAGGTCAGCTTCCTTAACGGCTTGATAAAAGGAACATGTGTAACACTTAAAAAACCGCCAAAAGCCGTCCTCTTTACGGTGATCAAATGAACAGGGCCAAGGCCGAACATCAATTACTATGCATGACTATGTGTGTTGTTTGGAAAAAAAAATTTAAATTAGCTTATGAAAAAAATAGGATTATAGATAGCTTATGAAAAAGGGCTTTTATAGAAGAACTTATAGAAAAAAGTGATTTTAGATAAATGAGTGTTTAGATAGTTATTTGTAGAATGGGTTTTATGAGTGATAAATTACGAAAAAGAGTATGAGTATTAAATGAGGAGAGATAAGAGATGAGAGGAGAGAGGAGAGAGGGTGTAAGAAAAAGTAGAAAAGAGGGTGTAAGAAAAAGTAAGGGTAATATAGTAATTGGTTAGTTCATAAGTTCTTTTACTGTTCCATAAGCTGCTCTGACCAGCTTATCTAAAATCTTGATTTTAAACCATAGTTTAGTTCAAAAACCCGTTTGAATAAAAATTACTGTTTGGTAAAAAAATTTCCTAAACCAAAATTTAGGGCCAAAAGCTTTTTTTAAACTATAGTCTGGGTGTTTCCAAACACACCTTATGACATCTTCCTGGTTTACCTGCCCCTACCTCACGTTTGTGGCCCATTTGTTCTGCACCCAACTTGACCTCAGAGAGAGAGAGAGAGATTGACCCTAGAGATTTTGAGTTTTGGGTAGATTCCCTTAACATACGGAGTCGTAAATGAATATTTAGAAACCTGATTTGTTTGTCTGCATTTATAACTCGAATTCTCCACCTTTTTTTTTTTTTTGCAATGAAAAATTTGGAGAGATTGAGGGAGGAAGATGGACCTACCTCCTTTTTTACTTTGTCTGCTCTCCCTCTCTCACTACTATTTTTTTTTTTTATCACAACTAGCGTTTTTGTTTGTGCTGCATACTAGCAACAACAACAATCAATTTTATCCTATTAAATAAGGCTAATTACTTAGAGCATATAGCTTCATCATCCTCTATCAATAACTAAATATTTAAATAACTTATTAACCAAAAAATTTTATTCAATAACTTTATTAAGTCTTCTCCTTTGTATTCCTTTCTCTATTTTCATATATCAGATGATTCTTAGCTATTGTTCAGTTGCAGAACCTCATATTTCCCTTGATCTATTGAAGGCATTCTAGTTTTTAATCTTTATTGACTTATTAGTGTGCACAGGCTCGAGGGAAAGTGACAATTCAAAATATATAACTGAAAGCTGGAGCCATAAATGAAAGTGGTTGTGGGGGGTGGAACCTAATTTCTCTGGTACTATAGTTCTTGAATATACAATTATTAATATTAACTGTTTTAGAATATCCTATAGAGCCTCATAACTCCCTCCTAATTGGAAAAGCTCCTTGCATTTAAGACAAGTTCAATCAGATTAGGAAAATAAAATTAAAATTTACTGACACGTCCATTTTTAAGAATTGGACATTGTGTTTGATTCATAGGAAGTGCCTATTGTGTATTTATTTTAGAGGGTTATTAGCCTTGGTTAGCTGTTAATCTTTGTATTTATTTCAGATGTAATGGATAAAATATATAATGAAATTTTAAGATCGCTTTCTATGAGAATATTGGTATTATTCAAGAATTATACTAATATCATCGTTGTATTATCTCAGAATATACTTTTAGTTTTCTGTGTGAAGCTAATTCTCCGGCATTAAAAAACAAGAAGAATATTCTTACTGTTATAAGTTAAAAAGGGAAACAAACTTCTTAGATCTTATGATTAGAAGTCTTAAATCACTATAAACCTTTCCTTTTCCATTTTCTGCAGGCGTCTTCTTCAGGCACCTCAAATCTGCAATGGAAGGTGTGAACATCTGGCTATCCTTATCCATGAATGAGAATCTCAACCATGATTTCGCCATTCGAAGGTTTTGTCCTGCAAGAATAGAGCAAGAACAAGGAGATCAGAGCGAAGATCATCATCATCAAGAAGCACCATCAACAACAGCACCTGATGAAACCGAACAGTCTTCTTCTGATGCTGCCACCACAAACACTCCATGTATGGCTTCTTCCGATTTGGATGAATTTGTCGATAGCTTCATCAACATTGACCAGAATGAAGATAATGAGTATGCTAATGAAGAAGAAGATCAAGAACCTCAACAGAAGCATCATCATCATCATCATGATTACTTCATGGGGATGAATGATGAAGATGAGGTTGATCCATTCTATATGGTGAATGGAGAAGCTTATGGGTATGTTCCAAACACAATGCAGGAAGAAGAAATGGAGATGAAGGACTCTTTCAATGCAGAAGAAATGAGCCTTGGTATGGACAAAGGGCTAGATTTGGTTCATAGGCTATTGGCTTGTGCAGAGGCTGTGAGTTGCAGAGACACTCAGCAGGCAGATTTGCTGCTCAGAAAAATTTGGGCTTTGGCTAATCCCTGGGGTGACTCATTACAGAGAGTTTCCCATTGTTTCGCTGAAGGATTGAAGTGTAGATTGTCTCTTCTTCCTCACAATGTGTCTGCAAATAGTACAGGAAAAATCAGTACTACTACTATAAATGCTTCTTCTGTAACTAGGGAGATGAGGTTGGAAGCTTTTCATCTCCTTTACCAAACTACACCATATATTGCTTTTGGTTACATGGCTGCAAATGAAGCTATATGCCAAGCATCACAAGGGAAAAGCTCTTTACACATAATTGATCTTGGAATGGAACATACCCTTCAATGGTCTTCCTTGGTAAGGGCTCTTGCATCGAGGCCCGAGGGCGCTCCAAGGATCAGGATCACGGGGTTAATGAACTATGATGATGATGAAAGGAAACTTCAATCAAGCATGAGGTTGCTTGTGGAGGAAGCAAGCTCATTTGGGATAGCAATGGAATTCCACATGATATCAGAGCCTGCAACCCCTTCTCTTCTAACTAAGGAGAAGCTGAACTTAAGAGAAGGAGAAGCCTTGTTTGTTAATTGCATCCTGCACTTGCACAAGTATGTTAAAGAAAGTAGGGGCTATCTCAAGGAAATTCTGCAATCAATCAAGAAGTTAAGTCCTACAGCACTTACTGTCGTAGAGCAAGATTCAAACCACAATGGACCTTTCTTTCTGGGGAGGTTTCTGGAATCATTACACTACTACTCTGCCATTTTTGACTCACTCGAAGCGAGTATGCCGAGGAATAGCCAGCCGAGGACGAAGATTGAGAGATTGTATTTTTCAGAAGAGATTAGAAACATTGTAGCTTATGAAGGACCAAACAGAATGGAGAGGCATGAAAGCGTAGATCGATGGCGAAGGCAATTGGGACGAGCAGGGTTTCAAGTGATGGCATTAAAGTGCACAAGTCAAGCTAGAATGATGCTTTCTGTTTATGATTGTGATGGATATACATTGTCCAGTGATAAGGGTTGCCTTCTGCTTGGGTGGAGAGGCAGGTCAATAATGATGGCTTCTGCTTGGCAAGTAGCAACTTTGTAATCCATTCTTGAAAAATTCTTGGAAAATCGGAAGAGTAATGCAAGCATGTTAGGCTTGTTATTTACATGTTTATCTTTTATAGGGAAATAGAAAGAAAAAAAGGATACAGTAGAATGATTGTGCTCTTATTCATAGCCATTATTTGTCTCTCTGCAACATGAGATCGGAATGAAGTCAAAATTATCTTCTACCTCGCCATGAACCTGTTCACGCTCTAAAAAGGTTAAATCTTTTAAGAAATGTTAAGTTAATTGTTTATGATTGTACTTCTTGATCATGTCAGGAACAGTATAACCAATTTAACCGGTTTCCAAAGATCACTTCTGAACTTGCCAAGATAGCTGAAATATCATATTTTGCTTCCTCTGTTCTACAGAGCATGAGATGATTTCAAACAATGCTCTGCTCTTCTTTTGGGTGACACTGTGCTAATTCTCCCAAAAATTATTTGAATAAATCAAAGTATCCGGAGAAGCGGGTGTATAGAATGAATGATAAAAACCACATTTTGTTTTATTTTTGGCAGCAAAAAGAGGAGAGAAATTAGTTATACGTGGCTGACTGTTGGAATTTATTCATGTTACAGAAGCTGTAGCCAAGAGAGAGTTAAATCTTCCCTTGGTATGTCCCAGTTTCTCCGCTTTAAGTTGTTCTGTAACATATACAGACACAAAAGATGAACCCTTCAGTTTCAAGTTTCATTCTATCAATGTAAAGATCACAGTGTTCCTTCAAAAGAAATAGTAGGAAAGCAAGGAACCAAATTCCTGGCCCAAGATTTGACTATGCAAACATCATTACAAACAAAAACATTAACGGCTATGATTTTAATGAGGTTTGGCACACAATACACCCAGTAGCAAGGGAAAAAAACGAGGGAAAACAGAATTTTACAATGACAATCATTTATGTACTATTGTGGGACTTCTGTATAAATATACCACATTTGCAGTGCAAATGAATGAAGTTAAAGGCATCACATCTATTGAACAATCATTTAGATGCCTTATAGCCTTGCCCTTTAGTCTGACTAGCAGCTGCTGACATCACCATTAAGCGGCGAGCAATTTCGGTGAATGATGGCCTGGCTGAAGGGTTAGGTGCCCAACACTGCTCCATTAGTTGCCGCCACTCAGCATCACAATAACTTGGGATTGTTGGCCTTAATGTGTTATTTACAATGCCTCCTGGTTTTTGTGTGTGTGTGTGTGTGGCACAGAGGCAGTGAGAAACCAACCACAACATCAGAGGAAAACAAAGACAAAGGTGAAATGAAAGGATGCAACGGCATAATCTGATACTTTACATTCAAAACTCAATCACGCATAATTTTTACGTAAGACAAGCACCTGATTTCTCCCTGTGATCTGTTATGAAACTGATCCTACTTGGAAAACAGCTGAAAGTGAACCCTAACCAAACTATAAAACTTCCAGCAAAGCTCAGACAGAAGTTTTACTGTAAAAAACTGAAGAATTTTCTGGTGGAAGGAATATTTCAAGGGAATGCGTGGATTAAGGAAACCACAGAACAACATATGATTGACATACTTTAAGAAAGTGATGGAATGGAAGAATAATTCTCAGTCCAAAAAGATGACAGAAAGCTCATAATTCTCTCACTAAATATAAAATTGATCATCCATTGGCTAAGACTTGAGCCTTTGAAAGGTACAATAACACTTTGAGGTAAAGCAACTACAAACAGTTTTAAGAAGAGAAGAGAAATAAACATACCTATAATTGCACCATAGTGCATATTAGCATATGGTTCTTCACCAGTAAGAATCTCCCATAACACAATGCCAAACGAGAACACGTCAACCTAGATAGTTGACAAAACATGGTTTAGTCGGTGCTTGCGAGTGAATATTAAGTTCATATACAATAAAGATAATGAGAGACCGTTAAAACAGTCCCACAGAACATGAAGCTCCACATGATTAGTTTTCATTTCAATGCTGAATGAACTGGACCAAACATCAGAAGGCCCAAAATAAATTGTTCTGGGTGCAGTGGATTAGTGAACGAACGAAATTAAGAAAATTTCAATAAAAGATTTCAAAATAGAAGCATGCAAGTACACAAAGAAAGAATAGAATGAGGTGGAAGGAAGAAAATTCCTCCTGAGAAATATAAATAAGATTTTTAACTGGTCAGAGACAGCATAGTCTGAGATACAGGCAATTTGAAGATCTAGAGGAAATTGAATAAATGTCACCTTTATCCTTTTTTATTGGTCACCATAAAAGTGTTCTACTCCAGAGACTAAAATTTCAGATAAGGATTTGGAGTTTTACCTTCTCTGAGACTTTATTGCTGCTGCCATTCAAAAGTTCAGGTGCCATCCAAGGTAGAGTTCCCCGCACACCACCAGAAACCAGGGTATTTCGTTTAATTTTTGACAGGCCAAAATCACCAACCTGGAGAAAGAGCACGTTATTAACTTCTTCAACAGTCAAGACAAGTTGCAGAAAGGAGGAATACTTTGCAACATAAATACCTTGCATATTGGTCGCAAAGGATCCTTTAAGTTTACAAGCAAATTGTCACATTTCAAATCAAAATGCACAATATTTTTTGCGTGCAAATACTCCATTCCGAAAGCTGCCTCCATGGCGATTATCAGCCTCTTGCGGCGATCTAAATACCTGGAACCAAGACCATGTAAAAAATCCAAGAAAATAATCTTTCAAGAAAAAATATATTCATTCCCTTAACATGATAGCAAATAGGTCATTATCAAGGGTTTATGTTATTAGCGGACTGTGATATCTCAGTGATATTGTCATTATCATATCAGATTCTTTCAAAAAATGTAAGGGCCGCAGGCATGGATCTTGAAATTTTGTTGTACCATAGGTTGTTATAGGTATGATGAGGCTCAATAAAAATGCAATAACTCAGTATAGACCATTACCTATCCTTACGAAGCAAAACATGCCGTAGAGAACCATCTACCATGAACTCTGTGACAGTAGCTAGTGTTCCTCCGGGCCCGTCCTGCACTACACCATAAAATGCCACCACATTTGGGTGATGAAGCTTGGAAAGTATGTCAGCTTCCCGCCAAAACTCTACAGTCTGAATTGAAGCAAAGATCATCAATATAGAACCTCTAAGAACCACTGTTGTACTTATACGCTCATTCTCATGAATGAATGCCATGACAATAAAATCTAACTACAATAACAAAAAAAAAAGAGCGAAAGAAAAAAAAATCATTTATTAGATTCAAAGGCATCCAAGAATAAATTACCAGTCTCTCTTGTTCTGAAGATCTACCCGTGAAACAGCTTTTCTTTATTCTTTTGATGGCAACATCTGTTCCCCTCCATTTTCCATGGTATACAGTTCCAAAGGTTCCTGAACCCAATTCTTTCAGCTCTTCAAGATCTTCATTATTTATGAGCTGCTATGAGCATAAAATCTTTCATAAATGTATGTAATCTTGTGTAACATTAATCTAATAATGTCACTCCAGTTAGCAATATTTTAATTTTCAATATTCTTTTTTTCAGAAGAAAACGCAGACATATTGTATCATCAGAAGGCATGAGAAAAGTAATGAGAGTTAAGATCCTTAAATTTTCTCTGCGTTACTCCTATGCTAGAGGATTCTTTTTAGTAAACAAAACCATGAATTATACCTGCAAAGTACTGATGTCAATATCATCCACAGAACGATCATGCAGATGACTAATATTCCCTGCTTCATTCTTGCCATCCTAAATTCAATCCATCACAAAATTTATCAGTGGAAACGTATACTTGTGTATATTTTTCCCCATAAGAAAAGCCATTC
This sequence comes from Leucaena leucocephala, assembly GCA_037074615.1. NCBI lineage: Eukaryota > Viridiplantae > Streptophyta > Magnoliopsida > Fabales > Fabaceae > Leucaena > Leucaena leucocephala. The sequence continues at coordinate 4,363,562 of CM073525.1, forward strand.
TTAGCATACCTCATATTCAGAGTCTTCTACTCTTGTGTTTCCCTTTACTGGATCCAAAATCTTGTTTTCAGTCTCAATAACTTGGGTTTGATCATAGTTTGGATGTGGAACAGTGGCCTCTGTTCTAGTTGTTACGGGCAATTTTTTCTGATTTTCTTTACCAAAATCGCGGCCTACTGAAACTCCATCGACTGGCAGGGGTGCAACTTGCTGAGATCTACTATCTCCTTCTTGTGCTTTTCTTATTGTAGATGAAAAACCTATATGATCTTGATCAATTAGAGACACATTATCAAACCCTTCATTTGCCAACTTCTGAAAATATGACCAATGCTTTGGCTCATGATTTTCCACTAAGCTCAAGCCTGTTCCATCAGTTGGCAATGGACTAATACGCGAGGAATCTTCAGAGACTATTGCCTTGGAGAACATATCATAAAGGAAATCACGGGGAAACCTGTCCTCAATATCAATTATAATATCACCTTGAGCAGGCGTGGAAAAAGCATCTGAGGGTAAACCTTGAGAAACATCTTGGCTCACTTTTCCAGTTAAAGAAATGGGCTGTGGTTGAACCTTAGACTCATTACTGTCTTCTTTGTTAGAAGCATCGCCCAAATTACGGTCAGATGGAACCTTGTAAAATGCAGGATGTTCAGTGCTGTTGGTTTCATCAATTGGGCGATTGTTATGGTTATGTTTGGATAAATTGGTTTCACTTTCAGATCTAAGGATCTGATCCTCATTTGCAGCAACTTTATTATCTGTGTTGTTTGCATCTGGCAACTGTTTTTGAATTTGTAGCTGGGCAAGCCCATTGCCAATAGCATGGACATTTGTATTCAATGGTTTTGCTGTCGTGCTTGACCCTGCATTCCAATTTGACAGATTTTCAACCTGAAAATTATCACTTGATTCTGTAGTTGAATTCTGTTGGTTGAAGTCAGAGAGTAAATCAGACATGAGAACCTGAGAACCATGCGCATCATCTGACTTTGTGGATCGGTTCAGCAAATCTGCCTGCTCTCTAGGAATTCTCTCTGAATAATAAACTCTGGTGGGAAGTGGCTCAAGGCAACTCAAATCAATAACATTGGAACCAGCATCAATATAAGAAGGATTGAAAGCATTAGTAGAGGTGGAATAGAAGTCATCTTCACCAGACTTCGGAATCTGTGTGGAATTCACTGCATTAGCCAATGAAGAGGCCTCCTCATAATGTTGATGCTTGACCTTGCTTTTTGAAGGCACTTTAGGAAGGTGCACCCCTGGTACAGCATTTGTGACTGATGCTTCGGAAAAATTACCGGGTAAATTTCCATCAACCGGTTGTGGAGGAACAGGATATGGTGTTTCTGATAAGCCTTTCCCAGAGTCACTTTCATGCCTAATGGAACTATCACCCGTTTTCCTTACCTGCATTGCTGGAACTTCTGGATTTTGCACCTGCAACACTTCGGGTTGATGCCCTTCACTGATAATTCCTTGATTGTTAGTAACATGTGGAGGCACAGAAACTGGAATCTGTCTAAAACCTGAGTTAGAAGAATCAACACCATAGTGCACTGGATATTGACTGGTTTCCCCATGATGGCAAGCACTTGAGGCAGTTGGAATCGTTGGTTGCGAAGACTGAATTCCCCATGATGAGTTAGCATTGGCAGTCAAGGAAGAACTAGGGGCTCCAGTTGATTCTATATGAGTTCTACTGGCCTCCCTCTCAATATTCTGTCCATCTAGTTCATGTAAATTATCAGCAGAAGAGCTTGCAACCTGAAGGACTGAATGGTTCCTTGATCCCAAGTCCATGCCATTAACAGCCACTACATACTGGATTTCCGTATCCCCATCAACACTAGGTTCATCCATATCAATCATGGAAAACAGAAACATCCTAAGTTTTTGTGATCCTTCTCTGTTTTCTAGATCATGGCATTCCTCCATCATATTTCGCAGATCCTCATCACTAGATACAGAAACCAAGGCATCAAGATCTTCCCCAGGGAGCTGATACTTTATAGCATGAGTTTCATTATAGAGTGATAAGGCTTTCTGCATAAGCTCCTGCCAACTTATGTCCTTTCTGATAGAAATAATACGCGTTTCACCTCCAACATGTCTAAGCTTTCCATCACTGGGGCGTGGCAGTATTTTACCACCAAAACTACAAAGAACCTTCATCTTCATTGATGAGCCGGTAGAAGCTCCAGAAGGAGAAAGACCATGAAGGACTCGGTTATTTTCTTGACTAGATGAAGTTCTAGGGATTGATCGAACTGACCCATAATTGCGTCTTTCCCGTTGCAAAGACGAGCTTCTTCTGTCAAATTCCTTGGGACCTTTTTCAACTTTTGGAAGCCTGGAAATATCTGAGCCACTTTCAGATCCTGAATGGCTAATGCCTAAAATACCCTCCAATTCCATATAACCTGTTGCATAATTGGGATCACCCATGATATTTGGAAAGACAGGCTGCCTGAGATTCACTCTATCTCGCATAAATTCAAGAGCAAATTCCTCACCAGTCTGGATGGAGTAATTAAGTACAGGTTTTTTATCTGACATATTACGGTCTGCAGGCCTCATATTGATAAGCATGCCTTCCAGACGGTCCTGCACGGTAGACTGTGGTGCAGAATGGATTTCCTCATTTCTAGGTTCCATGGTATTGTACTGTTGCTGTTTCTGCATTCCAGGTTGTTCCATCATAGCATGACTTATAACATTTAAATGCTGGGATTTACTGTGACGTCACGGTAATGGGACAGCATATAACAATCACATAGAAAGAATCAATCCGATGCTATAAATTTAGTTTATCAATCTCATAAACATCAAAAGAAGCTTTACTGACTCTAATTTAAGTCACCATGACTAAATATGCTGAGGTTTCAGTAATCTCCAGAACTTTCTAGGCTTACTGCCAACCCTGCAGGCATAACATAGAAAAAGTTTAATTGATTAACATAGAGGTGACAAAAGACAAAAACAAATACATATTTGTTTGAACAGATACACAACTATAAAGCACAAGAAGAATCATGTTCAATAACATAAAGCACAAGGAGAACTATATGTGTGTGTGTGTGTGTGTGTGTGTGTACCATCAGGGCTTTGTTCAATCTAAAAGTCTCAACCTTTTGGGATGATTTGGTTCTTGACAGGGAGGTTCAAATACATAGTTGGTAACATTTTCCTTTAAGCTTTTGTTGCATTGTAATTCATTGTGTTGTATTAATTGAGTATTTTTACATCGTGTTGGGCATCATATAGCTATTTTTACTGTAATTGAGATCTTCACAGTCCAACCAAGAGGATAATTTAATCTCGAAGCATAGCAAAATCAGCAAGAAAAGGACGAAGAAAAAGATTACCCATCATTTCTTATTGCATAGAAGATGCAAATACCAAATGGAAAGAAAGAAAACAGAATTATGAATTTGAACCATGTATTTACGTGATCAATTCGGTCGATCTTAGAATATGGAAGTCATTAAACTGGGTTTTCACCATCAAAGCACAGTATACATCGATCAGAAATGGGAAATTATCAGTTGACTGAAACGATCAGCCAGAAAAACTGAACATAATTCGAAACATAGCTAAATCAGTGAAAATCCCATGAAACCAAATCTATTGAGTACCTGATTGATGACAATTCTTCAGGTTCAGCTGAAGCTCAAGGAGGATTGAGAGAGGAAGACGAAAGGAAGTCTATGAGTAAATTCTAAAAAATAAAGAATCCAACTTCGTTTAATCCCCCACTTCCTGTTCTAATTTTTTATTTGTATTTCCCTTTCCCAATCTATGTCTACCTTCTTCCAATGATCCTTCCCACAGAAGATGATGACTCTCTCTCTCTCTTCCCGTTTCTGTTTCTTATTCTGGATAAAATATCTTATTCTTTCAAATGGTCCGATTGAGTAAGCATGCTACAAGAAACAGTTAACAAGTTAAATCCCAAAATATGTCCAAACCAAAAAAAACAAAAACAAAATTAGACCCTTTTCCAGAAAACAAAAAAATCTAAGCAAACATTCAATTCGTATATGATAATCTTGTGCATTTTGCAAGCAGAAGATACTTTCTTTTTATTCATGGCCTTGAATTATAAATAAAAAAAATCTTCATTTTGTATTAAAAAAAATCTAACCAAACTTTCTTTTTATATATAAAAAAAGGAATTGCATTATTCATGGGTTACAAATACTTCATTTTGTATTATATATATTGATGATTGATGATGATGATTTAACCCTTGTAGAAGAATAAAAAATTTATGGATTAAACCATTAAAAAATTATATCTTTTAGAAATAAATTATATATTTTTATACTTAGAAAAGTTAGCTCTTTCTTATGCTATGGTTTGAGGGAGAGAGAAAGAAATAAATTTCCTAATATGTTATTTTATAAAGTAAAAGTGTCTTCTTTACAAAAAGTTTTGTCATGTTAAAAAGTCAATGTATGTTCTACCCTCTCTCCACCCAACAAAGAAAAAGTCAATGTGGGAAGATGCCTTTTGATTTGATGGTCTTTTTCTTAAAACCTTAATTTTTTTTTTAAAAAAATTAAACATTTAACTTCAATTACTATATCGAGTATTGGACACTTGCTCTAGTCAAACAACATGGTCTTGGTAACTGTGGGTCAAACAAAATCTTCTTTGAAAATATCTTTTTGTTGTCTATGTTTGTCATTAAGAGAAAATTAAATGTTTTTTCGTAGATATGGTGTATCTGATTAAGATTTGATCTATTTATCAAATTATTTGTTTAGTTCTATTGGTTTAATTTAATTCATAGATATAACATGCAATTATAATTTATAAGCATAAAAAAATAAGATTATAACTTAAGAAAGCATTTAGGAATGGATATATAAATATTTTTATATTCAAGTAAATAATTATTTATCATTGTCTAAAAAAAAAGTCACACTTGCATAAAGAAGACAACATTATATCAATTTTAAACAATTGTGTTACATTATTCTATAATTTTTTCAAGGCAATCATAATTTTTTTCATTAATATTTTTGGCACTGTATTTTTAAGAGAGCACTAAATGGTTAACATGTTTAATAAATGGTAAATAATCTCTTTATACCATATTTTAAGATATACTCAGTATTTATCAACACTTTTTAATACATGACTTTGGAGGAAGCTTAATAAATGCAAGGTAACTTAAAAAGGAATTATACTTCTTAAAAGATTAAATTTCTTTCATCACAATCCAAGATCCCACTTAATAAAATGGGATCTGAATCCTACAAAATGAAAGAAAATAACAATATGCATCCAACAGCGACAAAAAAAGGGGGGGGGGGAATTTTTTCAACATATTTTTAGCTAACAAAAAAAGCCATCAACTATCTTGTATCAATACATATATAAACTATTTGAATCTAATTTAAACAATTTAATTTAAAATTACTAATTCTTAATTTCCAAGTAATGAATCTTTATATTTAATAAGATATTTTTTTTATTAGAGTCAATCATATTCAAAATATTGTCGAACTCTAAATATGAACACATTAAAACATAGATTTATAATTGTGTTTGGTACATAACAAACATTATATCCAACTTTGTCCCCAAACAAATTATAATCATTCCATATTCAAACACCTAAACTTCAATGAGAATTTTAAATAGATACTTTGTGATTTTGCTGGGTAATTAAAATAATAGAAAATACATAAGAATTTATTACGGTTTATAAAACTAGCACCACCTAAGTGGAAAAAGAAAGTACATTCCTCAAGGCTTCTGAATGGAAAAATATGAACCAGTCAAGAAGCAAAACTTTGAGCTTCTTTGAAGTAGTTAATATACAAGAAAAATTTGGATCAGCCTATAGTAAGCATTTGGATAGCCACCATCTCTAAGTCTCTAACATAACATACATCCTTGAAGTACCACCAAATGAATCAAAATCTGAGAGCAGAGAAAATCTCATAACAGTATCAGTATGTGTTGGAATGGGCAATGAATCTTTCGACACAGAACAGAGAGAAAGAGATAAGTTGAATTCTGTGTATTTCATCTATGTTGTTCATACATATATATACACTGGAATATACAATCAGCGAAGCGTGAATCATGGGATATCGTTTAATGATACAATATGATTTTATTCCCTCAAATCCTCCTATAATTAATTTCTATAATCCCCCTCTTTAATTCTGAATATCTCCTCTTTAATTCTAAATATCTTCTACACTCCCCCTCAAGTTGGAGCATAGATATTAATCATGTCTAACTTGCTAATTAGATATTCGAATTTGTTTCGAGTTAATCCTTTGGTGAGCACATCAGCTGTCTGTTCCTTGGAGGGAATGTATTTTAGTTCAATTGTCCCAGCATCAATCTTCTCTCTTATGAAGTGTCTATCTATCTCCACATGCTTTGTTCTGTCATGCTGGACTAGATTGTGTGACATATTAATTGCTGCCATATTGTCTGAGTATAACCTGATAGGTTTATCTGGTAACATTTTGAACTCTTCAAGTACTCGCTTTACCCATAGGCACTCACATATTCCTAGAGCTATACCTCTAAATTCGGCTTCGGCACTGCTTCGAGCAACCACACTTTGTTTTTTACTGTGCCATGTGACCATATTTCCCCATACATAGGTAACATATCCTGAGGTTGACCTCTTATCCTCTTGATCACCTGCCCAATCCGTATCTGTGAGAATTTCTATATTTCTCTTGTTGGACTTTTTGAACAGGAGGCCTAGACCGGGTGAACCCTTCAAATATCTAAGGATTTTGTAAACTTCATTTAGATGCTTTTGTTTGGGATTATGAGAGTGTTGACTTACAATGCTGACATCATAGGCAATATCTGGCCTTGTGTGTGATAGGTAAATCAATTTTTCTACCATACGTTGATACCGTCCCTTATCTACTTCTTTTCCCAGGTCTTCCTCCTCTTTAATTTTGTCCACCTGAATAGGAGTATCGCTAGGTCTACAACCCAACATTCCTGTTTCTTCTAGGAGATCCAGTATGTATTTCTTTTGTGAGATGCTGATTCCCTTTGCAGATCTAGCCACTTCCATGCCTAAGAAATATTTCATTTTCCCTAGGTCTTTAACTTGGAATTCCTGATTGAGAGCCTTTGTTATTCTATCAATCTCTGTTGGATCATCACCTATGAGAATGATGTCATCAACATATACTGTTAAGATGGCAAGTTTCCCATTCTCTTGTCTAAAGAATAGTGAGTGATCACTTTGTCCCTGTAGATAGCATTGGTTCTTTAATACTCTCGTGAATCTATCAAACCACGCTCGAGGAGACTGTTTCAATCCATACAGCGATTTTTTCAACCTGCACACCTGATCTGCCTTTGGTCCAGGGAATCCTGGAGGCATTTTCATGTATACTTCTTCTTTCAATTCTCCATTTACAAATGCATTTTTGACGTCCATCTGATGCAGTGGCCAGTCCAGATTGGCAGCGAGTGATAATAGGATTCTAATGGTGTTCAGTTTTGCCACTGATGCAAATGTCTCAGTGTAATCCATACCATAGACTTGAGTTAATCCCTTAGCCACCGATCGTGCTTTATACTTGTTGAGACTTCCATCTGCCAGGTATTTTGGGGTGAATACCCATTTGCACCCAATTGCTTTCTTGCCTTTAGGTAGTTCAACTTCTTCCCATGTTTCATTTCTCTCTAGTGCCTCCATTTCTTCCATTACTGCCTATCTCCATTCAGGGCTGCTAAGAGCTTCATTTATATTGTCTGGTATTCTGATCTGATCAAGGTGAGAGACAAAAGCATGATGGTCAAATGATAAAGCCTGATAAGAAACAACCTTTCTATAGGGTGTCTGGTACATGATCTACGTTGTTTTCTCACTGCTATCGGAAGATCAAGATCATTGTTTTCCTTTTGTGGTTGTTCAGAACCTGCACCTGGTTCAGACTCTTGGTGTGCGTCATTCACTTGAGGGGCGTTACCTGTCGTGTTCCTTCGGGTATATACTTGTCCCCACTTGTTAGTGTCTTCCCCTGAACTAGTGTGCCTTTTTTCCGGTTCCTCATGTGGTTGTAGGTCAAGGGTATAAATGACATCGGGTGCTTGGTAGGGACACAGTGGTTGAGATTCAAGTTGAGATTGCTGAGGTGCATTCTGAGGTTCACTCCAAGTCTCCCCCTGAACCGAGGGAGTGGTATAGAAAGGAATGGTTTCATGGAAGGTAACATCACAGGTGATAAAAAGACGCTTAGATAGAGGATCAAAACATTTGTAGCCTTTTTGGGTACCAGCGGGACCGAGGAAAATGCATTTAACTGCCTTGGGTTCAAGTTTGGAGGTATGATGGAGATGGACAAAGGTGGTGCATCCGAAGACCCTAAGGGGAAGGGGATTCTCGAGGTAGGGCAAGCGGAAGTAATCCTGAAGAACCTGGAGAGGGGTTCGGAAAGACAACGGTTTACACGGCATACGATTGATTAAGAAGGTGGCCAGGAGGATAGCATCGGTCCAATAGAAATTAGGAACATGACTGCTAAACAGAAGGGCCCTAGCAGTTTCCAAGAGGTGTCTATTTTTCCGTTCAGTAATGCCATTCTGTTGAGGGCTATATGGGCAAGAACTTGTATGGATAATGCCGTGTTCGGTGAGAAACTGAGATAGGGGCTGGTTAAAGTACTCGGTGCCATTGTCAGTGTGGAGGGTTTCAATTTTCGTATCAAACTGAGTAAGAATCCTCTGATAAAAATCAACGAAAGTTTGATACACCTCAGTTTTATCCTTTAAGAAGAAGACCCAACTGACACGGGTATGATAATCAATGAGGGTCATGAACCATTTTGATTGTGTGCGATTTGAGACTCGTGATGGTCCCCATAAATCACTATGAATGAGAGAGAATGGTTTAGATGGGCGATATGAGGTACTTGAAAAATGAGTACGGTGATGTTTTGCTAACTCACAGGAATCACAAGAAAAATCTAAAGTTTTATTAGAGCAAATTGAAGGAAACATCTTACACATATAAGGAAAATTCGGATGTCCTAAGCGCTTGTGCCACAACTCCAATTCACTAGCCCTAGGGGGTGACACTTTATTACATAAGTGAGATACGGACTAATGACAGTCATCCAGGTAATAGAGTCCATCAAGCTTCTTAGCAACACCAATCGTCGTCCCCGTGAGAAGATCCTGAAAAACACAATGAGAAGCAAAAAATTTAGCATGGCATCTCTCATCCTGGGTGAGTTGGCTGACAGACAATAGATTGCATTTCAAGTTTGGGACATATAAAACATTGTGCAATGTAAGTGTGTGTGAGACATTAATGATTCCACTTCCAGCAATAAGAGAGTCGGAGGCATCAGCAATTTTAACTGTATGGTGTGTTTTGGCGGGTGTGTACTGAGAGAATAACGAGGCCTCATTGGTCATGTGATCTGAGGCACCGGAATCCACTATCCAACAAGATCCTGTAGTTTTCCTGTTAATAGTAGCAAAAGCTTGGAAGAGATTACCTCGTTGAACCACACTAGCAACTGGTTGCTTACAGGATTGAGTCTCGAGGGCAGTTAATCGCTCCAGAATAGTGGTTAGTGAATCTTGGGTTGTGGAACCACCAGGGATTGGGCCTGTGGGAACAGGGCCCATTTGTGTTGATGGGCTGCCAAAACAGGTTGGGCTTGGGATGCTGCCGTGGACTGGGCCGGCTGGAGGAAGAATATTTGGTCCCAAGGTGCTGCCACGAGTTGGACCTGCTGCATTGCTAATTGGGCCTCCAACGCTGACGCTATGATCTGGGCCCATTTCACCGCTGACTTCTGCAAGGTTTCCTCGCGGGCGTCGCTGTCGGGGCTTCCAATTTGGGGGTTTCCCATGGAGGTCCCAGCAGGTGTCCCTTGTGTGCCCAGACTTCCGGCAGTGTTCACAGGTGGGGCGCTTCTTCCCTACGTTACTCAGGCGGGCTGCAAGTGCAGAGGAATTCTCGGTGGCGATGACTGGTCGGGGCGCAGAGTCAGGCAACATCACCTGGCGGCGGGATTCCTCATCCCTCAGCAGTGCAAACGCCTCGGCCACAGTAGGGAGAGGCACTCGCCCAAGTAAACGACCACGCAGATCCTCGTATACTGTGTTTAAGCCGACAAGAAACTCAAACAAGCGTTCCTCTTCCAAGTCCCGTCGGAAGGTTGCAGCGTCGTCGACATCTCTCCAGACATGGTGCTTCAATTGATCAAGTTCCTGCCACAATGTTCTTTTCTCCAAGTAGTATATATTAAGGGGTCTATCGCCTTGTCGCACAGTCCACAACTGAGAGCGCAGGTCGAAGACCAGAGACGCCGTTGGCCTCTTACCGTAGGCTTCCTTCACTCCTTGCCAGATTTCTTTAGCTGTCGGAATGAACATGAAACTCCAACGAACAGTAGGGATCATTGCATTGAGAAGCCATGACGCCACCAGCGAGTTCTCTGTTTTCCACCGACGGCGAACGTTAGCATCATCAGTGGGCGGTGGTTCTTGCTGAATTAATTCCAGTCAATCACGGCCATCAAGTGCAAGGATCATAGATTGTGCCCACTCTCCATAGTTATCTCCAGTGAGGCGTTCAGGTACGATGACAACAGTGGAGCCTTCAATGTCGGCGACTCTTGTGGGTAGACGCACCCCGCCATCAAACGTGGCTGTATCGACTTCGGCAGAGGACAAAGACAGTGATTCCGAACCTGGCTCTGATACCATGTTGGAATGGGCAATGAATCTTTCGACACAGAACAGAGAGAAAGAGATAAGTTGAATTCTGTGTATTTCATCTATGTTGTTCATACATATATATACACTGGAATATACAATCAGCGAAGCGTGAATCATGGGATATCGTTTAATGATACAATATGATTTTATTCCCTCAAATCCTCCTATAATTAATTTCTATAATCCCCCTCTTTAATTCTGAATATCTCCTCTTTAATTCTAAATATCTTCTACAGTATGTAATCCAATGAATATATATCTCATTTGGCTGGCTTGTTAAGCTGTGATTTAGTTTGGGAAGCAGAAGCAGACATAACCCTTAAGCGACTGGCAATTTCTGTGAAGGAAGGCCTGACTGCAGGGTTGGGTGCCCAACATTGCTCCATTAGTGTCCTCCATTCAGCATCACAAGAACTTGGTATTGTTGGCCGTAATGTATTATTTACAATCCCACCTGCTTATTCAAACAGAATCAGATATCAAGACAGAGAAAGATAAATACATTAGTATGATTAACAGAGAGAGAGAGAGAGAGAGAGCATTCAGATGTAGGATGAGAATATTACATTTCATCACTTATGTTATGCTCTGTAGAGTTATAACCTAACTTTCTATATGTTACAAGAATGTTTTCATCTAAAAGTAATACCAAAGAGCATTTTTGTGAGAAAATCAAGTTGTAACTTTAGAAGGCATGGATATAATTTGAGAAGCATCATGGCAACTTATTCATATGGTGTCATTGAGAGGAGGGATCTTAAACTTCTTTCTAACGTCAACAAAAGTAATTAGCAACTTCAGGGAAGATTTGGCCTAAGGAAAAAGAAAGAAAGAAACTTTAGGTAACAAGAATAATAATCTTAAAAATTATCACTAATTCCTTATTTCTATGGTCCTTGAGAATATTTTGATATTCAAGGTCTTAAGTTGTCATTGATGAGCCCCCCGCAATGGTCATTTTTACTTTATCTATATGTACATATCAAGTTCCAATTTAGTTCAGGAGAAAACAATATAATTTCTCCATATATTATTCCAGCGTTGTCAGTGGTGAATTGCAGCCCCAAAACCAAAATGGCTGATAATTGATGCAAGGAGACAATACTTCAGATAATATAAAATTTATAAGATCCTTAAATCTATTAAGAGGTTTACAAAAGAAAAGCATTGAAAAGGATCGCACCTATGATTGCACCATATTGCATATTGGCATATGGCTCCTCACCGGTCAGAATCTCCCATAATACTATGCCAAATGAGAACACATCAACCTACAAATCAAAAGCATTCTCAGCAATCAAATAGCTGCAAGCACCATAAAAGTGAAGGAGGCCAAAGACAAAAGTGTAGAAACAGGATGATAAACTGAAGGCACTATCTTTTAGTCTGATCATAAATAGACGAAAATTTACAGCATATGAGAAAAGTTTTCGTACTTCCACCAAGCTTCACAGTAGTTATCTGAAGCAATCGATGCTGGTTTAAGTTAAAATACTCAAATAGGTAGAATTAGACAGGAATTTCACCCCAAGAGAGGGGAAGGATGACCAGTCCTAAGCACTGGACTATAGGAGAATGAATTTGGAATAGTTGAGACTTCAGAGATTTTATAATGTAAGATGGACAGAATTAAACATCCAGAGGTAGAGCCATGAACAGATTTTATAATATGGATCTCTCCGATCTGTAGTGCTATTACAGAAAAGCATTTCATGAGAGAAAACTTCATATTTTACCTTTTCTGAGACTTTGTTGCTGCTGCCATTCAGCAGCTCTGGAGCCATCCAAGGTAGGGTTCCCCGCACACCACCAGAAACCAATGTATTTCGTTTAATTTTTGACAAGCCAAAATCACCAACCTGAGGAAGAATTTCTCATTTTTCTCAACAGTCATAGACATTAGGAAAATTGTAAAATAATAATACAGCATAAATACCTTGCAAATTGGCCTCACAGGGTCTTTCAAGTTTACAAGCAAATTGTCACATTTTAAGTCAAAATGCACAATATTTTTTGAGTGCAAATACTCCATTCCAAAAGCTGCATCCATGGCTATTATCAGCCTCTTGCGACGATCAAGATACCTGTAATAAAAAATCATGGTTGAATCCTTGAGATAAATCCATCTAGAAAATGAGATCATCACATGAACACGCTCATTGACATAATAATATTAGTTCTTAGGGCTAAGGCAGCTACATGATTGTGAAAGCTGTTGTAACAAGCAGAAAAGTGGTATGATCTCCATCTGAGAGACGATGTTGTATTGGCTTATGACATTCAGTTTATTAAATATAAGAAGGAACTGAGCTTGTACGTCACAATCAGGTAATATCACTGTAGTATGGCTTGAACGTAATAATCCAAGAAAAACCAGAATTACATTGAGTTTACAGGTTGAACAAACTAGGTGAGACAAATGTGTGAACTCCATCTGGATTACCTATCCTTGAGAAGTAATACATGCCTAAGAGAGCCATCCACCATGTATTCTGTAACAGTAGCCATTGTTCCTCCTGGTCCATCCTGGACTACACCATAAAATGCCAGAACATTCGGATGATGAAGCTTGGAAAGAATGTCAGCTTCCCGCCAGAATTCTACAATCTGAGAAAAGAAGCAATTATCATCAACTCGCATGCCTCAAATATATATCATTCTCATTTAAGCAGTTTCCATTAAGTTAAGATATTAGTAAGAAAAGATAGAGCATGCTATCCAATAGTTACCAGTCTCTCTTGCTCAGATGATCTACCAGTGAAACAGATTTTCTTTATTCTTTTAATGGCAACATCTGTTCCCCGCCATTTTCCGTGATACACAGTTCCAAAGGTCCCAGAACCCAATTCCTTCAGCTCTTCAAGATCTTCATTCTTTATGACCTACCAATAGTATATGGACAAAACTCTGATAAAACATAAAGGTTTTGAAACCAGTGTTTAAGATAGCAAATGCATATACAGAGCCTGTAAAAAAATGCTTTACTTCTATTGCCTTATTTTCCAAAAAAGAAAGTGTAAAACAACCAGTTTTGCTTGATGAACCCAACTTATCAATTTTTAGCTGTCCTCGGAGGCAAGTCTGTTTCAAATCATAATATCATTATTCTATAAGAATGCCCTTATTTCATCTTCAAGTAATTATTGCTAGACTTGTGCGTGACAATTTCAGCTTTTAGATGAAATTTCTCAGAAATGTGTCATCAGGGACCGGTGAAACAGTCTATAAGTAAATTTCAGCACAAATTATTATTGAGATATAACATACTGTAACAGTGAGCCTGCACATTAACATACTGTATAAATATACCACATTTGCAGTGCAAATGAATGAAGTTAAAGGCATCACATCTATTGAACAATCATTTTAGATGCCTTATAGCCTTGCCCTTTAGTCTGACTAGCAGCTGCTGACATCACCCTTAAGCGGCGAGCAATTTCGGTGAATGATGGCCTGGCTGAAGGGTTAGGTGCCCAACACTGCTCCATTAGTTGCCGCCACTCAGCATCACAATAACTTGGGATTGTTGGCCTTAATGTGTTATTTACAAATCCTCCTGGTTTTTGTGTGTGTGTGTGTGTGGCACAGAGGCAGTGAGAAACCAACCACAACATCAGAGGAAAACAAAGACAAAGGTGAAATGAAAGGATGCAACGGCATAATCTGATACTTTACATTCAAAACTCAATCATGCATAATTTTTACGTAAGACAAGCACCTGATTTCTCCCTGTGATCTGTTATGAAACTGATCCTACTTGGAAAACAACTGAAAGTGAACCCTAACCAAACTATAAAACTTCCAGCAAAGCTCAGACAGAAGTTCTACTGTAAAAAACTGAAGAATTTTCTGGTGGAAGGAATATTTCAAGGGAATGCGTGGATTAAGGAAACCACAGAACAACGTATGATTGACATACTTTAAGAAAGTGATGGAATGGAAGAATAATTCTCAGTCCAAAAAGATGATAGAAAGCTCATAATTCTCTCACTAAATATAAAATTGATCATCCATTGGCTAAGACTTGTGCCTTTGAAAGGTAGAATAACACTTTGAGGTAAAGCAACTACAAACAGTTTTGAGAAGAGGAGAGAAATAAACATACCTATAATTGCACCATAGTGCATATTAGCATATGGTTCTTCACCTGTAAGAATCTCCCATAACACAATGCCAAACGAGAACACGTCAACCTAGATAGTTGACAAAACATGGTTTAGTCGGTGCTTGCGAGTGAATATTAAGTTCATATACAATAAAGATAATGAGAGACCGTTAAAACAGTCCCACAGAACATGAAGCTCCACATGATTAGTTTTCATTTCAATGCTGAATGAACTGGACCAAACATCAGAAGGCCCAAAATAAATTGTTCTGGGTGCAGTGGATTAGTGAACGAACGAAATTAAGAAAATTTCAATAAAAGCGTTCAAAATAGAAGCATGCAAGTACACAAAGAAAGAATAGAATGAGGTGGAAGGAAGAAAATTCCTCCTGAGAAATATAAATAAGATTTTTAACTGGTCAGAGACAGCATAGTCTGAGATACAGGCAATTTGAAGATCTATAGGAAATTGAATAAATGGCACCTTTATCTTTTTTTACTGGTCACCATAAAAGTGTTCTACTCCAGAGACTAAAATTTCAGATAAGGATTTGGAGTTTTACCTTCTCTGAGACTTTATTGCTGCTGCCATTCAAAAGTTCAGGTGCCATCCAAGGTAGAGTTCCCCGCACACCACCAGAAACCAGGGTATTTCGCTTAATTTTTGACAGGCCAAAATCACCAACCTGGAGAAAGAGCACGTTATTAACTTCTTCAACAGTCAAGACAAGTTGCAGAAAGGAGGAATACTTTGCAACATAAATACCTTGCATATTGGTCGCAAAGGATCCTTTAAGTTTACAAGCAAATTGTCACATTTCAAATCAAAATGCACAATATTTTTTGCGTGCAAATACTCCATTCCGAAAGCTGCATCCATGGCGATTATCAGCCTCTTGCGGCGATCTAAATACCTGGAACCAAGACCATGTAAAAAATCCAAGAAAATAATCTTTCAAGAAAAAATATATTCATTCCCTTAACATGATAGCAAATAGGTCATTTATCAAGGGTTTATGTTATTAGCGGACTGTGATATCTCAGTGATATTGTCATTATCATATCAGATTCTTTCAAAAAATGTAAGGGCCGCAGGCATGGATCTTGAAATTTTGTTGTACCATAGATTGTTATAGGTATGATGAGGCTCAATAAAAATGCAATAACTCAGTATAGACCATTACCTATCCTTACGAAGCAAAACATGCCGTAGAGAACCATCTACCATGAACTCTGTGACAGTAGCTAGTGTTCCTCCGGGCCCGTCCTGCACTACACCATAAAATGCCACCACATTTGGGTGATGAAGCTTGGAAAGTATGTCAGCTTCCCGCCAAAACTCTACAGTCTGAATTGAAGCAAAGATCATCAATATAGAACCTCCAAGAACCACTGTTGTACTTACACGCTCATTCTCATGAATGAATGCCATGAAAATAAAATCTAACTACAAAAACAAAAAAGAAAAGAGCAAAAGAAAAAAAAATCACTTATTAGATTCAAAGGCATCGAAGAATAAATTACCAGTCTCTCTTGTTCTGAAGATCTACCCGAGAAGCAGCTTTTCTTTATTCTTTTGATGGCAACATCTGTTCCCCTCCATTTTCCATGGTATACAGTTCCAAAGGTTCCTGAACCCAATTCTTTCAGCTCTTCAAGATCTTCATTATTTATGAGCTGCTATGAGCATAAAATCTTTCATAAATGTATGTAATCTTGTGTAACATTAATCTAATAATGTCACTCCAGTTAGCAATATTTTAATTTTCAATATTCTTTGTTTCAGAAGAAAATGCAGACATATTGTATCATCAGAAGGCATGAGAAAAGTAATGAGAGTTAAGATCCTTAAATTTTCTCTGCGTTACTCCTATATTAGAGGATTCTTTTTAGTAAACAAACCCATGAATTATACCTGCAAAGTACTGATGTCAATATCATCCACAGAACGATCATGCAGATGACTAATATTCCCTGCTTCATTCTTGCCATCCTAAATTCAATCCATCACAAAATTTATCAGTGGAAACGTATACTTGTGTATATTTTTCCCCATAAGAAAAGCCATTCTTAGCATACCTCATATTCAGAGTCTTCTACTCTTGTGTTTCCCTTTACTGGATCCAAAATCTTGTTTTCAGTCTCAATAACTTGGGTTTGATCATAGTTTGGATGTGGAACAGTGGCCTCTGCTCTAGTTGTTACGGGCAATTTTTTCTGATTTTCTTTACCAAAATCGCGGCCTACTGAAACTCCATCGACTGGCAGGGGTGCAACTTGCTGAGATCTACTATCTCCTTCTTGTGCTTTTCTTATTGTAGATGAAAAACCTATATGATCTTGATCAATTAGAGACACATTATCAAACCCTTCATTTGCCAACTTCTGAAAATATGACCAATGCTTTGGCTCATGATTTTCCACATTTAAGCTCAAGCCTGTTCCATCAGTTGGCAATGGACTAATACGCGAGGAATCTTCAGAGACTATTGCCTTGGAGAACATATCATAAAGGAAATCACGGGGAAACCTGTCCTCAATATCAATTATAATATCACCTTGAGCAGGCGTGGAAACAGCATCTGAGGGTAAACCTTGAGAAACATCTTGGCTAACTTTTCCAGTTAAAGAAACGGGCTGTGGTTGAACCTTAGACTCATTACTGGCTTCTTTGTTAGAAGCATCGCCCAAATTACGGTCAGATGGAACCTTGTAAAATGCAGGATGTTCAGTGCTGTTGGTTTCATCAATTGGGCGATTGTTATGGTTATGTTTGGATAAATTGGTTTCACTTTCAGATCTAAGGATCTGATCCTCATTTGCAGCAACTTTAGTATCTGTGTTGTTTGCATCTGGCAACTGTTTTTGAATTTGTAGCTGGGCAAGCCCATTGCCAATAGCATGGACATTTGTATTCAATGGTTTTGCTGTCGTGCTTGACCCTGCATTCCAATTTGACAGATTTTCAACCTGAAAATTATCACTTGATTCTGTAGTTGAATTCTGTTGGTTGAAGTCAGAGAGTAAATCAGACATGAGAACCTGAGAACCATGCGCATCATCTGACTTTGTGGATCGGTTCAGCAAATCTGCCTGCTCTCTAGGAATTCTCTCTGAATAATAAACTCTGGTGGGAAGTGGCTCAAGGCAACTCAAATCAATAACATTGGAACCAGCATCAATATAAGAAGGATTGAAAGCATTAGTAGAGGTGGAATAGAAGTCATCTTCACCAGACTTCGGAATCTGTGTGGAATTCACTGCATTAGCCAATGAAGAGGCCTCCTCATAATGCTGATGCTTGGCCTTGCTTTTTGAAGGCACTTTAGGAAGGTGCACCCCTGGTACAGCATTTGTGACTGATGCTTCGGAAAAATTACCGGGTAAATTTCCATCAACCGGTTGTGGAGGAACAGGATATGGTGTTTCTGATAAGCCTTTCCCAGAGTCACTTTCATGCCTAATGGAACTATCGCCCGTTTTCCTTACCTGCATTGCTGGAACTTCTGGATTTTGCACCTGCAACACTTCGGGTTGATGCCCTTCACTGATAATTCCTTGATTGTTAGTAACATGTGTAGGCACAGAAACTGGAATCTGTCTAAAACCTGAGTTAGAAGAATCAACACCATAGTGCACTGGATATTGACTGGTTTCCCCATGATGGCAAGCACTTGAGGCAGTTGGAATCGTTGGTTGCGAAGACTGAATTCCCCATGATGAGTTAGCATTGGCAGTCAAGGAAGAACTAGGGGCTCCAGTTGATTCTATATGAGTTCTACTGGCCTCAATATTCTGTCCATCTAGTTCATGTAAATTATCAGCAGAAGAGCTTGCAACCTGAAGGACTGAATGGTTCCTTGATCCCAAGTCCATGCCATTAACAGCCACTACATACTGGATTTCCGTATCCCCATCAACACTAGGTTCATCCATATCAATCATGGAAAACAGAAACATCCTAAGTTTTTGTGATCCTTCTCTGTTTTCTAGATCATGGCATTCCTCCATCATATTTCGCAGATCCTCATCACTAGATACAGAAACCAAGGCATCAAGATCTTCCCCAGGGAGCTGATACTTTATAGCATGAGTTTCATTATAGAGTGATAAGGCTTTCTGCATAAGCTCCTGCCAACTTATGTCCTTTCTGATAGAAATAATACGCGTTTCACCTCCAACATGTCTAAGCTTTCCATCACTGGGGCGTGGCAGTATTTTACCACCAAAACTACAAAGAACCTTCATCTTCATTGATGAGCCGGTAGAAGCTCCAGAAGGAGAAAGACCATGAAGGACTCGGTTATTTTCTTGACTAGATGAAGTTCTAGGGATTGATCGAACTGACCCATAATTGCGTCTTTCCCGTTGCAAAGACGAGCTTCTTCTGTCAAATTCCTTGGGACCTTTTTCAACTTTTGGAAGCCTGGAAATATCTGAGCCACTTTCAGATCCTGAATGGCTAATGCCTAAAATACCCTCCAATTCCATATAACCTGTTGCATAATTGGGATCACCCATGATATTTGGAAAGACAGGCTGCCTGAGATTCACTCTATCTCGCATAAATTCAAGAGCAAATTCCTCACCAGTCTGGATGGAGTAATTAAGTACAGGTTTTTTATCTGACATATTACGGTCTGCAGGCCTCATATTGATAAGCATGCCTTCCAGACGGTCCTGCACGGTAGACTGTGGTGCAGAATGGATTTCCTCATTTCTAGGTTCCATGGTATTGTACTGTTGCTGTTTCTGCATTCCAGGTTGTTCCATCATAGCATGACTTATAACATTTAAATGCTGAGATTTACTGTGACGTCACGGTAATGGGACAGCATATAACAATCACATAGAAAGAATCAATCCGATGCTATAAATTTAGTTTATCAATCTCATAAACATCAAAAGAAGCTTTACTGACTCTAATTTAAGTCACCATGACTAAATATGCTGAGGTTTCAGTAATCTCCAGAACTTTCTAGGCTTACTGCCAACCCTGCAGGCATAACATAGAAAAAGTTTAATTGATTAACATAGAGGTGACAAAAGACAAAAACAAATACATATTTGTTTGAACAGATACACAACTATAAAGCACAAGAAGAATCATGTTCAATAACATAAAGCACAAGAAGAACTATATGTGCGCGCGCGCGCGTGTGTGTGTGTGTACCATCAGGGCTTTGTTCAATCTAAATGTCTCAACCTTTTGGGATGATTTGGTTCTTGACAGGGAGGTTCAAATACATAGTTGATAACATTTTCCTTTAAGCTTTTGTTGCATTGTAATTCATTGTGTTGTATTAATTGAGTATTTTTACATCGTGTTGGGCATCATATAGCTATTTTTACTGTAATTGAGATCTTCACAGTCCAACCAAGAGGATAATTAAATCTCGAAGCATAGCAAAATCAGCAAGAAAAGGACGAAGAAAAAGATTACCCATCATTTCTTATTGCATAGAAGATGCAAATACCAAATGGAAAGAAAGAAAACAGAATTATGAATTTGAACCATGTATTTACGTGATCAATTCGGTCGATCTTAGAATATGGGAGTCATTAAACTGGGTTTTCACCATCAAAGCACAGTATACATCGATCAGAAATGGGAAATTATCAGTTGACTGAAACGATCAGCCAGAAAAACTGAACATAATTCGAAACATAGCTAAATCAGTGAAAATCCCATGAAATCAAATCTATTGAGTACCTGATTGATGACAATTCTTCAGGTTCAGCTAAAGCTCAAGGAGGATTGAGAGAGGAAGATGAAAGGAAGTCTATGAGTAAATTCTAAAAAATAAAGAATCCAACTTCGTTTAATCCCCCACTTCCTGTTCTAATTTTTTATTTGTATTTCCCTTTCCCAATCTATGTCTACCTTATTCCAATGATCCTTCCCACAGAAGATGATGACTCTCTCTCTCTCTCTCTCTCTCTTCCCGTTTCTGTTTCTTGTTCTGGATAAAATATCTTATTCTTTCAAATGGTCAGATTGAGTAAGCATGCTGCAAGAAACAGTTAACAGGTTAAATCCCAAAATATGTCCAAACCAAAAAAAAAAAAAACAAGAAAACAAAATTAGACCCTTTTCCAGAAAACAAAAAAATCTAAGCAAACATTCAATTCGTATATGATAATCTTGTGCATTTTGCAAGCAGAAGATACTTTCTTTTTATTCATGGCCTTGAATTATAAATAAAAAACAAATCTTCATTTCGTATTAAAAAAAAATCTAACCAAACTTTCTTTTTATATATAAAAAAAGGAATTGCATTATTCATGGGTTACAAATACTTCATTTTGTATTATATATATTGATGATTGATGATGATGATTTAACGCTTGTAGAAGAATAAAAAATTTATAGATTAAACCATTAAAAAATTATATCTTTTAGAAATAAATTATATATTTTATACTTAGAAAAGTTAGCTCTTTCTTATGCTCTGATTTGAGGGAGAGAGAAAGAAATAAATTCCCTAATATGTTATTTTATAAAGTAAAAGTGTCTTCTTTACAAAAAGTTTTGTCATGTTAAAAAGTCAATGTATGTTCTACCCTCTCTCCACCCAACAAAAAAAAAGTCAATGTGGTAAGGTGTCTTTTGATTTGGTGGTCTTTTTCTTAAAACCTTAATTTTTTTAAAAAAAAAATTAAACATTTAACTTCAATTACTATATCGAGTATTGGACACTTGCTCTAGTCAAACAACATGGTCTTGGTAACTGTGGGTCAAACAAAATCTTCTTTGAAAATATCTTTTTGTTGTCTATGTTTGTCATTAAGAGAAAATTAAATGTTTTTTCGTAGATATGGTGTATCTGATTAAGATTTGATCTATTTATCAAATTATTTGTTTAGTTCTATTGGTTTAATTTAATTCATAGATATAACATGCAATTATAATTTATAAGCATAAAAAAAATAAGATTATAACTTAAGAAAGCATTTAGGAATGGATATATAAATATTTTTATATTCAAGTAAATAATTATTTATCATTGTCTAAAAAAAAAGTCACACTTGCATAAAGAAGACAACATTATATCAATTTTAAACAATTGTGTTACATTATTCTATAATTTTTTCAAGGCAATCATAATTTTTTTTCATTAATATTTTTGGCACTGTATTTTTAAGAGAGCACTAAATGGTTAACATGTTTAATAAATGGTAAATAATCTCTTTATACCATATTTTAAGATATACTCAGTATTTATCAACACTTTTTAATACATGCTTTGGAGGCAGCTTAATAAATGCAAGGTAACTTAAAAAGGAATTATACTTTTTAAAAGATTAAATTTCTTTCATCACAACCCAAGATCCCACTTAACAAAATGGGATCTGAATCCTACAAAATGAAAGAAAATTAAAATATGCATCCAACAGCGACCAAAAATAAGGGGGGAATTTTTTTCAACATATTTTTAGCTAACAAAAAAGCCATCAACTATCTTCTATCAATACATATATAAACTATTTGAATCTAATTTAAACAATTTAATTTAAAATTACTAATTCTTAATTTTCAAGTAATGAATCTTTATATTTAATAAGATATTTTTTTTATTAGAGTCAATCATATTCAAAATATTGTCGAACTCTAAATATGAACACATTGAAACATAGATTTATAATTGTGTTTGGTACATAACAAACATTATATCCAACTTTGTCCCCAAACAAATTATAATCATTCCATATTCAAACACCTAAACTTCAATGAGAATTTTAAATAGATACTTTGTGATTTTGCTGGGTAATTAAAATAATAGAAAATACATAAGAATTTATTACGGTTTATAAAACTAGCACCACCTAAGTGGAAAAAGAAAGTACATTCCTCAAGGCTTCTGAATGGAAAAATATGAACCAGTCAAGAAGCAAAACTTTGAGCTTCTTTGAAGTAGTTAATATACAAGAAAAATTTGGATCAGCCTATAGTAAGCATTTGGATAGCCACCATCTCTAAGTCTCTAACATAACATACATCCTTGAAGTACCACCAAATGAATCAAAATCTGAGAGCAGAGAAAATCTCATAACAGTATCAGTATGTGTTGGAATGGGCAATGAATCTTTCGACACAGAACAGAGAGAAAGAGATAAGTTGAATTCTGTGTATTTCATCTATGTTGTTCATACATATATATACACTGGAATATACAATCAGCGAAGCGTGAATCATGGGATATCGTTTAATGATACAATATGATTTTATTCTCTCAAATCCTCCTATAATTAATTTCTATAATCCCCCTCTTTAATTCTGAATATCTCCTCTTTAATTCTAAATATCTTCTACACTCCCCCTCAAGTTGGAGCATAGATATTAATCATGTCTAACTTGCCAATTAGATATTCGAATTTGTTTCGAGTTAATCCTTTGGTGAGCACATCAGCTGTCTGTTCCTTGGAGGGAATGTATTTTAGTTCAATTGTCCCAGCATCAATCTTCTCTCTTATGAAGTGTCTATCTATCTCCACATGCTTTGTTCTGTCATGCTGGACTAGATTGTGTGACATATTGATTGCTGCCATATTGTCTGAGTATAACCTGATAGGTTTATCTGGTAACATTTTGAACTCTTCAAGTACTCGCTTTACCCATAGGAACTCACATATTCCTAGAGCTATAGCTCTAAATTCGGCTTCAGCACTGCTTCGAGCAACCACACTTTGTTTTTTACTGTGCCATGTGACCATATTTCCCCATACATAGGTAACATATCCTGAGGTTGACCTCTTATCCTCTTGATCACCTGCCCAATCCGTATCTGTGAGAATTTCTATATTTCTCTTGTTGGACTTTTTGAACAGGAGGCCTAGACCGGGTGAACCCTTCAAATATCTAAGGATTTTGTAAACTTCATTTAGATGCTTTTGTTTGGGATTATGAGAGTGTTGACTTACAATGCTGACATCATAGGCAATATTTGGCCTTGTGTGTGATAGGTAAATCAATTTTTCTACCATACGTTGATACCGTCCCTTATCTACTTCTTTTCCCAGGTCTTCCTCCTCTTTAATTTTGTCCACCTGAATAGGAGTCTCGCTAGGTCTACAACCCAACATTCCTGTTTCTTCTAGGAGATCCAGTATGTATTTCTTTTGTGAGATGCTGATTCCCTTTGCAGATCTAGCCACTTCCATGCCTAAGAAATATTTCATTTTCCCTAGGTCTTTAACTTGGAATTCCTGATTGAGAGCCTTTGTTATTCTATCAATCTCTGTTGGATAATCACCTATGAGAATGATGTCATCAACATATACTGTTAAGATGGCAAGTTTCCCATTCTCTTGTCTAAAGAATAGTGAGTGATCACTTTGTCCCTGTAGATAGCATTGGTTCTTTAATACTCTCGTGAATCTATCAAACCACGCTCGAGGAGACTGTTTCAATCCATACAGCGATTTTTTCAACCTGCACACCTGATCTGCCTTTGGTCCAGGGAATCCTGGAGGCATTTTCATGTATACTTCTTCTTTCAATTCTCCATTTACAAATGCATTTTTGACGTCCATCTGATGCAGTGGCCAGTCCAGATTGGCAGCGAGTGATAATAGGATTCTAATGGTGTTCAGTTTTGCCACTGATGCAAATGTCTCAGTGTAATCCATACCATAGACTTGAGTTAATCCCTTAGCCACCGATCGTGCTTTATACTTGTTGAGACTTCCATCTGCCAGGTATTTTGGGGTGAATACCCATTTGCACCCAATTGCTTTCTTGCCTTTAGGTAGTTCAACTTCTTCCCATGTTTCATTTCTCTCTAGTGCCTCCATTTCTTCCATTACTGCCTGTCTCCATTCAGGGCTGCTAAGAGCTTCATTTATATTGTCTGGTATTCTGATCTGATCAAGGTGAGAGACAAAAGCATGATGGTCAAATGATAAAGCCTGATAAGAAACAAACCTTTCTATAGGGTGTCTGGTACATGATCTACGTTGTTTTCTCACTGCTATCGGAAGATCAAGATCATTGTTTTCCTCTTGTGGTTGTTCAGAACCTGCACCTGGTTCAGACTCTTGGTGTGCGTCATTCACTTGAGGGGCGTTACCTGTCGTGTTCCTTCGGGTATATACTTGTCCCCACTTGTTAGTGTCTTCCCCTGAACTAGTGTGCCTTTTTTCCGGTTCCTCATGTGGTTGTAGGTCAAGGGTATAAATGACATCGGGTGCTTGGTAGGGACACAGTGGTTGAGATTCAAGTTGAGATTGCTGAGGTGCATTCTGAGGTTCACTCCAAGTCTCCCCCTGAACCGAGGGAGTGGTATAGAAAGGAATGGTTTCATGGAAGGTAACATCACAGGTGATAAAAAGACGCTTAGATAGAGGATCAAAACATTTGTAGCCTTTTTGGGTACCAGCGGGACCGAGGAAAATGCATTTAACTGCCTTGGGTTCAAGTTTGGAGGTATGATGGAGATGGACAAAGGTGGTGCATCCGAAGACCCTAAGGGGAAGGGGATTCTCGAGGTAGGGCAAGCGGAAGTAATCCTGAAGAACTTGGAGAGGGGTTCGGAAAGACAACGGTTTACACGGCATACGATTGATTAAGAAGGTGGCCAGGAGGATAGCATCGGTCCAATAGAAATTAGGAACATGACTGCTAAACAGAAGGGCCCTAGCAGTTTCCAAGAGGTGTCTATTTTTCCGTTCAGTAATGCCATTCTGTTGAGGGCTATATGGGCAAGAACTTGTATGGATAATGCCGTGTTCGGTGAGAAACTGAGATAGGGGCTGGTTAAAGTACTCGGTGCCATTGTCAGTGTGGAGGGTTTCAATTTTCGTATCAAACTGAGTAAGAATCCTCTGATAAAAATCAACGAAAGTTTGATACACCTCAGTTTTATCCTTTAAGAAGAAGACCCAACTGACACGGGTATGATAATCAATGAGGGTCATGAACCATTTTGATTGTGTGCGATTTGAGACTCGTGATGGTCCCCATAAATCACTATGAATGAGAGAGAATGGTTTAGATGGGCGATATGAGGTACTTGAAAAATGAGTACGGTGATGTTTTGCTAACTCACAGGAATCACAAGAAAAATCTAAAGTTTTATTAGAGCAAATTGAAGGAAACATCTTACACATATAAGGAAAATTCGGATGTCCTAAGCGCTTGTGCCACAACTCCAATTCACTAGCCCTAGGGGGTGACACTTTATTACATAAGTGAGATACGGACTAATGACAGTCATCCAGGTAATAGAGTCCATCAAGCTTCTTAGCAACACCAATCGTCGTCCCCGTGAGAAGATCCTGAAAAACACAATGAGAAGCAAAAAATTTAGCATGGCATCTCTCATCCTGGGTGAGTTGGCTGACAGACAATAGATTGCATTTCAAGTTTGGGACATATAAAACATTGTGCAATGTAAGTGTGTGTGAGACATTAATGATTCCACTTCCAGCAATAAGAGAGTCGGAGGCATCAGCAATTTTAACTGTATGATGTGTTTTGGCGGGTGTGTACTGAGAGAATAACGAGGCCTCATTGGTCATGTGATCTGAGGCACCGGAATCCACTATCCAACAAGATCCTGTAGTTTTCCTGTTAATAGTAGCAAAAGCTTGGAAGAGATTACCTCGTTGAACCACACTAGCAACTGGTTGCTTACGGGATTGAGTCTTGAGGGCAGTTAATCGCTCCAGAATAGTGGTTAGTGAATCTTGGGTTGTGGAACCACCAGGGATTGGGCCTGTGGGAACAGGGCCCATTTGTGTTGATGGGCTGCCAAAACAGGTTGGGCTTGGGATGCTGCCGTGGACTGGGCCGGCTGGATGAAGAATATTTGGTCCCAAGGTGCTGCCACGAGTTGGACCTGCTGCATTGCTAATTGGGCCTCCAATGCTGACGCTATGATCTGGGCCCATTTCACCGCTGACTTCTGCAAGGTTTCCTCGCGGGCGTCGCTGTCGGGGCTTCCAATTTGGGGGTTTCCCATGGAGGTCCCAGCAGGTGTCCCTTGTGTGCCCAGACTTCCGGCAGTGTTCACAGGTGGGGCGCTTCTTCCCTACGTTACTCAGGCGGGCTGCAAGTGCAGAGGAATTCTCGGTGGCGATGACTGGTCGGGGCGCAGAGTCGGGCAACATCACCTGGCGGCGGGATTCCTCATCCCTCAGCAGTGCAAACGCCTCGGCCACAGTAGGGAGAGGCACTCGCCCAAGTAAACGACCACGCAGATCCTCGTATACTGTGTTTAAGCCGACAAGAAACTCAAACAAGCGTTCCTCTTCCAAGTCCCGTCGGAAGGTTGCAGCGTCGTCGACATCTCTCCAGACATGGTGCTTCAATTGATCAAGTTCCTGCCACAATGTTCTTTTCTCCAAGTAGTATATATTAAGGGGTCTATCGCCTTGTCGCACAGTCCACAACTGAGAGCACAGGTCGAAGACCAGAGACGCCGTTGGCCTCTTACCGTAGGCTTCCTTCACTCCTTGCCAGATTTCTTTAGCTGTCGGAATGAACATGAAACTCCAACGAACAGTAGGGATCATTGCATTGAGAAGCCATGATGCCACCAGCGAGTTCTCTGTTTTCCACCGACGGCGAACGTTAGCATCATCAGTGGGCGGTGGTTCTTGCTGAATTAATTCCAGTCAATCACGGCCATCAAGTGCAAGGATCATAGATTGTGCCCACTCTCCATAGTTATCTCCAGTGAGGCGTTCAGGTACGATGACAACAGTGGAGCCTTCAATGTCGGCGACTCTTGTGGGTAGACGCACCCCGCCATCAAACGTGGCTGTATCGACTTCGGCGGAGGACAAAGACAGTGATTCCGAACCTGGCTCTGATACCATGTTGGAATGGGCAATGAATCTTTCGACACAGAACAGAGAGAAAGAGATAAGTTGAATTCTGTGTATTTCATCTATGTTGTTCATACATATATATACACTGGAATATACAATCAGCGAAGCGTGAATCATGGGATATCGTTTAATGATACAATATGATTTTATTCCCTCAAATCCTCCTATAATTAATTTCTATAATCCCCCTCTTTAATTCTGAATATCTCCTCTTTAATTCTAAATATCTTCTACAGTATGTAATCCAATGAATATATATCTCATTTGGCTGGCTTGTTAAGCTGTGATTTAGTTTGGGAAGCAGAAGCAGACATAACCCTTAAGCGACTGGCAATTTCTGTGAAGGAAGGCCTGACTGCAGGGTTGGGTGCCCAACATTGCTCCATTAGTGTCCTCCATTCAGCATCACAAGAACTTGGTATTGTTGGCCGTAATGTATTATTTACAATCCCACCTGCTTATTCAAACAGAATCAGATATCAAGACAGAGAAAGATAAATACATTAGTATGATTAACAGAGAGAGAGAGAGAGAGAGAGAGCATTCAGATGTAGGATGAGAATATTACATTTCATCACTTATGTTATGCTCTGTAGAGTTATAACCTAACTTTCTATATGTTACAAGAATGTTTTCATCTAAAAGTAATACCAAAGAGCATTTTTGTGAGAAAATCAAGTTGTAACTTTAGAAGGCATGGATATAATTTGAGAAGCATCATGGCAACTTATTCATATGGTGTCATTGAGAGGAGGGATCTTAAACTTCTTTCTAACGTCAACAAAAGTAATTAGCAACTTCAGGGAAGATTTGGCCTAAGGAAAAAGAAAGAAAGAAACTTTAGGTAACAAGAATAATAATCTTAAAAATTATCACTAATTCCTTATTTCTATGGTCCTTGAGAATATTTTGATATTCAAGGTCTTAAGTTGTCATTGATGAGCCCCCCGCAATGGTCATTTTTACTTTATCTATATGTACATATCAAGTTCCAATTTAGTTCAGGAGAAAACAATATAATTTCTCCATATATTATTCCAGCGTTGTCAGTGGTGAATTGCAGCCCCAAAACCAAAATGGCTGATAATTGATGCAAGGAGACAATACTTCAGATAATATAAAATTTATAAGATCCTTAAATCTATTAAGAGGTTTACAAAAGAAAAGCATTGAAAAGGATCGCACCTATGATTGCACCATATTGCATATTGGCATATGGCTCCTCACCGGTCAGAATCTCCCATAATACTATGCCAAATGAGAACACATCAACCTACAAATCAAAAGCATTCTCAGCAATCAAATAGCTGCAAGCACCATAAAAGTGAAGGAGGCCAAAGACAAAAGTGTAGAAACAGGATGATAAACTGAAGGCACTATCTTTTAGTCTGATCATAAATAGACGAAAATTTACAGCATATGAGAAAAGTTTTCGTACTTCCACCAAGCTTCACAGTAGTTATCTGAAGCAATCGATGCTGGTTTAAGTTAAAATACTCAAATAGGTAGAATTAGACAGGAATTTCACCCCAAGAGAGGGGAAGGATGACCAGTCCTAAGCACTGGACTATAGGAGAATGAATTTGGAATAGTTGAGACTTCAGAGATTTTATAATGTAAGATGGACAGAATTAAACATCCAGAGGTAGAGCCATGAACAGATTTTATAATATGGATCTCTCCGATCTGTAGTGCTATTACAGAAAAGCATTTCATGAGAGAAAACTTCATATTTTACCTTTTCTGAGACTTTGTTGCTGCTGCCATTCAGCAGCTCTGGAGCCATCCAAGGTAGGGTTCCCCGCACACCACCAGAAACCAATGTATTTCGTTTAATTTTTGACAAGCCAAAATCACCAACCTGAGGAAGAATTTCTCATTTTTCTCAACAGTCATAGACATTAGGAAAATTGTAAAATAATAATACAGCATAAATACCTTGCAAATTGGCCTCACAGGGTCTTTCAAGTTTACAAGCAAATTGTCACATTTTAAGTCAAAATGCACAATATTTTTTGAGTGCAAATACTCCATTCCAAAAGCTGCATCCATGGCTATTATCAGCCTCTTGCGACGATCAAGATACCTGTAATAAAAAATCATGGTTGAATCCTTGAGATAAATCCATCTAGAAAATGAGATCATCACATGAACACGTTCATTGACATAATAATATTAGTTCTTAGGGCTAAGGCAGCTACATGATTGTGAAAGCTGTTGTAACAAGCAGAAAAGTGGTATGATCTCCATCTGAGAGACGATGTTGTATTGGCTTATGACATTCAGTTTATTAAATATAAGAAGGAACTGAGCTTGTACGTCACAATCAGGTAATATCACTGTAGTATGGCTTGAACGTAATAATCCAAGAAAAACCAGAATTACATTGAGTTTACAGGTTGAACAAACTAGGTGAGACAAATGTGTGAACTCCATCTGGATTACCTATCCTTGAGAAGTAATACATGCCTAAGAGAGCCATCCACCATGTATTCTGTAACAGTAGCCATTGTTCCTCCTGGTCCATCCTGGACTACACCATAAAATGCCAGAACATTCGGATGATGAAGCTTGGAAAGAATGTCAGCTTCCCGCCAGAATTCTACAATCTGAGAAAAGAAGCAATTATCATCAACTCGCATGCCTCAAATATATATCATTCTCATTTAAGCAGTTTCCATTAAGTTAAGATATTAGTAAGAAAAGATAGAGCATGCTATCCAATAGTTACCAGTCTCTCTTGCTCAGATGATCTACCAGTGAAACAGATTTTCTTTATTCTTTTAATGGCAACATCTGTTCCCCGCCATTTTCCGTGATACACAGTTCCAAAGGTCCCAGAACCCAATTCCTTCAGCTCTTCAAGATCTTCATTCTTTATGACCTACCAATAGTATATGGACAAAACTCTGATAAAACATAAAGGTTTTGAAACCAGTGTTTAAGATAGCAAATGCATATACAGAGCCTGTAAAAAAATGCTTTACTTCTATTGCCTTATTTTCCAAAAAAGAAAGTGTAAAACAACCAGTTTTGCTTGATGAACCCAACTTATCAATTTTTAGCTGTCCTCGGAGGCAAGTCTGTTTCAAATCATAATATCATTATTCTATAAGAATGCCCTTATTTCATCTTCAAGTAATTATTGCTAGACTTGTGCGTGACAATTTCAGCTTTTAGATGAAATTTCTCAGAAATGTGTCATCAGGGACCGGTGAAACAGTCTATAAGTAAATTTCAGCACAAATTATTATTGAGATATAACATACTGTAACAGTGAGCCTGCACATTAACATACTGTATAAATATACCACATTTGCAGTGCAAATGAATGAAGTTAAAGGCATCACATCTATTGAACAATCATTTTAGATGCCTTATAGCCTTGCCCTTTAGTCTGACTAGCAGCTGCTGACATCACCCTTAAGCGGCGAGCAATTTCGGTGAACGATGGCCTGGCTGAAGGGTTAGGTGCCCAACACTGCTCCATTAGTTGCCGCCACTCAGCATCACAATAACTTGGGATTGTTGGCCTTAATGTGTTATTTACAAATCCTCCTGGTTTTTGTGTGTGTGTGTGTGTGGCACAGAGGCAGTGAGAAACCAACCACAACATCAGAGGAAAACAAAGACAAAGGTGAAATGAAAGGATGCAACGGCATAATCTGATACTTTACATTCAAAACTCAATCATGCATAATTTTTACGTAAGACAAGCACCTGATTTCTCCCTGTGATCTGTTATGAAACTGATCCTACTTGGAAAACAACTGAAAGTGAACCCTAACCAAACTATAAAACTTCCAGCAAAGCTCAGACAGAAGTTCTACTGTAAAAAACTGAAGAATATTCTGGTGGAAGGAATATTTCAAGGGAATGCGTGGATTAAGGAAACCACAGAACAACGTATGATTGACATACTTTAAGAAAGTGATGGAATGGAAGAATAATTCTCAGTCCAAAAAGATGATAGAAAGCTCATAATTCTCTCACTAAATATAAAATTGATCATCCATTGGCTAAGACTTGTGCCTTTGAAAGGTAGAATAACACTTTGAGGTAAAGCAACTACAAACAGTTTTGAGAAGAGGAGAGAAATAAACATACCTATAATTGCACCATAGTGCATATTAGCATATGGTTCTTCACCAGTAAGAATCTCCCATAACACAATGCCAAACGAGAACACGTCAACCTAGATAGTTGACAAAACATGGTTTAGTCGGTGCTTGCGAGTGAATATTAAGTTCATATACAATAAAGATAATGAGAGACCGTTAAAACAGTCCCACAGAACATGAAGCTCCACATGATTAGTTTTCATTTCAATGCTGAATGAACTGGACCAAACATCAGAAGGCCCAAAATAAATTGTTCTGGGTGCAGTGGATTAGTGAACGAACGAAATTAAGAAAATTTCAATAAAAGCGTTCAAAATAGAAGCATGCAAGTACACAAAGAAAGAATAGAATGAGGTGGAAGGAAGAAAATTCCTCCTGAGAAATATAAATAAGATTTTTAACTGGTCAGAGACAGCATAGTCTGAGATACAGGCAATTTGAAGATCTATAGGAAATTGAATAAATGGCACCTTTATCTTTTTTTACTGGTCACCATAAAAGTGTTCTACTCCAGAGACTAAAATTTCAGATAAGGATTTGGAGTTTTACCTTCTCTGAGACTTTATTGCTGCTGCCATTCAAAAGTTCAGGTGCCATCCAAGGTAGAGTTCCCCGCACACCACCAGAAACCAGGGTATTTCGTTTAATTTTTGACAGGCCAAAATCACCAACCTGGAGAAAGAGCACGTTATTAACTTCTTCAACAGTCAAGACAAGTTGCAGAAAGGAGGAATACTTTGCAACATAAATACCTTGCATATTGGTCGCAAAGGATCCTTTAAGTTTACAAGCAAATTGTCACATTTCAAATCAAAATGCACAATATTTTTTGCGTGCAAATACTCCATTCCGAAAGCTGCATCCATGGCGATTATCAGCCTCTTGCGGCGATCTAAATACCTGGAACCAAGACCATGTAAAAAATCCAAGAAAATAATCTTTCAAGAAAAAATATATTCATTCCCTTAACATGATAGCAAATAGGTCATTATCAAGGGTTTATGTTATTAGCGGACTGTGATATCTCAGTGATATTGTCATTATCATATCAGATTCTTTCAAAAAATGTAAGGGCCGCAGGCATGGATCTTGAAATTTTGTTGTACCATAGGTTGTTATAGGTATGATGAGGCTCAATAAAAATGCAATAACTCAGTATAGACCATTACCTATCCTTACGAAGCAAAACATGCCGTAGAGAACCATCTACCATGAACTCTGTGACAGTAGCTAGTGTTCCTCCGGGCCCGTCCTGCACTACACCATAAAATGCCACCACATTTGGGTGATGAAGCTTGGAAAGTATGTCAGCTTCCCGCCAAAACTCTACAGTCTGAATTGAAGCAAAGATCATCAATATAGAACCTCCAAGAACCACTGTTGTACTTACACGCTCATTCTCATGAATGAATGCCATGAAAATAAAATCTAACTACAAAAACAAAAAAGAAAAGAGCAAAAGAAAAAAAAATCACTTATTAGATTCAAAGGCATCGAAGAATAAATTACCAGTCTCTCTTGTTCTGAAGATCTACCCGAGAAGCATCTTTTCTTTATTCTTTTGATGGCAACATCTGTTCCCCTCCATTTTCCATGGTATACAGTTCCAAAGGTTCCTGAACCCAATTCTTTCAGCTCTTCAAGATCTTCATTATTTATGAGCTGCTATGAGCATAAAATCTTTCATAAATGTATGTAATCTTGTGTAACATTAATCTAATAATGTCACTCCAGTTAGCAATATTTTAATTTTCAATATTCTTTGTTTCAGAAGAAAATGCAGACATATTGTATCATCAGAAGGCATGAGAAAAGTAATGAGAGTTAAGATCCTTAAATTTTCTCTGCGTTACTCCTATATTAGAGGATTCTTTTTAGTAAACAAACCCATGAATTATACCTGCAAAGTACTGATGTCAATATCATCCACAGAACGATCATGCAGATGACTAATATTCCCTGCTTCATTCTTGCCATCCTAAATTCAATCCATCACAAAATTTATCAGTGGAAACGTATACTTGTGTATATTTTTCCCCATAAGAAAAGCCATTCTTAGCATACCTCATATTCAGAGTCTTCTAGTCTTGTGTTTCCCTTTACTGGATCCAAAATCTTGTTTTCAGTCTCAATAACTTGGGTTTGATCATAGTTTGGATGTGGAACAGTGGCCTCTGCTCTAGTTGTTACGGGCAATTTTTTCTGATTTTCTTTACCAAAATCGCGGCCTACTGAAACTCCATCGACTGGCAGGGGTGCAACTTGCTGAGATCTACTATCTCCTTCTTGTGCTTTTCTTATTGTAGATGAAAAACCTATATGATCTTGATCAATTAGAGACACATTATCAAACCCTTCATTTGCCAACTTCTGAAAATATGACCAATGCTTTGGCTCATGATTTTCCACATTTAAGCTCAAGCCTGTTCCATCAGTTGGCAATGGACTAATACGCGAGGAATCTTCAGAGACTATTGCCTTGGAGAACATATCATAAAGGAAATCACGGGGAAACCTGTCCTCAATATCAATTATAATATCACCTTGAGCAGGCGTGGAAACAGCATCTGAGGGTAAACCTTGAGAAACATCTTGGCTAACTTTTCCAGTTAAAGAAACGGGCTGTGGTTGAACCTTAGACTCATTACTGGCTTCTTTGTTAGAAGCATCGCCCAAATTACGGTCAGATGGAACCTTGTAAAATGCAGGATGTTCAGTGCTGTTGGTTTCATCAATTGGGCGATTGTTATGGTTATGTTTGGATAAATTGGTTTCACTTTCAGATCTAAGGATCTGATCCTCATTTGCAGCAACTTTAGTATCTGTGTTGTTTGCATCTGGCAACTGTTTTTGATTTTGTAGCTGGGCAAGCCCATTGCCAATAGCATGGACATTTGTATTCAATGGTTTTGCTGTCGTGCTTGACCCTGCATTCCAATTTGACAGATTTTCAACCTGAAAATTATCACTTGATTCTGTAGTTGAATTCTGTTGGTTGAAGTCAGAGAGTAAATCAGACATGAGAACCTGAGAACCATGCGCATCATCTGACTTTGTGGATCGGTTCAGCAAATCTGCCTGCTCTCTAGGAATTCTCTCTGAATAATAAACTCTGGTGGGAAGTGGCTCAAGGCAACTCAAATCAATAACATTGGAACCAGCATCAATATAAGAAGGATTGAAAGCATTAGTAGAGGTGGAATAGAAGTCATCTTCACCAGACTTCGGAATCTGTGTGGAATTCACTGCATTAGCCAATGAAGAGGCCTCCTCATAATGTTGATGCTTGGCCTTGCTTTTTGAAGGCACTTTAGGAAGGTGAACCCCTGGTACAGCATTTGTGACTGATGCTTCGGAAAAATTACCGGGTAAATTTCCATCAACCGGTTGTGGAGGAACAGGATATGGTGTTTCTGATAAGCCTTTTCCAGAGTCACTTTCATGCCTAATGGAACTATCACCCGTTTTCCTTACCTGCATTGCTGGAACTTCTAGATTTTGCACCTGCAACACTTCGGGTTGATGCCCTTCACTGATAATTCCTTGATTGTTAGTAACATGTGGAGGCACAGAAACTGGAATCTGTCTAAAACCTGAGTTAGAAGAATCAACACCATAGTGCACTGGATATTGACTGGTTTCCCCATGATGGCAAGCACTTGAGGCAGTTGGAATCGTCGGTTGCGAAGACTGAATTCCCCATGATGAGTTAGCATTGGCAGTCAAGGAAGAACTAGGGGCTCCAGTTGATTCTATATGAGTTCTACTGGCCTCAATATTCTGTCCATCTAGTTCATGTAAATTATCAGCAGAAGAGCTTGCAACCTGAAGGACTGAATGGTTCCTTGATCCCAAGTCCATGCCATTAACAGCCACTACATACTGGATTTCCGTATCCCCATCAACACTAGGTTCATCCATATCAATCATGGAAAACAGAAACATCCTAAGTTTTTGTGATCCTTCTCTGTTTTCTAGATCATGGCATTCCTCCATCATATTTCGCAGATCCTCATCACTAGATACAGAAACCAAGGCATCAAGATCTTCCCCAGGGAGCTGATACTTTATAGCATGAGTTTCATTATAGAGTGATAAGGCTTTCTGCATAAGCTCCTGCCAACTTATGTCCTTTCTGATAGAAATAATACGCGTTTCACCTCCAACATGTCTAAGCTTTCCATCACTGGGGCGTGGCAGTATTTTACCACCAAAACTACAAAGAACCTTCATCTTCATTGATGAGCCGGTAGAAGCTCCAGAAGGAGAAAGACCATGAAGGACTCGGTTATTTTCTTGACTAGATGAAGTTCTAGGGATTGATCGAACTGACCCATAATTGCGTCTTTCCCGTTGCAAAGACGAGCTTCTTCTGTCAAATTCCTTGGGACCTTTTTCAACTTTTGGAAGCCTGGAAATATCTGAGCCACTTTCAGATCCTGAATGGCTAATGCCTAAAATACCCTCCAATTCCATATAACCTGTTGCATAATTGGGATCACCCATGATATTTGGAAAGACAGGCTGCCTGAGATTCACTCTATCTCGCATAAATTCAAGAGCAAATTCCTCACCAGTCTGGATGGAGTAATTAAGTACAGGTTTTTTATCTGACATATTACGGTCTGCAGGCCTCATATTGATAAGCATGCCTTCCAGACGGTCCTGCACGGTAGACTGTGGTGCAGAATGGATTTCCTCATTTCTAGGTTCCATGGTATTGTACTGTTGCTGTTTCTGCATTCCAGGTTGTTCCATCATAGCATGACTTATAACATTTAAATGCTGAGATTTACTGTGACGTCACGGTAATGGGACAGCATATAACAATCACATAGAAAGAATCAATCCGATGCTATAAATTTAGTTTATCAATCTCATAAACATCAAAAGAAGCTTTACTGACTCTAATTTAAGTCACCATGACTAAATATGCTGAGGTTTCAGTAATCTCCAGAACTTTCTAGGCTTACTGCCAACCCTGCAGGCATAACATAGAAAAAGTTTAATTGATTAACATAGAGGTGACAAAAGACAAAAACAAATACATATTTGTTTGAACAGATACACAACTATAAAGCACAAGAAGAATCATGTTCAATAACATAAAGCACAAGAAGAACTATATGTGCGCGCGCGCGCGTGTGTGTGTGTACCATCAGGGCTTTGTTCAATCTAAATGTCTCAACCTTTTGGGATGATTTGGTTCTTGACAGGGAGGTTCAAATACATAGTTGATAACATTTTCCTTTAAGCTTTTGTTGCATTGTAATTCATTGTGAGTATTTTTACATCGTGTTGGGCATCATATAGCTATTTTTACTGTAATTGAGATCTTCACAGTCCAACCAAGAGGATAATTAAATCTCGAAGCATAGCAAAATCAGCAAGAAAAGGACGAAGAAAAAGATTACCCATCATTTCTTATTGCATAGAAGATGCAAATACCAAATGGAAAGAAAGAAAACAGAATTATGAATTTGAACCATGTATTTACGTGATCAATTCGGTCGATCTTAGAATATGGGAGTCATTAAACTGGGTTTTCACCATCAAAGCACAGTATACATCGATCAGAAATGGGAAATTATCAGTTGACTGAAACGATCAGCCAGAAAAACTGAACATAATTCGAAACATAGCTAAATCAGTGAAAATCCCATGAAATCAAATCTATTGAGTACCTGATTGATGACAATTCTTCAGGTTCAGCTGAAGCTCAAGGAGGATTGAGAGAGGAAGATGAAAGGAAGTCTATGAGTAAATTCTAAAAAATAAAGAATCCAACTTCGTTTAATCCCCCACTTCCTGTTCTAATTTTTTATTTGTATTTCCCTTTCCCAATCTATGTCTACCTTATTCCAATGATCCTTCCCACAGAAGATGATGACTCTCTCTCTCTCTCTCTCTCTCTCTCTTCCCGTTTCTGTTTCTTGTTCTGGATAAAATATCTTATTCTTTCAAATGGTCAGATTGAGTAAGCATGCTGCAAGAAACAGTTAACAGGTTAAATCCCAAAATATGTCCAAACCAAAAAAAAAAACAAGAAAACAAAATTAGACCCTTTTCCAGAAAACAAAAAAATCTAAGCAAACATTCAATTCGTATATGATAATCTTGTGCATTTTGCAAGCAGAAGATACTTTCTTTTTATTCATGGCCTTGAATTATAAATAAAAAACAAATCTTCATTTCGTATTAAAAAAAAATCTAACCAAACTTTCTTTTTATATATAAAAAAAGGAATTGCATTATTCATGGGTTACAAATACTTCATTTTGTATTATATATATTGATGATTGATGATGATGATTTAACGCTTGTAGAAGAATAAAAAATTTATAGATTAAACCATTAAAAAATTATATCTTTTAAAAATAAATTATATATTTTATACTTAGAAAAGTTAGCTCTTTCTTATGCTCTGATTTGAGGGAGAGAGAAAGAAATAAATTCCCTAATATGTTATTTTATAAAGTAAAAGTGTCTTCTTTACAAAAAGTTTTGTCATGTTAAAAAGTCAATGTATGTTCTACCCTCTCTCCACCCAACAAAAAAAAAGTCAATGTGGTAAGGTGTCTTTTGATTTGGTGGTCTTTTTCTTAAAACCTTAATTTTTTTAAAAAAAAAAAATTAAACATTTAACTTCAATTACTATATCGAGTATTGGACACTTGCTCTAGTCAAACAACATGGTCTTGGTAACTGTGGGTCAAACAAAATCTTCTTTGAAAATATCTTTTTGTTGTCTATGTTTGTCATTAAGAGAAAATTAAATGTTTTTTCGTAGATATGGTGTATCTGATTAAGATTTGATCTATTTATCAAATTATTTGTTTAGTTCTATTGGTTTAATTTAATTCATAGATATAACATGCAATTATAATTTATAAGCATAAAAAAAATAAGATTATAACTTAAGAAAGCATTTAGGAATGGATATATAAATATTTTTATATTCAAGTAAATAATTATTTATCATTGTCTAAAAAAAAAGTCACACTTGCATAAAGAAGACAACATTATATCAATTTTAAACAATTGTGTTACATTATTCTATAATTTTTTCAAGGCAATCATAATTTTTTTCATTAATATTTTTGGCACTGTATTTTTAAGAGAGCACTAAATGGTTAACATGTTTAATAAATGGTAAATAATCTCTTTATACCATATTTTAAGATATACTCAGTATTTATCAACACTTTTTAATACATGACTTTGGAGGAAGCTTAATAAATGCAAGGTAACTTAAAAAGGAATTATACTTCTTAAAAGATTAAATTTCTTTCATCACAATCCAAGATCCCACTTAATAAAATGGGATCTGAATCCTACAAAATGAAAGAAAATAACAATATGCATCCAACAGCGACAAAAAAAGGGGGGGGGGAATTTTTTCAACATATTTTTAGCTAACAAAAAAAGCCATCAACTATCTTGTATCAATACATATATAAACTATTTGAATCAACAACAACAACAACAAGCCTTATCCCATTAAATGGGGTCAGCTACATGGATCATACGACGTCATTGTGCTCTATCAAAAACTAAATCCTTAGATAGGTTATTGATCAGGAGATCCCGTTCAATAACCTCTTTGAGCGTTCTCTTTGGCCTTCCTCTACTCCTTCTAACCGGTGTCCATACTATTTGATCCACCCTCTTCACCGGCGCATCCCCTAGCCTTCTTTGTACATGTCAAAACCACCTAAGACGGTTCTCTACCATTTTCTCTTCAATAGGTGCTACTCCAACTCTTCCCCGTATATGTTTATTACGAATCTTATCTTTTCTTGTGTGCCCACACATCCATCTCAACATCCTCATCTCAGCTACCCCAACTTTATGCTCTTGCTGTCCTTTTAAAGCCCAGCATTCACTTCCATAAAGCATTGCTGGTCTTATAGCAGTGCGATAAAACTTTCCTTTTATTTTATCTGGTACTCCCCGATCACATATAACCCCAGTAGCCTTTCTCCATTTAAACCACCCGACCTGAATTCTATGATTAATATCCTCTAAAATTTCACCGTCCTTCTGAATCAAATTTAAACAATTTAATTTAAAATTACTAATTCTTAATTTCCAAGTAATAAATATTTATATTTAATAGGATATTTTTTTTATTAAAATTAATCATATTTAAAATATTATCAATCTCTAAATATGAACACATTGAAACATAGATTTATAATTGTGTTTGGTACATAACAAACATTATATCCAACTTTGTCCCCAAACAAATTATAATCATTCCATATTCAAACACCTAAACTTCAATGAGAATTTCAAATAGATACTTTGTGATTTTGCTGGGTAATTAAAATAAGAGAAAATACATAAGAATTTATTAAGGTTTATAAAACTAGCACCACCTAAGTGGAAAAAGAAAGTACATTCCTCAAGGCTTCTGAATGGAAAAATATGAACCAGTCAAGAAGCAAAACTTTGAGCTTCTTTGAAGTAGTTAATATACAAGAAAAATTTGGATCAGCGTATAGGAAGCATTTGTATAGCCACCATCTCTAAGTCTCTAACGTAACATACATCCTTGAGTACCACCAAATGAATCAAAATCTGAGAGCAGAGAAAATCTCATAACAGTATCAGTATGTAATCCAATGAATATATATCTCATTTGGCTGGCTTGTTAAGCTGTGATTTAGTTTGGGAAGCAGAAGCAGACATAACCCTTAAGCGACTGGCAATTTCTGTGAAGGAAGGCCTGACTGCAGGGTTGGGTGCCCAACATTGCTCCATTAGTGTCCTCCATTCAGCATCACAAGAACTTGGTATTGTTGGCCGTAATGTATTATTTACAATCCCACCTGCTTATTCAAACAGAATCAGATATCAAGACAGAGAAAGATAAATACATTAGTATGATTAACAGAGAGAGAGAGAGAGAGAGCATTCAGATGTAGGATGAGAATATTACATTTCATCACTTATGTTATGCTCTGTAGAGTTATAACCTAACTTTCTATATGTCACAAGAATGTTTCCATCTAAAAGTAATACCAAAGTTAGAGCATTTTTGTGAGAAAATCAAGTTGTAACTTTAGAAGGCATGAATATAATTTTGAGAAGCATCATGGCAACTTATTCATATGGTGTCATTGAGAGGAGGGATTTTAAACTTCTTTCTAACGTCAACAAAAGTAAGTAGCAACTTCAGGGAAGATTTGGCCTAAGGAAAGAGAAAGAAAGAAACTTTAGGTAACAAGATGTTATAAAGTTTTCATTAACTAGTAATTACCATACTGTTACCGCTGTAATTACTATACCTAGCTACGGTAACTCTTAGATCCTTAGTCTATAAATAGGAACACATAACCAATTGTAAAGTGGGCATAATGACAGTACAGTAACAGAACAGTTTCTTACTCTCCGTCTAGTCTCTCTTTCCTATTTCTTCCTTCGTGACTCTCCTTCTAAGCCTTCCCTTCTGTTCTTTCTTTCCCTCTATCTTGTTCTTAGTCTTTCATCAAGAAAACCGTATCAGTGGTATCAAAGCAAACCATCTTCAGACCCCCGTTGCATGACACTGAAGGTAGAAAATTCAGTTACAAGAAAATGCTCGAAAGATGGACGCATGGATGCAGAACATTGAGCAGCGGCTACAGAATGTGGATGAATTACAAGAAACTGTTCTTGGCTTCCGTGAAGAAATTCAGAACATAGGGCGTTCCTTCCGTCAAGAAATGCAGGCAATGGTGCGGGAGATGCGAAACATTTCCCATGGCCCAACCTATGAGAAGCCAATGTCAGAGCTGACTCACCTTCGACAGATGGGGACATTGGCAGAATTCAACATTAAGTTTGATACAATCTCAGCAAGATTGGATCTGTCGGAAGCATACTTGGTGGACTTGTACGTGGGAGCATTGAAAGAAGAAATTGCCAATTCCGTTCGATTATTTAATCCAAGAACTCTGGGTGAGGCACGACACATGGCTAGAGTGCAGGAGATTTCTTTGCTGTGGAGGGGCAAGAAAAAGATGGTCCTACCGATCAAGAAAGAACCCCAAGGGAGATACCCAGAAACCCAAGAACGTGTCACAATGCAAGAAGAAGCTAAAGAAATGCAAGAACCTTCCAGCTGAGACCCAAGCTTCTGTAGCAAACAAAGGTTATTATGTTCTTTGAGCTTCTCGAAGTCAGAGGCTGGGTGTGCGGAAGATAGTGTGGGAAATTCAAGGAAAGTATATTCTACCTCTAATCCTTTGCCATTGGGTTCCAATTCGTCATCTCGGTTCGTCACTTATGGTTGTGGGATGTTTCCACCGACGTCCATGGATTCATCACTAGAGTGTATTGCTATTCCTTTGCCGTCCCTGTCTTCGTCCTTACAAGTTGAGCGGCGGCAGCAAGGAGTTCATCTGCTAAGGAATGAACGAATAGGGTGCTCTCATGTTGGGTCGTACAACACGCCTTCAAGCTCAATACTATCAATAATTACTACTACTTCTTCAATGTTGGTGGTTGCTATACTCCGTGAGCTGCTGAGTTTCTTCCCTTTACTGTTATCTTTGCTTTAGTCGCGTATTCAGAAGACTTCACAAAGTGGAGATAATGCGCAGACCTCAAAAAATAAGGAATAGCTTATGGATTGTACTCAAAAGTTCACGTGGTTGCAAAGATCTCAATTTGAAAAGTCATAGTTACAGCTGGATAGCAATTTTGTCAAGCTTCAACAATATTTTCAAGGCTACACCGAAAGTTGCAATACCCAATGGGCTTATGGACTTGGTTAGGGTAGTAAAGAGGATAGCCCAATATCATTGCAATTGTGTTTCACAATTCCTTTGGGTATCATCAATAATGGGTTATTTCAAAAGAGGGCTTGGTTCTTGAATTTCTCTCCAACAAGAATTCTAGTTTTTGAATGGTTTAAGGGAAAATTAATTACAATGTTTCTTAAAAGGGTCTACTGTTTTAGTAGGAAAGAAAAAGAGGAAGTGAAGTGCGCAATGCAGCAGGGTGGAGTCAATTTGAAGATATCAGCTCTTGGATTCAAATCACCAAAAAATTTATTCACCAATAAGCAGAAGATTTTTTTTTTCCTGATCCTATATTTTGAATTTTGTTCTTACTTGATCCTTGGGGGCAAGGCTCTCTTTGGGAGGGGGGTATTATTATAAAGTTTTCATTAACTTGTAATTACCATACTGTTACCGCTGTAATTACTATACCTAACTACGGTAACTCTTAGATCCTTAGTCTATAAATAGGAACACATAACCAATTGTAAAGTGGGCATAATGATAGTACAGTAACAGAACAGTTTCTTACTCTCCATCTAGTCTCTATTTCCTATTTCTTCCTTCGTGACTCTCCTTCTAAGCCTTCCCTTCTGTTCTTTCTTTCCCTCTATCTTGTTCTTAGTCTTTCATCAAGAAAACCGTATCACAAGAATAATAATCTTAAAAATTATCACTAATTCCTTATTTCTATGGTCCTTGAGAATATTTTGATATTCAAGGTCTTAAGTTGTCATTGATGAGCCCCCCACAATGGTCATTTTTACTTTATCTATATGTACATATCAAGTTCCAATTTAGTTCAGGAGAAAACAATATAATTTCTCCATATATTATTCCAGCGTTGTCAGTGGTGAATTGCAGCCCCAAAACCAAAATGGCTGATAATTGATGCAAGGAGACAATACTTAAGATAATATAAAATTTATAAGATCCTTAAATCTATTAAGAGGTTTACAAAAGAAAAGCATTGAAAAGGATCGCACCTATGATTGCACCATAGTGCATATTGGCATATGGCTCCTCACCGGTCAGAATCTCCCATAATACTATGCCAAATGAGAA
Source organism: Leucaena leucocephala (assembly GCA_037074615.1). Taxonomy (NCBI): domain Eukaryota; kingdom Viridiplantae; phylum Streptophyta; class Magnoliopsida; order Fabales; family Fabaceae; genus Leucaena; species Leucaena leucocephala. Next base: position 4,407,202 of record CM073525.1, read on the forward strand.
CACATCAACCTACAAATCAAAAGCATTCTCAGCAATCAAATAGCTGCAAACACCATAAAAGTGAAGGAGGCCAAAGACAAAAGTGTAGAAACAGGATGATAAACTGAAGGCACTATCTTTTAGTCTGATCATAAATAGACGAAAATTTACAGCATGAGAAAAGTTTTCGTACTTCCACCAAGCTTCACAGTAGTTATCTGAAGCAATCGATGCTGGTTTAAGTTAAAATACTCAAATAGGTAGAATTAGACAGGAATTTCACCCCAAGAGAGGGGAAGGATTACCAGTCCTAAGCACTGGACTATAGGAGAATGAATTTGGAATAGTTGAGACTTCAGAGATTTTATAATGTAAGATGGACAGAATTAAACATCCAGAGGTAGAGCCATGAACAGATTTTATAATATGGATCTCTCCGATCTGTAGTGCTATTACAGAAAAGCATTTCATGAGAGAAAACTTCATATTTTACCTTTTCTGAGACTTTGTTGCTGCTGCCATTCAGCAGCTCTGGAGCCATCCAAGGTAGGGTTCCCCGCACACCACCAGAAACCAATGTATTTCGTTTAATTTTTGACAAGCCAAAATCACCAACCTGAGGAAGAATTTCTCATTTTTCTCAACAGTCATAGACATTAGGCAAATTGTAAAATAATAATATCAGCATAAATACCTTGCAAATTGGCCTCACAGGGTCTTTCAAGTTTACAAGCAAATTGTCACATTTTAAGTCAAAATGCACAATATTTTTTGAGTGCAAATACTCCATTCCAAATGCTGCATCCATGGCAATCATCAGCCTCTTGCGACGATCAACATACCTGTAATAAAAAATCATGGTTGAATCCTTGAGATAAATCCATCTAGAAAATGAGATCATCACATGAACACGTTCATTGACATAATAATATTAGTTCTTAGGGCTAAGGCAGCTACATGATTGTGAAAGCTGTTGTAACAAGCAGAAAAGTGGTATGATCTCCATCTGAGAGACGATGTTGTATTACATTCAGTTTATTAAATATAAGAAGGAACTGAGCTTGTACGTCACAATCAGGTAATATCACTGTAGTATGGCTTGAACGTAACTAGGTGAGACAAATGTGTGAACTCCATCTGGATTACCTATCCTTGAGAAGTAATACATGCCTAAGAGAGCCATCCACCATGTATTCTGTAACAGTAGCCATTGTTCCTCCTGGTCCATCCTGGACTACACCATAAAATGCCAGAACATTCGGATGATGAAGCTTGGAAAGAATGTCAGCTTCCCGCCAGAATTCTACAATCTGAGAAAAGAAGCAATTATCACCAACTCGCATGCCTCAAATATATATCATTCTCATTTAAGCAGTTTCCATTAAGTTAAGATATTAGTAAGAAAAGATAGAGCATGCTATCCAATAGTTACCAGTCTCTCTTGCTCAGATGATCTACCAGTGAAACAGATTTTCTTTATTCTTTTAATGGCAACATCTGTTCCCCGCCATTTTCCGTGATACACAGTTCCAAAGGTCCCAGAACCCAATTCCTTCAGCTCTTCAAGATCTTCATTCTTTATGACCTACCAATAGTATATGGAAAAACTCTGATAAAACATAAAGGTTTTGAGACCAGTGTTTAAGATAGCAAATGCATATACAGAGCCTGTAAAAAAATGCTTTACTTCTATTGCCTTATTTTCCAAAAAAGAAAGTGTAAAACAACCAATTTTGCTTGATCAACCCAACTTATCAATTTTTAGCTGTCCTCGGAGGCAAGTCTGTTTCAAATCATAATATCATTATTCTATAAGAATGCCCTTATTTCATCTTAAAGTAATTATTGCTAGAATTGTGCTTGACGATTTCAGCTTTTAGATGAAATTTCTCAGAAATGTGTCATCAGGGACCGGTGAAACAGTCTATAAGTAAATTTCAGCACAAATTATTATTGAGATATAACATACTGTAACAGTGAGCCTGCTCATTAGTTGATCTTATATATATTAGCACACACTAAAATATTGTTCACTCTATCGAGAAACAATATTGGTCAGTTGCAAAAAAGTCAAAGTTTCTGTCATCAACATTCCAAACTGGTAAAAATATAGTATGACACTCAGAATTTGACTCTCAAAATGCCAAAGAATATGTGTCAACACCTCTAGGTTTCTCACATCATAAAGTCATAGAATTTGTACCATAGAGAACTTGACCAAACAAAAATCTTTGAAACATATTTCAAAATTTAGGGTAAGAAATCTAAGCAATTAAAATTTGGCCATTTACAAAAATGCTTGTTCCCAGTTGCAATAAAGTATCCTAAGTTAGCACATAATGGAATGCCTATATAAACTCTCATACTAGAAAGATGTCCTAGATCTGCATGTTTATAATTCAAGAGGAAACTGGATCAGATGACTCGCATGATGGCTTAATAACAAATCAAGATGACAAGTGATCCAGCATCAATCACGTATGTAATTCCCAAAGCAAAGGAAGGATATTGATGACCCTATCATCATCATTATTGACTAAACTTGTCCTCAAGGCAACTGGTATCAATTTCTATCAGAAGCAAATGGTTCACATAGAATATATATTTTGCAACTGAAATCTTAGAATAAATAGCATATCATGGAAGCATTGCTGCATGTACAAGCATCATACCTGTAAGGAATTGATATCAAAACCTCCCAGAGAAGGATCAAGGGGAGGTAGACCGCTATTTCTTGTTTCGAACTTCCCATCCTAAAATAAAACCATAAAAAAGTTTGTCAGAATAAAACCAGAACAGACAGATCTGAAACCAAAGAACCACAAAAAAAATACCTCAAATTCTGACTCTTGACCTCTTGAATTCTCCACTGTAGCATCAAACTGCATACTTTCGGTCTCTTTCACTTGGGAATGATCATAATTAGACTGCACAAAAGTGGTTTCGGTTCCAACTATTCCATGAAAACCCTTTTGACTTTCTCCATCAAAATTGAGATGCAAATCTGCTTGGTTTACAGATATTTCATCAGGTGTTAGCGGCGTGACAAGGTGAGTTCTATCATCTACATTTCCAGATTCAGGTGAAAAACCAAGAGGATCCCGGTCAATAAGAGAGATGTTATCTAGCCCTTCTTGTGCCAATTTCCCAAAATATGACCATGACTTAGGCTCATGGTTTTCCATGTTTATGCTTATGCCCACTCCAATATTAGTTAGTGGATGTAGACTGGATGGATCTTCCGCAAGTACTGCTTTAGTATACATATCAGAGAGCAGTTCACGAGGAAATCGATCATCAATATCAATAAGAATGTCAGCCTGTTCTTGTTTGGGAAGAGCATTTGGTGTTAAACCTTGAGAAATGTCTTCAGTTGTGTTACCAGTCAAAGAAACAGGTACTTCTTGCACATTACAATCATTGTTTGATTCCTTCCCTAAGCCATGAACCCAATTAATCTCTGGAAGATGAGATGTTGGGCCATCATTGTGCTTAAAAGTGGGAACCTGATCCAAAGCAGAAAAATCTGATTTGAGGTTTTTGTTTTCATCAACCAGGGGTTTGCTGTGGTTATCTTCAAAATAACTATCAGTATCGGACCTGATGACCTGATCCTCATTTACCACCACTTTACTTCCCTCATTTTTTGGTAATACCGGCTTCAACTCCACATCCACATGGTCTGAGAGTTTTGGCTTTATCTTATTTCTCGTCTCAGGAGATAGTTTGTGCATCTGCAGTTCATTAAGCCCATTAACAACGATGCTGCCATCCACATACAGTGGTTTTGATGCGGCACTTGAATCCTCTGTTAAATTAGACTGATTTCTGTTGTGCAAGTTGTCACCAGATTCTGTGACTGAATACTGGGGATTGATGTCAGAAAGTAAATCTGATACAGGAAACTGAGAATCATATGTGTCATCTGACTTTGCAGACCGATTCAGCAATTCTACCTGCTCCCTAGGAGTTCTTTCAGAATAAGAATAGTAAACTCTTTTAGGCATTGGAGGAGGGTGAAGGCAACTTAAATCAATCCCATTGGATTGAAAATCAACATTACCAGGACCAAATGCACTGCTAGATGAGGGAGAGGCCTCTTTATACTCCTGTTGCTGCTCAATTTTCATTGATGGCAGTGTGGGTAGTTTCTCCTCAGGTATGTTAACTGCAACTGTGGCTTTATTAACATTATTTTTCAAGAAATCATCTTTTGGTTGTGTGGGAACAGGGGATGGTGTTTCTGAGGATAGAACTTTTGCAGGGTTACTTCCTTGTGGAACTGAACTATCACCCATTTTTTTCACCAGCATTGCCGGTATTTCCAAATTCTGTACTTGTAATCCATTAGGAGAAGAACCTTCATTCAAAATCCCTTGTTGATTTATCATCCCATGAGGAGGCATAGCATTAGAAGTCTCTACGAGAGTAAAGTTTTGAGAAGGATTAAGGCCATGGTGAATAGGATATTGACTAAAAGCCTCCCCAAGATGCATCATCTGGTCTCTGTAGAGTGGATAGGTTTCATAAGCAATTGAGGAAGTTGGAAGCATTGGTTTTGAAGACTGAATGGTCGATGATGAGTCATAATTCCCAGTCAATGGAGCGTTGCTGATACATATAGATTCTACAGGAACTTTCCCAACTTCCCTCTCAGCATTTTGCCTGTCCAATTCATGTATATCATTTGCTGAAGAGCTCGCACCAAGAAGCACTGAGTTGTTTCTTGAACCAAAGTCCATGCCATTAACAGCAACAACATACTGAACTTCAGAATCATCACCCACACTACTGAGACCAAAATGAGCATCATCCAAATCACTCATAGAGAATAAAAAAATTCTAAGCTTTTGTGATCCTTCTCTATCTTGTGGATGATTACATTCCTCCATCATATTCTGCAAATCTTCATCAGATGACACAGAGACCAAAGCATCAAGATCTTCCCCAGGAAGCTGATACTTAATTACATCAGTTTGATTATATATCGACAATGATTTCTGAATAAGCTCCTGGCAAGATATGTCCTTTCTTATTCGGATAATGCGTGTTTCACCTCCAACATATCTAAGTTTTCCATCACCAGGTCGTGGTAATATTCTACCACCAAAGCTACAAAGAACTTTCATTGTCGTTGGTGAGCTATCAGAACTTCCATAAGAGGCATACCCATGCAAAGATCGACCATTTTCCTGATTATATGAAGTTCTTGGAATTGATTGAATTGATGCATAATTGCATCTGCCTCCATGTAACAATGTATCCTTTCCATCATACTCTTTTGGATCCCTGCCAACCATTTCACGCGAAAACATATCCGATCCACTTTCACATCCTGCACGACTATTATGACCTGTTGCAGATTTGGGATCACCAACATTAGGAATTACAGGCTTCCTAAGTTTCACCCTATCGCGCATAAATTCAAATGCAAACTCCTCACCAGTCTGTATGGAATAATTAAGTACAGGTCTAACTTCAGATGTATTAGGGGCATATGATTCCCTACTAGTATGCACGCCATCCAGATGGTCCTGCATCACAGACTGTGGCACAGGCTGGAAGCCATCATATCTAGGGTCCATCTTATAGCATTGAAGTTATGGAGAAATGACTGATAATCCTTTCAAAGAAAATTTTTAATTAGAGATAAAATCATAAATAAGCTCTATATTTTAGCAACTGATGAGTTTCAGTCACTGAATAGAAATGTGAAGAAGCATCTACAATCTTGGAAATTCTCAGGTCCCACCTTCGTCTTTCCAAAACACAACCTTAATGTAAAGCGATTGACCTGCAAACATAGTGGAATTAAGTTAGATGAAAAAGTAAGAATCAATAAGCAAGCTTTAACATAAATTACAGAATCAAGCCCTGAAAATATGATTCTGGAAATTTGTAACCTGTGCACTCAATTACAGCCCAATGTTCAAGTGAACTATCTATAATTACAAGTGCGAATCTGATTGCCTGTAGTAGGGATAAACCATTTAGTTCAAGAACGATGGCACGTAACACCTAAGTCAAGAATAGATCATCACTAACCACAAAAGTGGACGCCGTAACATCCGTTATCATCGTAGAAGAGATCATAAAACACTAGAATTAGCAAACTTTATCATCATCTAGACTCAAAAAAATTTAGAAACACAATCTGCTTCTTTTCAACTCCACCCCAATTCCTAAGCCCAAAATTATCAACCAAGGAATCTAACATTATCCTTGCACCCCTCAAAATAAGGCATAGCCATCGATAAATAGTCACTTCAGAACCAATAAAGCACCAATACTTAATCTGTCCTACATCCCTATCACACACAACGCAACTCCTTAAATTATAAATTTAACAATAAATACTTTATCGTGTCGTCCGTGCACGTTATCCGTACAGTACCCGTGATTATCAGTTAACACCGAAACAAAGGGCATCTCACTAAGACATCACATACAACGCAAGACCAGATAGAATACGAAACAGAATCGAAATACCTGAAAAAGGAACAATTTTTCTCTTCTTCATTGTTCGAGCTCATGGTTCATACCTCATAGCCTAAGGTTTAAGGTATGGGGAAGGGAGAGCAATTTCCACATCCGAAACAAAGCGTTTATGTGAAGAGCAAAAGAACCCATCTTTAATCTATATCGCTTTCCCGCATTATGCTTGTTCTAGTCTCAATCTACTTCTTCTTCTTTGCCTGAAAAAAAAAAAATGGAAATCGAATCTACTTTTTCTGGTTCAATGTCTTCAGAGATAGAATGACGACTCTTGCACCCGCGTTGCCAGTGGCATCACAGTTTTGCTTCTTATGTCAAAGTTTTATTTCAGCGTTTCGTCAAAATGAGGAAGTGAATGGAATTCCTAAACTACCCCTGGTGATTCATCACTCTTCCCAGAATGCCACGTAGGAACAACGTACGGTAGGACACCACACAGCACCGACATTTGCAGGTAATGAATGAGCTAGTTAAAATTCATTAAATTGATTAAAATATTAAAATAATACTCTTTCCCTCCCTAATTAATTATAAGATCCAATTATGAAATTCAGGGATAGGATAATTGGTTGATATCTAATTTTTTTCTTTAATTTTACCCTTAATTAAAGTTAGTTGTGAATTTAAGTTTCGCTTATGAATCAATAAAAAATTAATGTGTAAATGAATGGATACTGATTCATCATCATCATCACTTATGAATTTAAGGAATATTCCATATGAATTTGTGAAAAAACAATTATAACTAGATATCCAAGAATAGGATAGGGCCCCTAAATCATATACTTTAATGTTAATATCCTTCATAAATTTACAAGTGACGGTCATATATAATTCACAAGTGATGATGATGCACAAATTCTTGAGATTATCTATTCATTCATAATATGGCTATCTTTAAATTCACAAAATGAAACAATACTAATGAATTGAGATTACTAGTAGAAAGAAATTTACATAGGATACAATAGGATTGGCATAATCTCGTATCTTCAATTTCACTAATACCTTCACAAGATTTGGGATTGTCATTTTTTTAAAAAGAGTATTTATAAATTATTTATTAATAAAATCTTTATTTTTTTGTTAGCAAAATTTAACCCAACCTCACAAAAAATATGGTTCACATTCTTATTACTTGAATTAACTTTTATTGGTATTTATATCTTTTTATCTAATAAAAAAATATTTTTTTGTTGAATATATATACACACTATTTTATTAGAGATAATATTATTTAAAATATTATTAAATATTAATATTTTTCGGAATTTAAATTTTAGTTTCATTTCTGCTATACTTTCTTTTTTGTTGGTACAAGATTTCTGCTATACTTCTTTTTTTGGTTAAAAAAAAAAGTTTGTATTAGATTGACATGTGACACCAAAAGTAGGCCCAAATCTTTCTACACGACCCATCACTTGCGTCTTCAAGATTTGTGGAAAATTAATTTAATGGTTTTATATCTAGATATCAAAATAAGATTGCATATATACTAATAAAGTAAAGATTAGAGAATTTAGAGATATTATACTCTTATCTATCTAATTTAGAATCTATTTTAGTTTTAAAATATTTAGAATTAAATTCTCTTATAATTTATTTTTTTTTATTTTAAGCGTATAACCTTCAGTTATACTAAAAAAAATATTTAATGGCTGAGTCTCTAGAGAGATATGTATTATGGGTGCATTTGTTTGTACAAAATTAGATTATGTACATTTTGTATTGAGAGTAAGACAACTAATAAATGATACTAATTAAATAATTTAATTAAATTAAAAAAATTAACATATTATATTTTTTAAAAAATATATCAATTATCTTTTTTAATTTTTTTATGATTATTATTAAAAAATATTAATATAAATAATTTTAAAAATAGATAATATTAAAAAAATATTTTATATTTAAAATTAAGATTGATTAATAATTACATCTTGAGGAGTAATTTATATTCACGTTTTTTTCTAAAAAAAAAAGGGTTGTCGGCGTTCTTGATTTACCTGATTGAAGCATTCCTTCTATTTAATTATTTTATTAAAAGTGCTGCTTTGAGAAAGAGAACCCAATTGTACTTTTCTTCAAGTAGGGTAAAAGGAGAAAAGTAGGTTTCTGAGGCATATATCAGTGGGATATCCACAAACTCATTCTCATCATCTTAATTAGACTTTGAAATATCTGAGTTTTTACAAACGAGAATGTTCATATTTCTACATGGCCGTACAATCAGCAGGAGCAAAAGAAACTTTCTCTTCTGCAAGATCAAACGACACCTGAAAATTGATCTGCGCAATATTTCCCAGAATCGAAATACTATCACTGGGAATCACAAGCAAGCAAAGCAAATCATCCTTAACGGTGAACATATTCCCACGGTGCAATCTCAGATCAGCGTTATTCGAGAAATGCAGTACAAACTCAAGACCTTGTTCCATGTCAGGCTCATATACGAAACACAAGTCCAACGGTTCAGGTGGGTTCATCACCGGTTCAACCCCAACGGCTTCTCTCACCGCATCTCTAAGTTCACCGTAAAAACCTGATTCTAATACTGTCAACGTCGTGCCAGAATCAATCACTATGTTGCCGCCGGTTTGACCCGTCTGAACTGTTTTGTGTCCGACAGTGACACCTTCGAGACTGACATAGTAAAAGGTGGTCGGGGTTTTGGTGAAGAGAGGAGTGGAGACGACGTCGGCGACGGCATTGGTTGTTGAGTCGTCCCCGAACTTGAGTTTGCTGGTGGTGTTGGAGGAGAAAGGGAGGAGGCAGTAGGAGAATTTGTGGTTGATTTGGTCGCCGAGTTGGGAGATGAGAGAGAGAGGACCACCGCCGAGGCCGGTGATTCCGGTGTTGTCTTCGAACTGATTGTCGCGTCCACATCCAATTACAGTTGAAGGAGAAGAAATTGCATTGCCGAAGTTGATTGTGTCAGTGGCTAAGTCTCCTGTAGTGAATGATTGGTCTCCATATTTATAGAAGTACCTGTCCAGATAGCAGTTTGTATAAAAAGTTTTTTTTTAAAGAAAATATTACTGATATAAGAATTTAGATTTAAATCACTTAATTATGTTGTTAATTACGTTGTCTGTTCATCAATATAAATGATAAATCTAGTACGCGGTGAAGGATTTTTTATTGTAAATCCGATGTTGAATATTTAAAAATGTAAGAATAATTTTGCATGTCAAAAAATTAACAACATTGCTCCTCCAAGGATATGCTATATATATTATCAATTTATTGTTAATATAATATAATATATATATATTATCATGTGAAAATATATAATATAATATTATATATGAGTATTTGAGGAATATTAGGTTATATTTCTTACAATAAATTAATTATTTATTTTTTTTAATTTATTCATATTACTAGTAGATACTTAATATAAGAGTTAATTGATTAATTTGTTTAAATTGAGAAAATAAAATAAATAAATAAATTATAATTAAATTTAAATTTTTAAAATAAATTTATATTATACATTTATTAATTTATTTAAATTAATCAACTAACTCTCTTATATTAATTATAATTAATTGAATTATTTAATTTATTTAAATTAATTAATTAATTTTTGTATTAAAGGGTGTAGTTAATGAGAAGCTCTAACGTTAAGGATTAAAAGGTAATCTTTGGCAAATTCAATATAACACAAATGAGACACGTGCAATGGGAGCCAAAATTGTTATGAATAGCCATATCTATATCATAACACACGCACGCGCATTTGACCCACTGTAGTTTCTATGACATTGGTAATCTAATAGGTTTCTGCATTTTGTTCGTAGGTACCTGCACTGATTTGAATTTCCACAGGATTGTCTGGGCAAGGAGGCACAGGGTTGGGAGTCACAAGGCAGGACCATGAAAGTGGAAGATTTTGCAGGATCAAACGCATTCTGGGCATCACAACCTCCACAAGGCAAGCACGGTACCCACACCAGGTCGCTTCCTGTGTCTGCAGCTGCGTGAAGCTCCACCAATGGCGTCCCCATGAACATCTTCATCAGATAATCTCCTCTGTTCGGAGTTATCACTGCCCCATCACCACCACCCTGAAAGTGTCTCATTCGAGAAGCTGATCTTCTTGCTGCTTTCATTATGATCTGTGAGTGTGACAGAGAAGAGTTGTAAAATGGCGAGAAAGCTGAGTCTCGATGAATAAGGTCGACGCTGAAGCTGCTGATTAGAGTTTTATCATGATGACAAGCTTCGCAAGAAGAAGAAGAAGAAGAAGATAGAGCTGACAGAGAGAACACCACTGCAAGAAACTCTGCGATGAAATGCATGGTTGAAGAGTTACGAGGGATGGAAAATTAAATTAGGAATTTAGATGAGCATCATGCATTTGCTTCAATTATAGAAGATGTTGTTTGAATTCATAAAATATAGGTAATAGCTTGTGCAGTTGAATTAAAGGAATATTTCTCAATTTGGATATCTTCTAAGTTTCTTGAAACAATAAGCGTATGTCCCCTTCAATGTGCATGGACTCTCTGATTCAATAAGGTATTGCTTACAACAGTGAAATACCTACGATGAGGATCAATTAACGATGTCAATATTCTATATTGTGAATTTAACTGAAAAAGAAGAAGAAAAAGATTCTATTCTTCTGCAATGCGAAAAGCAAGAAATGGAATGAAATAAAATAAAATAATTTTCTTCAGTTTGGTAGCTTTCTTGAGAATACTATGTGCGAGTTTGGACGCAACTTTTTAGAATCAATAGGCAAAATCTCAATTTAAAAAAATATAACGCAAATGTCAATTTTTATCAAAAATTAATTTTGAAACAAAATCTTAGTTTAAAAATATTTGAACTAAATAGTTAATTTTGTCCAGAATTAATTTTGGGCAAAACCTCAGTTTGAAACTATGGTTTTGAATAAGCTACTGAAAATAGATTTTAAAATTATAAAAGAGTTTATAGATTATCTAATTACTATTTTACCCCTATTTTTTTTCCTATACTCTCTCTCATCTCTCTTCTCTCTCCTCTCATCTCTCTCCTCTTCACACTATCTCCTCTCTCATCTCTCTTCTCTACACTCTCTCCTCTCTCCTCTCTCTTCTCTATACTCTCTACCTTCTCTCCTCTCTCATACTTTAATCAAATCATACCATTTTTAGTAATTTATTAATATAAAAAGTGATTCTACTATTAATCATTCAAATATCTCTATTTTAAAAATCTATTCTTCCCAAAATCTATTTTTCAGAATCTATTTTTCCCAAAATCTATTTTTCTCAAAATCTATTCTTTCCAATATCTATTCTCTAAAATCTATTCTCTCTAAAATCTATTCTCAAAAAATTAATCCAAACACACCCTGAGCTTGCTCCTGCTCTGGCAAAATAAAAAAAATCGTCCTGCCGCTCTTTTAATCCATAACAATATATATATATATATATATATATATATATATAGACACACCACATATATTTATATTGGCCAGGCCAGGCTTTTTGTTTTTAGTTTTATATGTGTAAATACAATCTGTATGCTCGCGCATTTTATGATTATTGGTATTTTTTCAGTTGAAATTTTTTGGTTAATTCGGTTAACAAGATTTTCGGTTCAGACAATAGTAGCACTGTAACGGCTTGTTGAATTAACAATTGATGTCGTTACTGAGATTCTGGTCAGGTTCAATCGCAAATTGGAAACCCCGAACTGGATTTTCGTGTGGATTTTTCGATTCTTCTCGAAGATACACTTCTCTCAAGAGCTCCAGGAATTTCTTTTCCTACCCGAAGCCGAATCAGCAAAATGGAACACATTTCCAATCTTCTTCGCTCTCCAGACATTCTCCTCTTTCTGGTACGCAATATCGCTCAATCTAGTAGGGTCAGATTGATTTCTCTTATCGGTGTGCGTAATTTTCTGCAAATGCCCCTTTTCTTCAGGAATGGAAGATGATTTGATGGGCTATCTCTTTGGCAAGAAGAGGGCAACGGACGTTGCTCACATGTACGCACTCAGTGACCTTTTTTCTTATCTCTTATTGCTATCTTGAAAAGTTTTGTCCAAATTCCTGCATATATTGCTTCGAAGTGCTTTGTTTAGGTGTAGTTTGAAGTGTAGTTTTGAATTTGACATGGGACTTAAACCTGAATGAGTAATGACCAATTCTTTCTTCAGAATGATTCTCTACCTAATTGCAATCCTGTTGCCTGAATGATATTGAACTGTAATTATATCGAGTTCACCTGGTTTTAGTAGGCTATCAAATCATTGCTTAACAACCTTTATATGTATATATAATGAAGAGTGAGCAGTTAAATTGGGGCTAACAGCCATATCTGAAGCATTTATAGTAAAGTTCTGTTTTATACATCAGTTGTTTAACATTTAAATACCAACTCAACGCATTCCAGTTTTCATCTCTATTGATGGTAACCTTCAACATATACTTTTTAACTTTTGCCAGTTACTTTTACGTGTGCTTTATTACTCGTTCCATATTTTCAACATGCCTTGTGATGGATTGGTTTGGTCTTGATATAAGTGTTGTTACCACCAGGGTATGGAGGCATGTTGTCCAGAAAGGGGATACAGTTGTTGATGCCACTTGTGGTAATGGTTATGACGCCTTAGCAATGCTCAAATTGGTTGCTGATGATTCACATAAGGGTTTCGTTTATGCATTGGACATTCAGAAAGATGCTTTGGATATGACTTCGTCCCTGTTGGAAAATTCCCTTAATCAAACTGAGGTAAGGACTAAAGTATCTCTTCGTATACTTTTGGTATGTTTAGGCCTTGAGCAGAGCCTTATAATTTCGGCATTTTTATTATAAAAACAAACTACGAGTATGATTTTTGGTGTCTCCCTTTCCCACCAATAACTGAAAAATATATGCAGAAACAACATATTAAACTCTTCAACAGCTGCCATAGTAAAATGGAAGAAGTTATTCCAAGCCATGCCTCTGTTAGGTACTCTCTCCCCTTGAGTTTCTTCATGCCCTTATCTCTCTTTCCTATCAATTGGTTTATTCCTAACTCTGATTTTTATTATCTTATTTATTGCTTGGTTGATCCTGGAATAACTTAAAACAATGAACTGTAATCTTAAGTTTGTGTTTCCACATTTGTGTATATTAGGCTATGGATACTCGTACACTTATCATGATGAGATGGCGTTTATTCAAGATTTTGTGCATATTCAAGGTTTAAAGCACTATCTTATATGCTGGTATTTTAGGCTTATTGCTTTCAACTTAGGTTATCTTCCTGGTGGTGACAAAGAAATAATAACAAGATCGGAGACAACATTACTAGCACTGGAAGCTGCTAAGAGAATGTTAATGCCAGGAGGGCTTATCAGCTTAGTGGTCTATGTGGGGCACCCTGGAGGATGGTGATATTCCATACTTGCTAGTTTCTATTAATAATACAAGTTATTTTTTGGAAAATCCATAGTGAGGTCCCAAGGAAGGAAGTAATAATAAAAAAAATTATGCAAGTGAACAGCATGCAATAATAATTTCTAGTGTAAAAAATGACAAAAAGTTCATAATTGTTTGCTTGTTTTGAGATTTTTTGATAATTGCATTCTTTTGGTTCTCCCTTATTTTTTTTGCCAAATATATTAAATTGCTTTCATTATCATTATATATGAATGTTCACAACATCGTGGCCTCAGTGAAGTCTTGAGTTCATCAAACAGTCTATGACATATTGAAAAGTTTCAAGTGTTTTGAAGTCTATTGTTTTATGTTCTTGTACAGGGAAGAATTGGAAGGTATTGAAGCTTTTGCTGCTAGACTGTCTCCTGAGAATTGGATCTGCTGTAAACTCCAGATGCTAAACCGACCATCTGCTCCAATACCCATTTTCTTATTCAAAAGATAATGCAAAAATGATTGTTTTGAAAGAAATGTTCAGCTTTGCTAGCCGTTAGATGTGTTCTGTTCTGATTTCTTGATTGAAAGAATGTATATTTTTTTTCTGAGCTCCTCTGTCAGAGGATTGAAATACATGTACAATTGGAAATTGGTTTAATGGAGCCTTCATTTGATTGTCTGTGTCAACTCTCAATTCAATGGAGAACCATCCTTTCTCTTGAGTTTATAATGACCCCGACAGGATTCTTTATCTGATCATGAAACGAACACTTACGAATGTATTCATGCCACTAAATCTACAAACTAATAGCTAAATGATGACTGATAAGTGTTCAGAACTGTCCAAATGGATTTTGTGCAGAAAGTGTGTCTGGTCAAAACTTGCTGACGTCAATTTTGCAGTTTGTGAACGTAACTTTACCCTAATCACAAGCACTAGGGACCCAGGTATGGCCCTAAACCTGGACCATGCAGATTAGTCCAGATTTAATTTTCTTTACTTTCATTTTTTGAAAAAACTTATTTAATGAGTGCAGAATCTAAAATGAAGATAATCTTTTAACTCTAAATTTTTTTAAAAATAATTTTTTTAAAACCATTAATTAAAAATTTAAAATCTAAAATGAAACAATATTTTAACTGTACAAAGATCTCGGTGATGAGCACCATCACTTTTTAACGAAGCCAAGAAAACAAGAACGTAGTGGGTAATAAAAATATAAATAGCGATCGCGATGGGACTCGAACCCACAATCTCCCGCTCCGGAGGCGAGCGCCTTATCCATTAGGCCACGCGATCGGACACTTGATAGAATTTGTAAATCTAATATGTTAAAAGATACGGGGACATTGAAAAAAAACCTAAAGACATATTACCTTCCTGTCTTTAACCTAATATAAACGATTAATTGATTTTTTTAAATAAATTAATTATAATTAATATAAAATTTAATTAATTAATTTAAATAGATTAAATAGTATATAACTTAAATTTATTTTAAAAAATTAAATTATAATTTATTTATTTAATCTATTTAAAAATATTAAATAGTTCTTATATTTAAAATTGAAGGGAATATATTAAAAGAGAAAATTCCATGTGAGCTTTTAACTGCTAGGTTAAGTGGTTCAAGCTGAAGGACTACAAGAGTTGACTAAAGTCATTTGGCATTATAAGTAGATTAATTTATTGAGATATAACTACACTCTAAAATGGTAGCATAATTGTATTATTTTTATAAAGTAATAAAATTTGATTCCAGAAGTCAAAGAATTCTTACCGATAAAGGGAGTAATTCATCAACTTGAAAAAAACATTCAACAATAGGTTTTTCTTAAATCTTCTTCTTACATAAGCTAAGAATTCTGTACTTTGTGTGTTGGTTAAGACTTCAGATATTATTTCTGTATTTCATTTCTATGTGCTCCTGTAAACCTATATATATATTATATTTGGCGTATGGTACCAGCATGAACAAGCATCTTTTTTTTAATAAATCAACACATTTTTTTTTTCAATTTTTATCATGGATACATTTAATGAAATTTATATTGTCGTTATGTTCAAGTATTTTTTTATAAATTTAAAATAACAAATTAAATAGAAGACACATTAATTTCTTTTACCAAAATATCTTTAATTAGCATCTATATCTCTATTGTTTAATTATTTCATGTTAAGAAACACTCCAACATTAGTACACTATAAGAAATTACTATAACATTCTATCCAAAAAAAAACAAAAAAGTAAGAAAACCACTCTAACATTAGATTCCTCGAATTGATTCCACAGTTATTATCTTCTTTAGGTAAGGATGCTGCTCTACACAATTTATGGTTTTAAAAAAAAAAAAAAGTGTGACAGTTTTATGGTTTTACTTACTTGGTGTGGAAGTTTATGAGATCTCGATCTCCTGCTATAAAAATTTTGTGTCATCTTATTTTATCTGAAATTCGGTTCGTTGATCTCATCTAATGGTCAGAGGGGAAACAAATCCAAAGAATGACTAATATTTTATAATATATTTCAGCCGTTAGATTAACTTATTTTTGTCAACTGCAGAAACAAGCCAACGAACGAAGCAGATTTTAAATACAAGAGTACCATGAAGTTTGTAATTAGATAGGATCTATTTCCCAAGTCCCAAGCCTCTGATTCAGTTATATTTATAAGTACGATTATAATTAAAAGTGAGCTTATAATAATATATAATTAAGCTAAAAATGATTAAACAAAAAGCACATATTCCGTAACCGTCTCCAACTTCCACTGAAATATCTGAACCCACAAAGCTGTGACGATAATGTCAGTTTTTCTCGTTTCTCTCTTCTCTTTTATTTAACTCTTCACTCACTCACTCACTCACTCACTCGCTCCCTCACTATCACTCACTCCTCAAACTAAACTAACTTCCTCAGCTTCTTCTTCCTCTTTGCTCTCTCCAAGGTCTCTCTCTCTCTCTCTCCCTGACATGTCCTACGTAAGTACATAGTATACATGTATGTCTTCCTGTTACTGCATTTTTCTGTATCTTGTCTTGAATGTATGCTTAATCAGCTTCTGCTTCTTAGTTTTTGAACTCTTAACAAGCACGAGTATCATATATATATATATATATATATATATATATATATGCATAACCACAACGTAGTACATGATAAAACAGTCCTTTTAAACATCCTCGGTTTCCAATAATCAATGTTATATATCCGCAATTTTCTCTGATAACCTTAACACATGCTTTATTCGTTTTGTCTGTTGTACCAGGTTGGTTTTATTGCTTTCTTCTTCATCCAGTAATAATAACAATGGCGATGCCTCTAAGCACGACGTACTTCAACTGGGAAACCTCTATGCAAACCATGACGAACGATCCAGAACTGATGAGAAATTACAACAGTTCCTTCTTCCATGAAGAAACACTACCACCACCACCGCTAGATTATTATTCAGATCATGAAAGCTTCTTTTTCCTTAATAATAATAATAATCCAAACAGTTCACTGTTTGATTATTATTACCCTCCTCAATATCAAACACCACCACTGCTATTCTCTGACTATAACATTAGCATGTTCCCCAATGGTGATCAGAGCTTTCAATATCCCTGCCCTAATAAGCGCCATAAGCTAAGCTTAGAGGATGATTATCAGTTACCATATTGTAATGATAATTATTTCTGTGATGGGCTTGAAGATAATTTTTATCCTTACTGTTGTTCTTCGTTAATGCCGGAGTTTAATGATATTGGGGGAGTTCCGCCGTCGCTGCAGCTTCCGGTGGTGGCGGGGGCTGAGAGGACTGTGTCGGCGCAGGGCGTGGTGGCGAGAGAAAGGAGGAAGAAGATAGCGGAGAAGATGCAGGAGCTGGGGAAGATGGTGCCAGGTGGGAGTAAGATGAACACAGCTGAGATGCTTCTTGCAGCTTCCAAGTATGTGAAATACTTGCAAGCCCAAGTTTCCATGCTTCAGCTTATGAACACTCTCACGGTAAGTAATATAACATAGTCTCTATACTTTCTCTTAATTAAACTGTTAATTTCGTTGTTAATTTAATTAAGATTCTGAATCTTTTACATTTTAATTAATCCTACGTGAAAATTGTTGTAAGGAAATTAAACTGCTGTCATCAGTTGAGTCCTTGTTAATATTATTGTATGTGATTGTGGTGTTTGATATATATCATTAATTAATTGGAGTATTAATTACTTTAGAATCTGATTTGTGGGCTTTTGTTTGTCAAAAAGCTGCTTGATTAGATTATGTTTTGTCTGGTAATTAAGGTTAATTACATTTTTCTGCTTTTCAGTGTCGCCATGTTTTACTTATTTTCTTTCTTTCTTTGTGCTTCTTAAGAAACAAATAGAAAGTGTTCAGAAAACATTAGAATACGGCTATATATATAATTATATAATTGATTTTTATATGAGAATATTATTATTATTATTATTATTATATATATATATATATATATATATATATATATTTATATATAAGAGGTGAGGTGTGAGAAATATACGGAGGTAGTTAAGTGGATGTGAAGACATGGTCAAGATAAGCGAGTCTTTAGGAACAAGAATTCTTTTGTTTTTTCTCTCTCCTTTTTTCTGAAAAATGTTTGTTAAGCGAATAGTTTAGTGAGGACGAAATAATTCAATAAAAAACTGCTTTGTGTATTACAAATTTATATATAGGTTTGATTATTTTTTTTTACAAAAGTATGGCAGAAATAAAATCCTGAAAGATGGACTAATTTCAATATTTCCTCAAGATTTGTTGCCCTTTACCAATTTTAATTGCTTTTTTTCATATTAATCGCACCAAATATACTTTTTCATGAATTAAAATAGAAGGTATTTTTTTTTTATTTTAGTTGACAATCATTAGAATCACAAGCAAGCTCATCCTCTATACTTTAAAACGTTCAGTGAAAACAAGAAAAAGATTAGAATTAACAAAGGTTAGTCTGAGTGGTAAGTAACTCAATATCGCTTAAACAACAACAACAATAACAACAAGCCTTATCCCATTAAATGGGGTCGGCTACATGGATCATACGATGCCATTGTGCTCTATCAAAAACTAAATCCTTAGATTGGTTATTGACCAGGAGATCCCGCTCAATGACCTCGTTGAGCGTTCTCTTTGGCCTTCCTCTATTCCTTTTAACTGGTGTCCATATTGTTTGATCCACCCTCCTCATCGGCGCATCCAATGGCCTTCTTTGCACATGTCCAAACCACCTAAGACGGTTCTCTACCATTTTCTCTTCAATAGGTGCCACTCCAACTCTTCCGCGTATGTGTTCATTACGAATCTTATCTTTTCTTGTATGCCCACACATCCATCTCAACATCCTCATCTCAGCTACCCCAACTTTATGTTCTTGTTGTCCTTTTAAAGTCCAGCATTCACTTCCATAAAGTAATGCTGGTCTTATAGCAGCGCGATAAAACTTTCCTTTTACCTTATCTGGCACTTTCCGATCACATATAACCCCAGTAGCCTCATCTCAATATCGCTTAAACAAAGTCTCAAATTCGGGCCTTGGCGTATGTAAAAAATTCCTGTTGGAAAACTTATCTACTATAATCATGTACGTGATGTGGGTTGAATCTAGATATAGTCGAGACAAAATTCTAGTGAACCGGATGGGCAATAAAAAAAAGATTGAAACTTGACCCCGCCAATGATTAATAATTAACCAATGCTTTGAATAGAATTCTGTGTGAATTTGTTTAAACACCTTGTTAATTATTTTGCAGGAAGATAAAGACTCAACTGGGAGTGATAATGAAGATGAACAATTACAAGCAATGCTTGGCAGTGCTAGTGTTGAAGAGAAGCTCTACTTGCAGGAGAAGTGTTTGGCCCCACAACACTTGGTCACCACATTGACAAATCATTCTGACA
Source organism: Leucaena leucocephala (assembly GCA_037074615.1). Taxonomy (NCBI): domain Eukaryota; kingdom Viridiplantae; phylum Streptophyta; class Magnoliopsida; order Fabales; family Fabaceae; genus Leucaena; species Leucaena leucocephala. Next base: position 4,426,957 of record CM073525.1, read on the forward strand.
TCCAAACAAAACCTTCCATTCTCAAAAATCTTAATGAGCTCATCATTGTCACAGACACTGATCACAAGAAGAAACAGCTCCAATAATCAAATCTTGTTTTGTTTTCCTTTACCGTAATTAATGTTCTCTTGTTAGCTGTTGTTGTCATCATCATTTTGCTCCTTTTTGTTCAGTGTAATCTTCAGGATATTTGCCTTCTTTTTTGGCTCTGAATCAGATTAGCATTAGAAATAAATAGAAACTTGGAGTTCTTATGATCATCACTTTTCTGTCTCCCTGACAAGATTAAACTTCTCAAGGAATGAAAAACGAGATAATACCTTGCCATTCACAATTTCTATCAGTATCTCATGAACAATACATTCAGATTATTTTTATGAACCACATAACTAGCTTCAGTAACAACTTTTATCAATGTTCGATGACATTTGTTATTTAATCATTGAGGTAAAAAAAGGGGAAGAAGCAAAGAAACAAAAAAAAAATGCAGGACTTAAAAATAAGTTAACACTATGGTGGATAAAGCAAGCCTCTTCACTAACAGATGGATGTGGCTATATTATTGCAATTCAGAAGTTTCAACTGGTGTATCAGATTGTGCTCCCCATTCAGTCCAAGATCCATCATAGATTGGAACATCATATTTTCCAAGACGATGCAGACCCTGAAAAAAGGTGGGAAGAACCAGAAAAAAACGGCATGTATGAGAGAGAGGCTTTACCCTTTTACCAAGTTCTTTATATGGATGCATCCAATATATATATATATATATATATATATATATATATATATCTAACACAATTGTACGCCTCTTCATAATCAAACTCGTCTTTTTTAGATGGTAAGTGTGTTGTCCTGCTCAGCTGCATACTAGTCCCAACCATTTTTCTTACTAGAATAATGCATGCACCTATGTGTTCAACCTCAAGAACTCTGGGTGTGTTTGGGATAGCATTTTGGCAAAAGCTACAAGCTTGTGGTTGTAAAACTGCACGTCAGGGCGGTGCAATGCCCTCACAAACATGCTAGTAGTAGTTTAAGGCTTTAGCTATATATATATATATATATATATATATAATCTGTTTTTCTTTTGATGTCCAATTTAAGATTTTCAAGTGTTGATGTTTACTGATGGGTGTGGTCTGCATGTGTGCTGAATGAAATAGGGGTATAAAGAGCTGACCAAGGCTAATAGCAACAACACCTTTCGAAGGCAACCGTCTCAAAATAATTTTTGTTTCCTCTTCTACCAGGTCGGAAGATAGGTTTAATTAGATGACCCATCAAGAAGTAACGTCAGACAATTTGCTTTACCCTTCATTTCCAAGAGCAGGAAAATCCCAATTTTGTGTGCGTGTGTGTGTGAGAGAGAGAGAGAAAGAGAGGGGTACCAATGCAAGAACGCAAGCAGTTACTCCAGTACCGCAAGAAGCCACAATTGGGCTTTCCAAAGAGATTCCTGCATATGAATAAGGATGTCAGGTAACTGAAGAACTAAAGCGGGAATCAGAAGTTTTAAGAACATCGAAGTTAATTTCAGCATAGGGATATCTGTCACAACAGGCTTCAGACCTTCTTCATCAAAGCGCTTCTTAAGCTGATCTGCTGGTAACAATGTTTGTGAAGCATCCAGCACCTGCAGATGAAGACAAGCATCATTGATGAAATAGTATGAGAAATATTTTCTTCCTTGCCGTTTGGGTCTAATGCAATTAATAAGAATTCATAAGAGTACCTGGGTAAAAGCAATGCACTTGCTGCCAGGTACATGACCGCCTTTAATACCCTTACGGGGTTCTGGCACAGCTCCATCAAACCTGCCAGAGGATAAAATATCTATGAAATCCAACAGAGCACACCAGAAGTTGAAAACCCAAACAGAGAACTATAAAGAAAATAAAAAATTGTTCAAAGATAAAATCAGGAATTCTCCAAAATTAAAATAGACCAAATAGAGATATAATCAATAGAAACCTCCTAATCTCCAATATATTCCTTATTTATTCTGTCAATGACATAAGAATACCTGGGCTTTGATCGAGCATCTATATGTTGGTGACTTTTTTCCTCAATATTTTTCTTGACCTATAACAAGAGAATATAATATAACCAAGGATGCAATTTATTGATAGGAAACCCAATTAAATTCAAGACCAAACATTTCAAGAGACTTATTACTAGTAGATTCATCATTTGATATATTAAATTCCAAATAAAGCTTTCTAGTAGATTCAACATTCATTTGTAACTCAAAATTTTTCAAATTCATATTTATTATTATTCTTGACAATTTAATACTTGTAGGCTTTTTTATTATTAACATCACCACATGTATACACTATCCCTCATATATACTTACAATTGCAAATTCCAGTTATGATTGACCAGCAATCAAGACAAGCATTTAGAGAATTCATATATGAAGAAGTGCTAATTATAAAGCAACCCACCTGCTCTATCGTCCAAACAAGATGTGGCTGAAATTTAGTCTTATATGTGATTGGCCCAACCTGAAAAAAGAAATGTGCATGAGAGGAGGATACATTAAAAGACTGTATATTGTTGAATCCAACACAAAACCTATAGGAATATAATGTTAGAGCCACAGAACAATACATATTTTTACATCAGAAAATAAAACTAATTTTTCAATAAGCCCCTTGTTATATGCGCATCCCTGATCATCATTCTATTCATTAGCAAGCATGTCTTAACAATTTACAAGTAAAATGAATAATCCCCTTCCCAATTAATGTACATTAGCAGGTGTGGCATGCTCAACTATTTGGATAGATTGCAATTGCAAACTTACTGCTTGTCCCTTGTATACTTTCTCTATGGCCTCACTTGCAGCACTAGCCTTCAATATAGCATCACCAGAAGCACTTGATTCCACATCATATCCTGATGCACGCCATCTAGGCAGGCCACCATCTAATACCCACACTCTATCATGCCCAAAAACTCGGAACATCCTTTTAACCAGTAAACCTTGAAGGTATTAGTTAGAGCTGCATAACAGAAATCAGAGATTCCACATTCCAGTGACTGATTAATATGCTTTTTCAAGATATTGCGGCTTACCACCATACACGAGCTGCACTAAATATTCCCTTTCCATCATAGACAACCAACCCATCTTTATTCTCTATGCCAAGAGCAGAAGCAGCAGCAGCAAAAGCTTCTTCTGATGGCAACATGTGTGGTAGCTGATACCAGTCATATTTATATATTAGATGTACTGGAGAAACAAATTGCATTAAAATACAGGGGAATTCAAAACATTAGTATTAAGTGCAAAATCATTCCCTAAGAATAAACGTATTAAAAATAATAACATCTATAGAGAATAACAAATAATTAAGAACGCATAAAATGGGCAGAGGAAAATAAAAAAATCCATATCAACCTATAAAATTAACATTTACTTATTTAAAAAAATGTACAATTGCAGAAAGCTTTCATTTATTACTGCTTGACAATATAAATGCATTGGGAAAATAGACGTTATCAATATTTTCACATGAGGAAAAACTTTATAAGATCTACATAGTAAACCATTATTGATTAAAAAAAGTTAACCACCACTGCATCTAAAGAATCCACTACATTAGAAATCAGTTATCATGTGATTAATAGCATTTATGGCTAATTGATCATGCAATTATTGGCTCGCTTATATCATATTTCCTGCTCAATCTTCTTATCTTTTTTATTTTCGATTTACTACTATAATTTATTTTATGTGTCTATTGCTAGTTAATACCCCATGATGTTTAATTTGTTAGGCGTTTAGTTGGCAAATTCTTCATAAGTATCATATGAAACTATAAGTGTTAATGGGCTGAAGTCAAATTGTTTTATTTCTTCATTTGTTTCCAGTATTATGAGTCTTTATTTTGCTTCCATGTTCCTATCTTGTCCTTTTCTAGGAGAGGTCGGTTGGCTGCTTCTCTTGAAACCAACCTCCTACTATATGTAGTAACTATTGCTTTGAAACAGATAAGAATTTCTTAGAGACAATATTTTTCAAAACTTTTCACACAAAAATTGCGAAGATATCATTTCGCACAGCAAGACATAAAAAGATTTCACTTTTATATGGTAAGGAAGGTCAATAAGAACTTTACATAAAACTATATACAACTTCTAGAATGTCTTTTAAATAAAAACTTCTAAATAACATGGAGAGACCACTCACGTTTGAAGATTGATCTGATATTCCATCTACATCAAAGAAAAGGGCCCCGGGAATGTGAGCAACCTGTTGCAATGGTGTTAAACAAAATATACTAATAGCCAAATGATAAACAAAAGTGAATTGCCAGACAATAAATAAACACAAACAGAATCATATCCCTTTCATACCATGTGCCATGAGTTGCTTAGAATTTTTGACTAAAGAGAATGGGATTGATAAGAAAATTATGTTCAGACCTGATATTCTTGAATTGGGTTCCTCTGTTCATCCGGCATGTACCAGGAGGCATCCAACACCTGGATAGACTAGACAGGCTTAGGTATTTGCATGGATGATGTAAAGTATTGTGAAATATTCAGACAGTACAAAGATGGAAAATTCACGTCAAGTATGTACATCTAATAGAATTAAAGATTTTTTTTTATACACGAGAATTATTTAAAATATGTAAACGAGATAGAAAATACCCAATTACCAGTTGGGAATCAAAGTAAAGACAAAAACTTTTACTTTCGTGCCTTCCAATAACAAGTTATACATCATAACATGTGAAAAAAGGACACAAGATTCTCAGACTTAAAAGATGGCAGATAAAGAGCCACCAAATAGTTGATAAGATCCAGATACAACTTTATTTCCCTAACATGAGATAGGTTATTTTAGAATGTTTTCCTAGCTCTGGACTTCTAGACTAAAGGACTGCAATTAGCATTAAATAATTAAATAAGTTATTTACAACGCCTGTGGTATAGACTGCACAAAAAAGGGCAATTCAAATTAGCCGTAAATACAAGTACCTTCAAATCAGGCTTCTTAAGATTAGCATAGAGCCAATCCACAGAAACAACAGGATCATCCATAGATGCAGACACTGTCGAGTAAGAAGTTCGTGATCTAATGGAAGAAGAAGCCATGACAAAATGAGCCCAACCAGTTGTCCTTGTTTTTTGAGCAGTATAGGCTGTGGCAACTTGTGAAGGAAATGAGCTCTTCTGCAGGTACATATGCAAAATGAGAAACCACGGCCAAAGAACATATACAGCACAAACAAACAAACAAAAAGAAATAATGTGTTTTGACCACCAACATAATTTGTCAGAAAAATGGGCTAACAAATTGAAAGGTTAATATTGCCAAAAGGTAGCTCCTAAATGGTTGACTGCATAAAGTGCTTCTCTTTAATGGCGTTAATCGAATTTTTTAGATCAAATATCTTAAGAACCACAATTGGAACCTAACTGAAATAGATAATTGTAAATGTCTTAATCTTTGAGCCTAACTACAATTTATGCCAACACTTCACGATAGAAAGAACAATAAATAATTTCAATGTATATTTAATGACTAATTCATGTGAGAACTAGCAGAAGAAAATATTTTGCATGATGATGAAACATTCTAGTTCGCATCACCGTCCATGACAAAATGACATTACCAATTTCACAATCACTAATTTGTACCACGAAATATATATATATAATCCCAATGGCATGTTTAAGTAGTATCTCATGTAACAACCAGCAAAAGAAACCATTTTGCATGATGATCGAAACTTCTGTTGTCACAATTAATGACAAACTGAGATCACCAATTTCACAGTAACAAAAGCAAAAAAGTCAAATTAAAACTGCCGGACTTTGTCAGGCTTTACGCAGGTTGTATTAACAATATATTCATACAGGGAGGGGCATGCCAAACGCTCATAACCAGCAGTTATGAATTTCCTAATTGCTGTTCGGTTCATACTCAATCATACTTCGAGAACTTAAACAAGGAAAACAAGTCACGCAGCCTAACAGACCAAGAACTCCCAAACCCACAAAAACTATAGAACACCAATTCACAGAATCAAACACGGGGGGACAGATAAGCACAACAGCAGAGTTCCCAATTCACACAGAATCAAGTCTAATAAAAGAGACACACACATATACATGATCCACGCCGAAATTGGAGAATAAAAGGAATCCCAGATGAGATTTCATGAAAAAGATGGAACTTGCATTGAAGAAAGAGGTTAGTATTTGGGGCCTCGACGAATGAATGAGGCGAGGACCCAACAACATCCTAGTAAGAAGAGAAGATGTCATATCTCCCGACGATCATATAAGTGAGTGGCCTGATGAGTGTGACGGAGATGCTCCAGAGTTGGTATCGTTCTCTGAAGCTGACGAGGAAGAGAAATTGATGAAGCGCAACAATAGAAGCGAGGTTAGCGTTTTCATTTTGGTTCAATTTACGAGTTTATGAAAATTGGAAAACATTTTCAAAATTATTTTTTTTTTTGTTTTATAAAGGATCAAAGTTAATTGTATAAGATCATGATTTATGGTTTATTTGAATAAAAAGAGTAAAAGCATAATGTATAGCGATCAATTAGAGAGTAATTAAATTTGCATCTAAAAATATTTAATAAAAGAGATTAAAATGAAATTATAAAGTTATAAAAAATAAATTTAAGACCTATAAAAAATTTTAAAACAGTAGTTTAGTCTTGTTGTGTTTTGTTTAAATTTTTATACTATATATTTATTATACAAATAAAAAAGGTAAATTCTTATTTAATAAAAAAATCATTTTAAAATTTGGCCAGATTGAATTTCTTTTTGATTAATTTTTCATTTCGACTCTCCTAAATCGTTAAGAAATTCTTTATTATTTTCTGTACTTGCAACTATAACCTTTTTCATCTTATTAAGTAAAATCAAATTTTAAATATTAGAATAGAAAGATTTTTAGAAGATATAATCATCATCAATATAATTAATAAAAAAATTTAAAAATTACAGGATTGATATTTTATAAGTGGTAAATGCTGAATGGATGTATTCGTTTCTCATATGTATAATGGTACACGTCTATTCATTTAGGTATATAGGTATGACAGGAAATTGATTAATTTCTTAGTAAAAAAAAATTAGTGCTTGGCTTTGAAAATTTTAACTTTAGATCTGAATTCCTTCTGTTTTTGAGTCGATGATGGAAATAAATATAAATTTTAAAAAACTTTTGGTAAAGCTAAAATCTAATTCAATGGGTATTGAATCTCATATAAGACTTAGATAAAATTTTAGAAAAGAATTTATAAAAAAAAAATTTGGATAGTTTTTAGAAAAAAGTTTTTGGAGAAGAGTTTATAAAAAAAATAATTTTAAATAAATGAGTGTTTGAATAGTTATTTTCAGAAATAATTTTATTATTAATAAATTATGAAAAATGGTATAATTATTAAATATAGAGGAGAGGAGAGAGATGAGAGAGAGTGTAAAAGAGAGATGAGAGATATTGTAAAAAAAAAGAAAGAGAAAAGATGGTGTAGAGAAGAAAATGGAGAAAAGAAAGAGAAGAGAGAATGTAAAAAAAAATAAAAATAATATAATAAATTGTTAGTCTATAAATTTTTTTACTGTTTTATAAACTAGTTTGACCAACCTATCTAAAACTTTAATTTTAAACTATAATTTAATCCAAAAACTCTTTTGAACAAATATAACTTTTATTTTAAAATTTCTTTAAACCTAAATTTTATTAAAATCTAAATTTTGGTTAAAACCAAATACGCACGTAATTATATGAAGAACCAGGAGGTAGATTGTAGCATTTTAATTTTTACGCTATACATGACCCTCAACTTTTTTTTATTTGATCAAGTATATACTCTCTTTCAAGAATTAGAGAGGAAATCATTGTTGTTCTCAACTTTTTCTTTATACTATTTAAACTTAGAGAAGGCATTAAGAGTTTTCTAACTAACGTCTGCAAATTAAAAAGTGACTTTTAATTAGTAAAAAGAAAGAGAAAAGTCAGGTTAAGATACAACAAAAAACGGTTGATAGTAGCAACTGAAGTTGATCAGAACTGGACATATATGCAGACGATCTCCATAAATTGTAGACACAGAAAATGGCCTTTATCCTAGCTTCATATTTCACGTAACAAAACACACAGGTACAGCACGATACAGCCAGCAAAACCAAGAAGTTGACTGTTTTCTATCAACACACTGAAGAAAGAAGGGATGTGATAGTACAATCCACAAATAATATCAATTCACTCAAAATATTACAGAAAGCTGAATAAGGAATCACTGTAAGTCTGTCGCTCCAATTCACTAAAGAAGCAAAATATCCTTTCTCTGAGATCAAGTTCTATATACAAGCTATACTTCAACAATTTGATTTAAAATTCACAGTATGATATCACGAATAAATCCAAGTAACGTGTAAGGTCTATACAGAGGGAAAAGATCCTTGTCATGAGTGAAAAAAAAATTACAAACGAGAAAGAATAAGATTGACAGAGAAACAAGGAAGGAAAGGAAAAACACGAAGGTGAGGGTAATTATACCACAATATAGATGTTCCTTGTAAACAAAAACAATGAATTAGATTTCCCAAACTTCACCAGACCGAGTATTCCATGGATACCACCATGCATGGGAATGACATACACTTGCCTATTGCTTAGCCTTATAAGGCAATTTTCGACCAAAATAGTTGGCGCTGATATCTGATACGCCATTGATGATGATATAACAAATGGTGTAAACGCCAAGTTATAGCTCCCTCAATGTTTGAGAACCTGGACTAGATTCTTGGAAAGTTGCACTAAAGAACAAACATGTGTCATGTAGGAAAGATCAATAACAAGAGATGATAGAAGCGATTATCAATATCAAAATTTTTAATGTAATACTTGCATCAGTAAATATACCAATGCAACAAAGATAATATTGATAGCCCAAAGAACTGAGTCGATGGCATGTTTCAATTACTTCAAGCTAGAGTTACAGGAAATTACATGGCTAACATCACAGGATTCACAGCAAATAATAATCAGATTAAAAGAAAAAGTAACAAAAAATTTCCCTTATTTTCTAAAATACGAAAGAGAAAAAATTGAGCGACTTGGAGATGAAACTTCTGGTGTTATAAAGATAGAGGAAACAACTACCCGATCTACGTGCTCTTTTTTCCTCATCTATTACACTTGTTCCATTATGATTTCAATCTTCAAATCCAAATCACCCAATGCTAGTTCTTCTACATTAGTTATAAACCACAAAACTGAAAAATTTACCCGCACCAGAGAGCGAAATTCACCTCAAGATAAAGAAAGGGAAGGAAAGAATCCAGCACGAACTATCAAGCATCAGAAAGAAAAAATCACAAATCCCTAATACCCTCAAGAAGTAAAACGAATTTAAGACCCGCGTCATGATCTAAATTCAAGCTGCAAATTATGACTAAACATATGGGAGGACTCAAAATGGAAATCCTACATGCAAACACGTCCTTGACGATTCTGCTAATCTCTTCACTTCTTTTGCCTTCATATAGAACTCCAACAACTCATTGGGCATTTCCTTACTGTGGCATTCAATGAATGCCTCTATCAACCTCTTTTCTCTCATCCTCATAACACTAACCATTGGAAGTTGTGGACTTTTAGGCTTAGAACCCATGTCTTCAACCTTCCTCACCAGGAGAAACCGTGGTTTCATTTTGGTATCTAGGCTCATAAACAAGAGAAGTGGATTATTAAGAACTATTTTCCCTTCTAAATTAATTGTGCTCAATACGAACGTCATATTCTTCTGAACCTTTTCAATTGACAGTGTCAAGACAAAAGGAGACCGCCCAATAAACTCAAATATCTCTTCATCTGAGAAACCAAATTTGGCAAAATTTGCTATCTTCTCACAAATTGTTTCCAGACGAGAGATACCAATTATTGATACAACATATTTATACCTCTTTGAATCCGGAGATAGCCCAGTCCTGCGTATATATTCCAGCTTTTCCTCATTAAAAGAAGTCCTTGAAATAAGTGTGGGCCGGGAACAGGTCATCAAAAGAAAGTCCTCTTTGCTTAAACCCAACTCTTCATATTGTGCAAGAACAGGTGTAATGGTTTTGTCAAAATCATAGATTAACAGTGAAGGGTTCGTCACAAGTGCCCTCTTAAGCAATGCCTTGGACTCAATCAAGGAATCAAGATATGCAAGCCTCTCGTCGAAATAACGATTGACCCGACTGCTTAGAAACCTAGGCCTACAATTGATTATCCTCACCAGGTCAGGTGCCTTTAGCCCGTAGCGACTTAGCTGAGCAAGCTTCGCTGAAGCAGAGCAGCATTGGAGTTGCGCAAAGATGGGTTACGTTTCAAAATTTTGGCAAAATCGTTATCATTACAACCCCATTCCCTGAAAACCTGAACAACATCCGCTGATTGATCTATTGTGTTTTCAGCTGCCTCCTTAACTTGGGTTGGACATTTTCTCGAACAGGTGGCAGAAGTGAATACTTGAGAAGGTTTCCCGATCGAAAAAAGCAGAAAACAAAGCGAGACAGTTGATAGAAGACGAAGCATGAGAGTTCGTTTCATTCAAATTCATACCAACCTCATCTCAGTATTTTCAAGCAGAAATTTTGAAGAGACGCATTCAAATGGGCAATGGCAAAATCAGATTGCAGTGAGTACTCCATCAAGTATAATGACAAACCATATTAAATCTTCCTTCGGAAAAGATTAGGAAACGAACCAATGATTTGTGTAAAGGGATAAAGAAACTTGAGGATAGAGAGAAAGCGAACTACCAGGGCCAGCAATGGAAACGAGAGGGGACCGTGGCTAGAGCTCCATGTTCAAACCAGGGAACTGACTAGGTTTATCATTTTGACTTAGAAAATGACAATATGACGCTTCAAAAAAAAAATATTAATTATTCTACAAATTATTTATATTTTAAAACAAATTTTTCTTAGTACTATTTTATCTTCATAAAAAATAAATAAAATATTACTTTTTTTAAGAAAACTATTTTTATTTTTATATCGAGAGCTAATATATTTTGAATTTTTTATTGAATGTATCATAATATTTTATATAGATTATGATATATTTAATGAGAATGTTGTAATTAAAACCGAACTGTTATCTATTGATCTATTATTTAGTTAAAATAAAGAAATACCCGAACGCCATATAGGGATTATTCCGTGATTACCTTTGGTAAAAAAAAGTAAAAGAAAGTTGAATATTTTTTTTTTTGGTACAAGGTATATGAGCCTTAATTATATAAAACTACTTTATAAGGGGATTAAATCTCACACTCTCCTTGATAACCATATTCCTTAAATGTTAAGGACATGATTAATACATCTTCATAACCCTTAAATCTTCTTTTGCCAAAATATCTACAATTTAATTTTGGTCTCTAGATATATATTATAACTCAACTTTTCAAAAAAAATTTAGAAGATCATTTATATGTGTAAGTAATAGGTTGTATCTATTATCCTTCATATTGGACAATATCTCTACTACATTTTTAGAATCTGACTCAATAATTATTAAGAAAATTGAATATTTGATATTAATCATATGCATATATAGTAAAATACGCTGAGTTTCATTTTGATTTACCTTGATTATTTATATATTTTCTTACGTTAATAACATACACATTTTTAAATATAAATATCCTCTTATTTAAAATATTATCAAATACTAACCTATCTTATTTTTTTTAGTATAAAATTTTTTGGAAAGGGGTTGGGCTCACCCACGATCCAATGGCAGGGCGAAATCTCCCTTCCTCTTAGGCTATATCAATGTCGGGTAGGGCGAGCCGTCTATTACCCTCAGGTGTAAACCTAAGTACCCAAGAGCTATGATACCTCCCCAGGCGCCACAACTGGAATCACAATAAAGTGGTACTCCCCAGGGTTCGAATACACTCCAAATAGTAGTATGTCTTACCCTTTCGTCAGTTGAATCCACGAACGATAGATACTAACCTATCTTATTAATATAATATATTAATACTATTGCAGACTTTGTAGCCCAACTAACATTGACTCAGAAAAAAATTAGTCAAAAAAGAATAATGGGAAATGAAAAAAATTTCAAAAATAGTATTAATTTAATTTTTAATATATAACATATTTATCTAATTTATTAGATTAAAAAAATAATTATTATAAAATATTTTTTCTAAAATACTATAATTATTTGTTTAACTCCATCTCTCTTTTTATTTAATTATTATTACAGAAATATATAATTTAAAAAAATTATTAAATATAAAAAATAAATTTTATATTTAAAATTAAAATCAACTTATTTACTAAATCCTATATGGAAAAGAAGAGTATATATTTTTTATAATTTTAAAAAGTTTCCTTCTAATATTCCTTCTACCTTATTTTTTTTTCCTCATTTTTCTCTACATCAAAATATAACATAATCGTCACCCTTGAACTTTAGTAAAGTGGCAAGTTCAAACAGTAGACAGAGGACACTAAGCCCTGACAGAAGTGATGTCAAAAAATTTCACCCTGTATAGGTTTGTGCATGTTTAATACTTATAATAACTGATAGATTCACAAATAATTTGATCAAAGTAAGGGAGAGCTTCACCCTAATTTTGAAGAAACTGAAAACATGAAGGAGCTAAGCATTCAACTTAGCTGAACTTCATTATGCTCCTTAGGATGGAAACATGGGAAAAAGAACACAAGACTCTGAAGGCAAGCCTGAGCTTAAAGAAAATTTCATCAATTATTGCTTCTGAAAATGACTTGAATTCAAAAGAGAATTAAATTGAAGGAAGGATTTGTGAGTAGCCTAGGAAGAGTTCAGAGTCGGTACCGTGAAATAAACAGGAAAAGGAAGTTTGATGTAGACGGCAGCAATGCAAGAGGAATGATAAAGAAACAAATCAGTTCATCAATTGCGGCTTCATTAGCTGTTGAATTGAGTGATTTGATCAAACATCAAAGTACAGTTCAGAAGTTTTTAGTCCAAAATTGCATAAATACTTCCAAAACAATTGATGAGAACACTAAAAGTTACATGAAGATGAAGTTTCTTACGTTAGACTAAATGCAGCTCAAAAGAATTTTCTGGCTTCTTATCCTAGAAAATTGTTCAGATTTACCATGGAGCACCCCATTACGGAGCAACTCCAAGTTCATTCATCTAGAATTTCATCAAGTCCGATGCTTCTAAATCGAGTTCAAGTGTGGTCAGTGTCCTCCTCCAAGCTAAATCAAGTTCAAGCACAATGTGTCCTTTCTTTACCTATAATATCCTGAATGCCAAATCACCACTATGCATCAGAAGGAAGGAAGAAATAAATTCCAATTTGCCAGATGAAACACAAATTTGATCCTCATGTTTTTAAGAAAACCCAATCTACTTTGAACCAGTGAAACAAGCATCAGATATGTGTCGTGATCTAAATTCAAGCTGAAATATTATGACAAAACATATGAGAGGGGTTCAATATGGAAAGCCTTTTTGAACACACCGCTTTCTTAACCCTGCTAATGTCTTAAATTCTTTTGCTTTCCTATAGAACTCCATTAACTCATTGGCAACTTCCTTAGGCTGGTTTTCAATGAACAAATGTACAAACCTATTCTCGCTCATCCTCACAGCACGAATTATTGAACGTTGTGTGAATTCTAACTCAACATCCATGTCCTGTAACTTCCTTATAAGGAGAACTCGTGGCTTCAACAATCTATCAAGGTTTATAAACAGGAGACGTGGCATTTCAAGAACTGCTTTAGCATCAAACTTCATTGTGGTCAACATGAACGCCATAGTCCTCTGAACCTTTTCGATTGATAGTGTCATGACAAGAGGAGATCGCCTAATAAGTTCAAATATCTCATCATCAGAGAACCCAAAGTTGGCAAAATTTGCTAACTTCTCACGAATTGTTTCCACACGAGAGACCCCGATTATTGCAACCACATATTTATACATCTTTGAATTCTGGGAAAGCCCTGTCTTGTGTATATATTCAAGCTTCTCCTCATCAAATGAAGTCCTTGGAATAATTGTGGGCCGGGTACAGATCAAGGCAAGAAAGTCTTCTTTATTTACACCCAATTCTTGATATTGTGCAAGAGCAGGTTTAATGGTGTTGTTAAAATCATAGATTAGGAGCGTAGGGTTGGTCACGACGGCTCGCTTAAGCAATTCCTTCGACTGAAATAAGGAATCAAGATATGCAAACTTCTCATCAAAACAACGATGAACCCGTCTAGTAACAAGAAACCTAGGCCTACAATTGATTATCCTTACCAAGTCGGGTGCTTTTAGCCCCAAGCGACTAAGAACAGAGAGATTCGATTGAAGCAGGGTAACATCAGCTTTGCACAATTGTGGGTTACGTTTAAAAATTCTGGCCAAATCATCATCATTACAACCCCATTTCCTGAAAACTTGAACAGGGTCTGCTGATTGAGCTGTATTGTCTTCCTCTGCCTCTTCGATTTGGTCTAGACATTTAGTCGAACAGGTGGTGGAAGTGAATGCTTGCGAGGGTTTAGCAGCAATGGCTATAGAGAAAAGCTCAAAACGACGTGAGACTGTAGATAGAAGACGAATCATGAGAGCACGTCTCCTTCAGATTCATATCACGCTAATCTCAGCATTGTCAACAAGAAATTTCGAAAAGAGACTCGGATGCTAGTGGTCAAATTACTGGCCCCTGAACAAGGAATAAATGGCGACCTCGAGCTTTCCCTCAATTTTGTTGACAACCCAACCTGCAACAGGGTCTGAGAACGAAATGATGACGATTAGCGTAGAGGCCAAAAAGGCGGCCGCAGAAAGGCAACAGCTGGGTGTTGAGAAAGAAGAAGGCTTTCTCAAATGCTAGTGCTGAAATTTTTACCAGAAAAGGGAAGATTGACTGACTAGAGATGTAAGAACGAAAGAGCCAGGTCTTAAAACCTCTTTTTTAATGCGAGGTGAGATTCGAAAATTTGTAGGGTTGGTTTGTTACAGGGATTTTGTGTGTCTGTATTTGTTTGGGGGGGGTGGGGGGGCGCTTATTTGCTCCATTCTTTATTTGCATAACATAATATTTTTATTTTATAATATTAATATGTAATTTTTTAATATCATAATACTATCCATATATTATATTTTATTAAAATATTTTATAAAATAATATAAAAATAAATTTATTTATATAAAAGTATTTTTTTAACTAAATAAGATAACATGAAAATTCCTCCCTTCTTCTCCTTTAACGTTAATCTAAATAAAATAATAATAAAATCCCTTATTTTCTTTTCTTTCCTATTAAAACCTCTCCTTTTACTTTTTTTCCATTGAGCCAAACACACCATTAAGCTCCACGAGACATTTTAAGGGTATATTTAGATAAGAGTTTGGAAAAGAACTTATAAAAAAGAGTTTTTGGATAGTTTTTAGAAAAGAACCTTTAGATAAGAGTTTATAAGAAAAAAGTGATTTTGAATAAATAAGTGTTGGATAGTTATTTCTAAAAGTACTTTTATTATTGGTAAATTACAAAAAATGTATGAGTATTAAATGAGGAGAGATGAGAGAATGTGTAAGAAAAGAAAAGAGAGAGAGGGTATAAGAAAAAGTAGGAGAGAAAAGAGAGTATAAAAAAGTAAGAGAGATGAGAGAGGGTGTAAGAAAAAGTAGGGATAATATAATAATTAGTTATTTCATAAACTCTTTTACTATTCTATAAGCTACTCTGACCAGTTTATCTAAAATATTAGATTTTACCAAAATTGAAGTTTAAAATATAAGTTTAGGATATTCCCAAACACACACCAAGACTCTTTTTACTTGAACTTTTACAAATATATTATTTTCTATTCTAAATATATTAGATAATTTTTTATGAGAAGTCGTTTTAATACAAATAATTAAAGTAAGTATTTAAAAAAAATAATATATATTTTTTATAAATAATTAAAATATTTTAAAAATAATAATTTTTTTTATTTTTATAAATTAATTATATAACTAAACGAAGAGCAGTATTGATTGAGACGTCATTGTTAATACATATTTTTTATTTTTATAAATTAATTATATAACTAAAAAAAGAGTAGTATTGATTGAGATGTTATTGTTAGTTGCAAACTAAATGGGTATAAGTTTACTACTAAAACTATAATTTAAAAAAAAAATGTAACTAAACACTTAATAAAATTTTATAAATGATTTTTTATAAGTTATTTTAAATTTAAGTTTTAGATAAATTTATAAAAATTAATTCTTGACACTTCTCCCTATCATCATCCATCATGCTCGTCACTCCTTCTATTTGAGTGTCGTCTTACTTTGTCGTCGTTATCTTTATTTCTGATAGAAGGTGAATAATAAAGGAAGAGGCAGTGGATTAACGTCGTCAATAGAGGAGGAATAGGCTATGGTTTCATTCAAATCTGGTTCTCGTTATTGGAGGAGGAAACAACCAAATCGTCTTCTTCCATATCTTATCATGATGACAATTGAAGAGAGTTTTAGAGGAATGATATTGGTAGAGAAGGGAGAAAAGAACAGTGCTATGGAACAGTGGGATGTGGAGGCATGGAAGGGAGGATGGCTTAAATTTAATCCTCATATATACTAAAGGGGATGATATTTAACGCTTACTACTATTTATTTATAATTTTTTATTTTATATATTTTTAGTAATTTAATAATTATAAAAATTATTATTGTAATAACTGTTTAAATATTTATTTTATTCAAATTGTTTTTTAAATTCTTCTTTAAATTTTTTTATCTAGAATCACTATAAAATTATTTTTTCTCTGTAAATTTTTTTCTAAAAATAAATCTAAAGAGGCATAAGTACTCAAATTTCGCAAGTCATTTTGATTGAAGGAGATAAAGAAAATTTTAATTTCAACAAAAGCTGGGACATCATCCTATTATTTGGTAAGAAAGAACATAATCAATATATATATATATAGATATGTATATGCATACCTTTCAACTGGTTACGAATATCAAATGACATTTCTTGCGGAGCTTATTGTTTGTCTTCCTCATGCATTGTTGATAATTTTTTCAATGATTCTACAGTAACTGTCTTCCTTATCCATGTTGGTCTGTTCTGTGGAGACGAGCGACCCATTCATGGACCCAACATGTCAAAGGTTCGGTCAATGTTGACAAAATTATGTTCAAAGCTTGCACCAAAAAAAAAAAACATTATGTTCAAAGTTACTGACAAAATTTGATATAGCTAATAGATTACTAGGTCCTTTAAATGATATCCTAAATATGAATCAGACCATGCCCATAAAGAAATGATTTGTTGGGAGAGAGAACCTATTGGTAATCTATATGTTTTGGGAGGAGTATAGATCACTATAAGGAGAGGTAGAATTAAAAAATGAGTTAACACTCATATCTGAACCCCAACAGAGGAATATTGTACAGCCACTAGGTTGCCGCATTCAAGGTGAAGAGAGAATATTAATTTATGAGTTCATGCCAAATAAAAAGGCTTGGACTTTTTCTTATTTGGTGAGAAAGAACACTTATTGTACCTAATTATATTTCATGCTTCATTGTTGTTTATTTTTCTTATCTTTTATCACATTTTTTGTGTGCAAAGACTCAACTAAAAGAAAGCTACTAAATTGGAAGACATGTTTCAACATAATTGAAGGAATAGTTTAAGACTTACTCTATCTTCATAGGTACTCAAAACTGAGAATAGTGCATAGAAACTTGAAAGCAATTAACATACTCCTTGATGAAAAATTGACCCCTGAAATTTCTGATTTTGGTACAAGTATACATTGGCTAAAGTCCCTGGTTTTTATTTAATTTTATGCTATTTAAAGAGTTGGTACAGTATATTTCCTCCTTTCATTTGATTATCAATTATGAACCGAGTATTTTGTTATACATGAAAATACGTACTAGATACATGCCCCTTGAATATATGATGAAAGGACTTTTCTCTACAAAGTCAGATGCCTATAGCTTTGGAATCCTAATGCTTGAGATTGTGATCAGTGGCAGAAGAAACTACTGTTTTCACAGTGCCAACGACCCACTTAACTTAGTGGGACATGTAAGTCCAACTGTGAAAGTGTTTTGAATGTGAATTTTCTTCCTATCAAATCCTTTGTCTCCTTATTGTTTGAAATGCATGTCTCCTTAGTGGGACATGCATTGAACATACCTCAGGCTTGGGAGCTTTGGGAAGGTGGTGGTGCAGCAGCAGCACTAGAATTGGTAGATCCAGAAATAAAAGATCCATTTGTTGAAGATCAAGTGATGAGATGCATTCATGTTGGTCTTTTATGTGCAGAAGAGCGACCCATTGATAGGCCGCCCACCATGTCAGAAATTCTGTCAATGTCAGACAAATGAAAGTTCAAAGCTTCCTTTGCTCCAGAGACCTTCATTTTGTTCCCTATATCATTCAAATGCAGTTAATGAATGTCCTATAAAACCCCGTTGTTGATTCAGCAAATGGCTTGTCAAAACATAGCGAAATGATTTCCAGACTAAAATAGAATGATTAAAACATAATTAAAATGATTAGCAAGAGATTGGGATAAAAATTTATGTTTTCATTTTGGCCAAAATTTAAAGGAGTTGTTTAAAGTTGAAATTGTCAGAAACTAATTCGAAAAACAAATTTTAAAAGCAGAAGCAAACAAGGAAATAGTTTTGCTTATATAAATATAGTGTCCCTTCTAAAGAAAGACACCACAAAGGTTTATGACCGGCCATCCCAAAATAAATACCTGCCTGATGGGGACATGCAAATTGCCATATCAACCTAGAGAATAGAAAAACAAAAAAGGAAAAGAATTGTTTGATTCACCTATTTTATATAATTGATATTTACATCATTTTTTATAATTACTTAATATCTTATAATATTATAAACTAATTTAATAAAAAATTCAAATAGAATGACCAATAAATCACATAAAAAATTAAATAGTCATTGTTTTAAACAAAGTCTTAAAAATAACATCTGATTATATTGTAAATCAACTTAATGACGGAGTTTATAATAAAATTTTTCTGTCCAAAATAGGCCGTCACTAATTGATTAACAAAGTAAACTATTTTGATAATAGGAAAACAAAAAAGGCCTATTTAGATATTTCCTAAAATGAAACCTAAACAAGGCAAACACAAGAAAACAAACTATGAGTGGAGACTACAACCTTGACAAAGTAAACACAAGAAAACTATGAGTGGAGACTACAACCTTGACAAAGTAAACTAAGGTATCCATGGATATCATCAAAAGGTATCCATGAATATCATTGAAATACTTCATGAAATTAAGATTTATGGGTGACTAATATGCCCTGTGCTCTCTCAATCATGTGTGTGGTCAGTAAACGTGTGATATTGTTGCTGCTTATTTTGGGGAACTTAGAGCAGTGGAGAACTACTTGTTTTGCACAAGTCACAAGAGACCATTTGAAGCCAGGTGACCAGCTAAATCACACAAATCCTGCTATATGCTCAGCAGGAGGCTCATATTGCTTGAAATTTATGACAATAGAGAATGACTACCACTTTTCTTATCTCGCAATCTTCAATGGATTCCTTGAATCGAGAGTCTGGATCGCCAACCGGAACGATCAAATTCTAGATGCTTCTTTAGAAGCTTTAACTTTGGATCATTCTGGAGTGTTGAAAATTACACACCAAGGTCAAGAGCCTACCATACTCTACTCTCCTCCTGCAGATCAGCCTCCAGATCTCATAAACAGCACTAATGCCACTTTATTGAAGACAGGCAACTTTGTGCTGCAACAACGTCACCCAAATGGATCAAACATTGTTTTGTGGCAAAGTTTTGACTATCCCACTGACACTCTTCTACCAGGAATGAGGTTAGGTGTTAACCATAAAACTGGAGAAAAATGGTCACTAGTCTCATACTTTCTTTCTACATCAGCTTCTCCAGGTCCCTTCTCACTGGAATGGGAACCCAGAACAGGCCAATTGATCATTCTGCGAAGAGGACAGGTGATGCAAGATAAGAAGATAATGTTCATACTTGTAAAACAGTTAGATAATTGAGGGAATACAAGCCTTAGTTGAATCAGTAAGGGATTGACTTTTTAGTAGGATTAGTATGTTGGGCACTGCTTTTTAATGTAAAGAAAGGAAATCATGAACAAGGTCTTGGTTAGAATAATATAGTTCATGGCCCGTTTTTTAAATTGAAATATTTTGAATCAGATTGTTTTCACATCATTTCACATATTTTCTTTTGGTTCTTCATCAATAGGTTTATTGGGCAAGTGGGAAATTGATAAATGGCAAGTTTGAAAACTTACCAAAGGAAGCCCAAAGCTTGTAAAACTACACCATTGTCTCAAACAAAGATGAAGAGTATTTTACATTTACACCTCAGAAAGATGCAACTGAGCCTGATAAAGTTTCTGTAGTATGGTCAATCAGTCACACTGGGCAGCTATTAGAAAGATCACTCGTGATTGCGAGTGCTGGTGACTGTTATGGTTATACCAGCAATGAAGGATGCCAGTTGCGGGATCAACCAGCTTGTAGGCACAAAGGTGAGTTCTTTGACCTCATGGATGTTAGGGTAAGAGATCAAGGCCTCACCTACAGCACAGAGAACAACGTGAGCTTGACCATAAGTGATTGCCTAGCCACATGCTGGAGCAACTGCAACTGTGTCGGATTCACTAGTTCTAATGATGATGCAACTGGATGTGTCCTTTATTTTGAGAATTCACAGATGAGTGTTCCTGAAGACAATAACTTACAACTTATATTCCTTGCTAATAGATCTGAGCCCATAGATAAAGGTGAGTTTCTACTCGTTTCATCAGATCTTTATGCATCATGCATTCAAAACATATTAGAGATTAATATCACAGACTACCACAGATTATGCATTTTTTCCGATTAATTTTGGCTCTAATTATGTTAATTATAAAGGAGGCCCGGCACAGGCACCAAGTACAGGACAAAGTGACCAATATCAAGAATCAAATGCAAGTGCAAAAAGAATCAAATTACTTATTGCTGTCATTACCACCACTCTGTTCATTATATGCGCAATTCTATGGATACTACTAAGGAGAAGGAAAATCATGCTTCAAGGTACATAGTTTGTACAAGTAAATAGTATGTGACAAATAGTTTAATTGTATTGTTCATCTTTCATATTTAAACTAATGCAGGCAAGAAAAGAACAAAGATGGAGGATGAAAAGGGTACGAAAGAAACTTCAGAGGATGCTGCAAATTTGAACGAACTCCAAAACTATGAAAAGGATGGGCTTCGTTTAAAATTCTTTTGTTATGCATCTATCATGGAAGCTACTGATAGCTTCTCATCAAATAACAGGTTAGGACAGGGAGGCTTTGGACAGGTTTACAAGGTAAAGCCCTATAGGGTCATTTAAAAAACAATTAATATATAGTTATGCAGAAATTAATATATCTTATGATAAAGGTTACTCATCTTCATTTTAGGGAAAATTGCATGATGGGAAAGAAGTGGCTATTAAGAAACTCTCAAGAAGTTCACAACAAGGAGTGATAGAATTCAAAAATGAGTTAACACTCATATCTGAACTCCAACACAGGAATCTTGTACAACTATTAGGTTGCTGCATTCAAGGGGAAGAGAGAATCTTAATTTATGAGTTCATGCCAAATAAAAGCTTGTACTTTTTCTTATTTGGTTAGAAGGAACACTTTAAAAGAAATTTTTCCTACAAGTTAATTTTACCTAATTATATTTCCTGCTGCATTATTGTTTATTTTTCTTATCTTTTTATTGGCATTTTTTGTGTGCAAAGATTCAACCAAAAGCAAGCTACTGGATTGGAAGACACGTTTCAACATAATTGAAGGAATAGTTCAAGGTTTACTCTATCTTCATGAATACTCAAGACTAAGAGTAGTGCATAGAGACTTAAAAGCAAGCAACATACTGCTCAATGAAAAAATGATCCCCAGAATTTCTGATTTTGGTTTTGCAAGGATTATTACACAAGAATCAGAAGGAAACACAAACACCAGTAGAATTGTTGGTACATAGTGAGTATAGATTGACTAAAGTATCTGGTTTTATTCAATTTTGTGCTATTCAAAGGGCTGCTACAATATATGTCCTCCTTTTATTATTTATGTTGTTATATTAATAAATTATGAACCATATTTTATCATACATGAATCTGTGCAGTGGATACATGCCCCCTGAATATATGATTAAAGGACTTGTCTCTACAAAATCAGATGTCTATAGCTTTGGAATCCTGATGCTTGAGATTGTATGTGGCAGAAGAAACAACAGCTTTCACTATGCATATGAACCACTTAACTTAGTGGGACATGTGAATCAAATTGTAGTAGTGTTTTGAATGCTAATTTTCTTTCTATCAAATCCTTTGTGTTGTTAGTGTTTGAAATGAGAAGCATTGAACGCACCTCAGGTATGGGAACTATGGAAAGGGGGTGCAGCAACAGCACTAGAATTGATAGATCCAGCAATAAAAGATTCATTTGTTGAAGATCAAGTGATGAGATGCATTCATGTTGGTCTGTTATGTGCACAAGAGCGACCCTTTGATAGGCCCACCATGTCAGAAATTCTGTCATTGTTGACAAATGAAAGTTCAAAGCTTCCTTTGCTCCAGAGACCTGCATTCTGTTCCCTATATCATTCTAGTGCAGTTAATGAACCCGTCGATGATTCAGCCAATGGCTTGTCAATCTCCGATTTTTTTGCAAGATAGAAGCTTAAAGGTTGCCAGAGGGCGTCAAGTTATTTTCTCCTTCTCTACGATAAGGTGATTGGTCCAACAATTTTATTTGAGAGTTCAGAAGTTTTATCCATCTATCTGTATGACTATACAGCAAAGATCTCTGTGTGTCCAACTTTCAGTGTGGAACTGTTCTTTGGGATGACCTCACTGTTCTTACATCTATTCCCTCTAGTTCTTGTTATAAGGACCTCCTACATGTTTTGCCTTAAGCACTAATATTTTTCACATATAAGTGATATAGCATGAAGGTGGGGATCAGCTGAATCAGTCAAACTCCTCTTCTAAGTTCTAAATTTTCAAATCATGTTGCACGTGATACTTTTAAAATAACTATAAAATAACTCATCGTCCGTTAATTCAACTAGCGAAAGGGTGAGACATACGACTATTTAGAACGTATTTGATTCTTAGGGAGTACCATTTTGTTATAGTTTCAGTCGCAGTGCTTGAATAGTCATTTTAACTCTTGAGTGCCTTGATTTATACTTGAAAATAATAGACGGCTAGTTCTGCGTGACATTCCTATCGCCTAGGAGAAAAGAAACTTTTAAATCTTGGGTAAACCCAACCTATTTCCAAAACTTTTTATACCAAAAAAATTAACTATAGAATAAATATTTTCAAACACGCTTTTAAGTATTTTTAGTGGAAAAAGTAGATTTTACTTCGGATGCTATATTAATTATTTAAAACATAACCAAATGATTCTTCATATTAAAATATAAACATTAAAACATAATTAAAATGAATAGCAAAAGATCGTGATTTTATACGTAATACTTGATTTAATACAACGTCAAACTTACCCAAAAAAAAAAAATCTAAATCCAAAACTAATTCAGAAAACAAATTTTAAGAGCAGAAGCAAACAAGGCTATAATTTTATTCATATAAATATAGTATCTGAAGAAAGACCCTTCAAAGGGTTATGGCGGCCATCCTTAAATAAATACTCACCTGACAGTGAAACTAGGAATATACTAAGAACGTATCCTCTTTGATTTACTGTTTTGGGGAAAAAAACTTGTTTGGAAATATGTTTTTGATTTTGTTTTATGAAAAGTGAAAAAAAAACTGTTAAAACTAATTTTGAAAAAAAAAGAACTTCTTCTTTTATATGTTGTTACCTCTAGTTCAATAAAATTAAAAAAGAGGCAGAAAATATCATGTTTTCTTTAATAACAATATGTAAATTAAGCAAACTATTATTATTTTTTAAATTAAAATGGTAAACACTTACGCTTTATTTGATTCAACTGAAGGGAGGGTATGTTAGGTTAATTTAAGGGAGGGTAGGGAAAGGTAGGGGAGGTTAATGAATAATATTTTTTGTTTGGTTCAGGAGAGGAGAGGAGAGGAGGGGAGTTAATTAGAAATTGACAAATATACCTTTATTTTTTTATTTAAATTTATTTACTCTTTATTTATAATATTCATATCAAAATTATTATTTTATTAATTTATAAATCTTATTTTTTTTATCTCATTTATATATATAATAAAATTAAAAAAATTAAAAAATATAATACAATTTTAATATTATTTCTTATTAATTGTATAAATATTATATATTTTAATATAATATATAAATAGTTTATTATGTTTATTAAATTTTAACAATTAAAAAAAAATTGGGTGTGAGAAAAAAAAAGGCTTAAGAGTATAATTGGAATATTAAATAAATATGAAGGGCAATTTGATCATAAAAATAAAAAGTTTTCTCTTCCCTCCAAAAATCTCCACTTTTGAAGGGGAGGTAAGGGAGGGAAGGGGAGCACTAAATGACAAAAAACTCCCCTTCCCTCTATTTTTTTCAACCAAATACACTTTCCCCTCCACTCCCCTCCAAAACCCCCAATCAAATAAAGCCTAATAATTTTAACAAAATTAAACCTGTAATTTCTTATATATAAAGGATTTTCTAAACTATTAGCTAAGTAAATCATCATAAACCTTTTGGATGAAGATAACAAAAATAAGAACATAAAAAAAGAAGGCATGGTTTGGATGAAACCACACATTTTTCTTAATTGAATTCATGCATATCAAAAAGGGAAAAAATTATCACATCGCTTTGTTAACAATAATTTCAAATCTTGTACATTTTCTAAAACCAAGTTATTTCTTATGCTCTTAAAGTACCTTTTCTAAAAAAAAAATAGATAATATTTATTATAAATCAATTGATATGAAATAATTAAGTTTTTCTAATTTCATTTAATGGGGATATTTCCAAACTCATTTGGACGATGTCACACTTGGTTTTTAAATGAAATTCATACATATGAATTCCTTTGTTATATATTTTGTATTTTATACTCATTTTGGTTTATTTACTTTTTATGAATCTCCCTTTGCCATTTGAAAAATAAAAAAGTAGATGAATAGACTAGTAAGCAGGTACATGTAAATATTTTTGAATAAATTATCTTTATGAATGGGCCTATTTCAACGCTTCTGAGTTCAACAAAACCTAAAAGGCCCAACCCAATTGCAATTAAGCTTTCTTGTACCCGACGAATACTCCCTTGAAGGAAATCACGATCAATTTTCGAAGACATACATCCGAGATTCGAGCTTGCTCTCACTCTGATTAATAAAGGTAAAAACTCGACGCTGTAATGCGTACTCATTGTGCTTGATGCTTATAGTCTTCGAAAAAGTGTCGATTTCCGAATCAAGGCTTTGATCTGTTGGCTATTAATCGCATTCCTCTGAATCAATTATAAAGTGCTAAGACGAAAAAGTTTTCCAGCTTTGGTTTGTTGTCTGCGGTTATTGTGGTCTGGGCACTGCTCTAATCATTAATTGATTTAAGTTTCGGGCTTTTGCTTGTCTTTGCTCTGGGTAGGATTTCTGATATTTTGCTGATTGCTAGGTGTATTGCCCGCCCCGCGGGAAATCGACTTTCCTATATCCCCAGTCAATATATGCCATGAAAACTAATAAATTCTCTTTTTTTTGTCAGCTTCTTCTACAAGATCATGGGGGATAGTCAATACTCATTCTCTTTGACCACTTTTAGGTATTGTTAGTGGGATTTTGCTTACATTATGATGCAGTAACACACACATATCATATCTCATTATTTTGTTTCTATGTTCGACAGTCCTTCTGGAAAACTTGTTCAGATAGAACATGCACTGACAGCTGTTGGCTCTGGACAAACATCTCTCGGAATTAAAGGTGATGATTGCAATATCTGGATCTGTTAATAATTCTCATCCTGCTGCCTCAAACATTTACATTATTATGCGCTGAATCCATTTGACTAGTAATAATATTCTTGTTAAAATCAGAAAACACTGATTGCCAACGGGTGAGTATGTGTAGTACTATAAAAAGCAATTCAAATGCGAGGGATATTTTTTATATATTTGAAATTACTTTGATATGAGAATATTTTAAATTAGGATGTAAACAAAGATATTCTAATATATTTTTAAATATTAAATTTTATTCAGTATGTCATGATGTTTTTTAGATCATTAGGGTTTTTTAATGTAATTGCTGTAGCTTTTGTTGGTTTTTAAGTCTCTATTTGATTCTTGCAGCTGCAAATGGTGTTGTCATTGCAACGGAGAAGAAATTGCCATCTATACTTGTTGATGAAACATCTGTGAGTTTTTATTTGCTCTTGCTTTGCCTCCCATTTTGTTCGTGATCATGCCATAATTATATAAGTTTCCCTATCCTAGGTCATATGCCTTGTGGCTCTACTGCCTATTTTCTTATGATTTTATGCTATTGCTTGAGTTGTTCCTTTATTGTTATCCATTCTTGCAGAATTATTTAATCTGAAGCTAGTTGGTTATTATTCAATTATTAAAAATTTGATGCATTTCGGAGCTTCATTTTACTCGGTTTCAGGTACAGAAGATTCAGATATTAACACCAAATATTGGTGTTGTTTATAGGTTTGTTTCACACCACATGCTTGAATTATTGAGTCAAATATAGTTATTTTTTAATCTGTGAACTTTATTAAATGCCTCAGATTATGGAATTTTATGGTTATTAGTTTCAAATGTCCTAAGGTGAAAGATATCATGAGTTGTCAAGAACCACAAACAAGTGAACTGGTGAATTGGTAGGGAAACCAGCTTCTTGAGAGAAGTGAGGCAGATGTTTTGAGGGAAGCAATAATCTTTTATGCATACCTGGGAAATAATACTTGGTGTATTAAAGACTTGATAGGAGAATGGGATATATTTCAATAAGAAATGAAGTGTTTCCATTGGGGAGTTATGCATCATTTGATTATGTGATTTTTGAGGTTATAGAGTGCAACTGTCATCAAGGATTGTAAGTGGTGCAATGAGGGGTTATTGAGGTCTGCTGACATTAGTCAGTTCTCTACCAAAAGGCTGACTAATAAAATATAGAGTTTTCAGGTGAATATTTTCATTGCTGGCTGCTCTGTGATTTTAATGTATTCTCCTGTAAGAAATTTACGCGCTTCAACCCATAAACCTCGGATTCGTTTAGTACATCAGGTTTTTTATTATTTTCTATTCAGAAGGCTAATGATACCTTGTCCAAAATACTTCTCTACTGGGTACACTGAAACCGGATAACTGTTGAAGACTACTTTGCGACGAATTATACACAACCAAGAGAAAAAGCTCCATTATAGGAAATAACATTCTTGCTTAGTCTCCATAATCCTTCTTCATTGCAATTGATCTTTGTGGAAAATTTGCTTTGTTGTTCAGTGGCATGGGTCCCGACTTCCGGGTTTTGGTTCGAAAAAGTAGGAAGCAGGCTGAGCAGTATCACCGGCTATATAAAGTAAGGTTTTTCTGTAATTTTTAGCTCAATATATGATTATTCAAGCTCTAGTTCAACTGTTCCATATTTCACTCCTGTTTTCTGTTTGTAACATTTGACCTGACTAGATGGATTAGTAATGGAACTAAGGAATTAGGATTGTAATGAGTTCCATTGTTTCAATCTTATTTGTCGCACATTTGCAATTCCACGCATTTTTTATCAATCTCCTCTTATGGTTGTAATACACGTATGATATACAAACAATAGTGAAAATTCAACAAGTTGGTCTTTTGAGCCCGCATCAAAACAGGATGACTAATCAACCAATTTTGGGGTAAACGCTTTCTTTCACTTATAATTTTTTTCCACTTAATTCTTATACATAGAAAATGAGACTTATATTATTTAGGCACATTTGCAATAGTTAGAAATTTGGACTTAGGTTCAAATCCTTGTTCCATCATGCACCCTACAAAATGTTTTTATCACTCCTTATGCATGAGACTTTGTCAAGTAAAAAGTATAAGCATGCACGCCTGTTTGTCATTTATTCTATTTTGCATCTTTGTTTTTTTTTGCACGACGTGTACCAGAAAAAAGGATATATAGAAAGTTCATTGTGATGAAAGGCTGTGTTAAAATAAAAATAAAAATGATAACTGATTGTTTGTGTTCGTCTTGTTAAGCAGGATTTTCTTTCGTTACTTAAAATCTCATGTTTTTCTTTCTATCCACTTTGTTATGTTCTGTTATGGATGTTTTGGCAAACTATAGCTTTTATCTTATATGTTATTGGAACATTGCAGGAACCAATCCCTGTCACTCAACTTGTAAGGGAGATCGCTGCTGTTATGCAGGAGTTCACTCAATCTGGGTAATTATGGATTTCTTTCTAAGATATATTTTTCAAAAAAATTTTACAATAAGGGCGGGTTGTTTATATTTACTCTTGCATTGTACCTAGGCTACTCATATTACTAGAAATAACTCGCATCTTCTCCCTTGCTTCTCATCCTTGAAAAAAGGGACTGCAGATGTGGGGAAAATATGTAGTGGATGATTAAAGCAAAAGTTTATACGCTGCGGTTTTCTTTATATTTATTTTCCTTTTTTACCCTGTTATTATCTTTTGAATTTTGACATTTCTGTTTGTCCTTATAGTGGTGTCAGGCCTTTTGGAGTATCCCTTCTAGTTGCTGGATTTGACGATAAAGGTCCACAATTATTCCAGGTATATTAACATGATCAATGTGATAAATTGCGCATGAAATAAGTTAAGAACAAATATTCAGTCACCGGTGACATGACTTAATGCTCCTTAGGTTATCTGAAGATTGATGTTGCCTGTTGGAAGCTTATAATTCCGTTACCTAAATTATGCCACCATGAAACTGATTTTTCCACTTAGAGTGAAAACTATTCTTTGATTATTTGTGCTGCCTAAATTTAACTGGGTTTCCCCAGAAAACTACTTGAGCCTTTTTCTATCTGTCCTGCAGTTGATGTGCATGACGATTTTGCCCTTGAGTCTCTTTTTCGTGCGCTTGAAATTTTTTAAATGAATTAATTTGGTTTACCAAGAGAAAGTAAAGGAAGAAATTAAAATATTTGTCTGGTTCAATTAAAATAGGTGGATCCATCGGGTTCATACTTTTCCTGGAAAGCTTCTGCTATGGGGAAGAATGTTTCTAATGCAAAGACATTTCTTGAGAAGAGGTATGCTTTGATCATCGATGACAATGCTGCATGCAGAATTCAGTGTTGTCCATTCAGTTTTGTAGTTTTTACTTCTGTAGATACTGAGCATAGCTGACCTTTTCCATGAGTTGTCGTACACAATGTGCAAAGAATTATATAACATGTAACTGTTAACACTTCTAAGTTCGTATGACTTTTTCATTTTAAGATGACGTTATTGTTTTTACGCACATTTAGATCTTTCCCCATGTTTCAATCGTTGATTGCTCGTTTTGCAGATATACTGAGGATATGGAGCTGGATGATGCTGTCCACACAGCCATATTGACTCTGAAGGAAGGGTAGGGGCAAGTCACCTTGTTTATGCTTAATTTTATTGTCCATTAAGTCCAAAATACATTTCATATGTTCTCAAATTAAGTTTCCCTCACCACGGGATACATGTCAGACTCTACACGCATGTGATTACAACCATGTTTGGAATTGTTTTTTTTGTTTCTGAGAAATTTCTTTCTTAATGCTTTGTTTTTTCTGTGTCTTCCAGGTTTGAGGGACAAATATCATGCAAAAATATTGAAATAGGCATAATTGGTGCGGACAAAAAGTTCAGGTGCGACTTTCTATTTTGTGTTTCACATCTTGTAGCTTTGTTTTTACCCAGTTTAGTTTGACTTCTTGTTTTGTTCGTCTATCCCTATTTATTTCCGTGAACCTGAATCTGAGTTGGAAAATTCTGAATATTTCTATCACCCAAAAAGAAAAGAAACAAAAAGAAGATAGATCATGTCTTCAACTCTGCTTTCAAAATATGTTTCAGAGTATATATTTGGATATGCGTACGCTCAGATCTGTTAACTTAGTGATTCATTGGCAAATTTATTGTTTTGCAGGGTATTGACACCAGCTGAGATTGATGATTACTTGGGTGAAGTTGAATAATTTTCTATGAAGAGAAGTATTGCATGTTTGAAGTTACTTTAGATGTAAATCAAAGCCTATGTGAGCTGCTTAAGTGGAGACACTATTGATACGAGGGCTTTATTTGAGTTTGAGGAAGTAGTCTGTAGCCTGCAATGTTTCTTAGACAAACCTTTTTCCCTAATTCTTTTAAAGTGTCGAAACAAAAAAGTTTGTGGTACAAATCAGACATAAGTTTGTGTTTTTATTAGTGCAGAGGAAAAATTACATAAATTTAGATATTTTAAAATGTTGAGTGTGTAAACTTCGTTCAAGATGCCGAATGAATATTTATATAAAATTAAATTTTATAACTTCATTGCCAAGAAAATAAAAAAAATAAAGTAAAATGATATATAGTTTATCTTTGATCTAATAAAAAGTCAAGTGTCTAGCGTGAGGTCCACATGAAGCAAGGGTACTAGAATAAAGGCTGAAACGCAAACTTCCAACTCCAAATTTATGCTTACCGACTTTTATGAGGCCTGCTCTTCCTCTCATATCATAGCAATACACATCCCTCTTTGTAGCAAAGATCAAAGAATGCCCATTATTTTTTACTAAATATGCCCTAATAAAAGGAACCTTCCCCTTCAACCCTATTTCTTCCAAACTTAGCGTCATGTACTTAGACCAAGAAGAATCTCTCCTTACCCAAAATGTAAAAACAAGCTTATTTTTGTCCCAAACCACTATTGGCTCCTCACTACAGGAACGAAGCTCAGAACTATATTCTTTATAATAACAAGCAAGGTTTTTTGAACTGCGACAAGCTTCGAGTAACATTTTATCTCTTTCTTTCCACACTGCTTCTCTTGGTTTGTAAGTTCTACGCACTCGATAGACTGATCCTTGTTGGTCTTGATATATTTCAATAAGAAGTAACTCATATTTATACTCATCATCATCAACAACATCAAAGTTCAATCTTATGATTTTAATACTATTCTTATCACCGATAAAAGGAGGTGCAACAATGGAGGAAAACAATTGAGTTGTAGGGTTACAAACAATAAATTCTCCTTTCGGCTCTTGCGGGATTTTGCAGAGAAGTAGCCCATTCACAGACATAAGGATTTGCCCGAACCTTTTATTAAGAAAATTAACAAAGCTTTTAGGAATGATATTACCATTGTTTCCAGGTATGTGATATAATTTAGTTTCCATTTCGCCAGCAACTCTTTTAGAGAGTCCTTGAATGAAAAAGGAAGAATCGCCTTGTGGGATTAAATTTTGAGTGTTGTTCCAAACAAAATTTTTATCCTTGGTGGTGAATTCATATATAAATTTCGAACATGACTTGAACTTTAAGATGGATTTTGCCGGCAACCAACAAAATATTTTGTATAATAAATCTTCAGGTAGCTCTTCCCAAGATTTGACCTGTAAGAATATTTATAAATTAGTGATGCAAGCTTTAAAATAGTATCTCATGTTTTGACTTATATTAAGAAATTACAAGAAAAGTAACGTATATACCATGATTTCATCATCTTCCCTTCCATAAGCCATCTGTTTAGAGAATGGCAGTGCTCGTGGAGTAATTATAACCTGGCAGAATGTTTAAAAGGATGAGAATGACAATGAGTTCTTCAAAATATATATAGGCTTCGAATTGAATATTATAGATATCTTTTCTATTTAAAAATATTAAAATTAAATCATCACTATATCATAATCATTCAATCAGGATTTCTTTAGATAAATAAAGATATTAGCAAAAAAACCAAAAATAGATAATTGATGTGAAAGAATATTAATTAATCTTTTTCATCCATAAAGATACCCATACCGTGGACATATTAAATAAGAATATGATAATCTTATAAATAACAGAGTACAAATACTAAGAATTAATCATTTGAAAATATTAAAATATATACTTAATTTAAGTTAACATATAATATTTAATTAAACATTTAAAATTTGAGTTTAAATAAAAAATAAATTTTTATTTCAAAAACAATTTATCTATATTTAAAATTTTTATTATGCATATGATTTATCCCAAATATAAATTTGCTATGAAGGTTTTACCACAAATCATAACTAATCCAGATAAGAGATATCCCAAGAATCCCTTCTCTTTTAATAACTTGAAAACAAAACGTTCAAATGCAATAACGCCAAATACAATATCCCGTAGCAAATAAAGGATTCTCAAAGATTGATTCCAAATATGTCATATATGCTAATAACAACATCATAGTTTATTAAAAAAAAAAAAAAGATCTTAGATAGTAAAGCGTAAAAAATGAGGGGAAGATTAGCACAAGTGATATAACCCAAAGGAAAAAGATAAAAATTTCATTTAAGAAGATTTAATATTTAGATAGTGATAAAAAATTTAGATATCTTTTATGATAAAAAAATTGAATGATTATGATATATAATTTAGATAGTGATGATATATTTTATTTAATTTTAATATTTTGAAATAGAAAATATAATTGAGCTTGTACGGCGTCGCGGTGCAACTGTCGCTGCTCCGCCGTGGTTCTTCTTCCGCGTTCAAAGCTTGGGCGGTCGAAGCTTTTCTCTGTTTGCTTCCGTTTTGCTCCGTCCTTCCCGTCACAGCAGGCAACTTCCGTCGTCAATGGTTCAGGAGTTTTGGTCGCCGGATGCTCTTCGTTGCTCTACTTCTTAAGGTGCTAATTCAGTGTAAGTCAAGATTGGTTTCTTCTTTTCCTTCTCTTCTGATCGGTGTTCACGGTGGTTGGATGATTTGATTTTCTGCTTATCTGTTTTTCGGGTCTGTGAAGGAAGAAATATGGAAGAATAAATTTTTAGGACAGTGAAAATATGGTTACCTGAGGCCATGCGTGTGATTGTTCTGTAGTGCTGCTGTCATGCCTTGAGGAAAAAAATAATAAAAAAACAATAGTGGACGCCGTGCTGTTGCGGCCGTTGCTGCTGTAGGTACATATATATATATATATATATATATATGCACACACATAGATGTATATTTTGCTGTTTTATAAGTTAAATGGCATATGTATGTGTGTGTGTTTGTGTATATATTATATATATATGGTGCTGCTGTTATGATTTAGTTTGGAAAAAGGGAAGAAAAGAAAAAGAAGGAGAAGATGCCATTGATGCTGTGGAAAATGAACAGTATATGTTTATATATATATATATATTGTGTGATGCTGATATGGCAAGTATATATACACACACATATGGAAGCTTGTTGTTGTGAGCGGGGGTCTCTGTTATGGGAATCATTTGTTTTCTAAATGGTGCAGTGGGTTTGGTTTAAGTTTTGGAAGGAGAGTAGTTGAACCAAAAGCTAATGAAAGTTAATTGTTAGAACTGAAGGGTATAGGAATGATGATTATATGCTTATATGATGTGAGATATTGGAATGATAAAGTTAATGTGATTTCCAACTTAGAATAACGCTTATATGCTTACAGGTCAAGACTGAGAAGGAGCTACCCGAACATTTATTATACAAAATATTCTCTTGGTTTCGGGCAAAATCCATCTTGAAGTTCAAGTCATGTTATATATGAATTGACCGCCAAGGATAAAATTTTGACCCTACAAGGTGATACTTCATTTTTCATTCAAGGATTAACTAAAAGAATTGGTGGAACCAAAACTGAATTTTATCCAACACCTGGAAACAAGGCATAATCATCATCATCATCATCTGGTAATATCATCCCTTAAAGCTTTGTTCGATTTCTTAATAAAAGGTTCAGAAAAGTCACGATGTCTGAGAATGGGCTGCTTCCCTGCGAAATCCTACAAGACCAACAAGGATCAATCTATGAAGTGCATGGAACTTACTAAGAGAAAAAAAACTTGCTCAAATCTCGTGGCAGTTCAAAAAAAGTTGCTTAATGTTTAGACTACAATCCTGAGAGTCGTCGTTGTCACCCGAGTGTGGTTTGGGACAAAGATAATCTTGCTTTTTCAGTTATGTTATGTTCTGTTATGGATGTTTTGGTAAAGTAAAGCTTTTATCTTATATGGTATTGCAGGGACTGCAGATGTGGGTAAAATATGTAGTGGATGATTAAAGCAAAAGTTTATACACAGCGCTTTCCTTTATATATATTTTCCTTTTTTACCCGTTTATTATCTTGTGAATTTTGACATTTCTGTTTTGTCCTTATAGTGGAGTCAGGCCTTTTGGAGTGTCCCTTCTAGTTGCTGGATTTGCCGTAAAAGGTCCACAATTATTCCAGGTATATTAACATGATCAATGTGATAAATGGCGCATGAAATACGTTAAGAACAAATATTCAGTTACCGGTGACATGAATTAATGCTCCTTATGTTATCTGATGATTGATGTTACCTGTTGGAAGCTTATAATTCCGTTACCTAAATTATGCCACCATGAAACTGTTTTTTCCACTTAAGAATGAAAACTATCCTTTGATTATTTGTGCTGCCTAAATTTAACTGGGTTTCCCCAGAAGACTACTTGAGCCTTTTTCTATCTGTCCTGCAGTTGATGTGCATGACGATTTTGCGCTTGAGTCTCTTTTTCATGCGCTTGAAATTATTTAAATGAATTAATTTGGTTTACCAAGAGAAAGTAAAGGAAGAAATTAAAATTTTTGTCTGGTTCAATTAAAATAGGTGGATCCATCGGGTTCATACTTTTCCTGGAAAGCTTCTGCTATGGGGAAGAATGTTTCTAATGCAAAGACATTTCTTGAGAAGAGGTATGCTTTGATCATCGATGACAATGCTGCATGCAGAATTCAGTGTTGTCCATTCAGTTTTGTAGTTTTTACTTCTGTAGATACTGAGCATAGCTGACCTTTTCCATGAGTTGTCGTACACAATGTGCAAAGAATTATATAACATGTAACTGTTAACACTTCTAAGTTCGTATGACTTTTTCATTTTAAGATGACGTTATTGTTTTTACGCACATTTAGATCTTTCCCCATGTTTCAATCGTTGATTGCTCGTTTTGCAGATATACTGAGGATATGGAGCTGGATGATGCTGTCCACACAGCCATATTGACTCTGAAGGAAGGGTAGGGGCAAGTCACCTTGTTTATGCTTAATTTTATTGTCCATTAAGTCCAAAATACATTTCATATGTTCTCAAATTAAGTTTCCCTCACCACGGGATACATGTCAGACTCTACACGCATGTGATTACAACCATGTTTGGAATTGTTTTTTTTGTTTCTGAGAAATTTCTTTCTTAATGCTTTGTTTTTTCTGTGTCTTCCAGGTTTGAGGGACAAATATCATGCAAAAATATTGAAATAGGCATAATTGGTGCGGACAAAAAGTTCAGGTGCGACTTTCTATTTTGTGTTTCACATCTTGTAGCTTTGTTTTTACCCAGTTTAGTTTGACTTCTTGTTTTGTTCGTCTATCCCTATTTATTTTTCGTGACCTGAATCTGACTTGGAAAATTCTGAATATTTCTATCACCCGAAAAGAAAAGAAAGAAAAAGAAGAAGATCATGTCTTCAACTCTCTTGCTTTCAAAATATGTTTCAATCAGAGTATATATTTGGATATGGATACGCTCAGATCTGTTAACTTAGTGATTCATGGGCAAATTTATTGTGTTGCAGGGTATTGACACCAGCTGAGATTGATGATTACTTGGGTGAAGTTGAATAATTTTCTATGAAGAGAAGTATTACATGTTTGAAGTATTACACCTGCAATGTTTCTTAGACAAACCTTTTTCCCAAGTTCTCAAGTGTTCCATAAAACTTGAAACAGAAGCTTTGATGTGATAATTAATGACCACTTAACTGAGAAATTGTTTAACTTTATCGTTCTCTGTGATCTGCTGCTTTTCATTTCGAGTTGCATGCGTGCGTGCGTGCATATATACAATTGTGTTAACATCGACTCGATACCAAAATTCACCTCAAGCTTAAATATTGAAACTAATGCCATGTGAATCATCAACATAAGATCTTTAGATGTTGGAGAAATTAAAATAACAGTATCATTTTTTTTAATAAATTTAAATTGCCTAAATTTAATATGTACACTTTAAATCTCAACGTTAGTATTTCCTATCAATTATTTCTTTAATCGCTATTTAGTACATTTTTATTTTGCATATCATTTCTTTTCAACTAAAAAAGAATCTAATATATGTATGTATAATCTAAATTTGCTTATGAAGTTTTTGTCACAAATGATAACCAACTCGGATAAGAAATATCCCAAGAATGTCCTCTTTTTAAATAACAAGAAAACAAAAAGAAAAAAGAAAAAAATTTCATAAGCGGTAACGCTGAATATAATATTCTCTGCAGCAGACAAAGGATTTTCAAGGATGGATTCAAAATATTTCATATATGCTAAGAAGTATACTTCAAAAGTGATTAGCTAGCATTTAGAAATGAATGTTAAAATAAGTATAAGTCCGTAATTTTAAAGTTAGCTTTATCTCTCAATAGACTGTAATTTCTCTCTATCCACTTTAAGAGTGTTATAAAAAAATAAAAATAAAGTAATTTCCTTTGAGAGTTAAACATATTTTATTTAAGAGATTGAATCCAGATGACAAATCACTCTTTTCTCTGTTACCTTTTGATTTTTCAGTTGTGAGCTATCTGAGTACCACTTACAATGCCTTCGTAATAATGGGATTCAATCTTTCCTCTATTCTAAGTTTTGACAAAGTCCAAGAACATCTCATACTGACTCACATGAAAGATCAGAGAAGAACACATCCTTCTCTTCTTTTATCCACATTGTGAATTCATTTTTCTTAACAATATAGTCATCTTTGGATAACTCTTGGAGCTCCCCATTTGACATTAAAAAGGTAAATTCATATAACTAATAAACTAATTAATTCTTCAATTCATCAATTAATAGGAAGCAGAAATATATTCTTCTTAACTTTTTAAAGCATTTCACAAGTAAACAGAATGATAGTCTCATTTAAAAAGTTCTAACTTAAATAAACAGCAATAAACAATTAGGTACTATTAAAGTTTTTTTCAATTAGGCATTCACAGTAACAGTAATATCAAAAATATAACCCATCATACGCCATCACCTTTACCGTGCTTGGTTTTGTGCTTATCTTTCAAATTCTTCCCTGAAGGAAAAGTAGCTTGCGAATATATTATTGCCAAGAGAAAAATGTCTTCTAGGGAAGAGTAGACTAACAATAGCTCTTGCCTCAACAATAGCGGAGACTTAAAAATGCTAATAATCTTCAAACATAATACGAAGTAATGAATGACCGGAAGAACTTGAATAATATATACCCGAGGAAATGATGGTGTAATGTTAGAATAGTTATTTCCAGCAATTAAACCATTTGTGCGTGTAGGAATTCAAATATCAGTTACAGTTGCAGGCAATGGTAGCAGGTCTAACTGGTTCCCTATTGCTTCTTTTAGAGTAGCCTTTATATAGACGATCAAATGAAATTATGGAACATGTAGCTCCAATTTAGGCTTTGCTTCAATGGAGAAGGACTTAACAACTGTAACCAAAGTGACTCCATGAAGAGAAGTATTACATGTTTGAAGTTACTTTAGATGGAAATCAAAGCCTATGTGAGCTGCTTAAGTGGGAAGACTATTGATACAGCGCTGTATTTGAGTTTGAGGAAGTGGTATGTAGCCTGCAATGTTTCTTAGACAAACCTTTTTCCCGAGTTCTCAAGTGTTCCATAAAACTTGAAACAGAAGCTTTGATGTGATAATTAATGACCACTTAACTGATAATTAATGATCGTTCTCAGTGTGATCAGCTGCTTTTCGTTTCGAGTTGAAGCATATATACAGTTGTGTTTACATCGACTCGATACCAAAATTCACCTCAAGCTTGAATATTGAAACTAATGCCATGTGAATCATCAACATAAGATCTTTAGATGTTGGAGAAATTAAAATAACAGTATTATTTTTTTTTAATAAATTTAAATGGCATAAATTTAATATTTACACTTTAAATCTCAACATTAGTATTTCCTATCAATTTCTTTAATCGCTATTTAGTACATTTTTATTTTGCATATCATTTCTTTTCAACTAAAAAAGAATCTAATATATATATATATATATATATATGTATGTATAATCTAAATTTGCTTATGAAGTTTTGGTCACAAATGATAACCAACTCGGATAAGAAATATCCCAAGAATGTCATCTTTGTTAATAACATGAAAACAAAAAGAAAAAGAAATCATAAGCAGTAACGCTAAATATAATATTCTCTGCAGCAAACAAAGGATTCTCAAGGATGGATTCAAAATATTTCATATATGCTAAGAACAATATCCATACTTCAAAAGTCATTAGCTAGCATTTAGAAAGGAATGTTAAAGTAAATATAAGATTGTAATTCTAAAAGTAGCTCTATCTTTCAATAGACCGTAATTTTTCTCCATCTGATTCACTTTAAGAGTGTTATAAAAAGATAAAAATAAAGTAATTCCCTTCGAGAATTAAACATATTTTATCTAAGAGATTGAACCCCATATGACATATCACTTTTTTCTCTACTACCTTTTGGTTTTTCAGTTATAAACTATCTGAGTACCACTTACAATAGCTTCATAATAACGGGATTCAATCTTTCCTTTATTCCAAGCTTTGACAAAAATATAAGAATATCACATACTAACTCAGATGAAAGATCAGAGAAGAACACATCCTTCTCTTTTTTTATCCACATGGTGAATTCATTTTTCTTAATAATATAGTCATCCTTAGATAACTCTTGGAGCTCCTCCATTTGACATTAAAAAGGTAAATCCATACAACTAATGAACTAATTATTCTTCAATTCATCAATTAATAGGAATCAGAAATATATTCTTCTTAACTTTTTAAAGTATTTCACAAGTAGACAGAATGATAGTCTAATCTAAAAAGTTCTAACTTATATAAATAGCAATAAACAATCACGCACGCATTGCCAGTAACAGTAATGTCAAGAATATAGCTCAGCATATGGCCATCACCTTTACCGTGCTTGGTTTTGTGCTTATCTTTCAACTTCTTCCCTGAAGGAAAAGTAGCTTGCGAATATATTATTGAAGAGAACATGTCTTCTAGGGAAGAGTAGACTAACAATAGTTCTTGCCTCAACAATAGCGGAGGCTTAAAAATGCTAATACTCTTCAAACATAATACGAAGTAATGAATGACCGGAAGAACTTGAATAAAGGAGCACACACAGAGTACACACAGAGCCTGAATGTTTACTTTTCACCCATACTACACGTTCAAAAAGTCAAACCAATTCAAACATTTGTTTTGAAGGAAAATTACCCCTTCTCACATTATTCAGTTGGGGTTTTTTCAGCAAAATTGGCCCTTATCACATTATCCAGTTGCGAATCCTTTGCATGGTGGTAAATGACAAAGCAAGGAAACAAGTAACCCCCTCTTCCCCCAAAAACAAAAGAAAGGGTTAATTCCTGGATGTTGGTTCATTCTTGTGTGAATCTCCGGTTTCTAATATATAATATATACCCGAGCCAATGATGGTGGAATGTTAGAATAGTGATTTCCAGCAATTAAACCATTTGTGCGTGTTGGAATTCAAATATTAGTTACAGTTGCAGGCAATGGTAGCAGGTCTAAATGGTTCCCCATTGTTTCTTTTACGGTACCCTTTATATAGACAAACAAATGAAATCATGGAACATGTAGAGCCAATTTAGGCTTTGCTTCAATGGAGAAGGACTTAACAAGTGTAATCAAAGTGACTCCATGAACAAATGTTTCTGAGATGAATAAAGAGAAACCTAAACACAATACGAAGAAACCTTACTCATGAAAATAAGTAGCATACAGAAGAAGAGATCATCTACAACGTTATGGAGATAGAAGAAAATTTTGTAACAAGGGAAAAGGGGGAGAAAGAAGCAAATCTGTTTGCCAACATCATTAAGCCTTCTGCTCACACTCTTCAGATTGCCTTTCTGTCAAATAACCTAACAGAGGAACAATGGAAAATGAAGTGTTAAAACGAATGGACCTGTTTTGAATAAAGTGATCCACAATGATCTGAATCTCAGCTCGTAAAGTAAACTTAGCTTTCAAATATAGTGAGCACCAAATTTTTAGGCAGAAACGTGTTTTTTTTTCTAACGATTATCCACAATGTTAAAGAGAGGGAGGAAACTTTGATGAAATGTCAGGAATTATACACGGTTTAAACAAGAAAAGAAACTGACGTACCCCTTCGTAGTTGCTTGATGCGTCAATGGGCCTTCTTCTTCTTCTTCTTCTTCTTCTTCTTGTTCTTTTTCTTACTGTTCTTGATCTTGAGCTGCTTCTTCTTCCTCTTTTTCATCTCCTGCTTTGACTTCTTCCTCTTCTTCCTCTTCTTCCTCTTCTTCTTTCCTCTCTTCCCCTTCTTCTTGATTTTTTGCAGATCCTGCTGCTTCTTTCCGTCTTCTTCTTCTCCAGCGTCTTCCTTCTGATATGTGTTACCGTCTGCTTCGAATGGTTCTTTTATTTCCTCTTTGACTGGTTCTGGCATTTTCACTTCCTCTCTTTCTTGCCCATTTTTGCGACCTTCGCCAGCAGCATCTGGGGCAGAATTGGAGGCGAGAGAAGATTTTCCTCTCAGGCGAGAGGATTTTCTTCCCATCGTCTCAGCCACTTCAGCTTCACAGTCTCAGCAACAACCTGTCCAACGCCCACTCGTATGAATAGCCATGGGGCGTACGCCTTGCATGTTGGCGAATTTACATATAAGGGATAATATCAAAACATTTACTTAAAAATATTTAAAATAGTAATAATCTATTAAAATGAGAATTACTGTAATAATATAATAATTTTTTGGCAAAAAATGTAAGAATTGTCACGCATTTTTTTGAGAAAGTTTGAAGATATTATTTTTATGATTTAATTTGTGCAGTATATTATTAATTATAAGCTTTGTATATTACATTTTGGCGGGTTCTTGAATGTAAGGGCAGTTTCGTCTTTTGAACAAGCACCTCTACTGCTCGCCGTTGAAAATATTGGCACATTCCGGTATGATACCCGAAATGGCGAGCTGCTTCCGTGTGTATATTGCGCTCGTTCTTTTGATTCCCGTGCTTCTCTCAATCCGAAACCTAAGAGGGGAAACTGAGCAACATGCCTCCATTCATTTTTCACCTCTTTTCTCCATTTCAATCACTTTGCTGTCCTCGATGGATACTTCCGTCGCTTTTCGTTTCAACGAGAGGATACGAGATGGGTCCAATTTAGGGTACGATTTTTACCGGGATTCTTGCCCAGAGGCTGAGGGCATTATCAGATCAGTCGTTACTCGCATCTACTACGATCGCAAGGACATTTCGCCGGCTATCTTGCTCCTCTTTTTTCATGACTGCTTCATTTAGTTATTTCTTTGCCTCTCAAATATTACATTTTGTTTGTAAATTGGCACGTTTTGTTTTTCTTCCAAGATCGTGAGTTCCGTCATTTTCTCACCTGAATTCAAATGGGCCTTGATTCAGTGTCCATCTTTTGGGTGTATAGTAGATTTTCATTCTTTCTTGGTACTGTTTGGATGTATCAGGACTCTTTCGAATTTGAGGTTTTTTTTCTCCTGGATCTGAACATGTGTTAATTGACCCCTCTTGATTTCATCTAGTCATAATTTGGCGTTCTTAATGTTTCGGTTTTGTCAAACTCAGGGTTGTGATGCTTCAGTGTTGCTGGATGATAGCTAGGGTAAAGAAAACCGATCGATTGAGAAACATGCTCCTTCCAAACCGGACGTTGAGAGGCTTCGATTATATTGACCTGATTAAGAAGGAGCTGGAACAAACATGTTCCGGGGTTGTGCCCTGTGCTGACATTCTCGCTTTTTCCGCAAGAGAAGGCGTTGTTTTGGTTTGTTCCTCTGCATCTATTTCTTATGTTTTTAAGGACTCGTTGATTTGACTAAACTGGTGATAAAATAGAGAGATATATGTTAATAATGGCCGCATGCATTTTGGTTTTACTATCAAGTCAGAGAACTGATATTTTGCTTTCATTTCTATTTGCCAGATAGTAATACCATATTCCTTTTCTTGTTACCTTCATCCAAACAATATTTATCTTGAAAAATCATGCGATGAAATCCATCTTCCCACTTCCTTTCAACTTAAAACCAGACATGTTATTCCATGCATTGCACAAAATTTAAAGAATAAATTGCACTGTTTATAATTCATGAATTAAGAACTTGTTATAGTTTTTATATTTTTATGTAGATTTCGATTAGCTTTAGGATAAGGCTGGTTCTTTTTGTTGTAGTAGCATTGATTAGCTTAGGACATATTCATGAATCTTACTATTTAGATTTAGTTTTGGTGTTCAAACGTTCGAATAGATATTGTTAACTTCAAGGTGTGTAAGCATTTTTGCAAGTGCTGTCCCGCTTTTATACCTCTCCAAGGATGCAGCAAAGCTTTAAAATATTCGATATTATCTCCCTTTTTACATTTAAGTTCTGCACTGAAGCTTCGATGTGTTTTCCGGACTTGGCTTTGGCAGGCCGATGGGCCTTTTTATCCAGTTTTGACAGGAAGAAAGGATAGCTTTCAATGATTTTATGAGGAAGCAAATATTGAGATTCCAAGAGAAGATAATAACATTACCCAAACACTGCACCTGTTTTCTCTCAGAGGATTCGACGAAAGAGAAACAGTCAGCCTTCTTGGTAAAAAGACTACCTAAATCTACTCCTTTCTGAACTGAAATAGAATATTAGTCATAAGATTCGTTCTTTTCTTGTAGGAGCACACAGCATTGGGAAAATTGGCTGTGATTTCATCAAGCAACGGCTGTACAACTTTCATGGCACAGGAAGACCAGACCCTGCTATCCCTTCTGATTTCCTACATCAGATGAGAATAAATTGTCCACCAGACAACATAATGTACATCAGTGATGACAAGGTGTCATCTTCTTTCTTCACCAGGAGGATGAGTCAGTCTGATCCGGGGATGTCATACATGCAAGCATTGTCATCTTCAGTATCATCTGGGTCGAAATTTGACACACCCCACTATGAGAGCGTGCTAGGAGGAAGAGGACTTCTGTATGCTGATGGCTGCTAGACTGGTTTCTGCTTATGCTTCAGATGATGGATCAACTTTTCGCATGGATTTTGCTAGGGTCATGTTGAAAATGTCTAATCTAGATGCTTTGATTGGCATTCAGGGCGAGGTTCGTCTGAACTGCTCTCTGCCTGTAAGGAGTACATTTTAAAGGATCAGTCGTGCTTCCTCAGGCTGTTAAAATATTTCATCACTGTGCACTCTGTTTTGAGTCTAGGAGTTGTGCCTTGGGCTTTAGTTGTTGCCTTGTTCCCTATGTAATGCAGCAGAAAAGTGACCCATCGGCAATGGACTTGGAAGTTGCATAAATTTTGGTTTTGTATGATTACTCTCTCTTAACCGTAATTTTGGTTTTTGTAGATTTTCCGCTTATAATATACTCCTTATTTATAATATACTTCTTCTGAACATGTAACAAGTAATTGATTAATTTAAATAGATTAAAAATATTAAATAAATTAATTAATTCTAATAAATATTACATAATATCCCCATACCAGAGGCAGTACTATACATATTTATGCGTGCATGTATTCATCATTAATTGGAT
Organism: Leucaena leucocephala; assembly: GCA_037074615.1. Taxonomy (NCBI): domain Eukaryota; kingdom Viridiplantae; phylum Streptophyta; class Magnoliopsida; order Fabales; family Fabaceae; genus Leucaena; species Leucaena leucocephala. The sequence goes on from CM073525.1 coordinate 4,470,769, forward strand.
TTTTCTTCTTACAGATTATTTAGGAATAGAAAATCTTTAAATATTCTTACCATAAAGGGGGGAAAACAGACAGAAGCACATTTCATGAAGCAAATGGATAGTTGATCGGGATTTAATTATTTTTTTCATTGACTTTAGAAATTCCATGAAGAAAGAGAACAAGAATTAATTATGATACATATTATAAGTCTATAAGAATTGTACTCTGGAGGTTGCTTTCATACATTTTCTCCAAAATGTGAGGCGACAGGGCAAAAAATTGTCAAAATTGATGCTACTAAGTGGAGATTATGTATATTTCCAACTGGTCCCACTTGCCTATTTGTGTTTACTCACCAGATTGCTACCTACCAACTTTTCCTCTTATATTTGACTTCCCACGTTTTCGTCCAATTTCTTTGTATTAAATTTGTTACAGCTAATTTCGATTTAAGTCCAATTAACCCCAAATATGAATTAATTCTTGGAAAAACCATTCTTGTCAAAATTAAAGGATTTAATAAAAAAAATAGCACATATGTAAATTTGTTATACAAGTTTTTTAAAGTTTATTTTGAAGTAATGTTATCCTGAAAGTTTTCAAATCGTAATAATATCACCCTAATCGTTATCTAAAATTAAGTTTAACTGTTAGTTGAATAATACATTAGCATGGCATGCCACTTGGAATCCACTTTATCTTTTATTTTGAATTAAGGTATAAATTTGTCCGGTAAGTTTTCACTTAAGAGTATTGGGTATCTGAAATATTTTTTAATGTCACCTATACCATTATCAAGATTTAGTTAGACCGTTAATTTGATCAAATATGCTAAGTTGGTCAGTACACATGTCATTCACTATATTTTTTCCTAAGTCATATTTATAAACAATGAAACAATTAAAAATAAATGCATCTGTTCAAACTTTGTCATTATTAGAGTATCGCTCTCAGCCAACTATACTCTAGAAACCTCTCCAAAAACTAATCTATGATAGTCTCATATGTTATCTTATATTATAAGTGAATATAGTTATTTTCAAAATCGATCTGTCATTTACGTCTTTTAATAATTCTCATAAATCCCCTTATATGTGTTATCTTCTATAGCTTTTTACTCAACTTTATGCTCAACAAATGTACTAAAATTAAGTATAGTCTCACAAGAATAATACCCTATTAACAGCAGAGTTTAGAAGAATACATTTTTATATTTTTTCTTTATTTATAAGTTTGATATCAAAAAATAAAGTGAAATATGACACGTTGACTGGTCAACTCAGTATATTTGGTAAAACTAACAATAAAGCTTAACATGGATAATGACAGGGGCAATATTGGACTCAAAAAGAAATTTGATATCCAGAGCTTATGAGTAAAAACTTCTAGAGCAACTTTACACCTTAAACACAAAATAAAAGATGAAGTGCATGTCACGTTCTATGCCATATCAGCATATTGGTCAACTAACGATTAAATTTAACTTTAATTAACAATTTAAAAATTTTTGGGACAATATTACTCTAAAATTAAACTTTTGAATACCCATACCTCCTGAGTCAAAACTTTTAAAACAAATGTAACATTAACCCGATTAAAAAAAACTATAAGTACCTGAAGAATAATTTTTCCTTAATTCTTTTAAGGTGTGGAAACAAAAAAGTTTATGGTATAGATCATACGTAAGTTTATTTTTATTAGTGAAGAGGAAAAATTACACAAATTTAGATATTTTAAAGTGCTGAGTATACCTCTAAAATTTGCTCAAGATGCTTAATGAACATTTATATAAAATTAAATTTCATAACTTCATTGCGAAGAAAATAAAAAAATAAAATAAAATGATATACAATTTATCTTTAATCTAATAAAAAGCTAAGTGTCTAGCATGAGATCCACATGAAGCAAGGGTACTACAATAAGAACTGAAGCGCAAACTTCCAGCACCAAATTTATGCTTACCGACTTTTACGAGGCCTGCTCTTCCTCTCATATCATAACAATACACATCCCACTTTGTAGCAAAGATCAAAGAATGCCCATTATTTCCTACTAAACATGCCCGAATAAAAGGAACCTTCCCCTCCCACCCTATTTCTTCCAAACTCAGCGTCATGTAGTTAGACCAAGAAGAATCTCTCCATACCCAAAATGTAAAAACAAGCTTATTTTTGTTCCAAACCACTATTGGCTCCCCACTACAGCGAGGAATCTCAGAACTATATTCCTTATAATAACAAGCAAGGTCTTTTGAATTACGCCAAGCTTCGAGTAATGTTTTATCTCTTTCTTTCCACACGGCTTCTCTTGGCTTATAAGTTCTACGTACTCGATAGACTGATCCTTGTTGGTCTTGATAGATTTCAATAAGAAGCAACTCATATTTATACTCATCATCATCATCAATAACACCAAAGTTCAATCTTATGATTTTAATACTATTCTTATCACCGATAAAAGGAGGCGCAACAATGGAGGAAAACAATTGCGTTGTAGGGTTATAAACAATATATTCTCCTTTTGGCTCTTGCGGGATTTTGCAGAGAAACAACCCATTCTCATACATAAGGATTTGTCCGAACCTTTTATTAAGAAATGTAACAAAGCTTTTAGGAATGATATTACCATTGTTTCCAGGTATGGGATATAATTTAGTTTCCATTTTGCCAGCGGCTCTTTTAGAGAGTCCTCGAATGAAAACACAAGAATCACCTTGTGGGGTCAAATTTTTAGTGTTATTCCAAACAAAATTTTTATCATTAGTGGTGAATTCATATATAGATTTCGAACATGACTTGAACTTCAAGATGGATTTTGTCGGCAACCAACAGAATATTTTGTATAATAAATCTTCAGGTAGCTCTTCCCAAGATTTGACCTATAAGAATATTTATAAATTAATGAAGCAAGCTTTAAAATAGTATCTCAGGTTTTGATTTATATTAAGAAATTATAAGAAAAGTAACATATATACCATGATTTTATCATCTTCCCTTCCATAAGCCATCTGTTCAGAGAATGGCAGTGCTCGTGGAGTAACTATAACCTGGCAGAATGTTTAAAAGGATGAGAATGATAATGAGTTCTTCAAAATATATATAGGCTTCGAATTGAATATTATAGATATCTTTCCTATTTAAAAATATTAAAATTAAATCATCACTATATCATAATCATTCAATCAGGATTTCTTTAGATAAATAAAGATATTAGCAAAAAAACCAAAAATAGATAATTGATCTTGAAGAATATTAATTAATCTTTTTCATCCATAAAGATACCCATACCGTGGACATATTAAATAAGAATATGATAATCTTATAAATAACAGAGTACAAATACTAAGAATTAATCATTTGAAAATATTAAAATATATACTTAATTTAAGTTAACATATAACATTTAATTATACATTTAAAATTTGAGTTTAAATAAAAAATAAATTTTTATTTCAAAAACAATTTATCTATATTTAAAATTTTTATTATGCATATGATTTATCCCAAATATAAATTTGCTATGAAGGTTTTACCACAAATCATAACTAATCCAGATAAGAGATATCCCAAGAATCCCTTCTCTTTTAATAACTTGAAAAAAAAAAGTTCAAATGCAATAACGCCAAATACAATATCCCGTAGCAAATAAAGGATTCTCAAAGATTGATTCCAAATATGTCATATATGCTAATAACAACATCATAGTTTATTAAAAAAAAAAAAGATCTTAGATAGTAAAGCGTAAAAAATGAGGGGAAGATTAGCACAAGTGATATAACCCAAAGGAAAAAGATAAAAATTTCATTTAAGAAGATTTAATATTTAGATAGTGATAAAAAATTTAGATATCTTTTATGATAAAAAAATTGAATGATTATGATATATAATTTAGATAGTGATGATATATTTTATTTAATTTTAATATTTTGAAATAGAAAATATAATTGAGCTTGTACGGCGTCGCGGTGCAACTGTCGCTGCTCCGCCGTGGTTCTTCTTCCGCGTTCAAAGCTTGGGCGGTCGAAGCTTTTCTCAGTTTGCTTCCGTTTTGCTCCGTCCTTCCCGTCACAGCAGGCAACTTCCGTCGTCAGTGGTTCAGGAGTTTTGGTCGCCGGATGCTCTTCGTTGCTCTACTTCTTGAGGTGCTAATTCAGTGTAAGTCAAGATTGGTTTCTTCTTTTCCTTCTCTTCTGATCGGTGTTCACGGTGGTTGGATGATTTGATTTTCTGCTTATCTGTTTGTCGGGTCTGTGAAGGAAGAAATATGGAAGAATAAATTTTTAGGACAGTGAAAATATGGTTACCTGAGGCCGTGCGTGTGATTGTTCTGTAGTGCTGCTGTCATGCCTTGAGGAAAAAAATAATAAAAAAAAGTAGTGGACGCCGTGCTGTTGCGGCCGTTGCTGCTGTAGGTACATATATATATATATATATGCACACACATAGATGTATATTTTGCTGTTTTATAAGTTAAATGGCATATGTATGTGTGTGTGTTTGTGTATATATTATATATATATGGTGCTGCTGTTATGATTTAGTTTGGAAAAAGGGAAGAAAAGAAAACGAAGGAGAAGATGCCATTGATGCTGTGGAAAATGAACAGTATATGTTTATATATATATATATATATATATATATATATAAATATTGTGTGATGCTGATATGGCAAGTATATATACACACACATATGGAAGCTTGTTGTTGTGAGCGGGGGGTCTCTGTTATGGGAATCATTTGTTTTCTAAATGGTGCAGTGGGTTTGGTTTAAGTTTTGGAAGGAGAGTAGTTGAACCAAAAGCTAATGAAAGTTAATTGTTAGAACTGAAGGGTATAGGAATGATGATTATATGCTTATATGATGTGAGATATTGGAATGATAAAGTTAATGTGATTTCCAACTTAGAATAACGCTTATATGCTTACAGGTCAAGACTGAGAAGGAGCTACGCGAACATTTATTATACAAAATATTCTCTTGGTTTCGGGCAAAATCCATCTTGAAGTTCAAGTCATGTTATATATGAATTGACCGCCAAGGATAAAATTTTGACCCTACAAGGTGATACTTCATTTTTCATTCAAGGATTAACTAAAAGAATTGGTGGAACCAAAACTGAATTTTATCCAACACCTGGAAACAAGGCATAATCATCATCATCATCATCTGGTAATATCATCCCTTAAAGCTTTGTTCGATTTCTTAATAAAAGGTTCAGAAAAGTCACGATGTCTGAGAATGGGCTGCTTCCCTGCGAAATCCTACAAGACCAACAAGGATCAATCTATGAAGTGCATGGAACTTACTAAGAGAAAAAAAACTTGCTCAAATCTCGTGGCAGTTCAAAAAAAGTTGCTTAATGTTTAGACTACAATCCTGAGAGTCGTCGTTGTCACCCGAGTGTGGTTTGGGACAAAGATAATCTTGCTTTTTCAGTTATGTTATGTTCTGTTATGGATGTTTTGGTAAAGTAAAGCTTTTATCTCATATGGTATTGGAGCATTGCAGGAACCAATCCCTGTCACTCAGCTTGTAAGGGAAATCGCTGCTGTTATGGGTAATTACGGATTTCTTTTTAAGATATATTTTTCAAAAAATTTTGACAATAAGGGCGGGTTGTTTATATTTGCTCTTGCATTGTACCTAGGCTACTCATATTATTAGAAATATGTCGCATCTTCTCCCTTGCTTCTCATCCTCGAAAAAGGGGACTGCAGATGTGTGGAAAATATGTAGTGGATGATTAAAGCAAAAGTTTATACACAGCGCTTTCCTTTATATGTATTTTCCCTTTTTACCCCTTTATTATCTTTCGAATTTTGACATTTCTGTTTTGTCCTTGTAGGCGTGTCAGGCTTTTTGGAGTGCCCCTTCTAGTTGCTGGATTTGTCGATAAAAGTCCACAATTATTCCTGGTATATTAACATGATCAATGTGGTAAATTACGCATGAAATAATTTAAGAACAAATATTCAGTTACCGGTGACATGAATTAATGCTCCTTAGGTTATCTGAAGATTGATGTTACCTGTTGGAAGCTTATAATTCCGTTACCTAAATTATGCCACCATGAAACTGATTTTTCCACTTAGAGTGAAAACTATTCTCGATTATTTGTGCTGCCTAAATTTAACTGGGATTCCCCAGAAAACTACTTGAGCCTTTTTCTCTGTCCTGCAGTTGATTTGCATGATGATTTGGCACTTGAGTCTCTTTTACATGCGCTTGAAATTATTTAAATGAATTAATTTGGTTTACCAAGAGAAAGTAAAGGAAGGAATTAAAATTTTTGTTTGGTTCAATTAAAATAGGTGTATCCATCGGGTTCATACTTTTCCTGGAAAGCTTCTGCTATGGGGAAGAATGTTTCTAATGCAAAGACATTTCTTGAGAAGAGATATGCTTTGATCATTGATGACAATGCTGCATGCAGAATTCAGTGTTGTCCATTCAGTTTTGTAGTTTTTACATCTGTAGATACTGAGCATAGCTGACCTTTTTCATGAGTTTTCATACACAATGTGCAAAGAATTATATAACATATAACTGTGAACACTTCTAAGTTCGAATAACTTTTTCATTTTTTAGATGACTGTTGTTTTTACGCACATTTAGATCTTTTCCCATGTTTCAATCGTTGATTGCTCGTTTTGCAGATATACTGAGGATATGGAGCTTCATGATGCTGTCCACACAGCCATATTGACTCTGAAGGAAGGGTAGGAGCAAGTCACCTTGTTTATGCTTAATTTTATTGTCCATTAGGTCCAAAATACGTTTCATATCTTCTCAAATTAAGTTTCCCTCACCACGGGATACATGTCAGACTCTACACGCATGTGATTAAAACCATGTTTGGAGTTGTTGTTTTTTGTGTCTGAGAAATTTATTTCCTAATGCTCTGTTTTTTCTGTCTTCCAGGTTTGAGGGACAAATATCATGCAAAAATATTGAAATTGGCATAATTGGTGCGGACAGAAAGTTCAGGGGCGACTTTCTATTTTGTGTTTTACATCTTGTAGCTTTGTTTTTACCCAATTTAGTTTGACGTCTTGGTTTGTTCGTCTATCCCTATTTATTTTCGTGACCAGAATCTGACTTGGAAAATTCTGAATGTTTCTATCACTTGAAAAGAAAAGAAAGAAAAAGAAGATAGATCATGTCTTCAACTCTCTTGCTTTCAAAATATGTTTCAATCAGAGTATATATTTGGATATGGATACGCTCAGATCTGTTAACTTAGTGATTCATGGGCAAATTTATTGTGTTGCAGGGTATTGACACCAGCTGAGATTGATGATTACTTGGGTGAAGTTGAATAATTTTCTATGAAGAGAAGTATTACATAATTTTCTAAATAATTATAATCTTTACATTAAATTTTGGCGGGTCATGAATGTAAGGGTAGTTTCGTCTTTTGAACAATTACCTCTCCAGCTCACCGTTGAAAATATTGGCACATTCAGTTATGAGACCCGTAATGCCGAGCTGCTTCAGTGTGTATATTGCGCTCATTCTTTTGATTCCCGTGCTTCTCACTCCAAAACCTAAGAGGGAAAACTGAGCAACATGCCTCCATTAATTTTTCACCTCCTTTCTCCATTTCAATCACTTCGCTGTCTTCGATGGATACTTCCGTCGCTTTTTGTTTCAACGAGAGGATACAAGATGGGTCCAATTTAACGTACGATTTTTACCGGCATTCTTGCCCAGAGGCTGAGGGCATTATCAGATCAGTCGTTACTCGCATCTACTACGATCACAAGGACATTTCACCGGCTATGTTGCGCCTCTTTTTCATGACTGATTCATTGGGGTATTTCTCTGCCTCTCGAAGAAACTATAAGTATTTCAAGAATAATTTTTCTTTAATTCTTTTAAGGTGTTAAAACAAAAAAGTTTATGGCATAGCTTGGTTAATGAATAGTTAAAATTATATCAATTTAAATATTTTAAAATACTGAATGTACCTCTGACATTTGTTCAAGATGATGGATGTGCATTTAATAAAAATTAAATCTCATAACTTCATTGTGAAAAAAATAAAATAAAATTATATACAATTAATATTTGATCTAATACAAAGCCAAGTGTCTAGCATGAGGCCCACACGAAGCAAGAGTATTATAAAAAGGAACGAAGCCCAAACTTCCGGTAGCAAATTTATGCTTACCGACCTTTACGAGTCGTGCGTTTCCTCTCATATCATAGCAATACACCTCCCTCTTTGTGGCAAAGATCAAAGAATGCCCATTATTTCTTACTAAACATCCCCTAATAAAAGGAATCTTCCCTTTCAACCCTATTTCTTTCAAACTTAGTGTTTTGTACATAGACCAAGAAGAATCTCTCCTTACCCAAAACGTAAAAGAAAGCTTATTTTTGTTCCAAATCACTGTTGGCTTAGGAAGACTACAACAAATCTCATAAATGTATTCTTTATAATAACAATCCAGTTCTTTTGAATTGCGACAAGCTTCGAGTAAGATTTTATCTCTTTCTTTCCACATAGCTTCTCTTGGCTTGTAAGTTCTACGCACTCGATAGACTGATCCTTGTTGGTCTTGATATATTTCAATAAGAAGCAACTCATATTTATACTCATCATCATCATCATCAACACTAAAGTTCAATCTTATGATTTTAATACTATTCTTATCACCGATAAAAGGAGAGGCAACAATGGAGGAAAACAATTGAGTTATAGGGTTACAAACAATAAATTCTCCTTTTGACTTTTGCGGGATTTTGCAGAGAAGTAGCCCATTCACAGACATAAGGATTTGTCCGAACCTTTTATTAAGAAAAGTAACAAAACTTTTAAGAATGATATTACCATTGTTTCCAGGTATGGGATATAATTTAGTTTCCATTTCGCCGGCAACTCTTTTAGAGAGTCCTTGAATGAAAAAGGAAGAATCGCCCTGTGGGATCAAATTTTGAGTGTTTTTCCAAACAAAATCTTTATCCTTGATGGTGAATTCATATATAGATTTCGAGCACAACTTGAACTTCAAGATGGATTCTGCAGGCAACCAAGAGAATATTTTGTATAATAAATCTTCAGGTAGCTCCTCCCAAGACTTGATCTGTAAGGATATTTACAAATTAGTAACGCAAGCTTTAAAATAATATCTTAGGCTTTAATTTATATTAAGAAATTATAAGAAAAGTAACATATATACCATGGCTTCATCTTCTTCCTTGCCATCAGCCATCTGTTCAGAGAACAACAGTACTAATGGTGGAATTATAACCAGAAAGAATATTTAAAAGGATGTGAATGACAATAAATTCTTCAAAATATATATAGTTTTAGAATTGAGTACTATAGATATCTTTTCTATTTAAAAATATTAAAATTCAATCATCACTATATCATAATCATTTAACTAGGATTTCTTTGGATAAAAAGAGATATTTGAAAAAAAGAATAATTTATCTAGAAAGATATTAATTTATCTTTTTCATCCATGAATATAGTTATATCCCAAATATATTAAATAAGAACATGATAATCTTAGAAATAACAGAGTACAAATACGAAGAATTAATCATTTGAAAATATTAAAATATTTAATTTAAGTTAACATACACTATTTAATTAAACATTTCAAAATTGAGTTTAAAATAAAAAATAAATTTTTATTTCAAAAACAATTTATCTATATTTAAAAATTTTATTATGCATATAATTTATTTTCAAATAAAAAAATCGAATATATATCATCCAAATTTATTACGAAGCTTTTGCCACAAATAACTCATTATTCTCATCTTTTCTAGTTATAATTACCCTACGATCGCTGTCATTTTCTGAATATTCTGAACGCTAGGGAAGATGATAAAAGCATGGTAGATGTGTTATTTTTTTAATAATTTTATTAATATAAATTAAAAGCATATTCCCAAGTACTCATATACAAATATTAAGGACCAGGGGTAGTGCTATACATATTTATGCATGCATGGATTCATCATTAATTGGATTTTTCTTCTTACAGATTATTTATGAATAGAAAATTTTCAAATATTCTTACCAAAAAAGGGGAAAAAAACAGACAGAAGCACATTTCATGAAGCAAATGGTTAGTTGATCGGGATTTAATTATTTTTTTCATTGACTTTAGAAATTCCATGAAGAAAGAGAACAAGAATTAATTAGGATACATAAAAAATTGTCAAAAATGATGCTACTAAGTGGAGATTATGTATATTTCCATCTTGTCCTACTTGCCTATTTGTGTTTACTTGCCTATTTGTGTTTACTCACCAGATTGCTGCCTACCAACTTTTCCTTTTATATTTGACTTCCCACGTTTTTGTCCAATTTCATTGTATTAAATTTGTTACCGCTAATTTGGATTTAAGTCCAATTAACCCCAAATATGAATTAATTCTTGGAAAAACCATTCTTGTCAAAATTAAAGGATTTAATAAAAAAAAATAACACACAGGTAAATTTGTTATACAAGTTTTTTAAAGTTTATTTTGAAGTAATGTTATCCTAAAAGTTTTCAAATCGCAATAATATCACCCTAATCGTTATCCAAAATTAAGTTTGACTATTAGTTGAATAATATATTAGCATGACATGCGACTTGGCATCAACTTTATCTTTTATTTTGAATTAAGGTATAAATTTGTCCGGTAAGTTTTCACTTAAGAGTATTGTGTATCTGATTTTTTTTTTAATATCACCTATACCATTATCAAGATTTAGTTAGACCGTTAGTTTGATCAAATATGCTAAGTTGGTCAGTACACATGTCATTCACTATATTTTTTTCCTAAGTCATATTTATAACCAATGAAACAATTAAAAATAAATGCATTTGTTCAAACTCTGTCATTATTAGAGTATCGCTCTCAGCCAACCATACTCTAGAAACCTCTCCAAAAACTAATCTATGATAGTCTCATATGTTATCTTATATTATAAGTGAATATAGTTATTTTCAAAATCGATCTGTCATTTACGTCTTTTAATAATTCTCATGAATCCCCTTATATGTGTTATCTTCTATAGCTTTCTGCTCAGCAAATGTACTAAAATTAAGTATAGTCTCACAAGAATAATACCTTATTAACAGTAGAATTTAGAAGAATACATTTTTACATTTTTTCTTTATTTATAAGTTTGACATCGAAAAATAAAGTGAAATATGACACGTTGACTGGTCAACTTAGTATATTTGGTAAAACTAACAATAAAGCTTAACATGGATAATAACAGGGGCAACATTGGACTCAAAAAGAAATTTGATATCCAGAGCTTATGAGTAAAAACTTCTAGAGCAACTTTGCACCTTCAACACAAAATAAAAGATGAAGTGCATGTCACGTTCTATGCCACATCAGCATATTGGTCAACTAACGGTCAAATTTAACTTTAATTAACAATTTAAAAACTTTCAGGATAATATTACTCTAAAATTAAACTTTTGAATACCCATACCTCCTGAGTCAAAACTTTTAAGACAAATGTAACATTAACCCGATTAAAAAAAAACTATAAGTACCTGAAGAATAATTTTTCCTTAATTCTTTTAAGGTGTGGAAACAAAAAAGTCTATGGTATAGATCATACGTAAGTTTATTTTTATCAGTGAAGAGGAAAAATTACACAAATTTAGACATTTTAAAGTGCTAGGTATACCTCTAAAATTTGCTCAAGTTCCTTAATGAACATTTATATAAAATTAAATTTCATAACTTCATTGCGAATAAAATAAAAAAATAAAATAAAATGATATACAGTTTATCTTTGATCTAATAAAAAGCTAAGTGTCTAGCGTGAGGTCCACATGAAGCAAGGGTACTACAATAAGGACTGAAGCGCAAACTTCCGGCACCAAATTTATGCTTACCGACTTTTACGAGGCCTGCTCTTCCTCTCATATCATAGCAATACACATCCCACTTTGTAGCAAAGATCAAAGAATGCCCATTATTTACTACTAAACATGCCCTAATAAAAGGAACCTTCCCCTCCCACCCTATTTCTTCCAAACACAGCGTCATGTACTTAGACCAAGAAGGATCTCTCCATACCCAAAATGTAAAAGCAAGCTTATTTTTGTTCCAAACCACTATTGGCTCCCCACTACAGCGATGAATCTCAGAACTATATTCCTTATAATAACAAGCAAGGTCTTTTGAATTACGACAAGCTTCGAGTAATGTTTTATCTCTTTCTTTCCACACGGCTTCTCTTGGCTTGTAAGTTCTACGTACTCGATAGACTGATCCTTGTTGGTCTTGATAGATTTCAATAAGAAGCAACTCATATTTGTACTCATCATCATCATCAACAACACCAAAGTTCAATCTTATGATTTTAATACTATTCTTATCACCGATAAAAGGAGGCGCAACAATGGAGGAAAACAATTGGGTTGTAGGGTTACAAACAATATATTCTCCTTTTGGCTCTTGCGGGATTTTGCAGAGAAACAGCCCATTCTCATACATGAGGATTTGTCCGAACCTTTTATTAAGAAATGTAACAAAGCTTTTAGGAATGATATTACCATTGTTTCCAGGTATGGGATATAATTTAGTTTCCATTTTGCCAGCACCTCTTTTAGAGAGTCCTCGAATGAAAACACAAGAATCACCTTGTGGGGTCAAATTTTGAGTGTTATTCCAAACAAAATTTTTATCATTGGTGGTGAATTCATATATAGATTTCGAACATGACTTGAACTTCAAGATGGATTTTGCCGGCAACCAACAGAATATTTTGTATAATAAATCTTCAGGTAGCTCTTCCCAAGATTTGACCTATAAGAATATTTATAAATTAATGAAGCAAGCTGTAAAATAGTATATCAGGTTTTGATTTATATTAAGAAATTATAAGAAAAGTAATATATATACCATGATTTCATCATCTTCCCTTCCATAAGCCATCTATTCAGAGAATGGCAGTGCTCGTGGAGTAATTATAACCTGCCAGAATGTTTAAAAGGATGAGAATGAGAATGGGTTCTTCAAAATATATATAGACTTCGAATTGAATATTATAGATATCTTTTCTATTTAAAAATATTAAAATTAAATCATCACAATATCATAATCATTCAATCAGGATTTCTTTAGATAAATAAATATATTAGCAAAAAAAAAAACAAAACTAGATAATTGATCTTGAAGAATATTAATTAATCTTTTTCATCCATAAAGATACCCATACCGTGGACATATTAAATAAGAATATGATAATCTTATAAATAATAGAGTACATATACTAAGAATTAATCATTTGAAAATATTAAAATATATACTTAATTTAAGTTAACATATAATATTTAATTAAACATTTAAAATTTGAGTTTAAATAAAAAATAAATTTTTATTTCAAAAACAATTTATCTATATTTAAAATTTTTATTATGCATATGATTTATCCCAAATATAAATTTGCTATGAAGGTTTTACCACAAATCATAACTAATCCAGATAAGAGATATCCCAAGAATCCCTTCTCTTTTAATAACTTGAAAAAAAAAAAACTCTTCAAATGCAATAACGCCAAATACAATAATATCCCATAGCAAATAAAGGATTCTCAAAGATTGATTCCAAATATGTCATATATGCTAATAACAATATCTAATAAAAATATAAAAGCTATTAATAAATCCACGGTCACAATAACACAGCATAGTTTATTAAAGAAAAAGAGAGATCTTAGATAGTAAAAAGTAAACAATGAGGGGAAGATCAGCACAAGTGATATAAACTAAAGGAGAAAGATAAAATTTTCATTTAAGAACATTTAATATTTAGATAGTGATAAAAAATTTGGATATCTTTTATGATAAAAATATTGAATGATTATGATATATAATTTAGAATATATTTTATTTAATTTTAATATTTTTAAATATAAAATATAATTGAGAAGAGATGTAATGCGATTAGAAATTTAATAAGCTTAGGGCAGCTGAGTGTGAGTTGTCCGCTTCGAATCTCAGTTCATTTTTTTCAGATACCCTATGAAAGTACCATACTACCCTTCTGTCCATTTTTATTTCTGCAGTTTCTCCTTCTCTCATTCCAGTCGACCGCGGTGAAAGTGGGAAATTCAGAGAAGCTTCGCGAGTCCTGAGATCCGTCACCGCCGTGATTCCATCTCCCTTATTCGTCGTGCTGCTGTCACCGGTGGCCGTCCCCGTCGCCGTGGTTTTTCCCATTGAGCAGATCTTGGCCGTGGGACGATCTTTTCTCTTCTTTCTCCGATCTTGTACGGCGTCGCGGTGCAACTGTCGCTGCTCCGCCGTGGTTCTTCTTCCGCGTTCAAAGCTTGGGCGGTCGAAGCTTTTCTCTGTTTGCTTCCGTTTTGCTCCGTCCTTCCCGTCACAGCAGGCAACTTCCGTCGTCAATGGTTCAGGAGTTTTGGTCGCCGGATGCTCTTCGTTGCTCTACTTCTTAAGGTGCTAATTCAGTGTAAGTCAAGATTGGTTTCTTCTTTTCCTTCTGTTCTGATCGGTGTTCACGGTGGTTGGATGATTTGATTTTCTGCTTATCTGTTTGCCGGGTCTGTGAAGGAAGAAATATGGAAGAATAAATTTTTAGGACAGTGAAAATATGGTTACCTGAGGCCGTGCGTGTGATTGTTCTGTAGTGCTGCTGTCATGCCCTGAGGAAAAAAATAATAAAAAACAAATAGTGGACGCTGTGCTGTTGCGGCCGTTGCTGCTGTAGGTATATATATAACATATAACTGTGAACACTTCTAAGTTCTAATAACTTTTTCATTTTTAGATGACATTATTGTTTTTACACACATTTAGATCTTTTCCCATGTTTCAATCGTTGATTGCTCGTTTTGCAGATATACTGAGGATATGGAGCTTCATGATGCTGTCCACACAGCCATATTGACTCTGAAGGAAGGGTAGGAGCAAGTCACCTTGTTTATGCTTAATTTTATTGTCCATTAGGTCCAAAATACGTTTCATATCTTCTCAAATTAAGTTTCCCTCACCACGGGATACATGTCAGACTCTACACGCATGTGATTAAAACCATGTTTGGAGTTGTTGTTTTTTGTGTCTGAGAAATTTATTTCCTAATGCTCTGTTTTTTCTGTCTTCCAGGTTTGAGGGACAAATATCATGCAAAAATATTGAAATTGGCATAATTGGTGCGGACAGAAAGTTCAGGGGCGACTTTCTATTTTGTGTTTTACATCTTGTAGCTTTGTTTTTACCCAATTTAGTTTGACGTCTTGGTTTGTTCGTCTATCCCTATTTATTTTCGTGACCAGAATCTGACTTGGAAAATTCTGAATGTTTCTATCACTTGAAAAGAAAAGAAAGAAAAAGAAGATAGATCATGTCTTCAACTCTCTTGCTTTCAAAATATGTTTCAATCAGAGTATATATTTGGATATGGATACGCTCAGATCTGTTAACTTAGTGATTCATGGGCAAATTTATTGTGTTGCAGGGTATTGACACCAGCTGAGATTGATGATTACTTGGGTGAAGTTGAATAATTTTCTATGAAGAGAAGTATTACATGTTTGAAGTTACTTTAGATGGAAATCAAAGCCTATGTGAGCTGCTTGAGTGGGGAGACTATTGATACAGTGTTGTATTTGAGTTTGAGGAAGTAGTATGTAGCCTGCAATGTTTCTTAGACAAACCTTTTTCCCAAGTTCTCAAGTGTTCCATAAAACTTGAAACAGAAGCTTTGATGTGATAATTAACTGAGAAATTGTTGTAACTTTATCGTTCTCTGTGATCTGCTGCTTTTCATTTCGAGTTGAATGCATGCATGCGTGCATATATACAGTAGGGTTTACATCGACTCGGTACCAAAATTCACCTCAAGCTTGAATATTGAAACTAATGCCATGTGAATCATCAACATAAGATCTTTAGATGTTGGAGAAATTAAAATAATTGTATTATTTTTTTAATAAATTTAATGGCCTAAATTTAATATGTACACTTTAAATCTCAACATTAGTATTTCCTATCAATTATTTCTTTAATCGCTATTTAGTACATTTTTATTTTGCATATAATTTCTTTTCAATTAAAAAAGAATCTAACATATATATATATATATATAATCTAAATTTGCTTATGAAGTTTTTGTCACAAATGATAACCAACTCGGAGAAGAAATATCCTAAGAATGTCTTCTTTTTTAATAACATGAAAACAAAAAGAAGAAAGAAAAAGAAAAAAGGTTCATAAGCAGTAACGCTAAATATAATATTCTCTGCAGCAGACAAAGGATTCTCAAGGATGGATTCAAAATATTTCATATATGCTAAGAACAATATCTATACTTCAAAAGTGATTAGCTAGCATTTAGAAAGGAATGTTAAAGTAAATATAAGACAATAATTCTGAAGGTAGCTCTATCTTTTAACAGACTGTAATTTTTTTGTCATTAGATTCACTTCAAGAGTGTTATAAAAATATAAAAATAGAGTAATTTCCTATGAGAGTTAAACATATTTTATCTAAGAGATTGAACCCCAAATGACAGATCACTATTTTCTCTGCTATATTTTGATTTTTTAGTTGTGAGCTATCCGAGTACCACTTACAATGCCTTCATAATAACGTGATTCAATCTTTTCTCTATTCTAAGCTTTGACAAAATCTAAGAACATCTCATACTGACTCAGAGAAGAACACATCCTTATCTTCTTTTATCCACATGGCGAATTCATTTTTTTTATAAATATAGTCATCCTTGGATAACTCTTGGAGCTCCTCCATTTGACATTAAAAAAGTAAATCCATACAACCAATGAACTAATTAATTCTTCAATTCATCAATTAATAGGAATCATAAATATATTTTTCTTAACTTTTTAAAGTATTTCACGAGTAGAAAGAATGATAGTCTAATCTAAAAGGTTATAACTCATATAAACAACAATAAAAAATCAGGCACTGCTAATGTTTTTTTCAATCAGGCATTGCCAATAACAGTAATATCAAGAATATAGCTCAGCATATGGTCATCACCTTTACCGTGCTTGGTTTTGTGCTTATCTTTCAACTTCTTCCCTGAAGGAAAAGTAGCTTGCGAATATATTATTGCCAAGAGAAAAATGTCTTCTAGGGAAGAGTAGACTAACAATAGTTCTTGCCTCAACAATAGCGGAGACTTAAAAATGCTAATAATCTTCAAACGTAATATGAAGTCATGAATGACCGGAAGAACTTGAATAAAGGAACACACACACATAGAGCCTGAATGTTTGTTTTCCCCCATACTACCCGTTCAAAAGTCAACCAATTCAAACACTTGTTTTGAAGGAAAATTACCCCTTCTCACATTATTCAGTCGGGGTCACATTATCCAGTTGCGGACCCTTTGTCTGATGCTAAATGACAAAGCAAATGTAGAGCCAATTTAGGCTTTGCTTCAATGGAGAAGGACTTAACAAGTGTAATCAAAGTGACTCCATGAACAAATGTTTCTGAGATGAATACAGAGAAACCTAAACACAATACGAAGAAACCTTACTCATGAAAATAAGTAGCATACAGAAGAAGAGATCATCTACAACGTTATGGAGATAGAAGAAAATTTTGTAACAAGGGAAAAGGGGAAAGAAAGAAGCCAATCTGTTTGCCAACATCATCAAGCCTTCTGCTCACACTCTTCAGATTGCCTTTCTGTCAAATAACCTAACAGAGGAACAATGGAAAATGAAGTGTTAAAACGAATGGACCTGTTTTGAATAAAGTGATCCACAATGATCTGAATCTCAGCTCGTAAAGTAAACTTAGCTTTCAAATATAGTGAGCACCAAATTTTTAGGCAGAAACGTGTTTTTTTTTCTAACGATTATCCACAATGTTAAAGAGAGGGAGGAAACTTTGATGAAATGTCAGGAATTATACACGGTTTAAACAAGAAAAGAAACTGACGTACCCCTTCGTAGTTGCTTGATGCGTCAATGGGCCTTCTTCTTCTTCTTCTTCTTCTTCTTCTTGTTCTTTTTCTTACTGTTCTTGATCTTGAGCTGCTTCTTCTTCCTCTTTTTCATCTCCTGCTTTGACTTCTTCCTCTTCTTCCTCTTCTTCCTCTTCTTCTTTCCTCTCTTCCCCTTCTTCTTGATTTTTTGCAGATCCTGCTGCTTCTTTCCGTCTTCTTCTTCTCCAGCGTCTTCCTTCTGATATGTGTTACCGTCTGCTTCGAATGGTTCTTTTATTTCCTCTTTGACTGGTTCTGGCATTTTCACTTCCTCTCTTTCTTGCCCATTTTTGCGACCTTCGCCAGCAGCATCTGGGGCAGAATTGGAGGCGAGAGAAGATTTTCCTCTCAGGCGAGAGGATTTTCTTCCCATCGTCTCAGCCACTTCAGCTTCACAGTCTCAGCAACAACCTGTCCAACGCCCACTCGTATGAATAGCCATGGGGCGTACGCCTTGCATGTTGGCGAATTTACATATAAGGGATAATATCAAAACATTTACTTAAAAATATTTAAAATAGTAATAATCTATTAAAATGAGAATTACTGTAATAATATAATAATTTTTTGGCAAAAAATGTAAGAATTGTCACGCATTTTTTTGAGAAAGTTTGAAGATATTATTTTTATGATTTAATTTGTGCAGTATATTATTAATTATAAGCTTTGTATATTACATTTTGGCGGGTTCTTGAATGTAAGGGCAGTTTCGTCTTTTGAACAAGCACCTCTACTGCTCGCCGTTGAAAATATTGGCACATTCCGTTATGATACCCGAAATGCCGAGCTGCTTCCGTGTGTATATTGCGCTCGTTCTTTTGATTCCCGTGCTTCTCTCAATCCGAAACCTAAGAGGGGAAACTGAGCAACATGCCTCCATTCATTTTTCACCTCCTTTCTCCATTTCAATCACTTTGCTGTCCTCGATGGATACTTCCGTCGCTTTTCGTTTCAATGAGAGGATATGAGATGGGTCCAATTTAGGGTACGATTTTTACCGGGATTCTTGTCCAGAGGCTGAGGGCATTATCAGATTAGTCATTACTCGCATCTACTACGATCGCAAGGACATTTCGCCGGCTATCTTGCTCCTATCTTGCTCCTCTTTTTTCATGACTGCTTCATTTAGTTAGTTCTTTGCCTCTCAAATATTACATTTTGTTTGTAAATTGGCACGTTTTGTTTTTCTTCCAAGATCGTGAGTTCCGTCATTTTCTCACCTGAATTCAAATGGGCCTTGATTCAGTGTCCATCTTTTAGGTGTATAGTAGATTTTCATTCTTTCTTGGTACTGTTTGGAT
Organism: Leucaena leucocephala; assembly: GCA_037074615.1. Lineage (NCBI taxonomy): Eukaryota > Viridiplantae > Streptophyta > Magnoliopsida > Fabales > Fabaceae > Leucaena > Leucaena leucocephala. The sequence continues at coordinate 4,490,011 of CM073525.1, forward strand.
GTATCAGGACTCTTTCGAATTTGAGGTTTTTTTTCTCCTGGATCTGAACATGTGTTAATTTACCCCTCTTGATTTCATCTAGTCATAATTTGGCGTTCTTAATGTTTCGGTTTTGTCAAACTCAGGGTTGTGATGCTTCAGTGTTGCTGGATGATAGCTAGGGTAAAGAAAACCGATCGATTGAGAAACATGCTCCTTCCAAACCGGACGTTGAGAGGCTTCGATTATATTGACCTGATTAAGAAGGAGCTGGAACAAACATGTTCCGGGGTTGTGCCCTGTGCTGACATTCTCGCTTTTTCCGCAAGAGATGGCGTTGTTTTGGTTTGTTCCTCTGCATCTATTTCTTATGTTTTTAAGGACTCGTTGATTTGACTAAACTGGTGATAAAATAGAGAGATATATGTTAATAATGGCCGCATGCATTTTGGTTTTACTATCAAGTCAGAGAACTGATATTTTGCTTTCATTTCTATTTGCCAGATAGTAATACCATATTCCTTTTCTTGTTACCTTCATCCAAACAATATTTATCTTGAAAAATCATGCGATGAAATCCATCTTCCCACTTCCTTTCAACTTAAAACCAGACATGTTATTCCATGCATTGCACAAAATTTAAAGAATAAATTGCACTGTTTATAATTCATGAATTAAGAACTTGTTATAGTTTTTATATTTTTATGTAGATTTCGATTAGCTTTAGGATAAGGCTGGTTCTTTTTGTTGTAGTAGCATTGATTAGCTTAGGACATATTCATGAATCTTACTATTTAGATTTAGTTTTGGTGTTCAAACGTTCGAATAGATATTGTTAACTTCAAGGTGTGTAAGCATTTTTGCAAGTGCTGTCCCGCTTTTATACCTCTCCAAGGATGCAGCAAAGCTTTAAAATATTCGATATTATCTCCCTTTTTACATTTAAGTTCTGCACTGAAGCTTCGATGTGTTTTCCGGACTTGGCTTTGGCAGGCCGATGGGCCTTTTTATCCAGTTTTGACAGGAAGAAAGGATAGCTTTCAATGATTTTATGAGGAAGCAAATATTGAGATTCCAAGAGAAGATAATAACATTACCCAAACACTGCACCTGTTTTCTCTCAGAGGATTCGACGAAAGAGAAACAGTCAGCCTTCTTGGTAAAAAGACTACCTAAATCTACTCCTTTCTGAACTGAAATAGAATATTAGTCATAAGATTCGTTCTTTTCTTGTAGGAGCACACAGCATTGGGAAAATTGGCTGTGATTTCATCAAGCAACGGCTGTACAACTTTCATGGCACAGGAAGACCAGACCCTGCTATCCCTTCTGATTTCCTACATCAGATGAGAATAAATTGTCCACCAGACAACATAATGTACATCAGTGATGACAAGGTGTCATCTTCTTTCTTCACCAGGAGGATGAGTCAGTCTGATCCGGGGATGTCATACATGCAAGCATTGTCATCTTCAGTATCATCTGGGTCGAAATTTGACACACCCCACTATGAGAGCGTGCTAGGAGGAAGAGGACTTCTGTATGCTGATGGCTGCTAGACTGGTTTCTGCTTATGCTTCAGATGATGGATCAACTTTTCGCATGGATTTTGCTAGGGTCATGTTGAAAATGTCTAATCTAGATGCTTTGATTGGCATTCAGGGCGAGGTTCGTCTGAACTGCTCTCTGCCTGTAAGGAGTACATTTTAAAGGATCAGTCGTGCTTCCTCAGGCTGTTAAAATATTTCATCACTGTGCACTCTGTTTTGAGTCTAGGAGTTGTGCCTTGGGCTTTAGTTGTTGCCTTGTTCCCTATGTAATGCAGCAGAAAAGTGACCCATCGGCAATGGACTTGGAAGTTGCATAAATTTTGGTTTTGTATGATTACTCTCTCTTAACCGTAATTTTGGTTTTTGTAGATTTTCCGCTTATAATATACTCCTTATTTATAATATACTTCTTCTGAACATGTAACAAGTAATTGATTAATTTAAATAGATTAAAAATATTAAATAAATTAATTAATTCTAATAAATATTACATAATATCCCCATACCAGAGGCAGTACTATACATATTTATGCGTGCATGTATTCATCATTAATTGGATTTTTCTTCTTACAGATTATTTAGGAATAGAAAATCTTTAAATATTCTTACCATAAAGGGGGGAAAACAGACAGAAGCACATTTCATGAAGCAAATGGATAGTTGATCGGGATTTAATTATTTTTTTCATTGACTTTAGAAATTCCATGAAGAAAGAGAACAAGAATTAATTATGATACATATTATAAGTCTATAAGAATTGTACTCTGGAGGTTGCTTTCATACATTTTCTCCAAAATGTGAGGCGACAGGGCAAAAAATTGTCAAAATTGATGCTACTAAGTGGAGATTATGTATATTTCCAACTGGTCCCACTTGCCTATTTGTGTTTACTCACCAGATTGCTACCTACCAACTTTTCCTCTTATATTTGACTTCCCACGTTTTCGTCCAATTTCTTTGTATTAAATTTGTTACAGCTAATTTCGATTTAAGTCCAATTAACCCCAAATATGAATTAATTCTTGGAAAAACCATTCTTGTCAAAATTAAAGGATTTAATAAAAAAAATAGCACATAGGTAAATTTGTTATACAAGTTTTTTAAAGTTTATTTTGAATTAATGTTATCCTAAAAGTTTTCAAATTGTAATAATATCACCCTAATCGTTATCCAAAATTAAGTTTAACTGTTAGTTGAATAATATATTAGCATGGCATGCCACTTGGTATCCACTTTATCTTTTATTTTGAATTAAGGTATAAATTTGTCCGGTAAGTTTTCACTTAAGAGTATTGGGTATCTAAATTTTTTTTTAATGTCACCTATACCATTATCAAGATTTAGTTAGACCGTTAATTTGATCAAATATGCTAAGTTGGTCAGTACACATGTCATTCACTATATTTTTTCCTAAGTCATATTTATAAACAATGAAACAATTAAAAATAAATGCATCTGTTCAAACTTTGTCATTATTAGAGTATCGCTCTCAACCAACTATGCTCTAGAAACCTCTCCAAAAACTAATCTATGATAGTCTCATATGTTATCTTATATTATAAGTGAATATAGTTATTTTCAATTTCTTTGTATTAAATTTGTTACAGCTAATTTGGATTTAAGTCCAATTAACCCCAAATATGAATTAATTCTTGGAAAAATCATTCTTGTCAAAATTAAAGGATTTAATAAAAAAAATAGCACACAGCTATTAAATTCAAAAAGGTTAAGTGTAAATTTATTATACAAGTTTTTACTCAGAAACATTGGATATTAAAAAGTTTATTTTGGAGTAATGTTGTCTTCAAAATTTTTAAATCGTAGTAATGTCACTCTAACTGTTACCCAAAATTAAGTTTGACTGTTAGTTGAGCAATATATTGGCATGTCATGTCACTTGGCATCCACTTTATCTTTATTTTAGATTAATGTGTAAATTTGTCCTGTAAGTTTTCACTTAAGAGTATTGGGTATCCGAATTTCTTTTTAATGTCACCTATACCATTATCAAGGTTTAGTTAGATCTTTAGTTTGACCAAATATGCTAAATTAGTTAGTATACATGTCATTCACTATATTTTTTTTCCTAGGTCATTTATAAACAATGAAACAATTAAAAATAAATATATCCCTCTAAACTCTGTCGTTATTAGAGTATCGCTCTCAGCCAACTATACTCTAGAAACCTCTCCAAAAAATAATCTATGATAGTCTCATATGTTATCTTATATTATAAGTTAACATATGTTTATAGTTATTTCCAAAATTGACCTTTCATTTACTTCTTTTAATAATTCTCATGGATCCCCTTACATATGTTATCTTCTATAGCTTTCTGCTATACTTTATGCTCAGCAAATGTACTAAAATTAAGTATAGTCTCGCAAGAATAATACTCTATTAATGGCAGAGTTTAGAACAATACATTTTTATATTTTTTTTCTTTATTTATAAATTTGAAATCAAAAAATAAAGTGAAATACGACACATTGACTGGTCAACTCATTATATTTAGTAAAACTAACAATAAAGCTTAACAAGGATAATGACAGGGGCAACATTGGACTCAAAAAGAAATTTGATATCCATAGCTTATGAGTAAAAACTTGTAGAACAAATTTGGACCTTAAACACAAAATAAAAGATGAAGTACATGTCACGTTGTATGCCACATCAGCATATTGGTTAACTAACGATTAAATTTAACTTTAGTTAACAATTTAAAAATTTTTGGGAAAATATTACTCTAAAATTAAACTTTCGAATATACATATCTCCTGAGTAAAAACTTTCAAGATAAATGTAACATTAACCCCATTAAAAATTAAAAAAAAATATAAGTACCTGAAGAATAATTTTTCCTTAATTCTTTTAAGGTGTGGAAACAAAAAAGTTTGTGGTATAGATCAGACATAAGTTTATGTTTTTATTAGTGAAGAGGAAAAATTACACAAATTTAAAAATTTTAAAGTGCTGAGTATACCTCTAAAATTTGTTTAAGATGCTTAATGAACATTTATATAAAATTAAATTTCATAACTTTACTGTGAAGAAAATAAAAAAATAAAGTAAAATGATATACAATTTATCTTTGATCTAATAAAAAACTAAGTGTCTAGCGTGAGGTCCACATGGAGCAAGGGTACTACAATAAGGACTGAAGCGCAAACTTCCGGCACCAAATTTATGCTTACCGACTTTGATGAGGCCTGCTCTTCCTCTCATATCATAACAATACACATCCCTCTTTGTAGCAAAGATCAAAGAATGCCCATTATTTCCTACTAAACATGCCCTAATAAAAGGAACCTTCCCCTCCCACCCTATTTCTTCCAAACTCAGTGTCATGTACTTAGACCAAGAAGAATCTCTCCTTACCCAAAATGCAAAAACAAGCTTATTTTTGTTCCAAACCACTATTGGCTCCTGACTACAGCGACGAATCTCAGAAATATATTCTTTAAAATAACAAGCAAGGTTTTTTGAACTGCGATAAGCTTCGAGTAACGTTTTATCTCTTTCTTTCCACACAGCTTCTCTTGGCTTATAAGTTCTACGCACTCGATAGACTGATCCTTGTTGGTCTTGATAGATTTCAATAAGAAGCAACTCATATTTATACTCATCATCATCATCAACACCAAAGTTCAATCTTATGATTTTAATACTATTCTTATCACCGATAAAAGGAGGCGTAACAATGGAGGAAAACAATTGCGTTGTAGGATTACAAACAATAAATTCTCCTTTTGGCTCTTGCGGGATTTCGCAGAGAAATAACCCATTCTCATACATAAGGATTTGTCCGAACCTTTTATTAAGAAACGTAACAAAGCTTTTAAGAATGATATTACCATTGTTTCCAGGTATAGGATATAATTTAGTTTCCATTTCACCAGCAACTCTTTTAGAGAGTCCTTGAATGAAAACACAAGAATCGCCTTGTGAGGTCAAATTTTGAGTGTTCTTCCAAACAAAATCTTTATCTTTGGTGGTGAATTCATATATAGATTTCGAACATGACTTGAACTTCAAGATGGATTTTGCCGGCAACCAACAGAATATTTTGTATAATAAATCTTCAGGTAGCTCTTCCCAAGATTTGACCTGTAAGGATATTTATAAATTAGTGAAGCAAGCTTTAAAATAGTATCTCAGGTTTTGATTTATATTAAGAAATTATAAGACAAGTAACATATATACCATGATTTTATCATCTTCCCTTCCATAAGCCATATGTTCAGAGAATGGCAGTGCTCGTGGAGTAATTATAACCTGGCAGAATGTTTAAAAGGATGAGAATGACAATGAGTTCTTTAAAATATATATAGGCTTCGAATTGAATATTATAGATATCTTTCCTATTTAAAAATATTAAAATTAAAGCATCACTATATTATAATCATTCAATCAGGATTTCTTTAGATAAATAAAGATATTAGCAAAAAAACCAAAAATAGATAATTGATCTTGAAGAATATTAATTAATCTTTTTCATCCATAAAGATACCCATACCGTGGACATATTAAATAAGAATATGATAATCTTATAAATAACAGAGTACAAATACTAAGAATTAATCATTTGAAAATATTAAAATATATACTTAATTTAAGTTAACATATAATATTTAATTAAACATTTAAAATTTGAGTTTAAATAAAAAATAAATTTTTATTTCAAAAACAATTTATCTATATTTAAAATTTTTATTATGCATATGATTTATCCCAAATATAAATTTGCTATGAAGGTTTTACCACAAATCATAACTAATCCATATAAGAGATATCCCCAGAATCCCTTCTCTTTTAATAACTTGAAGAAAAAAAGTTCAAATGCAATAACGCCAAATACAATATCCCGTAGCAAATAAAGGATTCTCAAAGATTGATTCCAAATATGTCATATATGCTAATAACAACATCTAATAGAAATATAAAAGCTATTAATAAATCCACGGTCACGATAACATAGCATAGTTTATTAAAAAAAAGAAAGATCTTAGATAGTAAAGAGTAAAAAATGAGGAGAAGATCAGCACAAGTGATATAACCTAAAGGAGAAAGATAAAATTTTTATTTAAGAATATTTAATATTTAGATAGTGATAAAAAATTTAGATATCTTTTATGATAAAAAAATTGAATGATTATGATATATAATTTAGATAGTGATGATATATTTTATTTAATTTTAATATATTGAAATAGAAAATATAATTGAGCTTGTACGGCGTCGCGGTGCAACTGTCGCTGCTCCGCCGTGGTTCTTCTTCCGCGTTCAAAGCTTGGGCGGTCGAAGCTTTTCTCTGTTTGCTTCCGTTTTGCTCCGTCCTTCCCGTCACAGCAGGCAACTTCCGTCGTCAATGGTTCAGGAGTTTTGGTCGCCGGATGCTCTTCGTTGCTCTACTTCTCAAGGTGCTAATTCAGTGTAAGTCAAGATTGGTTTCTTCTTTTCCTTCTCTTCTGATCGGTGTTCACGGTGGTTGGATGATTTGATTTTCTGCTTATCTGTTTTTCGGGTCTGTGAAGGAAGAAATATGGAAGAATAAATTTTTAGGACAGTGAAAATATGGTTACCTGAGGCCATGCGTGTGATTGTTCTGTAGTGCTGCTGTCATGCCTTGAGGAAAAAAATAATAAAAAAAAATAGTGGACGCCGTGCTGTTGCGGCCGTTGCTGCTGTAGGTACATATATATATATATATGCACACACATAGATGTATATTTTGCTGTTTTATAAGTTAAATGGCATATGTATGTGTGTGTGTTTGTGTATATATTATATATATATGGTGCTGCTGTTATGATTTAGTTTGGAAAAAGGGAAGAAAAGAAAAAGAAGGAGAAGATGCCATTGATGCTGTGGAAAATGAACAGTATATGTTTATATATATATATATATATATATATTGTGTGTTGCTGATATGGCAAGTATATATATATATATATATATATATATACACACATATGGAAGCTTGTTGTTGTGAGAAGAATTTGTTTTCTAAATGGTGCAGTGGGTTTGGTTTAAGTTTTGGAAGGAGAGTAGTTGAACCAAAAGCTAATGAAAGTTAATTGTTAGAATTGAAGGGTATAGGAATGATGATTATATGCTTATAGAGATATTGGAATGATAAAGTTAATGTGATTTCCAACTTAGAATAACGCTTATATGCTTACAGGTCAAGACTGAGAAGGAGCTACCCGAACATTTATTATACAAAATATTCTCTTGGTTTCCGACAAAATCCATCTTGAAGTTCAAGTCATGTTATATATGAATTGACCACCAAGGATAAAATTTTGACCCTACAAGGTGATTCTTCATTTTCATTCAAGGATTAACTAAAAGAATTGGTGGGACCAAAACTGAATTTTATCCAACACCTGGAAACAAGGCATAATCATCATCATCATCATCTGGGAATATCATCCCTTAAAGCTTTGTTGGATTTCTTAATAAAAGGTTCGGAAAAGTGATGATGTCTGAGAATGGGCTGCTTCCCTGTGAAATCCCAGAAGAGCCAAAAGGAGAATTTATTGTTTGTAACCTTACGACGCAATTATTTTCCTCCATTGTTGCGTCTCCTTTTATTGGTGATTAAAATAGTACTAAAATCATAAAATTGAACTTTGGGGTTGATGATGATGACGAAAGTATAAATATGAGTTACTTGTTACTGAAATCTATCAAGACCAACAAGGATCAATCTATGGAGTGCGTAGAACTTACTAAGAGAAAAAAACTTGCTCAAATCTCTTGGCAGTTCAAAAAAAGTTGCTTAATGTTTAGACTACAATCCTGAGAGTCGTCGTTGTGACCCAAGTGTGGTTTGGGACGAAGATAATCTTGCTTTTTCAGTTATGTTATGTTCTGTTATGGATGTTTTGGTAAAGTAAAGCATTTATCTTATATGGTATTGGAACATTGCAGGAACCAATCCCTGTCACTCAGCTTGTAAGGGAAATCGCTGCTGTTATGCCAGAGTTCACTCAATCTGGGTAATTACGGATTTCTTTTTAAGATATATTTTTCAAAAGGTTTTGACAATAAGGGCGGGTTGTTTATATTTACTCTTGCATTGTACCTAGGCTACTCATATTATTAGAAATATGTCGCATCTTCTCCCTTGCTTCTCATCCTTGAAAAAATGGACTGCAGATGTGGGGAAAATATGTAGTGGATGATTAAGGCAAAAGTTTATACACTGCGCTTTCCTTTATATATATTTTCCTTTTTTACCCCTTTATTATCTTTTGAATTTTGACATTTCTGTTTTGTCCTTATAGTGGTGTCAGGCCTTTTGGAGTGTCCCTTCTAGTTGCTGGATTTGCCGATAAAGGTCCACAATTATTCCAGGTATATTAACATGATCAATGTGATAAATTGCGCATGAAATAAGTTAAGAACAAATATTCTGTTACCGGTGACATGAATTAATGCTCCTTATGTTATCTGATGATTGATGTTACCTGTTGGAAGCTTATAATTCCGTTACCTAAATTATGCCACCATGAAACTGATTTTTCCACTTAAGAGTGAAAACTATTTGATTATTTGTGCTGCCTAAATTTAACTGGGTTTCCCCAGAAAACTACTTGAGCCTTTTTCTATCTGTCCTGCAGTTGATGTGCATGATGATTTTGCGCTTGAGTCTCTTTTTCATGCTCGTGTAATTATTTAAATGAATTAATTAAGAGGAAGTAAAGGAAGAAATTAAAATTTTTGTCTGGCTCAATTAAAATAGGTGGATCCATCGGGTTCATACTTTTCCTGGAAAGCTTCTGCTATGGGGAAGAATGTTTCTAATGCAAAGACATTTCTTGAGAAGAGATATGCTTTGATCATTGATGACAATGCTGCATACAGAATTCAGTGTTGTCCATTCAGTTTTGTAGTTTTTACTTCTGTAGATACTGAGCATAGCTGACCTTTTTCATGAGTTGTCGTACACAATGTGCAACGAACTATATAACATATAACTGTGAACACTTCTAAGTTCTAATAACTTTTTCATTTTAAGATAACATTTTGTTTTTAGGCACATTTAGATCTTTTCCCATGTTTCAATCGTTGATTGCTCGTTTTGCAGATATACTGAGGATATGGAGCTTAATGATGCTGTCCACACAGCCATGTTGACTCTGAAGGAAGGGTCGGAGCAAGTCACCTTGTTTATGCTTAATTTTATTGTCCATTAGGTCCAAGATACATTTCATATCTTCTCAAATTAAGTTTCCCTCACCACGGGATGCATGTCAGACTCTACCCATGTGATTAAAACCATGTTTGGAGTTGTTGTTTGTTGTGTCTGGGAAATTTATTTCTTAATGCTCTGTTTTTTCTGTGTCTTCCAGGTTTGAGGGACAAATATCATGCAAAAATATTGAAATTGGCATAATTGGTGCGGACAAAAAGTTCAGGGGCGACTTTCTATTTTGTGTTTTACATCTTGTAGCTTTGTTTTTACCCAGTTTAGTTTGACTTCTTGTTTTGTTCGTCTATCCGTATTTATTTTCGTGACCTGAATCTGACTTGGAAAATTCTGAATATTTCTATCCCCCGAAAAGAAAAGAAAGAAAAAGAAGATAGATCATGTCTTCAACTCTCTTGTTTTCAAAATATGTTTCAATCGGAGTATATATTTGGATATGGATACACTCAGATCTGGTAACTTTGGGATTCATGGGCAAATTTATTGTGTTGCAGGGTATTGACACCAGCTGAGATTGATGATTACTTGGGTGAAGTTGAATAATTTTCTATGAAGAGAAGTATTACATGTTTGAAGTTACTTTAGATGGAAATCAAAGCCTATGTGAGCTGCTTAAGTGGGAAGACTATTGATACAGCGCTGTATTTGAGTTTGAGGAAGTGGTATGTAGCCTGCAATGTTTCTTAGACAAACCTTTTTCCCGAGTTCTCAAGTGTTCCATAAAACTTGAAACAGAAGCTTTGATGTGATAATTAATGACCACTTAACTGATAATTAATGATCGTTCTCAGTGTGATCAGCTGCTTTTCGTTTCGAGTTGAAGCATATATACAGTTGTGTTTACATCGACTCGATACCAAAATTCACCTCAAGCTTGAATATTGAAACTAATGCCATGTGAATCATCAACATAAGATCTTTAGATGTTGGAGAAATTAAAATAACTGTATTATTTTTTTTAATAAATTTAAATGGCATAAATTTAATATGTACACTTTAAATCTCAACAATAGTATTTCCTATCAATTATTTCTTTAATCGCTATTTAGTACATTTTTATTTTGCATATCATTTCTTTTCAACTAAAAAAGAATCTAATATGTATATATACATGTATGTATAATCTAAATTTGCTTATGAAGTTTTTGTCACAAATGATAACCAACTCGGCTAAGAAATATCCCAAGAATGTCTTCTTTGTTAATAACATGAAAATAAAAAGAAAAAAGAAAAAGAAAAAAAAATCATAAGCAACGCTAAATATAATATTCTCTGCAGCAAACAAAGGATTCTTAAGGATGGATTCAAAATATTTCATATATGCTAAGAACAATATCCATACTTCAAAAGTCATTAGCTAGAATTTAGAAAGGAATGTTAAAGTAAATATAATATTGTAATTCTAAAAGTATCTCTATCTTTCAATAGACCGTAATTTTTCTCCATCCGATTCACTTTAAGAGTGTTATAAAAAGATAAAAACAAAGTAATTCCCTTCGAGAATTAAACATATTTTATCTAAGAGATTGAACCCCATATGACATATCACTTTTTTCTCTGCTACCTTTTGATTTTTCAGTTATGAACTATCGGAGTACCACTTACAATGGCTTCATAATAACAGGATTCAATCTTTCCTCTATTCCAAGCTTTGACAAAAATATAAGAACATCACATACTGACTCAGATGAAAGATCAAAGAAGAACACATCCTTCTCTTCTTTTATCCACATGGTGAATTCATTTTTCTTAATAATATAGTCATCCTTGGATAACTCTTGGAGCTCCTCCATTTGACATTAAAAAGGTAAATCCATACAACTAATGAACTAATTATTCTTCAATTCATCAATTAATAGGAATCAGAAATATATTCTTCTTAACTTTTTAAAGTATTTCAGTAGTAGACAGAATGATAGTCTAATCTAAAAAGTTCTAACTTATATAAATAGCAATAAACAATCACGCACGCATTGCCAGTAACAGTAATGTCAAGAATATAGCTCAGCATATGGCCATCACCTTTACCGTGCTTGGTTTTGTGCTTATCTTTCAACTTCTTCCCTGAAGGAAAAGTAGCTTGCGAATATATTATTGAAGAGAACATGTCTTCTAGGGAAGAGTAGACTAACTGTTATGACTCTGAAAATTTCGCATATATTATATCCCATTAGTAAAGAATATATATATTAATTACAGAAAATTTTAGTGAGGAGGCAGTAGCTGAGTGGTTTAAGGCGCGAGTTATGAATTTGGTGAGCCGTGTTCGATTCCCAGAAGCTGCAGGAAGGGAAATATTTTAACTTTTTAGGTACGTGAAAAGACCAAAATACCCCTCCCCCTTCTTAACTCTGCAGATGCCGTACCTATAGCCATTTTCCTCTCTGAATCTCTTCAGCGGCGCAGGCAGGAAGGGGAGCAGCGCAGGATGTGTCACGCCACCAGTGCCGTGTGCTTAGGCGATTGCTTCTGCCAGTGTTTGTACCGTCTTGTTCCATCTCCGCTGACTCTCTGTTATTATATCTTCCTAGCATTGGCTTCAGATAGTCAGGAGGGAGAGTAAGAACTGAGAGATTGTGCTGATGGTCCCGTGTCTGTGAGGAGCCACTGGGCAGTCGACGCTGCTCCTTGTACTTGGTGAGGAGCCACTGTTAGTCCTTGGTGCACCTTGGTTACTCGAGCTAGATGGATTACACCGTGGGCTTCGTACTCGCGAAGGGTAGTGGTTGAGCTACCAGATTACACCGTGGGTTTCGTACTCGCGAAGGTAGTGGTTGAGCTACCAGATTTCACCGTGGGTTTTATACTCGCGAAGGTTAGTGGCCTTGAGCCACCGACAGTTAGCGGCTTCGAGCTGCCAGATTGGTTAGTTACCCTTGTGGACTGTGTGTCCACGTCTGTTTACATTCTGTTGAAGTCCTACAGAAAGATTATAGTTTTAAAAGGATTATTTTTAAATGATTGGTTCGAAATGATTATTTCAGATTGATTTGAAATGGTTCTTTCATATTGTTGTTTTCCCTAAAATACAAATGTTTACTGAAAGGTTTGCATCAGATTACGAAATATTATGAAATACAAATGTTTACTGAAAGGTTTGCATCAGATTACGAAATATTATGAAATACATTTTTAACATGATTAAGCATTGTTTATTTCCGCATTTGTTTTTTTTTTGGGACGTTATTCACGAGTAGATTTTTGGCCTCAGATAGTGCAGGTGACCCTAATCCTCTCATTGAGTAGTGAAAAGCCTCGTTGTCGATCCGAAGCGTCATTTTTGACAAAACTACTTTTGATGTAATTATCATTTATAAAGTGCTTGTATTATTTTGAAAAGAAGGTAAATGCTTCACATAGTCTTTAGAAAAGATTCTGTTTATTTTCGAAAAATGTTATGAAAACTTTGAACGTTGCATTTGAGATTTTAGGCTTTCAGAATATGATACTATTCATATTCTGTGCCGGTCACGGTCTAAATTTTTTTGGGACGTGACAGTTTGGTATCAGAGCCAAGTTTTTCTATGGTTAAGTGGAGCAGGGATACTTCAGTAGGGTCTCAATTATCGTTATGAACCCGGGCATAATTATAGTTGAGGCATTACTGAAGATCTTTTTAGTAAATTTGAAAGTATTTTGTTCCTATGGTTTTGAGATCATATTTTTCCTTGAAAATTGAATATTTTATATGTTTTTGGCATATAGTTAAATGCCGCCTAAACGTCTACCGTCTGAAAGAAGCTCTAGGAGTGATAGGGCTTTGGACAGAGGCACTGCTCAGCGAAGTGACTTGCCTCATAGAGGGAGAGGACAGGGTCATAGGAGACTTTGATTTACAGCAAGGTTGACCCCTTAAACCTCTATAAGAAATTTTATTTAACGCTAAAACAACAAATTCTCAGTCGCTTGTTTTTTTTTATAGTATATAGGCATGAAATTTGTGAAGAAACCCGTAGTGTTATTGGAGCGAATAATATTTTAGTCAAATTATTATAATTTCTTAAGTTGGATCCTCCTAAGTTCACAGGTTTTGATTCTCGAGAGGAATCTATGAAATTTAGTATGAGGGTATTGGAAAAAGGTATAAAAACTTGTTTGGGTAGATTTTGTAGCTTTGATTAGATGAAATAAAGTTGATAGTTATTGTTTTGGTTATTGTGATTTCGAGTTCTCCTGGAAGTACTTCGGAATGTTAAAGGCTATGAGTTTTGAGCTTAGAAATTGATTTCAAACCCTGAGAAGTTCTAAGTTGTTAAATTAAAAGGAAAGTTTTTTTTAAATACATATATCAAGTGAGTGGAATGAAGGTGTTGAAATGTTTGTTTAGTGCTATAAAGCATTTACTACCCTTTATTATTTAAGGCCAAAATATCGGTTAAATGGTTTGGGATAAATAGCTATTGATGTCAGATTTGAAGTGAAGTGTTCATATTTTAAATATTAAAGATTTAAGATGGGATTTGGTAGGGATTTTTTTGTGAAGTCAATTATTAGGGTTTTAAAGAAATGATTGGAATAGTACTTTCAAAAATGTAAAATACTCACTGTTTGCGTACTTTATATTACAATTGGCTAATTGATGCTAATGCATTGGAATTTGGAATAAAGAAGTAAAGGGTTGAAGATACCTGTGTTTTAATGCTTAAACATGCGTTGTAAGTGTATATAAGAGGGAACCAATGCTTAGTAAATACCTAAAAAGTTTGAAAGTGATGTATGGTATAAATTACTTTGATGAGTGTGGTCATTGAGAAAGTTAGATGTCTAAATGTTGAGATAGTTGGGTAATGTGGAAGCTTGAGTTTTGAACTTGAAGCTAGGACATGATTTGGGAAGAAGGGCAAGTTGAGTCGAAGGTATATTATTCCCTTTGAGATTTTGGATAAAGTAGGTATGGTAGCTTATCGATTAGCCTTACCACCAGAATTATCGGGAATTGATCCAGTGTTCCATGTACCGATGTTACGGAAGTATTTGTATGATCCACTTCATGTTGTGGAATATCAAGAAATTCATGAACGAATACTTGTCGTATGATGAAAATCCAATAGCTATTATGGATGGCCAAGTAAAGAAGTTGCGATTGAAAGAGATTCCTTCGGTGAAGGTGTTTGACATAACCATTCAGGGGAAGAAGCCAATTTGGAAAAGGAGAGTGAGATGCGGATCCAGTACCTGCATTTATTCGAGAGCTAGGGTGTGCATATTTTCAAATTCGGAGGACCGAATTTCATAAGGGGAAGAATGTTATGACTATGAAAATTTCTCATATATTATATCCCATTAGTAAAGAATATATATATATTAATTACAGAAAATTTTAGTGAGGAGGCAGTAGCTGAGTGGTTTAAGGCGCGAGTTATGAATGTGGTGAGCCGTGTTCGATTCCCAGAAGCTGCAGGAAGGGAAATATTTTAACTTTTTAGGTACGTGAAAAGACCAAAATACCCCTCTCCCTTCTTAACTCTGCAGATGTCGTACCTATAGCAATTTTCCTCTCTGAATCTCTTCAGCGGCGCAGGCAGGAAGGGGAGCAGCGCAGGATGTGCCATGCCACCAGTGCCGTGTGCTCAGGCGATTGCTTCTGCCAGTGTTTGTACCGTCTTGTTCCATCTCCGCTGACTCTCTGTTATTATATCTTCCTAGCATTGGCTTCAGATAGTCGGGAGGGAGAGTAAGAACAGAGAGATTGTGCTGATGGTCCCGTGTCTGTGAGGAGCCACTGGGCAGTCGACGCTGCTCCTTGTATCTGAGTTGTAGTCATCATCGTGTTATGGGTCATCGCTGTCAAGTGTACTTTGACACTGTAGCCACCCCATTTGCTTCGTCGTTCTTTTTCCTTACACTGTCATTGTGGAAGGAGTTGCAGTGGTAAATTTCTGCCGTCGTGTCCCCTCTACAGTCACCGTGGAAAGCTCATACTTTTGAAACTCTTTCAGGTGCCATTGTTAGGCGTCGCGAATTGGATGATTGGTATGTTTCCTCAATGCCCTTGCTCTGTTTCTGTGGCTGTGCTGGTTCAGGGGTGCGGGGAAATTCTGTGCTAGGAAAGGCGTGTGTATATGAGTATCGTGTAGGATTGCTCTATTTTGGGATGAAAAGTCGATGAATAGGCTGAGACAGGGGCTGTGCTGTCGCCATTGAAATTGAAGATTTGTTTGCTGTCATTGTATGCTTACCGGTGTCGCTGTGATGTTGTTAGATTGTTGTTAGTTAACGGATGCCGAGAGTATGTATAATTTTGTCAATGGAGTTTCTATGTTGCTGTTAGGATGTGTCTGATAGAGTTATAGAAATTTTGTGAATGGGTCAAAGTTTGAGTGTTTGATTTTGAGTGGAGCTCTAAAATTCTGGGAAAATTATTTAGGTAGTGTTGTCAAATAGTAAGGAATATGCATGTGTGTGCTGTGATAATTGGTTGGCAGTTCTGGTGTTTGGGTCTAGGGAGATTGGTATTCATATGTATATGCAGGGTGTGCATGCAGTGTGAAGGTGTATATATACATCTCTGTGTGTGTGTGGTTATGTTGCAAAAGGGAAGAGGAGACAGAAGCATGCCATAGTGCGTTGTGTTGGATTAATGGAAAGAGTATATTGATATAGGTTATTGTGCGAAGTGTTATATATATATATGATATGCTCAGAGTATTTGGATGCTATTTTGGAAGCTAGATGAGATATATATATATATATATATGAAATGCTGATAAGGATACATGTATATATATATAGCCACTGCCTTAAGAATTAAAGTATGTGGATGTGCTGTTGACTGGTGCATTGAAGCATGAACTTTTGAAACTAAAAGGAATATGTGAGGGGCTTGCTGTGTGGTGTTTTCAAGTGTTGAATAATTATATTAAAGAAAATGAGTTGGGATGTTTTAAACTATGATTTTAAAAGCTAGTGTGGAAATTAGGATCTCTGGATTATTTTGTATAAAGCATTTATTTTCTTTTAAACTTGGGTAATGCTCGCTAGCTGGGATGGTTGGAAGCCTGTCAAGTATGGTCGTATGTAGATTGGATTGAAACAATGTCAATTGGTTGATGGATTAAGAGTTGATGTATTGAGTCTTTGTGAATGATTGAAAGCATGGAATGAAATGGAATGTTAGGTTAAAGATGCTTTATTTCTGTTGGAACTTTAGTTAGAATGTTAATGCATATTATTTCGGGATACCAGGGAAGTTAGGAGTGAAAATAATCGAAAGGGATTTGCTGAAACGGGTAAAAGTTTTGAAGCATTCCAGGTGAGTGAATAACGTTCCCTAAAATTTACATTTTTCAAATACATTGTTATTTTAAATGATGAATTTCAAATATGGATTTCGAAAAGCAAGTTTTACGAAAGTATGGTTTAAATCGTTAGAAATAATTTTCTTTCGATCGATTTACAAAAGATTACGATTATGCATGAAAATGGATAAAGAGGCTTTAGAAAAAGATTTGACAGTGAACTGATGTTATTCATGAAATATTCCTACGTGAATTGCATATGTTTTTACAGTAACTTGATTTTGAATGTTCATGCTGGGGTTTTTGAAATTAAAAATGACTTCATCAATGATTATGGTATTTGAAACGATTGAGATCATTACATGTGAAAAGGACCCCACGCATGATGGAAATGTTTTAGGGCGGAATACAGAACACTGGTTGCTAACAGCAGTACTGTTAGTCCTTGGTGCACCTTGGTTACCCGAGCTCGATGGATTACACCGTGGGTTTCGTACTCGCGAAGGGTAGTTGTTAAGCTACTAGATTTCACCGTGGGTTTCGTACTCGCGAAGGGTAGTGGTTGAGTTACCAGATTATACCTTGGGTTTCATACTCGCGAAGGGTAGTGGTTGAGCTACCAGATTTCACTGTGGGCTTTATACTCGCGAAGGTTAGTGGCCTTGAGCCACCGACAGTTAGCGGCTTCGAGCTGCCAGATTGGTTAGTTACCCTCCTGGACTATGTGTCCACGTCTGTTTACGTTCTGTTGAAGTCCTACAGAAAGATTATAGTTTTAAAAGGATTATTTTTAAATGATTGGTTCGAAATGGTTATTTCAGATTGATTTAAAATGGTTCTTTCAGATTGTTGTTTCCCCTGAAATACAAATGTTTATTGAAAGGTTTGTATCAGATTATGAAATATTATGAAATACAAATGTTTACTGAAAGGTTTGCATCAGATTACGAAATATTATGAAATACATTTTTAACATGATTAAGCATTGTTTATTTCCGCATTTGTTTTTTTTTGGGACGTTATTCACGAGTAGATTTTTGGCCTCAGATAGTGCAGATGACCCTAATCCTCTCATTGAGCAGTGAAGAGCCTCGTTGTCGATCCGAAGTGTCGTTTTTGACAAAACTACTTTTGATGTAATTATCATTTATAAAGTGCTTGTATTATTTTGAAAAGAAGGTAAATGCTCCACATAGTCTTTAGAAAAGATTCTGTTTATTTTCAAAAAATGTTATGAAAACTTTGAACGTTGTATTTGAGATTTTAGGCTTTCAGAATATGATACTATTCATATTCTGTGCCGGTCACGGTCCAAATTTTTTTGGGACGTGACACTAACAATAGTTCTTGCCTCAACAATAGCGGAGGCTTAAAAATGCTAATACTCTTCAAACATAATACGAAGTAATGAATGACCGGAAGAACTTGAATAAAGGAGCACACACAGAGTACACACAGAGCCTGAATGTTTACTTTTCACCCATACTACACGTTCAAAAAGTCAAACCAATTCAAACATTTGTTTTGAAGGAAAATTACCCCTTCTTACATTATTCAGTTGGGGTTTTTTCAGCAAAATTGGCCCTTATCACATTATCCAGTTGCGAATCCTTTGCATGGTGGTAAATGACAAAGCAAGGAAACAAGTAACCCCCTCTTCCCCCAAAAACAAAAGAAAGGGTTAATTCCTGGATGTTGGTCCATTCTTGTGTGAATCTCCAGTTTCTAATATATAATATATACCCGAGGCAATGATGGTGGAATGTTAGAATAGTGATTTCCAGCAATTAAACCATTTGTGCGTGTTGGAATTCAAATATTAGTTACAGTTGCAGGCAATGGTAGCAGGTCTAAATGGTTCCCCATTGCTTCTTTTACGGTACCCTTTATATAGACAAACAAATAAAATCATGGAACATGTAGAGCCAATTTAGGCTTTGCTTCAATGGAGAAGGACTTAACAAGTGTAATCAAAGTGACTCCATGAACAAATGTTTCTGAGATGAATACAGAGAAACCTAAACACAATACGAAGAAACCTTACTCATGAAAATAAGTAGCATACAGAAGAAGAGATCATCTACAACGTTATGGAGATAGAAGAAAATTTTGTAACAAGGGAAAAGGGGAAAGAAAGAAGGCAATCTGTTTGCCAACATCAACAAGCCTTCTGCTCACACTCTTCAGATTGCCTTTCTGTCAAATAACCTAACAGAGGAACAATGGAAAATGAAGTGTTACAACGAATGGACTTGTTTTGAATAAAGTGATCCACAATGATTGGAATCTCAACTCGTAAAGTAAACTTAGCTTTCAAATATAGTGAGCACCAAATTTTTAGGCAGAAACATTTTTTTCTAACGATTATCCACAATGTTAAAGAGAGGGAGGAAACTTTTGCATACGTTGAAATGTCAGGAATTATACACGGTCTAAACAAGAAAAGAAACTGACGTACCCCTTCATAGTTGCTTGATGCATCAATGGGCCTTCTTCTTCTTCTTCTTCTTCTTCTTATTCTTTTTCTTACTGTTCTTGATCTTGAGCTGCTTCTTCTTCCTCTGTTTCATCTTCTGCTTTGACTTCTTCCTCCTCTTCTTCTTCTTTCTGCTCTTTCCCTTCTTCTTGATTTTTTGCAGATCCTGCTTCTTCTTTCTGTCTTTTTCTTCTCCAGTGTCTTCCTTCTGATATGTGTTCCCTTCCACTTCCACTGCTTCTGCTATTTTCATTTTGACTGGTTCTACTATTTCCGTTTTGACTGGTTCTGCTATTTCCTCTTCGATTGGTTCTGGTATTTTTGCTTCCTCTCTTTCTTGCCCATTTTTGTCACCTTCGCCAGCAGCATCTGAGGCAGACTTGGAGGGGAGAGAAGATTTTCCTCTCAGGCGAGAAGATTTTCTTCCCATCGTCCCGCTACCTCAATTTCACAGTTTCAGCAACAACCTCTCTCAACGCCCACTCGTATGAATAGGCATGGGGTGTACGTCTTGCATGTTGGCGAATTTACATATAAGGACCATAATATCAAAACATTTACATAATTTTTTTAAAATAGTAATAATATATTAAAATGAGAATTA
The DNA here is from genome assembly GCA_037074615.1 of Leucaena leucocephala. Classification (NCBI taxonomy): domain Eukaryota; kingdom Viridiplantae; phylum Streptophyta; class Magnoliopsida; order Fabales; family Fabaceae; genus Leucaena; species Leucaena leucocephala. The sequence goes on from CM073525.1 coordinate 4,510,076, forward strand.
CTGTAATAATATAATATTTTTTGGCAAAAATGTAAGAATTATCACGCATTTTTTGGAGAAAGTTTAAAGATATTATTTTTATGATTTAATTTGTGCAGTATATTATGAATTATAAGCTAAATAATTATAATCTTTATATTAAATTTTGGCGCTTCATGAATGTAAGGGTAGTTTCGTCTTTTGAACAATTACCTCTCCAGCTCGCCGTTGAAAATATTGGCACATTCAGTTATGATACCTGTAATGCCGAGCTGCTTCAGTGTGTATATTGCGCTGGTTCTTTTGATTCCCGTGTTTCTCTCACCCCGAAACCTAAGAGGGGAAACTGAGCAACATGCCTCCATTAATTTTTCACCTCCTTTCTCCATTTCAATCACTTCGCTGTCTTTGATGGATACTTCCGTCGCTTTTTGTTTCAACGAGAGGATACAAGATGGGTCCAATTTAGCGTACAATTTTTACCAGCATTCTTGCCCAGAGGCTGAGGGCATTATCAGATCAGTCGTTACTCGCATCTACTATGATCACAAGGACATTTCACCGGCTATCTTGCGCCTCTTTTTCATGACCGATTCATTGGGGTATTTCTCTGCCTCTCGAAGAAACTATAAGTATTTCAAGAATAATTTTTCTTTAATTCTTTTAAGGTGCTAAAACAAAAAAGTTTATGGCATAGCTTGGTTAACGAATAGTCAAAATTAAATCAATTTAAATATCTTAAAATACTGAATGTACCTCTAAAATTTGCTCAAGATGATGGATGTGCATTTAATAAAAATTAAATCTCATAACTTCATTGTGAAAAAAATAAAATAAAATTATATACAATTAATATTTGATCTAATACAAAGCCAAGTGTCTAGCATGAGGCCCACACGAAGCAAGAGTACTATAAAAAGGAATGAAGCCCAAACTTCCGGTAGCAAATTTATGCTTACCGACCTTTACGAGTCCTGCGTTTCCTCTCATATCATAGCAATACACCTCCCTCTTTGTGGCAAAGATCAAAGAATGCCCATTATTTCTTACTAAACATCCCCTAATAAAAGGAATCTTCCCTTTCAACCCTATTTCTTCTAAACTTAGCGTTTTGTACATAGACCAAGAAGAATCTCTCCTTACCCAAAACCTAAAAGTAAGCTTATTTTTGTTCCAAATCACTGTTGGCTCACGACGACTACAACGAATCTCATAAATGTATTCTTTATAATAACAATCCAGTTCTTTTGAATTGCGACAAGCTTCGAGTAAGATTTTATCTCTTTCTTTCCACATAGCTTCTCTTGGCTTGTAAGTTCTACGTACTTGATAGACTGATCCTTGTTGATCTTGATATATTTCAATAAGAAGCAACTCATATTTATACTCATCATCATCATCATCAACACTAAAGTTCAATCTTATGGTTTTAATACTATTCTTATCACCGATAAAAGGAGGGGCAACAATGGAGGAAAACAATTGAGTTATAGGGTTACAAACAATAAATTCTCCTTTTGACTTTTGCGGGATTTTGCAGAGAAGTAGCCCATTCACAGACATAAGGATTTGTCCGAACCTTTTATTAAGAAAAGTAACAAAACTTTTAAGAATGATATTACCATTGTTTCCAGGTATGGGATATAATTTAGTTTCCATTTCGCCGGCAACTCTTTTAGAGAGTCCTTGAATGAAAAAGGAAGAATCGCCCTGTGGGATCAAATTTTGAGTGTTTTTCCAAACAAAATCTTTATCCTTGGTGGTGAATTCATATATAGATTTCGAACATAACTTGAACTTCAAGATGGATTCTGCAGGCAACCAAGAGAATATTTTGTATAATAAATCTTCTGGTAACTTCTCCCAAGACTTGATCTGTAAGGATATTTACAAATTAGTAACGCAAGCTTTAAACTAATATCTTAGGCTTTAATTTATATTAAGAAATTATAAGAAAAGTAACATATATACCATGACTTCATCTTCTTCCTTGCCATCAACCATCTGTTCAGAGAACAACAGTACTAATGGTGGAATTATAACCAGAAAGAATATTTAAAAGGATGTGAATGACAATGAGTTCTTCAAAATATATATAGTTTTAGAATTGAGTACTATAGATATCTTTTTTATTTAAAAATATTAAAATTCAATCATCACTATATCATAATCATTTAACTAGGATTTCTTTGGATAAAAAGAGATATTAGCAAAAAAAAAAATTATCTGGAAAGATATTAATTTATCTTTTTCATCCATGAATATAGTTATATCCCAAACATATTAAATAAGAACATGATAATCTTAGAAATAACAGATTTGAAAATATTAAAATATTTAATTTAAGTTAACATACACTATTTAATTAAACATTTCAAAATTGAGTTTAAAATAAAAAATAAATTTTTATTTTGAAAACAATTTATCTATATTTAAAAATTTTATTATGCATATAATTTATTTTCAAATAAAAAAAATCGAATATATATCATCTAAATTTATTATGAAGCTTTTGCCACAAATCATAACAGACTCAGGTAAGAGATATTCCAATAATGCCTTCTTTTTTAATAACTTGAAAAAAACACTTCAAATGTAGTAATGCCAAATACAATATCCCTGCAGCAAACAAATAATTTTCAAAGATTGATTCTAAATATTTCAACTAATAACAACATCTAATAGAAGTATAAAAAAATATTAAAAATCTACAGTCATAATAACACAGCATAGTTTATTAAAAAAAGAGATTGCTATGATTATGATAGTGATAATAAAGAGTAAACGGTGAGGGAAAAACTAGCACAGTTGATATAACGTAAGGGAGAAAAATAAAAAATTCATAAAGTATTAAATGCTCTTAACAATAAACTTGACGTGCAAGTTTACTATGTTAAGAGTATTTAATATTTAGATAATGATAAATAATTTATATATCTTTGATGATAAAAATTTTGATGATTATGATATATAATTTAGATAGTGATAATTTATTTTATTTAATTTTAATATTTTTAAATAGAAAAAAATCTATAATATTCAATTCTAAAATTAAATATATCTTGAACAACTCATTATTCTCATCTTTTCTAGTTATAATTACCCTACAAACGCTGTCATTTTCTGAATATTCTGAATGCTAGGGAAGATGATAAAAGCATGGTAGATGTGTTATTTTTTTTAATAATTTTATTAATATAAATTAAAAGCTTGATACAGTGTTTTAAAGCTTATTTTACTAATTTATAAATATACTTATAGCTCACGATTCATAAAGAGCTACCTGAATATTTACTATACAAAATATTATCTTGAGTGCCGGCAAAATCCCTCTTGAAGTTCGTCATGTTATATATGAATTGACCACCAAAGATAAAATTTTGACCCTGTGATTCTTCCTTTTTCATTCTGGGATTAACTACAAGAATTGGTGGAACCAAAACTGAATTTTACCCAACACCTGGAAACAATGCATAATCATCATCATCATCAACTGGTAATATCATCCCTAAAAGCTTTGTTCGATTTCTTAATAAAAGGTTCGGAAAGGTCATGATGTCTGAGGAGGGGAAACTGAGCAACATGCCTGCATTAATTTTTCACCTCCTTTCTCCTTTTCAATCACTTCGCATCTTCGATGGATACTTCCGTCGCTTTTCGTTTCAACCAGAGTATACCAGATGGGTCAAATTTAGAGTACGATTTTTACCGGGATTCTTGCCCAGAGGCTGAGGGCATTATCAGATCCTTTGGTACTCGCATCTACTACGATCCCAAGGACATTTCATCGGCTATCTTGCGCCTTTTTTTCCATGACTGCTTCATTAAGGTATTTCTCTGCCTCTCAAATATTGCATTTTGTTTGTAAATTGGTGTGTTATGTTTTTCTTCCAAGATCGTGAGTTCCGTCATTTTCTCACCTGAATTCAAATGGGTCTTGATTCAGTGGTGTATAGTAGATTTTGATTCTTTCTTAGTACTGTTTGGATGAATCCGTACTCTTTCGAATTTGAGGTTTTTTTTCTCCTGGATCTGAACACGTGTTAATTGGCCCATCTTGATTTCATCTAGTCATAATTTGGTGTTCTTAATGTTTCGGTTTTGTCAAACTCAGAGGGTTGTGACGCTTTAGTGTTGTTGGATGATGGCTATGGTAAAGAAAACCGATCGATTGAGAAACAGGCTCTTCCAAATCGGACTTTGAGAGGCTTCGATTATATTGACTTGATTAAGAAGGAGCTGGAACAAACATGTTCCGGGGTTGTGCCCTGTGCTGACATTGTCGCCCTTTCCGCAAGAGATGGCGTTGTTCTGGTTTGTTCCTCTGCATCTATTTCTTATGTTTTTAAGGACTCGTTGATCTGACTAAACTGGTGATAAAATAGAGAGATATATATGTTAATAATGGCCGCATGCATTTTGGTTTTACTATCAAGTCAGAGAATTGATCTTTTGCTTTCATTTCTATTTGCCAGATAGTAATACAATGTTCCTTTTCTTGTTATCTTCATCCAAACAATATTTATCTTGAAAAATCATGCGATGAAATCCATCTTCCCACTTCCTTTCAACTTAAAACCAGACATGTTATTCTATGCATTGCACAAAATTTAAAGACTAAGTTGCACTGTTTATAATTCAAGAATTAAGAACTCGTTATAGCTTTTATCTTTTTATATAGATTTTGTTTAGCTTTAGGATAAGGCTGGTTCTTTTTGTTGTAGTAGTATTGATTAGCTTAGGACATATTCATGAATCTTACTATTTAGATTTAGTTTTGGTGTTCAAACGTTCGAATAGATATTGTTAACTTCAAGGTGCGTAAGCATTTTTGCAAGTGCTGCCCCACTTTTATACCTCTCCAAGGATGCAGCAAAGCTTTAAAATATTCGATATTATCTCCCTTTTTACATTTAAGTTCTGCACTGAAGCTTCGATGTGTTTTCCGGACTTGGCTTTGGCAGGCCGATGGGCCTTTTTATCCAGTTTTGACAGGAAGAAAGGATAGCTTTCAATGATTTTATGAGGAAGCAAATATTGAGATTCCAAGAGAAGATAATAACATTACCCAAACACTGCACCTGTTTTCTCTCCGAGGATTCGACGAAAGAGAAACAGTCAGCCTTCTTGGTAAAAAGACTACCTAAATCTACTCCTTTCTGAACTGAAATAGAATATTAGTCATAAGATTCGTTCTTTTCTTGTAGGAGCACACAGCATTGGGAAAATTGGCTGTGATTTCATCAAGCAACGGCTGTACAACTTTCATGGCACAGGAAGACCAGACCCTGCTATCCCTTCTGATTTCCTGCATCAGATGAGAATAAATTGTCCACCAGACAACATAATGTACATCAGTGATGACAAGGTGTCAGCTTCTTTCTTCACCAGGAGGATGAGTCAGTCTGATCCGGGGATGTCATACATGCAAGCATTGTCATCTTCAGTATCATCTGGGTCAAAATTTGACACACCCCACTATGAGAGCGTGCTAGGAGGAAGAGGACTTCTGTATGCTGATCAGCAGCTGATGGCTGCTAGACTGGTTTCTGCTTATGCTTCAGATGATGGATCAACTTTTCGCATGGATTTTGCTAGGGTCATGTTGAAAATGTCTAATCTAGATGCTTTGATTGGCATTCAGGGTGAGGTTCGTCTGAACTGCTCTCTGCCTGTAAGGAGTACATTTTAAGGGATCGGTCGTGCTTCCTCAGGCTGTTAAAATATTTCATCACTGTGCACTCTGTTTTGAGTCTAGGAGTTGTGCCTTGGGCTTTAGTTGTTGCCTTGTTCCCTATGTAATGCAGCAGAAAAGTGACCCACCGGCAATGGACTTGGAAGTTGCATAAATTTTGGTTTTGTATGATTACTCTCTCTTAACCGTAATTTTGGTTTTTGTAGATTTTCCGCTTATAATATACTCCTTATTTATAATATACTTCTTCTGAACATGTAACAAGTAATTGATTAATTTAAATAGATTAAAAATATTAAATAAATTAATTAATTCTAATAAATATTACATAATATCCCCATACCAGAGGCAGTACTATACATATTTATGCGTGCATGTATTCATCATTAATTGGATTTTTCTTCTTACAGATTATTTAGGAATAGAAAATCTTTAAATATTCTTACCATAAAGGGGGGAAAACAGACAGAAGCACATTTCATGAAGCAAATGGATAGTTGATCGGGATTTAATTATTTTTTTCATTGACTTTAGAAATTCCATGAAGAAAGAGAACAAGAATTAATTATGATACATATTATAAGTCTATAAGAATTGTACTCTGGAGGTTGCTTTCATGCATTTTCTCTAAAATGTGAGGCGACAGGGCAAAAAATTGTCAAAATTGATGCTACTAAGTGGAGATTATGTATATTTCCAACTGGTCCCACTTGCCTATTTGTGTTTACTCACCAGATTGCTGCCTACCAACTTTTCCTCTTATATTTGACTTCCCACGTTTTCGTCCAATTTCTTTGTATTAAATTTGTTACAGCTAATTTCGATTTAAGTCCAATTAACCCCAAATATGAATTAATTCTTGGAAAAACCATTCTTGTCAAAATTAAAGGATTTAATAAAAAAAATAGCACATAGGTAAATTTGTTATACAAGTTTTTTAAAGTTTATTTTGAAGTAATGTTATCCTGAAAGTTTTCAAATCGTAATAATATCACCCTAATCGTTATCCAAAATTAAGTTTAACTGTTAGTTGAATAATATATTAGCATGGCATGCCACTTGGCATCCACTTTATCTTTTATTTTGAATTAAGGTATAAATTTGTCTGGTAAGTTTTCACTTAAGAGTATTGGGTATCTGAAATTTTTTTTAATGTCACCTATACCATTATCAAGATTTAGTTAGACCGTTAATTTGATCAAATATGCTAAGTTGGTCAGTACACATGTCATTCACTATATTTTTTCCTAAGTCATATTTATAAACAATGAAACAATTAAAAATAAATGCATCTGTTCAAACTTTGTCATTATTAGAGTATCGCTCTCAGCCAACTATACTCTAGAAACCTCTCCAAAAACTAATCTATGATAGTCTCATATGTTATCTTATATTATAAGTGAATATAGTTATTTTCAAAATCGATCTGTCATTTACGTCTTTTAATAATTCTCATAAATCCCCTTATATGTGTTATCTTCTATAGCTTTTTACTCAACTTTATGCTCAACAAATGTACTAAAATTAAGTATAGTCTCACAAGAATAATACCCTATTAACAGCAGAGTTTAGAAGAATACATTTTTATATTTTTTCTTTATTTATAAGTTTGATATCAAAAAATAAAGTGAAATATGACATGTTGACTGGTCAACTCAGTATATTTGGTAAAACTAACAATAAAGCTTAACATGGATAATGACAGGGGCAATATTGGACTCAAAAAGAAATTTGATATCCAGAGCTTATGAGTAAAAACTTCTAGAGCAACTTTACACCTTAAACACAAAATAAAAGATGAAGTGCATGTCACGTTCTATGCCATATCAGCATATTGGTCAACTAACGGTTAAATTTAATTTTAATTAACAATTTAAAAATTTTCGGGACAATATTACTCTAAAATTAAACTTTTGAATACCCATACCTCCTGAGTCAAAACTTTTAAAACAATTGTAACATTAACCCGATTAAAAAAAAACTATAAGTACCTGAAGAATAATTTTTCCTTAATTCTTTTAAGGTGTGGAAACAAAAAAGTTTATGGTATAGATCATACGTAAGTTTATTTTTATTAGTGAAGAGAAAAAATTACACAAATTTAGATATTTTAAAGTGCTGAGTATACCTCTAAAATTTGCTCAAGATGCTTAATGAACATTTATATAAAATTAAATTTCATAACTTCATTGCGAAGAAAATAAAAAAAAATAAAATGATATACAATTTATCTTTAATCTAATAAAAAGCTAAGTGTCTAGCATGAGGTCCACATGAAGCAAGGGTACTACAATAAGGACTGAAGCGCAAACTTCCGGCACCAAATTTATGCTTACCGACTTTTACGAGGCCTGCTCTTCCTCTCATATCATAGCAATACACATCCCACTTAAGATCAAAGAATGCCCATTATTTCCTACTAAACATGCCCGAATAAAAGGAACCTTCCCCTCCCACCCTATTTCTTCCAAACTCAGCGTCATGTAGTTAGACCAAGAAGAATCTCTCCATACCCAAAATGTAAAAACAAGCTTATTTTTGTTCCAAACCACTATTGGCTCCCCACTACAGCGATGAATCTCAGAACTATATTCCTTATAATAACAAGCAAGGTCTTTTGAATTACGCCAAGCTTCGAGTAATGTTTTATCTCTTTCTTTCCACACGGCTTCTCTTGGCTTATAAGTTCTACGTACTCGATAGACTGATCCTTGTTGGTCTTGATAGATTTCAATAAGAAGCAACTCATATTTATACTCATCATCATCATCAATAACACCAAAGTTCAATCTTATGATTTTAATACTATTCTTATCACCGATAAAAGGAGGCGCAACAATGGAGGAAAACAATTGGGTTGTAGGGTTACAAACAATATATTCTCCTTTTGGCTCTTGCGGGATTTTGCAGAGAAACAGCCCATTCTCATACATGAGGATTTGTCCGAACCTTTTATTAAGAAATGTAACAAAGCTTTTAGGAATGATATTACCATTGTTTCCAGGTATGGGATATAATTTAGTTTCCATTTTGCCAGCGGCTCTTTTAGAGAGTCCTCTAATGAAAACACAAGAATCACCTTGTGGGGTCAAATTTTTAGTGTTATTCCAAACAAAATTTTTATCATTAGTGGTAAATTCATATATAGATTTCGAACATGACTTGAACTTCAAGATGGATTTTGTCAGCAACCAACAGAATATTTTGTATAATAAATCTTCAGGTAGCTCTTCCCAAGATTTGACCTATAAGAATATTTATAAATTAATGAAGCAAGCTTTAAAATAGTATCTCAGGTTTTGATTTATATTAAGAAATTATAAGAAAAGTAACATATATACCATGATTTTATCATCTTCCCTTCCATAAGCCATCTGTTCAGAGAATGGCAGTGCTCGTGGAGTAATTATAACCTGGCAGAATGTTTAAAAGGATGAGAATGATAATGAGTTCTTCAAAATATATATAGGCTTCGAATTGAATATTATAGATATCTTTCCTATTTAAAAATATTAAAATTAAATCATCACTATATTATAATCATTCAATCAGGATTTCTTTAGATAAATAAAGATATTAGCAAAAAAACCAAAAATAGATAATTGATCTTGAAGAATATTAATTAATCTTTTTCATCCATAAAGATACCCATACCGTGGACATATTAAATAAGAATATGATAATCTTATAAATAACAGAGTACAAATACTAAGAATTAATCATTTGAAAATATTAAAATATATACTTAATTTAAGTTAACATATAATATTTAATTAAACATTTAAAATTTGAGTTTAAATAAAAAATAAATTTTTATTTCAAAAACAATTTATCTATATTTAAAATTTTTATTATGCATATGATTTATCCCAAATATAAATTTGCTATGAAGGTTTTACCACAAATCATAACTAATCCAGATAAGAGATATCCCCAGAATCCCTTCTGTTTTAATAACTTGAAAAAAAAAAGTTCAAATGCAATAACGCCAAATACAATATCCCGTAGCAAATAAAGGATTCTCAAAGATTGATTCTAAATATGTCATATATGCTAATAACAACATCTAATAGAAATATAAAAGCTATTAATAAATCCACGATCACGATAACACATCATAGTTTATTAAAAAAAAAAAGATCTTAGATAGTAAAGCGTAAAAAATGAGGGGAAGATCAGCACAAGTGATATAACCCAAAGGAAAAAGATAAAAATTTCATTTAAGAAGATTTAATATTTAGATAGTGATAAAAAATTTAGATATCTTTTATGATAAAAAAATTGAATGATTATGATATATAATTTAGATAGTGATGATATATTTTATTTAATTTTAATATTTTGAAATAGAAAATATAATTGAGCTTGTACGGCGTCGCGGTGCAACTGTCGCTGCTCCGCCGTGGTTCTTCTTCCGCGTTCAAAGCTTGGGCGGTCGAAGCTTTTCTCTGTTTGCTTCCGTTTTGCTCCGTCCTTCCCGTCACAGCAGGCAACTTCCGTCGTCAATGGTTCAGGAGTTTTGGTCGCCGGATGCTCTTCGTTGCTCTACTTCTCAAGGTGCTAATTCAGTGTAAGTCAAGATTGGTTTCTTCTTTTCCTTCTCTTCTGATCGGTGTTCACGGTGGTTGGATGATTTGATTTTCTGCTTATCTGTTTTTCGGGTCTGTGAAGGAAGAAATATGGAAGAATAAATTTTTAGGACAGTGAAAATATGGTTACCTGAGGCCATGCGTGTGATTGTTCTGTAGTGCTGCTGTCATGCCTTGAGGAAAAAAATAATAAAAAAAAATAGTGGACGCCGTGCTGTTGCGGCCGTTGCTGCTGTAGGTACATATATATATATATATGCACACACATAGATGTATATTTTGCTGTTTTATAAGTTAAATGGCATATGTATGTGTGTGTGTTTGTGTATATATTATATATATATGGTGCTGCTGTTATGATTTAGTTTGGAAAAAGGGAAGAAAAGAAAAAGAAGGAGAAGATGCCATTGATGCTGTGGAAAATGAACAGTATATGTTTTTATATATATATATTGTGTGATGCTGATATGGCAAGTATATATACACACACATATGGAAGCTTGTTGTTGTGAGCGGGGGGTCTCTGTTATGGGAATCATTTGTTTTCTAAATGGTGCAGTGGGTTTGGTTTAAGTTTTGGAAGGAGAGTAGTTGAACCAAAAGCTAATGAAAGTTAATTGTTAGAACTGAAGGGTATAGGAATGATGATTATATGCTTATATGATGTGAGATATTGGAATGATAAAGTTAATGTGATTTCCAACTTAGAATAACGCTTATATGCTTACAGGTCAAGACTGAGAAGGAGCTACCCGAACATTTATTATACAAAATATTCTCTTGGTTTCGGGCAAAATCCATCTTGAAGTTCAAGTCATGTTATATATGAATTGACCGCCAAGGATAAAATTTTGACCCTACAAGGTGATACTTCATTTTTCATTCAAGGATTAACTAAAAGAATTGGTGGAACCAAAACTGAATTTTATCCAACACCTGGAAACAAGGCATAATCATCATCATCATCATCTGGTAATATCATCCCTTAAAGCTTTGTTCGATTTCTTAATAAAAGGTTCAGAAAAGTCACGATGTCTGAGAATGGGCTGCTTCCCTGCGAAATCCTACAAGACCAACAAGGATCAATCTATGAAGTGCATGGAACTTACTAAGAGAAAAAAAACTTGCTCAAATCTCGTGGCAGTTCAAAAAAAGTTGCTTAATGTTTAGACTACAATCCTGAGAGTCGTCGTTGTCACCCGAGTGTGGTTTGGGACAAAGATAATCTTGCTTTTTCAGTTATGTTATGTTCTGTTATGGATGTTTTGGTAAAGTAAAGCTTTTATCTCATATGGTATTGGAGCATTGCAGGAACCAATCCCTGTCACTCAGCTTGTAAGGGAAATCGCTGCTGTTATGGGTAATTACGGATTTCTTTTTAAGATATATTTTTCAAAAAATTTTGACAATAAGGGCGGGTTGTTTATATTTGCTCTTGCATTGTACCTAGGCTACTCATATTATTAGAAATATGTCGCATCTTCTCCCTTGCTTCTCATCCTCGAAAAAGGGGACTGCAGATGTGTGGAAAATATGTAGTGGATGATTAAAGCAAAAGTTTATACACAGCGCTTTCCTTTATATGTATTTTCCCTTTTTACCCCTTTATTATCTTTCGAATTTTGACATTTCTGTTTTGTCCTTGTAGGCGTGTCAGGCTTTTTGGAGTGCCCCTTCTAGTTGCTGGATTTGTCGATAAAAGTCCACAATTATTCCTGGTATATTAACATGATCAATGTGGTAAATTACGCATGAAATAATTTAAGAACAAATATTCAGTTACCGGTGACATGAATTAATGCTCCTTAGGTTATCTGAAGATTGATGTTACCTGTTGGAAGCTTATAATTCCGTTACCTAAATTATGCCACCATGAAACTGATTTTTCCACTTAGAGTGAAAACTATTCTCGATTATTTGTGCTGCCTAAATTTAACTGGGATTCCCCAGAAAACTACTTGAGCCTTTTTCTCTGTCCTGCAGTTGATTTGCATGATGATTTGGCACTTGAGTCTCTTTTACATGCGCTTGAAATTATTTAAATGAATTAATTTGGTTTACCAAGAGAAAGTAAAGGAAGAAATTAAAATTTTTGTTTGGTTCAATTAAAATAGGTGTATCCATCGGGTTCATACTTTTCCTGGAAAGCTTCTGCTATGGGGAAGAATGTTTCTAATGCAAAGACATTTCTTGAGAAGAGATATGCTTTGATCATTGATGACAATGCTGCATGCAGAATTCAGTGTTGTCCATTCAGTTTTGTAGTTTTTACTTCTGTAGATACTGAGCATAGCTGACCTTTTTCATGAGTTTTCATACACAATGTGCGAAGAATTATATAACATATAACTGTGAACACTTCTAAGTTCGAATAACTTTTTCATTTTTAGATGACATTGTTGTTTTTACGCACATTTTGATCTTTTCCCATGTTTCAATCGTTGATTGCTCGTTTTGCAGATATACTGAGGATATGGAGCTTCATGATGCTGTCCACACAGCCATATTGACTCTGAAGGAAGGGTAGGAGCAAGTCACCTTGTTTATGCTTAATTTTATTGTCCATTAGGTCCAAGATACATTTCATATCTTCTCAAATTAAGTTTCCCTCACCACGGGATACATGTCAGACTCTACCCGTGTGATTAAAACCATGTTTGGGGTTGTTGGTTGTTGTGTCTGAGAAATTTATTTCTTAATGCTCTGTTTTTTCTGTGTCTTCCAGGTTTGAGGGACAAATATCATGCAAAAATATTGAAATTGGCATAATTGGTGCGGACAAAAAGTTCAGGGGCGACTTTCTATTTTTGTGTTTTACATCTTGTAGCTTTGTTTTTACCCAGTTTAGTTTGACTTCTTGTTTTGTTCGTCTATCCCTAATTATTTTCGTGACCTGAATCTGACTTGGAAAATTCTGAATATTTCTATCACCCGAAAAGAAAAGAAAGAAAAAGAAGATAGATCATGTCTTCAACTCTCTTGTTTTCAAAATATGTTTCAATCGGAGTATATGTTTGGATATGGATACACTCAGATCTGGTAACTTTGGGATTCATGGGCAAATTTATTGTGTTGCAGGGTATTGACACCAGCTGAGATTGATGATTACTTGGGTGAAGTTGAAAAATTTTCTATGAAGAGAAGTATTACATAATTTTCTAAATAATTATAATCTTTATATTAAATTTTGGCGGGTCATGAATGTAAGGGTAGTTTCGTCTTTTGAACAATTACCTCTCCAGCTCACCGTTGAAAATATTGGCACATTCAGTTATGAGACCCGTAATGCCGAGCTGCTTCAGTGTGTATATTGCGCTCATTCTTTTGATTCCCGTGCTTCTCACTCCAAAACCTAAGAGGGGAAACTGAGCAACATGCCTCCATTAATTTTTCACCTCCTTTCTCCATTTCAATCACTTCGCTGTCTTCGATGGATACTTCCGTCGCTTTTTGTTTCAACGAGAGGATACAAGATGGGTCCAATTTAACGTACGATTTTTACCGGCATTCTTGCCCAGAGGCTGAGGGCATTATCAGATCAGTCGTTACTCGCATCTACTACGATCACAAGGACATTTCACCGGCTATCTTGCGCCTCTTTTTCATGACTGATTCATTGGGGTATTTCTCTGCCTCTCGAAGAAACTATAAGTATTTCAAGAATAATTTTTCCTTAATTCTTTTAAGGTGTTAAAACAAAAAAGTTTATGGCATAGCTTGGTTAATGAATAGTTAAAATTATATCAATTTAAATATTTTAAAATACTGAATGTACCTCTGAAATTTGTTCAAGATGATGGATGTGCATTTAATAAAAATTAAATCTCATAACTTCATTGTGAAAAAAATAAAATAAAATTATATACAATTAATATTTGATCTAATACAAAGCCAATTGTCTAGCATGAGGCCCACACGAAGCAAGAGTATTATAAAAAGGAACGAAGCCCAAACTTCCGGTAGCAAATTTATGCTTACCGACCTTTACGAGTCGTGCGTTTCCTCTCATATCATAGCAATACACCTCCCTCTTTGTGGCAAAGATCAAAGAATGCCCATTATTTCTTACTAAACATCCCCTAATAAAAGGAATCTTCCCTTTCAACCCTATTTCTTCCAAACTTAGCGTTTTGTACATAGACCAAGAAGAATCTCTCCTTACCCAAAACATAAAAGAAAGCTTACTTTTGTTCCAAATCACTGTTGGCTCAGGACGACTACAACGAATCTCATAAATGTATTCTTTATAATAACAATCCAGTTCTTTTGAATTGCGACAAGCTTCGAGTAAGATTTTATCTCTTTCTTTCCACATAGCTTCTCTTGGCTTGTAAGTTCTACGCACTCGATAGACTGATCCTTGTTGGTCTTGATATATTTCAATAAGAAGCAACTCATATTTATACTCATCATCATCATCATCAACACTAAAGTTCAATCTTATGGTTTTAATACTATTCTTATCACCGATAAAAGGAGGGGCAACAATGGAGGAAAACAATTGAGTTATAGGGTTACAAACAATAAATTCTCCTTTTGACTTTTGCGGGATTTTGCAGAGAAGTAGCCCATTCACAGACATAAGGATTTGTCCGAACCTTTTATTAAGAAAAGTAACAAAACTTTTAAGAATGATATTACCATTTTGTCCAGGTATGGGATATAATTTAGTTTCCATTTCGCCGGCAACTCTTTTAAAGAGTCCTTGAATGAAAAAGGAAGAATCGCCCTGTGGGATCAAATTTTGAGTGTTTTTCCAAACAAAATCCTTATCCTTGGTGGTGAATTCATATATAGATTTCGAGCATAACTTGAACTTCAAGATGGATTTTGCAGGCAACCAAGAGAATATTTTGTATAATAAATCTTCAGGTAGCTCCTCCCAAGACTTGATCTGTAAGGATATTTACAAATTAGTAACGCAAGCTTTAAAATAATATCTTAGGCTTTAATTTATATTAAGAAATTATAAGAAAAGTAACATATATACCATGGCTTTATCTTCTTCCTTGCCATCAGCCATCTGTTCAGAGAACAACAGTACTAATGGTGAAATTATAACCAGAAAGAATATTTAAAAGGATGTGAATGACAATGAGTTCTTCAAAATATATATAGTTTTAGAATTGAGTACTATAGATATCTTTTCTATTTAAAAATATTAAAATTCAATTATCACTATATCATAATCATTTAACTAGGATTTCTTTGGATAAAAGGAGATATTTGCAAAAAAAAAAAAAATTTATCTAGAAAGATATTAATTTATCTTTTTCATCCATGAATATAGTTATATCCCAAACATATTAAATAAGAACATGATAATCTTAGAAATAACAGAGTACAAATATGAAGAATTAATCATTTGAAAATATTAAAATATTTAATTTAAGTTAACATACACTATTTAATTAAACATTTCAAAATTGAGTTTAAAATAAAAAATAAATTTTTATTTCAAAAACAATTTATCTATATTTAAAAATTTTATTATGCATATAATTTATTTTCAAATAAAAAAATCGAATATATATCATCCAAATTTATTACGAAGCTTTTGCCACAAATAACTCATTATTCTCATCTTTTCTAGTTATAATTACCCTACGATCGCTGTCATTTTTTGAATATTCTGAACGCTAGGGAAGATGATAAAAGCATGGTAGATGTGTTATTTTTTTAATAATTTTATTAATATAAATTAAAAGCATATTCCCAAGTACTCATATACAAATATTAAGGACCAGGGGTAGTGCTATACATATTTATGCATGCATGGATTCATCATTAATTGGATTTTTCTTCTTACAGATTATTTATGAATAGAAAATTTTCAAATATTCTTACCAAAAAAGGGGAAAAAAACAGACAGAAGCACATTTCATGAAGCAAATGGTTAGTTGATCGGGATTTAATTATTTTTTTCATTGACTTTAGAAATTCCATGAAGAAAGAGAACAAGAATTAATTAGGATACATAAAAAATTGTCAAAAATGATGCTACTAAGTGGAGATTATGTATATTTCCATCTTGTCCTACTTGCCTATTTGTGTTTACTTGCCTATTTGTGTTTACTCACCAGATTGCTGCCTACCAACTTTTCCTTTTATATTTGACTTCCCACGTTTTTGTCCAATTTCATTGTATTAAATTTGTTACCGCTAATTTGGATTTAAGTCCAATTAACCCCAAATATGAATTAATTCTTGGAAAAACCATTCTTGTCAAAATTAAAGGATTTAATAAAAAAATAACACACAGGTAAATTTGTTATACAAGTTTTTTAAAGTTTATTTTGAAGTAATGTTATCCTAGAAGTTTTCAAATCGCAATAATATCACCCTAATCGTTATCCAAAATTAAGTTTGACTATTAGTTGAATAATATATTAGCATGGCATGCCACTTGGCATCAACTTTATCTTTTATTTTGAATTAAGGTATAAATTTGTCCGGTAAGTTTTCACTTAAGAGTATTGTGTATCTGATTTTTTTTTTAATATCACCTATACCATTATCAAGATTTAGTTAGACCGTTAGTTTGATCAAATATGCTAAGTTGGTCAGTACACATGTCATTCACTATATTTTTTGCCTAAGTCATATTTATAACCAATGAAACAATTAAAAATAAATGCATTTGTTCAAACTCTGTCGTTATTAGAGTATCGCTCTCAGCTAACCATACTCTAGAAACCTCTCCAAAAACTAATCTATGATAGTCTCATATGTTATCTTATATTATAAGTGAATATAGTTATTTTCAAAATCGATCTGTCATTTACGTCTTTTAATAATTCTCATGAATCCCCTTATATGTGTTATCTTCTATAGCTTTCTGCTCAACTTTCTGCTCAGCAAATGTATTAAAATTAAGTATAGTCTCACAAGAATAATACCCTATTAATAGCAGAATTTAGAAGAATACATTTTTATATTTTTTCTTTATTTATAAGTTTGACATCGAAAAATAAAGTGAAATATGACACGTTGACTGGTCAACTTAGTATATTTGGTAAAACTAACAATAAAGCTTAACATGGATAATAACAGGGGCAACATTGGACTCAAAAACAAATTTGATATCCAGAGCTTATGAGTAAAAACTTCTAGAGCAACTTTGCACCTTAAACACAAAATAAAAGATGAAGTGCATGTCACGTTCCATGGCACATCAGCATATTGGTCAACTAACGGTCAAATTTAACTTTAATTAACAATTTAAAAACTTTCGGGATAATATTACTCTAAAATTAAACTTTTGAATACCCATACCTCCTGAGTCAAAACTTTTAAGACAAATGTAACATTAACCCGATTAAAAAAAACTATAAGTGCCTGAAGAATAATTTTTCCTTAATTCTTTTAAGGTGTGGAAACAAAAAAGTCTATGGTATAGATCATACGTAAGTTTATTTTTATCAGTGAAGAGGAAAAATTACACAAATTTAGACATTTTAAAGTGCTAGGTATACCTCTAAAATTTGCTCAAGTTCCTTAATGAACATTTATATAAAATTAAATTTCATAACTTCATTGCAAAGAAAATAAAAAAATAAAATAAAATGATATACAGTTTATCTTTGATCTAATAAAAAGCTAAGTGTCTAGCGTGAGGTCCACATGAAGCAAGGGTACTACAATAAGGACTGAAGCGCAAACTTCCGGCACCAAATTTATGCTTACCGACTTTTACGAGGCCTACTCTTCCTCTCATATCATAGCAATACACATCCCACTTTGTAGCAAAGATCAAAGAATGCCCATTATTTACTACTAAACATGCCCTAATAAAAGGAACCTTCCCCTCCCACCCTATTTCTTCCAAACACAGCGTCATGTACTTAGACCAAGAAGGATCTCTCCATACCCAAAATGTAAAAGCAAGCTTATTTTTGTTCCAAACCACTATTGGCTCCCCACTACAGCGATGAATCTCAGAACTATATTCCTTATAATAACAAGCAAGGTCTTTTGAATTACGACAAGCTTCGAGTAATGTTTTATCTCTTTCTTTCCACACGGCTTCTCTTGGCTTGTAAGTTCTACGTACTCGATAGACTGATCCTTGTTGGTCTTGATAGATTTCAATAAGAAGCAACTCATATTTGTACTCATCATCATCATCAACAACACCAAAGTTCAATCTTATGATTTTAATACTATTCTTATCACCGATAAAAGGAGGCGCAACAATGGAGGAAAACAATTGGGTTGTAGGGTTACAAACAATATATTCTCCTTTTGGCTCTTGCGGGATTTTGCAGAGAAACAGCCCATTCTCATACATGAGGATTTGTCCGAACCTTTTATTAAGAAATGTAACAAAGCTTTTAGGAATGATATTACCATTGTTTCCAGGTATGGGATATAATTTAGTTTCCATTTTGCCAGCACCTCTTTTAGAGAGTCCTCGAATGAAAACACAAGAATCACCTTGTGGGGTCAAATTTTGAGTGTTATTCCAAACAAAATTTTTATCATTGGTGGTGAATTCATATATAGATTTCGAACATGACTTGAACTTTAAGATGGATTTTGCCGGCAACCAACAGAATATTTTGTATAATAAATCTTCAGGTAGCTCTTCCCAAGATTTGACCTATAAGAATATTTATAAATTAATGAAGCAAGCTTTAAAATAGTATATCAGGTTTTGATTTATATTAAGAAATTATAAGAAAAGTAATATATATACCATGATTTCATCATCTTCCCTTCCATAAGTCATCTATTCAGAGAATGGCAGTGCTCGTGGAGTAATTATAACCTGGCAGAATGTTTAAAAGGATGAGAATGAGAATGAGTTCTTCAAAATATGTATAGACTTCGAATTGAATATTATAGATATCTTTTCTATTTAAAAATATTAAAATTAAATCATCACAATATCATAATCATTCAATCAGGATTTCTTTAGATAAATAAATATATTAGCAAAAAAAAACTAGATAATTGATCTTGAAGAATATTAATTAATCTTTTTCATCCATAAAGATACCCATACCGTGGACATATTAAATAAGAATATGATAATCTTATAAATAATAGAGTACACATACTAAGAATTAATCATTTGAAAATATTAAAATATATATTTAATTTAAGTTAACATATAATATTTAATTAAACATTTAAAATTTGAGTTTAAATAAAAAATAAATTTTTATTTCAAAAACAATTTATCTATATTTAAAATTTTTATTATGCATATGATTTATCCCAAATATAAATTTGCTATGAAGGTTTTACCACAAATCATAACTAATCCAGATAAGAGATATCCCAAGAATCCCTTCTCTTTTAATAACTTGAAAAAAAAAAAAAACTCTTCAAATGCAATAACGCCAAATACAATATCCCATAGCAAATAAAGGATTCTCAAAGATTGATTCCAAATATGTCATATATGCTAATAACAATATCTAATAGAAATATAAAAGCTATTAATAAATCCACGGTCACAATAACACAGCATAGTTTATTAAAAAAAAAGAGAAATCTTAGATAGTAAATAGTAAACAATGAGGGGAAGATCAGCACAAGTGATATAACATAAAGGAGAAAGATAAAATTTTCATTTAAGAACATTTAATATTTAGATAGTGATAAAAAATTTGGATATCTTTTATGATAAAAATATTGAATGATTATGATATATAATTTAGAATATATTTTATTTAATTTTAATATTTTTAAATATAAAATATAATTGAGAAGAGATGTAATGCGATTAGAAATTTAATAAGCTTAGGGCAGCTGAGTGTGAGTTGTCCGCTTCGATTCTCAGTTCATTTTTTTCAGATACCCTATGAAAGTACCATACTACCCTTCGGTCCATTTTTATTTCTGCAGTTTCTCCTTCTCTCATTCCAGTCGACCGCGGTGAAAGTGGGAAATTCAGAGAAGCTTCGCGAGTCCTGAGATCCGTCACCGCCGTGATTCCATCTCCCTTATTCGTCGTGCTGCTGTCACCGGTGGCCGTCCCCGTCGCCGTGGTTTTTCCCAGTGAGCAGATCTTGGCCGTGGGACGATCTTTTCTCTTCTTTCTCCGATCTTGTACGGCGTCGCGGTGCAACTGTCGCTGCTCCGCCGTGGTTCTTCTTCCGCGTTCAAAGCTTGGGCGGTCGAAGCTTTTCTCTGTTTGCTTCCGTTTTGCTCCGTCCTTCCCGTCACAGCAGGCAACTTCCGTCGTCAATGGTTCAGGAGTTTTGGTCGCCGGATGCTCTTCGTTGCTCTACTTCTTAAGGTGCTAATTCAGTGTAAGTCAAGATTGGTTTCTTCTTTTCCTTCTCTTCTGATCGGTGTTCACGGTGGTTGGATGATTTGATTTTCTGCTTATCTGTTTGCCGGGTCTGTGAAGGAAGAAATATGGAAGAATAAATTTTTAGGACAGTGAAAATATGGTTACCTGAGGCCGTGCGTGTGATTGTTCTGTAGTGCTGCTGTCATGCCCTGAGGAAAAAAATAATAAAAAACAAATAGTGGACGCTGTGCTGTTGCGGCCGTTGCTGCTGTAGGTATATATATAACATATAACTGTGAACACTTCTAAGTTCTAATAACTTTTTCATTTTTAGATGACATTATTGTTTTTACGCACATTTAGATCTTTTCCCATGTTTCAATCGTTGATTGCTCGTTTTGCAGATATACTGAGGATATGGAGCTTCATGATGCTGTCCACACAGCCATATTGACTCTGAAGGAAGGGTAGGAGCAAGTCACCTTGTTTATGCTTAATTTTATTGTCCATTAGGTCCAAAATACGTTTCATATCTTCTCAAATTAAGTTTCCCTCACCACGGGATACATGTCAGACTCTACACGCATGTGATTAAAACCATGTTTGGAGTTGTTGTTTTTTGTGTCTGAGAAATTTATTTCCTAATGCTCTGTTTTTTCTGTCTTCCAGGTTTGAGGGACAAATATCATGCAAAAATATTGAAATTGGCATAATTGGTGCGGACAAAAAGTTCAGGGGCCACTTTCTATTTTGTGTTTTACATCTTGTAGCTTTGTTTTTACCCAATTTAGTTTGACGTCTTGGTTTGTTCGTCTATCCCTATTTATTTTCGTGACCAGAATCTGACTTGGAAAATTCTGAATGTTTCTATCACTTGAAAAGAAAAGAAAGAAAAAGAAGATAGATCATGTCTTCAACTCTCTTGCTTTCAAAATATGTTTCAATCAGAGTATATATTTGGATATGGATACGCTCAGATCTGTTAACTTAGTGATTCATGGGCAAATTTATTGTGTTGCAGGGTATTGACACCAGCTGAGATTGATGATTACTTGGGTGAAGTTGAATAATTTTCTATGAAGAGAAGTATTACATGTTTGAAGTTACTTTAGATGGAAATCAAAGCCTATGTGAGCTGCTTAAGTGGGGAGACTATTGATACAGTGTTGTATTTGAGTTTGAGGAAGTAGTATGTAGCCTGCAATGTTTCTTAGACAAACCTTTTTCCCAAGTTCTCAAGTGTTCCATAAAACTTGAAACAGAAGCTTTGATGTGATAATTAACTGAGAATTTGTTGTAACTTTATCGTTCTCTGTGATCTGCTGCTTTTCATTTCGAGTTGAATGCATGCATGCGTGCATATATACAGTAGGGTTTACATCGACTCGGTACCAAAATTCACCTCAAGCTTGAATATTGAAACTAATGCCATGTGAATCATCAACATAAGATCTTTAGATGTTGGAGAAATTAAAATAACTGTATTATTTTTTTAATAAATTTAATGGCCTAAATTTAATATGTACACTTTAAATCTCAACATTAGTATTTCCTATCAATTATTTCTTTAATCGCTATTTAGTACATTTTTATTTTGCATATCATTTCTTTTCAATTAAAAAAGAATCTAACATATATATATATATATATATATATATATATAGTCTAAATTTGCTTATGAAGTTTTTGTCACAAATGATAACAAATGATAACCAACTCGGAGAAGAAATATCCCAAGAATGTCTTCTTTTTTAATAACATGAAAACAAAAAGAAGAAAGAAAAAGAAAAAAAGTTCATAAGCAGTAACGCTAAATATAATATTCTCTGCAGCAGACAAAGGATTCTCAAGGATGGATTCAAAATATTTCATATATGCTAAGAACAATATCTATACTTCAAAAGTGATTAGCTAGCATTTAGAAAGGAATGTTAAAGTAAATATAAGACAATAATTTTGAAGGTAGCTCTATCTTTTAACAGACTGTAATTTTTTTGTCATTAGATTCACTTCAAGAGTGTTATAAAAATATAAAAATAGAGTAATTTCCTGTGAGAGTTAAACATATTTTATCTTAGAGATTGAACTCCAAATGACAGATCACTATTTTCTCTGCTATATTTTGATTTTTTAGTTGTGAGCTATCCGAGTACCACTTACAATACCTTCATAATAACGTGATTCAATCTTTTCTCTATTCTAAGCTTTGACAAAATCCAAGAACATCTCATACTGACTCAGAGAAGAACACATCCTTATCTTCTTTTATCCACATGGCGAATTCATTTTTTTTATAAATATAGTCATCCTTGGATAACTCTTGGAGCTCCTCCATTTGACATTAAAAAAGTAAATCCATACAACCAATGAACTAATTAATTCTTCAATTCATCAATTAATAGGAATCATAAATATATTTTTCTTAACTTTTTAAAGTATTTCACGAGTAGAAAGAATGATAGTCTAATCTAAAAGGTTATAACTCATATAAACAACAATAAAGAATCAGGCACTGCTAATGTTTTTTTCAATCAGGCATTGCCAATAACAGTAATATCAAGAATATAGCTCAGCATATGGTCATCACCTTTACCGTGCTTGGTTTTGTGCTTATCTTTCAACTTCTTCCCTGAAGGGAAAGTAGCTTGCGAATATATTATTGCCAAGAGAAAAATGTCTTCTAGGGAAGAGTAGACTAACAATAGTTCTTGCCTCAACAATAGCGGAGACTTAAAAATGCTAATAATCTTCAAACGTAATATGAAGTCATGAATGACCGGAAGAACTTGAATAAAGGAACACACACACATAGAGCCTGAATGTTTGTTTTCCCCCATACTACCCGTTCAAAAGTCAACCAATTCAAACACTTGTTTTGAAGGAAAATTACCCCTTCTCACATTATTCAGTCGGGGTCACATTATCCAGTTGCGGACCCTTTGTCTGATGCTAAATGACAAAGCAAGGAAACATGTACCACCCCCCTCCTCCCTCAAAAACCAAAGAAAGGGTTAATTCCTGGATGTTGGTTCATTCTTGTGTGAATCTCCGGTTTCTAATATATAATATATACCTGAGGAAATGATGGTGTAATGTTAGAATAGTTATTTCGAGCAATTAAACCATTTGTGCGTGTCGGAATTCAAATATCAGTTACAGTTGCAGGCAATGGTAGCAGGTCTAAATGGTTCCCCATTGCTTCTTTTAGGGTACCCTTTATATAGACAATCAAATGAAATCATGGAACATGTAGAGCCAATTTAGGCTTTGCTTCAATGGAGAAGGACTTAACAAGTGTAATCAAAGTGACTCCATGAACAAATGTTTCTGAGATGAATACAGAGAAACCTAAACACAATACGAAGAAACCTTACTCATGAAAATAAGTAGCATACAGAAGAAGAGATCATCTACAACGTTATGGAGATAGAAGAAAATTTTGTAACAAGGGAAAAGGGGAAAGAAAGAAGCCAATCTGTTTGCCAACATCAACAAGCCTTCTGCTCACACTCTTCAGATTGCCTTTCTGTCAAATAACCTAACAGAGGAACAATGGAAAATGAAGTGTTACAACGAATGGACTTGTTTTGAATAAAGTGATCCACAATGATTGGAATCTCAACTCGTAAAGTAAACTTAGCTTTCAAATATAGTGAGCACCAAATTTTTAGGCAGAAACATTTTTTTTTTCTCTAACGATTATCCGCAATGTTAAAGAGAGGTAGGAAACTTTTGCATAGGTTGAAATGTCAGGAATTATACACGGTCTAAACAAGAAAAGAAACTGACGTACCCCTTCGTAGTTGCTTGATCCGTCAATGGGACTTCTTCTTCTTCTTCTTCTTCTTCTTCTTCTTCTTCTTCTTCTTCTTCTTCTTGTTCTTTTTCTTACTGTTCTTGATCTTGAGCTGCTTCTTCTTCCCCCTTTTCATCTCCCGCTTTGACTTCTTACTCTTCTTCTTCTTCTTTCTACTCTTCCCCTTTTTGATTTTTTGCAGATCCTGCAGCTTCTTTCTGTCTTCTTTTTCTCCAGCATCTTCTTTCCCGTCCAGTTTGACAGGTTCTTCTATTTTCGCTTCGACTGGTTCTGGCATTTCCGCTACCTCTCTTTCTTGCCCATTTTTGCGACCTTGGCCAGTAGCATCTGAGGCAGAATTGGAGGCGCGAGAAGATTTCCCTCTCAGGCATTTTCTTCCCATCGTCTCAGCCACTTCAGTCTCACAGTTTGAGCAACAACCTGTCCAACGCCCACTCATATGAATAGCCATGGGGGTACGCCTTGCATGTTGGCGAATTTACATATCGGACGATAATATCAAAACATTTACTTAAAAAATATTTAAAATAGTAGTAATCTATTAAAATGAGAATTACTGTAATAATATAATAATTTTTTGGCAAAAAATGTAAGAATTGTCCCGCATTTTTATGAGAAAGTTTGAAGATATTATTTTTATGATTTAATTTGTGCAGTATATTATTAATTATAAGCTTTGTATATTACATTTTGGCGGGTTCTTGAATGTAAGGGCAGTTTTGTCTTTTGAACAATTACCTCTCCAGCTCGCCGTTGAAAATATTGGCACATTCCGTTGTGAGACCCGAAATGCCGAGCTGCTTCCATGTGTATATTGCGCTCGTTCTTTTGATTCCCGTGCTTCTCTCTCCCCGAAACCTAAGAGGGGAAACTGAGTAACATGTCTCTATTAATTTTTCACCTCCTTTCTCCATTTCAATCACTTCGCTGTCCTCGATGGATACTTCCGTCGCTTTTCGTTTCAACGAGAGGATACGAGATTGGTCCAATTTAGGGTACGATTTTTACTGGGATTCTTGCCCAGAGGCTGAGTGCATTATCAGATCAGTCGTTACTTGCATCTACTATGATCGCAAGGACATTTCGCCAGCTATCTTGCGCCTCTTTTTTCATGACTGCTTCATTTAGTTATTTCTTTGCCTCTCAAATATTGCATTTTGTTTGTAAATTGGCACGTTCTGTTTTTCTTCCAAGATCGTGAGTTCCGTCATTTTCTCACCTGAATTCAAATGGGCCTTGATTCAGTGTCCTTCTTTTAGGTGTATAGTAGATTTTCATTCTTTCTTGGTACTGTTTGGATGAATCCGTACTCTTTCGAATTTGAAGTTTTTTTTCTCCTGAATCTGAACACGTGTTAAATGGCCCCTCTTGATTTCGTCTAGTCATAATTTGGTGTTCTTAATGTTTCAGTTTTGTCAAACTCAGAGGGTTGTGACGCTTCAGTGTTGTTGGATGATGGCTATGGTAAAGAAAACCGATCGATTGAGAAACAGGCTCTTGCAAACCGGACTTTGAGAGGCTTCGATTATATTGACTTGATTAAGAAGGAGCTGGAACAAACATGTTCCGGGGTTGTTTCCTGTGCTGACATTCTCGCTCTTGCCGCAAGAGATGACATTGTTTTGGTTTGTTCCTCTGCATCTATTTCTTATGTTTTTAAGGATGGACTCGTCGATCTCACTAAACTGGTGATAATATAGAGAGATATATGTTAATAATGGCCTCATGCATTTTGGTTTTACTATCAAGTCAGAGAACTGATCTTTTGTTTTCATTTCTATTTGCCAGATGGTAGTACCAAGTTCCTTTTCTTGTTACCTTCATCCAAACAATATTTATCTTGAAAAATCATGCGATGAAATCCATCTTCCCACTTCCTTTCAACTTAAAACCAGACATGTTATTCTATGCATTGCACAAAATTTAAAGACTAAGTTGCACTGTTTATAATTCATGAATTAAGAACTCGTTATAGTTTTTATATTTTATATTGATATTGATTAGCTTTAGGATAAGGCTGGTTCTTTTTGTTGTAGTAGTATTGATTAGCTTAGGACATATTCATGAATCTTACTATTTAGATTTAGTTTTGGTGTTCAAACGTTCGAATAGATATTGTTAAATTCAAGGTGTGTAAGCATTTTTGCAAGTGCTGTCCCACTTTTATTCCTCTGCAAGGATGCAGCAAAGCTCCCTTTTTACATTTAAGTTGTGCGCTGAAGCTTTGATGTGTTTTCTGGACTCGGCTTTGGCAGGGTGGTGGGCATTTTTATCCAGTTTTGACAGGAAGAAAGGATAGCTTTCAATGATTTTATGAGGAAGCAAATAATGAGATTCCAAGACCAGATGATAACATTACCCAAACACTGCACCTGTTTTCTCTCAGAGGATTCGACGAAAGAGAAACAGTCAGCCTTCTTGGTAAAAATACTAGCTAAGTCTACTCCTTTCTGAACTGAAATAGAATATTAGTCATAAGATTTGTTCTTTTCTTGTAGGAGCACACAACATTGGGAAAATTGGCTGTGATTTCATCCAGCAACGGCTGTACAACTTTCATGGCACAGGTCAAGTTTAACTTTGGTTAACGATTTAAAAACTTTCGATACAATATTGTTCTAAAAAAAAAAATTTCCAATACCTAGACCCTTATGAGTAAAACTTTCAAGACAAATGTAATATTAACCTGATTCAAAATTAAAAGAAACTACAAGTACCTCAAGAATAGTTTTTCCTTAATTCTTTTAAGGTATTGAAATAAAAAAATTTGTGGTATATATCAGACAGAAGTTAATGTTTTTATTAGTGAAGGGGAAAAATGACACAAATTTAGATATTTTAAAGTGCTGAGTGCACTTCCAAAATTCGCTCAAGATGCTAGATGCATATTTACATAAAATTAAATTTCATAACTTTATTGCGTAGAAAATAAAAAATAAAATAAAATAAAATGATATACAGTTAATCTTTGATGTAATGAAAAGCTAAGTGTCTAGCATGAGGTCCACATGAAGCAAGAGTATTAGAAAAAGGAATGAAGCCCAAACTTCCAGTAGCAAATTTATGCTTACCAACTCTTGCGAGTCCTGCTCTTCCTCTCATATCATAGCAATACACATCTCGCTTTGTAACAAAGATTAAAGAATGCCCATTATTGCTCACTAAACATGCTCTAATAAAGGGAACCTTCCCCTTCAACCCTATTTCTTCCAAACTCAGCGTCATGTACTTAGACCAAGAAGAATCTTTCCTTACCCAAAATGTAAAAGCAAGCTTATTTTTGTTCCAAACTACTGTTGGCTCAAGACTAGAGCGATGAATCTCAGAAATATATTTTTTATAATAACAATCAAGTTCTTTTGAACTTTGACAAGCTCCGAGTAAGGTTTTATCTCTTTCTTTCCACATGGCTTCTCTTGGCTTGTATGTTCTACGCACTTGATAGGCTAATCCTTGTTAGTCTTGATAGATTTCAATAAGAACTAACTCATATTTATACTCATCATCACCATCATCATCAACACCAAAGTTCAATCTTATGATTTTAATACTATTCTTATCACCGATAAAAGGAGGTGCAACAATGGAGGAAAACAATTGCGTTGTAGGGTTACAAACAATAAATTCTCCTTTCGGCTCTTGCGGGATTTTGCAGAGAAGCAACCCATTCTCAGACATAAGGATTTGTCCGAACCTTTTATTAAGAAACGTAACAAAGCTTTTAGGAATGATATTACTATTGTTTCCAGGTATGGGATATAATTTAGTTTCCATTTCGCCAGCAACTCTTTTAGAGAGTCCTCGAATGAAAACACAAGAATCACCTTGTGGGGTCAAATTTTTAGTGTTATTCCAAACAAAATCTTTATCCTTGGTGGTGAATTCATATATAAATTTTGAACATGACTTGAACTTCAAGATGGATTTTGCAGGCAACCAAGAGAACATTTTGTATAATAAATCTTCAGGTAGCTCCTCCCAAGACTTGACCTGTAAGGATATTTACAAATTAGTAAAGCAAGCTTTAAAACAGTATCTCATAATTTAATTTATATTAAGAAATTATAAGAAAAGTAACATATATACCATGACTTCATCATCTTCCCTTTTATCAGTCATTTGTTCAGAGAATGGTAGTGCTAGTGGAGCAATTCTAACTGTAAAGTATATTTAAAAAGATGAGAATGACAATGAGTTTTTCAAAATATATATAATCTTATAATAGAATACTATAGATATCTTTTCTATTTAAAAATATTAAAATTAAATCATCACTATATCATAATCATTCAATTAGGATTTCTTTGGATAAATAGAGATATTAGCAAAAAAAACTAAAAAAAGATAATTTACCTCGAAAGATACTAATTAATCTTTTTTATCCATGAAGATACAAATATAACATGATAATCTTATAAATGACAGACTACAAATACTAGGAATTAATCATTTGAAAATATTAAAATACTTAATTTAAGTTAATATACAGTATTTAATTAAACATTTAAAAATTGAGTTAAAATAGAAAATAATTTTTTATTTCAAAATAAGAAAATCCAATATATATTATCTAATTTTTCTATGAAGCTTTTGCCACAAATCATAACTAACCCAGGGAAGAGATATCCCAAGAATGTCTTCTTTTTTAATAACTTGGGGGGGAAAAAAGCGCCAAATACAATATCCCTGCAGCAAACAAAGGATTCTCAAAGACTGATTTCAAATATTTCATATCTGCTAATAACAATATCTAATAGAAATATAAAAAGTGTTAATAAATCCACGGTCATAACAACCCAGCATAGTTTATTAAAAAAAACAAAATCTCAGATAGTAAAGCGTAAATAGTGAGGGGAAGACCAATACAGGTGACAGACATAAGGGAGAAAGATAAAAATTTCATAAAGTATTAAATTCTGTTAACAGTAAACTTGACGTGCAAGTTTACTATGTTAAGAGCATTTAAGATTTAGATAGTGATAAAAAATTTAGATATGTTTTATGATAAAAAAAATTGAATGATTATGATATATAATTTAGATAGTGATGCTTTATTTTATTTTATTTTAATATTTTTAAATATAAAAGATATCTATGGTATTAAATTTTAAGATTAAATATATTTTGAAGAGCTCAGTATCATTCTCATTATTTCTAGTAATAATTGCCTCACGAGTACCACTGTTCTTTGAACTGATGACGGACGGTAGGGAGATCGCTGCCACTCAACTTGTAAGGGAAATCGCTGCTCTTATGCAGGAGTTCACTCAATCTGGGTAATTACGGATTTCTTTTTAAGATATATTTTTCAAAAAGTTTTGACAATAAGGGCGGGTTGTTTATATTTACTCTTGCATTGTACCTAGGCTACTCATATTACTAGAAATAAGTCGCATCTTCTCCCTTGCTTATCATCCTTGAAAAAAGGGACTGCAGATGTGGGGAAAATATGTAGTGGATTATTAAAGCAAAAGTTTATACACTGTGCTTTCTTTTATATATATTTTCCTTTTTTTTATCCCTTTATTATCTTTCGAATTTTGACATTGGCCTTTTGGAGTGTCCCTTCTAGTTGCTGGATTTCACGATAAAGGTCCACAATTGTTCCAGGTATATTAACATGATCAACGTGATAAATTGCGCATGAAATAAGTTAAGAACAAATATTCAGTTAACGGTGACATGAATTAATGCTCCTTAGGATATCTGAAGATTGATGTTACCTGTTGGAAGCTTATAATTCCGTTACCTAAATTATGCCACCATGAAACTGATTTTTCCACTTAGAGTGAAAACTATCCTTTGATTATTTGTGCTGCCTAGATTTAAATGGGTTTCCCCAGGAAACTACTTGAACCTTTTTCTATCTGTCCTTCAGTTGATGTGCATGATGAGTTTGCACTTGATTCTCTTTTTCATGCGCTTGAAATTATTTAAATGAATTACTTTGGTTTACCAAGAGAAAGTAAAGGAAGAAATTAAAATTTTTGTTTGGTTCAATTAAAATAGGTGGATCCATCGGGTTCATACTTTTCCTGGAAAGCTTCTGCTATGGGGAAGAATGTTTCATATTTTTCCGCATATTTACGTCTTTTCCCATGTTCCATTCGTTGATTTCTCTTTTTGCAGATATACTGAGGATATGGAGCTTGATGATGCTGCCCACACAGCCATATTGATTCTGAAGGAAGGGTAGGAGCAAGTCACTTTGTTTATGCTTAATTTTCTTGTCCATTAGGTCCAAAATACATTTCATATCTTCTCAAAGTAAGTTTCCCTCGCCACGGGATACATGTCAGACTCTACACATGTGATTACAACCATGTTTGGAATTGTGTTTTTGTGTCTTGAGAATTTTCTATCTTAATGCTTTGTTTTTTCCGTGTCTTCCAGGTTTGAGGGACAAATATCATGCAAAAATATTGAAATTGGCATAATTGGCGCGGACAAAAAGTTCAGGTGCGACATTCTCTTGTGTTTACATCTTGTAGCTTTGTTTTTACCCAATTTAGTTTGACTTCTTGTTTTATTCGTCTACCCCTATTTATTTCCATGAACCTGAATCTGATTTGGAAAATTCTGAATATCCCTATCACCCAAAAAGAAAAGAAAGAAAAAGAAGATAGATCATGTCTTCAACTCTACTTTCAAAAAATATGTTTCAATCAAAGTATATATTTGGATATAGATATGCTCAGATCTGTTAACTTAGGGATTCATTGGCAAATTTATTGTGTTGCAGGGTATTGACATCAGCTGAGATTGATGATTACTTGGGTGAATTTGAATAATTTTCTATGAAGAGAAGTGTTGCATGTTTGAAGTTACTTTAGAGGGAAATCAAAGCCTATGTGAGCTGCTTAAGTGGAGAGACTATTGATACCAGTGCTGTATTTGAGTTTGAGGAAGTAGTCTGTAGCCTG
This sequence comes from Leucaena leucocephala, assembly GCA_037074615.1. NCBI lineage: Eukaryota > Viridiplantae > Streptophyta > Magnoliopsida > Fabales > Fabaceae > Leucaena > Leucaena leucocephala. Next base: position 4,541,325 of record CM073525.1, read on the forward strand.
CATTGTTTCTTAGACAAACCTTTTTCCCAAGTTCTCAAGTGTTCCATAAAACTTGAAACAGAAGCTTTGATGTGACAGTTAATGACTACTTATAGAAAAATTGTTGTAATGTCGAGTTGAATGCATGCATGCATACATACAGATATACATCGATACCAAAACTCACATCAAATTTGAATATTGAAACTAATACTATGTGAAACATCAACATAAAGATCTTTAGATGTTGGAAAAATTAACATAACAGTATTATTTTTTAAATAAATTTAAACGGCTTAAATTTAATATGTACACTTTAAATTTCAACATTAGTATTTCCTGTCATTATTTCTTTGATCACTATTTAGTACATTTTTATTATACATATAATTTATTTTCAACTAAAAAAATCCAATATATATATATATATCATCTAAATTTGCTATGAAACTTTTGCCACAAATCATAACCAACCTATGTAAGAGATATCCCAAGAATGCCTTCTTTTTTAACAACTTGAAAAAACAAAAACTTCAAATGCAGCAATGCCAAATACAATATCCTTCGTAGCAAAACAAAGGATTCTCAAATATTGATTCAAAATATTTCATATCTACTAATAACATCTATACTTCAAAAGTGACTAGCTAGCAGCTGGAAAGGAACACTAAAGTAAACAAAGGAATGTAATTCTAAAGGTAGCTCTACCTCTCAATAGGCTATAATTTCTCTCCATCAGATTCACTTCAAGAGTGTTATAAAAACAAAGTGATTCACTTTAAGAGCTACACATATTTTATCTAAAAGATTGAACCCCAAGTGATAGATCACTACCCTTTAATTTTCCAGTTGTGGGCTGTCCGAGTACCACTTACAATGCCTTCATAGTAACGGGATTCGAGCTTTCCTCTATTCCAAACTTTGACAAAATCCAAGAACATCTCACGTGCTGACTCGGATGAAAGATCAGAAAAGAACACATCCTTCTCTTCTTTTAGCCACGTGGCGAATTCATTGTTCTTAGCAAAATAGTCATCCTTGGACAACTCTTGGAGCTCCTGCATTTGAAATTGCAAAGGTAATCCATACAACTAATGAATAATTGATTCTTCAATTCATCAATGGATGGGAATCATAAAGAGATTCTTCTTAACTTTTTAAAGCTTTTCACAAGTAGACAAAATGATGGCCCAATCTAAAAGGTTCAAACTCAGATAAACAGCAATAAACAACCAGGCACAACCAAGGTTTTTTCAATCAGGCATTGTCAGTAACAGTAATATCAAGAATATAACTCACCGTATGGGCATCACCTTTACCGTGCTTGGTTTTGTGCTTATCTTTCAACTTCTTCCCTGAAGGAAAAGTAGCGTGCAAATATATTATTGCTAAGAGAAAAATGCCTTCTAGGGAAGAGTAGACTAACAATAGTTCTTGCCTCAACAATAGCAGAGACTTAAAAACGCCAATACTCTTCAAACATAATACGAAGTAATGAATGACCGGAAGAACTATCAAGGAACACACATACACAGCCTGAATGTTTACTTTTCACCCATACCACACATTCAAAAGTCAAACCAATTCAAACACTTGTTTTGAAGGAAAATTACCCCTTCTCACATTATTCAGTTGGGAGCTTTTCAGCAAAATTGCCCCTTATCACATTGTCCAGTTGGGGACCCTTTGTATGATGGTAAATGATAAAGCAAGGAAACAAGTAACCCCCCTCCTCCCCCAAAAACCAAAAAAAGGGTTAATTCCTGGATGTTGGTTCATTCTTGTGTGAATCTCCGGTTTCTAATATATAATATATACACAAGGAAATGATGGTGGAATGTTAGAATAGTGATTTCCAGCAATTAAACCATTTATGCGTTTCCAAATTCAAATATCAGTTACAGTTTCAGGCAATGGTAGCAGGTCTAACTGGTGCCCTATTGCTTCTTTTAAAGTATCCTTTATATAGACAATCAAATGAAATTATGGAACATGTAGAGCCAATTTAGGCTTTGCTTCAATGGAGGACTCAACAATCAGCATTAGGCTTTGCTGCCAGGTTCCAATGCCACAACTTAGGGCATCCATTCTAAAAACATGTTGAAGACGAAACTATTGTCTAATGCAATGTCAAAGACCCGGCGGGATGTCTAAACAAGATCACCTTCATCCACTTGTGGAAGATTCTACAGTATAGAACTAGAAATTGTTTTCATAATTACTTCAAATAGCCCCTAAGATTCACATACCTCTTGAAAAACAATTTGACATGAAGTTAAAAGTTACACACAACATTATTAGCATGCCTTCTGAGACACTTTACGAGACCAGATCAAGCTTGTTTACGTTTTGTCTTGCTTCCTAATGGCACTGATTCAAGCTCGTACATCTCCAAGACTTTCGTGCCACATTGACAACTGATAGAGCTTTCCCCTCTTCTCGATCCCTTCCTATCGCTTGGTTTAGATAAAGTATATGGTACACAGATTGATCACACACGTTTCCTCTTTATTCATAATAAAAACATATAACTCTGCCCATCCTTAGATAAGGCAAGGGATGTAAGTCCCCTGAATTCCTTCTAACTGAATTCCTAGATGTCATTTCCTACCAGACTACTCACTAATCCCAACTAATTCCAAAATGCTATTTCGTACGTTTAACTATTATTCAGGGACAGTATAAAGCCACACTGAGAAATGATAAAATTTTCATGCTTACCTTTGTCAGATCTATCTTTGGAATGCCTATGAGATTTCTTCTCCTTGCGTTTCTCTTTCTTTTCTCCCTTCCGATTCCTTTCCCCATCCTCTGCCGCTCGGTTCCTCTTGCTTTTCTTCTCATCTGGGGATTACCAATATAATTTAGTAAAATGTAAATGGAAGCACGAAAAGCTTCCAAGTGGATGTCATCATGCCGCCTGAAAAGGGTCCGATTATAGAACCCTTGAAATGGGTATTTTGCGCCGTAAGGTTTCTTCCGCTTTCTCGAAAGCAAGACCCGTTGCATAACGAGGGAAGAAAAAACAGGGAAAATCAAGTACCTTCGGAGTCTGAAGAATAACTCTTTCGCTTCTTCTTCTCCTTGGACTTCCTATCGCTTCCCATCAGTGCTTTCTTCACAACTAGGAGAGAATTTCCTACGCTTCAGAGTTGAGGATTTTAAACCAAAAAAGCCGAATTTTCTTACCCTATTATGGGAGTCGAAAGCAGGTATTCCTACGCACCAATGGCCTTGGCAATGAAGTCTGCAGGGCAGTGTGAAAAAATGCCAAACCAAAAGGATTAACCCTGTTTTATTTAGATGGCGAAAAAAAAGAAAACCTTTTTACTTAAATATTTTTTTTTATTTTATATTATTTATAAATATTTTTATATTTTAATTAAATTATAATCCACCTGTTACAATTTGTAAGAGTTAGTTATTTAGTTGGTGTTAATTTTAAATATAAAAAATTAAACTATTTTATATATAATATTTATTATTTTTTTAAATTAATTTATTTAATTTATAAATTTATATATAATATAATATTATATATATTTTATTAAAATTATGCTATATTTATAAAATTAAATAATTTATTTAATTTTTTAATCTATTTAAATTAGTTAAAAAATTTATATTAAAAATTAAATAAATATTATTTTAATTATAATTAAATTAACAATCAATAATAATTAGATTAATTACCCTTGAACCTCCTCTTAATCATATAATCGGTATATAGAATAGAATATATTATATAAATATCTCTTATATTTATTATTTTTAAAAATTAATTTGTTTAATTTATAAATTTATATATTATATAATATTATACATAATATTTTAGAGATATTAAGTTATCATAATTAATTTATTTTAATTTATCTAGATTTTATTAAAGTTAATTTATTATTATAGGAATATTTTTAAAATAAATTTAAATATAATTATAATTTTTTTACAAAATAAATAAATGAACCATTCCTCTAAAGTTTCAAGGAATGATAAAAAAATTCTTACATGGCAAAGTGCCATCGAGGAGTGCGCCAAATGTATGGATTGTGTTGGTTGTGCAAAGAAACGTCCCCACCAGAGAGCTGCCACGCTCGCCTTCGTTATCTTCTCATCCCTCCATTTCCTTCCCACTTTCTCTCTCATGTCTTCGTCTGTTATCACATTCATGCCATACCCACAAGCACACTCCTCCTCCCATGGCCTCCTCCTCCACCCTCTTGTCTTCTAACCCTAGAGTTTTCTCTTCCACCATCTCCGATCATCATCATCGTTGTTGTTGTTGTTGTCCTCTCTTCCACCATTCTCGAGTTCCCACTTCGATTCGCCGTCGAGGCTTCTTCGTCGAGGCTACGGTGATTTTTTCTTCCAACCCCACTTACTGATTGTTGCTTGGTTCTGTGTAATGACCCTCAAGTTGCAATTTTTAGTGAAAAAAAATTGGTTTTTGCGTAGCTGTAGCAGTAGAAGTTTCCGGACGCATTGTTGATTTTTGCTTGGCGTAGCTTCAGCATCTGTAATGCTGTTGATTTTCGTCTGTGTTGTCTCTTATACAGTTTTTCATATGTTTTGTACTTGTGTTGGATATCTTTGGCCCTGGGATGAATATGTATTCTTTCATTGTTGTATTGGGTCTGAACTTGATCTTTTGGTTGTGTTGAAATTGCTTGTTTACTCCCGTTAAAGTAGCAATACTGGGAGTAAGAATTGTTGCTGGTAGCTGCAATGTTTTTCTTATATTATAGGTTACGTTTAATCAAGAGTCCAGAAAGTAAAAAGAGATTCAACCACTTTTCAATCTTCGTTGTGGGGAAGTTGCTTGTGCTACCTTGAAATTAGTTGAGTGTAGAATATTTTGTCTGCAATTGCTATTTTGCTATGTAACGATGATACTTTTTAATTTAGAATACTCAATCCTATCCTTTGCAAGGGGGATGGACTTTCCATTTGATGACTTCACAATATCTTTTGTAGAAAGTAGAAAACTCAAATTCAATTGCAGAAAAGATTTTCACTGTAGGAAAAAAGGTGAAAGCATAAGGGAGTACAGCTTGTGTGTTGGATGTCTAAATTTAAATTTTTGGAATAGTTTGTTTGATGTTAACATGATCAATACTGCTAGCCTGCCATAAATTAATCAAGTTTAATGATAAAACTACGAAGGTAATGAATTTTCTGAGGTGAAAGTTACACTTCCTCTTGAATAACCTCTGATTTGCAACTCAACTCCTTTACATTTCTCCATAAAGCAAACTTACTTTCAAATTTAGCACCAAACTTTTAGACAGATACTTTTGCTTCCCAATTTCATTTGTGTGAAATACCTGTGTGTGTCAGTATTACACTGATTTGCATATGAGCTCCTTTGCATTTCTTTTGTGAAGAGAACTTGCTTTCGAATTTAGCACCAAACTTTTAGCGGATGCTTTTTTCCCTATGACTTCCCAATTTCGTCTGTGTTTACAGTTTCTTTGCCCACGTTAGTCTCTTGTAATGCATTTTAGTTTCATTATAAGGATATCTGATTCATTTCTTGCATCTGTATTAATGGATAAACTGCGATCAACTTAAAACTGGTCTTGTTTGGTTGTATTTCAGGTTATAAAGTGGCGATGTCCAAAGCAAATTCTCCCTCCCAACTGTGACACTGATTTCCTGAAAAAAGTCCTATATCTAGAGTCTATTGGTATTGATTCTTTCTCACTCATTGAAAATCATCCAAGCATCATCTCTGCCTCCTCTCTTCCTGAAATAAAATCCACTGTAGAATTCTTGACATCCATGGACTTCTCTGCTATTGAGTTCGGGCGCATTGCTGGCATGTGCCCAGAGATTCTTACATCCAGAGTATCAGATATTTTACCGGTCATCACCTTCCTGATCCGGGAAGCTCGTGTGAATGGGTCAGATATCAAGTATGTCATAAACCGTCGTCCCAGGTTGCTTGTCTGCAGTGTTACTGAGCAACTTCGTCCCACCCTGTACTTTCTCCAAACCATTGGCATTGCAGAAGTAAACAAGCACACCTACTTGCTATCATGCAGTGTTGAAGAAAAGCTTATTCCCAGGATTGATTACTTTGAGAATATCAGTTTTTCACGCCGTGATGCGATTTCAATGTTCCGAAGGTTTCCTCAGCTGTTTAACTATAGTATTAAGAACAATTTGGAGCCCAAATACAAGTACTTTGTGGTGGAAATGGGGAGAGATTTGAAGGAACTGAAAGAATTCCCCCAGTATTTCTCATTTAGCTTAGAGAGTAGAATCAAACCTAGGCATAAACTATGTGTAGAATTGGCAGTGTGTTTTCCTCTCCCTGTATTATTAAAGACAAATGAAGCGCAATTTCTTAAAAGATTAGATGTATGTGTAAATTCTTCAATACCCTTGAAAACATCTCCTCTATGGTGTTCAAATTGTGAAGTTGATTCAATATAGGAAAAAAATCTCATTACAATGTACATTTTTGCATTATTATATGTCCAGTTCATGTGACAGAATCTGTATATCCTGCTTATGATATCGATTTTAACAACTGTAATCAAAGTGACTCCATGAACAAATGTTTCTGAGATGAATACAGAGAAACCTAAACATAATACAGAGAAACCTTACTCATGAAAACAAGTAGCATACAGAAGAAGAAGAAGAAGAGATCATCTACAATGTTATGGAGATAAAAGAAAATTTTGTAACAAGGGAAAAGGGGAAAGAAAGAAGCCAATCTGTTTGCCAACATCATCAACCCTTCTGCTCACACTCTTCAGATTGCCTCTCTGTCAAATAACCTAACAGAGGAACAATGGAAAATGAAGTGTTACAACGAATGAACTTGTTTTGAATAAAATGGAGAGAAAAAATTGAAGAGTGTGAAGATTAGGGTTTGACATTTGTGGGAGTAAAGATCACAAGGACAAGGAATTAAAAGGTTACTAAGCCAAGGTAGTAAGCTTACTCAACTTTATTGTTAGCATTACTTAATTGTTATTTGTTTATTTACCATGATTGTTGGTTAAATTAAAGATGATGATATGATGTTACTCTTGTATTATGATGTCTTGACTTGATGCATGTTTGAGTTGGCATGAGATAGAGGTAGTTTCATAATTATGGCATAATGCTTACTTGCATGATGATCTTGAATGTTAGACAATATTGTTGGTGTAACTTACCATTGAGATTTGTGGAATCGCACTCCTTCCAATAAACAACTATTTAGGATCTGTTCAAGCAAGGGGAAAGAGCTTAATGAAGGAGAATTAGAGACTTTATTGCATGATATTATGTAATTCAATTATACATGTAATTATTATGACAATGGTATGAGCTATTTGAGGCAGTGGCCTTTATGTTATTATGTATTGAGTAACTTAATGATATAATCTAACTTTGAAATTTGGTATGCTTATAGTACACAAAATGAGATTTAAATGCATAGGTAGAATACATTTTTTAGAGCTATATACGAATTATGGTACTTTTTCAAAGTTAGGGTTGAAAATCTGAAAGTTTCAGAATTTATCAAATCAACAATAAAATTCAATAAATAATCTGAATGAATTACCAAGGAGTCATTCCAGTTTCTTATTTTTCCCTTATATTATTATGAAATAGGTTTCATTATCAATTAGAACCACTCAATTTCGATTTTTTTAGAATTAGTTATGAATTTTTAAAGTGAAGATATTATGAAATTTCATAACCCAAGAGTTTAGTCATGAAGAATCAAAGGTTTTGGTCGCAACAAATGAAAACAGAAGTATTTAGTTGTGATGAATCAAAGGAATTGGTCGCAATGAATGAACACAAAAAGGGTTACCAAAAAAGTTATGACTTTAGTCGCAACGAACCAGTACTCTGGTCTCTATGAATAGACACAATGACTTAAAAATTTCAGATTTGGTTCCTTTTAACTTAGGTATTATATAATGATTCCAGTAGATATAAATGAACTCCAATATAGTCTAAAACTAAGGTATAACAGTGTTGGTATCAGAGCAAAAGTTCTAGCATAGGATAATAGTATTTTAGTATGTTTAAGATTATTACATTTGTGTCAATTGTGAACGAATTGACATGTAAATTGAGTTTTATAGGGAAAATACCATTGAGCCTCATCATGATGAAGGTTATGAGCCATCAGTTAATCAGGGTGCAGAGAATTATGTACCTAATATAGAGGACCCATCTAGGATATAGGGAGTAGAGATAGAATTAGACCTTGAGATGTACATGTGGTTTGACAATCCAGGGCATGAACTATCTTCTGTGGGATCTAATCAAGTAGTTCCCGAGGCTTTAGCTTTAGCTGATAATGATACCAATGCTGAACTAAGGGTCCTAAACCCTGACGTTCTTGGTCCAAGTACCCAAGTACCTAGTGCTATTCCAAACCAATATATCCCTGTATCAAACCACCTTTTAGTATCCAACTATTTCCAGTTAAATCTGAGTTTAATAATTATGGAGATCTTTTAGAAAGGTTCAAATTTAGAGCCAGACACATTGATCCCTATGTGAATCTGGAATATTATATATATTGGGATTTCCTTCGTGATGTTAGAACATTGTATATACTTGTTACTCAAGAGCAGCGCTTTAGACCACTTTAGACAGCCTATCATCCTCAAACAAATAGACAAATAAAAAAAACTATTCTGACTTTAGAGGATATGCTACAAGCTTGTATATTAGATTTTAGTAGAAACTGGGATATGTATCTCCCATTTGCAGAATTTACCTATAATAATAGCTATCATTCTAGTATCCAGAGGCCTCCTTTCGAAGCCCTATATGGAAGGAAATGTAGATCACCTTTATATTGGACAGAACTTGATGAAAGAAGAATGTATGGTTCGGACATAGTGAATCAAACCTCCAAGCATATTGAAATGATTAAGCAAAAGGTTATAATGGTTCAAAGTATATAGAAGAGTTATACATATATTAGAAGGAAACTGTTAGAATTTGAAATTAGAGATCGATTATTTCTCAAAGTAACTCAATCACAGGAGTTAGTTGGTCTCTAAATAATAAAAAGCTAAATCCGCAATATGTGAGATTATTTCAGATTCTTTTAAAAGCTAAATCAGTAGCATATAAACTAGCCCTGCCCCCAAATTTGAGTCAGATAAATGATATTTTTTCATGTCTCCCAATTAAAGAAGTATCATCTAGACCGAACTCATGTCATCCAGAATGATGATACTACACTTCAAGACAATCTATCTTTTGAGGTAAGACCAGAATATATCATTGATCAAAAGGTCAAACAACTAATGAATAAACAAATTCCACTGGTTAAGGTAGTATAGAAGGGATTATCACTAGAAGAAGTGACTTGAGAGATGAAAGAAGAGACCAAAGAAAAGTACCCCAAACTTTTCTAATAAGGGACATTTTAAATTTTGAGAACAAAATTTATTTAAGGGGGAGAAATATTACATCCCATATTTTTAAGGCTAGAAGAGTTGTATTAAAATTATTGATGCAACAAATGAAGATTAAGACAAAGTTGGGACATAAATGAAATTTCTAGAAAGTTAGGGCAATAAGGGTAATCATGAAAAAATATATGAAAATTTTAGAAAAAAACCCCAAAAAATGAGAAGTGAGATATTAAGCCTTAATTGAGGTAATAAATGATGAAAATACCCCTAGAATAATTTTTAGACAATTTTTAGATATTTGATTAACTATAAATTATTTAGTCAGATTTAATTATTTAAGCTATGAGTAGACTTTAGAAAATTAAGAAAAGATAAGGATAATATATTTTGAAAATGATAGGATATTGTATAAGTATTTTATTCCCAAAACACCCCTAGTTGAATTTTAGAGGAATTTAAATAGAATTTGAGCTAATTAGGTATTTTATTTAAAAATATCTAAATAAATACTTATAAGGGTAAGTAGGTTCCATGAAAAGTTATGGTATTTCCCTAGAATTAATATGAGATGGTGTAGCAGACAAAAATCTTTTACGAACTCATAAGCTTCAAAAATTAATTCCCAAGTTCATTTTACCATCAATAAAATTATGATTTCTATGAGTAAAATGTGAGGAATATTCTATGGGACTGATAAAATAGGAATTGTAAAATATAAATTTATTCTAGTATAAAATATATTGAAATAAACAAAGCATATGATTGGACCAATTATGGTGCCATTTGTTTCACTGTAGAGAGTGAGGATTTTGACTTGCAAGTACGATGCCATATGTTCTAATCTAAATTGGGAAGGATTTTGACTTGCAACATGGCGCCATTTGTTTTATGGTGGATGGAGAGGATATTGACTCCAATAATTAATTTAATTTAGGATTATTTGTAGGAAGGAAAAAACTTGCAAGAAGACATGAGGTCTTGACGCCTAAGCCTTGTAAATTCATGGAACTTGAAGAGTAAATAGATATTCAAATGCCTATAAATAGAACTCCACCCTCTCTCACTATTGCATATCACGGATTTCTTAAGAAACTCTTACCATTTGAAATCTCAACATTTCAAGACAAGAACAAAACATCTACCTTAGTCGTATAGCTTAGATAAAAGGTTAGTTCATGTGTTCAATATACTAATAATGTTTTAACTAGTTAAATCATAATTTATATGATTGAAAAATCAAGAACTCCCTAGAGTTATATTCTATCCAGATTTTGTGAAGTATGAGGAAGCATGATTTTAATGTTAAGCTTAGATTAAAGAGAATGATTAAGGATTAGTTTAAGTAATATTGCGTGAAGATAGCTTAATTCTCTTGAATTGGATTATGGCTAAACCTTTTGGCCACCCACGAATCTCTGCTCTAAGAATATAATTTAATCATTTTAATGTTTTTAATATGTTTAAAATAGAAAATGGTGTAGGATGAATTAAAGAAATAAGTATTAAAAGCATATGAATCAAAATTAAAAGGGTTCATATGAGTATGGTTCGGCTAAGGCCAGAATGTAGGGAAAGAAATTGATTTTCTTTAATCTAAACTCATATTCGTATAAGAATGACTTAAGATAATAATTTTTAAGTTAATGGAAACAAAACCTATAAATCAAAGATAAGGTTAGGAGCTTAAGAGGTTTATGCTTAATCATTTTTAATATTGTGTATGAATGGTTATGAATCCTTTTACTATAATGGATTAAGGTTTGATATTTGTGGGAGTGAAGATTAAAAGGAATGCTTAATTTGACTTAGTAACCTTTTAATTCCTTGTCAAAGCAAATAGTAAATTCTTTTTGAAGAGTGTGGGGCTATAGTCACTGCATCAGTTATAACGGAAAATTTGCATTAACAGGTATTGTGTTCAGGATACAACAATAAGGCAAAGTGGACCTAGTGTCATGAAGAATGCATGTAATCTCAGAATGCGAAGCACTTACTCTCATTGATGATTTTTTTTTTTTACCTTTTTAATTTATGTTTACATCCCTTGGTCAATTTTTCTTTTTTTTTTAACGTATGAGAAATAATGTTACTTTACATAAAAATATATGAAATATTAAATGAATTCGGCTCAAAGAATCCTAAGTTAGGTTATCATCAGTTTAGCAATAACTAGTGATTTTCTTTTATTTATCTATGATCACAATGTGATTGGATACCATAGGGAAATACCATCAAGAACCAAGAAAGAACTGATTTGTAAATTTAAATTGAGGTCAAACTGACAGAACTTCGTACCTTGGTGACCAAAAGAAATTGATATAACATAACAAGGTGACTGGAAACCACACATAAAAACAGATCAAGTTGATTTGATATTACAGTATCTGGACATTCTGCTTCCAATGCGGTTTTTTTCTGTAACTACTGTATCAAATGTAATCAAAGAGACTCCAAGGAAAGCATGTTTTCTGAGATGAAACCACACAAAAAACCTATCAAGAAAGAAGAAAAACAGACCTCGGTAGAACAAAAAAATGATCCAGGTTGAAATTGCATGTACTGATACTACTCCTGGTTTTGTATTTCTACTTCTATTGGTTCTGCTATTTCTGCTTCCTCTCCTGGACCATAATTGCATTCTTCGCCAGCATCATTTGAGGCAGACTTGGAGGGGAGAAAAGATTTTCCTCTCAGGCGAGAAGATTTAGTTCTCATTACTTTAGTTTCACAGTTACAGCAACAAAAATCTGTCTCCTCTAATGTACACAACCCACACTCTCATATATATATATATAAACATGTATGAATATGAATGGGGTATACGGCAACGAAAAGATCTTGCTTGTTGGCAAAGTTACATATAAGGACCAAATATCAAAATATTTACTTTAAACAACTTTTAAAAACTCGTATTTATCTATTAAAATGAGCATTACTGTCAAATTTATTAATAAATCACTTACGCTATTAATAATTTAATAATTTTTTTGGCAAAAAATGTAATAGTTTTTAAATATGTGACTTCTTTTGTAAATTTTAGGCTGATATATATATACACAAATTGTTACGCATTTTTAGGAGAAAATTATTAAATATTTATTAATGCTCCTGATTATATATATATATATATATATATGATATTATTCTTATGATTTTATTTGTGCAGTATATTATTAATTATAAGCTAAATAAATATAATCTTTATATTACACTTTGGCGGTTCATGAATGTAAGGGTAGTTTCGTCTTTTGAACATTTAATCTCGCCGTTGAAAATATTGGTACATTCAGTTGAGAACCTAACTTCTTCCCGCTTCTTCTCCTTCTCCTTCTTCTCAAAATAAACCTTCTTTCTCTGAAGAAAGAGATTATAGGGTTTTAGAAGAAATAGGCAGTAACCCTAAACCCGAAATGCCGAGCTGCTTCAGTTTGTATATTGCGCTGGTTCTTTTGATTCCTGTTCTTCTCTCTCTCCGAAACCCAAGAGGGGAAACTGAGCAACATGCCTCCATTAATTTTTCACCTCCTTTCTTCATTTCAATCACGTCGTTGTCTTCAAGGGACACTTCCGTTGCTTTTCGTTTCAACGAGAGGATACGAGATGGGTCCAATTTAGAGTACGATTTTTACCGGAATTCTTGCCCAGAGGCTGAGGGCATTATCAGGTCAGTCGTTACTCGCATCTACTACGATCACAAGGACATTTCACCGGCTATCTTGCGCCTCTTTTTTCATGACTGCTTCATTGAGGTATTTCTTTGCCGCTCAAATATTACATTTTGTATGTAAATTGGTATGTTCTGTTTTTCTTCCAAGATCGTGAGTTCCGTCATTTTCTCACCTGAATTCAAATGGGTCTTGATTCAGTGTCCATCGTTTAGGTGCATAGTTGATTTTGATTCTTTCTTGGTACTGTTTGGATGTAGCAGTACTCTTTCGAAATTGAGGTTTCTTTTCTCCTGGATCTGAACATGTGTTAATCGACCCTTCTTGATTTGATCTAGTCAAAATTTGGTGTTCTTAATCTTTCGGTTTTGTCAAACTCAGGGTTGTGATGCTTCAGTGTTGTTGGATGATAGCTATGGTAAAGAAAACCGATCGATTGAGAAACAGGCTCTTCCAAACCAGACTTTGAGAGGCTTCGATTATATTGACTTGATTAAGAAGGAGCTGGAACAAACATGTTCCGGGGTTGTGTCCTGTGCTGACATTCTCGCTCTTGCCGCAAGAGATGGCGTTGTTTTGGTTTGTTCCTCTGCATCTATTTCTTATGTTTTTAAGGACTTGTTGATCTGACTAAACTGACGATGAAATAGAGAGATATAGGTTAATAACGGTTATGTTAATAATTGACTCATGCATTTTGGTTTTACTATCAAGTCAGAGAACTGATCTTTTGCTTTCATTTCTATTTGCCAGATAGTAATACCAAGTTCCTTTTCTTGTTACCTTCATCCAAACAATATTTATCTTGAAAAATCATGTGATGAAAAACATCTTCCCACTTCCTTTCAACTTAAAACCAGACATGTTATTCTATGCATTGCACAAAATTTAAAAATTTAAAGACTAAGTTGCGCTGTTTATAATTCAAGAATTAAGAACTTGTTATAGTTTTTATATTTTATATTGATATTGATTGGCTTTAGAATAAGGCTGGTTCTTGTTGTAGTATTAGTATTGATTAGCATATGATATATTCATGAATCTTACTATTTAGATTTAGTTTTGGTGTTTAAACGTTCGAATAGATATTTTTTTTAACTTCAAGGTGTGTAAGCATTTTTGCAAGTGCTTTCCCACTTTTATTCTTCTCCAAGGATGCGGCAAAGCTTTCAAATATTTGATATTATCTCTCTTTTTACATTTAAGTTCTGCACTGAAGCTTCGATGTGTTTTCTGGACTTGGCTTTGGCAGGCTGGTGGGCCTTTTTATCCAGTTTTGACAGGAAGAAAGGATAGCTTTCAATCATTTTATGCGGAAGCAAATAATGAGATTCCAAGACCAGATGACAACATTACCCAAACACTACACCTGTTCTCTCTCAGAGGATTTGATGAAAGAGAGACAGTCAGCCTTCTTGGTAAAAATATAGCTAAATCTCCTTCTTACTGAACTGAAATAGAATATCAGTCATAAGATTTGTTCTTTTCTTGTAGGAGCACACAATATTGGGAAAATTGGCTGTGATTTCATCAAGCAACGGCTGTACAACTTTAATGGCACAGGAAGACCAGACCCTGCTATCCCTTCTGATTTCCTGCATCAGATGAGAATAAATTGCCCACCAGACAACATGATGAACATCAGTGATGATAAGGTGTCGGCTTCTTTCTTCACCAGGAGGATGACTCAGTCTGATCTGGGGATGTCATACATGCAGGCATTGTCATCTTCAGTATCATCTGGGTCAAAATTTGACACGCATTACTATGAGAGCTTGCTAAGAGGAAGAGGACTTCTGTATGCTGATCAGCAGCTGATGGCTGAACAGAAGACTGCTAAACTGGTTTCTGCTTATGCTTCAGATGATGGATCAACTTTTCGCATGGATTTTGCTAGGGTCATGTTGAAAATGTCTAATCTAGATGTTTTGACTGGCACTCAAGGTGAGGTTCGTCTGAACTGCTCTCTGCCCTTAAGAAGTATATTTTAAGGGATCAGTCATGCTTCCTCAGGCTGTTCAAATATTTCATCACTGTGCACTCTGTTTTGAGTCTAGGAGTTGTGCCTTGGGCTTTATTTGTTGCCTTGTTCCCTATGTAATGCAGCAGAAAAGTGACACACTGGCAATGGACTTAAGTTGCATAAATTTTGGTTTTGTATGATTACTATCTCTTAACTGTAATGGTTCTGGTACATTACATTCAACTCTTCAGACCAGCAATCTAGCAATGAGGCTTCATGCTAAGAACAAGTTCACATCCTTTTTGGCTTTGACATGTTCTTTTTTTCCTTCTAGGTTAACATTCCAGTTTTACCTTTAAGAATTAAGATTACATTAGCCAGCAGCCTATGTTGCCACTATAGATTTTCCGCTTATAATATACTCCCTCCAGTCCTTAATATAACAATTAGTTAATTAATTTAAGTAGATTAAAAAAATTAAATAAATTACTTAATTATAATAAATATGACATAATATCCCTAAAGTATTTATGTATAAATATTAAGGACCAGATGTAGTACTATACATATGTATGCATGTATGTATTCTTTATTAATTGGATTTGCTTAAGAATTTTCTTTCTTACTTCTTACACACTATCTATAAATAGAAAACCTTCAAATATTCTTACCAAAAAGGGAAAAAAAGAGAGAAGCACATTTCATGAAGCAAATGGATAGTTGACCAGAATTTAATTATTTTTTTCATTGACTTGAGAAATTCCATGAAGAAAGAGAACATGAATTAATTAGGAAACATATTATAAGTCAATAAGAATTGTACTTTGGAAGTTGCTTTCATGCCTTTTCTTCAAAATGTGAGGCGACATGAAGCAAAAAATTATCAAAATTGATGCTACTAAGTGGAGATTATGTATATTTCCAACTTGTCCCACTTGTCTATTTGTGTTTACTCACCAGATTGCTGCCTACCAACTTTTCCTTTGATATTTCACTTCCCACGTTTTTGTCCAATTTCTTTGTATTAAATTTGTTACCACTAATTTGGATTTAAGTCCAATTAACCCTAAATATGAATTAATTCTTGGGAAAACCATTCTTGTTGAAATTAAAGGATTTAATAAAAAATTACACGCAGCTAATTAAAAAAATTAAGTACAAATTTGCTATACAAGTTTTTACTCAGAAAACTGGGGTATTTGAAAGTTTTTTTAGAGCAATGTTGTCTAAAAGTTTTTAAATTTTTTCAATGTCACCCTAACTATACCTAAATCTTAGCATCCACTCATCTTTTATTTTAGATTAAGGTGTAAATCTATCCTGAAAGCTTTCACTTAGGAACGTTGGGTATCCAATTTTTTTTTGTTTAATGTCACCTAAACTATTATCCAGATTTAGTTAGACCGTTAATTTAACCAAATATGCTAAGTTGGTTAGTACACATGTCATTTATTTTATTTTTTTCCAAAGTCATATTTATAAATAAAAAAAATTAAAAAAATGCATCCCTCCAAATTATATTGTTATTCGAATATCACTATCAACCAACCACACTTTGAAAACCTCTCAAAAAACATAACATGATATTCTCATAGTTGATCTTTTTATACTTATAAATTAACATATATTCATAGTTATTTCCAAAATTGACCCATCATTTAGGTCTTTTAAGAATTCTCATGAGTCCCTTGCCTGTGTTATCTTCTATATCTTTATGCTCTACTTTATGCTAAGCAAATGTATCAAAATGAAGTACAGTCTCATGAGAATAATACTATATTAACGGGATAGTTTAGAGGAATATATTTTTATAATTTTTCTTTATTTATAAATTTCATATCAAAAAAATGAAATGAAAAATGACACGTTGACTGGTCAGCTCAGTATATTTGGTAAAACTAACAATAAAACTTAACATGGATAATGGCAGGTGCAACATTGGACTCAAACAAAATTTTGATATCCAGAGCTTATAAGTAAAAACTTTCAGAGTAAATTTCCACCTTAACACAAAATAAAAAATGAAGTAGATTTAACATTGTATGCCACGTTAGCATATTAGTCAATTAGCCATCAAATTTAACTTTAGTTAACTATTTAAAAACTTACGGGATAATATTGCTCTAAAAAAACCTTACGAATACACAAAGCTCCTGAGTAAAAATTTTCAAGACAAATGTAACATTAACCCAATTTAAAATTAAAAAAAACTATAAGTACCTCAAGAATAGTTTTTTCTTATTTCTTTTAAGGTGTTGAAACAAAAAAGTTTGCGGTATAGATTGGACAAAAGTTTGTGTTTTTATTAGTGAATGGAAAAAATTAGTGCACCTCTAAAATTCGCTCAAAGATGCTAGATACACATTTATATAAAATTAAATTTCATAACTTCATTGTGAAGAAAATAAAAAAAAATAAAGTAAAATGATATACAATTTATCTTTGATCTAATAAAAAGCCAAGTGTCTAGAGTGAGGTCCACATAAAGCAAGAGTACTAGAATAAGGAGTGAAGCGCAAACTTCCACCACCAAATTTATGCTTATCGACTTTTACGAGTCCTGCTCTTCCTATCATATCATAGCAATACACATCCCTCTTTGTAGCAAAGATCAAAGAATGCCCATTATTTCTTACTAAACATGTCCTAATAAAAGGAACCTTCCCCTTCAACCCTATTTCTTCCAAACTCAGCGTCATGTACTTAGACCAAGAAGAATCTCTCCTTACCCAAAACGTAAAAGCAAGCTTAGTTTTGTTCCAAATTACTGTTGGCTCAAGACTAGAGCAACGAATCTCATAACCGTATTCTTTATAATAACAAGCAAGTTCTTTTGAATTGCGACAAGTTTCGAGTAAGATTTTATCTCTTTCTTTCCACACAATTTCTCTTGGCTTGTAAGTTCTACGCACTCGGTAGACTGATCCTTGTTGGTCTTGATAGATTTCAATAAGAAGTAACTCATATTTATACTCATCATCACCATCATCATAATCAACACCAAAGTTCAATCTTATGATTTTAATACTATTCTTATCACCAATAAAAGGAGGTGAAACAATGGAGGAAAACAATTGTGTTGTAGAGTTACAAACATTAAATTCTCCTTTTGGCTCTTGTAGGATTTTGCAGAGAAGCAACCCATGCTCAAACATAAACATTTGTCCGAACCTTTTATTAAGAAACGTAACAAAGCTTTTAGGAATGATATTACCATTGTTTCTAGGTATGGGATATAATTTAGTTTCCATTTTGCCAGTAACTCTTTTAGAGAGTCCTTGAATGTAAAAGGAAGAATAGCCTTGTGAGGTCAAATTTTGAGTGTTATTCCAAACAAAATTTTTATCCTTGGTGGTGAATTCATATATAGATTTTGAACATAACTTGAACTTTAAGATGGATTTAGCCTGGCAACCAAGAGAATATTTTGTATAATAAATCTTCAGATAGTTCCTCCCAAAACTTGACCTGTAAAGATATTTACTAGTAAGGATATTTTGTATAATAAATCTTCAACATCTTCCTTATCATCAGCCATATGTTTAGAGAACAACAGTACTAGTGGGGCAATTCTTACTAGAAAGAATATTTAAAAGGATGAGAATCACAATGAGTTTTTCAAAATATATATAGTTTTAGAATTGAATACCATAGATATCTTTTATATTTAAAAATATTAAAATTAAATCATCATTATATCATAATAATTCAATTAGGATTTCTTTGGATAAATAGAGATATTAGCAAAAAAAACCAAAAAAAGATCATTTATCTCGAAAGATATTAATTAATCTTTTTCATCATGAAGATACGCATACCCTAAACATATTAAATAAGAACATGATAATATAATCTTAGAAATAACAGTACAAATACTAAGAATTATTTATTTGAAAGTATTAAAAATACTTAATTTAAGTTAACATACTGTATTTAATTAAACATTTAAAAATTGAGTTAAAATAAAAAATAATTTTTTATTTCAAAAAGAATTTATCTATATTTAAAATTTTTATTATGCATATCATTTATTTTCAAATAAAAAAATCTAATATATATCATCTAAATTTGCTATGAAGCTTTTGCCACAAATCATAACCAACACAGGTAAGAGATATCCCAATAATGCCTTCTTTTTTAATAACTTGAAAAAAAAAAACTTCAAATGCAGTAACGCCAAATACAATATCCCTGTAGCAAACTAAGGATTCTCTAATTCCAAATATTTCATATTTGCTAATAACAATATTCGTATTTCCTAATAACAATATCTAATAGAAATATAAAAAATATTAATAAATCCATGGTCATAACAACACAGCATAGTTTATTAAAAAAAAATAAGATCTTAGATAGTAAAGCGTAAATAGTGAGGGGAAGACCAGCACAGGTGACATAACGTAAGGGAGAAAGATAAAAATTTCATAAAATATTAAATGCTCTTAACAGTAAACTTGACGTGCAATTTTACTATGTTAAGAGCATTTAATATTTAGATAGTGATAAAAAATTTAGATATCTTTTATGATAAAAATTTGAATGATTACCATATATAATTTAGATAGTAATGATTTATTTTATTTAATTGTAATATTTTTAAATACAAAAGATATCTATGGTATTCAATTCTAAAACTAAATATATTTTAAAGAATTCATTATCATTCATATCCTTTCTGGTTATAATTGCTCCACGAGCAATTTCATTATCTAAACTGATGACTAATGGTAGGGAAGATGATGAAGGCATGGTATATATATATATATATATATATTACTTTTCTTATAATTTTCTTAATATAAATTAAAAGCCTAAAATACTGTGTTAAAGTTTATTTCACTAATCTGTAAATATCCTTATAGGTCAAGACTCAGGAAAAACTACCTGAACAATTATTATATAAAATATTCTCTTAGATGCTGGCAAAATCCATCTTGAAGTTCAAGTCATGTTATATATGAATTGACTACCAAGGATAAAAATTTGACCCTCCAAGGTGATTCTTCCTTTTTTGATTCAAGGATTAACTAAAAGAATTGGTGGAACCAAAATTGAATTTTATCCAATACCTGGAAACAAGGCATCATCATCATCTGGTAATATCATCCCTAAAAGCTATGTTCGATTTCTTAATAAGGGTGTATTTGGTAACACCCCAAACCTTGGTTTGAAAAGGGCTTTTGGCCCCAAACCTCAGTTTAAAGAAATTTTTAATCAAACAGTAATTTTTATTCAAACGGGCTTTTCGACTAAACTATGGTTTAAAATCAAGGTTTTAGATAAGCTGGTCAGAGCAGGGAACAGTAAAAGAGCTTATGAACTAACCAATTACTATATTACCCCTACTTTTTCTTACACCCTCTCTCTTCTCTCCTCTCATCTCTTATCCCTCCTTATTTAATACTCATACCCTTTTTCGTAATTTACTACTCATAAAATCCCTTATACAAATAACTATCAAAACACTCATTTATCCAAAATCACTTTTTTTCTATAAGTTCTTCTAAAAAAGCCATTTTTCATAAGCTATCTATAAGTCCGTTTTTTTCATAAGCTAGTTTAAAAAAAAAATTCCAAACACACACTAAAAGGTTCTGAAAAGTCACGATGTCTGAGAATGGGTTGTTTCCCTTCGAAATCCCACAAGAGCCAAAAGGAGAATGTATTGTTTATAACCTTACAACACAATTATTATCCCCTATTGTTGCACCTTTTTTTATTGGTGATGAAAATAGTACTAAAATCATTAAATTGAACTTTGTTGTGGATGATGATGAGAATATAAATATGAATTATTTCTTATTGAAATCTATTAAGACTAACAAGGATCAATCTATAAAGTGCGTAAAACTTACTAACAGAAAAAACCTTACTCAAATCTCGTGACAGTTCAAAAAAAGTTGCTTAAGTTGTGACCCAAGTGTGGTTTGGGACAAAGATAATGTTGCTTTTTCTAGTCAAGTTAAGACAGATAATGATGATTCGTCTTCTAATTGGCCCAAGTACATGACGCTGAGTTTAGAAAAAATAGGGTTGAAGGGAAGTATCCTATTATTAGAGGATGTGCAGTAAGAAATAATGGGCATTATTTGCTCTTTGCTACAAAGAGGGATGTGCATTGCTACTATTTGAGAGGAAGAACGAGACTTGTAAAAGTTCGGTGAGCATAAATTTCGACTGTCTTTTTAGATAGCGTCCCAAAAATAATTTTTATTTTATTTAACTCTTACAAACTGAAATTAAAGTAAAAGTAATATGATTTATGTTTAGATAGGTTTTTATTTCAACTGATTTTTATAAAATGAACTTCTTAAAATGATATATTAAAAAACAAGTTTTTATCCCATTACAACTTTTTTTATTTTGTCATTTCCTTTTCTCTCTCCATAGTGTTTGGCAAAGTAACTTTTTTAGAAGCACTTCAAAATAGTTTCATTTTTACAGCTACTTATTGTCTAAAATTTAAATGAAAAAAGCTATGTCAAACACTTAACACAAACTAAGTTTTTTTTTTTTCTAGAAGTCAATTAATTGCTGAAAAAAGCCGACCAAACACTTAGTACGACTAGTTAAGGTTTCATTTCTAATTCTAGTACCCTTTATTCATGTAGACCTCACCCTAAACACTTGGCTTTTTGTTAGATCAAAGATTAATTATATGTCATTTTATTTCTTTTTCGTATGTTTTCATCATAATAAAATCATGAAATTTAATAATTTTTCCTATTCGTATGGTTGTATGTATTTTGTGTTTGATTTGGCTTTCAGTGTCTAGGACATTCAACTTTTAACCAATCCAAATCAAGCTAGGTTTAGACCAAAGATTATATAAGTGTTAAGAACTATTATATTCTTGTATTTTCTACTAGAGATGATTAAATATGCCGAGTTTAAATATGAATTTAATATGATTAGACTCTTGGTTATAATTAAATTACTAATTACTCCCTTTGATCCTTAATATAATATTTAGTTAACTAATTTAAATATATTAAGAAAGTTAAATGAATCAGTTAATTATAATAAATATAATATAGTTTGCTCAAAGTATATATGTATAATATTATATTATATAAGTTAAATAAATTAGTTTAAAAATATATATACGTTAAATATGAATTAATTCTTTCAACGTGATTTTTTTTCATTTATAAAGTCTAATTTGTAGACCTCACTTAAGGATTTAAATTCATTCCACGTAATTCAATTCAATCATTGTTAATTATTCACAATTTATTAATTACTTTACTTTTTAGTTTGATTGATGATGGATAAAACCTTTAAATTATAGAATAATTATATTTCTTTTTAATAATAATGATCCTAATATAAATATTATTGTTAGAAAAAAATAAATAATTAACCAATTAAATCTAGTAATGTGTGTTATCTATCATCCATCATGCATATCCCAAAAATCATAGCCACCCTCAAACGATTATACTTTTTATGTTAATTAATAAAGATAAAGGTATTTAGGGTTTTATTTTTTTAAAAAAAAATATTTTGTGTGTGTGTGTGTGTGTGGCATTTCACAAAACACACACACACGCCCCTATTCATTGACATAAAGAAAACAATATATAGAAAATTATATAACTACAAATATGCTATTATGGAGGGCATAATTATAGGAGGTGGGTGGGAAGGCATTATGAGAGAAATGGAACTTGTAGAAGAAGATGAATGCAATTGTGATTATGAATATCCCACATTTCAGTGTCATCGTCATAGGTAGAAGAAGGACCCACACAAACAAATATTTCAGACCCCAAGTTTCAAAGATTTCCATTACCTCACAAAATCTATACTTTGTTTTACCTCTTGATCATCATCTTCTTCTTCATTTTCAAACCCATCTTCAATTATTCACAGAGAAAACAAATTAAATAACGCAAGAAAAAAAACACAAGTTTACATCTTTTCCCATATCTTCTTCTTCCTCCTTGGGAACAAGAAAAATAGATGCACATATCATCCACTCACAATATGCCTCCAACAAAGAATTATGGCACGACATAACCATAAAGTTATAGATTTAAGTTTTTAAAATAATCTCTTAGCTTGTGATGGTAAAACTGTGTAAATCCTTCTTAAACCCTATTTAGTGGGAGACTCTTGAATTGCCATTTTTTATGCTATGTTTGGCAATGCCAACAACCAAGAAAAAACTATGAATTGTGTAGTCTTTGTCCATCATTTGTCCTACTTTTAGTATTTATTCAATCTAATACACATTATTTATCTATCAAAAAATGAATATTATATTGTGTAAATCATTTAAGTGCTTGTTTGAATTTATTTTAAATACTTTTATTTTATATCAGATAAATATGTAAGAGTAATTTTATCTTAAATTACATATATAAATAAGTATTTTTTTTATGTGTTAAATCCTAATCCCAAACAAACAAGCACTAAATCCAACTTGAACTATTCAACAACGTATACGTACTTGCGTACTTACTCTGCATGTTCCAATGTCTCTTTCTCAAAATATGTATAGAACAAGAAGCAATCTACACGTTATTTGATGATTTGATTCCCGTAGATTATGCGTCACCTTTATATCTAGTAATTAGTTTATCTCCTCCAATAATTCCTTTTAATTAATCAATTAACCTTAATAAAACAAGTAATTATTCTGTCACAAATATATATATACTGGTATATATTGGCGTTACGAGCGAACTAGCTAGCTAGATTTCACTGAGAATTCAACTCAGGAATGACGTGAGATGATGATTCCAACGTATATGGTGAAAAACAAAGCTGACAACTGACAATTTCTTATAATCTGTGAGAAAGTCAGAGTCGGTGTAACCCACACAAATGTGTATAATTAAAACAAACACATCAAACTTATGATCAATCATCTGTCTATTCAACGCTTTACTTCTAAGATTTGCAAAGGCATTTTCTTCATTTTTAACTCTTTCTGAAGTTCACTGCTTAACCTTCTGATTACTCACTATACCACTCATCCATCTCAAGCGTCAATGCAACTCAAGAGAACCTGCCAAACACTGTTTCTTATGTGTACTTCATAGGACTTTCTACGTGGATCCGGGAAAATTTTCAAGTCGGTTATTAGAGTATGATATTTAAGAATGTTATAGTTTGTCCAAAATTTATGTCAGCAAAACAAACTTCGTAGAAATTATTTTCTTTATTTTTCAATAATTTGTTTAATCATATTATTAAGTATCTAATATCTAACTATTTTAGGTTGAGGTTTTGTGATTAAGATTTTATTAACAATGTGAGAATCCAACCTCAATTTTTTTACTTTATAATATAATTAGTTCACCCTATCGGTTAAACTAAGTCATCTAAGATGTAGAAAGTCTACTTTAATTAGATACCTTAAGTGGTTTCTTTTCTTTATTTTCTCTTGTTGCCAAACATAATAGAGCAGCCAAAGATGACCACGTGTGTTATCATCTTCTTTGGTCAGATTGTGTCCCAATCATTACTTGTCTAATTAGGCATGAACACCACATTTTGATTTTTAACCTTAGTGTACTAATTTAATTAATTAGCCCTAATATCATATAAAATTTATTAAATAATAAACTTGATGTACACATTTCACTTATATAGATTTATGCCGAGATTCTTATTTTTTTTTTAAAGATGATTTTAATATGACCAAACTCTTAATTATCATAAATTAAAAATTACAAAGTCAAGACAGAACTTTACTACTACTATTATTTTTTTTATTTTTATAATAATAACATAGAATTCGGCCTCCAGAAGGATAATAAGTCATCCATAAGAAAATTGCGAGCTCTTGTAAAGCCAACATGATTCGTGTGGATCAAGGATTTTGAAAGATTAAATGAATCCAACAATTTAGTGAATTTTCTTTAAAAATTATTTGCCTATATTAGATTAGGGTTTTGGTTGTATTCCCATTTTTCTTTGGATCAATTTTCTTGTTCGTTCGTTTCTGTTGACTTGAGCGTGTGGATATAGATCTAGGAACTCCATAAATAATAGAATAGTCAGTCAAAATCACTAATCACTAATAATTTGTATGAATATGATGATAGAGTCATGTAGAAATTGTACTTGCAAGTTAATTTCAAGATTAATTGAGTGCTTTCATATATATAAATATTCTTCAAAGTTGTGGGGACATGAAGCAAAAATTGTCAAACTAATGTTTGTTATTAAGTGGAGAATATAAACCATGTTATATCCACATTTTCCAACAATTCATTCCCAATATAACAAAAAAAAAACAAGAGTAATATAATATACCAGCGCTGAGTTATTTTCCTTACAAGGAAAAAAAAAGAAAAATAGTAAGAAAAATATTCACAAGATTTTAGTTTAATCTTTATAAGGTAATTTCTCAATCATTTAATTCTAATGCCATTAGTTTCAAATAATGAATTTTTTAGTGACAATTATTATTATTTTAAAAATTAAACTTAATATGTCAATATTTTAAAAAAAATTATAAAAAATCTAAATCTCAATGTTAATATTTTTTTAGTAATGAAAGTAACGGTTTAACAATTAGTTAGAGAATTAAAAAGACACTTTATAAAATTAAAGAATTAAAATGAAATTTTGTGTAAAATTAAAGAAGCAAATGAACAGTTTTGCCAAAAATATAAGTATTCCATATCTTACGTCATATACATGTGTATTTGGCGAAACATTATATTTTTCTTACTAAGATGTGGAATGGGCATAAAAATTCATTTTATAATCACATCTTAAGAAATTTTAACTTTAAAAACTTCACGTTTAATCCACCAGAAAATTTTCTCCTTTCATGAAGATGCACACAGGATATATATATAGGAATCAATCTTGCTTTTAAAATCTAATTACATACATGCCTTATCTTCACTACGGAGTATAAAGATTCATCCATGAAACTAAAATCAGACTACTATATTGAATCCTTATTAACATGCTCCATTCATGCAGGTATTAAAAAGTTAGGGTATATCTGATCAAAACTAAACTAGCTATTATGAAGAGAATCTTTAAATAGATCACTCAGAAACAACTACCATTAAGCCACATGTCTACATCGGACAATCCTATGGTTGGATCAGATGATGATGATGATGATGATGATGATGATGCCTGAGCTGGTTCCAATAATCCAAGATCCTTCTCAATCTCCCTGATCCAATACTTCAAAGTTTCAGCATCTGAATTATGAACCTGATGATGATCATTTGACACGACCATGGATCCTCCTATGTTGTCATCATCATCATCATCCAACATGTTCCAAAAATCATCTTCTGCCTCCAATAATGGTATTTCAAGCAAACCACCACTAGTTGGCTTGTCAACAACCTCGTTTAGTACTGTGTTATTATAATTATTATCATTATCTGCTGATGGCCCTGTTCCTTTACACAATGATGAACCAGCTGCAACTTGTTCCAGCTGATGATCATGATGATCGTCGTGTAATTTCCAGATAGGTGTTTGTGATGATTGATCAGTAGAACATGGAAAGGAATTTGGTGTTAAGGACTGATCTTTAATAATATTCTCCGTAGTTTTCTGAGGAATTAATGTTGAGGAAGATGAAGATGAAGAGGTTATGCATGATTCTTGCTTGGATTGATCATCATCTGAACTGTTCTTCAGTAGTTTCTTCTTCAAGTGGGTGTGCCACACATTCTTGATCTCATTGTCTGTTCGACCAGGCAACTCCAACGCAATTTTTGACCACCTGAAACATGAAACTTGGATTTAAGGAAACATATTTATTGTGATGAGTTACACATAATGAACTCTTATTTTAAACTTGTGCTCGTAATATACTATATATATACACTATTTTTTTAATAGTATCAACGGTATTATCAAGTATTCAAATAATTGACTAATCTAATTTTAAGATTTATAACTATTTTTTTTAGTATAAATATCTCCTTAAGACTTAAGCTCAAGACTTAAAAGGGTCTTACGACTAACTCTTTGTTAGTCTATACTTTGATTTAAAGTAATGATGAATGAATATGGATTTAAGGAGCTTACTTGTTTCCTAAGGTCTCGTGGAGCTTTAAAATGGTGTCTTCTTCTTCTTTTGTGAAGTTGCCTCTCTTCACATCTGGCCTTAGGTAGTTGATCCATCTCAGACGACAGCTTTTTCCACATCGAACAAGCCCTGATGAACGATCACACACACAAACACATATAAAACATAAATTCAACGTAGATGTATAGAGGGGTTTACTTTCTAGATTCTTCTTCTACGTACTGTAATAACTTTCTGACATTTCAGACTCATCCTCTTTCTGGTTTTGATATACTCATGAATTTTTTCTTGCAAAAACAATTCAAACAATATAATAATATATTTTAAAAGAATACGTCGAAATCATCAAAAGAGTTTGTGTAATGAACGGGCTCCAAAGTGAAGAGACATGAATGGTGGAATTTGACCTGATATAAAAAAAAATGATTATATTATAAATAAATATAATATGGAATGAGATTGAAG
Source organism: Leucaena leucocephala (assembly GCA_037074615.1). Classification (NCBI taxonomy): domain Eukaryota; kingdom Viridiplantae; phylum Streptophyta; class Magnoliopsida; order Fabales; family Fabaceae; genus Leucaena; species Leucaena leucocephala. Next base: position 4,568,811 of record CM073525.1, read on the forward strand.
CTATAGGTGGAGGCAGATGGGACATATTAATGGTAGGTAAAATGCATTATCAGAAATTGGACATGATGAAGACAAAGACACGAAGAAGAAGATGATTATTTTATTCTTCAATATTGAAATGTCACTATATATAGGTAAAGAGGACCCCACACCAAAATATTGCTGACCAAACTGGAACCTTTTTCATCCCCAGAAGCCAGCCACATGTCATCTCTCCTCCGAATTAATTAATCAAATATTAAATTTTAATGAAAAATAAGTGAAAATCAATCAATCCATTTTCATTGATTCTTCACAGACAAAAAGATACAGTCTGATGAAGAAGCAAGAGAAGATATTTGCACATACATGCATACATGCATGTTATTATCATATGAAACAATGCGAAATGCAGAAACCATGAAAGTTAATTTATCAGAAAACTCCAACCTGCTTCCTCGTGTAGAAAAGTGAAGGTTGAAAATGATTCAAGAATATGAATTCTGGAAATTTTCTTGAGGCGAGAGAGATAGGGTTTATGATATATATTTTCTCTCACACAACGCACACAAACAACACAAACACAAATAAGATATATATATATATATATATATATATATACCTGCTTGCTTGGGGAGGGAACGCCAATTATGATGACCATGTTTCTGGATGAAGGTGACGAGCTTAAGATCTTCTTGAGGGCTCCAAGGTCCTCTCTTCACTTTGTTCTTATCACAACATGGAGCTCTTCCTTTTCCCATTATTTCTATGTTCTATTCACTGATGATAGATCTCTCTAGCTAGATAGCCTCTAATATATATACATATTCCGGCTCTCTCTCTAGATCTCTCTCGTTCTCTTTCTATCTCTATCTCTATCAATATATTTCTATATATGTTCCTATATATGTATATGTAAGTATGTGTGGCAAGAGAGAGAGAGAGAGATGTGTGAGTGATACAGTTTGAAGCCACAAGAGTCATGCCACGAATTTGGATTTTGTGGCACTAAAAGATAGAAAGGAGATCCAAGGGCGGATTGATTTGATATTAATTCATCTGATGCAATAAATATACTCATAGAAAAAACACTGACAAATTTCTAAAAATTTTATTTACTAGAAAGACCAAAATTTAAATACTCGTATTCTAGGCATAAATTCTTCATAGTATAAGCAATTTTCATATGTGAAAACATATCAATCACTTTTTACAATTAAAATTTTTAAACAGTGATTTTTTATCGATTTTTAATATATATAAATAATATATTCATTAAACTTTTTAGTGTTAGTGTCTTTTTTATTAGTGAAACTTAAGTCTTCCTGGCCACTAGTTTTATATTCCAGTCTGATTTTTTTGGCTGTATATATGTATCGGAAGTTAATTTATTTCCAATGGATCAGATTATTTGAGCAATCAAATCCATTCTTTTTCTGAAAACCTCTTTACGATCTCTACATATATGCTCCCAAAAACTTATTTTCTATTCTCTTAAATGTTTTAAGAAAATTAAAACTTAATAATAATAAGTTTATCGTAAGAGATCTTAAAAATTAAAATTTCTCCTAATGATTTATTCTCTTTTATGTAATAATAGTATTTTATATTTATAATTATCACTAAATAAAAATATTTTTGTGATATAAAAAAATTGTACGTTCAATAAATCCTTCCTATACTATTTGTTAATGAAAATCTTAATTAATAAGATTATATTAACCTTTTTTTTAAAGTTGGCTGAGAAATTTTTCAGCTTTGGTTCCGGTAGTAAATTAAATATCAATATCAAGTTTTTCACCAAATTAATGTAGATCCCTTTTTAATTCATCAATTATATATATATAGATGATAAGAAAATATTACAATTAAATTATTATTCCTAGATCATTTCCTCTTGCATTGTACAGAATTTGAAAATGAATTGTATTTTTACGATTTAATATATAACAATATTGACGATATTATATTCATTTACCCAACATAAATTAATTATGTATAATTTACACTATAATTTATAAACTATAAAAAATACAACTTATAACTTTTAAGCTTGTGTCAAGCACAAAACCACACCTAATTATATATTAATATATTAACTCCACAAATCATGTGGTTAATCAAGCCGCAAAGAGAAAAAATTATATTAAGCAGTTAATTAGTCACTTATAATTAACATTACTGGATGTTACAGTTCAGACCCACAATCTAATTATATGGGATATAATCTCAAATATATTCATCATTTTCTCTATCCAAAATAATAATAATAATAATCTATAACCAGCACTTATTATCTGATATACAGTACATCCTTTCTTTTTATTTATTTATTTATTGTTGAATAATATCAAATTATCAATTAGCTACCTACATTAATTTTCTAATTAAATATGAACATTAGGATTTATTTTATTAGAACGAGCTGCAAGATAGAACTAAATATTGATGGAGTACATATTGAATTTGAGTTATCATTATATTAATTAGATATCAAAGATTCAGACAATAAATATCGATTCAATTGATAATGAATAATTAATTTATTGTATATAAAGTCATGAGTTTAAATCCCATTCTTGATATAAGAATATTATTGATAAATAATTTATAAATATTTTTATAACAATTTTTTAAATCTAGAGATAAACCCTAATTTTGGTAAGCTCCCCAAGACTTAACTCTGCCTAAACTTTTGTCTCTATTAAAAAAAAGATACCTAAGATATTCATGGACAAATTCAAAGATTAACATACGTATATGTCCAATGGGTTAAAATGAGAGGACCACTCCATCAAATCTATATCATGAGAAACTTCTTAATTATATATGATTAACACTTTAGTTTCTTAATTTTTTGTTAATTAAAGAAAAATACAAGGGGTGGATTGTCGTAAGATTCATGGTGTGCTTTCACGTCGAAGACAAGAGTCTCATGATTTAGGTCACCTGCATGCAGCCCTATTAGTGCCTTCTTCTTTCTTCATCAAATATTTTAATTTTAATAATTTATCTAATTAATATTATTTGTGCCTTCTTTCACTTGAACAAAATTAACAACGGTCTCTAATATTCTACACACACACTACTAGACATGAAAAGGACGTACGCCTATGAATGTAAAAATAAAAATTATAATAATAAACAAAAGGATTACTCTATTAATCAATGTATGTACTTTCAAGTCTGGGGTAGGGAAACTAACATTGTAAGCCTTTTTGTGTCTCTTGACACACACACACCTAATATCTTGACCCTTAATTTATTTCTTCTGTTTTCACTATTGCCAATAATTCATGAAATAAAATGAGTGAACAAGTCCAACGACATACCAAGAAAGTACTGTGCACGACTGAGAAAGTTGAAGAAAAAAACAACAGCAAGAAGAAAAGAGAAAATCAAAGAAGATATATATATATATTATTGCATAATCGTGACGCATCACTTATGTGAGCATGGTGGTGTCTATATTTCTGATTGCACGAGTCTTAATTTCTTAACTGGAGCTTTCATAAGTGATTCTTTGACTAGATGGTTATTTTTCTCATGTCCCCTAATTTCATTATCAGCCGTGAAATTAAGTAAAAGTGTAAGTGTGTGTATGTGTGAGTGTGTGGCTAGTGTTTTTACTTCAAGAACAAATATTTGGTAAGATCGCGATTATCAATTTTTACTTCAAGAACAAATATTTGTTTCAATTTGATGGCAACAAATAATTTCGATTTATTTTATGTTAGAAAAAATATACGATATTAATATTATCAATATAAAATTTATATCATCAAATTCTTTACAATTTGAATAAACACATCCTTAGTTTCTAATTTGAGGTCCATATTTTAGATACTTTGAAATTCATTTAATATATGAATTATGATTAACATCTAATTATAGATATGAACATTTGTTGTAATTGGTAAACTAAATAATCCTAGTAATATAACTTTAGTTATATGGATTGTATTAAAACTTAATTTGAGTTGGTAAGTTTAGATTAATATTAACAAACTAGTCACATGATTTGTTTCGATCAAGAATTTTAGATAAGTCAACTAAGATAAAATTAATATTCTTTTTCACCCCTTGCTAAACCTGAAAAAAATATTGTTTTGAGTAAAAGGAAAAATCTCACTCCATCAAATTTATACTTTAGTGATCATACTTTATTAAATTATGTGTAATTTATACATAAATATTTTATTTACTTAAAGATTCTTTTTTATTTAAATATTACTCTTTTTATAGTTATATATATTTTTTTATATATTTAATTAAATTATATTATTTCAATCATAATTGAGTTGACCCATTTCAACCACAGTTGAATTATTAACTCTTCAACATTTATCTCAATTGATTTAATTATCAGTCTAATTTCCATTACCCAGCTGGTAGGTAGGTTATGTAAATGTTATGATTACTTGGAGAGGCTGCAGATTGTGAACTGTAATTGGCACTTAAATTTGAAAAATGGAGGATTAATGAGGATTAATTATAGTATCTAAGAAGTTTTTTTTTTTTCAAATGATAAAGACGTGCGAAAGAATAATTAAGGAGGATGACATAGTTGACATTAATGGAGTACCTAAACAACTGAGTTTTTGAATTATAATTAACAAGAGACAATATTCACACACACATGTAGTAATTAATGAGGTATGCTTTACGTTAGCCATTGAAGAAATTAAATTAATTATTATCCATAATGTAATTAAAATTAAATGTAATTAAGCTTGAGACACGTTGAGATGAAGGAGTTAACAGCATGCTACATGCAATACATCAATAGTATCTGTTCCAAATGGCAACTCTAACCCTATACTAATATCATATATCCACTAGCTATTGCATTATATTATCACAAGTGTTTAATTTATTTATTAACATATGTTACACATAACTATATACTCCTCCAGTCCCATTTATAGGGTAAAGAGAGAGAATTTTTTTTTATATTTATAAGTTACATAATTAATTTTTTAATATAAATATATAATTTTACTCTTCACTTATTATTATATTAACTTAGTTCTTATAAAGTATAATATATAGTATTAAACAATGATAAAATTAAAAAATTATTAAATTTTAAACCAGACTTAATAAAATTTGAAATCTTCCTTAGTCTATATAAAATATGTTAAAAATAATTTATAAATAAGATCAGACTAGTATAATGTATCTATCATAACCAACATGGATAAACTTATTTCTTTTCAAATTTCAGTGTTTATAACTTAATTAATTACCACTTTGAAATTTAATTAATTACCACTTAATCTAAAATCAGGTGACACTTGTTGATTTTATATATAAAAAATTTGGAGTTCTTTTTTATTTTTTTTTAAATCTACTGGTATTATTGTTGTTGTTGATGACTTTCGTGTGTATATAGAGTTCATATGCTAAATGATACATAAATTACTATGAATAGCATGCTAAATTATACATAATATCTTTAAAATTTGAGTAGATAGACAAAGGAAAAATAAAAAGAGTTTACCAAAAAAAAATGTCCAAATTGTTTATTAGTAGTCCAGAAACAAAAGTCAAATTGTTAATTAGAAAATTTTAGTCTTTAAGTATACCAAAAAAAAAAAAGAAATAATTAATCTAACTATGCCTAGTGATAACGTATTTTCTTTTCTTTTCCGCTTGGTCAAGCAGTTGAAGTTATGAGGTTTAGAGTAAGATTAATTAAATCTTTGAATATCCAAAATCTCAAATTCATTTGCGCATAGCAGGTAGCAGGATTATGAAAAATAATATTAAAAAGAGAGTAAGCATGGGCAGATTAAGAACCAAGATAAATCATAATTATTACAAGTCAGAGATGATTCAGACCAAAATTACGAGTCAATGATTATAATTATAAATTAATGTGAATTTTATTTGTTATTCTTACTCTTAATTGTAATTTCTCTATGATAAATTATTATTCTCTCCTTTTTTTAATTGACATCTGATTTATTTGTCTAAATCAAAATATGCAAAAAAAGAAAAATTGTATTTAAGTAAGAATCTAATTGTAGAGAAATTACCTATCGTCTGTGAGTTTAACTGGCGAAAAGGTGAGGCATAAAACTATTTAGAGCATGTTTGATCTTTGGGAGTATTATTTCATTGTGGTTCCAGTCACGATGCTTAGAGAGGTATCCTAGCTCCTGGGTGCCTAGGTTTACGTTTAAGAAAAATAGATAGTCCACTTTACCCGATATTAATATCGTCTAGGAGGAAAAGAGACTTTGCCCCTACCCTTAAATTGTAGGTGGGTCCAACCCCTTTTCAAAAATTCTTGTACCAGAAAAAATTTGTAGAGAAATTATAGAAAATATCAAACGACTGTGAAGTCCCATAGACCTAAGATTAATTTTTTCGAATTGTGAAATGATAGAACTACCATTAAAAAAAATATACCTCAGTTATTTTTTTTACCCAATTGTTATTCCTTTCTCTGAGAGTTATCCTATTTTTTCTTCTTGCTTAAGTTGTTATTTTTCCCTTATAGAGTTATCATACCTATACCTTGAGTTGTTTTTTCCTAGAAGAAGTTGCTTTATTTCACAATTTAAAAAAATTAATCTCAAATTTTATATAACTTCACAATCATTTAATAATTTTTTGAGACTTATCTATAATTAGATTCTTTACATACATAAAAGAATTAAGCCATGAGGTTGTTGGCCACCTCTTACATTTTATACCCTTTCCTTCAAGATTTCAGATGTCTTTTTATTTTTTTTATTTGGATATTTAGCTAAAAATATGCGTTTAATTGCCCGCCACTCATTATTGCTTAACGGATTTCTTAATAACGTTAATCCTGATTAAACGGTTTTAGACATCAAGCCGTCAAGGAATAATGAAGTTAATAGAAACGTAGAGCACCTGATAAAAATAAAATAAAATGTAAGGACTTAGGACTTTACATTTCATGGCCTCATGAAAAGAAAAGCTCTCCTCTGATAGGTGAGACCTTACATGCAGAATCCAGCTGATGAATTGATTTGGGCCATTGAAGGTGAAGAAGCATTTCAGATGCGGTCACCGGCCAGAGAGCACATTTTCATTCAGTCACTCTTTAAAACGTCCATTCATAATCTAACTCTTCCCACATGACTAAGGCCTACCCTTCTCCAAAGTCTTCAGCAGTATTCATCGCTCAAAGTTAACTCCACTTGATCATGAAAATTTCACTTTTTCTATAAACATCTCTCAGAATCCTTCCAAATATAATTTTATCTCGAATCCAACAGAGGAAAACCATATTAGATCAATCCCTACATACACGCACAAGTACTGAAAGACTTCCTTCTTCATTACACAAGTAATATATGTTAAAATTCTATTATCATTTTCTATAGAGATACAAAAGACATTTCCATATCATAGAATTACTTTTATTATTCTCTCTAATTTTCTACTTCATTCCATTCTGCTTATCAAACAACCCTTTTTACATTATCATCATTCCAATCCCACAACTAACATTAATTTCCATGAACACTCCATCCACCATTTCATATGAGTCATAGATATTTTATCTTTTTTCAAAAGCTTCCATATATTACTGTGTTTGACAGAATCTTTTTCAATTACTAAATCTTATATAAACACCAGATTCACTCATCTACGAAGGGATAATGTTAGGGCAGAAACAGAGATCCTCTAAGAAAACATGAAGTTGAACCAGATTAGGTTCCTAAACTATTGGTAATGAATTAACAGTTCAACTATCCATCATTCAGATGACCACAAGTTTCGAGTCAACCTTACTATGACAACAATTGCAGAAAGCAAAAGTAATGATATAACAATGTCATGTTCAGAGACAGATAGTGACAGCATTTCAACTCAGGGTTTCAGGCTTTAGTTGTGACTAATAAATTTTACCAACATGTGACCAAGCCTGTAAAAGCAGAGTTCCCGAACATGGGATGCTTATTAATCTACCCAAAGACTACCACCCCTAAGGGCAAGCACCAGGTGAAGCACAGAACCGCCTTCAATGTTGTACTCTTTAGCTGTTTTGTCATCTGCGAGCTGCTTCCCAGCATATATGAGCCTGCAATAAGTTGCAATAACAGATTCTGATGTTTCGAGTAGAATAACAAAAACGTTTATATTGTATAAAAGGAAATTGGAAGGCATATCAAGTGAAGCTGAGCAATGGTTACTTGTCAGCTAGATTCACATTTCCCTGTAGCTACTAAAGAAGGCCAAGCAGATTAATTATGACTCAGATACAACATAAACATGCATAGTTCAGAAGGTTCACCACCAACAATTCAAGACTCAAGCATACAATACTTATTTTAGAATAATGTTAACATATCAAAAGCAGGAAGCAGATGAGAGATTTGTTATGATTCAAATTCTAGATAAAACAGAGGCATGGCTATGGATAGGCAATAGCATTCCAGATTCCAAATATCTTTAAAGGTAAAAACTAGAATGCTTATAATCAGCATTGCTTAGAAAAAGTCCTAGTACAGTAAGTTATACTATACAAAACAGGCAGAACAAAGTTCTATATCGAAATGTAAGAAGTACAACCCAATTCATCACTAGCAAAAAAAAAATACTCTGTAAAGGGGAACTTTTGAGGGAAGATAAGACAATGAAACAATAATATATAAATGTTGTATATCTTTATCTTAAATACACAAAAATGATAGAGGTAGAATAACATATGATCAGATCAGACACACACAAGTTTCTGCATTTAACAAGTGACCTACAAATTTTCATCCAACAGCAAACCATCTACCAATGAATAGCTTCAGTCCAATCAGTAAGTCGAGCAAAAAACGAAAGAACAAACCTCTGCTGCACAGGCGGAATCCCCTCTTTCTCTTCAACACGTTCCTTGATCCGGTCAATGGTATCAGTTGGCTCAATGTCAATTTCAATTTCTTTTCCAGTAAGAGTCTTCACTTTAATCATGGTTCCTCCTCTAAGCCTCAAGACCAAATGAAGTGTTGATTCCTTTTGAATGATATAATCCGCAAGAGTGCGACCATCTTCCAGCTGCTTACCGGCAAAAATCAACCTCTGCTGATCAGGGGGGATACCTTCCTTGTCCTACAAACATGTGTTCCAGAAGGCATTAGAAATTAACAGCGCCAACTTATCAATTGCAATGATATTGTGATTCATACAGTTACCCTCTAACACAAGCATCATACGATGTCATAAATAAGAACAAACACAGATGAGGGCTTATGGATTCTGTCAAATTCTAACACCAAACAAGAAATTTCAGTTCTCAACTCCATAACATGGCTACAAGTTTTCTTAGCTTTTCAATCTTCGCGATTATTAAAGAAGGATTAAGATATTAGCAATGTGTTATATCGAAAACCTGTTCTAGCGAAAAAGCTCAGTGACATATAGACGAGTTTCACTTCCTGAGTATAAGATGATAACACAGTAAAACAAAAGCTAGAGTCTGTTACTCCTCTATATTTCAACAGAATCTGATGAAGCGTGAATTTGATAGGGACAAAGCATCCTGTGCCAAAGGATCACTTTGATCGCTGCTTTCTTCTCAATACGGGTTTCAGGGACAAGGAGTACATAATTAAAGTTTTAACCTTTTATGCTTCCAGGAAAAGCAAAGTTGAATTGATCACACCCCCTTCGCGTTGACCACCATATAACATATGGGGTAAGAACTAAAAGCAAAATCACTCATTTACTGCAAAATCCTATCTAAAAACAACAACCAGGAGGCCGAGCAGAAAACCCAGAACAGCAAAACCGCTACCGATAATATGATTGAAGAAAAGAACTATGTTTCAACCAAAAGAAGATGAAAATAACTACGACCCCATGCAACTTTACCGATAAAGCAACCTCTGTGATGAAATCCCAATCAATAAAAACAAGAAGAGAGAGATGATGAACAGAAAATCGAACCTGAATCTTGGCCTTGACATTGTCGATGGAGTCACTACTCTCGACCTCGAGAGTGATAGTCTTTCCGGTCAAAGTTTTGACGAAGATCTGCATCTTGCTTGTTGTTATTGATGGAGAGAGTGAATGTAATAGGAGAGAGATAGAGAGAGGAATTGTGGGTTGCAGTTGCCGCGAAGAGGGAGGAGTATTTGAAGGTTGAAAAAGAATGGGAATCTGCGTTTCGATCAGAGAAGGGATTGGATGCACTGTCCTGTCTCGAGGTCTAAGCATACGCACCTCCAATTCTGTATTCGTATTCCTCTACTTTTTTACGAGAGGGCCATGTAGAGAGAAATAAAAAAATCCTATTCATTTTATTATTTAAATTTAAATAAATAGCTATATTTTACTACTTGTTTTAAATATTTATATCCTGAGATTCTTCTTTTAAAATACAAAAGAAATATATTATTTTTTACAACAATGCAATTTTAGAAATTTTTTAAGAAAATGATAATTTAATATTTTGCATTTATCTCTTCTTATTATTATTATTATTATTTTACCAGCATTCGTCCCTCCGAATCTTAAGGAGCCTTATCATGATATATACTTGACAGTTAGACACATGATTTGGGCATATTCTAATTCAAATAAATAAATTATTGTGTGCTATATTTCTTTCCCTTTAAATATATCAAGTTGATAGAGAAAAATTCAATCTCAGAACCACTTTTTTTTTTAAAAAAAATTATGATATTAACTTTTATTCAGCACCGAGCATTAAGGGCACTCAAGAGATAGAAACGCAATAAGCTTGTCATGGCCCTATATATCAATTGTAACAAAGATTAGGATAAGCAGGACAAAACGAGATGAATTGAACGCCCCTACTTAATGTAAAAGGTTATTCGGGTATCATTTACGTTGGTGGTTTGAGTTCGGATATGATAAGGAATAAGGATCCAAATAAATTATTATAAATATTTTTGTAAGTTATAATTAAAAATAAATATATAGAAAACTATAATAACTTATGTATACACTTTCTGTATTTCATAGTATTGATATCAATAATGATGATGATGATGATCTGTTTGCTAAATTTGTTTATGAAGTTTCATTGTGCTATAATTTTGTGAAATTCCTTGATTGATTATTACTATCAACGTAAACGGGCAAATATAAATCAAGGCAATTATTTAATGAAATAAGTTTACTAGTATTTGGGCCTTTTGGGCCATTTAATCAAGGCTTATCTGCCAGGGGCAGAGATGGCTCCAAATATTTTTTTTATCCAAGGTTCCAAATATATATTTTTTTATAAGAAATAGCTAAAAATAAAAATATTAATCTAAAAGAAGATTATATTCCAAACACTTATTTATTATTAGATTTCTTAAAATATATTAAGGACAATTATTTAAAACTATCGTATTTTTTAACCTGCACTTGACAACTTATCTATAAATTTATTTTATTCTTTAGAGATATGATGTATATTTAACTCTTAAAATAATTTTATGAGACTGTGTATCTGTAATATTAATAAACTAGACATATTATTTTTAAAATTCAATATCATATACATTACTTTCTCAGTATCAAATTTTAAAATAATCTTTTTGAAGGTTCCAAATGTTGTTTCTTCATTAACATGTGACAAGTGAATTTTTAATTTGATATAGAAAATTCACACACACATACACATGTTTTGGCACTGCAATTAATCATGATTAGTACCTGATCAACCAAATTATAATTATATATTATAATTAAAATAGTTATATATCCCTAAAAATAATATTTAAATAAAAAGTATTAATTTATAAGTAAATTTTAGTAAAACAATACATAAATAAATAAAACATTTTTATATAAATCACACATAATTTAAAAAAAAGTTAATTATTAAAATATAAATTTGATATATTACTATTTTTTATTTAAAATGACTTGATTTTAAAATTAATATTGGAATAAAAATATATATAATTTAATTATCATCAACTTATTCAATTAGTAGATAACTCTTAATTAGATTGTGTGAGGGGATGAGCTATGGAAGGTGAGTTGTATAGGCTAATATTTTGTGAGCCTTGTTCACTATTTTTTAATTTTTTTAATTTTTTTAAAAAATTATTTTTAATTTTTAAAATATTAATAAAAATATTTTAATATCATATTAATATAAACAAAAAATTTCTAATATTATACTATTAAAAAATTCTATTTTATATAAAAAATCTTAAATTTTATAAATATAAATATAAATATAAATAAATATTAATATAATATTAATCAGTTATAATATATTAATATATATCAATAAATAAATAAATAATTATCTTTACTAATATTTGATAGTATGAATATTGAAAGTCATATTTAAATAAAATAAATAATATTAATAATTAAAAAAATTAGAGAGTTGAGGGGGGTAGCTGCATGCTAATATTTTATCAACCTAAACTCGTCTTCCTTTACAATAAAATATGAATTTAATCTATTTTATCATCTCTATTAGTGATCAATTGAACCTTAGGTAAAATTTTCATATATAAAATTTAAGAAAACTATTGAATGAAAAGTCTTCAAAAATAAAAATTTCATAATTCATCTTGAATACCTCACCCCTCACATTCACTCTAATTAATATAAGAAATTGAATGTACGATCCACCGACTACTGTTCATATCCGCTGCCTTAATGCTAACATTAAATTCTAATAAATTCATTAAATTCCATTATTTAATTTTCACCCAATGTGCAAGTTATGCATTAATTTCCTCACATAAATGTAGCCCAACCCTATTAAAATCCTGCGTGCTATTCTGAACAATTTTTTCTCTCTACAGTTCCAAATTTTTAATTCCACGGTGTAATTAATAAAATTAATCATCATTCAATTCCACAGTATTACTAGTAATGTCTTGGGGCATCTCTAGAACATTTAAATCATTAATTGAGTAATTAATGCATTGAAAAATATTCATACTTTCCAATGAAGGAAAGGTGAATTTTCTCAGGAATATAAATGCAGTAATTATTTTTAGCCAAACATTTATGGTTTTTGCCATAGTAGATTGAACAGTTGTAGAAGTACAATTTTAAAATATCAATGCAAGAATTAATGAATGAGGAATATAAATGAATTACTTATTTCAATTATTTATTTTTGTTTACGAGTCTTGTGCATTCATTATAAAGTCAATCCCCTACCAGAAACGTTGAAACTTCAATGCATTAAATGATTTTTTTAAACTCATGCCTTCCTCAGTTCATCCTATGATACTTATATTTAAGATATATTTATTTATTTCAGAGAAAAAACCTCTACTCTAAAATAATTTTTTTATATATTTTTTATCCACCCAATTCACTAGATTTTTATCTCGACTACATTTGGATCTAATTCGTATCACTCATTTGGTTATAGTAGATGAGTCTCTCAACAATGATTTTTTGCATACGCCAAGGTTTAAACTCGAGACCTTGTTTAAGCGATACTGAATCACTTACTATTCGGATTAACTCATATTAATTTTTTATATGGTTATATGATTTGGTGAGGTTTGAGTAAATATTTAAAAGATATTCTCTCTATTTGTTTAGATTCGAATTAAAAATATCCTGCTTAAATAATCAAAATTCCTTTTCTTTGGACCAACATTTCTAAAATAATTTTTGTTATATGTACAAAGATTGAGGGAAAAATATAATTTTTTGATTTAAAAAATAAGTTTAAAAAATTAATTATATTTCATAATCTTATTTATGTTTATTATAGGATATCAAAAGAAACATTTCTCTGTTTTTATTCCACACTTAAATAATTAATACTTTTTAAAAATTCTAAAGTGATAATTATTTTAAAATGGAGGCGGTATATTATTAAATTTCAACTTTAATCATTGTAATAGAGTATATAAAAAATTAAAAAAAAAATCAGAGATGAAATTATAAAATAAAAATTAACAATACTCAATTGGAATCTAAAAAAGATAATTACTTGATATATTTGCATCATTTAAATTTTAATGCATGTTTGAGTGTGTGTGAATTTAGATTGAAGTCCCTTTCAGAAACGGCAGACCATTTGCGTTTGTAGACAGTTGGATTTAATTGAATAATTTAAATTTGATAGTTTTTTCTATACAATTAATATTTGGTCTAAACAATTTAAGACTGCAATAAAAGCATAGTAGAAACTAGAAAGAAATGTAGTGAAATCCATTTTTTTTAGTTCATCTTAAATACACACAAAAAAATTAATTAGTAAAGCCGCAAAATATTTCAGCAAAATTACATAATATTTTAAATAATTCAATTATAAAAAAAATTAAAACACATATAAAAATCCATACATCGAAGATTCTAGTTTAGTTTCTTATAATAAAATTAAAGTGTAAGATATTTTGTTGAGAATATTCTTTTTACTTAGCTAATAATAATGTTCATTGAATTTCAATGCAAGCCATCAAGGATGTGCCTTTGATGATTCTGTCCACTGAATCTGGCATTTTGTATTTTATAAACTTTTATAATATTTGACCACTTTAAATTTTATAAAAGAATATCCACATCTGAGTTCTAATAGTAAGAAAGGGAAGTAATCAATCCCCATCCATAAATTATTTTACTATAATTTATTTTTAACTTTTAAATTTAAATTTACATAAATCTAATTTTGATATTTTAAATTTACATAAATTTTAAGTTTTAGTCTATCAAAAAGATAAAATTATCTAGATTTTTATTCAATTACAAAAATAAATGTTTTATATTGAAAAAAATTTTAAAAATTAAAATAAAAATAAATTTAAAAAACTAAAAATTATATCAACCTAAACAAAATTTATACGGAGTCACGCCTTATTGTTCTTAAGAGTTCAACAATGTTGGATTAGTGTTCACAAATCAAAACTTTTTCACAAAATCAACTATAAAACTATCATAAAAAAATCTACATTTTAATAACAGATTCACAAATCCACGTCCTTAGTGCATAATTTTTCTTTATTTTACATGTAATTGATCGTTTTGTTTAAAAAGGGGAATTAAAGGATAATTTTATCTTAGAATTTTTCATCCAAGAATGCTGATTAATCAGAAGTTCTTTTTAGAACAATATTGTATCAAAAGTTTATAAAACGTAACAATATTACTATGATTATTATCTAAAGTTAAATTTAATCATTAGTTGATAAATATATTAATATAATATGCTACGTATTATCTATATTATCTTTTATTTTTAGTTAAAGTATAAATCTATTTTAGATATTTTCATTCAATAATGTTAGGTATCTAAATTTTTTTTTAATATCGTCTCAATCGTTATCCAAGTTTAATTTAACTATTAGTTTGACCAAATATATTAAATTGACAATTCTGCATACCATCCACTTTATTTTTTGAGGTCAAATTTATAAATAAGAACAAATTAAAAATGCATTTCTTGAAGTTCTGTTGTCAACAGAGTATTATTATCAGGAGATTATAATTCATTTTAAAAATAACATATTATTTTTTGAGAAGTTATCAGAGTATGGTCTGTTGAATACGAAACTTTGATAATAATAGAGTTTGGAGAGAGATATTTTTTTAATTTTTTCATTGTTCATAAATATAATTTGAAAAAATGAAGTGGATGACATTTATACTGATTAGTTTAGTATTTTTATTAAATTAATAATTAAATTGAACCTGATAATGGTTATAGGATATTGAACTAAAAAAAATTAGATACCTAGCATTCAATATTCATAAATAAAATTTTTTAAAATAAATTTATATTTTAACCCTAAATTAAAAAATAATATGAATATCACGTAGTATATTATATCAGTATATTAATTAATTAAAAGTAAAATTTAATTTTAGATAATATTGTTAAAAAGAAATTATGAACAATTAACGTTTTTGAATAAAAATTTTAAAGGTAAAATTGTCACTTTACCAATAGGAATACAACATGTGATTGGGAGTTGAATTAGAACGGGTCATTGAAGAAGTGGAGGAAATAATTTAAAGGTCCACGGTTTGGCCATTGTTGAATAAAAGTCAATTTGACTATAATTAAGATAATATAATATAATTAAAATATATAATCTAATAATCTATAAGTAAATAAAATATTTATTTATAAAATAATCATAATCATAATCACATAAATTATTTTTTGCTTTTTATCATAAAAGAAATTAAGTGATTTCTTTTTTATTTTCTACGATGCTATTTCAAACTGAGCAGAAAAGAGAAACAACATAAAATCAAACATTATTGACTCATACAAAATTTTTTATTAGATCAGCTAAGAGTTTATTTCACCGATCTACTAATTTAATTAATCACACTGAGTTTAGTTTTAATATAATAATTTAAGCTAAGGTTTAATGTACCAGCATAGAAAACTCATTTTCCTTTTCGGCCTAGCAAAAGAACGCCGAATTACATGGTGACTACAAAACACACGGGGTAGCCATAGTCAATAGTCATAGAGAATAATAGGGCCAAGCGACAATAAATGGGGCAATTAATGACGTGAGGCGAAAGCTTTGAACTTGACCATATATAATTTATTTTTTTATAAATTAATAAAGTATAACTAAATTTTTTAAATGAGATATATTGAATTTAAATTTAAATATATATATATATAAATTTATTAAAAATTAAAATATATTTTAGTGATCTCTATATAAAAATTAATTTTTAAATTATAAATTAAAAAATATTGTGAAATTATTATCAAAAAATAGAGCCTAGCGAAAGTTATTACTAAATTTGATCGTTTTACTATGAAAGTCTTAAAATCTATTTGGATTAATTTTTAAAAAATATATTTTATAAAAAATAAATTTTAAAAAGAATAAATTTTAAAAATAAAAATATTTAGATGATTAGTAATATAATTATTTTAATTTATTGGTATGATTTTTTTTTAATAAATAAAAAATACTACTTGGTTGGTGGAGGGGAAGCAACCTTGGGAGGGAGGATGGTACGTGTGGGAATTGTATTCTACTGAAAAATTAAACGAGGGTTTGCTTCTTTATACGACTCTGACGTCATCATTTTTTCCACTACCCCCAATACTTCATTTATTAGCTGTTCCCATAATCCCATTCAAATCTACGTCTTACTTATGACTCATGACCTCTCTCTCTCTCTCTCTCTAATTGAATTTTTCTATATTTTACTAGAGAGGATAAATACAAAAAAAAAATCACCATAATTAATGACGCCCCATTTCTTGTGATAATTATATTCCCAAATATCGAAAGCAGCTAAGCATCTGAGTTCAAATTCAAAATTGGACAATTAAAGCATCCATTTGTCTCCTTTTCCATGCATTTATTGCCCCCATTCCCCCCACGGCCGTCTACATTCAATGTATTAATCACTCTCATTAATTCCCTAATCACTGTTCTCCATTCCTTCTTTCTAAATTTTTCAAGTTAACACCATATCTAGAAGCATGAATTGGAAAAAAAAATTATTTCTCATAGAAATTAGATATACTTTTAGAAAATTTGAAGAGGAACCGCGATAAGAAAATCAATCAATGCTCTGTTTCATGACTTATGTACGTATATCCTTTGGTCTCTAATATGATGCACTTCCAACTATTTTACAAAAATTAAAGATATTACTAAATCGGTAAATTAGTTTGAAAATGAAAAAATAAATACATTTACCTATATTTAAAATTATAAATTATATCTTGAGAAGCAAAACAAAAAATTGCATTAAATTAAATGGGGACAATTTTAAAAAAATTAAATTAATACCCTATTCAATTATTTATAGTAAGAACTACTCATTTCTTCTAAAAAGTACCATTATCTATTTTCTTCAAAAACATGTTTAATATAAATGATTTAAAAGAGAGAGTGGTAATTTTAAAAAAGGACAATAATAATAATTGAACTTAATGTTTAAATTTAGTACAATTATATATATATATAAAGGCTTTAAAGGGGATGGTAGGATTTTCAATTTTTTCAATATCCTTAAGAATTCAAATATCATGTTTTATTAACTTTTAATTTTATGAAGAGGTAGCAATATTATACATATTATCATATAATTAATTAAATGTATTTAATGATTTGTTACAATCTTCACTATTTAATGTCAAATATTTTGAAACAAAAGTAACACTCCTACTTATATTCTTTGAATTAACGTTAAAGTTTAATGCAGATATCTTGAAATTTAAAAAATAAAAATGATTTTTTTTTTCATTTAGAGCTTAATCAAAATTTATTTCAATGGGAAAAAAATCAGTTGCTCCTCACATATCAAACAATTAATTAAATTACAATTATACTAATACTAAATATAAAATTGAGAGTCGTAATTTAATAGTAATAAATAATATTCTTCTTCTTCTTTATATATATGAAAAATTGCATCAAATTATATAGTAGTACTTGTAAAAAAATATATTTGATCTCAACTTTTTAATAATTGGGCTTATTAGTGAAATTTTCATTTATGTATAAATATTAATATTAATTTTAATTTTAAATTGATTTCAAATCTCTTTAATGTTGTTGGCTGAATAAACTTTCTTTAATTTGATTTTTTAAATATAATTAATTCAAGGGGATGCGAGGAAGATTCAGGGTCCTTTCCCCTACCGCGTTGCCAATTCATCTCATTACATTAACGGAGTATTAATTTCTTATTAATTGATGGTATTATTAATTTTTTAATCAAAACTAAAAAAGAAAAGAAAAGAGAGAGATCCATTTTACTACATTTATTTCCTTTTTCTTCTTTATTTTTATTATTATAACGGCCAATGTACATTTATTAGCGTATATAACTCCCATAACATGTGAACAATCCATGCGTCTCTCTCTATCTTGTATCTCCGAATCTCTCTCTCTCCCTCCTCGGTTTCTCCTTCAGAAGGCGAAGTTGCTCTCTGAAAGTTCTGTGTGATGGCTGCCGACGTAACTTCTCTCGTTCGTGTTCTTGCTGGTGGTGGGTACAAGGACGACAAGCATCGGACGGTGGGAAATGAATCGAATAGTGAGAGATCTCCGGTTCCGATTACTATGGACTTGCTTGGCGGGTCCTCTAAATCTGTTGTTGAATCTCAGGAATTGGACCTCGACCTGCAGGTCCCTAGTGGCTGGGAGAAGCGCCTAGACCTCAAGGTTTCGTTTAATCCATTTTCTGTTTGTTTCCTGTGAAAGTTAATTTGGTCGATGTCGTGAATTCTCGTTGGCAAATACTCGTCGTCGTGGCTTCTGGGAATTCTAAAGCCTCTTTTTAAATGTCAAAAGTTATTTTGGCTTTTCAATGAATTTAACCGTGAAATTTTCGACTTCTAAAATTTCGTTGATATTTTTCTTTCTAATCTCGATTTCATTGCTCTGCCGTTCTTTGTAATCCAAAACCGTGACTTCTGTTTTCAATCTATTAAAACGTATTTTTGTTTGTTTGTTACGAGATTTTGATTTAGATGGTCATTGATGATTTGTTTTGATGGCCTTTGGAATTGTCACTGAGAAATTGAAGGGAATTAAGGATCTGATAGTTTGGAAAAACTTATTGATTATATGCTATTAAAAAAAAAATTCGCTTCTAATATAACAGCAAGCCGCCAATAGATAAATTTCTTTCGGTTCTTGTATCCTTCTGATCTGAACGTTTATTCTGCTATGATTTGATTTTCTAGCTTTTGGAGTTATCATGGCATGATGCCCTACATCCAAATTTCTCCTTAAAGTTACTTTATTACGTTGATGAATTTTTTGTGCTAAAAATTCTTCAATGATTTAGTCTTATGGCAAATTGTCAACTCTCATATGAAAGTGTTTTAATATCTGAACTTTTTTTTTGTGCAAAGAAGTTCTTGCTTCCTTTTGCTTTCCATTGGTTTTGCGATGTGTAGATTCTGATGTTTTTCAATGATTTTTCAGTCAGGGAAAGTCTATATTCAAAGGTGCGACTCTTTATGCTCTCAATCAGCGTCTGAACACAAACTCAATTCGAGTCCATCGGGTTCAAAACTTCAGGACCTAAACCGCCCTCCTTCTCCATCTAAACTATCTCTGAACCTATTTGATGAGACGAGCTTAGACTTGAAGTTGTTCTCTTCTTCATTGCCATCAACCAATTACCAAAGTGTATGCACCCTTGACAAGGTGAAATTAGCCCTGGAAAGAGCAGAGAAAGAGCCTATGAAGAAGCGAACGAAAACTTCATTCTGGAAATCATCGTCCTTGTCATCGACATCGCCTTCGTATTCATCTTCATCCTCTTCCATGAGAGAAACCCAGGAAGAAGAAAGTGAAGATAAGTTGTCATCTCCACTTGCCGCAGGGTGCCCCGGTTGCTTATCATACGTTTTGATAATGAAGAACAATCCTAGGTGTCCTAGGTGTAACTCTGTTGTTCCTTTTCCATCCATGAAGAAAGCTAGGATTGACCTCAATAGATCAATTTGAAAAGGGATTCTGGATTATTAGTGATTGCTTCTTTCATAATTTTGTAAATGATAGATAAGATTAGGCTGTTTAAGGATAGGGGATTATCTGTCAAGAATATTAGCCGAGGTTTATGTATATTGCAAAATCATTGCTATTTTGCTAACAAAGCTAATAAAAAATATTCCAATTTCTACAGTTCTATCTTCTGTGAAATTCTATTTCATTTCCAGAATAAATGCTGATACTATATAAAATGCTCTGCATCCTCTTTCCCTTGGTTTTCTTCTCTTCCAAAATGCTCCTAATATATTATTTCATATATCTTATCCTAAACAGTATCAAACATCTTACAAATTTGTGTTTGGCATCCGAGAAATTTCTTGACTCTGAGGACTTCATGGTAAAGTTAATAAGTGTAGCAGACATCCGGCTTTAGCTGCTACCAAATCCAAATGGTTAATCCAAGAGTTGGTACCAATAATTAGTGGGCACTCACAAGCACATGACCAAGAACAGAGGTACTTGTTTTTCTCTGTAGATTTACAGGGTTTAGTAAAACTGATGATGCTTCAGTCACTTTATATACAAAAGATAGAGAAAATATACGTACATATACATATATATATAGAGAGAGAGAGAGAGCTGACAGTAAAGGTATGGCTGATTAGGTGCAACATGTGACTGATTTGTCTAGAATTTCCCATACCCAAAGAATCACCTTTGGCACTTTGTAAATAGTAAAATTCCGCAGAGCAGGACCCGTAGTTGGCTTTATCCAAAACAGAAGGAAAATTGATGGAATAACAAATAAAACAATGCACAAACTAGTACTAGTACATTTCATTTTGGAAGGACTTGCAAGTTTCAACAGCATATTCTAATCTTTTAAGTCCTATAGACCCCTTCATTATGAACTTACTCTCTTCCTTTTCTTTTTTAGCTACAGAAAAAACTCATTATCATTTCTTCATCAAGCTTCAATTACTTGTTTTTTGGTCCCATTGAGCACTATTAATGTACCCAAGTCATTTGAACTTATCCATCCTAATCTGAAGGCAAAATGCATTCAGAAGTCATAAACTTTTGAAAGTTTTCACTTACCCCTTCCCATTTTCAAAGTTAAACATGGTCAATATTTTAGTTGGCATTTGGTATTATTAAGACTTAAGAGGGATTATATATATTTCTAAGGAGGTTTGTTATGTTTATGTATAAAACAAAAAAAGAAATGACAATTAAGTCAAACATAAAAATATCCATTTGTGTGGGGCAGATAGAGACTAGACCACTCAAAAGTAATTTATTTTCTCTCATCAGAATATGTTAATATGGGCAATAAAGAAGTTGAGAGACCAATCACATTATGCTTAGTTGTAATAGATCTTGCTTTATCATGTTTTTATCAAAGACCACACATATGAATATTGAACATTCACAAGATAAGATTTGAAACCTTAGAATTGTAATTAATTTGAGCTTGGAAATTTCAGAAGGTGTCCTTAAATTAGCCATGAACTAACATTGATGGTTCAACTACTATACTGTCCAACAATAGTTTGTTGGGCAGCATTATAACCCATGAAAATCACACCCATTGATGGCAACATTAAGCAAATTCAGGTTAGGCTTTATAAATGCAAGATGGTGGGTCCTTCTACCCTTCACAATAAATAGGGCCCCCCTCCACTCCCATCTATGCAATAAAAATCAACTAATGCTATCACTAATAAATACTCTTTCCATCTCTTTCTTTCTATAATATGTTTGTAATTGTTTTATGCATGTCAATAGTTTTATACTTTAATAATATAAAAGTTATTTTATAAATGAAAGATCACGAGTGCAATCTCACTTATAATTTTAAGATATTAGTACTGCCTTTTTAATTAAAAGAATATATGATATTTTTCATGAGTTTAATTATATTTATAATATCATATCGTTAGTGCCTGCCACTTTAATTAAAAAAAATAAAGACCAATCTTTTTATTTTTTTCCCTAATTAAGTATAATAAAGACTTGTTTCCAAACTATAATTAATGCCTTTTACAACTTTTAAGGTGTTAGGTGTAAAATGGTTTGATCATTACAAAAATATATGATACAGCCTCTTATATTTTTGGGGGCAAAAAGAGATTCTAGAAGACCTTAAGATAGATTGAGGGAGCACTTCTTCTTTTCATTGGTATTCCTATTCATCATAAGACATTTTGTAAATCTTTGGAGTAATTTATAAATTTTTCCTAAAAATATACTTAAGAAATTATTCCAAAATCTTGCCTCACTTGCTAAACAAAATTAGCAGCATTTATCGTGTATATAAAGTGAAAGAGGAGCATTAGTTAAGGGAGTAAGTAAAAAATGAGATAATTTTGTAGACATAAACTAATTTTAATTAATTTTCTTGATTTGTGCAGTGTAAATTAATATCTTTTATAAAAATGGATGGAGTGTAACTCTTTTACATATGTGTGTGTGTGTTTTGTTCATGTGGATAAAAAATGCATGAATGATGAGTATTTAGACAAAGAGAGAAAAGATAATACATGAGGAGAATTATAGAAAAATCCTAAATAAAAAATTTAATTATTAATAAGTCCCATTTACATACCAACTTATAATATTTTTGTTATTATTGACATTTTGCACTGGATGAGACCTATTATGGTAATTAAATTCCTTACATTTGACTTTTTTTCCCTCTCTCTCTAATATATATTGTCAAGTTAACTTAGCCTCTCTTTTCAAACGGACGATGAATGCATGAATGTAAGCTATTAAAAGCTAATTTTGAATTAAATAAGTCAATTTGAGATATGTAGTTAGTTGGATGGTATTTGAATATTTTGAATGCTTCTTCTAAGCTAATATATCTTTCTATATAACTTGATCAGTCAAAATTAGGCTCTCTACCTTGGGATTATGAATTTCAACAAGACATAAATATGTGACAATATGTCTAATTATGTATCACATGTTCGCTTATCTTGTTACATTATTCCAGTCAAAAGAAAGACATCTTAATGGTGAGATTGTGACATTTACAAGTATAACTAGTTTCCCTCTAGTAGCATGAAAGCTCCTCTATCACAAAATATCGAGATTTAAATCTCACTTATAATTTCAGATTATTAGTACCAATTCCTTTAATTTAAATAAAAAAACTTATTTTTCTCTGAGTCAGTCAAAGTCAACTCATGCCTGCTGAGATATATAATTTAAATTTTTAATAATATATAATTATATCCTAAATTCTCTAATTAGTGGGTGTTGTTCATCCTAAAATAAAAAAAGAAATAAATTTGGTAATTTTTTTAATGAAATAAAAGAAATGGTAGTTATGGTAAGATAATTGAAAGAAGAAAGTGATGTGCAAAAAATGTTGTTGAGTCCTATAAATGTGTGAAAAGAGCATCCACCTACACTTTTATTGTTAAAGTGATGATATATATATATATATATATATATGTATGGATGGATGGATGCTACCACTACTGCTGCATGAAACTAATTAAAGGCCATTTACTATACCAAAAGCATTAATATCCCAAACCAACACTATTAAATGGCAATTTATTTTTCATCATATACTCTTCAAAGTTGCTCACCTAACTTGTCATCAACTGTATCATCCCTTTGATGTTTATTCTTTCATCAGCACCTCCAAATGTACATACTTGCATGTTTGCATCACCCCTATTAGTTTATCAACTAAGCCTATGCTTCTAATTCATCAATATATTTTTACTCCTTTTTATTTATAAAAATTAATTATTTGTTTATATCTAATCCTTCATGTTCTTGTTATGAGACACCTCCTAAAAAAGATTAAGAGTCCTTATTATAAATCACTCTATGAGATATTAATTAAGTTTTTTTAATATAACCCATGTTTAAAATCATTAATTATGAGAGATAATGTAATACAAATATGAAATTTAAATGCAAGGAAAATAAAAAACTTATTCTATTTTCATAAAAAATCAATGACTTAACCATCGTCCTTCTTCAATTATGATGAAATAGGTAGAAATAACTTATAATAAGTATATATATACTTCCTTTTCTCATTGGGACTCTTAGTGTTTTAAAAAATAATCTCACAAAGACTAGGTAAATAATTAAGATTTGTTGATGTCACTTTAAATTTGGTGAATTTTCCAAATATATCCTTGATTAATGCAATGAATTTCTCATTATGACGTACCATGTTAATGCAGGGGGCATTTTAGACATTATAACATTGATTATTCTTAGCATTTCGCAAAATGTTTTATAAATTGAAACATAAACCATAACAAAATTTGTCTTATAATATGAAATTGTGAATTAATAATACTGTCATGGGTGTAGTGTGTACACATCTTTTGCTAGTAATTAAATAAGCTGATAAGGATGTCATCCTATTGTTCAAATTCAAATCAAAATTCTTCTAAAAATAATATTTCAAGTAACGATTGTTTGAGATAATCTCAACACACGCACGTACACAACATTATTCTAACAGATAAAATTCCTAGCTAGATATAACCAACATCAATTTAGTCAGCTTTGTTGGTATATCTGATTCTTAGGATTCAAAATTTTGCCAACTAGGGTTTGTCATAAATGTTATTTTGACAATTATTTGTCAAGAAGGTTCAAGGAGAGCATGCATGTAAGACTAACTAATGAAGTTTAATCTCCATAAGCAACTGACCTTCTTCAACATCTCATTAATTAATTATGACTTGTGCATTAGATTTTGAATATTTTAATTAGATTAGTTAATTATTTAGATACCTGATAATTAGATTCAGATAAAAAAAAATATCGGATACATACAATGTCATATTTCACTTTATTTTTGCACCAATGTCTCATTAATTATAAAACAACGATAGAGAGTCAGATTCCAAGTCTATGTTATGAATGCGTTTACTTTTCAACTCTATATATGTGGATCAAGGCAACACGCAAAATTAATATATTACTAAGTGAAGCCATCAAACAATTAATGTGAATATCACTCTCAATGGGAAGCTGTCATCAAAGGACTAAGGACTAAGGTACATTATATCATTTTCTATTTACTCCCTAATTTTTATTTTACCTTTAAACATATATATCCTATTTCAAATTTTAAAGTATAATTTTTACTCATTTCAAATAATACCCGAAATCAGTAGAAAGATAAAATAATTATTACATAGAGAAATACTTACATGCTTTATAAGAATATCATATCATCTAAATTCTGTCTAATTAAAATATAATAATTTAATATATTACTAATCTAAAAAAATTAATAATTTATTTTATTTTTAAGAAAAATAAGTATTTTAATATGAAAATAAAAAATATGTAAACTATATGAAAAGATTTATTTGGTTAAAAATAAAATAAAATAAAAATTATTTTAAATGACTCATTGACCTATTATTTAGTGAGATAGAATTTAAATTATGTATAAAGAGGATAAGTGATTCTCTTCTTACATAATAAATAAATGGAGACTGAGGAAGTATATGATTCAACAATGTCCTAGTTAGGTTATAGCCGGACGGGCGGCTACATGAAAATTCAATGCGAATTAAATTCGATCAAGACTTTCTAATAACGACTTTCGTGTGCATTATTTTGCAAAAGCATTATTACCATATTTAACCAAATATGTGTCGCCTTTCAAATGCTATATAAAGTATAGAGTTTTACTTATTATTTTAAAAACCAATAAAAGAATAACATTTATTCAACGTACGCTATAATCCTTCAACAAAAATATTGATCACTACGTTACTACTTATTATTTAATATTATATCATATTAATTTTCTTTTTCTTTTTATTATAACTTCCTTATAGTAATAGTGATCTTATCTCAATTTATGTGTTGATGAAGACTAACTACTCTTCCGTCATGTAATCTGACTAGAGTTCATTTTAATACTAATTTAATTTAATGGAATCAAAGGAAGTGGCAATTATATTATTTTTAAGGAAATTAATATTTATTTGATAAATAAAATATATAATATTCATTTTATGTGGTGATGGATCACTGAAATGTGTTAGCTTCGTAGATATACAAAAATGGCTAAGCATAGTACTTAGTACAACATGGGACCTTCACTGTCCTCCATGACTTTGCCCCAATATTTAATTTTTAATACTCTTAAACAAAAAAAGTAAAAAAAAATAAAAAAAAATTGTTGTCCTCATATTTCCCAATGGATTTTTTCCTCAATGCTTTATCTCTTTAATGTTTTTCATCAATGTAGACCAATAATAGAGGCTACTCATTGCCTTCGTCTAATGATAATAACTGCACCAACATTTCATTAAAATTTGCGAGGCTTGCGTTTTTTAGTTTTCCATATGTGGTGTAGAAGCTTTTACTTGTAGGGAGATATATTTATTGAGATAGATAATAATTTTTTAATAGTTGATCATATCATATAATAATAAGATAATGTTTATTGTAATATTATTATTGATTTATTTAAGAAAGAATTACCCAAAAATTTGAACTAAAAAAATTAGATATAAATAAGTTCTCCAAATTTTATTTAAGGGATTTAATATTTTTAAGTTAAAAAGTTATATTTATAAATTGATGCAATCTTTATAAGACTTGTTAGCATTAAAATGAAATTCCGGGGATCTGCTTGTAGGGAACCTTTTTATTTGGGGCAAATGAGTGAATGTCTCCGAAAAAAAGGTTAAAAGTGCAATTTAGCCGTTGAGTGAGAGGAGGAGAGAGGGCAATAAATGCTGAGGGGAGGGATCAACATAAGCAACAAGATTTGTTGAGAATGTAAAAAGAAGGCAAATAATGAGAAAAAGGGGTTAAAACCATGGAGGGCTGAACAAGGGAAAGGTGTGCGAAAGGCAATAAATGAGGCAATTAAGAGAGTGGGGCCCTCCCTCATTAATGCTTCACTTTGCATCTCTCTCATACGGTGCCCCCTCTCCATTTCCACATTTTCCTTAGCTTCTTAAATTCACCACGTGCGCTTCTCTCCTTCTTTTCTTTTTCCTTTTTTTTTTTAAAAAAAATAACAAAATTAAGTTTAGTTGGATGGTAAAACGTTAGGAAGGGAGAAAACATCATGCGTCCCCCAAGTTAGGGTTACGAATTCGGCCAACCTATAGGTCGCAGGTTAGACTCAAAATAAGGCACACTTGACAACAGATGAAGAGAGGAGACTGGCCTTAGAGAAGGAAGGACGAGACTAGCTCGCAATTAGCTTAATTTATGCAATTTGTACTAGAGTGACCCGCATCAAAATTGACTCTAATTTATTAACCTAAATCAGCCATTTTTTGACGTGTTAGACCCACAGTCCTAACCCTCACTACTAGTTTTACTCCAAACCGACTAATTTTCTATAAATAAAATTCTTATATTTTATGTGCATTTTTTTTTTCATTTTCTTTCTGAAGGAAAATACCTTTTGCCCCATACTAAGTATTGCATTCAGTAAAGTTAAAAGACTAATCTTTTCTAAGAGACTGAGGGCAGAAGTTATAAATGGCGGCCCAACATATGTACCTCAATCATTCGAAGCCTGAATGAATCAAATGAGTTTGTATTTTTTAAGATATGTTACCTACGGAAGCATAGTTCTATGAAAAAAAATGATATTTGGATCCTATAAAAATAATTAAATGATAAAAAATCTTAAGAAATAATATAATTAATTTTAAATCATATGAGATCTTATATAAATTTTTTCTAATTATAAAAAGATATAACTGCCCTTATAAAATAAAAATAATAATAAAGAGTAAATGAGACTTAACCTGCTCTAGTATAGAAAGGAGGAGAAAATAGGAGGACGAACACAGCGTACGATAGCTCGCATTGTGTGTTTGTAGCTGAGTTTTCTCATCATCGTGGTTAAAAAGCTTCATGCCCTTCCATTTTAGTTTTCTGTGTTTAAATTTTTTTTAGGTACAGGGACTGATTTAGAAAAAAAGGAGGGGGAGAGAGATGTTGGAGGATAAAAGGTTTATAGTATTGTTCGTCAGTATCTGTATTCTAGATTTAATCCCTATTGCCATTAATGATGACACAGATCCAAATGATGGTTAGGATATTCATTGTTTTACTCTCTAGTTCGCTCTGTTCATGAGTTTTTGAGTTCATTGTGCTTCAAAGTATCACTATGGTAAAATTTTTATCATTAGTGATTCTTCATTAACTCTTCCATTTACCTACTTTTCTTCTTGATTTTCAAAGTGTGAATGACAGATCATAATATGATATACGAGGCAGTATGAGTTTTTATTATAATACACAATAGTTGTTAATATAAGTATTAGAGTTGTTAATATTATATGTCTGCAGTAGGTTGTCATTACTATAAGTACCAAAGCATTGGTTTTACTTTTTCAGTTTAGATGGATCATTGATGATTTGTTTTCATAATTTGTAAAATGTTAGTGTCCACTTGAGAAATCTTGTCATATTTAACCAGTATCTGTATCATTTTTTAAGGTTTAAATTATTTATGGATTCATTCCTTACCTTTTTCTTTTCTTCATGCATGGAATTAGAAATTTTATTAGCTTATTAAATGGATGGAACGAGACTGACAAATAATTTGATTAGTTGAACTATTTTATTTCTAATAACCCATTGGAGTTATTGTGATATATTTTCTTGGGATGGTGAAATGAAATGTCACATGGGTGATATTTTTTTATGTATGGCTATTACTTCCCACCTCAATAGCAAACTTTTAAGGGAGGGTCTTTCTTCTAAAAATGTAGCTTTGAGCAATAGTTCAAGCTCTATCTTGATAGCAATTCCCAATTATGGGCAATTTACATAATTGCACAAAATCTGCTAATTCATATGTTTTCATATGAATTTAAAGATTGAGTAATAATTTCTTTTATTGATGAAAGCGGTTGTTATTGTAGGATAAAAAGATCTCCAATGAAAAAGTATTTAATAAGATTGATGTTTATGCTTTCGGAGTTATTTTATTAGAATCCATTATTGGTTGGAGTTGTTTTACTTGAGTGTATAAAGAAAGAATAAGTTTAGGATTATTGTAAAATGTGAATGACAGAACATGGTATGATGTGGGAGAGGAATATGAGTAGTTATTATAGTTGTTAATATGAGTAGTTGAGTTGTTAATAATTTATGTCTGGTGCAAGTTGTCATTATTGATTGTATGATCATCTAGAAAGCTTGTGATCTTGAAGCACATTTTAGTTGTTGTCACACTGGTGCTTTATGCAAAAGGGAAATATAAAGACAAAAATTTTAGTCCAATGCAATCATACCTGTGTAAATGCATTGCGTACTCTCTTTTTTATTTTGTGAATTGCAAAGTATATATATATGAAGTTATATTCTCATTTGAATGGTGTTAAGAATAAATGTATATAAGTTGTTATTTTTTTAGGGAGTTGTCATTTGTTATTGTTGGAGTTATTTTTTTTCTATGGGGACCTATTTTTTTTTTGCTCATTCTAGGTCAATTACAAAAAGAAGTAGGACAATTATGAAAAAAATGACAACCATTGTCACAATGGTTTGGTTTTAAATGGCCTTGGAGAAGACATATTTGCCGCTTAATTGATTTTAAAGTCTATACTCTACCTATATATAACAAAGTTATCTATCAAATATAGTAGGAATTACAAGTAAAAAAGCTTCTGCTTCAGGAATATTAAACTAGCTAATGGTTAAGCATGTTATTATATGGTTAATAATTGGCTTGGCATCAACGCTTTGTCTAGTTACATTTTTGCCCATATTAAAAGAATAATAACTCTATAGTAAAGACATAACAACTTAACTATTGAAAAATAAATTACGTATGTCAGTAAAAATAACAACTCTAGCACCTAAAAATAATAAGCCCATATTGAAGGAATAACAATCCCATAGTGAATAAATGACAACTGAACCATTGTAAATAACAACTATCCATGACATCAAAAATAACAATTCCAATAATTAAAAATAACAACCCCATATTAAATGAACAACTCCATTAGTAGAAAATAACAACCCCATAGTGAAGGCATACCAACCACTTATAAATAACAACTACTCAATGATAGCAAAAATAACAACTCTATCAGTAGAAAATAAGAACCCCATAGTAAAAGAATAAGAACTTGGCAACTGAAAAATAACTTATTCACGATATCAAAAATAATAACTCTATCACTTATAAATAACAATCCCGTAGTGAAGGAATAACAACTTAACCAATGAAAACAGAATAATTCCATAATTGCAAAAGTAACAATACTATAAAGGAAAATAAAGAATTAGAAAAATAACAAGTTCAGAAGGATTAACAACTTCCAATAAAAATAGAACAACCCCATAAGGTGAAAAGAAACAAGTTTAGAAAGGAAAATAAATAACTAGAAATATAATAACCCTATCACTACAAAATAACAAACCCGTAGTAAATGAATAACAATTACTTTATAATTCTTCATAGGAATTTCGCAAATAGAAAATACAGTGGCTTCATCAGCATAACACCTTGATTGAAGTAGAAAAAATACACTGTAGGATTAAACATAACAACACCACCAATAACACATAATAACTTCATATTGACAAAATAACAACTTTAGCACGTTTCTTTCTAGAATCATTTTAGTTATAATATAACTTCATATATATATATACACTTTACAATTATATTAGTTGTTGGTAACAAATGTAAGGAGAGTACATTAAATATAGTCACCTTTATCAAGATCTATCCTACCTTCCAGATAGATGGATATTGATCAATGTTACAAAAAATTACTTTCATCACTGTGTACATATATTTACAAAGCAAAAATTAAGGTTCTACATATTACACATTGTCACTTTCTCCATTGAACATTATAAAATGCAAAACTCCTTCATTATTAAATATGTCAATAAATGTGTGTCGATAAAATATAACAGTGAATTTTATTATAATTTCGTTACTTTCGTTTCCAATAAGTGATGCTACTAATATTTTGAACTCATCATATGTTATGCCTTCCTTTATAGATATTGTTATTACTTGACTACCAATATATGTATGACATTCTCTATCATTTTTAAATTGTCCCACATATGAATATAACAAAATATATGCTTTCTAGATAAACTCGCCATCAGTAATGACAACTTGCACCAGACATATAATATTAACAAATCTAGTACTTATATTAACAACTATCTCGTACTATAATAACAACTCATATTACCTCGCATATTAGATTATGATTTGTCATTCACACTTTGAAAGCTAAGAATAAAAGTAGGTAAATGAAAGAGTTAATGAAGAATCACTAGTGACAAAAATTTTACCACAATGATACATCGAAGCATAAGGAACTCAAAAACTCATGAACAGAACAAACTAGCGAGTAAAGAAAATGAAAATATTAACCATCATTTAGATCGTGTCGCCATTGATAGCAATGGGGATTAAACCCAAAACACAGATGCTAATGAATATTACTACAATCCTTCCATCCTCCAACATCTCTCTCTCTTCTCCTTTTCTCTCTAAATTAGTCATTGTACATACAAAACTTTTAAACTTAGAAAGCTAAAAGGGAAGGGTGTAAGATTTTTTAGTTATGATGACAAGAAAACCCAACTACGAGTGCACTATGCAGGCTATTGTACGTTGTCTTTCTCATTCAATTTTCTCCTCTTCTTTCCACACCATAGCGTGCTAAGTCCCATTTGCTCTTTACTACTTTTTTATTTCACAATGGCAGTTATGTCTTTTCACAATTAAAAAAAATTCATCTGAAATTCTATAGAATTTGAAATTAATTATGTCATTTTCTAATTTTTTTTTTATTTAATTACTTCTATAGTACCCTCATGTCATTTTCCTATATTGCTTTCCTATGTTGTAATTTTATTGTCCTATAATTACTTTGTTCAGTATTTTATGCAGGCTCAATATCTTGATTGTACGTAACTTTCCCATATAATGTTTCTTAATATAAATGTATATTAATAGAATTTATATTATTTACGGTTCATTCATAACACAACACGTTTTATCCATTTCATATCCAATGCTATTTTTGTGGGCCTGTATATTGGATTTGGGGATAAAAATCCACCATTGGGCTCAAAGCCCAGTAACATTGGAAGTCCATTCATAATGGAAAACCATATTGCTAGAGTGTTTTTTTTTTTTTAAAAAAGAACTGAGAGTAGGGAAATTAGAGCTTGCATGCTGCTACTTTCTTTGTCTCCGCCATTTTGGACAGCCGTTAGACCTTGGCAAAACCTCTGAGATAAGAACTTTGCTTGTTCTTTTGTCCTCTTAATGGGGAAGAAGCAGAAGGTGATTCTGCAGATGTATACTTCAAATGATGAAATTCTGATTCATCTACGCATTCTTTGCTTCTGAAAACCCTTCATTACCTCTTCTTGTGCCTTTCTCATTTTCTTAGGATTTCTAAGAAGTTCTGAAATTGACCACTACTGTAGATGCTGATGTTTCAGTCCCACCAAGGAAAACATCCTAGTAACAGATATTAACTAATCAACCTAACATCCTAACCAACTAATCTCACCTTAATATCGCCAATAGCTAACACTAACATATATATATATATATGCGTGTGTGTGTGTAAACAAAAAGAAAACTCCTCCGTAATCAATTTACATAAACACTCGCCACAATGATAGATTTAACGTTGCGTTCAGTCAATGCGATTTCAACGTTATTTTCCTTTTGAATCCTTAGGAGAATATCAACCAAATCCTCTGTCGTCTTACCAATATTCTGATCACTATCATTATTCTTTTCGTTGTGCTCGTTGATGATGTTCCATACCATAATATTAAGCTCCTTGTTCACTCTCTCAATTTTAGCTTTTAGGCCAGATATCACGTGAAGGATTTTAAGCGAAGCGTAAAGATCAGCAACTGAGAAACCACTTGCCAACTCTAAGGTACGCTTCATTAATGATAAGATTTGTCAACGTTCTTGGTCTTTAAACCAAAAGCTGCTTGTGCAGTTACGAAATTCGTGAGCTCGTAAAGCTTCTCACTGAGATCGATTGTTGAACCTTCGTGTTCAGATATGTTCTTCACGAGTCCTGAAACCTCCTCTTCCCTAATTGTTCTGAATGACTGAACCCTCTTCGCAGACAAAAGCTCCAAAGTATACAAATCTCTCGAAGTTGCCTCCAATAGTTTCCATAAGGAGAAAAAGCTATGTCTGTGTAATTGGCAATCAGTGTGGTGGCGACAAGACCGGGTCGATTAGCGAAGGTTGTGTCATGCGTTTTCATGATCTCTTTGGCTATTTCTGGGGACAACATGGGACAATTCTCCAAGTTGAAGATGAATGAAGGAGCCATATTTGTTGGCTAGGTCTCTCAGGGCACGATGAGGTTGTGATCCTGCAAGTTGGTGTAAGTTTCCGATTATCGGTAATTTGGTTGGCCCTGGAGTAAGAGTTTTGAAGGATTTCTTGGAGGTTGAATATTTCTTCAGTATTACGAGGAAGAAGAAAGAGATTGCGAAGAGGATAGTGTATAGGATTTGAATCTCCAATGATGGACTGTATCTTGCTCTTTAGAAGATATGGACCCTTTTATAAACAAAATGGTGATATTTTATTACTAATTAATATAAACTTAATATAATACTCCATGGGATTAAAAAAATTAAAAAAATTATTTTAAAATATTTATATTTATTTTTTTCTTTAAATTAATTTATTTGATATTTAATATATGTTATAATTAATAAATTATTTATTTAACTTCTTTAATCTCTATAAATTAATCAAATCTTATATTAAGGATTAGAGAGAGTACATCATATGAGTCCAAATATAAAAATTAAAAAAATATTTTATAAGAAAATATATATTGATTTCTGGACTTAACTTACGAGATGCAAATTAATCTTTATACTTCAACAAACTTTTCCATGAAGTTAATTATATTGACTTCATACTGGGTAGATTGATCAGCCGAGTTAATGCTGTCTAAACATTTATTATTTATAAGTTATCAATAATAATTATCAAAGTTTTCTCTTTAAATATATTATTTTTCCCGGTCAATTTTTTCTCGCAATTAATTTTATACATAAAATAATTAATTTCTAAATGGAACTTAAATAATTTCTCTAACATTACATATGTTCAATATGGGCTGAAAGTACATATAGCTATGAAGTTGTTTTATTTATCAAGAGCTTCAAAATGTTATTTTCTTAATTCTTGTAAATTTAATTATGATTGTTTTCAAAATTAACCATGGCAAAATGGTCATTTGACCGACAGAAAAATAAATTGAAATAAATATGTTAAATATATGGAACATATATATACCCTTTGTATTATTTACTTTTTTTTTATCCAACCACACAAGGAACTATATATATATTAATATTATTAAGATTATTGAAATAAGAGTTGATACAATTATATGACTCTCCGAAACAGGACTTTGCTGATGTGAGAGTTGATAGTGTTTGTATCGCAATGGGCTGCATAGTAAAAAGACTTGGTCACTGAGAGGAACGTCTTCTTCAAGTTGGAATCAATGCCATTGGAAGAAAGTACCAACTGCACCAATTCTTGCATTTTCAATTCTATTTCTGGTTCTGACATCACTCTGTAGCTTCCATTATTACCATTCCCTTCCTCATAAATCTGTACGTTAATCATTTACCTCTCACGTTAGCAATTCTCTTATTTTTACATATTTATCAACTTTTTATTTAAATTATTTATATTAATACTCTCTCGATAATAATAATTAAATAAGAAATGGTGAGAGAATTAAAGAAGATATTTATGATATTTTAAAAAAAATATATAATATTATTTAATTTAATTAACTTTATATATATATATATATATATATATTACCAAAAGTTGATATCACCTTGTGCTTTTGGAGAGAAGCTAGTTGATGGCAAAGTTCATTTGAGAGTTGCACAAGTCTCAGGTAAACAGGATTGAGGTGTAATTCATGAGAAAGTTGGTAGCCAGCATTTACGTTTATCATGTTCACCAACAGCTCAGCTTCTCCTTCCCACTTATCTCCTTCTTTTTGCCATCCCAATAGCCATTTTTTCCACTACATGCAATATTCAAAGATCAATATATAGAATTCCCAATGAAATTTCTCAGTATTGTGTTTTCATCATCAAAAGTTGATTAATAATAGATATAATAGACTTACTGCATCATGAAGAACATCGAAACTGGCAGAAGGTGAGCTCAGAGAGAAGGAATGCAATGTTTCAATTAAAGTCCCCAATAGCCCCTCCCCGTTTTTATTCAGCCATCTGCAACGCATATAATTAGGTACAACAGTCTTGACTAAAATAAAAAACAAGAATTACCGTACAGTCTTACATAAACAATTTAATTACTAAAAATTTCATAATAAATTAGCAACATGCATGGTAATGACAAGATTCAATGACTAAAAAAACAGGCCATGGTTAATTTGGGATTTATATGGGATTAAAAGTACGATATAATTACCGGTCTGTGAGCGGTGTATAATTACCGTTCATTTAAGGAGGTACTTCTGTTAATGAATTCATGCACAAATTCTTTGCTTTGGTCTTGGTCGTGATATGTGAATCTGATTGTGTCAATAAGGGCACAAGTTTTGAGCCATGCAAGTCGTTCTTGAGATCTCTCAGGTTCAAATATGTTGGCTGCGGCCAAAAAGTAAGCCAAAAGAAGCCTTTCTTTGCTCAATCCGAACCATTTTAGTCCACATTCTGAGTACCACCTGTATTCAAATCATCATGAGTACTTGTCGTCAAAAAAAGAATGAGATTTATTTAAGTTTTTCTTACTGTTGAATTCTCTTCCATTCTACTCGGTGCAAGGCTTGGCACTTGTTATAGTCTAATTTTCCAAGTTCAAGGTTATCCTTGTTGCTGACTTTGTGCAGCCTGCGAAATATGAAAACCATCTTTTCAACTCAAAATGTTCAAATTATACTCCTTTCGTGAGTTACTTATTACTTTAGTTTAGATAAACTGAGAAAGACAGATAAATTACTTAAATATAATAAATATTACTTGATGTTCTTTTTAAAATATTTATGTGTAATATTAAATTATATAATAGTTTAAGTTAAATAAATTAATTTAATAAAATAATAAATATGAGAAATAAAATAGATTATGATCTTATAATAGGACAAAAATAACCATGTAACTAACTTCTATATTTAGAATTAGAAAAATATCTTAGATTGAAACCGATAAATTAAAATGTTACCTGTAGAGGGTCTTAGAAATCCAGACATCATCCCCACCACCATATTGTCCCAAGTAAGATATAGTCTCTACTCGAGGCAAGCTTGCATAATATGGAAAATCTAATGCATAACTCACCTGTCATGATCGTTTAGAAAACTTAACGACAATACAAATATTAATTACTCATATATTTAAGGGTATACATTTTGTTTCTTCCTACAGTTTTAATTTTTGATATGAGTAAGCAAATTTATTAGAAGCATGGAATGAACTTAAATTATAATAAGAAATACCTCGCCAGGCAAATCCTTGGCAATAATCCATT
The DNA here is from genome assembly GCA_037074615.1 of Leucaena leucocephala. Classification (NCBI taxonomy): domain Eukaryota; kingdom Viridiplantae; phylum Streptophyta; class Magnoliopsida; order Fabales; family Fabaceae; genus Leucaena; species Leucaena leucocephala. The sequence goes on from CM073525.1 coordinate 4,605,696, forward strand.
TATCAAGAATTTGATTAGCAGCTCGTTTTTCGGATAAGAAATTATATGTATATTTCCTGGCTTCGTCCAGAATGGTCTCTCCTGGGAATTGAAGTTGAGCAGTTCTGTAAAAATTAAACATCACTGTTGGTCCTTCATCTAATTGTCCGGGCATGCAGCAGAACTTTCCATCTCTCTCAAATGTTTTAAATACATCTATGCAATGACACCAAGTTCATTCATTAGTATTTTTCTCGAAAATTAACAAGTTCACATTTGTATTTTGTTGTGATATGATAAAAGATATTTAAAAGCAAGAAAATTATGGGGAAATCATTATGAGATCATATGAACAATAAGGGAAAGGCGCATATAATGACAAATTTGAGTGTAAGAAATGGCATACATTCATTGAGACATCATAATAATTTTTTCAAAATTCTCTCTATATAGGTACATTAAGAAATGCCAGAAGAGAGAAAGAGATAAAAATAGGATTAAGTGCCAATGGCATCCCAAACTTATTTCTAGGTTTGAAAAAACACTTCAAACTCAAGTTGGATGAAAAAAATGATGTTTGATATGATTTTGGGGGCAGCTGACATTTTATCCTAAATCACTTTAAAATTGAAGCAACTTTTACTTACTTCTTGCTTTTAATTTTTCTTTATATTTGAATCTACGAAGTTAACTTTTCAATATATTACTTAAATAAAATTATGTCAAGCTGACTTCTTTTATAAATGATTATCCAAACATAAATCAAATTACACTAATTAACTTTTAATTCAATTTCAGTTTCTTAAATGGAATAAAAGTCATTTTTGTGGACGTTAATCTAAACAAGCCCAAGTAGGCCCCACATGTCAAGTGAAATCCATTAGACCACCCTCTCTTTCTATTTGTAGTTTTTAAGCTCATACAAAGAAAAATCCAAATCAATATTTATTGATTTGAATTAGTAGCTATATAATATTAACTAGGATGAACGTTAGTATTTTGCTTACCAGGTGAAACATCACAGCCGTGCAGTCTTAATAGTCTGAATCCCATACATGTGTCATCAAGATCTGGGAAGTCTGAAAATTTTGTCCACCCAACGCCTTTCTCATTCCAATTTCTGAAAAAGAGTTATTGTTAATATAGATCAAAATTCCATTCTTGTTCTTTTTTTCATCTTAATTAGTTTCATTCGAGGCAGTTTATACCTTTGCATATAATCAACGATCTCTTTAATCTTTGGTTGAAAATATCTTGCAATTCCTAAACGCTCCAATCGATCAACAATCCATGGTAGTTCAAAAAATTCTAAGGGATAGAAATCTGGGACTGCAATTTATTCAAAAATAAAAAGACTAATGTCAGCATTCAAAATGTAATGTTAAACGATTTAAATAAATTCCATGACGTTGCATAATTATATACTCCCTTCAATCATAATCCTAAATATATATATATATATATATATGTAAGACCTAATTAATTGATTTCTAAATAAAACACTTCAATTGTCTTCGTTTTGTCTCTTACCAATAATACTTTCACTTTTTTTTTATAATATTAATTAGATCATGATAACAGTATTCAAATTTCGATATTTATAATTGTCTCTTTTAGTATAATCGAATTCAAACTTAACAAGATCTAACGGGATCTTATGTCAAAAGACTCACTTTATGTTGGTTTTAATATTCTCAGTCCCTCCCTACGTATTTGAGTGAAAATAAAACACACTTTTTATATAATGATAACAAATAACTAATTTAATTAGCTAATTTTTACTAATTAATTAATTTGATTTTATATTTAGAAGCACATCATATAGGGAGTGTATATAATCACAATCAGACAAAGACATTTATATTTATGATCATATGCATATATATACACGCACATACCTCCGCCATTAAATTTTTGGACCACATTGCTTAAGTAATTGAGGCAGTGTGGATCGTTGCTTTGATTGAAAGCAAAAGCAGTGGAAGATGGACTGAACAAGTAAGAGCCATCTCTGCTTCTCACTTTCTGAAGCTTATCCCATTGAAGCCCTGGTATTGCTTCCAAGCTTAACAGCAATGATGTCGGCACGCTATGCAACTCCGCCATTGGTATCCTTTTCCCATCATTAAACAAGTCAAAACACGAGAAATTAGTCATATTATTTATGATTTTCAAATACCAAAGTTTGGTATCACACTCTCACACGTACACTTTGATATGTAATACGATTAATTAGGTTGTATTTGAATATAATATTATTGAGTTCATTTAGGGACATAGAGTTCTCCTAATGTAATTTTTTTCAATCCATAAGGTTTGAATTTATTAAGAGGAATTTAATTAACTCCGTTTATTCGATCCATAATTACTTAGTGGAATACCAAAATGCACAGACTCCTATGTCATGAGTGTATGGGCTAATTGAATAATTGATTTTAATCTTATATATAATATTATAATATATTTTATCTTTTCTATTTATAATTTTTTAGAAACTATTTTTTTTAATTTTTTTAATTTATTCAAATTAATTAGATAATTCTTATATTAAGGATACTAGGAATATTAAATAAACTTGACTAGTATATGTACCTTTCGAGCTTGGCATCTCTCCTTGCAAGTATTTCTTGGAAACCAGGGAAGTCACTAGGCAGATCAATGTTCAAACTTTTTCCCCATTCGAGAAGTGTTGGCAGAATGATTTCAAACCCACATGGGATGTGCTCTCTTTTTTCCGTTTCCAGCTTATGTGCGTTCTCTTTGAAATATTGTAGCCCTATATATTTAAAATAAGTATACATGACTTTAATTGCGCTGCTTCAATTATTAATTAAATATTATTATCATTCAACTAGCCGACTTGCATCATGAACAATTCCAAATAATCGTAAATACTTGGAAATTTAATGGGGGGGAAATCCTATGGATTGGTGTAGTGAGTCAAAATTTAATTGCGTAATGTGTGATAAAACACATGGATTGCGTAAAACATTCTGTATTCAACCATACATACATACATACATACATACATACATACATACATACATACATACATACATACATACATACATACATACATACATATATATATATATATATATATTTGAACTTATGTCTTCATCTGACGATTGAATGAAGAGACATAATAAAAAAACTATGCTCTTATATTTCTTTTTATAAGATACATTTAGAAGTTGTCTCAATTTTTTTTTATTTCCCATTTTACCCCAATTAAATTACTTATATCAGTATATTACTCATATCCTTGTATTTAATTGTCCCACATTCTCTCTCTTCCATATAAATGAGGATATGGTTGATAAAAAAGTTACATTTTTTTTATATATTTATTTTTTCCAACTAATTTTCACAATTTTTCAAACAATTATTCAGTAATTATATCTTTTTTTTATACAAAATTTTTTAAAAAGAGGTTGGGGTCAAAGTCTCATTTTTTCCTAAGTGATATTAATGTTGGGTAGAGCGAACTATTTATTATTCTTAGACATAAATTTAGATACCTAAGAGTTATAATATCTCCCTAAATTCTATGACTAGAACCATAATAAAGTGGTACTTCTCAAGGATCAAAGACACTCTAAATAATTATATATCTCACCCCTTCATCAGTTAAATTTATGATGATTATGAGTTAAATAATTGCATCTTATAAGAAGGAATGGAGGGAATACCTTTCTTGGCCTTGTCATCATGAACATTGTAGTGTGTCAACACAACAACACAAGCTAAGGTACAGAGAATCCTATCATAAGCCATAAATATGTGAGGATCTCCCCAGGATCCATCTGGAAGCTGATTTTCTATTATCCATTCAAGTGATTCTGGGAACTGAGGGGCCCCACTTCCATTAACATCTTCCACCATAGCCACCAATGCTGTGTCATAAGCTGAGGATGATATGCTCTCCTTTCCTTCATTTGACTCCAACTTCATTATAATCCTTTCCACTCTCTTTTTGATCTCCTCATGCATCACATAACCCTAATTTTCAAACCAAAACAATATATATATATATATATATATATATGACACCACATCAAACTCATTGCAAGAAAGTTAAAAAATCTCCCTTTGTAAAATTTATTAATTGCCCAAATGGATCTTCGTACTACGTGTCTTTAATAGGTAATTTTTTTTTTCAATTATATGCAATCTATCTTTAATTATTAGCCATTTAAATATAACTAAATATATATTGCACAGAACTGAAAAAAATTTGTACCATTAAACACGAGTTACACTATTTATGGACCCCATCTTTAGATATCTTGAAGTAATCAATTTTATAATAGAGATTTTCAGCAATTTTTCTCAAAATATATATACCTCATCTAAAGAGTCTTCATCTTCTTGCTTAACCTGATCGATCCCATTATTCCAATTACGTTTCGTGATTTGCAAACCATCCAGTTCTGATGAAGTTTTTGGTTCTGATATGCCACTAGTGCGTTTTGCTCTCGAGTCATAGTTTTTATGTGAAACGTTGACTTTAGCCTTCAACCTCGAAGCCCCTGTAACAATATAAGCAATATTAATTATCAGCACATAAGCTTATATAGAGAATGATAATTAATATTCTCATAAACAACGATTAAGAGATGAAGGTAACTAGATTACCAGGGAAGGTGTTGTTAGAGGGAAGAATATGGATGGCTAGAGGATTAATGGAGGAAGAAAACAAGACATGGTGGGTTGAAGGAGGAGGAGGAAGAGACTGAGAGCAATAAGCCATTGATATGGTTTGCTTCCTCTATGTATTGGTATGTTAATGGTGGAGTAATCCTCTTCCACTGAATATGGCCATGACGATATCGATAAGCTATTTATAAAGGCAGTGGACTCGGAAAAGCACGCATTCCCTAGACTCATATTTTGATTCATTGCCGTTTGGTTTTGTAATATGACTAAAACTGTAGTTTTACAATAAAACCGTGGCTTTTTACATATATTAATATGATTTTACAAAACCACGGTTTTAGTCAGATTAATTTTACAAAACAATATTATAATCGGCATATTTGTTGGCTTCTTCCACCATGATCAATGCCGTTTGGTTCATTGCCACCTTTTAAACACGATTTACTGAAAAGAATATTGCAGAAATAGTTATCATATTAATATATGTCAAAGAGACTAACATATATTTATATTAAAAAAAGACCTAACATATTTATAAATAAACACAAGATATCGTAGAAACATCTATCATATTGAAGCGTGAGACTATATCCATTGAGATGATCGCTACTTCAATTTTGTATTACCTCCTCTCCTAATTATAAAAATTAATTAATTCATTTAGATATATTAAATAAATTAAATTAATTAATTATTATTAATATATAATTAGTTAATTAATTTGGATAAATTGAATTTAATGTATTGAATTTGTTTTGAGATGTTGAATTTGATAATAATTAACTAGTTTATTTGCCATCTTTAATCTACTCAAAGTAGTCAATTAATTTTTATATTAAAAAAAGAGAGTATCAATTAAGAATTTGAGACCTATTTAGGCAATAAACAAATAAGATAAATATTTAAAATACTATAAGACAAATTATTAGTGTATAATCATGAAGGGTGATCATATAAGTTAAAGTTAATAGCTGAATTTCTAAGATTTTTTATAGAAATTAGCCAATATTTCTTAACTTATAATTTATATATTAATCTTTTTAAAATATAGAGATTATTAAAGTAGATTAATTTTATCTCTTTTTATAAAAATATTTTATATGCGTATGGTTTAATTTAAATAAATTTAAGATATTATATTTAAAAAATTAAGTTATCGATCAAGTGTGTCAAGCTAGGATTTGAAATTGGATTCCTTGGATGGAGTGAGTCCGGAATGTATACATGGTGCACATGGGCTAAAACTTGATACTTAATTATAGGGTTATATATTGTGTTACGAGAGGATGCCTTTAGCCAGCTAATTAATCTGAATTTATGCTTTGGACCCAGCTATAGCCGGAGTTATATTTTAGTTTCCCTTTAGGTTAAAATAATGGTACTTTTCGTCTTGACCTGATTTAGATGGACTTTGCTTGTCTACTAATTAACCCCTAGTTGATGTGGTATTGATGTTGGCATTACTATAATCAATCTATGTTTAAGATAGATTTTTCGAGATGAGATGGGGTCAACATAAGCAACAAGATTAATTGAGAACGTAAAAAGAAGGCAAATAATGAGAAAAGGGAGTTGAAACCAAAGATGGCTGAATAATAGAAAGGGGAGGGAAAGGCAATAAATGAGGCAATTAAGAGAGTGGGGCCCTCCCCTCATTAATGCTTCACTTTGCATCTCTCATACGGTGCCCCCTCTCCATTTCAACATTTTCCTTAGCTTCTTAAATTCACCACGTGTGCTTCTCTCCTTCTTTTCTTTTTCCCTTTTTTTTTAAAAAATAACAAAATTAAGTTTAGTTCGATGGTATAGGAAGGGGAAAAAAGTCATGTCTCCGAATTAGGGTTAGGAATCGGGCCCACCCACAAGTCACAGGTTTGCCAACCGATTTTATTTTTGTTTTTGACTATTTGAGATCTAATTTATTTCCTTGTGCATGAGGATAGGGGAGTAATTGAGGGGGTCCTATGCGAAGCCATGAACGCAAAGGAAAGAGAAAGAGAGAGAGGAGACTGGCGTTAGACGATGAAGGACGAGACTAGCTCGCAATTAACTTGTTTTATGCAATTTGTATTAAAATAACTTATTAATAAATATATATTTTATCATATTATTTTATATATATTTTAGATAATTTATCATGTTAATATACGTTATTATTATTGTAGTTATAGTGTGTATTTGAAAACACACAAAACCTAAGTGTTAAATTTAAGTTTTAGTAAAATTTAGATTTTAAAATTTTTTAAAATAATCAGTTATATTTATTTAAATAGATTTTTAAAGTAAATTATAGTTTAAAATTAAGGTTTCAAATAAGTTAGTTAGAGCAGCTTATAGAATATTAAAAGAGTTTATGAACTAACTAATTATTATATTATCCATACTTTTTTTACACATTTTCTCTTACTTTTTCTTACACCCTCCCTCATCTCTCATACTTTTTCTTATATTATCTCTCATTTCTTTTCTTACACCTCTCTACTCTCTTCTCTTATATCTTATCTCTCCTCATTTAATACTTATATCATTTTTCGTAATTTACTAATAGTGAAAGTACTTTTAGAAATAACTATCTAAACACTCATTTAATTCAAAACTATTTTTTTTTCATAAACTCTTCTCCAAAAGCTTTTTTCTAAAAGCTGTCAAAAAATCCTTTTTTTCATAAGCCAGTTTTTGAAATCTTATCCAAACGGGCCCATAGTTATTTTATGCTTAAGGAAAGATATAGTAACTTAAATTATTCTGATTTAAATTTAGGAATTAAACAACTGTGTTTGATATTTTTTTTATATAAATTTATGATTTATTAGATTTATATTTTGATATTTGTATATATTGAACTTAGATTTCGATTGAAATACCTTTATGATTAAACTTTTGTAATTTATTATTTTAATTTATGATTTAATATTCTTTATTTAATATTTTTAATTTTCTTTTATAATTATTTATATTGGGTTCATATATTTAGTTATAAGTTGAATATCTATATCAGAATAACAAATTACTTATTATTTAATTTTTTACATGTTAAATAGATATTTAGTAATAATTTTTTATACAATTTTCTACTAAATCTATATATAATTATTATATCTTTAATATATTATTGAATGATCGATGATAGCTGTGAATCAATTATTAGGAGTGCTCATTTTATCAATGATATTATTTTATAGGGAGAAAGATAAAAAAAACCATTTGAATTTTAAAATGACAAATTGGTTTCTGAATATTCAAAAGGACAGATTGGGCAGGAGGCCCAATCTATCATTTATAAATTTGTGTGCAAATACGAAATTACCCTTCACTTTTTCAATGTTTTGATAATACAATTTATAAGTTTGCCAATGATATTTATAACTCTGACAATGATATTTGCAACTCCTATAATAATATTTATAACTTTGACAATAGTATTTACAAGTTTGACAATAGTGTTTATAACTTTGACAATAGTATTTGTAGTTTTGACAATGGTATTTACAATTTTGTCAATGGTATTTGTAACTCCCATAGTAGTATTTGCAATTTCAACAATGATATTTGCAACTCCCGTAATGATATTTGTAACTCCCACAATAGAGAATAAACAACTTTGACAATACAATTTACAACTTTGTCAATGGTATTTATAACTCTGACAATGGTATTTGTAACTGGGAAAATTCCAATTTTGGCAATTATGAGAAACACTGTAGCTGACAGTGTAACTTTTTTGAGAATACGATTTAACACTTTGCCAATAGTATTTATAACTCTGACAATGGTATTTGTAATTGGAAAAAATTCAATTTTGGCAATTGGGAGAAACACTGTAGTTTATTTGATAATACGATTTACAACTTTGCCAATAGTATTTACAACTTTGACAATGGTATTAGCAACTGGGAGAAATCTAATTTTCGTAATTAGGAGAAACACTATAGCTGACACTGTAGCTTCTTTGACAATACGATTTACAATTTTATCAATTGTATTTACAACTTTGATAATGGTATTTGCAACTGGGAGAAATCTAATTTTGACAATTGGGAGAAACACTGAAACTGACACTGTAGCTTCTTTGACAATACGATTTATAACTTTATCAATGGTATTTACAACTCTGACAATGGTATTTACAACTGTGAGAAATCCAATTTTGGCAATTGGGAGAAACACTATAGCTTCTTTGACAATACGATTTACAACTTTGCCAATGGTATTTACAACTATGAGAAATCCAATTTTAACAATTGGGAGAAACAATGTAGCTGATACTGTAGCTTCTTTAATAATACGATTTATAAATACCATTGTCAAAATTGTAAATATTATTGTCAGAGTTTTAAATACCATTGGTCAAGTTATAAATCGTATTGTCAAAATATTGGGAAAGTGAAGGGTAATATGGTATTTGCACACAAATTTACAAATGACAGATTGGGCCTCTTGCCCAATCTATCTTTTTAAATATTCAAAAGTTCAATTTATCCTTTTGAAATTCAAATGGAATGTTTTTGTCTTTTTTCCTATTTTATACTATTATTTTTATTTTATTTTATTTTTGCTATGAGCTCTTTTTATTTTTTAAAAATTATTAAGTTATCTTCTATTTTTTTTATTCTTACATTTAGTCTAATTTAAAATTAAATATCGCATTAACTCTACGTGAAAATTCTAATTTAAGTTAATATCTATATTATATAAAAATTAATTTAATAAATGATTTAAACGTTAAACATCACCGGCATCAAATCTTACTCTCATTTTTATTCAACCCACCCCCCACTTTTTGACATGTTAGACCAGCAGGCTAACCCCCACTACTAGCTTGACTCAAATAGCACATTGCAAGCACCGACTAATTTTCTATAAATAAAATTCTCATATTGTATGTGGATTTTTTTTTTTTTTTTGCATTTTCTTTCTGAAAGAAAACACCTTTTGCCCCATACTAAGTATCGCATTCACTAAAGTCTTTTCTAAGATACTGAGGGTAGAAGTTAAGAATGCGGGCCAACATATGTACCTCAATCATTTAAAGCCTGAATGAATCAAATGGGTTTGTATTTTTTAAGATATGTTACTTACTTGTGCATATTTCTATTTATGCCAACCCATCTCTGACAAAGAATAATCTCTAAATGACTTCTTCATAACATTTTTTTTTTTACTTTGAACATGAATTTAAGTTTCAAGAAGAAAATGATATAGTAAACTTGCTTTCCTCTGTTGCAATTTTATTGTCCTATAATTACGTTGTCAGTATTTTATACAGGCCCAATATCTTCATTGTACATAACTTTCCCATATAATGTTTCTAAATATAAATTAATAACCAATAAGAATTGACACAGATGATAAAGAACGTATCCGTGTCTTACAAAGACTTTAATTCGATTTCTATTACTATTGTGACAATTTTTTTAGTAGGCAATTTTATAAGTTCCCTGTAAATACTTTCTGATTCTTAAGGCCGTGCCCTGACATTAATGGGGATTAGTACCGAACCCACATAAACTTTTCTTATCAAAATAAATAAATAAATAAAAATTAATATATAGATGTATGTTAATAAAATTAATATAAATTATCTTATTTAGAGCACATTAATAACACCACATTTTATCAATTTCAGATCCAGTGCTTCATATTTTTATCCAATGATTTGGGGATAAAAATCTACCATTGGGCTCAAAGCCCAGTAACAATGGAAGCCCATTAATAATGGAAGCCCATGTTGCTAGAAAATTTAAGAAAAAAAATCAGAGAGTAGGGAAATTAGAGCATGCATGCTGCTACTTTCTTAGTCTCCGCCATTTTGGACAACCGTTAGCCTTGGCAAAACCTCTGAGCTAAGAACTTTGCTTGTTCTTTGGTCTTCTTGATGGGGAAGAAGCAGAAGGTGATTCTGCCGCCGGAACTCCCTCCCGAGATATCTGAGGATGAAATTGAAGTTTCCGATGAAGACCTCGATTTCGTTCGGGAGAACCGCGACTATGCTGGCTTGATTTCAACCTTGGACACCCAGTCCATTACCAAGTTCATTTCTACCCCTTTTTGATGATTTCATCGTCCTATGTAATGTTATGCTGCAATTTCACTAGCGACGAGCTAATTTGATGCATGATAAGTCAGTCTATAAGTATTAGAACTTGATATAATTGAATATCTGAATGGTCAAGGAAATGAGTTATTATAAGTCCGCAGCTAAGAAATTAATTTATAAATTTATATTAGCGGAGAGAACTGAGTCTAGAGACTAGATGTCACCGATTAGTGGTGTGATTAGTCATAATGTTTTCAAGTTTTGTCACAATTTATAAAATTGTAGAAGTTGCTTAATATGGCAATCAAAAGGTCCGACGAAATAAGCTCTATTCCGTTATTGATAAGTTTGTTTGCGTAGCATTTTGAGCAGCCGTCACTTTTTAGCTGATAATATTTTCCCCCCAAACTACGTCTTGTTTTTTTTTTTGGTCGAACTATCCGGTATCATTACTTACATTTTGGTTTTCTATTATGTACTTTTAATTTAAATGAGAAATTGAAATTTGGTGTGATAATGTTTGAATAAATAGGCTGACTATCTTTAAAATCTAGACATGTGACTCGAGTTGCTGATGCCAAAGACGATGACTTGGAGGCCCTTTATGAGAAACGCATGAGAAAGAATGCTCTGAAAAAAGAAACAGAGGAAAGTAGCGTTCAAGTTGATCGTGCAGACGCTCTTCCTGTGAAGACCTTGGATGGAAAACTCTACTACCGAACAGGTCTTTATTCTTCTCTTACTTCAAACTTGTTCATTGTGAATGTCTGATTACTTGATCTTTTATGAAAGCACCATATTAATTAGTTGTTTTCATTGCATTCTGTAGTTTCAAAGACGGAAAATGGTGCAGCTGACGTGGAAATTGGAGGGGATAACAATGATGATAATGCAGACAAAGGTTTAGTGAAGCTAAGTAAGGCTGAAAAGAGAGCTAAACTCAAGAAAATGCGAAAAGAGGCAAAGAAGCAAGGGAAAGAAGTGGCTGATACAGAGTTGCAGCAAGCACCACAAGCAGCAGTACTGGTACTGTATCAATTTATATCAGATTTAAAGCTCCTTTTGACTAGATTGACAAAAGTATTTGTATTCCTTTTGATGATTCACAAGCCCCCTTTAATCTAGACTATCTAATATTATATTGATTTGTTAGTATCATGTCCTGAAAGCTATTTTCCTCCATTTATTTGCAAACATGTGATTGATTTATTTTTGTTTTGATGAATCATGTGGCACACGCGTGTTCCTTATGATGGAGCCCATTTGATGGAAATGCAAATTCTTGATATATTGTACAATTGATGCTTTTAGTCAGCTGATTTATTTTTCATGTATTTATTATTTGTATTTGTATTTATGCTGCCAAGCAAAGGTTTTCCCTTTAAAGGCATTAAGGCAATGTTTTCTAAAAAGGAAAAGGGAAAGTGCTTTGCCTTAAAATATAAGGCAATCATAAGGCAATGCACTTTCCTATTTCCTTTCTGAAAACACTTTTCCCATTTTCCGTGTACCAAGCATTGCCTAAGGCTTTACTCCCATTCATTCAGTTTTATAGTCATTCGGTAGTTTTGTCCAATAAATTAAATTTCTACATTTTTCCTCACTTCCTATTGGTTGCTACCTTTTATATTATTCTCTTGAACTACAACCTTTGTGATAGGGTTAAAGATCAGGAACTATGGATTCTCTGTTTTTTGTCTAGGCTGAGGTAAAACAAGATCTTACTGCTGAGGAAGCACTTGAAAATAAGAAACTTAAGCTTGCAGAGCTTGGAAATGCCTTGCTTGCAGACCCAGAATCTAATATTAAGTTGCTGAAAGAGATGATTCAAATCTCTAAGGAAAATGATCAGAGCGTTGTTAAACTTGGACTGCTATCACTCTTGGCTGTTTTCAAAGACATTATTCCTGGGTATGCCTGATAATTTCATCACATATTCCACATTTTAGGCATTATTATATCAATATAATCCACATTTAGTTTACTCACTCACTCTGATATCACGTATCCCACATTTCATTTACTTTTCTCTTAATTGACTTTTACATTTATGCATTTGGCAGTTATCGTATTAGGCTGCCCACCGAAAAGGAATTAGAAATGAAGGTTTCAAAAACTGTCAGAAAGATGCGTTATTATGAGTCCACTCTTCTTTCAGCATACAAGGTTTGTACTCATGTTAGACAAATACTGTATTTAGTACTATTAACTTATAACTAAATTTGTATAAAAAAACTGAACGAATTTTAGCGAAATAAAGTTTTTCTTTCAGCATCTAGTTGTTGATCTTATATGACTTCTGTGCTTGTAATGGTGTTTACTTTTCCTGATGGCCATATTTTTTGTAGTGTTATTTGGTATTACTATAAAAATGTCAACATTGTTTATTATGTATTAAAATTTGTTTTTATGATGGATTGGCATAATATATTAATGTTTTATGTCACTAAGATGATTGTTTCTGGCCCTTCTATTTTGTCAGTCATACCTCCAAAGCTTGATAGACCTAGAACACCAGCCCTTATTTCAGCATGTTGCAGTTCGTTGTATTTGTACCTTGCTTGATGCGCATCCACATTTCAACTTTCGTGAAATCTTGTTGAGCACTGTTGTCAGGAACATAAGTTCTACAAATGATGCTACAAGGTTCAGTATTATTTTTGTTTTGGTCATTATCTATTATTATATTAAGCTTTTACAAAATTCTATGGAATTGCATTGACATGATCAGTAGAGGATATTTATCAATGCCTATAAAATTTTAAGCTCAACATTTCATCTTTACTCAATTTGCATAGGGAACTATAACTATACTGCCATGAGATGAATAAAAAGTCTAGGATCATTTGTCTCTAGATTTTTTAACCCCATGATTCTAATTAGCCTAGCAGTTGAAAGAAGCTATTTGTTCTATCCATGATATTTGTCTTTATGGTTTTAAACCGTTGAAGTTAATTATATATAAAAAAATTTATAGAGCAGAAGTCTGCTGGCCTCAGAGGAGGCGACCTTCTCTAAGAAACAAGGCCCAAATAGCTATAACTTCAGGTCATTTATATAGGATATAAGAAGAAGAATTAATTATCTTGTGTTCGTCTCACAGTTAACTCCTTGAGATGAAAGCAGTATTTGTGGGGGATCCAATAAAACTGTAATCATTGAAGACATTTACATGTTCAATGTGTGTTTCTGTTGGCTGTAATTATACATTATACTTACATAGAAAAAATAGTTCAAATATATAATTAATAATTTAGGTTTAATTAGATAAAGTAGAAAAAAAAACTCAAGTAAAAAGTTATATATTAAGTTTTGTCAAAACTTATGTTTCATTTGCAATTTTTCATGAGCCCTCACTGTTCCAATTCCTAGCCATTCTATATAAAACTGAATTGACCCCTGAATGTTGTAGGATATCATTTCTATAGGGTTTCATGAATTTTCTTGCTTAGAGAATGCATGAACTCATTTTTCGTAGTTTGTCTTCTGTTTATAGGTTAGTTTGTATTATATATTGTTATTTCTGTGGATAATTAAATTTCATCTGCATGATTAACAGAAAACTCTGCTGTTCTACAATTAAGTCACTATTTACAAATGACGGTAAGCATGGTGGTGAAGCTACTGTAGAGGCTGTTCGGTTGATTGCTGATCGAGTTAAAGCTCATAATTATCAACTACATCCTGAATCCATTGAGGTAAGAGTGGGTCTATTCCTTTCTCGGTTGATGTCTACAGTGGTTGATTTTCTGTTTTTCGGATCAAATTGCTATAGTGTCCTATATAGTAAAAGATTGTATTGAGTTAAACACATTTTCAGGGAGAGAGTTTTACCTCAACATTGAGTCGTTTTATATCTTTTTGATATTGATCTGTATGTTCATTACTCTGAATTTTCTCCAGGTTTTCCTGTCTCTTTCATTTGATGAGGATCTAAGGAAGTCTGAAAAGACAGACGATGATCATAAAGCAAAAAACAAGAAAAATAAGAAAAGAAAAAATATGGATACATCAAATCAATTGCAACATAATGAAAGAAAGAAAAGTAAGCAGGAATTGATGTCAAAGATGAGAGAGGAGGTATTTTTCATCCTTAAGAATGACTTTGTTTTTATTGCTCTGGCTCATCATATCCTTAATTTATCTGATAGTAATGCTTCTTGTAGGTTGAAGCTGATTACAAGGCTGCATCTTTTACACCAGATGCTATGGAGCAGAGACAAATGCAATCTGAAACACTATCTGCAGTGTTTGAGACATATTTTCGTGTTTTAAAGCACACAATGGAGTCCACAATTATCAGGTTTATTCATATATCATGTGTATTTTGTGTTTCATTGAAGCTTTAATATCTTATGGCTGTTTGTTTTTGGCTAAAAAAGATCTTATGGATGTGAATCTTTCCGTTTTTTGTCTAGATTATTGATAATCTCTGCTCTGTTTTGGCTTTAGACCTGAAGCAAATTCTGGGACATCATCTGATGCATTTGGATCCCATCCATTGCTTGCTCCATGTCTTAAGGGACTTGGAAAATTTTCGCATCTGATTGACCTTGATTTCATGAACGATCTTATGATCCATCTGAAAAGGCTTGCTTCTGGTAGTAGCCACTCAGGCAACACTTCTGAGAAGTTTCCTAAATGTTTGACTGTATCTGAGCGTCTCCAATGCTGCATTGTTGCTTTTAAAGTGATGAGGAAAAATCTTGACGCCTTGAATGTTGATTTACAAGACTTCTTTGTCCATCTTTACAATCTCTTACTTGAATACAGGCCAGGAAGGTTTGCCCTAAAGCCAAGCTCCCAAAATTCATTGCTGTAATGGTTAATATTTCCAATCTCTAGATATTGCCAGGACATGCAGGATAGAGTTTCCGTCATGCATTGATATTGAATTGCTTGCGTGTGAGTATGCATGTGTGAGTCTGTTGGTATATGTATATTTGGCCAAATGTTAATCTTATTGTATCTTAGGGTAGCGGAGATAAAAGATATTGAGATAGATGTGTGGACATATAAAAAAAGATAAAATTCATAATGAACATGTATAAGGAAGAGTTGGCGTGTCATTTATTGAATAAGGTTGTTAAAGGTACTAGTGAGGAGGGTGGAGCAAGCAATCGAGTCCTGTGAAAAGGGTTGGAGGAAGATAAAAGAGAACATTCAATAAAATTATTAAATGTGACTTTTTAGTTAACAATATATCTAAAGATTTGGTTGTTGATAGAGCATAATGATATCGTCCAATCCATATGGTTAATTCTATTTAGTGGGATAAGACTTATTGTTGTTAATTGGCATGTGAAAGAAGAGTTCAAAATTTTGTAATATAATTTGCTTGGAGAATTAATTAATACTTAATTTTGTATATCATGCGTGATAGCACATACTTTATTCATGTGCGTCCAAAGGAATCAAGGTAACATAAAGCAGTATTTGGACTAGTCAACTTCTGTTTCCAGCATTAGAGAATTCTTCTGCTTGTTTAGTGTTTAAATTTTTCTGGGTTTCTTTTCTCCTATATGAAGCAGAGATCAAGGAGAGGCGTTAGCAGAAGCTTTGAAGACAATGTTGTGTGAAGATAAGCAACATGACATGCAAAAGACTGCTGCATTTATAAAACGTTTGGCTACAATTTCGTTGTCTTTTGGATCTCCAGAGTCCATGGCTGGTATGTTTTTGTATTCTTTTACCCCATGAAGCACATGAACTGTCACAAACACACTAAAACTTAAATAACGGAAAAGAATCAGTGGTGTGATATCTGGTTATCCTTTTGAATTTTTTCAGCATTAGTCACAGTGAAGCATCTCCTTCAGAAGAACGTCAAGTGCAGAAATCTGTTAGAAAATGACACTGGAGGAGGCTCTATTGCGGGCATGATTCCAGTAAGCTTCTTAATTTTACCTGTTATTTATTGGCACTAAAATGATATTCTTAGGGAATACATCATAACCCATAAGGTTGTAGGTCCATATCACGCTACTACTGTGAGGACTTTAGTAGTGAGTGATCTGTAAGTATTTCTGTAAGCATTTTTTGAGTCTGGAGGCATGCCCGGACCCAGGTGAGCCCCTGGGACCCAACTCACCCCAAATTTTGTAATTAAAAAAATGAATATTCTTAGCAAACACATTATTGGAGAAGTGAAAGACTAATGAGTTATCAAAAGAAAGTTGTAGTGCATTTATGTAACTTAAACTAAATAATGGGGACCTACCTTGATTGTAGATTCTAGATTTTAGCCAGGACCATCATAATCCTGTCAATTTTTTTTTTTAAATGCTCGTACTATTATTATTGACTATTTTCTATGTTTCTCTCTTGGTTACTATGTTATGCAGAAATACCAACCAAATTCCAGAGACCCCAGCTTAAGTGGTGCTCTCGCCTCAGTATTGTGGGACCTCAATCTTCTGTCCAAGCATTATCATCCATCTATATCCACAATGGCCTCTGGCCTTTCAAGCATGAGTACTGCACATAACCAAGTTTTTCTTTCCAATATTTCTCCTCAACAAGCTTTCAAGGACATGTCCCATGAACAAGAACTTCTTTCCCCACAAAGTGGCAGTATGAAGCTAAATAACAAGAGGAAAAGAGCAAATGGAGCTGCCCCATCTCCAATTGGATCTGCAGCAGCAGATTCAAGTTCATTTGATGAGGATGTGTTGAAGAAGAAACTTGCTTCCCATTTTATGATTCTACGCGACATTAAGGAGAATGGAAGGTTGAGAAGGGAGTTGGATAAGACTAAGCTGTCTCTTGAGCTTTATAAACGGTATAAGAAACAAAAGAAGAAAGGATCAAAGACTAAAAAAGCAAAGCTTAGTGAATATGCTTGAATATATTCTCCGAGAATTTTGTAACGTCTATTCTCATTCATTGGCTCCATATTATTAATTTTCCATAGGTCTTTTTTGGGGAGTCACGGTTCCAAAGTTTTGGGTGGTAATTTATCAACCGGCCAATGCAAATATAGATCAGTTCACATCATTGGCTGCGGAAAATGTACACTTATTTTTGTGGAAATCGGAGGGCACATTTCCCCCCTTTCTTTTAAGTTGTTATCTGCTGTCATTTTTATTTTGTATTGAGACCGCATATCTTCAGAAGCTTCCCTTTAACAAGCATGATATTTGACTATTTAAGTAGATTTGGAATTTGAGTTTGGTGAATGCATAAAATATTTTTGGCTAGTGGTATGTAAGCTCTTTTGTAAGTGAGATGTAATAGATTCAATTATATATATAATTTCCAACTGTTAATGCATGCTCCTCTAATTAACAAAAAATAAAAAGATCAATTGGCTATCGGTCAAATTTGTCATATTTTTCTTTTAACCATAAAGTATTGATATATATTACCTCTTTTTAATTATATATTACTTCTCTTCGAATTTAAATGCTTATTTTTATGATTATAGATAATCATTTGATTTTAGGTTACGCATACATGATTTAAAATATACTTTTTTTAATTTTTAATATAAAAATTAGTTAATTATTTTAAATAGATTAATAAAATTAAATAAATAAATAAATTATAATTAAATCTAACTCTTTAAAAAAATTTATATTATATCATCATTAATATATCTAAATTAGTCAATTAATTTTTATATTAATAATAATTTATTTATTTAATTTTTTAATCTATTTAAAAAAATTAATTAATTTTAAGATAGGATATAATATTTACTCATGACTTATCCAGCTACAATTCAACCATAGTCTCACGTTAAAACTACGAGGCAGTGACCGGCATAATAGCCAGCCTCTAACTTCCCTATATTATTTTAACGAATTTTTTTTTTAAATCTATATTTAATCGTGCCTACCATAAAATTCCAAAAATATACAACGAGTTGTCTATGCCCCTCCAGGCAAAAATAGAGATGTACAGGATGATGAGAGATACTAAAATAGATGAAGAAATATATAACAGAGCTTATAGTCAAAATCTTCAATGCTAGCACCAAAAAGATAGCATCATGGAGTTCAATCTACAATTTCACCCTCCTCTTCAGATTCTTCAAATTCTCCATCAAGACATTCCTCTTGTGGATTGACTTGCTCTATAGAGTCATTTTCATTATCATCACAATCTCCATTTTCAATAACATCTTCAGGACCATGTTCTTTGACCATAACAGATGGATATCTGAGATGCTTATCAGGCCAATCTTGGAAAAAGGAATTCATCACCATGAACCTAAAAACCTGAAATAAATGGTTCTTATCCCTCTTTATATCTGCACTCAAGAGTTTTTGCAACAAAGTTGGACTTTTCTTGTCTGATGAACAAGGGTCTTGTGCCAAATCTTTGTTGGCAAACTTGTGCTTCTTGGAATGCCTATCTTTTCTGTCAGTTCTTTGGTCAAACTTGTTCTTGAATTTTCTTTTGTTATTGGAATTCCTTTTCTCTTCTTCACCCTCTTGACCTTTTGTTGTATAATCCTTCAAATAGTAAGATGGTACTTCAGCAACTTCAACCCCTAACTCAGCTTGCTTTGCTAAAATCTCCTTGAGCTGCCACAAACAAATATGTATTATGTTACCAAAGAGTTTAAATGCTACCTAGGAACCTGGAAAAGAAGTATCTATTGTCGCTTTGATTTCCTACTACTGGAAATGGAGAAAAGTCAAGCCCAGGGAGCATTAGCTACAAAACAATTCAGTTGAACTACAATATTAAATTTGGAAAAATAGTTAAATAGAAATTAAATGGAACGACTTTTATAAATTAAATTAAATTTGGCCATATCATTTCCCTGGAATATTATCTTCAAGTGAAAAAGCTCAACTCTTCTGGGAAAGGGGATCTTTATTTACCAAATTTTATGATTCACTGCTTATGACTCAGATAATATCTTCTGGCTTTTGATTTAAAGATTTTGTTTCTCTGTTCATATGTATCATGGAACATAGCTAATCTTTGACAATTAGGCATGTCAATTGGGAAGGAATCGTGTGAAATCACAAACTTCTAGCTGAGTAGCTGAATGTGAAACTAAACATGTAAATGTCAAAGAGCGCCAATAATTTTCCCATGTAACTATGAAAGAACAATATACCTCTCTTCGAAAAACCTCCCTATCAGTGACCTTCATGTAACTTTGTTTCTCTCTCTGCTTCTGCAGGTAGTATTTCAGATCTTAGACAACAGCTTTTGATAAATACAAGAGAAATAAATAGAGAAGTTCATCTAACATTTTGAATGTTGTCTTTGGTAGGGTAGTTCTTCCTCCTTGCTTGACGCCACTGTTGGATTTCTTGGTCAGTGTATATTACTGACAAAGATCTAATCATTTGAGAAACAACACAACATTGATCAGACACAAAATCAAGGTTTGAGAGTCAGATATTGTGAACAGGAATTGATATGTAATACACTAAGAAACAAAAGGTTACAGAAAGTTGTTGAAAGAGAAAATGAAGACGTTAAATCTAGAGAGAAAGCAAACTTGATTTCTAATCTTTGAGAAAACAGATTCAAATGGCAATTAAGAGGAATAATATGATACGAATATATGCTAGTTTGGAAATGGAGTATTGGAGCTAGTATTAGGATTCTGTCCTCACGTAACCGCAATGTACAATTTCAAAATTGAAAGTACATGTTACATTCTAATTATATCTAGAAAGAATATTTATTCTATTTTGCGACCCTGCTTCATTGAGAGCAGGCCATCCAATAATATTTGTTAGAATGGAGTATCGAAGTAAACAAAATGGCCTTCTCTATATTTAAAATAACCGCCAATTTCAGTGAAGCAGTAGTCATCTATATAAGGTTAAGGTGATTTTAATTAGCATATGTTCACACAACTTTGTGCGTAAAATACGACTTTAAAGCAACCGACTTGGTTCCGTAGATGAAAATAAATTGGAAAGACTAACAACAGCTACCTTTTCAGTTCCTTGTTCTGTTCCTTATAGTTAACACCAGAATTTCCTGCATTCTCATTGTTGAGCCCTGTTTGTTCAACGAGTATTAGTCTAATAATTGTTAATGGTAGCACCTTTCGTGCTCCAAAATTAAGAAAATTGCAAGGCTAGGCATGCAGCATAGAAGCATAGCAAGCTATTAATAACGATCTCAAAGCAAAATAGCCATTTGCTTTTTTAAGGTAGAGAAATCAAACCTTTGTGCTGATGTTCTTTTGGA
Organism: Leucaena leucocephala; assembly: GCA_037074615.1. NCBI lineage: Eukaryota > Viridiplantae > Streptophyta > Magnoliopsida > Fabales > Fabaceae > Leucaena > Leucaena leucocephala. The sequence continues at coordinate 4,626,541 of CM073525.1, forward strand.
GCCCCAAATTTCTTCTTTCCTTTGTTGTTATCATGAAACTTAGACTTTTGAAATCTACATCAATTGGGTGTAGATTTTCATTTGGTCAAATGATGCACATCATCATATGTGAACAGAATAAATTAAGAGCAATGAAGAAAGAAGACAATTGCATACCCTCCTTGAAACCTCCATCGATTTGGATTATTTTTGAAGTTTTTGCTTGGCGAACCTTTCCAATTAGGATTGGGAGCATTAGCTTTGGCATTGTTCATAGGATTTGCCTGCAATAATCAGATTCATACTAAAAACAATAGCCCCCACTATTTTACTATGTAGTACATGCCATTGAACAGAATACATGATTGGAACATATTAGTGGCGATTATTGTATTTAATATAGAGAAACACGCTACCTGAAAATTTGTGAATGCAGGTTGGGAGTGTTTTGCATGTGGTTGCTTCAAACTATAAGGCTTAGGTGGTGGCCGAGGGTTCCCCTCTAACTGCTGAGATGAAAAAGGCGATGATGTAAAAGCATTTGTTTTTCCAGGTGAGAACATGTTCTTCTCATTCTGGTTAAACTGTGGCTTAAACTGGTTTCCAGGCACATGATTTAATGGCAGGTTTGCAGAAGAAAATGGATTTTGAGGAGCCATAGCCTGAGGCACTTGGTTTCCCGGCACATTATTTAACTGCATATTTGCAGAAGAAAATGGATTTTGAGGAACCATAACCTGAGGCACTTGGTTTGGAAAGCTGCACATAGGATGGGAACCTGGGGGAACACCATATGGAATAACTTGAGCTGGGTTTGAGACCTGAATAGGTAACTGTTGATTCATATTTTGCAGGGGCAATGGAGCACAAAATTGTCCATTTTGCATATTCATATTATTCTGTTGAAGCAAACTTGCAATACTTTGTGCTAAAATATGCCCCTGTGCCTGAGACAAATTAAATTGACCTCCATTCACCGTGTTTTGTCCCTGAACGGGAAACATCGGATTGCAATTCATATTGCCAAAACCATTCTGCTGACCAACCAAAGCCAAATGCGGCGGAACCAGCTGATTGTTTTGCAATGGATAAAAATTATTAGCAGCATGTGTGAAAGGAAGTGGATTGTTCATCGGTTGCATGTTGGTCATAAAGGGATTCATGTTTTGGAGGACCCCTGCACCCAATGGAGGGCGGGTTTGCACGCCCAGATTACTGTTTGGCAAGGGATGCTGGTTCTGGTTAACATTATTCATGATAGGAACAGAAAATCAAAACTCTTACACCTCAAATTCCAGCGAGAATCGCAGAGACACAAAATGTTTCAAGTTTAGAAGATATAACCTGTACATTGACAAAGCACTGTTCTGATTAAAAAATTTACTCCTCAACACAAACACGTGTGTGCACACACACCCAAGTGAAAGAGATAACTCACCAAATGTAATTGAAAACACAACAAGAAATATCACGGCTTTGCCAGGGAAAGAATGCGCCAAAACCAAGGGTGAGCTACCAGTGCACCGGCCGAGATACGGGACGGAGGTAAAGAAAGGGGCCGACAATCAAGGCGCAGACGCGGGTCGGCGAAGCAGATGAGAGAAATCGCAGAGGAGAAATAGCAGGGAGAGTGAAGGAAGCGAAGAGAGTGGAGAGTGAAAAGGAAGGCCGAAGGCTACATTTCCCTAGTGGCTGCTGCTGCTGCTGCATTTTTTTTCCTCCTTGAAAGTTTAAGTGGTTTTGGGGTTTAGATTTTCGTTAAGATGAATACTTTAGTACTTAAAAATGTTTAGAGTAAATTTATAAAATTATTTATTAAAATAATTTTAATAATAATTATAAAAATTAAACTCATTTTTATATAATATAAATTAATTTTTTATTATTTATATTAACTTTTATTAATTTTTTTATAAAAATTTTTTAAAAAAATATTAGATTGATTCATAATTCAAATATTACTTTTAACTGTAAATTTAAATATTTATAAATTAAAATATTTAATTAGAACCACAATAAATAATATTTATTAAAAATAAAATATATTTTAAATATTTATATATTTTATTTTTTTATCAATTAAATTTTTATATATTTTTTTATATACAATGCTTCTTCTTTTTTTGGAGTAAACCATTCGCTTATTCGGTTAGGCCTGTACATGGGCTTCTCCAACTGGGCCAGATTGTGCATTTTGTTAATCGTTTTCTTAACTTTCTTTTGATATTTTGACACAAGTTAGACTAAGCTATTTGGGCCAAAGCAATCAACGGAAAAAAGGGATATATTTAGCCATTACCTTAGCCCCTTTATAAATGAATTTGTGAGTAGAGAAAGAGAGAGAACTAAACATGAAATTAAAATGCCATTGCAAATATTGAAGAGTGGGCCAATGACTATGTAGTCTGGTGATACAAGAGCTCCTCTATGAGTGAAAAGTCACAAATTCGATATTGTCAATAAAATGTATAGTGAATAAAATGTGCAAGGTTAACATATTACTTCAAGGAAATTCTTTTTTTTTTTTTTGGCCAACCAGAGAACGGATTAATTGAGAAGTCTAATTAGTTTAGAAAAGAAAAAATAGGTAGGATGGGTCAATATCTTAATTGGACAGAATTAAGGTAGCGAACAAGCTCATATGCCATCACTATAATCTTATCATGTGGTTAGGAAATATTCAAACTGAGATAATATAATTAAATTAAAGCATCATTGTTGCCATATAGGAATATGATCTTTCATTCATGTTCTAAAGAAAAGGCATTATTGCTATGGGCTTCAGCATGTGACCAATACAGAAACTCACATGCAGCCTCCATTAATCTTCAAAGGTGCTTAGGTCGATAGTTCAAATTTCATGCTCATGCACCAACACGTTCGGCTACAAAATTACAATACAATATGGCTACGTTTTTTTTTTCATCTTATCGTTAATTAATTAACTCTCAATTTCCTAAATCCTTCTTCAAATGCATTATTATATATTAAGGGGAAATTCTTGGGAAAAAAAATCTATTACAAAATTTATTGCCTAGAGATATTTAAGGACTCAGATTTTTGTACGAGTTCAACTCAGCTTTAGCAAATAAAACCCTTTTTCATTTATGTTTAATATATCTTTAATTGTGTGCCAATGTTTTTCATTCTTTATATAATTGTAGATGGGTTATACATAGCTAAAGAAAAATTGCCCTCATTGAAAGTTGGTTGCACCTGGGATCCTTTAGATACCTTTAGGCAGTACAATGAAGATTTCTTTTTATAGCAGTTTCCCCTAATTTTAATGAGTGTGGAGAAACCGAATCAAAAACTGTAGCAGTTCTTTAATTTCTCAGAGGTGATCGCTCTAATATATAGTATCTTTCTTAAAAGCACAGACATATATGTAAATCCAAGCAAGCAACAAAAAGTGTGTGTATATATGCTCTATCGAATAATCAAGATTCCAAACTACAAATATATAGTAAGGGTGTGTTTGGCAAATTGCCAAACCTAGATTTAAAATTTAGGTTTAGCTTAAAACATAGGTTTAGAGAAATTTTAAAATAAACAGTCATATTTATTCAAATGGACTTTTGGATTAAATAATGGTTTAAAATCAAAGTTTCAAATAAACTGGTCAGAGTAGCTTATAGAATAGTAAAAGAGCTTATGAACTAACAAATTATTATATTACTCATACTTTTTCTTACACCCTCTCTCTTCTCTCCTACTTTTTCCTACACACTCTCTCTTTTCTTTCTTACACCCTTTCTCCTCTCTCCTACTTTTTTCTACACCCTCTCTCTTTTCTTTCTTACACTCTCTCTCCTCTCTACTCTCATCTCTTATCTCTCCTCATTTAATATTCATACCATTTTTCATAATTTACCAATAATAAAAGTACTTCTGGAAATAACTATCCAAACACTCATTTATTAAAAATTACTTTTTTTTTATAAACTATTTTCCAAAAGCCTTTTTCTATAAGTTATCCAAAAGCCTATTTTTTTCACATATAAGTCCATTTTTAAAATTTTATCTAAACCCTCACTAAAGCGTGTCAAAAGAACAATGATTTCTAAGAACCGGACCATCACCTATCATATTGATTATAAGTTACCATGTGCTTATGGCGTCGATTAATAGAGGGGCATATATCTCACTACTTCATTATTAATCAGATTCTGAGTTATATATATTCTTTTTTGTTTTAGGAATTAATCCCATTAATTAATATATCTGTATATAGGCTGTAAAGTTATGGACTTGTTCTAATTTCCAGTTTAGGCCATCGTGCATGAAGCCTCTGTGGAAGAACATTATATATATATATATATATATATATATATATATATATTCCGACTATGCATCACATTCAAACAACTTGCTTTTGAAGTTTTTCTCTCTACATAAATACGTATATGTGTGTAAATGAAGCATATGATGTAGACGAGAATGAGTTTCTTGTTCTCATTATTCTGATAGTTATTTATGAAGATGGTTATGGAATGTGATTGGAATTCAAATTCAAGTGCGCTATTCTAATATTACATGGAGACTGCAATGATACTATAATTGAGTCAAAGTTCATTACAATTTAATATTTTTCGAAGTCCATTATTAATCTATAGCGGCCATGACTAACCCGCATCAGATTGAATTAATATATTGACTCTGCAATCCAATATTCTTGTGTCTTTGTATCGAACTCTCTTAAGCCATGTGGTTTAATTAAGTGTGTTGGATTTTCAAGCTTTGTCACATTTGAAGTGGTCAAATACTAAATATGGAGAGATAAAGATGATTCATTTGGCAAGTTTGGAATCAAGGATTATGCATAGGTGTGGTGTCACACCATAACCTACCCCACCTAACCTTATTTCTCTGTTTATTAATATTGCAAGCGGAGCAGTTTACAGTTATGAATCGTGAAGATTTTCCTTTGCAGATTTTGATGACAACAAAATTTTTCTATTTGGTTGTAGATTGATTTTCATGAAAACCAATACAACAACATTTGCGTTTTATCAGCAATATGAGAAGAAGATACCAATAGGAGTTTTTAGTGAAATTAGTTTTAGCGGCTTAAACACAATTTTAAATTTGAGGGAATACATAAAATTTAACATAACCATATTAAAGAACTATTATATGGGGAAAAAGTACGTTATTTAGATAATTAATGATGTTGAATATCAATTAAAACTTTATTACTCTCCAAATTCTTAATAATAAGATCTACTTAACTAATTTCAGTAGATTAAATAAATTAATTATAATGATTATGTATTGATTTCTCTAACCTCTAATCATGTGCATTTGAACTACTATTGATAGATCCCTTTAATAGTTCAATCATATAGGGATATAGTGGGGGGAAATTCTAATTTTATGAGACAAAGTAAATCTAGATTTTATATTTAGAAACAGACCCAACTCTCTATCTAGGTCTTATAATTAAGAACCAATGGAGTATTATTATTATTTTGATATAACTTATGAACTCAATATTTTTTTATAGAGAATTTTTTTTGTATAAATTTTTTTGGAAAGGGGTTGGATTCACCCATGATCTAAGGGTAGGGCGAAGTCTCCCTTTCTTCTAGGCGATATCACTATCAAGACAAGCCGTCTATTACCTTCAAGTTTAAACCTAGACACCCAAGAGTTAGAATGTCTCCTCAAACGCTGCGACTAGAATCACAATAAAATAGTACTTCTCAAGAATAAAATACACTATAAATGGTCGCATGTCTCACTATTTTGCTAATTGAATCTACAGATGATAGGATTTTATAAAGAATTTGAATTGGCAGTCTCATATTTAAAAAAAAAAAAAGGCCTTAAAGAAAGTATCTGCTGTCATTTGAGTTACAAGATTCATGCGAAAATTTCAATATTGCTGGTTGATATATATGATTTATAATTTGATAGTATATAATTATATACAGTATTTACTTGAAAATATCACAGTATTTGTTTTTCTTCGTAGAATATAATAAGAAATCCCACGCTAGAGACTTCTTAATAAATTCCATGTTCCCATTTCACGATCATTCAACTAGCCAGGTAACCTCTGACTCATTAATCGAATTTTTTCTATACAAGCGATCATGTTTACATATTTGTTTTATATATTCAAATCTAAATTTTTAAAATACGCATGTATATCTATACTATATATATTAAACAAAAATTTGTGTCATAACCAGCCAGGACGTTCATACTAGTGACCTAATCAAACCACACCAAAAAAAAAACAGAACATTGCTAGGTTTCGATAACAAATGTGTTAATTTTCTAGTAGCAGTCACTTAAATCAGTTAAAAGAAGTTGCTTGATTTCTAATACTCCTCACAGCCTTAATATAAAATATATTTAACTAATTTAATTAAATTAAAAAAATTAATTAAATTAAGTAATATAACATAATTTTTCTAAAATACCTTAACTATCTTTCTTAATTCCCTCCTCTCCCTCTCATTCTCTTAGTTGATTTAGGATTTTAAAATTCAAATTCTATTTTGTGAGTTTTTCCCAAGTATTTAATATTTTCCATGAAATACCCTTAAGTAACTACAAAACCTCTTAACCGATTAATCAAATTCCTCATACTAATAACTTTTAAAGAAGCAAATTTTGATATTTAACAAAAAATAACTGATTTAATTAATTTATGTAAAACCTTTATTATGTGTTTATGATAAAGATTGGAAGGAGCAATATATCATGGAGGAACTAGGAGATCAAGCAAGGAGGAGGAGGATATATAGTTGTTTGGCAATAAATACGTAAAAAGGACTGGAAAGCCAGCTAGATGGTTTCACCATGTTATAATATTACTTCCGAGTTGTCGTTGTTGTAGAGAGAGAGGGGAACAACGTAGAAGAAGAGAAGAGCATCTTAATGATGATGATGATACAGAAGTATGAGGTACAGAAACAAAATAAATGTAGGCATGTGAAAGGAATCAGACGAGAGGGCATGCATGTCTCTATCGATCTCCATTCTCCAAAGCTTCTTTCTCGCGATCTTCAATCGCTTTCCGGGAAAATAAACTAATGACCACAGAAAGTTTCACAGAAAATTGATGGACATGCAATATTATTAATCTAACTGGATTCAACGTGGAAATCGCCTGAAATAATGCATGCATATGTACGAAGAAGAATCAATGGTGAGGATCATCATCAGTGGAGGTTTTTTTTTTTTGAGAAATGAATCAAGAGATATAGATGAGAACGTGATGGCTTGTTGCCAGATTCAGATCGATCTTGACGTGCCATGGCCCATGTGCGTGCATTGTTATTTATTTTGATTATTTTAAGGCCATATATTAATGTACCGCCATCTTTTTTTTTCATAATTCCCACGTATCTTCCTTGTATTATTATATATCACACGGACGATTCTTCAATTTCGACGCATCTTATACAACTAAGACAAAAATGCTTTACGCCATAATTTAAGGAATAAGCTGATAAACACCATATATGTTACTAATCTAACTAAGGAGGTTGGATATAATGAAAAAAGTTACATCAAATTAATCTCTCATAATATAATAAATTAATAATTAAATTTTTATTAAAAAATATTTATATTTATTTATTGACAATAACTCAAATAGAATCTTTATCAATAGGATGATACTTGTGTCTATATAAAAAGTTATTTTAAAATAAAAATAGTTGAGATGATTATTTATAATTAATATATTAAAAATTGTGACATTTTTTAAAAAAAAAATACTACTACCAATTAATTATTATAATTTGATGCGCATAATTTTTTTTATATTATTTTTTAGTGAGATATTATTTACCTAAATTATGGTTATAACTTTGAGTATATTACACAGTACACTACCAACGTCTTTTGATTTGATTTAAGGGATTTTATTTTTAAAACCAAAATTTAATTTTTGTGAATAAAAGAAGGACAGATAGAGAATGATGTTAAAATATTTTTTTACTTCCATAATTAATTAGCGGGTCTATATATCTACCCAATTCGAGTCACATTATTCATAGTCGATTGCAGCTTCTAGATGTCCAAGGATTTAATATTAAACATTTTGTTTTATTTTCTGAAGGACAATTAAACTAATTAATTGAATGAGACAATTTTCTTATACTACATTTACTTTTTTAGTCTAGATTAGAGACTTTTCAGCCACTCTTTTTGACTTGGTAGCCGTTTTCGCATTGGCATGTAAACCAACCCCGGCCACTCGAATCGATTGTTGTTTTCTAGTGAATTATAAATATTAATATAATAATATGTTAATAATTACTCTTTAGTGAAACTAACAGGTATTAGGTCAGAAGTTGAACATTCTTATTATTTCAACAAAAGTGAGCTTAATTAGTTCATGACTTCGATTATCTTTTGTATAATGATTTTATATCTAGTTAATTAATTCGTGTGGCTCAAAATTTAGGGCATGTTAAATGAGTAGAAGAAGGACTTCAACCTTAAAAACTAACAGGCTTGAAAATATTATTTTCAGGAATTAAAATTCTTATAAGGATTTAAAACAAAAAATCTTTTAAAAAAACTAAACTAGGGTATACTAATAAAATATTGTTATACTTTCTTATGATCAAAGCTATTTTTCACATTTAAAACAAGAGAGAGAATGACATTTATGTCTCAAAAAATCAATTTAACGACAATTATACATTAAAAAATATTAAGAAATGAGTTACAAATTAAATATAAATTCAAACAAACTGCAAATATGATAAAGCTAGTTATGATTTAAGCATGTGTATTTAACTAAGATTTTTAATTTTATAATTATTTGAATTTATGGGCCCGTTTGGATAAGATTTTGAAAAATAGCTTATGAAAAAAAAATTGATAGCTTTTAGAAAATAGCTTATGGAGAATAGCTTATGAAAAAAAAAAGTAGTTTTGAATAAATGAGTGTTTGGATAGTTATTTCTAAAAGTACTTTTATTATTAGTAAATAATAAAAAAGGGTATGATTATTAAATATAGGAGAGATGAGAGATGAGAGATGAGAGGGGAGAGAGGGTGTAGAAAAGAAAGGAAAGAGGAGAAAGGGTGTAAAAAATAAAGAAGAGATGAGAGATGGTGTATTAAATATAGAAGAGATGTTGTAATAAAAAGTAGAGGTAATATAGTATTTGGTTAATCTATAAGCTCTTTTATTGTTCCATAAGCTATTCTGACCAGTTTATCTAAAACTTTAGTTTTAAACCATAATTTGATCTAAAAGTCTTTTTGCACAAATATAGCTGTTTGTTTTAAAATTTCTCAAAACGTAAGTTTGGAGACAAATCAAACACACTGTATATCTATAACTCATTTGCCGGCAACTTTTTTTAGATTATATAAGATCTCAAGAAAATGATTTAATTACTAAAAAATTAAATTTTAATATAGAAAATGACAACAAATCTATGTTGTTAACTTGTTATTAGAACTTTTTGGTAATTAGGTCTATTTCCCATTATCTTATTGTCATTTCCCCTTTAAAATAAAAAAATGTAAGTGTAATTGTCCTAAAAGCTAATTTAAGCTATATATTTATTAATTTTGTTAATTAATGTGGATAAATAACTCTAAAATGATTATTGTTTTGATTTGAATGAGCTTGAAATCAAATTAGTGGTGGGTGGGGTCAAGAGAGAAGAACAAGAATACAAGAGAAGTGAACAATTGTTCCACTCTTTAAGTCCTAATACCAAACTGTCCCGTGACATGTAATTTGTTGCGTTGTGTTGTGAGGTTGAAATCCCTTGAATATATTCACATTACATATATTCAAACAACAAAATCTTATGTATCCATTTTTCAAAATTTTCGCTTATACCCTCTTTGCTTTTGGACCATTTCTTCGAAAGCAACCTCGAAATTCTATGTTTCATTCCTATAATGAAGTATATGCTTATCAGTCAACAAGTTATTGGTTGATCTAATAAATAATCTCACACTTATAAAAAGAAAATTATAAATTCAAACTTTAAAAAGTGTATATATTGGGAGATGTGAAAAACCTTTAGGCTTAAAACTCAAAATTGTAAAAATATTTTTGACTAAGCGTGTGATTGGAAAGTATTCAAACTAAGATTTTAAAAGAGTTTTTAACTTAAATTTTAGTTTAGAGACATTTTAAAACAAACAGTTATATTTATCTAAAAGGGTTTTTAGATTAAATTATAATTTAAACCCAAGATTTTGGATGAGCTACTGAGAGTAGCTTTTGAAATAGTAAAAAAATTTATAGACTACTCAATTACTATTTTACTCTTATTTTTTCTTACACCTTATCTCATCTCTCCTCCCTCTTCTCCACCCACTCACATCTCTCATATCTCTTATCTACCATCTCTCCTTTCTCTTTTCTTTTTTCCATCCCCTCTCTCCTCTCCTCTCTCATCTCTCATATTTTTAATAAAGTAATATAATTTCCAATAATTTTTAATTATAAAAGTATTTATAGTAATAACTATCAAAACACTCATTTATTCAAGAACTATTTTTTTCATAAACTTTTCTCCAAAAATCATTTTTTAAAAATTGTCCAAAAGCCATTTTTTTCATAAGTCCATTTACAAACTCTTATCTAAATAGACTCTAAATAAAAAAGAAAGGAAGGTATGTTTGTTTTCCCCCTAGAATAAGTTATCTTTAACATGCATTACCATATATAATGCTAGTATTAAACGTATATTTTTTGCCCTTGAGTATAGAGTAAAATTAAATAATTTTATAAGTTTTAAAAAGTGGTAGTTATATTGTCATTATGCTTATAAAGAATGAGTAATTTTTCAATTTTACCCTTAATTAAAATTCACGAGTACAATGAAGTTTGTATAAGAATTAATTAAAAACATGCATGCCAATAACTTATTACACATAAAGAGAGATAAGATTGAAAAAAATTAATTACCACATTTTTTCCTTATATTTAAAATAAAGTTGGGCTCTAAATTAAAACTTAGTCAAGACCAGAGTATACTACATATTTTATAACAATAATTTATCAAAAATAATCCTCATATATATATATATATATATATATATGTTCCTGAATTTGCATGTGTCATCCTTGCGCAATATATGTTTATGGTTTGGGATGAGTGAGAGAGAGAGAGCTGGAAGAGAGAGAATAACAAATTAACAATGAAATAACTCATAATTTATATTAACATTAATTAAAGATCTCAAAACTCAACATTTTAGAGATAATTAAATACATACATTATCATTGTAATAAGGTTTGGCAACAAAAAATTGACCATATGTATGGTAAGTCAAATAACAAAAATACTCAATATTTTATAAGTTTGTCACACAGACACATGTATATATATTCATATATCCTTATCAGTACAGTTTCTTTGGGAAACCTAACCACATGAAGTATACTGAATTAAATCCAAAGGGAAAAGAAAATTATCACTTCCTCGTAGCCTCTCGTAGATGTACCAAACCCTTCGAATATGTCATAGAAATTTGATACATGGAAATAATTAAGATTGATACCAAAACAATTTGACCGGAAATAGTAAAACCCATAAATTATGTTTAGGTGAGAGAGAGATAAATAGCTTGCTCATTAATCTCCGTTCTTTTTTATAAAATACAAATAATCCAATAACATTATTAAAAAATTTGGTTAAAATTAATTAAAATAATAATTATGTAAAAATTATAACTTTTTCTTCAAAAGTACTCTAGTATATTATTTATAAAGAAAGTGTGTGAGAGAGATAATAAATAGAAAAATATATGAGAGAGAATACTCAGAAAAAAATAAGAGAGAGATATAATTAATTAAATATTAAAATAAAAAATACATTAAATGTCTATATATATACACACACAAAAGTACATTTAATAAAACAAATACATTCATTTAAAAAATTATATTTTATAAATAGGAAAGGAGAGGATTACATAATGAATGATTCTACCAGCACTAATTATTGATGGAACTTCCTACCCTCACGGCAAGGCAGACAACATAATTCAAGCCTACTTCCTCATAATTACCGTCTTAATCATAGTTAAATTGAAATTCAGGAATCACTAATTAATTTACTATGTTCACCCCTCACCTTTGTCCTAATTACTATAAAAAGCTTAAACACTTACCAACTACAAGTTTCTAGCTACGTACTACATATAATATAATACGTCTTTGATTAATTGGTTAGCATATCCGTATCTAAGTTATATATTCTCATCCAAAACTATCCAAAATAAAACATTAATTAGACTGAAAAATACACAAAACAAAATCAAAATAAACTTAACTAACGACAAAAAATTAATCGGTCCTTTTGAGACATAAAGATTAAGAAATGGATTTTGACTTTTTTTTAGGCAAGTTTTTTCCCCCTTGTATACATAGTCTCAGAATTTAAAATCTTCTTGATAACATGATTAAAAGATCTAGCTATCTACCAATTATTCTAGACCTTGTTCATCAGAGACAGAGACAGAAGAAAAGTTTAAGATGAAGTTAAATTAACAAGAAATTAAGTAGAAGCAAGAGGCATGCTGATGATGAATATAGGAAATGATTGGATAAATTTTGATTAAAAATACATTTTTAAAAGGTATTAATAATATTGTTGTTAGGTGGTTCCCATTCCTTGAAGCAATATATAATTGAAAAAATACAGAAAAATTTTTAGAAAATTATAAACGATAAAGAATAATATTATGTTAGTAATATTTTATCTGATGTTGGTAACTGTTTTATTTTAGTATTTATTATTTTTAGAGTATTTTTCTATTATTTTTTCTATATAATGTGTGGGGTTAATTTGTAAATGAAAGTTTTTTATAGTCATAACTACACTTAACCTAATTTCATAACCTAATTTCAAAATACATACAAGTGCCTTCTATTATTTGGTCAATGAATTCATCCTCCTTATTAATTGGATATTAGGTGGGTGATATGACCATAACTTCTCCCTTGTCCTTTCAAAGCCAATCTTAAGACATTATTGGATTCTTTTTGGTAGGTTTTTCTATAAAATTAGCTTCCTCACACTGAAAAACAAATGTTTTTGTGACGGTTCTAAATAGCATGCTTAAACAAATTTTAATAGCAACTCCTAAATGACTTCAATTTATGAAAATAAAAATAAAAGTAGTATATATATTAAATAAGATTATCTCTAATAAAAAAATATATTTAAAGTAGCACAAAAAGAAAAAAATGATTAACAACAATATGCTAATAGTTTTCTCAATAGATAATATAAGGATGGGTAATTAGTCTTAAAACCACCAACAAATAAGAGTGATTACAAAATTAATGATAATAAGATAAGTGATTCTACTACCAGATATTTACATCGACTTATTGTAAGTTATTTTAATTTAACTAATGACTTTGTATTTGAGTCTTAAGTATACAACTGTAAAATTAGTTAGAGATAATAAAGTTTTTTCTATTGTAATCTTACACGCTTATAAAATAGACTAATCAGTTGCTATGATTATCGGATATCTGTAGATAAATCAAAGCATATGACTACGGCTAAAGCACTCAACCATCAACTAGCTAAAACTTGTAATATGAGAGAGTTTAAGTGTATGTTTGGTATTCGTTGAAAGCCATCAAAACGTAACTCTTTTAATTATTGAAAAAATGTAGGATGCATTTATGGCAGCGTTGTCTACAATTTTTACCAATGACGCGCAATAAGCGATGAAGATATATACAAACAAAGGATTAGTGTTAGGAGCAAGATATCAACGGGCATTGGTTGTAGTGAAAGGTGTTTCTAATGAATTGTTTTTTTTATATATATATATTTAGACATGTCTTCTCGAGTTTAAATTATATAAATATAAAAAAATTATTTAAAAAATTATCTCAATTGAATTTTATAATATTTAAATTTTATTCACTCAAATAATTATATTAAAATAGATATTTTTTTTAGTTATTACTATATTAGTTAATTAATTAATTAAAATAAATTAATAAATATATAATACAATTTATTTTAAAAACTTAAATTTCATTATAATTAATTAATATATTTAATTTTATTAATTTATTAAAATTAGTCAACTCAAGAATATTAGAATTAAGACATGAGTAAACTATTCATTCACGTTCATGGTATAATGTATAGTTATGCAATTAAATAATATATATGTCGCGTTCTGATTAATTTAATGAGGTGATAATAACAATAATATAAATTTAGTATTTAGGAGAGATTTTAGATTTAAAGCAGATTCTTTGGTAAAGATGGGAGCTTAGAGGAGCATCTTCGTTCTGACGTCACATTCTTCTCTTTAAAAGTGACAGGCCTCTCTGGAATGATGAAACAGTCCTCGTCCCAAAATACCAAATGACGCTTTCGTCCTCAGATCGTCGAAATTACATTGCTGACCTGCCAACGTCCTTGGCTTTAATCATTAACCATTTATCTTACTCAACCAGCAATCATTTACGTTATGTTCCAATATTTTCTTCTGTGACCACCTTATTCCTTCCCATTCACACTTCCACATTAATTATAATATGACTGTTTGGTTAACAACAAAATTTAAATTTAAAAAAAAAATTAGTTTAAATTTTTATTTTAAAAAATTTTAAAATAAATAATTATATTTATCTAAAAATATTTTTAGATTAAATAATAATTTAAAATTATAATTTTAAATAAATTCTTAAAATTATTTTTTAAAATAATAAATAAATTTATAAATTATTTAATTATTATTTTATTTATATATTTTTTTAATATTATCTCTCCTCTCCTCTGTAATTCTCTCCACTAGGGGTGTGCATGGGCCGGGTTGGGCAGGGCAGCCCCCCTGCCCGGTGCCCTGCCCGGAAAAACCATGGGCTGCATTTTGCAGCCCGATGCCCGGCCCTACCCGGTAAAAGCCCTAACCAATTCGGGCTGGGCATATGCGGGCTGGGCATGGGCGGGCTGGGCATGCCCAAATAGTGATGTCCTGCTCATATTGTGAGAAAAAAATCTGCTACCATGAACTTATAAAATAATATTATATTTATATTTTTAAGAGTTAAATAATATATATAATTCACTAAGAATAAGGTATCAAAAAAATAGTAATTAAAGTCTCAAAGTCTATTACATATATAAAAAAGAAATATTAAAATATATAGAGGTCAGATATTTGTAGCGTTATTGCAACACAAAAAATTGAATACTTGGCAAGTAAAGCAGAGGAGCAACTTTGGTATCTACATAAATATAAAAGTTATATTTAATATTTTAAAAATGAGCAAGGAGAGTTGCTAGTTAAAGTGAAAAGTGTAAAATTACAAATAAAATAAGTTAAAAAAAAAATTAAAAAAAATAATAAATATATATATATATAGGGCCGGGCCAAATGGGCAGGGCAGCATGCCCTGCCCGGTGCCCGGCCCGGCCCGACAACTGGCCCGGCCCGGCCCTGCCCAAATATATTTTGGGCACTTTTTTTAGGGTCGGGCCGGGCGATTTTTTACCGGGCTCGGGCGGGCGGACCGGGCCACCGGGCACCATGAACACCCCTACTCTCCACTCTTATGCTAACATCTCCTTTCCACCACCATTTTTGTTAGAACAAGGTGAGACAAGAAGTCGTTGCACCAGAAGAGAAAGCAGATGTCACTGGGTCGTGTGGGTTGTTCATCTAATACTTCCATTTTCTGTCATCTGTGAGTAATAAGAGGACTATGATGAACAATACTTCCCAGAATTGTTCGAAGAACTGTTTGAACATTCACTGCTTCTTGTAGCGTGGAGAGAGAAAAGGAGATTGAGGGGGGAAAATAAAAGAAATAAACAGTATCTATAGGGTGTTGAAAGTGTTTAATATTTTTTTATTTTATATTTTTTATAATAATTTATTAATTATAAAAATCTTTTTAATAATAATTTAAATATTTATTTATTTAAAATTAATTTTTTTTCATAATCTCTTTTCTAAAAATTATACAAAAATTTCTTCGTACTGTAAATTATTTTTTAAAATTTTATCAAAATAAGTCAATATCTGTTTAGAATAAAATATACTCATGAAAAAAAAATTAATGAAAAAATATCATTAAAAATCTATGGCCTAAAGCCACTTGAAATTAAAATTACATATATGGCTGAAAATATATTATAAGCAATTGAAAATGAGTTGAAAATATATGGCCAAGAAATTTTGACATGGGAAGTTTTCTTTTCTAAAATTCACCATGAAATAAAAAATAATTGTAAAAAGGAAAAATTAAATTTTTTGGGCCCTTAGAATTTTTTCCAATTCATCCCATAATGTTTTTCCATTTTTTTCTCTTCGTTAATATCCGATGATTTTTTTTTCCTTCTTAAAGATCCGACGAATGTTTTTAATTTTCACTCCACAATTTTTCCCGCTGGCAACCGCACTACGACGAATTTTTCATTTTTTTTAAAAAAACAGAAATTATTAGATCAGCTGAACTGTCTTCTCCTTTGGAAACGGCAAACTCTATGGAATGAAACTGAACAGCGCGCAGCGGAGCTGGGTGTTCCGTACGGAGTATTAATTTTCAGTTTCATATTCCGTTTGTTTCCCGAGAAAATTCACAGAAGGAAAATGGAAGAAGGAGGACATGGATGCAATAAGGAAGTGTATAGCGAAGTGTATCTTCGCATTTTACACTGAGCAATAAGGAGAAAAAAACAGAACTCAACAAACACCTAAAGTTTCTGTGCCCCTTTCATGGTTGTAAACTGTATATTTACAGAAAAAAAAGATCTCACTAACATTCTGTATGCACTTTCTCCAACTTCCTTTTTCTTTTTCCTTTTTCATACATTCCTAGATAAACTCTTCAGACGAGGAACAGAGTAGATCGTGGAGGTCACGCGCATCGTCGAGTCCCAGACGAAGAGCTTCGAGGACACGCTCGAAGACGAAGACATGGCAGGGGATTCGGAGCACGCCTTTCTGCTCATAACCGTACTCCTGAGCCGATTTGTTCAGAAGCTTCACGAAGATAGGGTGGTTCAACAGCTCCGCGTTCACCTCAAATCTCCGCATCTCGTCGCCTACGTAGATCGGCACGTTACCTTGTGATGCCCCAGCGGCCTCCCTCGCTCTATCCCTCCGGCACCTCCCGGCGATGGCTAGAACTCGGCCCGGACGACGGCTCTGCGAATCAGATCTGAGGATTGAGTACTGAGACGAGTCGGCGACTCGAGCAAGCCTGCGAATCAAATGCTTCATCGTTTCTGAGCGGTGGAGAGAGAAAGGTTTAAAGATAGAGAAAGAGACTGTGTGTGAATGATTTGGGTGAGATGAGATGAGAAGGGAAAAATATATAGAGAAGGAATGGTAAAAGGGTAAATTCATAAGTGTCTAACAAGGGAAATGGAAAGACGATGAAGATAGAAGTTGGGGAAGGAGGTACAGATAAGCGTACTTGACAGGTACAATTAGAGAGAGAAAAATAATGAAAAATTAAAGATGGTTATTTAATTTTTAATAATTATTTTTTGTATTGGCCAACTAAATCTGGTGGTATTTATTTATTTTGGTCTCTTTGTGTGTGTGTAATATATTTTGTTTTCTTTTTTTCCTGGATACAATACTGGTTTGGGCAGTTTAGTGGTTTAGGTGAGAAGTGAATGTTTGGTGCTGTTTGAGAATAAAATTTATTTTAGGATTAAATAAATATCTGGTTTTTAATATGAGCCACTAAGTGATATGTTACCAACCAACAGATTCAAAGAGAACGGTTCAAAAAAATTGTCCATATTTTATGGGTACGGATCCTCTTTTCATTTATCATGTCACTTGATTGATGCTCTATTAGTGGGAGTATTATTTACTTTTATCTTTTTTAATGAATAGTGGGTGTTTTAATTTCAGAATAATGATTGTTTTCTTCTTGATATATTTATCTTGCTTTAAGTATCACGGGGTCAAGTTTCTATATATATATATATATATATTATTGGATTTAATTAAAAAAATACTACCTTCCATTTTATAACATATAGATAAAAAATTTATTTTAAGTTTAAATATAAGATTTAAATATATTTTATTTCTTAAATTTATATTTTTTTATTAAAATATTCTTATATAGTTGTATATGTATTAAAGAGTTTATATTAAGTAAAATTATAGTTAAATGATTTCCAAACAAGAACATAATAATTACTTTTTAGTACGTGAATAGATAACATATATTAAACTGTGTATATCAAAAATATTTTATTAAAAAATATATATTTTATTTAAATAATTTTTATAATTTAAAATAATTAATCTCTAACTATCTAATATACGGATAGATATCACCTATACCCTAAAAAAAACAAGACTAAGCAATATTTCACCACTCATGCAAGGCATACATTTTGTGGCGCGTGAGTTCTAATTTCCTCTTTGATCCGTTTATAACCTTCTTTTGGCAACCCTTCGAGAATTTAATTTATATTTTATGTTATAAAATCACTTAAAATAAAACTAAATCTTAATTTGGTCGTGTCTAAGTCTTTCCCTTTTATTTTGTTTCAGTGTTTTGTTGATTTCTTTTTTAGCCTATATTATTTCAATTAACGTTATTAATTAAACCAATCATATTGATTTTCGTACATTATATATAATAATACTATAATAATAAAATAATATTATTTTAAATAAAAAATTGAATCCAAATCGATGAGAATCTACATAAGATGAACGGAAATGGTGTGACAGAACAACTATATAAAGGCTTATTTTAGAGAAACATATATTTTTTTATAATCATATAATTAGATATAGACAGATGTTAAAAAATGAAAATACGATTGTACAATTTTTATTATTATTCTGTTTATAAAATTAAAAATATATTATAATTTTTATATTTTTTATAAGAAAAAGATATTTTGTCATACCTTTATATCATAGGTGAATTCAATTTATTTTTAAAAAAATTATAAAAAAATATATTATAATTATAATTTGCTGTAAAATGAGAATTAAAAATAGAGAGAAAAAAAGGAATAAAGAAAGAAAGGGGAAGTCGGGGGAGTGAGCTGGTGGTCTGACAGATGACTTGGCATTTGGTCAGATTGACGATGCGACGGTTTATACGCGGCACTCACCTCACCGCGTCCCGCTTCAATCATTCCTCCCTTCCACCATGCATTCTTCGTTAAGCTCCTATTTTATTTTATTTCATAATTTTTATACAAGAGTTTCAGGTATCAAAAACGTTTTTTTTTATAGATTAATATCATTTAAAAAATATTAAAGGAGTAATGTCGGTCAAAGCTATTAAAAGTATTAATAGTCTTACACAAAAAAATTTAAAATAAATTTAAAATTTCATACATTTTTTTAATTATAGAAATAAATATTATAACAACCTAAAGTTATAACTAATATTAAATTCATAATTTTTTATTTATATGAGAATTATCATATTATTAGATTATAAAACAATTGACACTAGACATCTTCTTAAAATATTATTATATATTTCTCTTATCTTTAATATATTATTTAATAAGAGAGTTAATATTTATTCTAAATATAATATATACAATTTATATTTATTTATTTTTTTAAATTATTTTTATTGATATTCCTTTAATAATAATTAAATGAGAGAGAGATTAGAAAATTAAAATAAAAAGTTAAGGTATTATAGGAAAAATATAATATATTTATTAATTGAATTAATTTTTTTAATATAATTAAATTATTTAAATAATTATTATATTAATAAATAAATAATTTTTATATTTATAAAACATATAAGCATACATTTTAATATATTTTTAACTCTTGCATAAAAATATGGCTTAGCATATATGAGTCAAAGGTACAACTGTATTAAGAGAGAGAGAGATACTCAATTAAACTAAATAAGAATGCTTAAATATAATTTGACTATACTAAGATCATATAAAAGATTTTGCTTATTTAAAATAAAAATATGATTATGTTTATGGATTTGAACATAGGGTGGGCATTTAATGCACATGGATATATATATATATATATAAGTAGGAGATGAAGACACATAGAAAGAGAAAATGTATAATGTAATGATTGGGGTTGATTAATTGATGATGGAACTGCGGGCACCAGAGGATGATCTTCCAGTATCCAACCATTCTCACAAGTCACAAATATAATACTTCTTCCCTCGTTCTTAATAAAATTTATTTAATTAAATTAAAAAATTAATTATATAATAATTTTTTTAAAAAATATTATAACTATTTTTTAACTTATTTTTTATTTAATTATTGTTGAGAAAATATCAATCAAATTAATTTAAAAAATTAATAAATATAAAAAATATATCTTATATTTATAATTAAAATAATTTTTTTATTAATTTATATGTTAAAGATTAAAAAAATATAACAAATGATAGAATATATATATATATATATATATATATATATGCTTCGATAGATGTTTTAAAATATCGCGGGGAGAGCTATTTCAATTGAATAATATGATTTGATAGCATTAGATCATTATATAAAAAATACTCCCTCTTGTTTAAAGGTAAAAGCTAGCTGTTAGTTTGCTTTGATGCTCAATGCAGTAGTCCAATGGACTACGCCTCCCAAAATTTATGAACTTTTTTTATAATATCTCTATTAATTTATATATATTAAAACAATTTTTTATTGGTAAAAATAATAAATAAAGAGAATATTTTATAAAAAAACAAAATATATTTATTACAATAACTAACTCTAACTAATTTTTTAATATTTATAAATTAATTATTTAATTAGTGTAAAAATAGGGTGATATATTATTATTATTATTATGTCTATTTTCCAAGGTGGGCAATACTCGAAAAGAAGCTAATTAGAAGGAGATTATGTTTAGAAGTAGTGAGCTCAAGCATAAATACTGAAACCATGTGATGAGACTATATTTTGACGCAGAATTAAGTTGTTCCTATCTCTTCATCTTTATTCTCTTCTCTTTGATCTGGATTCACTTCAGCCGCCAGATATACATGAACACCCATGTTTTGTTCATTTTCATTGCCGAATAAACTTTTCAATTTTCGACCACAATTTTTTAATTAATTAATTAATTAATTTAATATTCTGTAGTGAATGAGGTCACTGTATATTTATTGCTTTATTGTAAATCTCTGGTTCATGTCGACTCAAAAGGCAAGCTATCCTTTTGTAAAGCAACCACTTTCCACTGGGCTCCACGTGGCCGACCCATCCCCTTAATTTGAATTCAACCAAAACACTCTTATCTAGGCCCTATTCTCCACTCGGCTCACAAAAGGCCCACATTACACCCCTTTTTCATCGAACAATATCACTTTTCCTTTGTCGATATTTAGATATAGTTATATAACTATTTAAAATATATTTAATTTTTTTAAAAAAATATTATTTTATTATAATTTTAGTTATAAGATTTAAAAATATATCATAATTTTTAAGTGTTCAGATTTATATTTAAAGATAATCAATAGTTCATCATGTGATGACCATAATCCCTTTTAAAAGAATATTTTAACCCACAAAAATAATAAATTCATCATCTTATTTTTTTAAAAAATAACTTTTATCCCCACAGAACAATTTTATGTTCATAGTTTAGATTTGGACTTGTGCTTCTGAATATTGTGGTGCTCATGCATGCATATTTGATTAATGGATGTTGAATAAGTAAAAAAAGAATTAGGGCCGTTTAGTTAATTTAAGACATGTTTGGATTAATTTTTAGAGAATAGATTATAAGAAAAAATAAATTTTAAAAATTGAGATGTTTGGATTATTAGTAGTAGAATCATTTCTCATATTGATAAATTACTAAAAGGGTATGATTTGATTAAAAGTAGAAGAGATGAAAGATGGTAGATAAAAGAGAGGAGAGGGTGTAGAGAAGAGATATGAGATAGGAGATATAGTGGAAAAGATAAATGAGAGAAGAGAGAGGAGTGAGGAGAGATGAGAGATGATAGAGAAAAATTGGGGGTAAGATAGTAATTAGATAGTCTATAAACTCTTTTACTATTTTAAAAACTAGTTTTAGTAGTTTATTTAAAACCATAATTTTAAATTATAGCTTTCGTTAAAATTATTTTTAGATAAATATAACTATTTATTTAAAAAAAATTAAATTAAAATTTTGCTCAAAATAACTTTTAAAATCATATATCTTAACACACACGTAGAAGAATGGATGCCACCTCGATGCACGTTCATGGGAATAAATTAGCTAGTTGGATTCTCTAAATGAAAAGCAATATCTTCCCCCAGCTGCTAAGGATCTTTGGCTTTTTCTGTATGTAGATTTTGTTAGCAAAATTTGTAAAACGACCAAATTTTAATTTGAGATACTATTAAAATATTATTTTTAAGAGATATCTCACAACTTAAAATTGCATTATGTAAGATTAAACAAATTATTCCTATGAAAATATAAGGTGACATGGGCATAAAAAAATAATATAACTTAATAAAGATAAAATATAACAGAAGAAAGAGTTTTTAAGAATAATATATAATTTATTTTTTCCTTTTTATTAACAAGCCATTTTATAGACAATAAAAAGACGCGATATACATCTAAATATGATGTCTATCTATAACATAAAAAAGCCATATTGGAAGAGATATATTTCCTTTAACATACCCACACACAATATTCATAATATTTGTAACAAATTTGAGGAGTTAAGGTTGGATAATATTCATGAAATTAAATATTTCAAGACAAAATTGTCCTTCTGTAAGGAATTGGAAGACACGCAGCGGAAATTAATTTAAAAATTTTTCCATTCCTTGCCAGGATCTACCGTATGTGTTTAAGTCAAGTGGGAAGAAGTATTACCCTTAGTGTGCCTCAGCGACTTTCACAGCTTTCGGTCACGACGTTCACAGCTTCTCTCTGCGGCTCGTGCTCCCTTTCTGATCACAAGAAGTCGACGATTCAGGTCGGCTTCCTCTACTGGTATCCACACGAACAGCGTTCCAACCACGAACGACGTGCTAGCGTCTCTTGTCCCTCCAGGGTTTTCTCAAGAGTTCGTCCTCTCCGTCTCTATTTCGGCAGTTTCTTATCTGCAAACCTTTTACAGAGTCCCCTTCGGCCTTTCTATGTTCTATATGTTTCTCTGTGCAAAACGCAGCTCCTAAAATCAGATATATAGGATGCTATGCATTTTTTCTGTGCAAACCGAATTGGATTTTGGAGTTAATCTTATATTAATTCCAAAACTAATACAATATCATATATTGTATAATTTTATAAGAAACTAATTAAATAAATAATATCAAATCCGTCCCACAGATTTAATTACCCATTTATTTAATTTTAAATAAAGATGAGACTGAACTATTTTTGATTTATTCTCATAAATCAAATTTGAGATATCCTATCAATTTGAATTTCAAATTTCAAACGTGATAGAGATTTAATTTATTCTTATAAATTAAATCTTATAAATATCTCTTATATGAGATATCCTATCAATTTGAATTTCGAATTTCAAACATGATATAAATTAAATCTTATAAATATCTCTTATATGAGATATCCTATATATTTGAATTTCGAATTTCAAACGTGATAGAGATTTAATTTATCCTTATAAATTAAATCTCATATATACATATAATGTATATATACGAATTTATATATATATATATATACGAATATAAATATAAATAAATATATATACATCTATCCTGGATCATTCATTGAATCTGGACATGTCTTAGATTCAATGAATCTGGACATCATAGCTCGTGTTGGGCTATTTTGTGTGCGACCCTGTAGGCCCATATGAAGTTGGCAGTGGGCCATTTGCTATACTAGCCCACAAGTCGCAAGCGGTCTCTAGCAAGAAATAACGACTACCCAAATCATATGAGGATCGATAAACGATGTAACCTTTTATACAACCATATCATCTCCCTTCTGTCACGCGATATTTTGGTCATGGATGAGGCATGGATAATGTCATCCTCCTATTCCTGACCGTTACTTTCTCGATCCCTGAGTAGTCTGACTATAGAAATGGAACTACCTTTCCATTACAGTATGGCCATACATTTCTCAGACTCACTCATCGAGGGGCCCAGTAATATCTCTCTACGAATGTGAGGGACAAATTCCATCTTGACCATTCACATTCCTCCGCATGAAAAACCACTAAGGCCGAACATAGTCTTTATGATCACTCGGTCAAAAGTGACTTTTGACTAGGTCAAAGCTGAACGTTTTGTCATGTAGGAATCCATGATGATCTCAGGTCAAAGGGCGTATTGACATGGTTTGTATATGAGAGAAGCTTATGACGTTACCTATGCAGTTCTCTCATAGCGGGTCGGTCCAGCACCTTGTACTCTTACATGTACTTATGACTTTGATTTATATCTCTATACATCTTCAAAGTCATACTGGTCTTATTTCATCTGTGCTCCCGCATAGATGATCGACCAGGGACATTTAGGATAATATCATGAATTATCCAAGGATGATCATCATAGTAAACATGCAAATAATATGATAACTCAATTAATAAATGCATAAATCAATAATGTTCATAAGACAATGATTGGCCCCTAGAGCACGATTTCCAACAACCTCCCACTTGCACTAGATACAATCATTAATTTGACTAATTTCCATTGATCTGACATGACGCTCATGCTTTGCCTGCACAAGCGGCTTTGTTAGAGGATCAGCAACATTATCTTCTCCTGGTACTTTGCATATTTTTATATCACCTCTATCATTGATTTCTCTGATGAGATGAAATCGCCTGAGTATATGCTTGGTCCTTTGATGTGACCTAGGCTCTTTGGCCTGTGCAATAGCACCGCTATTGTCACAGAGCAAAGTTATTGGATCTGAGATGGTAGGTATCACCTCTAGTTCTGTGATGAACTTCCTGATCCAAACGGCTTCCTTAGCTGCATCAGATGCTGCTATATACTCAGCTTCTGTCGTAGAATCTGCTACAGTGCCCTGCTTAGAGCTCTTCCAGCTTACTGCTCCATTATTGAGGAGGAATATATATCCAGACTGCGATTTTTGGTCGTCCTGGTCAGTTTGGAAACTGGCATCTGTGTAACCAGTTACACAGAGTTCGTCATCCAATCCACCATAGACTAAGAATAAGTCCTTAGTCCTTCTTAAGTACTTAAGGATATTCTTGACAGCAGTCCAATGGCCCTCACCAGGGTCCTGTTGATATCTGCTAGTCATACTCAAGGCAAATGAGACATCCGGACGAGTACATAATATGGCGTACATGATAAATCCTATGGCTGAGGCATATGGAACTTTACTCATGCGACCTCGCTGATCAGGTGTACTAGGACATAGATCTTTACCGAGGTGAATACCATGAGACATGGGTATGAAACCCCTCTTTGATTTGTGCATACTGAACCTATACAGTATTTTATCTATGTATGTACTCTGACTGAGTCCTAGAAGTCTTTTAGATCTATCTCTATAGATCCTGATTCCTAGGATGTAGGTGACTTCACCCAAGTCTTTCATCAAGAAAGACTTTTCTAACCAAAACTTGACAATCTGCAAGGTAGGAATGTCATTCCCAATAAGTAGGATGTCATCGACATAGAGTACCAAAAACACAACTGTGCTCCCACTAACCTTCTTGTACACACAAGGTTCATCAATGTTTTGAAGAAATCCAAACTCTTTGACTACTTCATCAAAACATTGATTCCAACTCCGAGAGGCTTGCTTCAGTCCATAAATGGACCTTTGAAGCTTGCACACTTTGCCAGAGTCCTCGGAACGCACAAACCCTTTAGGTTGTGTCATGTATACATCCTCAAGGAGCTTTCCATTAAGGAAGGCTGTCTTGACGTCCATCTACCATATTTCATAGTCATAATATGCTACTATGGTAAAGAGGATTCTGATTAATTTGGCCATGGCAACTGGGGAAAAGGTCTCATCATAGTCCACACCATGAGTTTGAGTAAATCCTTTTGCAACCAGTCGTGCCTTGAAGACATTTACATTGCCATCCATGTCAGTTTTCTCCTTAAAAACCCACTTACACCCGACGATTTTTACACCTTCAGGCAGGTCGACTAAGGTCCAAACCTTATTGTCGTACATGGATTGCATTTCAGACTTCATGGCATTAAGCCACTTCTCAGAGTTTGGTCCCACTATAGCTTCTCGATAGGTAGTCGGCTCATTATGCTCAATGAGCAACACTTCACGACTATCAGAAATTAGAAATCCATATCTCTGAAGCTGAAGTCGTGTCCTATTAGATTTACGTGGACCTTGCGTGACTTGAGGAGTCTCAACAACTTGTTGTGAGTCTTCTCTATTTTCCATCTGCAGTTCTATGGTGTCTTGTGGCTCTCGAACTTCTTTGAGGTGTACCTTACTCCCACTGGTTCTTTTAGAGATAAATTCTCTTTCGAAAAAGATACCATTTCTGACAACAAACACTTTGTTATCAGCAGGGTTGTAGACGTAATATCCCTTGGTTTCCTTAGGATATCCCACAAAAAGGCACTTTGAGGATTTGGGCGCTAATTTGTCTGAGGTTTGTTGCTTAACATAGACCTCGCATCCCCAAATCTTGAGGAAAGACAAACTAGGCGTCCTCCCAGTCCATATCTCATACGGAGTCTTTTCAATTGCCTTTGATGGAATACGATTGAGTGTGAACCCAGCTGTCTCTAGGGCATGGCCCCAAAAGGAGGGCGGAAGATCTGTTTGACTTATCATGGATCAAACCATATCTAATAGTATTCAATTCCTCCATTCAGAAACACCATTCCATTGTGGTGTCCCTGGAGGAGTCAATTGTGAGACTATCCCACAACTCCTAAGATGATCTATGAACTCTTGGCTCAAATATTCACCACCCCGATCAGATCGAATGGCTTTAATTGTTTTGCCAAGCTGGTTTTGTACTTCATTTTGAAATATTTTGAACTTTTCAAAAGATTCAGATTTATGTTTCATCAGATAGATGTACCCATATCTGCTAAAATCATCTATAAATGTTATGAAGTACGAATAACCTCCTCTGGCATTTGTGTTCATCGGTCCACACACATCTGTATGTATGAGGCCCAATAAATCAGTGGCCCTCTCACTGTGCCCAGTGAAAGGTGACTTTGTCATCTTTCCTAACAAGCAAGACTCACAAGTGTCATATGATTCAAAATCAAATGAGTTTAGAAATCCATCTTGATGGAGTTTGGAAATGCGTTTCTCATTTATGTGGCCCAGACGACAGTGTCAGAGGTATGTGGGATTCAAATCGTTTCGTTTGACCCTTTTGACGGTTATGTTATAGATATTTTCATGATTGGGTTGTTCCAAATTTAATATGTAATGATCAACATGCAAATTACCATGAGCATAGAAAACATCATTACGATAAATAGAACATCTACTATTCCCAGCAATAGAAGTGAAACCTTCCTTATCCAAATAAGAAAGTGAAACAATGTTACTACTTAAAGCAGGAACATAATAGCAATTGTTCAAAACTAACAAAAGCCCAGTGGGCAGAACTAATTCATAAGTGCCTACAGCTAACGCAGCAACCCTTGCTCTGTTTCCAACTCGTAGGTCAACCTCGGCCTTTTTCAGCTTCCTACTGTCCTTTAGTCCCTGCACATTTGTACAAATATGAGAACCACATGCAGTATCTAATACCCATGAGGTGGAAGTAGAAAGATGAATGTCTATAACATAAATACCTGAAGCGATAGCCCCGCTATCCTTCTTGTTCTTTTTCAGATCTTTGAGGTAGAGTTTGCAATTCCTCTTCCAATGACCGGGTTCATTGCAGAAGAAGCAGACTCCTTCCTTCGGAGGCTTTGCCTTCTTTGGTGTAGGCTTGGTTTCGGGCTTGCCTGACTCTTTGGTCTTACCTGATGAGCCATGACCCTTCCCCTTGCCTTTGCCTTTCTTTTTAGTACCCTTTCCTTTTTGAACCATCAAAACACTACTGGGCTTCTTCTTAAGACTTGGCTCAGCAGTTTTAAGCATCCCATGCAGTTCAGAAATAGATTTCTCCATGTTGTTCATGTTGTAGTTCATGACAAAGTGGTCATAACTTTCTGGGAGTGAGTTCAAGATCAAATCCGTAGCTAACTCCTGGCTCATGGGAAATCCAAGCCTCTCAAGGTGATCAATGTACCCTTTCATCTTTAAGACATGAGTACTAACTGATGCACCTTCAGCCATCTTGCAGGAATGTAAGGCCTTAGTGGTCTCATACCTCTCTTGCCTTGCTTGTTGCTGGAATATTTCCTTGAGATGCACAATCATCTCATAAGCTTCCATGTGTTCCAGATCTCTTTGGAGCTCCGGAACCATGGTGGCTAGCATCAAGCATCCCACATCGACAGAGTCTTCCTTATGCTTCATGTAAGCATCTCTCTGAGCTCTAGGAGCATTGGCAGCTGGCTCCTCAGGAATGGGTTGATCTAGGACATGCGCCTTTCTTTCCTGCTTGAGAACAATTCTCAAGTTCCTAAACCAGTCAAGAAAGTTTGTCCCATTGAGTTTGTCCTTCTCAAGGACAGATCGCAGCGATAATGTAGCAGTATTACTAGTCGTCATGATTATACAATTAAAATATGCAATGTAATTAGTAATCTCCCACTAAATAAACAACCCTCAATGCAATAGTTAGTGGGTTAAGATCCATATTTGGCTCAAACTTAAGTCCGCTTTAGCAGGACGCTTAAATTAAGTTATTTAGGTAGGTAACACCTTTACCAATTACATCAAATGTAACTCTTAGATGTTCATGGGATCCTATCATCATATGATCTGGCATGTTCTAATCCCATCTAATGCCTTGAGATCCAAAACCGTTTTGTTAATCTCAATTAAGTCAAACAATAATGAACATATGAGAGTAGCACCATTACTCTTTGCTTATCTCCCCAAGATGACTCAAAAGCACCCACTTTGGCGGAGTCCACAATTAAGCGTTCGAGGTTTTGACAAGTGTTCATAAATTGACGGCATTATGACTAAAGATTTCATTTAGAGGGCTTAATTTAACTGTTTAGTTTATGAG
Organism: Leucaena leucocephala; assembly: GCA_037074615.1. Taxonomy (NCBI): domain Eukaryota; kingdom Viridiplantae; phylum Streptophyta; class Magnoliopsida; order Fabales; family Fabaceae; genus Leucaena; species Leucaena leucocephala. The sequence goes on from CM073525.1 coordinate 4,655,555, forward strand.
AATGCATGCTTCTCAGTTTGTATCTCATACAATTAATATGTATGTGCTGATATAATCATAAGATGCATAATTTAAACGTGATACAATATGGCTCACCTATCCTAAGTCCCCTCAAGCCAATGAGAGGAGCTATCTAGTAAGAAAAGGGAAATTACATATAGAAACCTCTTTTAACATTCGAGGGGAGTGAGATGAGAAGAGAAGGTACATTGAGAGTAAATATATAGGAAGGCACGACACGCAGGCCGTATTTAAAAATTACAACACTTGTAATCTAGAGCCATATTGTTCACCATAACCAAACATTCAAGAATCAACATTCAGATTTAATTGCAGGGCAATTGATATTTCAAATCTTAAAACATCCACAAAATAGCATATTCTATGGTTATATTACGCTACGAACAGGTAGCCACGGCGGTCCCGCTATGTAAATAATCACGAATCTGCATTCGGTTTTCTTGGACCCCTTCTATGTTAATTGATCAAATCAAAACATGTCACCACCAATTTCAGTTCCCTTTTAGATTCCTTTTATGTCATACATAACACGGATCCTCTATATGTCATACATAAAACGCATATCATATGATCGGCTACGACTAACACATATCATATAAATCACCAATCAAGCCTAACTTAAACACAAAACGGCATGACTCTGATACCACTGTAAGGAATTGGAAGACACGCAGCGGAAATTAATTTAAAAATTTTTCCATTCCTTGCCAGGATCTACCGTATATGTTTAAGTCAAATGGGAAGAAGTATTACCCTTAGTGTGCCTCAGCGACTTTCACAGCTTTCGATCACGACGTTCACAGCTTCTCTCTGTGGCTCGTGCTCCCTTTATGATCACAAGAAGTCGACGACTCAGGTCGGCTTCCTCTACTGGTATCCACACGAACAGCGTTCCAACCACGAACGACGTGCTAGCGTCTCTTGTCCCTCCAGGGCTTTCTCAAGAGTTCATCCTCTCCGTCTCTATTTCGGCAGTTTCTTATCTGCAAACCTTTTGCAGAGTCCCCTTCGGCCTTTCTATGTTCTATATGTTTCTCTGTGCAAAACGCAGCTCCTAAAATCAAATATATAGGATGCTATGCGTTTTTTCTGTGCAAATCGAATTGGATTTTGGAGTTAATCTTATATTAATTCCAAAACTAATACAATATCATATATTGTATAATTTTATAAGAAACTAATTAAATAAATAATATCAAATCCGTCCCACAGATTTAATTACCCATTTATTTAATTTTAAATAAAGATGAGACTGAACTATTTTTGATTTATTCTCATAAATCAAATTTGAGATATCCTATCAATTTGAATTTCGAATTTCAAACGTGATAGAGATTTAATTTATCCTTATAAATTAAATCTTATAAATATCTCTTATATGAGATATCCTATCAATTTAAATTTCGAATTTCAAACATGATAGAGATTTAATTTATCCTTATAAATTAAATCTTATAAATATCTCTTATATGAGATATCCTATCAATTTGAATTTCGAATTTCAAACATGATAGAGATTTAATTTATCCTTATAAATTAAATCTTATAAATATCTCTTATATGAGATATCTTATCAATTTGAATTTCGAATTTCAAACGTGATAGAGATTTAATTTATCCTTATAAATTAAATCTCATATATACATATAATGTATATATACGAATTTATATATATATACGAATATAAATATAAATAAATATATATACATCTATCCTGGATCATTAATTGAATCTGGACATGTCTTAGATTCAATGAATCTGGACATCATAGCTCGTATTGGGCTATTTTGTGTGCGACCCTGTAGGCCCATATGAAGTTGGCAGTGGGCCATTTGCTATACTAGCTCATAAGTCGCAAGCGGTCTCTAGCAAGACATAACGACTACACAAATCATATGAGGATCGATAAACGATGTAACCTTTTATACAACCATATCATGTCCCTTCTGTCACGCGATATTTTGGTCATGGATGAGGCATGGATAATGTCATCCTCTTATTCCTGACCGTTACTTTCTCGATCCCTGAGTAGTCTGACTATAGAAATGGAACTACCTTTCCATTACAGTATGGCCATACATTTCTCAGACTCACTCATCGAGGGGCCCAGTAATATCTCTCTACGAATGTGAGGGACAAATTCCATCTTGACCATTCACATTCCTCCGCATGAAAAACCACTAAGGCCGAACATAGTCTTTATGATCACTCGGTCAAAAGTGACTTTTGACTAGTTTAAAGCTGAGCGTTTTGTCATGTAGGAATCCATGATGATCTCAGGTCAAAGGGCGTATTGACATGGTTTGTATATGAGAGAAGCTTATGACGTTACCTATGCAATTCTCTCATAGCGGGTCGGTCCAGCACCTTGTACTCTTACATGTGCTTATGACTTTGATTTATATCTCTATACATCTTCAAAGTCATACTGGTCTTATTTCATCTGTGCTCCCGCATAGATGATCGACCAGGGACATTTAGGATAATATCATGAATTATCCAAGGATGATCATCATAGTAAACATGCAAATAATATGATAACTCAATTAATAAATGCATAAATCAATAATGTTCATAAGACAATGATTGGCCCCTATGGCACGATTTCCAACACCTTCACCCCACCATCTTTATCATTTCATCCCCATCCTCTCATGCCGATGATGCACTTCCTCCAAACCCTGAATCATGTATCACCACCCACGACCACGTCGTCTCCTGACCTTTGAACCATATCCAACCTTATCTTCGATCCACTTATTGTCTTTGACCCCTCAAAATGTGAGATGGTCGTAGGGCAAAAGTGGGAGAAGCAAGTGTAAGTGGAACGGAGATGTGACAAGAAGGAAATGATTGCAAGCTTGCAAACGACAAGGGGTTTATCAAAAGTAATCTCTCTGTTGATTTTCTTACAAGTTATACAATCGCCATTATTAGTTAATTGCGGCTCTTCTCCCCTTCTAAGAGATGACATTACTGAGGTGAGGTTAGATTGCTAGTATTCTCAAACTTCGAAAATTTTCATTTTCACATAAAAGCACTGAACTGTGCTGACTGCATATAGATCAAGCACGGATTTAGACATTTTAGTAGAGCCTTCTGCTCTCTGTTTATACCAAATTAAGTGTAACATTTGCCATTGTATTCTTTCTCTTAAAAAATAACTAATAGACCGTAATTTGGGTGGAAAAAGATTTTAATTCCTTAAACTCAAACTCTTATATATGAGTTCATAAAAATATTCACAACCTCATTTTTTATATTATTTTAATATATTTTTATTATTATTTTAATTTTTAATTATATTATTTGTCTATTATTTAAATTAATGTATCTTACATTGAATTAATATTTAGCAGGGATATAATTATCATATTTTTATAATTTATTTTAAATAATTATTTTTTAGACTTATATTTTAAAAATTGAGAAAAAAATTAAAATTTATAAATATCAATAAACAATTATAAATTTAAAAATTGCATTAAAGAACTTGAGAGCTAAATCTTAAAGTTTAGCTCTTCAGATTATTTCTTCTCAGCTTTTAAACACGGGGCATGCAGAGCTGAAGGACGGAGGGTGTGCTGCCGCGATAAATCCTGCACAGGGGGCAGAGACACAAGCCACGGCGGAGAGATCCATTCACCATCTTCATTCATCTTCTCCACGCCATCGCCAACCTCCCATCATCTCCATTCCATTAGGCCAAGCCGCGACATCACAGAACATCCCAGAAAAGAAAAGAGGCGCCTGGGATTGTTGGGCCCAGGGAGGTCATGATGGAGCAATACCGTACGGAGATACAAAGAGTGCCCACATCCAACAACTTGATGTGCCTTGGTTTATCTCTCTCTTATTCATCATCCCTCCTTTCTGACTTGGAATTCCTCCCATCTGTTTCCCCCAACTACCTCACCTATCATAAACACACCCTCACCAATATTCTACTATATTGTGTAAATTAAATAATCCTATTTATAACTTTTTTTTTGTATGCACGAGATCCTATTATTTATTAATGATTTCTGAATTTACTTTCCCTAATTATGTACTAATGTCTTTTCAACATCCTAGTTAATTGAATTGTCAATTCAATGGTCAACCTCTCCACGTGCCTCACAAATGAAGAATACTTTTGAAATTTTATGGTAATTTTTTTAATAAAATTAAGAAAATTGATTAATTTTCACTACTTTTTAATATGTGTGATTGGTTTGAAAGATCCTTTAGAGAAGTCTAAAGGGAGCAACTAAATATGAACATTACTTTTTCGGCTTATTTTTTTTTTCAGTTCACTTTCCCTCTGCTTTTCATATTAACCAAAAAGATTAAATGTGAACGGTATAAATTTAATCTCATATTTGAGGCAAGAAGACAAGAGAACATGGATGGAGGGTAAAAAGAGTGGAGAAATGTCACCAAAACATCAGAATCCTTGGATTCCGTTTTTCCCAAGAAAAGGTTACAACATATTGGATGATATATAATGGGCTACACTGAGAGAGAGTAGACCAATGCTTCATTTGGGCCGGGCTTGTACAATCAGGCCCGTCTGCTGTAGTGGCCATGATGTTCCCCTTAATTAATATAAACACAAAAAAATAAAAAATACTACACACAACCAAAAAAAAACTTAACACAGTTAATAGGTGACTAGTTCTCTTAAATATAATGTCTCATATTTAAATTTGGCATTGAGTATGGAAAATACTTTATTGGAAGAGAAAAAATCCACTTTGTTGATCTTTAAACATCAGGAGGATTAGTCTCTAACTATCGATGACTTGATCCGAATATATGAATCTATGACTAGAGGTGGTAAAATAAGTTGAGCCCATGGGCTGAGCCCATTTTACATAAGAAAAGGAGTAGGCTTGAGCTGGCAAATTGGGTGTGTTGACCTGTTTTTAAATTATTAATATTATTGTTTATTTTACTCAAATATTATTTTAAATATTCCCATTATCGAATATTAGTAAAGATAGATACTTATTTGTCGATATGTGTTAACATATTATAATTGATTAATATTATGTTAATATTTATTTAGATTTATAATTATAAAATTTGAGATTTTTTATAAAAAAAATAAGAATATTTAAGAGTATAACATTAACAATTTTTTTATTATGCTAATATAACATTATTTTTTTATTAGCATTTTAAAAGTTTAAAAATAATTTTTAAAAAAAATATTAAAAATTTAAAAAAATTGGCGGGCTATCTAGCCCGTGGGCTAGTTTGCCCCCAAAGCGGGGTGGGCTCGAGCTGACATTTTGGAATAGGTTGTACCCTCTTAGCTTACAAGTTGTGGCCCGTAACCTGCTGGCTGATCCTCTTTCTCAAGTCTTCCTATGGCATCATGCTTAAGAGACTCAATCGTTTACTAATCGTGCCAGGTTTAGTTGATTAGTTGTAAAAGAGTTGATTAATAACTTAAAGTTATAAATTTAAATTTCACTGTTGATGCAAGTAAGCTATTTGTAAGTGTTCTCAAACAATCTTAGAGCCTAGAGACATATTCTGGCTTTAGCGAGCTTCGGAGACCCAACTTACATAACTGTTAGAGAATTCAAATTGAAAAAAAAAATATACTCTGACACAACTAAATTAATTTTTGTTTATGTTGAGTTTGGAATTTATTTATTTTCTCAGTCTCTTCAATTATTCTTTTCTTGCTCCCCATTATACCCACGAAGTAATTCAAATTGTTCCCCTAAGGTCACAAATCTACCTCTCTTGTTGCTTCTTAAAATTAAACCAATGTTAATGTTTTACACAGACAAAATGGCAAAATGGCATAACAGAAATCATCATGGTACCAAAATGCTAATTAAGATCCTAAGAGTTACATCAATATGCTAATCCTAAACTAGGAAGGGAAAAGGAAAAAAAAAATATCGAAGTTTAGGTATGAAGATCAATTGGAGGGAACATGGTAGTATTTTCCTTTACAGACACACCTGTAAACTATAGGGCAAGACTCTGCCATGGAACACTTGAAACTCACCATCACCCTCTTGCAAGGAAAGCATGGCCCGCATGCATGAGAGCAATCTGGTATGCTTGATCCTGTCTGGTAATTCTCCATTAATCCCATCTCTTTCTTCCCACCTTCCTGCAAATTCGTCTTTCATTCTTAATCTCATACATATGGAGCATTTGAATGAGTTCATGAAGTTTGGATTAATGTCTGCAAAAGTGCCTTTTATTCTAACTGACTTTTGTAAACTGAAGTTAGAATAATTATAACTAAAAGTGACTTTTTTTCCCAACTAACTTTTCTTTAGTTTGAGAAGGTTCAAATCTAAAGAAAAGTTAAAAGTTAGAAAAAGTTACTTCAGTATTAAAATCAACTTGACTTTTGGCCTAGAAGTCATTTAGCCCAAAAGTCATTAATCCAAACATAATTTTGGCACTAAATTGACTTTTTGAGTCCAGAAAGTTAGTTTGGAGACCAAAAGTCATCCCAAACATGCCCTAAGTAAAACCATGTAGCTGTTGGAAACAAACCAACCTTGTTATCTGCACTTGCAGGCTTCTGTTCTTGCAAGCTTATCACCTTATCTGGTACATGAAACAACATAAAGCTTGCATAAATATTTATGAACTAACTAACTGTCATGGTTTTAGGAAACAAAGACACTTACCTTGAGTAGGAATTACCCTAAGACTCCAAGCAATAGAGAGTAGCATGAAAAAGATCATGAGAAGGAAACACTTGTGGATTGGAAGTGAGATGGTGTTCATGGTTGCAGAAACTATGCAAACTCATCAAACAGTAAATGAGGATGCAAGCAAGCAAGCTAGTGAACCAGAAGCATATATGAAGATGGGAGTAGCTGTAGTTGAGTTTAAGAATTATATATATATATATATATAAAGTCTTAAATGTGGAGTGAGGTACATCTGATGCGTTTCACATGATTCTCAGTTATAATTGTTTCTGCTGCTGTTTTTTTTTTGGTTGTTCAAAGTTTCACAAGTTTTGGTGAGTTACCCCAAAATGAACTACAGTACACTTATGATCTGAAACTATAAATGAAAGAAAGGCCATTTATGAATTCTGAATGTGGGTGAAATTAAAACCTGGAGCTTTTATTGGATACATATAGTACTGATATATAAGACACGGTTTTGGGACAAACTGATTGGGGAGTTGGCTGTCTCACTGGAGCGGTCTCATCATTTTGATGAAAGAGTAACTTTGAATCCGAGAGAGAGAGACAGAGAGAGGGAGAGAGAGCATTTAATGAAATGTAATTTGAGAAGTTAGGGAGAAAAGCATTCTAGTGAACCTGCACACAGCTTAAAAAAGTGTTTTCTCAAATGGTGCAATTGGTAAGGGAGTTGTTATAGCTTAAAAAGAGGTCTAAGTTTAAACTTAGGAACACAAAAGTATAGGTGATAGGGCTTGTCACATAAAAGGGTTATAACTTGACTTAATACAGATTAGTCTGAATCCCGATAAAGTCTTGAGTTAAATTTTCTTTCTTATTTTTTATTGCTTCATGATTTATGTTGGAGTCATTAACATCCTACTTTAGCTAAGTACACCTGACAAGCATTGGAGTCAGATTAAAATATGATATTTAGACCGAAACAAATAAATAAAAAGAGGTTAGTTTGACTAATTAACAATTAGAACCTTTTTCCTTGTAGTAAGCATTGGATCTGTCAATTAAGATCAAAGCCGTATATATAATCATGGTTTTGATGTTTCAAAAAGATACTTTGTTGAAAGTATATGTTGGGGAAGAATTATATAAATCATCCTAGTTCTATATTTGGAAGCATCTTGTTAGATTTGTGATGGATTAGCATTAATCAGGGGTTGAAATTAATTTTCAGAATACAACTACTGATCTTATTTCTCTGCACCATGTGATTATTGCAAGCAAGCATTGATATATATGAGAATGTTGCCAGGTACTTGATGCCATTTGCATCAGACCTGAACGTAAAAGCAAATTGAATTTGGAGTATAAAGTTTGGAAAAGAGAAGAATCACGAAAATGAAATGAAGAGCGGGAATGATGATTAGGGAAGTCATAATGGTGATGGGCAATGAAGAAGGAGAAAGTTCACGAGAGGGGCAATTCAAGAGGGGTCTCTGTGTGTTCTGAATTTGTGTCTGACATGAACGTGAACCACCGCTTCTTCGCCATTAATGAACTGCCTTCCCTCACTTTTGTGTGTGTGTGTGTGTGTGTATGATATTCCCATGCTTTATTTATTGCTCAAGTAAATCTGTCTCTTTTGAATCCCTCATCCCCTTTTTACAAAGGCATTTTGGTTCTTCGTCAGTACACTTCTCCTCACCATTTAGGTCCTGTCCCTCCTAACCACTGATATTTTCACTTCACTTTGTTCAAGAGCATGTGGGAATGTGGCCAAATGTGCATTGGACTCAGTATGACAGTACATTATTAGTCTCAAGTCTATATAACCATCTATAACTTTATTAACAATTAAAATCCAACAAAGAGTTAATTTAGCAGTATAAAGCTTCATTAAATCTTTTTGAGTCTCGTGTTGAGTTCCAGAGAAGACATTCATGCTAAGAGAGACAATCACACACTTTGAAATTAAATTTATTAATTTATCGGATACATAGTAATATAATCTAGAAAAAAATGCTAGATACTGGTTAATAGTATAAAAGAAAACTAACTGGGTCTTAGGGAATATGCTAATCTATCATAATATGGTTAACTAAAGTTTGAATCCCTATTGAAAGAAATATTCACATTTAATATCAAATAGTATATTGAACATGATTATTTCTAATAGAATCATACACATTAGAAAAAAACCCCTTTATGCATTAGAAGAAATGATTATTAAAAATTTGAGAAATTGCAAGCTTTATTATCCCAAGAATTTTTTTTTTGTTTGATCTCAAGAAAGATTTTGTTTCTGGGTGAACATTCACAAATAGATTTTTTTTTGAATAAAATTTTTTAAAAAATAGTTAAATTTAACTAAGATTTAAAGGTAGAGTAAAGTTTTCCTTTATCTTCCACAGATAGATTTTACCCTTTTTTTATTGTCCATTTCGATTCATTGAAGCTTTATCCCAACTACATCTGGATCCGATCAGTATTGCACACCTGGCTATGGTAGGTGAGTCTCTTAATAAGAATTTTCTGCATATACTAAGATTTAAACTCAAAATTTTATTTAATTAATATCAAACTATTTATTATTTAGACTAATTTATGTTAGTAGATAGATTTTACTGTGTTTAAAGCTAAGCCTTTTCCCATGTCTAAAATGTAAAACCCAATACTTTTTTGTTTGGGTCAGAAAAATCATGAACCCACTACGAAAAGCCCCATTCTGTTTTTGGTTGTCATTTCAATTCCACCTCGCCGTTCTTCGTACACAATCCACGAGCACACTCATCTTCTTCCTTCCTTCCTCCCTCCGAAATACCGAATCCAGTGTTTACTAGTGTCCTCTGTACGCAATACAACATCTCTTCATATTAAATCCCAGGTAGAGCTTCTTGGTTGCAAGCCTGTGCCTTTTCAGTTATTGGATTCGTTGTTTGCATATCAAACTTATCAACAATTACAATATCCTTCTAGTACATGATGTCGATGCTTAGAAGAAAAAAGATCATCAATTTGTTTTCAAGTTATAAACTTTCCCAGTTAATTTCTCATGAATCCGGTTTGATTCATCAGTCATTGCAATATCCTACGTACCCTTCTTCTGTTTTCCTCAAAACCCTGAACCCTTTTAGGGTTTTGCTATACTATGCTTCGTATTCAACGCAGGCGTCCAAATTTCCCGAGTATGAGATGCCCTCTGTTACCTGGGGTGTGATTCAGGGACGGAAAGAGAAGCTTGTTTCCAGGGTTATCATATTTGATTATCTAAAGGGTTTAGGAATCATTCCAGATGAATTGCATGACCTGGAGATTCCTTCCACCGTTGAGGTCATGAAAGAGCGCGTTGAGTTTCTTCAGAAGTTGGGCTTAACCATTGATGACATCAATGAGTATCCTTTGATGCTGGGATGCAGTGTGAGAAAGAATATCATACCTGTATTAGGGTACCTAGAAAAAATTGGGATCCCAAGGTCAAAGCTTGGTGAATTCATAAAAATGTACCCACAAGTTTTACATGCGAGTGTGATTGTCGAGCTAGCTCCGGTTATTAAGCTACTAAGAGGACTTGATGTGGAGAAACAGGACATTGGATTTGTGTTGCAAAAGTATCCTGAGCTTTTGGGGTTCAAGCTTGAGGGTACAATGAGTACTTCAGTGGCTTATCTTGTTAGTATCGGTGTCAATCCGAGAGATATCGGTCCCATGGTGACACAGTACCCTTATTTTTTGGGGATGCGAGTTGGGACTGTGATTAAGCCTTTGATTGATTACTTGGTCTCTTTAGGGCTGCCCAAGAAAATTATAGCTAGGATGTTGGAGAAGAGACCCTATATACTTGGTTATGATCTTGAGGAGGCGGTTAAACCTAATGTGGATTGTTTGATTAGTTTTGGAATTAAGAAGGAATCAGTGCCTTTAGTTGTTGCTCAGTATCCGCCGATTCTCGGGCTGCCTCTTAAGGCTAAGTTGTCTTCACAGCAGTACTTCTTCAGTTTGAAGCTTAAGATTGACCCTGAAGGATTCGCACGAGTGATAGAGAAGATGCCACAGGTGGTTAGCCTTAATCAACATGTGATAATGAAACCGGTTGAGTTCCTCCTAGCAAGGGCAATACCGTTGCACGATGTGGCCAATATGGTGATCAAATGTCCTCAATTAATAGCAGCAAGAGTTGAGCTTATGAAGTACAGTTTTTACTTCTTCAAGAGTGAGATGGGGAGACCTATAAAAGAACTTGTGGAGTTTCCAGAATACTTTACGTATAGCTTGGAATCCCGGATCAAACCCAGATACCAGAGGATGAAAAGCAAGGGGATAAGGTTTTCATTAAATTGGATGCTAAATTGTAGTGACCAGAGATTTGAAGAGAGATTGCAAGGTAATTACATTGAAACTGAAACTACAGGTCCATCGTTCTGCTTGGGTGGGAGATTAGAGCTACCAGGTAATGAGATAATGTCAGACGAGGAAGAAGAGAGCGATGACGAAGAACTACATAGACGAACTGTTTCTCTTTAAGCATTGTTTGGTTGGGGGCTTTTAGAGGGTAGGGGAGGGGAGATATAAGTATGTTTGGATGGAAAAAATAGAAAGGAGGGAAATTTTTTTATTTTTTTCTGCTCCCTTACCCCTCCTTCTCATCCCTCTAAATTTGGAATTTTTTGGAAGAATGAGAAATATTATATGTTATACTGACGAAGTATCCACAATATTACAACTGTCCCTCGGCAGACCACAGATTTGTGTTAGCCTGTCCATTTTATGTTGTTGTCTCCATGCCAATGATTGACATGTGAAGTTCTGTCTATTTTTTATGTTCCGGTGATCAAGGTCTGAAAGCAGAATATGAGAAGATATTTATATACTACGTTGCCTCCAAAATTATCTGTCATTTAGTTGTGCTAATTATGTTGGCTTCAAGATTGGAGTTCCTACGATCGCACCAGTCCTGAATTCTAATTCGAAGTCTGAAGAACCAGTGTTAGACAAACAACATTGGAATTTTCATTTCGGCTACTGCTCATTCTAGTGCATTGGCATGAACCATGAAAATCTCATTCCTTATAATAGTGTTGAAGCAACACGAAACAAGAGAATACTTTTATTTCATAAGGCTTCTTTACTGTAAGCTACTTTTGGGGCTCTTGGAACCCAACTTAGGTTTGTGTTTACTTGTAACCATGCAGAATTAAGGCTTTTTACAAGGTTTTTCTATTGTTTCTTGTCCTTATATTCAGCATGCATCTGATATGAAAAGAATGTAAATCACTTCCTGCCCCTCTTATTTTCACGTAGTGCTGGAGGACGTTTAGTTTTTCTAATTTCATTGTGCCTTAAAGTTTGAAAGCAGTGAATTGGACAAACTAGTTTATTTGGCAGACAGTCCTTTTTATTATTTTCCACAGTACAATCCGAATTAGTTGATGCTTGCTTCAGTAATACGAGGGACTTCCTTAAGATTCATGGACTTGATTCAATGGCCAACAACTAGGCTTGTTTGGGATAATGTTATTGTTTAGGATAGCGTTGGAGAGATATAGAGATTCAGAAGTCAGTTGGAACAGAAAAAAAAACGCTAATTGGATAAAAGAAATAATGTTTGATGAAAGAAATGCTGTTTGTCGTGATATTGATTTTTTTTCTTTTAAAAAAGTCATTTTAAAGTGAAGCAATTGTTTTGGCCTATGCCATTCTTTAGACTTGAACATTAAAAAATGACTTTTTAAACAAGTTTATATTAAATTAATATTTTTTTATAAAAATCTATCTAAACATAAATCATATTTATATTAACTTTTACATTGACTTCATTTGAAAAGTTAGTTGATACTGTTCATCCAAACAAGACCTTACTTGTAGAAATGAACTAGTAATTTTGTCTATAGATTTTCTGGATTTTGTCACTAAGCTTCAGATACACACATACGCACAATCAAATTCACAAACTACTGGAGGAAACAACACAAACTATACACCGGAATTTGAATGTTAGATCTAATTTATTTCATAATCTGACTTTAACTATCTTTCACATTGCAAAAAAAAAAAACAAAAGAAATTTTTGCAGAAGAGAACATTCTGCACCGACCTCCCTTCCCCATAAGAATTTTATCAAAATAAATGAATCTGATCAATCATCAAATAATACTAACTACACAAAATAACCCTTGCGATTACAAGACACAAACAGGACAGAGTGAAGAAAAACAGAGACACGAAGTCCCTCGAAGACCATTTTCGAACCTCCTTAGCTTCAACCCTTAAGCTCTTAGCCCTCCTCAACGCATCAACCTCTTTCAGCAAATCAAACTCCATACCTTTCTTCTTCAGCTCCTCCACACACTTCCCCAACAAGCTCCTGTCCTCTTTCTCTCTATCCAGAAGCTTCTCCATGTGGGACTCCACGTCGCTCTTGTACCTCACGGCCCAGATGAGCCCCAGAGAGAATAACAGAGAGCACAGATATGGGATCCACGATCGGTGACAGGCCTTTTCCATGTGGGGTTTGGACGCAGAAGCTGTGTTGAAGAGGAGCATGAGAGATGTGGAGTGGAAAAGGAAGAAGATGATGTAAAGCATCGTGATTTCCTTGCGAACAGAGTCGATTTGGGTCTCTTTAAGTGCGATTCGACTGAGGATGAGATCTTCCTCTTTGAGCCATTGTTTCAGGAGAAGCCTGTGCGTTGGGGTATCTGCGATTTGGTGAAGTGGGTGTAGGTGCTTCCATTCCATGATTGAAGATCTTGTGCTCTGGGGATCTGATTCAGCCATTCAGAGAGAAAAATGAGAAACACAGATGAGTATTCTAGGGAATCGAACACGAACAGTAGTAGAGGAACAAGGGGATGGCTCGTTTAAACGGTCCTATTTTACGAATCTAGTAACGGTCAGATTGGGAATGAATTTCCAGGATTGCCCCCTCGGTTAAGTCCTTAGCCTTGGACGGCTGGGAGTGAGCCTAACGGCTAGTGACGGTGATTTATTATTAATAATAATCAAAAGAAATTAATTTTCAGATACTTTTAAAATATTATTATCAAGTTGCTTATACTTGAAAACAGAAGTTCTAGTTCTAAGTGATTCTCACTCGTCACCAGCACAGATGATTTGTTTTTAGGAAGATGCTTTTTATGCAAGAAGCCTCTTGCTATACTTTTGCTCCACTACTTTTAGTATTCATAAAGTTTTTATTCTAATACATCATAATATTTAGTTAAAAATAACTATCCATGGACGCTCCTTGGGAAATTTAATGAGTTTCACACTTTTTCTCTGATTCCTAACGTATACAAGTGACAGCCAAAAACCATATTTATTTCAAGCTACTGGCCGTTTTCTAACACTAAAAAAAAATAGAAATGGGAACCTACAGCAACTACAACATATAATATTAGATATTCATTTTGATTTTCTATAATCATCAGCAAAAATTATGCATTGCCATAGATGGTTAACTAAGATTCAATGGTGTGGATCGTTTTTTTTTTTTTTTGCACTTTCGATTTCACCATTTCTAAGAAAAATAGTATCTTGTTATTTTATTTACAATCCTGATCCTTCATAAAAGGTAATTATTTCTATTTATTTTTCTTTAATCCTTTTATAAGCATGCAAGGAATATGAACAACAAAATTGAAAAAAAAAGAAAAGAAATCTACGTAACAAAATCCATTTTGGCATTTCCATGCCTCCAAGTTAAGCCATATGTTGCTTTCAAGTTAGATAGCATCCACTTTCTCTAGGTATGTATGTAATCATGCAATGGCTCATTTATTTGCTAATACTCATAAACTACCAAATATAATTTCTGAGATTTTATTACAAACCAAAATCATCTAGTGACAACCCTCCAGTTCAAAATCACCATATTGATTACAGCTAGAACATAATAAAAAAAATAATTACAACAGGTCACAGCAACAGGAAAATTTATCACCTCCATGGCCATACAGTATATAGGTCTCAAGTTTCAACTGTTGGCAACACTCTCTATACTTGATCCTATATATGAACCCACTTAATCTGTATCACATCAGATCATGAAGTCTATGCGAATTTCAGAGTCGGTTAACGCATCTCACCATGAAAAGCCAGTACTTCCCTAGGATTCAAAGATCTTCATGACAGAATCCAAGAGCAACTCGAACAGCTCATTCAGTCCACAAGACTTCGCGCTTTACACAATGTTCCATGTTAGGCTATTCTCACTTTACCGATCGTACACCTATGGTTCTTACACGAAATCGGTACTGGGGCTGAGATCCTTCTTCATCTTCATCATTGTTGTCGTCTTCACTAGAATCATCTTCAACACTGTCCCAACGTGCATAGTTTAAAGTTGAATGCCCTTTCGGTTTTGGAATCGATTGCCATGCTTTGGTTTGTTTCTCAGGCCGTTCCTCTTTTGGTGCTTTCGCAATTGTCTTTGGTGTGGAAGTTTTTGGCTCAGGGTTTTGGTCTATTCTTTGTCCAGATGACAACCTGGAGTCTATTTCAGCATTAATAGTAGCCTTGTCAAGCTCATCTTTCTGATCTCTACCAACATCTTTCTCTGGGGATTTTTCCCATTTATTATCTCCTTTTACTGTCACCTCATCTTCATCATCTTCCTGTTCTTCAAACTCCTCTTCTGATTCTGGTATTGGAGCAAGCGACTTTCCTTGAGCAGAAGAAAGTAAACGATTTCTTACTTATAGCTGAGAAAGTATTCCAATTACAAACTACATTGCAGTCCAAATTTACTTGGTTATAGGAAAATCTTCACAAGTTAGCTGTGTCTATCGTTTTGGACTTTGTTACTTATCACCCTAAAAGTTCAGTGCAATCGGAAAATATTCAAAGGACCAAAATAAGTAAAATCAGCTTGAGTTTACACAAGGCCTATAGTTTTTAATAAAACTAGACTATAATTTATTTCATTGGGAATTCATAGCAGGTTTACTACTGATATAGAACTCATGTCAAAAGTCTTGAAAAGCAAGTTACCAACTGAGCAATGAATTTAACTGCAATGATAAAAAACGTAATGGGAGAAGTAATGCCCTACCAATTGTGTCCTTAAGCGAGCTTGAAGATTTTGATACACCTCTGAGGATGGATCCAACTCTAAGAGTCGGTTGACATCAAAAAGTGCTGAACGGTACTCCTTAAGGGTGACTAGTGTTTGAGCCCGCAGCATCAATGCCCTGCTGTGCTCTTGATCTAGCTCAAGCACTGAGGTACATTCTTCTGCAGCCTGAGAAGGCAGCACCACCAGTTAACCAAAAAGAAGAGTGTAGATCATACGGCAAAAGGTTGCAATTAGACAAATAGGGACAACAACAAGCGCGGAAATAATAAAAGAAGTTTGATATTCGACTCTAAGAATCACAAGGCATATTTGGCATTAATAAAGCAGCTAGGCTTTATAAACATCTGTTGCAAATAATAAATCCAACACATTCAATTCTTTTCTCATTCATATTTCAATTGATGGAGGAAATTTATATCTACAGACCCTGTTTGGCACATGGATTTAATATTGATTTTACACCTACAATGAAGTACAAGCATGATTATTAGTCAATCCAAATGACATTTCATCTTTAAGTGCTACTCTCTCCAGTACTTAATATAAGAATTAATTGATTTTTTTTAATAGATTAAGAACGCTAAATAAATAAATAAATAAATTATGATAAAACCCAAACCTTCCAGACAAATTCATATTATATATTCTTTAATCGTTAATTGGCTCTTATATTAATTATAATTAACTGATTTATTTCATTTTCTTAATCTATTTAAAAAAATTAAGTACCGGATAAGTATTATGTTTTCCATCTTCCTCTGGCTATTTGGACCTTATAGCTTTCTAAGGAAGAGAGGGAAGGGAAGTAGCCGTATATCCAACCAGAAATTCCACCGATAATTTTCTAAATTTTGAAGATGGTTTTCCCCATATTGAACAAATTATCCTCAAAGTATCAGAATAAAAGCTTTGGAAATAAAAAAAAAATGCAAACACCCCAGCAAAATGAGCCCTGAAATTGCTATACAAACTAATGCCTGTGGCTGCCATTTTCCACATTGTACACAATATGACAAAGAAAATAAACATCACACAACACCAAAAATGTTTCCCAAAATTTAGATATCATTATTGTCACTATCAGAATCAGAAAAAAATATAACAGAGAAGATTCAATTTTGATCATCATTTATCTAAAAACTCTAACTTCATCTACATATCAAACCCAATTGAAATTACATCCAGAAAACATAGCACCCAATAATGGTAACAATAACCAAAACAATCACCAGCGTTATCAGTAGATTTATCCATAAAAGGGGGAAAAATCGAACCTTCTTGAAATCGTGAAGCTTCAGATAACAAGCAGCTCTATTGCTATGCAAAGCGACCTTTTGAAACCTAGCGCGTAGCCGTACCGTCCGGCGGTACAGCTGGTGGGCAAGTTCGATCTTTTTCAATGGCGAAGTGGCCATGACGGTCGATCCAGCGGCGCTCAAAACCATAGACGAACTCTCTAAACTACAAAATTCAAACTTCTCAGAAATTTGAACTTTGGGTAGTTGGCTGCTCATCTCAAAATGCCAAAACAAAGGACTACAGCCAGAGATAGCGAAATACGGCTCAACAATTTATCCTCAATTATCATTAACGCTCTTCCTCCAAGGCGCGCATTTGCTGAATAATTTATTGTATTTTCATTCAAGAAAATAGGGGTGGGCAAAATTGGACCGAACCGGGTTGTCCCGACCCGGTCCGGGTGTTGCGGGACGGTTTCGTCCCGTCCCATGAAGGATCGGGACAAAAGTTTATCGGGTCGGGACAGATAGATGGTCGGGACGGGACGGGTCTCGGCTAGACCCTCGGGACGTCCCGTCCCGATACTGTATATATATAATTTTTTTTTAATGTCACGTTCAGGCCAGTCCAAAAAGTCTTTCCCTTCCCTCGCTTCAGGCTCAGTCATTCACGCTCACCTCAGTCCTTTTCCCTTCTCTTCTCTTCTCTTCAGACTTCACTCTTCTCTTCAGGTTAGCTCCTCGGCTTCACCAGGCGTCCAGGCATGTGGCACCACCGCCAGTTCCTTTCCGATTTAGGAGGATGCTGAAGTCCCATCTGGAAGTTTCAGATCCTAGGGTTTTCCCTTTTCAGTCACATTCCAGCAACCGATTAGGATGAAGGCCGTGGTCTATGCTCTTTCACCTATCCAGCAGAAGTTTATGACTGGTCTCTGGAAGGATTTGCCTTCCAAGATTCACCACAAGATCTCTGAAAATTGGATCAGTGCCACACTCTTGGTCGGTCCACTTGTCGGTACCTACACGTATGTTTACTTCCCTATCGTTGGTCATTCCTCTTATTTATCCCTTCACGCGTTCTTGATCTGGGAAATGATGGGGTTTTAATTTGATTTCCTTATTTATTTTTCTTTGGACCTGCATTTTTCTGTATGCTTTATGGGTTATATGATTGTCACTGCATAATGCCTTTCAAGTACTGATTCTATGACATAAGGGCGCTTATTATTATACTTTAGTTTGCTTGGTGTAAATCTTTTTTCCTCTTGCTCATCTCAATTATTAGGAGGATGATGAAATTCTTATGAACACCCGATTTTGTTTCTCAAGATTAAACAAATGCATCCTTCATAAGATTCTTGCACTAAGTAGGATTATCAAATATTGTCATGGATAGTTGATTTTGATTCACAACTCGCAAGGTTAGTATGAATGTTGAGGTCAACGATGAATAAGGGTCCATTTGATCAATGGATATTTACCCCCTATTTAATGTTCTGTATAAGAAATTATGTCAACGGTTCTTCTGGTAAGGAGGAATATCAATGGTATCAACTAGGCCAAATAGTTCAAGTTTCCCTTATGGTGCTATTTTTATATTTTGGGGTATTAATTTACTTTACATTTTTTTTGTGGTGTGTGGATGGCCTTCAATAAAATTTTAGCAGCATAAGACTTTTATATCAGCAAAGGCTATGGGACTAAGAATAGTCACATGAAAATGACAGGGATGAAATGAATCATCAGATCCCTCAAGAAAATACAGTAGCAACAATGGCATTACACAGCAACAATAGCCCCTGAACAATGATTTACTTCACCACGTTTTGGACTAGGAAAGGAATATTCCTCATTAGAGGATCCTTGGACTGTTGTTTCTTTGCGATTGCCTTTATCTACCATTTCATCAATTGTATTGTCTTCAAGTCCAGGAACTTGCCGAGGCACATGATAATTAGGCAACTTATAACCTACTCTAACCAGATAAAATGCTGAGAGCCGAGCCTTTAGTATTTCTAGCTCAAGAACACTACTTATAGCAATTGAGTTTTATTCTTTTAAGCAGTGACATATTGGTTGATGTGTTAGTATTTTTGTTCTTTCTTAGTTCAATGACAGATGAAGCAACCCATGATCTTATTTGTTTACCATTTGTTCACTTTTTTTTTTCAAAGGGGTTCGGGAACTCCCGTCCCGTCCCGAACCCGTCCCGGTCCCGGTCGGGATCGGGACAAGCTCGGGACGGGACGGGACACGGGACGCAAATTGCGTCCCGTGTACTGTAACGGGACGGGACACGGGACGGGGGTGTCCCGGTCCCGACCCGTCCCGTGAACACCCCTACAAGAAAAGGATAAAGAAACCTTTTTTCTTTTTTGTTAGTTTCGTTTCTAAAACATTCTTCGCATGGTAATAAGAAGAAAGCGAGTGCAAATTATTTCCCCAGCAAGATTTTTTTTTTCAAAATTCAGTAAATTCATCGTTAATTATTTTTTTTTGCCGGAGTATAATATAGGTTTTTCATGAACATAATAAACAATTGTGTACTGATTCATGGGTTTGAAATTATCTATTTTTTTTGTTAGCAAAAAATTATCTATTTTATTATTATAGACATAGTCAATTATTATTAGTCATCCTCTAATCCACTCAAAGGGACTCCCCTTAATATTTGGCAAGACTCTTTCTATCAATTATAAGTAATGGCAAAATGTTATAAAAATGATTAGTGTTTCATTAAAATTATAAAATGATAATTATTTTGAAACGAAGCTACAACTAAAAAATGTTTTGAAACGGAATAAATATAAATTAAAATGACAATTAATATATGTTTGGCCAACAAAATCCATCTCTATTTAATATATCTTTTAATTGTTAAAAATCCAATTATTTTGAACAACAGTATACTAATTGGAAAATTTAAAATAAATTGAATTTAATACAACTTTTAAAGCTAGAAAGTAACTTTCCTGTCATTTATCTAATAAAAACCATCAATATTTTTTCCACAGTGCCAAAACATTTGTTAACTTTTATTATTCTTCAATAATTTTTAAATATATTTATATAAATTTTATTGAGAAAGATAAAATTTATTTTAATAATTTTTATGTTTGAAGAAGATTAGTGTCTAAGAGTCAAATAAATAAATTTTAGTTTGCTACTGAGTAGTTAGTTGTATATATCATAGTGGTTAATGATGGGATTAAAAAAATTTCTTAAAAATAATATAATATATTAATAAAATTACATATACTTATATATTTCTCTTACTTTTTATATTTATCAAAATCTCTCATTAAATGCATACAAATGACCTGCTAAGTATCCTGCGGAAAATCCGTATCTATTTCTATGTGGTCAACAAAATCCATATCTATAGACTTTGCCGTATGTATTTCTCTATTTGATCGGGTTTTCACAATGAAGAGTCAAAATTTGCTTACAAAAGTAAAAAAGAAAAACAAAACAAGAAGAAATATCGGGTGTTTTTTGGGTCCCCGGGTTGGACTGTACGGCGTAGGCTATTTCTCTGCCTTCTCTTCTGTGCCCACCTCTTTTGCCCATCTCCACACTGAAGAACCCTAAACTTCCATATTCGAAGTAATCTTCCTTCTCCACTTCCTTCTTCTTCATCATCTTCATATCTATCACTGTATACCCAGTAAGATCAACGCTGGTGCAGGGAGCTCCTTTATTTTGGTATTTTATTTAGGGCTTGCAGATTTAATTTGTATCGAGCTTATCGAACTCTTCTCTCCTCAGTGGAAGGTAAGTCTTTTCGATTCGAGCCATTATCCTTGTGAGTGATCAAATTTTAGTTTTGCTTATAAAGTTGGGTTATTTATTAGAAAAAGTTGATGTCGCTGACACTGGATATCGGTTGACTGGGTCCAATGATGGAAATAGGGTTCTGGGGTAGCAAGACGATCTTGATGTCTGGACTATCGTTTTCTTGTAATGACCTTACCATGAAATCGGGAGCTTTCCGAAGTTGCTTTCACATTCTAACTCTATGTTAACAAATGTGCTTATAGTGAATGCCTTGTTTTTAGTTGCGATTTGGGGTTTGTCGATTGCCTGACTGACTTTTTTCTTGTAGCTACTAATTGGCCTTTTAGAAGATCGCTAATTGAGTCTAGGCATAATACGTTGTATCTTAGGAGTTCTTCAATGTCTAATATAAGCGAGAAGTGTCTAGAAGACTAGAATGAAGTTTGATGTGTAAGGATGTGATATTGACTCTAAACGAGCGTTTAGAGAAAATTCTTTACTTGTTAGTTGTCTTGCGATTGCATTCTATATCCATTCTGTTTCAACACACCCTCGTCCTTAATTAAAAAAGAGATTATGTAGTAAAAAAAAATTCCCCTTCCTCGCTGGTCTTATTGGGTAATAATTGACAGACCGATGAATACAATTTGTGAAGCAAGTAACCAAACTTGAAATACCTTATTCTGTTCTGTATGGCTATGCTTGTCATGTGTTAGCTCTAGGTGCATACTGGAGTTTAATTTAGCGATTATAGGTTGCTTTAGTAGTGGCATATAGAGACACAGTGCTTGAGTTCTTTGATTGAGAGGATACTGCTGCTGTAATATCTGTTCACAACGTATCTCAAACTTTTATATAGCTTAATGTTTGTTAATAACATTGGATGCGGAGATTTAATAAGCATTTGTGTGGATAAAGTTTGGCTAACAACATATTTAAGGGGGTGTGCCTTTCTTATGCCAAAATTGGTTGTCCAAGAATTGGTCACATGTGAGATTTGTATGTTTGAAGTCGGTTAATTATGTCTAATTGTCTGTTAATTGAAGAGTAGGAAAAAATTAAGGATGCTCTGCTAGTGTTCTTTTATTATGAATGCTTGTTTTCTCATTCTTGTAGTTAATGAGCAGGGAAGTAACCGTACTTTGCGGTCTTGGCCATTTCATTGTGACATCATATACTCAATCTGAACAACCATAGTCCTCTGTCAACATCATGGCTGGAGTGCTGTCTGGAGATGTCTCTCACCATGGAACATATCAAGGGAGTTCTCAAAGACACACTCCAGAGAAGCCAGAGGATGGTTCTCGTTGGTACTTTTGTAGGAAGGAGATTGAAGAAAATGCTCCATCTAAGATAGATGGCATTGATTTGAAGAAAGAAACTTACTTGCGCAAGTCATATTGTACGTTTCTGCAAGATTTAGGCATGAGACTTAAAGTGTGAGTTCTCTGTTTTTCTGTTCCTTGGCAAACCAATATCAATTCTTTGTTCGGTGGCACAGTTTATTTGAATTTTACAAAAAATTGTTATATTTTTTGCCAATTGTATCGTAAGTACTATCAAATGGCATTGAAGATGCATAACTTAATATATCATGAAGTTGATTTTGGTTTCTTTGTGACACAGACCTCAGGTAACCATTGCTACAGCAATTATTTTTTGTCATAGATTCTTCCTTCGTCAATCCCATGCAAAGAATGATAGGAGGGTGAGTCTGTTTTCTGTTTCCTAAGTTGCATATTGCCATTGTCAGATAATAGTTCTCTTTTCTTGTAATAAGCATTTTTATTGGATCTTGTAATATTTGGGGGGTTCTGTGTCTATTTAGGTAAAATGGTAGTTCTGTAGTCTTCTATGTCAAACCAAATTGTTTGCTACATGTCTGAAGAATTTGTTAAGACAGTTCAAAGAAACATGCAGAATTATCTTTATATTTTTGTGCTATCCTCCTCTGTTCATTTTCTATGTGATCTCTTGATATTCTTAATAAACAAATCTAGTTATTTCTCGCGGAATGCATGGATTGGTTATAAATAGTCATTTGGTCAGAAATTGTTCGTACAGTTAGTGGTATATTCATCTCTATGTGGGCTTTTATTTTTAGTTGAATACCCTTTCTTACAGATAACCGTTTAGGAGAATCTATCCTAAACAACCACTTAAAAGAGCTAACAATAGGATAGAAGAATAGCAGCATCGGGAGGAAACATAGTAGTAACCAGTGGGGAAATTATAGACAAGGTGAAAAAGAGAAGAAACTTACTCAGTTGACAAATTTGAGGAGGCCAGACAATGAAGAATGGGAAAAGATTCTTAGGGGTATTCTTGTAATTGGAAGTTAGTGATTAAGTCTTCAATTAGGATAAACACAGGAATCATAAGACAAGGGAATTCCCTTTTATTTTATTTTAATTTAATCACTTTTATTGTGTGTTTTAATATCCTTTTATATTTATTTATTTATTTTTGGTGCAACAATTGTTTTTTTTTATCTTATTGGGATTTAGGAATTATCTCGGTATCTTGTGAGCTCCATATAATGTCCTCAGAGTGCACTAGAGTAGTTTAGCCTATTGAATAAACATTCAGATTCTCTTTTCTCTCCCCTTCCTACTCTTTCCTCTGTCTCATTCCCTTTAGATTCTCTCCATCCCCTATCTATTATTTCTCTACTTGTACCACATCATCAACCTCCCTTGTTACTCAATTCTCCTTACTGGCTTGTCACCTCTAAGCCGGTCTTAGATTCCTTCATCTTGTCTTTTCCTCTAAATGTTATGGCAAGTTTGTAACTGCCAGCTGTCCATTATGTCCTGCCTCTAATGCCCCTTCAGCATCATCAATATCCTGGTCCTGATCATTTTCAAGTGCTTTTGAAGTTGGGAAATGGGAATATCCTTGACCAAGATTTCAACTGAATTATTAGGCAAATTGGTCTTCCTTGACCAAGTCAAGTAATTGTAATAGTTCCAAGTCATCTGATTAGGTAATAGAACAGGTTGTCTTTGAACTGATTGACAACCTTTATGTAATTGTAAAATAGTAAAGGCCATGAAGTCTGGTAGGAGGTTATACCAATTTATAGGCGACTTCTCTTATTTGCTCTAGTATTTGATATGTACCTTAAAACCAATGGTAGGCTGTTCATTGTGCCATTTAGTGAATAAAAGTTTTCGATTTTAAAGCCTCAAATAGACCACATCATCCGTTGAAAACTTGAGTTCCCTGCCAGAATCAGCAAACTTCTCTATACTGTTTTGGGCTTTCACAGAATTCTCTTTAAGTTCATGTAGGACAGACTTTGATTTCCTAACTGCTGGTTAACTTCTCCTAGTTCTTGTTCCGCCAGGTACCTTAATAATGGTGGTCATAGCTAAATAGGGCTTTAAAAGAAGTTACTCAGGCTATAGAATGTTTCTTGTTTTTTCCTTTGTACAAATATAGAATATTACGTTGGATAAATTATACTAGTTAATTAGTTGTTTAAACATGTTTTGCTTGTTGCAGACCATTGCAACAGTATGCATGTTTCTTGCTGGGAAGGTTGAGGAAACTCCTCGCCCTCTAAAGGATGTAATTCTTGTTTCATATGAAATTATACATAAGAAGGATCCTGCAGCAGTTCAGAGAATCAAACAGAAGGTATATTATATGTCTCTTCCTTGATATCATACGAAGAAATGTCTGCTAGGTGCTACCATCACTGAACTGCCTGTTTTTGAGTTTTTTTTTTGTCGTTCAGTTCTTTGTATTTTTTGTCTGAGCTATTATCTTCTACCTCAACATTTTGAGTGGTTAAAATTTCATTTTTAATTACTGTAATAGATTAGATTAGTTCTTGCTGTGAGAATGAAACTGAATGCAACAATTTCTCAGCATTTCTATCAAAATTCGGATTCTCAATTTTGTTACCAGTGTAGTTTTTATAATATAATCTTTTCTCACGCCACTACTATTTCTTGCAACTATGGTGCAGGAGGTATATGAACAGCAGAAGGAATTAATCTTATTAGGAGAGAGGGTTGTTCTTGCGACCCTTGGTTTTGATCTTAATGTGCACCATCCTTACAAACCACTTGTTGAAGCAATAAAGAAATTCAAAGTTGCTCAAAATGCTCTTGCACAAGTTGCCTGGAATTTTGTTAATGATGGGTATGGAGATAACGCCATTTTTTTGGTGCCCAATTGCCTTTCTTTGTCCCTTCCTGAAATTATGATGTGGTGTGCAGACTTCGGACATCTCTGTGTTTGCAATTTATGCCTCATCACATTGCAGCTGGAGCCATTTTCCTTGCTGCCAAGTTCCTCAAGGTAAAGCTTCCATCAGATGGTGAGAAGGTTTGGTGGCAAGAGTTCGATGTCACCCCACGCCAATTGGAGGGTTGGTATCCTTTTATTGTTTTGTTTTTCTGCCAGTATGTAAGGATATAGAAAATTAAAAAAAAATGAATCTATTATGTTTTCATTTCTCTTCCCCTGTTACCACTTCCCTTGTTCTTCCACTTTTTTCTATGTGCGGGATGGTGTTTGAGTAAGAATCAATTGTCTAGTTAATTGAGATTCTTGTGCTTACGAAGAACACAAACATGGCAAGATCAGATTAAACAGGTGGAATCAATCTAACAGCGAATATTCTCGATTGTTTACTTTCTTATTATCATGAAATACCCTATTGTGTACTGTCGCAATTCACTTTCTGCAGAAGTTAGTAATCAAATGTTGGAGCTTTACGAACAAAACCGAGTGCCACCGTTCAATGATGCTGAAGGAGCTGCGGGCAGTGGGGCTACTAACTGGGCCCCCTCAAATGGTCCAACCAGCAATGATGAGACTGCAACCACAAACAGCAATTCCAAGACTGGTCCCACAAGTTCAAAAGTTGAAACCTCAAAATCTGCAGCTTCTAAGGCGCTGCCTGAATCATCTGCTACTAATCATGTAGGGCGCCCTGTATCCAACCTTAATAGAGGTAGTGATTATGGGAGCTCAGAAATGAAACATAGGGCAGAAGATGAAGCTAAACACAATCAACATCCTGAATGGGAACCTCCTGTCTATAAGGAAACCTCGCAGGAACCTGCTGACATGGTCAAATCCCGTTCAGGTTATGGTGAAGAGCAAGAAAGCAATGTTGGGAGAAGTGAAACGAAGGAATCTGGTGAATTTAAAGATAAACATACAAGCAGAAACCTAGATCACAGAGATGGTACATCTAGCCGGCCACCTCAGGAAGCCATCAAGAAAATTGATAGAGACAAGGTAAAAGCTGCGCTAGAGAAACGGAGGAAAGCATCTGGTCAGATAACCAAAAAAACAGAATTCATGGATGATGATGATCTCATTGAAAGAGAACTGGAAGATGGGATTGAACTGGCTTCCCAGAATGAGAAGAACAAGCCGGACAGGAGGCAAAGCTGGTCTAAGTCATCTGATAGATCAGATCATGAGACTATGCAGCATGGAAGGCATCAAGATAACGAAGATGAGCATCATCATGGTATGAAGGGTCTTCCATCATACCAATCTGATCTAAGTAATGTGGAAGAAGGGGAGTTTTCGGCACTTGATGACATTGGTCCAGGACCTCAGTCACCCAAGTCAAACAGCCGCAAGAGAAAAGCAGGGAGCTCACCTGATAGAGGTGGGGAGGGGAAACAATGGCATAATTATGGCCACGGTTCTCATCATCATAATCGTTTTGATTATATGGATGACCGAAACAAAGTCAGCCGGCTGGGTCATACCGAGAGGGATAGCAAAAGGCACATACAAGAGAACCATGTTTGATACTGTGTCTGCTGTTGCGGAGTATGGGTCACTTGTAATTTTGAAATATATCCGGATATATATACCTCAGCAAAGATCTTGGGAGGCTCTCAACTCTGTTCTGATGAAGATGCACACCCTGAGTTGATGTTTATTCCCCTGCTCTAAGAAATCTCTAGATTGAAGGTAATTCTAGTACACCTTCTTCAACTTGGTTGGTTGGACCAACACTTGTATTAATTTTTGCCCCCTCTAATTAATGGGCTTTTAGTTTGTCCAAAAAGCTTTAATGGGCTTGTAGGATAAACGGTATTATATGAAGTGAGGTATATCTGGATCGAAGATGGACATGCAATGGAACGTCCATTTTTACCATATCATTATCGATGTTTATTTTGATTGCCCCTCTGAAATTATAGGCATTGTGGTATAATCTAAAAAAAAAAGAAGTGATCAGAAGATGATGGAAAGGGGTTTTTCTGGTGCTGTGCTAATTCCAATGTCATGAATGAATATTGCTCGTGATCTGAGCAATTTCCCCATTGTGGTTAGGTTGCAGAGGATGAATTATCCGGTGATTCTAAACTGGATATTTATTCCTAACTGGGAACATAGCTGAACCTCCGTGATGAAGCTAGTGAAATAAAATTATTTACAGCTTTCCAAGAAGTGAGTAATATGAACATCGATCTTTCTGTATAGATTTTTCTTAATGTGATTGTACGATACTGAAATTGATGTAAAATGTTCTTGAACACCCTGTAATGCAACCATGGTCTCTGAAATTGCTGTAGTGACACAATTTCCCAGTGCTATAATTTTGCTGAACATTATAGTGAAAATTCCAAGCCATATCAAAAGTTTCAATTTTCTTTTGATTTAATCTCAAAATTTCACTTCTTAAATAAGTGTGCCAAAGGATGAAATGATTCTAATGTGCCCAGTTTCCATTCTTGTTAGTCTATTCCTTCATCCACTGTCTCTGATCTCCCAAAATAATGATGAAAATAGTACCATTTACAGAAGAATTTGACTCGCAATCACTTATTAGAACTCTATATATGACACAAACAATAAAAAGAAGTTAAAGAAGTTAACTTATAATCTATATGACATGAGTTTAAATCTTGTTATTGATATAATATTGTTGATAGATAATATGTGAGTATTTTTATAAGTGTTTTGAGTCTGAATGTATGTCTTAGCTTTAGTGAGTTCTTATGATTTAACTCAATTAAATTTTTTTGTTATAAAACAAAGAACTCGACATGATACAAATCATTTTGAACACTTACAAAGGGTGGCAAATGAGAAGTATACAGTAACAGTACAGTTAATGCTGTCGTTCCTTATCTAAAATAGTATCAGTCAAAAGAATGAGAACAATAAAAAGTAGTATTGAGACAAAGGTCTCATGCCTGACTTGAATTGAATGAAAGAAATTGATCCTACAGATAAAAAGTAGTTGTGCATGACAAATCTTGTAAGAGAGTGTACTAAGGGACAGAACAATCTTTTTAGTATTGGAAAACATGAAAAAGTGGTTCTGATGATCTTATGCTTCCAAAATCAGACTCAGATTCACTTCCTTGCAACACCCACCATTGATACCACCATGACCTTGTTGGCTTCAAACATCCAAAGAGCATATGTGAAACACACACATGTGGGTACCTCAACCAATGGAATAAGTCATTTCCAAGGGTTTTACACATTAAAGTTTCAATTTTTATTCTTATTTTTTTTTGGGTATTATATATATACTCATCAGTGATCGAAGAGAAAAAGTTGCTTGGTTTCAAAGCAAGTAAAAAGATTGTGTCTTTTATAATTTGATTTAGTTTTTTTTTGTGTACAAAAGTTTAGATGGCTTTATCCCCCACTAAGGACATGTCATAGTCTTAGGGTTCAGAGAGCACTTATAAGAAACTTACGAAATCACCTGCTAAAGGAACTTTCACGATGAGAGTAAGAATTGAACTTATATTTTTATAAAATGTTAGTCTGTTTCTTACGATATGTGCTAAATGGCAATTTGATTTGGTTTCTTAAAGCATGCCTATGAGGCTCCGTATTCATCATCTATTCGAGCATAAGATGGCCTTTCATGAAAATTAAGGCATCCAAAAATTAGAATCTGTCATTTCTGATGATTCGGTCAAAAAAGATCAGAAAAAAAATAATTAGATCATATCATATCATGCACTTTTGTTTTGTTCCCAATTAATTACTTCTCATTTTCACAACAGAATTTAGCTTTGTACCCACCTCTGAATTATTTGTCGTTTCTCCATTTATTTTGCTTGTTATACATATAAATATATAGAAGAAACCGTTCACACAGAGTTTGAATAAGGTAAACAACTTGAATATATTACAAAATTCTTATTATTTTACTTATTATATAGACTTTCTTTTTCTTATTAAAATATTCACAAAATGCTTTAAAAATTAAAAGTAATGCCTGTAAAAATTTAAGAAAATTCATGATAAGTCTTTGTAATTTAGCGAGACATCAGGGTTATCCTCTAGTAGATGCAATGAAGGCAAAAGATAAATTTCTCCAAAATATATTTTCTTCATGAACAAAAGCTAGTAATTGAATCACAATCATTTGCTCCATATACATAATGTTTCTCACCCTCTCCGTTTATATAACAAGGTAATTTAAGTGATTTTAACAAATTTTATCAAAATCCCAGTGGTTATTTTAGAAATTTGATTGAGAGGTCATGTAAGATAACAAGTATATTAGCAAAACCAGGCAGACTCCCATATATTGCAGGATATGAAAAATTATGGGTTGCTATAGCATGGGACTAGACCTACTTTCTCTAGGATTTCACAAAATTTTAGTTTGTTGGTATTGCTCATAAGGAAAGGGTTTCAGTGTTAAGCAGGCCGATGAGCACTAATTTGCATCATCTAGATCTAATCTGCATGGTTCAGATAGATCTTTTTTTACTCCTAATTGTTTTAAAAAATATTTTAATGTGTACAAAATATAATTGTTAGTCAAAAAAATGATTTTTAATTAAAAATTATTAGTTAAAAAATTTAAATCAAAGCCGTTGAAACTGTATTTAAATAGTGTATATCTCACTCCAGTGATGAATACGATCCTCATCATTGAAACTAACTAGTTCTTAACGTAAATGGAGAGAGGGAAGCTAAGAAACATTGATATGATGTGTTTCATAAGGTGGAGCAATTAATTGATTATTGAGTTTAGAGAGAATCAAACAAGTGGGAAAGAAGAGAGAGTGGGGAGAGAGGGGGGAGAAAGAGAGAGAGAGAGGGTACCAGATACTCCGTACTGAGGAGAAGATAAGTGTTTGAAATGAATCAGAGAGAGGGATATGGATGCTGTATGTGGCAAATAGGCTTCGAAAAAAGATGAACTTTGAAGGAGAAGCTACCTTCTCTCTATTCTGATGATGATTACTAAGTGAGGAACGAAGCCAGGAATCTTAATTTTCTTTCTCATCACTTCACAAAACATCGATCGTGCCACTGAATTTGAACCCTATTCCTCTTTTTCATATTATCATATCTGATCTATAGTAACATTGTTCGAGATAACCAGCACATATATATCACCCCCTATTCCTTTTTATTCTCTTGCACTCCACTCTATCAACCAAATCCCAAATGCATATATCTCATCTAGAATAAATTACATCATCTTAATTTATATATGTAATTGTGATCTTTATTGTTATAAATATATGAAGTGTGTGTGAAACTCTCTTTTAGTTTGAAATATTTAACACTTGATTCTTTCTTTCTATTACTCATTTTAAGGCACTTCATTTTAAGGTAGTTAATATGATATTTGTATATATGATTATATGTGCACATCCACTTAATTCTAACCTTGAAATTTCTGTCCTACAGGAGTTGTAGAAAATTACATAGTTTTTTATAGTCTATGTGATATTTTTCAATTGATAGATAGAGACCAATTCTTTCATAACGCAAAAATTACCCAAGTAAGTTTTATCTATCCTAACTAAGCCTCTTCCGTGCATGAATTGATTAAGGCTTTATTACAATTGGTAGCACGAACTGATTCATAAGTAGTTTAACTTAGATAGTAAGAAATAATAATAGAGTTTAGTGAACGAAGATAACAATGAATCCAAATCTTCCTAATATACTGCCCTAGATTTACAGGGCAATTACTTTTAGAAACATTATTTTAATCTAAAATATAAGATAATATATAATATTAAGAATTATTCTTCAAATTTTATTCAATTTTTCTCATTCTTATTTGGATGCATTAGAGTACTCAAGGTATGATTAGTCAATTTTCAAATTGACAACGCTAATCTCTTGGGAATGAGGATCCAAAATTTAATATTGAGAAAAAAGTGTTTAAAAGAATTTAATGTAATATTTTATATTAGTGTAGTAAATAAAAAATTTATTTTAACTAATATAGAGTTAGTCTAATGGTGGTATAAGGCATTGTTAAATTTCTCTAGGTCTAGAGTTCATTTTCTAAATGAGACACCTACGTTAAGAGGGATTGTTAATATTAAAAAAAATAAACAATTCGTATTTTGTGCCATCCTGATTTAGATTTTCATTTTGTCATTAAATAATAGTTCTAACCCAAATTCCAAGACATAATTGTTAGTTGTTTCCAATCACTCATGTTGGAAAATAAAATTTAAATTCTTAAGGTAATTAAGGCTCAAAAAAGTAGGACAATAAATTAAAGACAAATTCTAAAGGTAATCATTTTTTCTAAAATTAATTTACTTAACTTATAAATTAATATATAATTAATATTATATATAAATATTTTATAGAAATCATATCCTATTTATTATAATTAATTTATTTAATTTTTTTAATCTATTTAAATTAATAAAATATATTTATATTAATGACTAGATGAAGTATATAGATTTTGCTTCCTCTTTAGTCTATGTGTTTTTTTCAATAAAAACTTGTAAATATGGACAGAAAAAAGTATATGAAAACAACTTCTATTTTTTAAAAGATTAAGGATACCAACCAATTTTTCTTAACATGCATGAACTACTTATAATTATCATGTAAGGGCCTGTTTGATGAGCTCAAATAAGTATGTCTAAGCCTACAAAAGAGATTATTAAGGTAATAAAAAGGTATTATATATTTTACTAAATAAAGTTGAAATAGTAGTGTAAAACTTTATTAAATCAATCTAAATCTTGAGTTTGATTTATAGAAAAAAATACTTATATTAAAATTGGTAGTTATAATCTTGAAACTAAATACATGATAATATGATTAGAAAATAGTATAAAAAAAGTATTATATTATGAAAAGACAAGAAGACACTGTAATTAGAATTTATATAATGCGAGGATGATATAGATTGGAGTATTGAACACATGAACAAAATGAACAAGAGAAGCTTCTTGTTGGACATGAAATCAAATCAAAGGAATATATGTGCTGTCGTCGGATAAAACCAAAGTGTCCATCCAATCAAAGAGTGTCGCTTTGGCCTACGTACGAACTAAGTTCCATATATATACGACCGTTATAGTCTCCAAGGGGTAGAATTTCAATAAACATCAAGTCAATGTACTTGTGTTACTACTAAAATGATACAGAGTACAATTGGATTCTCTCTAATATTACAATTTTGATCATTGATTTGCTGCATTGGATGGACTCGTCAAGTGAAAATTTAATTGGTAAAAAAAGACCTAAATCCGTGTTTAGATACTTTGTATATATAAAATTTATAAAATATCAATACTTTATATATATAAATTAGGTCCATTTCACTAATTCAGTTTTTTAATGGGTACTTTTTCCCAATTCTCCATACCATTTCTAATTCAAAAACAGTTCATTAAAGTTACATTTTAGAGAGAGAGAAAAGCATAGTAATATTTTTTATTTAACGTGTGAAACCTGTTAATGGACACACTTGATTTTTCTAATAACATGAATAATCATACCATTGGAGAGATTTTTCTTCAATAAGTGGTTATGATTTCAATCTCAGCCCTTAATCCCTTCCGTATTTAGTAACCTATTAGTTGAAAGAAATTTACTTTTTTTTTTGTTATAAAATTTTTTAAAAAGGAGTTGGACTCACCTACGATCTAAGGGCAGGACGAAGTCTCATTTCTTCTTAGGTGATACTAATATCGGGCAGAGCGAGTTATCTATTACCTTTTACTCTCAATATTTAGGAAAGATATTACTACTCTATCTTTAATATAGGATCTCACTAGAGAGTTGATATTGATATTAAATATAAGACATATTTCTTATATTTATTAATTTTTTAAATTATCCCTATTGATATTTTATTAATAATAATTAAGTAAGAAGGGGAATGAGTTATAAGGAAGATAATTAAAGTATTTTAGAAAAAATATGCTATATTAACTAGTTTAACTAACTTTTTTAATCTAATCAAATTAGTTAAATATATTATTTATTAAGGATCGAAGGAATAATTCATATATTGTCAATGAAGCATATTTTTTGTACAACAATAATAATTTTTATTCCACTAAATAAAACTGACTTAACAATATAAATTGTATGATATTATTATATTCTGTTAACTACTAAATCTTTAGATAAAATTATTAATTAAAAGATCATAATGTTCAATATCAACGTTCTCTTAGGGTTGGAAAAGGCTTCTTAATTTAAAAAAAAAAAAACTTTCTTCAAAATATATTTGAAAAAAGGAAAAACAACTTGGGTGGAGGGGGAGATGTGTGGTACTTGATTTGTTTACTAGAAATGTAGCAAACCCATGTGGTAGATTCTCAGTCTATTACCATAGGATACGTCTTTTGAAATAGTACCTGTGGAGGCGGCCAGCTTTAAGCCTTCTAGCCTTTAACACAGTATTATAGAATAGTATTAAGCACATGGCCCCCTCTTTCTTTGCTTTTCTTTCTATGTTCCTTAATTATCCATTATTTCTTTTCCCCCTTGTTAGCTCTTATTTGCATCAGTTTCTCAATTACTTTACTTTATTCTACCTGAAAAAATTCTTATTCTTTTTCATCTTCATTTTAATTATATATTCACTATATACAAACATACTTATGATTCTGTCTCTCTATGTGTATTTTTTTCAAATACATAAAAACAAAAAAAAAACATATCTAACTATACTTAGGAGGTTTTTCCCTTAATTCTTAATATACTCTCATGGAAACTCAAGAATATAATCAATTTTGAAATTCTCACATAGTTAGGATACCTAATTACTTTAAATTAAAAGTGCTTTAGAAGAAACATTGATCATCAACACAATTAATTAATTAATTAATCTGTAGATAGGCTAAAAAATCATGTTATTAACTACATATTTTAAATTGAAAATTAAGATGTAAACAAAAATATCACAAAACTAAACTTATGTGGTTGCCTTCTGACCTTGTATACGCGTTTACAGCTTCACACAACTGCAAGACAGCATAAAAAGGGAACACCATTTGACAAGCTTGTCAAAAAATTAAACGTCAACTTTGAAACATTATATATGTGAATTTTTAAAGCCTTATAGATTAAGTTTAAATTTAAGTATTCATCTTTTTCATGATTATTCTCTAGTTTTGTAAAAATTTATTTTTTTATAATTTCAAATCAAATAATATAATAATTGTTTTTCAAAAATTATGATTTAATTTTTCTTTTTTGTTTTGTAATTCATTAAATTTTTGACTTTGCTTAAGTTTCCTTACAATAATCTACAAGTTCATTTTAGATTGTAAATTTGTAATTATCCTTTTAACATTTAAACGCTTATATATTGAAGAACAAAAATAAAATTGCATGCATGGAGTCTCAAAATGTAAATATGTGAAGAAAATTAAAAGAGTAGAGAAGGTTGCACTTCATTGCTTATGATGAATATGATACAATTTCTATAAATTTTAAATTTATAATGATTGATTAAAAAAGTGACCTAAATTACTAGATTAAGAAAATAAAATGTAATAGGTTAGTTATAATAGTGCCACTTGGTACTACTTTTACATTTTAGTTGAGAAGTGAAATTGTAAAAAGGAAAAATCAATAAAAAAATCTTGTTTGAAATTGATACTCTATGTATAAAGTCTTCAGACTATCAATAGTTTCTATATATATAAAAATATATATCATATTCTTCTTACCAATAAAATTTTTATATAGCATCAAATTTCCCAATTAAAAATTGTAATGAAATTAGAAGAAATAAAAGCACTCTTTTATTCTTAAAAACCAATAATAATGTACCAGAGTTCCATTTTTTCTATCAATAATGATTGGTATAATGGAAAGAACTAATCTCTCGTAGCAAAATAAGTTTAAAACTCTACTATAAGAAGTATTTATATTTAGTGTCTAATAGTGACTCTAACATGATTGTGAGAATAACTGTGCAAATAAAAAAAAACTATTTTTGATTTTTTTTAAAAAGATGGTTTAGTCTAAATTGTGTATCCAAGCTGCCTAATAAGCTATTTTTGATTATAGCCCCACTTGCCTCAATCACACCCCACTTACATATTCTCCTATATTCCCCTCTTTCTTTATATATACATGTACACATTACTCTCACACCCAACAAACCAAAACACACACACATACACCCATATTATACACACAAATTAAAAAGCCAAATCTCTCTCTCTCTCTACCTACGTATCTATCTAGCTAGCTAGCTTCCTCTTTCAATGGCTTCCATAACTCAGTTCTATTCAAATCAGAGTGGTTTCACTGACTTCAGCACTGCCAATCCAGTAAATGGATTGAATTACTCAGTTATGGAAGAAAATACAATGTGGCCTGATCATCGATATGGCTTGGTTCCATCACTCGATAGCAGTTTTGATACTGCTCTTCTTGATCATCATACTGTGTCACCGTCCATGCATTATTCCGACGCATGGTCACCGGCTTATCCTTTCACCGTGCCGGAAGTATCAGACATCCGGAGCCACCATAATAGCTTCTATGGCATTAACAACAATGAGGGGTTTAATCGGAGCTTGAGCAGTGGATTATTATACCAACAACCATATATTAATGGTGGCTTTGCAGATGAATGTTGTGTCTTCGTGGAGGACGTGAAGACTCTTGCTTGTCCTAAAGCTACTTCAACAGACAACTGGGTATGCATGCCTGATAATTAATTAATTAACAGAGATCATCATCATGATTATAGTTCATGAAATTAAAAATGTTTGAAGTGATGATGATTGATTAATCTTTTAATTTACAGGGAGTTCAAGGGAATGATAATCAAGTGCTAGGAGGAGTTGATCAAGAGAACATTAAGGTGGGAAGATATTCGGAAGAAGAAAGGAAGGAAAGAATTCTGCGATATTTGAGGAAAAGAAACCAAAGGAACTTCAACAAAACAATCAAGGTCTCTTTCTCTTTTAATTACTTTCCCTCTCATCATGTAGGAATATAAAGTACTTAAGAATTAGAATTAGTTCATTTCCTTTTGTTCTTTCTGCATCTCAATGGGAATTTAATTTCTTCACACATTGATTGATATATATATATATGTATATGTATATTATTCGTAACAGTATGCTTGTCGGAAGACCCTAGCTGATCGGAGAGTGAGAGTCAGAGGAAGATTTGCCAGAAACAACGAGCTATGTGAAGATGAAATGACCGTGAAAAAGAAAATTGAGAATCTTCAACAAGACGACTTGTATGCTGCTGATGATACTATCCAGTTCCAGGTACATATATAATTTTCGTTACACTGTTAATTTGGATTGCTAAACTTAATTCAAACAGAATAAGAATCATATATGGCGACAACTTCTTTATATCCATTAATTTGGCTCCTTTTTTCTTTTGGAATTCTTTCAACTAGAACACTTCTAGTCTATATTGAAAAAAGGGCGGTCTGGTACAAGAGGCAGTTTCCCTGTAACTACCTAATTATATGGTAGTAATTTTACTGTTGCATTAAGGTTCACCCTCTCTACTACGTATATATATACACACTACAAAAAATATATCATGTTGCATCATATATATATATATATAAGACTACTGTTTAAAGTTTATTTATTTCAAGTTTGTATATACAAAGTTATATATTTTCATGTCTGATAAATAACTCATTTTATTGTGTGATCTCTTGCAGTTAAGGAATGAGGAAGAGGATTGGCTGCAAGAAGCCATGGAAAGTCTGGTGTTTCTATCTCATTCTTCATCACCAGATATATAATATAATATAATAATTATAGAGCTTAATGGAGGAAGATATATATGGACGTACGTGGCAAGCTAGATTCTAAAAGTATACATGGGTGGGCCCTTCTCAGAAGGAAAAATGATCTGATTTGCAATTACTAGTGCAAGCTCTTAGTAAAATATTATTGTGTATGCTAATTTAGTTGCTTTTTATTAATAATTAAGGACGTAGCTAGGTTGTAAGCTGTAATATTATTGCATGGCAGTGTAATTATTACTTCACACATAGTCATCTTTAATCAATGAATTTAATGGGTTTTTAGTTTCACTAATTGAATGATATAATATAATATTCCCCCTTTTTAATTAATGAATGTTATAATATATATAATACACACACATCATACTATATATTCCTTTTTGATGGAACTTTTTTGTGTGATTGATTAGACAGACATGTTCTAATTCACTATTGGCTTGCTTTATACGAGAGCCACAATCTCATCTATCTATCTATCTATCTATTTATATATATATATTGATGTTATTCACTCATTGTGATGATTATTGAAAGCAACTAATCAGAAGTTTTAGTGCACATATTATATAACTAAATTTAAATCACGAAATGCCAATATTCAATTTAAATTTAGTTATATAAAGAATTTCTTGTGGAATTGACAAGTTCTCAATTTAATTTAATTTATTGAGAAGATCTTCATCATATATTTTGATCAACACTTAACATCAATACGACACAGCGTTTACTATATTAACCAATCAAACAAAAATATTTTGAAATTTAAGTTGTGAATGATGTGGCATGATAACAGACAACAGATCAAAATAAACAGTGAGATTTCTCTCTCTCACAAGATTAGATTGAAACTTCACGGACTGCATCTCTAAATCTAAACCAATAAAAAGCACTATTAGTATGTAATAAATAAATATTAATCAAATTCTTACCATTTCATTAAAAAAATATAATTTTAATTAGAATGGCATTCTATCTTCTTAGTTAATTATATAGAGAAAATATCAAGGGCCACTGTGCGCTATTCAACACAGAATTACAGAATCTTCAATCTGCAAAAGGCTAACAATCGTCTTTGCTGTTTGAAAAGTGAAAGAAAGTTAAAGACAATGAACAAGTTCTCTTTCCTTCAAGAATATATGGGAATTTTAAATTTTTAAATTTTGAGAAAGTGAAGATAAGAAAGACGAAGTATCAATTCTTTTTTTTCTAAATAAAGGAAAGTACTAATTCTTTTGATTATTAAGAGCTAAAGAATGGAATAAATACATAAAAAAGTATTTATAATTTAGGGTATGGCAAACAATCATATATATAGTTTCTATTTATTATACATAGATACAATTAATATACTCTATCGGAACAGAATACATTTGAAAAGAATCTAAAAATGTTCTTTGGTACTTACTTCATCATAGAGACTATTTGGATTGATTTTAAAAAGGTTTGAGCTTTAAATCTTAATTTAAGAAAATTTTAAAATAGTTATATTTATCTAAAAGATTTATGGATTAAACTACAATTTAAAATTGTGATGAGTGAACAGTAATCTTAGCTATTTAATTTTTTTTTATTTTTTTCTCATACCCTTTCAGATAATTTACTATTCACAGAAACCCTTTTAAAAAATTGTTCAAAAATCTTACTTTTTTTCTATAAGTTATTTTCTAAAAGCTTATACAAACGGGTCAATAAAGTCCGCGGACATAAATTAAAGTGAAAAATGAAAGTCAACAATATTATTCTCTCTCGTAAATTTTTTTTATTGCCTACTCAATTCATCAGAGTTTTATCCCGACTACATCCGGATCTGACCCGCGACACGCACCTGGCTATAGTGAATGAGTCTCCCAAAGGGGATTTTTTGTATACGGCAAGGCTCAAACTCAAAACCTCGTTTAAATGATACTAAGTTACTTACCATTCGAATCAACCCCGTTGATTCTCTCGTAAATTGATTATTCAATCTTCCCTTCTTGATCGTTAATGGCATATTCTAACAATCCTTAATTTAGTTTCATTTAATTTGCTTCTATAAATTTGTTGTGATTATTTCCTTCTTTTGTTTATTTTCTTGTGAAAAATAACAAATAAAACATCTTTTGATTTTATTTTGTAGATATCTTGAAATACTTTAAATCATCAAGCAGAAAATAAGAAAACCAAACGTAGAAGTTTAACCCAAATATTTCTCTCCATTTATAATTAGGGAAAATAAATGACAAATTCTTGTTTAAAAATTATATTGGCTAAAATGATGAGTTTGAGCACTAATACATTGTATATAGTTTTTTAGAGTACCAATACTTTATGTATATAAAAATATATCATATCATTTTGGCTAATAAAATTTTAAATATGAACTTTCATTGATTTTTCCTTATAATTAAGCCAAACTTTTTTCTCTTTCTCCATTTACGTAAAAAAAACGAATGATTTAGCGTATGACTATCATTAAATTTAAGTAACCAAATTAGGATTATCAACAATTCTATAGGCATGTTGAGTACACAAAAT
Organism: Leucaena leucocephala; assembly: GCA_037074615.1. NCBI lineage: Eukaryota > Viridiplantae > Streptophyta > Magnoliopsida > Fabales > Fabaceae > Leucaena > Leucaena leucocephala. Next base: position 4,694,786 of record CM073525.1, read on the forward strand.
GTAATGAAATGGGAAAAAATTGTGAATTAATGAATGAGAAATCTCTTATCTGTATACATAAAAATAATAAAACTTATCATTTCAATTTCTACATTAAAAAGAAAAGAAAAGTATCTTTATTTAGTGGTTATGAAATTGGTAGTATATATCCTTGAGTCAGCATTGATAGATGAGATGAACGGGAGAGAATCCTAATCTGCTTGTGACTGTTCCAAAATTGGAACCTCTGGTCCCAACTTGTGGAATTGAAGTATGTTTCATAATATAATCCAATGAGTGAAGAAATATAGATGGGCTACCATAATTTTCTGTACACATATATTATATTGTTTTGGTTTAAATTAAAGTTCAAAACTATCAACTTCCCTAAGTGGTGTCGTTTTCCAACATGTCATCTCCAATTCTCCACTACTCTTCACTCTCATCATGTTCTTCCCAGACTTTTAATTTATGCCCATTTTCGTTTTATATATGACCTTTCATCACTCGTCTTTAGTTAGATCCTTGTAATTATAACATATATATATGAGGTGTCACTGATGTAAGATAATATGATGGTTGCATAGGAGATTTATGACCTAATTATAAGACTATGAATAAATATAGAGATATTGGATTTACAACTTCACCTTAGTTTTAAAATCAAAACTGTTGGGGCCTATTAGAGAGCATTGAACATCAAGGATATCGTTTTGAGATTTTTTTTTTTTTTTAATTTCATTGAGTTTAGCAGGAAGACGCATAATTAAACAGGTTTGACATCATATCTTGACTCAAAACCTTAAGATGTTACGTTTGTCATTCGTATTGTTTAGATTCGTATGATTATAATATATGATGTGTCATTTGGGTAAGAAAATATGAAGGCTACCTAGAACGATAGATTTATGACCTAAGATGAAGGATAGGAAAAGATAGATATTGAATTTACTAGTTAATTTTAAAAGTGAGAAATTAGACTGTCTTTAAAGAAATTTCAAGTTTAAAATATGTGGATAAAATGAAAGAGTTTCTTATCCCAAATATGAGAATTAATTAGAGAATTAATTATAATCTTAAATAGAATATTATAATTTATTTTATCTCTCAGATTGATTTTTTCAAACTAATTTATCTAGTTTATAAACTGATGTATAATCTAATCTACACAAGAATATTTTATAGAGAACATGTCACATTAATTTATGATAATTAATTAATTTATCTAATTTTTTTAATATACCTAAATTAGCTAAATAACTCTTATATTAAAAAATAAAAAAGTATAATGCATGTGAAAAAATACCTAAAATATGTTTCCTTCATAAAATAGGTTTTTGCATGCATCCAAATTACACTCGTAGTACTAAAACGTAAAATTAATGTAAAGATAAATTAATAACTTGTATATATAATTAGAGAAGTTGGGTAGATGCTAGCCCAAAAAATTGGCACAAGAGTCAACAATATAATACTCTCAAATTTCTTAATATATAACTTAATTAGGGGATTAATAATAGTTTTAAATATAAAACATATTTCTTATATTTATTAACTTTTTAAAATTATTTCTACTGATACTCCTAAATAATAATCAAATAAAAGATGGAGAGAGTGAGTTAAGAAAAAATATTGATTATTTTAAAAAAATATATTATATTAACTAATTTGATTGATTTTTTTAATTTAATTAAATTAATTAAATATACTAGGCTAAAGGAGTATATGACAGCAAGTTTACTTAAGCTGCTTTGATAAGATCCATCAAGTAAGGCAAAATAAAATGGGTATCACAAGCAACCATTCTTACAATCGTAAGAACCCACTCACATAACACTAAGAACACTCATCATTGTTTGAAACATTAATTCTTTCATTATATATTGTGTCTATCTTCATGCTTACTTTTCCGTCATTCTGCTGACTTTTCTATGCGTGATTTGTCTGCCTTGTTTTCATATCCACATATTAAAGTATTGCTGTTTCTCTTAAATAGCATTAACAACAATGTGAAAATTGATCAAAATAAAACAAACATTATAAATTGAGATTATCCCACCTATCCACATGTTACGTTATGCATATGTCTCACGTCCACTGAAAGTATCAAAACTTCATGTGACTAAATTATGTCATTATTTATTTATAAATTTCTCATCAACGAGGTCTTCACATTAATATTATTAGATATGAAGTGTGTTCTTATCAATGGAATAAATTTTTATTTAAAACACTTCTTTAACATTATGAGGATTTTGTTGGTAGGAGATATTAAGTACAGTTGTAAGTGCTAGTGTATGGAACTTAATTCAACCTAAACTTTTACAGCTATCTAAACCTTAACAATGGTACTTAAACCAGGACTTTCAAGATTTAAGGTTTAAGTTTGTTTCAAAATCCTGTTTGTCCCTTCAGGTCAATGGAGAGCTATATATATAGTGAAGTGGTATCATCAAGAGCAGTAGAATTGATCCTGAATTTGAAACCATATAAACTGTTGCTGCTTAATGTGTGTGTTACATGCACATCTTTGGGACTAAACCCCGAATTGATTACACTGGTCGGTAAGAATAGTCTTGTCATGCCTCCATTTGTGACTTACAGGAATGATGGAAGAAGAAAAGAGAGCCACATATTGAAACTGAGTGGTCCCATTGGATTGGGAATACTTGATTCTCAGTTATATAAGACAAGTCGCCCTTGGGGTGACTTAAAGCTAGTGTTGTGTTATTGTGTGTATATGTTATGATTTTGATTTGTCGAGCAAGAACTGTGCTTTATGCTTTCCCTACTCATACATGGTGGCATACATATCAATGTTGCAATTATAGCATTCTCTGTGGAATAGTTGAAAACTGCGCCTGACATGATCTAAATCCACTCTCTCCTGTTCCTTATATAATAATGCCTTTCCCCCACAACAAAAGTATTCTCAATTCCCAATTCTTTTTATTTACTGTTTCTCATCAATCGTCTTGATGGGTTTTTTTTTTTTGAAGTTTTATTCCATAGAAATAATGCTGTTTTTAGAGTCAGTCTTAATTCTAAAAAAAGAAAAAGGTTGGGTTAGACCTTGACAGCTAATATATATAAAATCCTATCAAATTTCTTATGAACATTAGTTGATCCAACCTGATAAAATAAAACTTAGTGAATGGAATGCTTTATTAGAAATAAGTGAGAGAAGAAATGGTAATGAGACGTTTGAGAAAAAGGATCATGAATAGCAACGGAACCTCTGACACAAAGGGGAAAAAGATTCATCTCAAGGTTATGAAGAAAGGACATGTCATGTCATGAATTATTCATTAATCTGTATTTTGACTTGAAGTTTATTTAATTCATTGGTTATTAATTATTAATTAATTAGAATGCTGATAATGAATGTGATTATAAATTGGTCAGAAAAAATGCAAGACAAAGAGATAGTTCTACTTGAACAAATAGAAGATTTCAGAAGTAAAAGGTAGGAGTTGAAACTATAGTTCATACGAGAGTAGTTAATTGGATTGTAGATTCACTTGTAAAGGAATCCGTATCCAGATTCAGATATGCCAATTAGTGTTTAGATTAACTTTTATATAATAGATTTTAGAAAGAATAGATTTTGGAGAATATATTTTAAAAATAGAGATATTTGGATGATTAGAAGTAGAATTACTTTTCCTATTAGTAAATTATAAAAAATTGTATGATTTGATTAAAAGTAGGAGAGATGAGAGATAGTAGAGAAGAAAGAAGAGAGTGTAGAGAAGAGAGAGGAGATATGGTAGAGAAGATAGATGAGAGGGGAGAGAGAGAGTAAGAAAAAGTAGGGAGTAATATAGTAATTAGATAGTCCATAAGTTATTTTATTGTTCTAAAATATAGTTTCAGTAGCTTATTCAAAATTATGATTTTAAACAATAGCTTTGGCCAAAATAACTTCGGGACAAATATGACTATTTATTTTAAAAAAATAAATTAAAGTTTTATTAAAAATACTTTTTAAACTAAAGTGTCAAACAGGCAATAGATTTTTCAGTAACTTAAATTTTCATGCTTTGGGCTTTTGTCCTCCCCAGTATAAAAAAAATGATGGGTCCAGAATAGGCTGGGTTGCCCAAATGGTTCAGAACGGGCTGGCTTATATCCCTCTTTGGTCTTTTTCATTGCTTGATTTGGAATTAGCTTGGGGTTGAACCTCCGTCACCCAGTTTGGTCCATTTTCTTTCCCCAAAAACCAAATAAAAAGACATTAAATAAAAAAATGTAGATATTCTGCATACATGAAGACTTTAGGGGAGAATAACTAATGTCCTATTTGCTATTTTCCACAAACAATATATTAAAAAATAATAGTCTTTTGTCCTCTTAATTAGTTAATTGCACATCATTGTCCTATTATATTATATTATATTATATTATATTATATATCCCAATGTCTTACTTTAAATACCCTTTATGACTTGGCCTAATGAAGTCCAAGCACTATATTTTCTATAATCAAACTAGTTGATTCTATGGGATTGTCCACTGATTAAATTAACAACTACCCACCACAATAAAATCATACTTTATATCAATAATTTCACTTAAATATTATTTCACACAACAAATAATTTTAATTAAATAACTATGATGTGTGGGCGGATCTGTGTTGGAATATTTGTGCTTTTGGTGCTTCCAGATATGGTTGTGATGTTGTTTTCATGCTTTATTATAAATTATACTAAGTGGGGGCATATTTGAGATGGGTAGTTTTAACTACCATAACTAGTTTTGGAGCTTATATGTAGAATACCTTTAATATTGGAACAAGAAAATAATCATATATATTTTTGCTCAAAGTTAATTAAGAAACAAATATATGTTAGATGAGACAGTTTAGCTTGAAAGAAAATATATTTCAGGACCCAACTAATTTCTAAATCTAGAAATATTTATAATATAGTTCCCAATAAAAATATGACGTGAATATTTTTCATTATTTGATTCTATATATATGTTTAAAGAAGTTTCATCCACACTTTTAGTTGGTCCAAAGAAAATTGCTAATTTTGACTTAATTATAGTTAATTACTTATTAATTAATGACTTAAATTATATATATATGAGGGTAACATTTAATTAATAAGTTCATCAATTTTTTAGATATTATCAACCGGTATTTAATGATTTTTTTATCTTATTACCATACATATAAGTAACTGACTAATCTAATTTTAGGATTTATAGTTGCTACTCTTAGCCTAGATATCTCTCAATAAACTTGAACTTAAAATCTAAAAAGATATAGTTGGGGTGAACATTGTGTTGTGTTAGTGTGTTTTAATCAAATTTTTAACACCATATACATATATGTTCTTAATTTGTGGACCTGAATGTTGTAGGTACATTGTCTCTACCCGAAAATGAGAGTGCTTACAAAATTAATAGTGCATCCATAAATATTTAATCAAAATAAAAATATTATAATATTGTCGGCCGAGGAAGTTATAATTATAAAGACCATTCTTTTGAGAAAAGAATTCATACACAAACACGCATGATGCCAATATCTTTTTTAATGTGTACTGCTCAATGCTTCAAATCATGTGTGACATTTGTAATTAATAAGATCATACCGATAATCAGTCATATAATTATGAAGTAGTTACTCCATTCTTAGTATTTAAGGAAATTTGATGATGATCATTATGTGTAGTGGGGCTTCATGTTTTGGCCTATTTAGTGTGCAATTTCCCAAATCTCGACCCTTAATTATACTCTGCAGCATCATCAAGCTGGCTTCCACCTTAATTTTATCAATTGTGACCACCATCTTAATTTGTACTCATTTATGTCTATATTATAAGTCACTTTTAATCACTTTATCAGAATTAAAAAGATGTAATTAAGTTATTAACTTTGTCGTAAAACATAATAAATTTTTAATTTTACCTATATTTAAATAAAAATATTTTAAATTTATATTACACTCTATCTCATAGTTAATGACATTAAATAAGGATAATATTAGGAAAAATTCAATTAACACCCCCATCAAGTTACTTATAATAAAGATCATCTAATTCTTCTAGAAGGTGACTCAAGGAGTGAGGGAGTACATCTTGATTAATCCACACAAAAATTGAATAAAACATAATCATGCATACAAAACTAAAAGAATCTTGTTACTTAGAAGGTAGTCAAGTAGATATATATATAGACACACAGTCAACTTAATACTAATCCATATATATAAGATTAATTACTCATATAATTACAAGTTTAAACATTTACAACAAGGTCAAGCAAATAATTAAGGATGAGCAGCATGATGGATCTCTCCAGAGTCAAGATCAAGGTATGCTTTAAAGTGATATAGAAAAAGAGAGAAAAAGCAAAAGGAAAGAGAGGTAGACAAGAAAGCAAGCCCGTGATAGTAACAATAATCATAAGAAAATGAAGGAAAAAGAAAGCGTGCACGCCATATTAGAAGCTCATAGGCTAAGTTTGAGTATAATCCCTAGCAGGACCACAAAGACTCAGCCACGTCCATGGCAAATAAGGACTTGGCACTGAGCCTGCTTGACGATGAAGGAGACATAATGTTATTGAAGCGACTGTGATGATGGTGATCTGGAGATGAACTGGAATTAGGCACCGTCGTCACTGTTGGTGGTGGTGGTGGTGGTGATGATCGAGGAGACAACTGATGACTCAGTGATCTCATGTGAACAACTTCGGCCTGAGCGAGAGCGAGTTGGGTTTGAAGAACATCCACTTGGTGTTGCAGAGAGGATATGGCTCCAACACACCCATAAACAGGATCTCTCACTCTTGCGTTTGCTTCATACACCATTGAACTCACTGCATCACTCCGTTGATGCTCTGGTAGTTCCTGCCATATATTCATTCAAAACATTAATCATCCTTTAGTTGAAGATACTACATATATATCGGCATCCATCACCCAGTTTTAAAATTATCGAAGAGAATAATGCTCCTAATTGAAGAGGGTAGTCTATCTGCAGTTTGCACTTAGCTTTACCCTATAATCTAAGGAGCTAGAGTCTGTCTTGGGCCTCCTACTAACATGAAGAGTTGATCGTAGTAGAAGGAGTTTTAGTTACTTAAGCATCAGATATCAATTTTGAATACATATAAATCTAAAAAATACCTTTAAAAGAACTACTTCTAATTGAGTCTGATAATACTAAAATCTTAATCATATAACTATACCTAAAAAAATAGATGTGACCCCCTGTGCATTGTATAGAGTCTATAGAGTCTATTACAAGTTGTAGTATTCATACATTAACAATTACAAGGAGCTTTATCTCATCATTAGGTGAAAAGTTGTAGTATATTATACATTATTGATGATCCTCTAATGAAATCTTCATTCCACAGCATGATTTGAACTACGTTATGTCATCTAACCTAGGTTGTAATATAGTATATCATTTTTTTTTATTTAGAGAGGCATGACCTTATTTACAATAGAGCTCTTATATCACTAGGTTATAACATCATTAGCTACAGTATAATGTCATCTCACTAATTAAATGGAACAGACTATATATATAACATCAAAATGAATGATGAAATCCTTTGATAGGATTGGACCGAAAACACACAAATTGTATTAAATCCATTTCTAGTTTACCATCTTATTTTGGCCTAACTAAACAGAATTTCAAAACAAGAGGTTGACCTATTTGTATACTTTCCCACATACTAGTACCTTTTAACTCCTACAAGTTCAAAAGGCTTTGGCATGTTTAGAATAAATTAAAGAACGTGTTAAAGATATATAGGTTATATAATAATAAAAAATCATAAACTTCCACGTAAATTACCTAAAACTTTGACAACATCTCGTGGTTGGTAGTAACTAATAAGTAACTTTAATAAGGACAAAAATTACGAATGATCGATAAGTTTTATGTCACACACACACACACACACAAAAGGTCAAAAGAACAGAGGAAAGTAATTAATTTCAGGTTGAGGGCTATAAGCTTAGCTATTGTTGACCTAAACGCATAGGCACAAAAGCTTTTTGAAACTTCAAGTAGTGAGCGTAATGATTAACATTAAACTTGAGACCTTTGCATGGGCATAATATTAAAACATGACTCTATCCTTATAGTCAAAAAGGAGCTTTATTATTAATTTGTATTTTTTTTTAACATGCAAGGGGCTCATCAAGTTGTGTTTTGGAGCCAAAAAAGAAATTGATATAATAAATGCTTAGTTTGACTACAAATAACATGAAAACACTAATCAAAATCATTATCCTAACGTGCCTTAATTTTCTATAGCCCGCTGTTGAATGGTTCAATGCATTGGAGCAATATTAGACACAACACAATAACATATCTTCATATATCTCTAACGTGGCCCCAAAAGATAAGCCTCGCACATGCTAGACTTATTATGATAACAAATTAAATCTACTAATTAAGGATTAATTAAACCTTAAAATTGAATTTTGATTGATTTACGAGTTAAGCATAGTACTTTGTAACTTTAATAATTAGAATTCACAGAGGATTATTTATCTGCTAATTCTATAAGTCATCAAGATGTCATGCTGATGGGAAAATAATGAAATTATGAAATGCTAATTATCTAGAAGATAAAACATCTTTATCTATGGAATCAAAGTCTCTTTTTTGGACATATATTAAAGCCGTCTCTATCAATGTAACCCCATGATTTTAAAAGACAAAAGAAAAGATGAAACGTATCAATTGTATCTCTGAATCAAATTTCATTGAGAAACATCAATCTAAGAGAAAGGACCGAAGTCTGAATGAAATTAAAGCTAATTAATTAAGTGACGGTCATAAAGGAAAGAAGTTGAACAAATTTGGAATATGATATATACAAATAAAAATATAACACTTGAAGGCCTCATCTTTTTTTTTTTTTACTTTATCGTCTTCACACTGGGAATATGGCTTCAATAACAAGTAGTAAAGCTAATTTAATTTGTACGTACGTGATTCTTTTATGCTCTCTTTTATGTGTGCTGAGGAATCATTACGAGAAAGAGTAATGCTATAGGAACTTACTTTTAATAAAGGAGAATGAGAATTATATATGATTAATTTTCGGGTGGGACCATGAGGCCGCCTGCAACTGTAAATAACAACTATAACGGAAGAGAAGGTGTTAAAAAAGAAAAGAAAAGATGCCCTTTTTACTTTTCCTACAGAAGAAGATGAAATTGTTTTTTTTCTTGTTGAAATATGATATAATGTTTTTTAGATTGAACACATCATCAAAAATATTGTCAAAATTTAATAACATTAATTAACTCAAAAATTTAACCTGAATTAAAAATCAAATTGAACCATATATAAAGGGGCCAAAACATGTGGAATATTTCAACCTATATTTTGTCATGATTCACGAAAGATTAATAATATGTCTATCAAGGAACTAGTTGGTACGGTAAATTAAACAGCTAGCTAGCTAGCTAGATATTATTAACAAACACCGCAATACACATAAAGCTAAAATTAAAGTTTCTATCTTGATCCGAAGGGGAATTATTTTACTTTTAAATATTTTGACTGAGAGCAATTTATTTTCTCAGATTTATTCCACAAATACTAAAATTAAAGTTTTTATCTTGATCCGAAGTGGATTCAATTCTCCTCGCCAGTTTAAGTAATTAAGAGTCCTCCCTCTATTTAGATATACTTAAAAATCTAAATTGATCAAACCCTAATAATCTTGCAACTAATTAATTAATGAGAGGTTTAGTTCAGAACTGTTGGGCATTTATTATGAGTTCATATAACTTTCTACACAGAAACCAAGACATGCATCGATGTGTTCCGAACATGAGATCAGTTAGAAATAAAACAGATTATTTTTGATGCCGTTATTTGATATAAATTATGTGGAGGGGATATCTTTTTTACAAATTATTCTTATTTTGTTGCTCAGGAAATTACTTGATTTTAATCAAAATATTTAGTGTAAGAAGAAAGGATCTTCTTGCGCTCTTTTTTCTCTGAAAATGACTTGAGCAAATAAAATAATATTAAAGTAGTATCCTACTTTGATTTCATGAAAATGCCAATTAAGTAATTAAATTATCTCATACGCGTGCAGACATGATCATGATAGGGATGGAAAGAAAATTGGAAAGATTAAATTAATTAATTAATGAATCATATGAACTGACACAATGAACAATTAATAATATTGAAGCATACCTGTAACATTTTGTTGACATTACTAGCCCCAAAAACCTTATGAACACTGGCAAATTTCTGGGGTTCATCTGCTGGAAAATAAGGAGCAAATACACAGTCCTGTGCACATCTTCTTCGCAGAAGCTTGCACGCTGCACATGGCGACATTGTACCTTGCTTTGATCTACCTACCTCTCTCATTCTTCTTAATTACACTGTTCTCGGAAGAATTAGAGACTTAGGTTTCTGTATGATTAAGCAGTTTTGAGGTTCTTATATGAAACCCAGAAGAAATACTAAGTGGTAAGCTTGTGGGAGGAATAATGAAGAAGAAGAAGAAGAAGAAGAAAGGAAAAGTTGTGCGTGAGAGAGAGAAGCTAAGGTTTGAGAGGGAGGAGGCGTATGTGGTATTATATATATAGAGGAAACGTATAAATATTACAGCAAAATCTTCAAAGGGCCCCACAAAAGAAGAACCCTAGATTTTGCTGGGAAAAAAACATCGTTGTTGATAAGATCTTTGCCCCACCCTCATAATATTTGTTCTTGTCCAGGCGTATTTCCGTTTTTTTTTTCTTTTTCCTTTCCTTTCTAGAAATTGTTGTTCTTTTTTTCACAATTGATCAATTGATACATGACTGTTTTCACTTTTCTCTTGTCAAGGGTAGAAAAAGACTAAAAAATACTAATAATCTTATAATCTAATGGGATAAAAGCTCCTTCATAATGGAAAATGGAAACGTATGGGTTTAATAATATGCTTATCTTCTCAAATAGTTAGTGTTTACCTCTTTAGTAAGAAGATTAAACATTTAAAGTTAATAGTTAATTGATAAAATTAAAAGTTTTGGTAGAAGAAATACACGCGTTTTTTGATGGGGTTCAAAACATCATATCTGTTTGAATGTTGCCTGAAATATTGGCAGTTATTATAGCTACAGTAAATAACAGTGCAATTGTACTGTCTTCTCCTAACAATCAAGTACAGTTAATCCAAATTAAAGTGACATTTATTCTCACTTTTCTCTGTTTCTCGGGATCTACATTAACATCTAAATATAACGATTATTCCATATGTGATATTATCTTTATAAAATATTATTTTTATAATATTAGATTATATATTAGTTTATAAATTAGTTAAAAAAATTATAAATATAAAAAATAAAATATATTAAAATTTTATATTTATAATTAAATTTAAATTTTTAATTATTTTTTATATTAAAGATCAAATTCAGTACTTAATCATAACCTAGATAAAAACATGGCCTCCCAGCTAAGAATAATATGGTGTTATTAATTCATCATGAGGATGATGAACATGCAAAAATAAGTAGTGAATTTAAAATATATACTGCATGAAATGTTTTTCCTGGTCAGGTATGTATGTCGTAATTTTATATGAATAAGTGAAATCAAAATGCAGGATACGTTAAAGTGTGGTTTGTTCTTTTAGTTCCAAAATGTCAACCTCATCTTTAATCACGTTATTTTATGTCAAAACATGCTTGTGTTGTATAACACAACAACTAAGTAATTTCGTCTACTTGTCTAACTAGACTCTAGAGCCTACCCCTTTTTTTTTGTTAAAAAAGACTTTTTTTCACCCTTATAGAGTTATGGTAAATATTAATATAGATTCTTGATTCTTAACTATGTAACGAGGGTGTGAAACTGATATCTTTCTCTCTCTTCTGTCTCTCTCTCTTTCACACACAAACACACTTGGAGTTGGATTCCATCCATCCATGATACATGTTTAATATATTCATTTGATTTGGGAAAATTTTGTCAATCCATTTTAATTGATAAACTATTGTCATGTCACTTCATTCGCTAAATGTTTCAAAATGACATTATTTCCTATATATAACGTTATATTTAGCGTTTCAGATGACGGGACGTGATAACAATCGTCGAACGGACTAAATAGTTCTCTTTGTTTTGATTTGAAAAGTCATGTGTTAATGAAAGTAGCTAGCTAGCAATAACACTCATGCGTTTGTAGTAATAACTATTGATTTTTTTTTGTCATTTACGAAAATACATAGAGTAATTGATTTTTTGGAGATAACAAGTCCAAACATATCTTTCAAGTAATTGGCTAGTTGTCACCAAATTTGGATTCTCTTTTGAGAAGTTGGTGAAATTAAATGCAAAATACTAGTAATAGCTATAGGTTTATATACTTATTATACAAAAATACTCGTTTAATATTATTTATAAGTTATTTTTAGTATGTTTTATGCATTAAGAAAAATTTTACATTTAATTAATTTTTCTTTATAATTCAATAGTTTTTTAACTTTATCCCTACTTAATATATTATACCCTTGAGATCAAAGACAGCATAATAATAAAATGAAGAGTAAAAATATATATTCATATATAAAATTTAATAATGTGACATATAAATAAGATTATAATTTTTTTTCTCTTTATTGTATAAATAGGATCATAAGAGTATATTACTATATTATTTTACATTAGAGGATCTAGATTTGTTGCAATCACCATTGGTTAGAAGATTTGAATGTGTGATAGCAGAAAAACTAAATAATTGTGCGAGTGTGAGAGAGAGTGGGGGAGGGAGGGAGGGAGGGAGAGGGTACATGCACCTAAGAAAGGACCAACATGTTCATATGCTACTAGCATATGTACTACCATATAGACATATAATTAGGGGTTGACAAGAGTAGGGTTTTGATGATACGTAATTACTTATAATGACAAAGACAGATTGGAATGTTTAAACTCAATTTTCAAGTGTGGAAAATAGTTTATGGCCGCCTAATAATTAATATTAACCATGTCATACGTGGTCCATTACGACGTTATAAATATTAATTATGTTGTTTAAAATTAAATTAAATTTTGGTTGGGATTCCGGTGCTGAGAAATGAATCCGGTCTAGTTAGCGATAAATATTAAATTATGGAAGATGAACATTAATTGATATTAATTAAATTATTCAATTCTAATAACATATATCGTTGTAATAGATGCTAAATTTTATCTAGTGCACGTTTTTAAATATATATCGATAATACATTTTTCTAAGAGTCATGCATGCATATTTGATTTATACGGTTTAAATTGTATCATCTTTTACATTTTTTGGTCAAAATATATTATCTTTTACTTAAATTCTATTCTTTTTTTAGATAAAATATTATGCAAATTAATTATAACTGTTTAGATATTAACAGTCCAAAATAAATTAAATTTAAAAAAAAAACAACGTCCAAATATAATATGAATGGTTTAGATGAAAAACATGCCTTACGCTTACATCCTCAAGAATGTTTACCTAATCCATATATATTATATTTGTTACACGTAAAGGTATGAGTTCGTGGGCATGATAAAAAAATTTTAGCTTCTTTTTTTTCTGCTAGCGCTCTAGTATATCATCATATTAAAAATATTGTTAGATACTAAATATTAATACATCTTCTAACAAAAATACGAATGATTCATTGATATTTTTTTTCTTTTTATTTAATAAGGGTATAATATAATTCCTTTCAAGAGTTAAAAGACAAAAAGTTTTTATCTTTTTCAACAAATTTATTTTCTGAAATTTAAACTTGTATTTTTTTTTTACGGATTAAGTCCATTATCACCTTGACCAACATCATATTGGTTTTTTCCTTTAATATAAAGATAGAGATCACACACACACACACACACACATATATATATATATATAATAAATTATTTTACTCCGTCAAACAAGGGACAAAGGTTGGGGAAGGGAAACAATAATCCGCAAGATAAGTTTGTTTAACTTCATTTGTCTTCCTTTACGTAGCTTCCTTGGATACTTAAGCTACGCTGTGTCTAACTTTCAAGCTTCCCCAATGTTAATTATTTATTTTATGTACTCAAGAATTTTCGAGTGTCCTGTTATGAGATTCTGTGACACAAGCTTTTTCATGCAGAAGATAGACAGAAATTTCCCCGTCACACAAGGAAATTTAAAAATTAAAAAAAAAGAGTAAAATAACATCCAAAATCTTGATCTTATTTCTTATATACAGCCCTAATATTATTTATGGTGCAATTTTACTCATAATTTTTTTTAATTTAGTGCAATTCTTGATACTTGAGAAATAAAATTATATAAAATTAAAAATATTATAGATAAAATTACACCAAATTAAAAAAATTATGGATAAAATTTTATCACAAATAAGATTAAAATATTGACCGCTTATAAGAAATAAAATTAAGATATTGTATATTAGTTTACCCATAACAAAAATAGTAAAAATTATTGGAATATGACAAGAAAAGAATCAAATTTTTACAAGTGTAAGACATGCACTATGGTCCGATTACAGGAAAATATTGGCAAAGACGTATGTTTTAATTTTGCTTAGTGATATCATTGATATGAAGTGATCACTTTTTGAGGGGCAAGTTACATCATTGAGAGTAAGTGATTGCAAATCTTTACACTAATTTTGCTAATTAATTTATATTTATTTTTTTAATTAATTGCAACGCCATCATCCACTAACCAATACCATATTAAAGTGCCTCTCTCAAAGGTTAAAGTTTAATTTATATAATTAATAAATGCTATGCACATGCAACACATAATCGATCTTGAGAGGAAATTTTCTTGAGGTTGATCGGATCTTGAGGAAAAATTCTCTCTTTATCTCATCAAGAGTTAATTAATTAATTAGCCTAGTTAATTAATTTGTTGACTTTAACCAAAGACTTCGAGCTGGCTGCTTCCCAAATATAATATAAATAATTAATTAATACCCAATCAAGTTCTACATACCCTTATGATCATGTGTCATGTGTCACTATGTATGAATATATATTCCTCTGGTTTTATTTATAAGTCACTTCTAACACATTTTTCACTAAAATTATGAAAAATCATAAAATCTCATGAACTTTGTTTTAAAATTAAATAAAGTTTTAACTTTACCACTATTTAACATACCCTTTCCTCCAAGGTTATGAAATATACATAAGAATAAATGAATAGTAAAATTGTATATTTATATAAAAAAATTAATGATATAACTTATAAGTATAATAAAAAGCTTTCTATTTGTCTTATAAATAGGATTAGAAGAATATGATAGTGATATTCAAGAGAAAATGTTGTTTCTAATAATCCCACTCTTACAAATGTATTGCTTCCAAAATTAAATTTGATTGATGACTGATTAATTAAACCGACAAATTAGACTTTGATCCAATTCAAAGCACTTCCAAAATTGATCGAATTTAAAACTTATCAAGAACGGTTAAAATTAGCTACAAGTAAATCAAGAGAAAAAAAATCAAAATTTAATTATAACCGATTCCACAGTCAACTGATGAATCTTGATCATGAATCAATATTTTTGCTGATCGATTTGATTTTATGAACGTTGTTATCAAATTCTTGGCTACTAACATGGGAGGAGAGAGAATCGTAAGACTATAGGACATTTCCGTGATTATGAACTTGTTGTATAGGACATGCAAAATTATTTGGAATGATGTTACCCTCAAGCTATTATTATTTGAAATGATATATATGTCACGCCAAGGGCCTATGTGGAGGCTTGCCCACCCCAATTAAACTTAATATTTAGTTTATGGGAAATTAATATCTGGTTCTAAAAGATTTTTTGTATATCGTCACTTTATTACGTACAAGGGTTCAACAGTAATCATGATGTAAATAGCAATAATAATGCTAATTATAAACTATTTACTTATCAGTTTTTCAACCACTCCTTTTTTTAGATCTTATGGTTGTTAAGTAGTACACTAGGGACGATGATCAATTATAAACTGATAGATTTGATTTTTTTTTTTTATGTATAGGCTTTATTTTCTTGTCGGTGCTACATATCTATCATATTTTACAGAAAATAATTAGCTGGCAACAAACCCATTTGATTGATAATTCGGATTAAGACTGAAGGATGGCTGATTTTATTTTTCTTCTTCTTTTGTTGCTGCACGAATTAGTAACAAAAAAATAGTGATTATTAAACACAAGAAAGGTTGTGGAAGTCCATGGGCTTTTATTCTGACTATTCTGGTATAATTTTTATTTATAATCCGTATAGGTCAATCAATCTTTATGATTTAACAAGAGATTTTCCCTACCTTGAACAAAGAAGCAGAAAAAATATATTATAATTAATTATTTATAATTATTATGAATTATTATAGTTAAAAATTGAAAATATAATAAAATTAGTTTCTAAGATAACTAATCAATTACTATCTTAAAGTTCAAAATCTTTCAAATATCAAATTATTTTGTAATTATTATGAATATTTTTATAGGTATAAATGTGAAACATCATATAATCAGTTAATAGAATTACTGATTAATTATTATCATAGTTGTAATTAAAATAAAATTATTGATTGTGATTATTGATTGGAATAAAAAAATTAAAAGTATTAATTTGGGTCGATAAAGATCTAATTTTTAATTGAATTGGATATTATAATATTTTAATATTATAATTGATTGATGATGATTGATAATTTATTCTTTTTCCAACTCAGCGTTTGTCAAAGTTTTTTAACTATTTAATTATAGAATTTTGAATTTATGGATTTAATTTTTTTTTTCTATATAGAGAGGGGCATGATAATCAGATGCTAAGGCAGGCTTGTCTGTGGGGGAGAGAGATTAAGTGGTCAAGGGTCATTATCCACCGAAAGCTTTGTAATTACATTCGCTCTTAAGCATCAAATTCATTGGAATACACTCACACACATCACCGTGCTGTTTCCAAAATCGGCGTTTTGATGTGAGAAAAAAAAGTTGCACTCATCAGCTCTAGTTACACACCATGCACAACAAACCCTAGCCACCTCTCTACTAGCTACGACATGTTCCATCTCTCCTAAAAAACAGTAAAATAATGGAGAAAATGTCATTCGAGAGACTCAAAATTTATAGTCATGCTAGAAGAGTTTATACATATAAAGCATGGCATTAAAACCCAACTTAGGTTGGTAAGTCAAATAAATGAATAGTGAACTGTCCGATTTAAAAGAGTTTTGGATGGATCAATTGAATCGAATTTTCTATACTTTTTTATCTTTATTTATTTTAAAATGATATTATTTTAAATTAAAAAAATAGTAGTAAGTTGTATTGAATTAATATTTCTTTATTTAAATATTATTTTTTACATAGCTATATATGAATTTTGTTTACATTTTAATTTTATTATTTTAATTATTATTCGGTTGACCTTAGTTCAACCATAATTTAATTATCAGTTATCAAAATACTATTTTAACCAGTTCAATGATTGGTTTGATTTTCAATACCTTTATATAACATCAAGAAATTATCAAATCTTAGAAGGATTTGAATTAACTTTTTGGCAGAGACTTTAAGTAAATATATAAAAGGAGTTTAACATAAAAATACTTTTAAAATTATGTTCTGGGTTTCCCTAAACAAACCCTTAATAAGTATGAAGAAAATTATAAGAAGTACCAATGATCAAATTTTCTTTCATATTTAGAAAATCAGTTTTAAAAAATAGTGCATTGTCTAAGATAAGTTCTTAATTAAGGTTTTTTTTTTAAATGAATTAAAGAATAGACAAGATAGTAGAAGCTGTCTTTTGTTTTTTCAAGATAAAGAGGTAATGGTAGACATCAAGGGTTAATCTTTTTTTGTGGGGAAGAGCTAATGATAATGCAGTTGAAATTTCCAAGGAGGGGCCTCAAAGAAGCTTAATGACAAATTAAGCTTGAAAAGTCGTTGATATTGTGTGGTCCAATAATGTTCTTCTAGACTCTTATGACATGCCTTCTTTTTTGTTTACACAGTAAGTTCAGTTTATAGAAGAGTAAGAACATATAATTATAATTATTTAGAATGTATTTAATATCTAAAAAATATTATTTTATTATAATTCTAGTCATAACACTTAAAAAAATATCCTAACTTCTAAGTACTAAAGTTTACATCTACATCTAAGGGCAATTGATAACTCATTCTATTTGATATTGATATCAACTAAGAGGAAGAGAGACTTCACCTTACTCTTAGATCATAGATGAGCCTAACCCATTTTAAAAATAATTACAAAAAAAATATTTAATTAAAATAAAATGTCACAAAAATACTATATATTAGTATTGATTATTATTAGTTCTGTTTGTTTACTTAGGGATAATTTCTTCATATGTGTACACACCAAGTTAGCATAAATATGTAAGAAACATTCTACAAATATTCAAGGGTTACATAGTACCTAGTATTATGATATTATTTCTCATATACGTTCAATATTCTAATCTTATTTGTGATATAATTTTACTCATAATCATTTTAATTTAGTGTAATTTTACCCATAATATTTTTAATTTGATGCAATTATATATATACTTTTTATATTTTAAGTATCAATAATTACACTAAATTAAAAAGATTATAGGTGAAATTATACCATAAATAAAATTAGGATATTAGACGCATATAAAAAATATAATTAGGATATTAGGTGCTATATAATCTAATATTTAAAGTTGAACATTATTTTGGAAATTTTCCATTTTTAGCATTTATCTTATGTTTGGCATTATGTGGGAGTCCTATCCTCTTGGGGGGGGGGGGGGAATATACATGAATAAAACTCCATGATAGGTGTGAAATGATAATTTAGTGGTATTTCTAAATACATAAATATTATTTCGAGAGTAAACTATAAAACAAAAAACAAATATTAATAAAATACAAAGTACTTTGTTTAAAGTATTTTAATTAATTTTAACAATAAAAATTTGTAAGTATATTTAATTTCTATGTTCTAAAACTTTGAAATTATTCAATTTGTTGACATATTCAATGAAATATTATGCCAATATTTTCATTAATATAAATGATTTATGTCAATCACTCTAATCTAAGTATATTCATCATCACTTCAGCTTGCATCTTTATGTCTTTCAAGGACATCAATCGCTCATATCTGAAGTTAGAAAATAATACATAACTAATTATGCTAAGATATATATTTTTTTAAAAAAGGATAATGATGTAAATACGAGTGAGGTGGATTATTGTATATGCTTAATTAATCGGTCAATTTTATTGGCTTAAACTATATACGAGGGATATGAATGAGATACGTTGTTGCTTACTGTATTTGTCTTATTCGAGCTCGATTCCATGTATGGATGGAGTTGAAGTTGGAATCTAAAAAAGATGATTTTGTTGTGTGGAGAAAGAGTAACAAAATAATATTAAATTACTATTCATGAGCACTTGGGCTTATTGCCATACATGTGCAAATTCCGGGTTTTATTGGTTAAATATGTTTAAGTAGCCAATTGTCACATCATATATTGATCATTACAAAGTTGAAAATTATTCTGATTTTGCATTAAAATGGGTTTACACGTGGACTTTTAATCTTATCCAAAAATCGTTGTGTGCGAATGAAAAAGGTACCCTTCGATCATAATTTATCTTATTTAGTTTAATCATATGTTACGGAAATTAAATCCTATCTTAATATTTTCTTATTTATAATTACAATTACATAACATCTTAATTCAAAGAAAAAATATTTCATAAATTATAATGTCAACACATTTTTCAACTATATTATTTTGTTTTTTATATGCACAGAAAATTTTTAATTAAAAATATTATTAGATATTAAATATAAATATTTCTTTAGTAGTCTGTTTATCCGTTATGAGAAATTAAGCCCAAAGGTTGAAGCAGCAGAGATGGGCTTGGCTTCTCCTTCTTTTTCATGGTTAAACAAAGCATTTTAATACCTTTACAAAATTTAGCATGGGTATGTTATTTTTTCTCAACCAAAAAAGGGTGCGGTTGGACTTGGACCCACCACAGGAATGGAGGATGGTTATGCTTTTAGTAAACCTTCCAATTCCCTCTCCTGGCCCATTAAGAAAAAGAGGATTACTTCAATTCCTGGGAACATGAATTTGGCTGTGAAATGTCATGACTCAAGCATTTATTCACAAGAAAAGCTCCTATATTACATTACTTCTATGCAAAAAACTAATAATGCAATGGACAACTTCACTGAAACTGAGTGAATATTTAAATTAGCTTATAGAAAAAAGTGATTTTAGTATAGTTTCTAAAATTTTAGTGTAGTTTTTAAAAAAGTAAAAAAAAAAAAAAAAAGCTTCGTAGAAAACCATAACTTTAGCCTTGAAACTAAGTTTTAACATACATAATCAATTATTGAATTTTATGATGTGTTTAGATAGTTTTTTTTTTAAAGTACGGTTTTCTCCCAAAAATCATACTTTTAAAAAGTATCCAAACACTATCCATATTCAGTAGCATACCTATATAGTTGGTTTCCTTTATCTAAAAAAAACAACTGTGACTAACTTATCAAAGTCTCGACTCAACCAACTATTGTTTTAGTTTATCACGCTTCAAGACAATAGATTTACTTCTGCTAAAAAAAAATTACAAAGTGGATAACCCCTTGCGTATCTGGATCAGTCATTATGTATATTTGGTACTCTTTTCGGCAAACTATAATATATGACATAATTAAAGAGTTAATCTTAATCCTAAATATAATACTTATTTCTTATATTTATTAACTTTTTCCTAAATTACCTCTATTGATACTCTTTTAACAATAATCAAATAACCAACAAACACTTGGTTGGATTGGTAAAGGCATCCAACCGGCATACACAGTGTCTCAAGTTCGAGCCCTAGATGCAGCAGCATTAAATCTTGTTAAGAGATATTGCCACTTGAGGGTTGCAAAAGTGCTCAATATAGATTAGTCAGTTTCTCAGACATCTAATAATAGGGTCCAAGTAAAATGCCGGATAGCAAATGGCTAAAGGCATATAAAAAAAATTTAAATATATCTTATATTAAGGATCGGACGAGTATGTTAATAGTGTCTTGGAAAAAGGCAAGCCTGAGGATGGAATCAAGCCAGCAATATCACTAGATGAACAATTCATGATTCCAATCAGAGAAAGGGAATAGAAAGATGGCCTCTAAGCTGCTCTGTCTTAAGTAACAAGTGGATTATAACTTATAACCGATTGGTTCATTTTCTTTCAAGAAACGTAGAGGCATGCATACAGGTTGCTATGCCAAGGTCATAAACATTGTATACAGAAGGAGCTATTCAATCTCAATCTGTTCAGGAGCTGCCTCAGTTGTTGACCCTTCGGAATCAATTTCATCTTCACTGATCCCAGCAGATTCAACAGTCCTTGTAACCCATTCCTTGAGAGGTTCTTCTTCCAAATCTAGTCTTAGTATGCCTGCAAAAATGCCCCCCATGAAGGCCACTGGTTCCTGCAGAGATCGCAATTCAATACTGATCAAGAGAACACTTCAAATATTTATCTGATAAAGCACAAAATCACTCCTCCACAGCTAATCCAAACGTGGCACTAATTCATTTCAACCGACTCAAAAGGTACCTTCTATCTAAATTATCAGCAAATGTAATAAAGTGAAACATGATAAATCATTCAAGCAGAGCTTACATATTGCAATATAGAGGCCCTGGCATCCCGTGGCCTCGCGTGATGGAAGAAAAGCCATCAACACATTGTTATCGTTCCAACTATGGAAAGGATAACAAAAATTCTTCATCACATGATATTTCTGAAGCATCCATTCCAGAAATGATAATATGTAAGTATGCTGCCTAAAATTCTGCTTACCAGATTTCACAGCTTAGCTGAGGCATGGATATCCTTCGTTTACCCTCAGGTGTGTATATCATATTTTGGTTTAAGATTGGATACATATCCTTCAAACCAATTAGACCAGACTTATCCAAATTCCTTCCTAGTCATAAATATAATTACAATTCTATTGAACTTCCTCAATCTTAGAAACCTAATCAACGGCCCAATTAGAAGTACCAGAAAGCACTGAAGTTGCCAGAGTCTTTCAAAGAGGAGAAAAAGCGGTGAAGGATTAGTATTTTAAAACAATAAGTTGGTGGCGGGAATGCTTAAAATATTCTTCCAATGCATTAATAACTGCATAAATGTTTCACTGCAACGAATCTGAGAACATGAACTGCTTTCAATGAAATGCCAAAGTAGGCTTTGATTAGACTATTATACAAAAAACACCACTCAAAGTTGGATGAGATAAGAGTCAAAAATCAATCCTCCACATGAGCTGTTATACCAGACAATAGGGTCACAACCATTCCAATGAGAGACGAATTATAATTCTCAAAATCTAAACTTATAATTACACTGGAGTTAAAAGAACACGCAAAGCCAACCGCTTATCCAGGAGTAATCCACCAAAATCAAGCAAAGCCGTTTCTAATTTCTTTTCATGCATATAAATAAATAGAACAATATCGAAAAATAGTAATGACGGGAAGGAAGAAAATTCAATGACACAAATGGAAATTTGAAGTAAACAAAAGGAACATGGTTGGAGGTAGAAATTATACCTTGACAGCTTCTTTGAAAATGGGGTCTTCAAAAGGATTGAAAAACAACGCTCGAACCTCCGTTTTATCAGAATCAGCACGGGTAAAACCGAATTGAGAACGATTGCTTCTGCTTATACCTTTCCATTGCGACGAGAATGATGAATTGCTCAACCTAACATCCTTCAGTTTCCACTGCCCAATCGAACAAAGATATACTCTGAATTTCAGAGAAATATAAAAGAAAATGAAGAAGGGAAAAGAAAAACTGTAAAAGCATGAAGCATAATGATACCGAGGTATAGGAGAGAGGAGAATGGAAAAGAAGAGACATCGGGAGGGAGAAAAGCGAAGGTAGATATCGACAGAGCCGGTATGGGCTACAAGTGCCACCTGTTATGTGTTTCCCTTCCCAGTATGGAAGAAAACAGACCTGGTACGGGCTGATGGCGGGGCGAGCAGTTAAACGCTGCGTTTTTGAGCGAGGGAGAGGTAAGCCCGGGAGAAGTCAGTCGTGGCCCACGACATTCAATGGGTTAAAAAATCTCCTCTTAAAATTTTTATTGTTAAAAAAATATTTAAAATTTGTTTAAAAATTTAGTTTTTTATTTTCTATTTTAAAGACTTTTATACAAATATATTTATGTTACACAGCTAGATGAGTTTCATACATCTTATTTTATAAACAAAATATAAGATATTTATATATAATTAAAAAAGAGTTGGATCCAATAGTTTATAAGTAAATTAATAATTAGCAATTTTATTTTTTATTATATATAGGCATTCTCTTATGAGAAATAATCTTATTTGAAATGTTGTGAGGGCTTTTTCTAAGGATTCGAACCCGATCAGCAATTTTTTTATTTATTTTTTTATATAAAAGTTTAGGTGGATTTGACACTAATCTCCACTAAGGCTAAGGTATAGCCCTTAGCTCAAAGAGTACTTATAAGAGACTTACGAGATCGTCTACTAAAAGAGTAATTACATTTGCAGAAAGAATAAAACTTATATTTTTGTGTGATATAAACATATTCCTTATTATATGTATCATATGTGTCAACTTTTATTTATAGCAATTTTCTTTTAATTTATCGAATATTTGAATAAGCGGTTAAGTTGGGCTAAATTTTTTTTATTGCTCACTCAATTTATTAGAATTTTACTCTGACTACATCTGAATCTGACTCGCATCTTGCACCTAACTATGGTAGGTGAGTCTCCCAACAAAAATTTTCTATATACATCAAAACTCGAACTCAAAATCTCACCTAATGATACCAAGCCGTTACCAACCCCATTAGTAGATGGGCTGAAATTGTGTGTGATAATAGGACTTAAATTTTGGGGCACAAAGCCTTTGACTAAATCCATCCTTGTTGTGGGGCAAAAAAAAGGCTGGTTTGTTGAAGAGAATATATATAATTTGTTTTAAAACATAAAGTACATGAAGTTGATTGAGTTACCATGGAAAAGCCCTTCTGCATGCTCTTTCTATTTTGTCAACCATATTTTTAACAAAAGGAAAAAAAGAATTGTCAACCATATTAATAACTTATGCAGATTCATTACGTTGTAACGATCGAGTTTATATTTAATAAGTAGCTAGCATGCCCATATTTTTCACACATATATTATACTTTGCGCTATCAATTAATTTAAATTTAAAAATTACTGAGTTTGTGTTTTATATATATATATATATAGTGAGATAGGAATTTGGTGGAATATTTTTGTTAATTCTGGCGTTTACTTTGTTGAATGCCATGAATATTGCCTTCATCCGCCCCTTCAGTCTCTTCCATTGTTATTCGCTCTCTCACATGAACAAGAGCTGAGACAAATATACTAATAAATCCTATAGTTTTGGTTACATGAATCCTTCAAGTAACTACGTTAGATAAAGTTTTCCTAAATCCATATTCATGGTTGGTCCGACGTACGTACATATCTTTTAATTTTGAATAATATCTACCTACCCAACCCGAGATGGCAAGATATCTCAGTATAAATAGAAGCAGCCCACTGTACATAGAGATCATCCACCACAGCCTTCCCATTCAATTCTCTGTTTAATTCGAATCCTTCTTCTTCTTCTTCACTGTTATCCATGGCTTCCACATTGGAGTCTGCAAATTCACTGTACGACTTCGTGATGAGAGATGGAAATGGAGTGAAGGGCCTGTTAGAATCAGGCATATCACAAGTTCCAGATAGGTACATTCAACCTCCTCATGAGCGAATAATCCACGTCTCAACCCCGCAACTCCACCTCCCACCCATTGACCTATCGAAGCTTCACGGCCCTGAACACGACAAGGTGGTGGCTGACATCGCCGGAGCCGCCCAGACACTCGGGTTCTTCCAGGTCGTGAACCACGGAGTGCCACTGGAGCTGCTCGAAGCACTCAAGTCAACCGCACACAAGTTCTTCAGCATGCCGCCGGAGAAGAAGAAGGCCGCATGCCGTGGAGGAGGGAGGACGAACGTCAAGTACGGGACGAGCTTCGCGCCGGAGAAGGAGAAAGCCTTGGAATGGAAGGACTATGTTAGCATGGGCTATATCTCCGACGAAGAAGCTCTTCAATATTGGCCTGATCTCTGCAGGTATGTGTACGCCTTCTCTTATGTTCATTTCTTTCTGATATATCCCACAAGAACATGAATTCGAATCCCATTATTGTGTAACAGAGAAGTGGCACTGGAGTATTTAAAGTTATCGACGAAGATGGCGAGAGAAATTCTGGGAATTCTGACGGAAAATCTGGGGGTGAAGTTAGATGAGTCGAAGATTGAAGGATTACTTGGGTATAAGATGGTGAACATGAACTATTATCCGGCGTGTCCAAATCCAGAGCTGACGGTCGGAGTAGGACGACACTCTGATATGGGCACTCTCACGGTGCTTCTGCAAGACGGCATCGGAGGTTTATACGTCAAACTGGAACAAGACATGAAACATGATGATGATGATGATGATGATGATGCTTCTGCAGCAAACAAAGGTGACTGGATAGAGATCCCTCCGATCCCCGGAGCTCTTGTTATCAACATCGGAGATGCCTTACAGGTTTCCTATAATATTCTAAATCTTTTTTCCTCCTCTCACGAAATGTGAACATGTGCTTTTTGAGGGGGCGGATATTAGAATATATGAAGTCCCATATTGACTGATTAAAATATGAATTAAAAGTATATAAGTGAGTCCTATCATATTAGTTTAAGCTATTTTAATAAAAAGTCATAAAACCTAAAATATATACACTTAATTAATTAAACTAATTCATTAAAATCTAATATTATTTACTGCGCTACAAAGAGACTGGTTTTGCTGATATATGATATATGTTTGTGTTGTGTGTGATGTGGGAAGATAATGAGTAATGGAAGGTATAGGAGTGCAGAGCACAGGGTGAGAGCGACGAGGGAGCAGAACCGAGTGTCGGTGCCGGTGTTCACGATCCCAAACCCGACGGAGAAGATAGGGCCATTGCCACAAGTGGTGGAGAAAGATGGGAAGTCTCGTTACAGAGAGATTGTGTTCCAAGATTACATGCACAACTTCTTCACTAATGCTCATGATGGCAAAAAATCTCTTGATTTTGCAGCCATCAATTGATTCTCCTACATTTCAACACTCATCGTCATACTCGGCTTCAATTGCATCCTTTGCTATTATATCTACCATCAATATCAATAATGAATAATATACTCCCCCGTTTTATATTATAAGAAACCTCTCTAATTACACTCCAGAATTAAGGAGGGGTGATTAAGCCATTAATTTTATCTAAAACTAGGATAAATTTTAGATTTTTCCTATATTTAAATAAAAAAATATCATATTTGTATTACATTCGTCACCCTTGTAATGACTTGCACCGGTAATATTGGAACTACTGAATTATTACTCAAATGATTTAATATAACCAATTATGTACTTAAGACTTTTCTAGTAGAAGTGGAAATACGGGTCAACCTGCCAGATATGGGTTGGCCCATCGCGGGTTAACCTAGAAACGGGCTGAGCTTAATCAACCCGCTTCCAGACGGGTTAATATAATACCAACCTGAGCCCACCAGCCTGTCAATCTGTCAGTTTTTTAAAATTATTTATATATATTTTTTAAAAAAATATTTTTATATATATTTTTTAAAAAACTAATTTATATGTATCAATATTAATTAGATTCAAAGTATGATATAAAATTGTCAAAATATTTATTTCTTTAACTTTATCATTATCCGTAGATAAATCTATCACAAGTAAAATAATAATAAAATAAAATATATATATATATATATAAAAAGAAATGACTCAATAAAATAAAGTTAGTATAAATTAAGTATAATATAAAATTTAATTTAGTTAAAACTCTAAAATTAATAAAATATAATATAAATAATAATTTAAAAAAAAACGGTTAACCTGCCATGAATGCGGATCAAAAAAACTCGTATCAAAATAGGTTGTCAATTTAATAACCCAACTTACTATAAAATGGCGGGTTAAACTTTTAACTCGTACTAAAATAGGTTGCCAATTTGGCAATCTAACTTGATATAAAATGAGGGGTTGGCTGGTTGGGATTATTCTCAGTCCTACTTTCTAGTGTCCTATTAAGAGATTGTGGCACAAGCTTTTTCATGCAGAGAGACAGAAATGTATCTGTCACGCGAGAAATTAAAAGGAAAATTAAATTATAGGAACGCGACTAGAGAAGAATCAAATTTTTGCGAGTGCCGTAAGACATGCACTAACGTCCCGATTACAGGAAAATAAATTGCCAAAGCTATGTTTTAATTTTGCTTGCTGATGTCATTAATGAAGTGACTTATTTGGGGCAAGTTACAACATTGAGAGTAAGTGTCTTCTAATCTTGACACTAATTATAATTAATTTATATCCCCTCTAATTTTTTTATATAAGAATTAATTAATTTTTTAATAAATTAAAAAAATAAATATATTAATTATAATCAAATCTAATACCTCTAGATAAATTAATATCTTATACTCATTAATTCACATAAATTAATTAATTAATTTTTATATTAGTTATAATTAACTGATTTATTTAATTTATTTAATCTATAAAAAAATCAATTAACTCTTATATTAAAGATAAAAGAAATATTTATTTTCTTTAATTAACTTCAACGCCATCCTTCACTATAGCCAATACCATGTTAAGGAGCCTCTCTCAAAATAATCCCACGTTTCTAAAATTTATAGCTTACAAAATCAAAACGATAGATGGCAATTAATTCAACCGACAAATTAGCTAGACTTTGATCCAATTCAGAGTGCGCGTTTCCAAAATTAATGGAATTAAAAGCTTATCAATAACCCATAAAATTTATCAAAAATAAATTAAGAGAAAAGATCAATCAAAATTTAATCATAACTAATTCAAGGGTCAACTGATGAATTAATATTGTTATGTGAAAACTATTTGGATTGATGTTCCACTCAAGGCATTATTATTATTTGAAATGGCATGTCACGCCAAGGGATTATGTTTATGTCTGTATGTGTGGATGCTTGCTCATCACAATTAAAATTAATATTTAGTTTTATGGAAATGGAAAATTAAATCTGGTGGCTTGCTTCATTAACCACTCATTTTAAATTTTCTGGGTGTTACTCTAGGGATGATCAACTATTGATGGATAGTTAATTATGATAAAATTCAATTATCAAGACAAATTTATATTATATACTCTTTAATCTGCTTAAATTAGTCAATTAACTTTTATATTATTTATAATATTTAATTGATATATTTACCTTCATTAATATATCTAAAAGAAATTAAATAATTCTTATATTAAAAAAATATGAGTATATTATATCATACTAAAAATAATATTTATATTATAATAGTGATTATAAAAACATAAGGTTGACCCACAACCTGTAATACTGATTTTAAGTCTGGCATCCTGCTTGAGAATATATAATGGGCTTGAAGTTTAGAGTTTGATGATAAGTTCTCCCCAAATAAAGCCTTCCAAACCATGAGGCTTAATATAGTTAATTAGGATTTAGTTAGGTTCTTTAAATATTTATTTATGGGTTTGATCTTTGGCAGTATGTATAGAGATGATCTTATAACTAGTACTAAAACCCCTTCAGGAAGTTATGGTATGAGGAGAATAATCAATGCTTTTGACTTAGGAAGTGAAGATTTTTTTATACTATTTGTTGGATTTTATTATCAAATATCTATTGTTATAGTTTGTGGCTATCCCTTTTAGTATAAATATCTTCTATATGAATCGAACTCAAAATTTAAAAGGATTTAATAGGGTCTTATATCACTAGAGTAACTTTATATTGATAGTGAAAGATGGTTTAATAGACATAATTTCTTGATTATTTTACTCCGTCAAACAAGGGACTAAGGTTGGGAAAGTGAAACAATAATCAGCAAGATAAGTTTGTTTAACTTCATTTGTCTTCCTTTATGTAGCTTCCTTGGATACTTAATCTACGTTGTGTCTAACCTTCACCTAATGTTAATTATTTATTTTATGTACTCAAGAATTTTCGAGTGTCCTGTTATGAGATTCTGTGACACCAGCTTTTTCATGCAGAAGATAGACAGAAATTTCTGTCACACAAGGAAATTTAAAAATAAAAAAATAATTATAGGAATATGACAAGAAAAGAATAATCAAATTTTTGCAAGTGTAAGACACGCACTAATGTCCGATTACAGGAAAACATTGGCAAAGATATTTGTTTTAATTTTGCTTAGTGATATCATTGATATGAAGTGATCACTTTTTGAGGGGCAAGTTACATCATTGAGAGTAAGTGCTTGCAAATCTTCACACTAATTGTGCAAAGGTTAAAGTTTAATTTATATTAATTAATAAATGCTATGCACACGCAACACATAATCTTGAGAGGAAATTTTCTTGAGGTTGATCGAATCTTGAGGAAAAATTCTCTCTTTATCTCACCAAGGGTTAATTAATTAATTAGCCTAGTTAATTAATTTGTTGACTTTAACCAAAGACTTCGAGCTGGCTGCTTCCCAAAGACTTCAAATTTTTTTAATCTATTTGTATTTTTGACAATTGTTATGTTGTTTTATTTGTTTATTAAATGCTTATAAAATACATTAATTCCTATTTATTTACTATTTAATAAATTTAATTACTATTTGAGATTGTTTACCGTTAAAGAAATTTAGGTAGATACAAACTAGTAAAAAATTAATTTATTCTATTATAATAAATTTCTCTTTAATTACTTAATTTATTGCATAATTAATATTTTTAGTTTTTATATTTATTTATTTTTTTAAACATAATAAAGTACATTTTCAGTTAATATTTTGATACTTGGAATTGTCTTTTAACTTGTTTACAATTCATCTTTAATAATTTATTTCTTTTATATATAATGTATAGATATATAAATTCATTGAAAAGTTATCAATTCGGATAATTGTATGACCATTTAGATTTTGAGATTGATGACTTTATACTTTGATACATATAATTAATTGTTCTATCTTGACTATATTAAATTTAAGGTGGTTTAAAATAATAAATACAAGAAATAATTCAAAAAAAGCTTTACATAGCAGTTTTAAAGAAAATTGCCATGTAAAGCTTATAAATAAAAAAATGATTACTAATAACCATGGGAAAATTATATATTAATGGTGGTTAATAATATAACTAACATTATAAGTATACAATTTAATGATGGTTTTGAAACTGCCATTAAATGTTAGATTTATAATAACAGTACAATTCACGTAGTTCGTAAAATCGTCATAAATTGTTACTTTTAACCATAATTAAAAGCCTTTTTATAAGTGTTTGAGTTCAAAATCTTTCAAATATCAAATTATTTTATGATTATTATAAATCTTTATTTTGGGTAAAAATTTAAAATATCATATAATCAGTTAAGAGAGTTAATGATTAATTATTATCATGGTAAACTCAAAATCTTTTAATGATCAAAGATGAACTATAAATTGTAATTATTGATTACAACAAATAAATTAAAAGTATTTAATCAGGTCGACCCATACCCAATTTTTAACTAAACTATATATTATAATATTTTAAAATTATAGTTAATTGATTGATAATTTATTTGTCAGAATTGTTAATTTTTATATTACTAAACTAACTTTATGCTATGCTAGTAGTGGAGATGATTTAGTAAACATAATTTCTTGATTTTTATGTAGGGGAGATGGTTTAAAAGATCATTATCTTATTGTTTTTTTATCAAGAAAAGTTTAAATAAGTTGAGTTCAAATAACACCCATATATCATGATTCAAAATTAAAAAATAACAATTATTAAAATATTTATACGTAGATTACCTACCAATAATATCTAAATATTAATTAATAGCATATTTTTATGAGATATAAGTTGTTTTTACTAAATGTACTAACCTTTTTTTAGCTTCATTTTGTTTTTGGTCCAAAAAAAAATAGCTTAAGACTTAAAACGTAAAGAATTTGTACTTTTTCTAATAAGCAGAATTTTTAGAATTTAAATTTATGTTATGATAATACTGCTTAATTATAATATCAACTAACAACTTATTAGTTTAATTTTCTTAATTCAAGTTAGTTTGACAAATTGATTTAGTTGGTGAATGGGTAATGAGAAACCCTTAATTATAGGCTTGAATTATGTAAGCGAATATTATGTGAGGCAAAAAAAGTCTCACACATGCACCCAAACTCATGCTACTCGTCAAACAGTAGTTCATTCCCCACCCAAGAACAAACATAATTCTGAGATTATTATTTATTTATTTATTTATTTATTATTATAATATGCGGCTGCAAAAGATCAATGAACGAACAATTCCCTCGTCTGAACTTGGAATATTCCAACCATGACTAATTTCAACCACTTAATTTGACGGAAGACTTTGACTTCTTCATTTCCTTCTCCTCCATCATCTCCTTCGTATATTTCCCTTGATTTTCATGTCGTCCCCAAATACCGTGCCTTTTGACTGTTCACGTTCCCACTTGTGCTTCTCAATTTTTAAATTTTAGACGATGACATATCATCAGTGATCACCCATTCATTATTATCATTTCCATTTTATTATGTATTTTTATTTTTATTTTTAATTTATGCAACTATGTTATATATGTATTTAGTGTGTGTAACTTACATATGATATCAAAAACCAAGTCCACGATATTAATTAGCAAGATAGTATATTTTTAAAAAATATTTATATTTATTTAATTAAAAGAAAACTAATAGTTTGAACATCAATTTTTTCACTTTATAATGAATATAATTAAAATTAACTAATAAATTTAGTTTCTTCATAAAATTTTGTCATTTCAAATATTTAACAAAACAATAGCATTTAAAGTTTCAGACTCTCTTTCTGGCCAAAAAAAGATGTTTCAGACTCTCTAAATGGTTTGAATCTTCCTTTGAATAATAATCCTCTAGTATTTGAGGGCTAGGATTAATTAAGCCTCATCTCTCTTTTATTATCATAGGGTATGGGCCCTAAACAATAATTTGGGAAGTGGTCCTGTTCTTCTTGTTATCATATAATTCAAAATAAATAAATAAATAAAAGTTGAAAGAATTCATGGATGCTGTACCTAACTGGTTGAGTTATTTAAACTCAACCTTCAAAACTTGAAAAACTATATGGCTTGGTAGAAACTGTAAGAAAAGTAAAGTTCCTTTTAAAATACATATCACTTTAATCTTTATTATAACTTCATTTCAACTAATTCTCACATTATCAAGAAATGACAGTTAACTTATTAAATATAACTTAAATTGATAAAAAAAATTAAGTTTACCCTTATTAAAATTTTCTCTCCTTTGAGCAATAATTAAATAAGGTTAAAATTAAAAAAATATCATTAACAACCCTTTGGCACAGTGGACTTATATTTAAGACCAAAAGTTTATTTTATAGCTGACTTATAATAAAAACCAGAGTGGTAGGATGTAAAGGTTAATTAATCAAAACTATAACAAAATACAAAGTTTGAGTTGAACTGTCCGACCAAATGGATAAGCTTACAGTGCGGTTCAAAACACTTTTTGAATTATTGCTTTGTCAAGGGAACAAACTACGATCAAGATTTGAGTTGAACCAATTACAGCTTGGTCGATTTTGGAAAGAATTGATTCATGTTAAAAGAGGTTGAACCAATCCTAGAAAAAAAGAATCAAATCATTGTTGCTGTCTTGCATTTCAAAGCCTTGGCCTTGGATTTCCACTGGCATGCACCAATTAGTGTCCAACAGTATTGAAGTTAGGTACATATATATATTTACTGATTATTATTATTATCAATTCTATCATGATATTCAATCAATGATTCTTTGAGAACCATCAGTACCTCTAACATCATGACTTTAATATTTTAATTAAATAGTAACAGAAATTGAGTTGATCGCTTGCTCTAACCTAATTGAGACAAGCTCAAACGGTTGCAAAAGGATGAGACTATTTTTGTCATTATAGGCACAAAGGTGGTTTCAGATATAACAATTCTGAAGTATTCAAGCAAGTAGAGTTTGGCTACTCAAAGGTTTTTTTCTTTCTAAGCATAAGCATAGATATCCTCCTAAATTCCCTACCCTAAATATGGACCACTCTTAAAGGAAAAATAAGGCCTCTCCCGTGGTAAGGTCTAAAAATAGAAAACAACCAAATTAAAGGGAGTGCCCATATGCTAGGAAAATATTCAACACTTGTGGGCCCAAGGCATTAATGTATTGAGATGTTATGTCATTATTTAAATGAAAATAAATTTGGGTTGTTAATAGAGTTGAGTCTAATAAAAAAGCTAATCCCTTAATGAATAAGATTTGAAAAGAGATAGGACTATATTTAGTTTTAATATTGTCTTAAATAGAATTGCCTTAATAAAAGGATATTCTGCTTTAGAAAAAAAAATGTGTTAAAGTTTGAAAGTTTTGCAGGTATATATGATTATCATGAGACTATATATATATATATATATATATATATAAATTAAAGTGATATTTTTAATTTGTAGAAAGACTAAATATAAATATCACAAATTAATTTTATAATTAAGAATCGTGATCACTAAATTAAACTTACATACATAAAAACATTCTCTAAAGCACATAATAATGAAGGTTGAGTCAATATTTGTACGTATTTTTGCAAATCTTATATATAAAGTTGAGGATCAAATTCCGCTATGGTTATTATAATTTTATATATATATATTCTATAAGCATTTCTATAGCTATTATATTTGAGCCATAAAATCAATCTGGTCCAAGTGAGATCGATAATACAATATTGATCAGTTAAATTAAATATTATCATTATGAGCTAAAAAAAATAAATATATATACATATATAGACACTGATGAAAGATGAGTGGGGTCTTGTTTAGTGGTCCATGTAGCCGAAGTCTCTGACTTAGAGTGACTATATAACAATAATGACAACATAAATGGGGGAAATGTACATGTTGACCTTACTAATTTATTAATTAACCAGTATTTGTAAAGTTTTTTTTGCTGATAAAAATATGTTCTTCAAAATTTGAGTGTATATATACACACACACAAACACATACTTTTCCTTTATATATATTGTGCTTCCCTGAAGTACAAGCTACTGCAAACAACTTCATTACTCGCCTTTATTTTTTGTTCAAACTTTATTATAATATAGTAAATAATTTTTTCAAATATTTTTATCTAAAATATAATTCCAAATATTTAATAAAATATTTATTTAACTAATTTAAATAAATTTAAAAATTAAATAAATTATTTAATTATACTAAACGTACATAATTTTTTATAATATTATATTATATGTCAATTTATAAGTTAAATAATTATTTTTTAAAAAAAATAATATAAATATAAAAGATAAAATATATTAAAATATTATATTTAAAATTAAGACTAATGTAATATTTTTAGCAATTATTTTCTTCATTTGGTCCTTATGCACCACTAAATATCATGAAGTGTTTGACTTTTTTTACAAGGTTGGATTCGGGAAATACTACAATTAATAGGGTCTTTGACTTTTAATTCATTATTATGAGCCTATTCCCGTTTATATACCATTTTTATCTGCGTATAAGTAGGTAGTTAGATGGGACCTAAATTATGAATTAGAGGAGTAAATATTTATTAGATAGCTTAAATAAGAGTAGATTAGCTAGGGTTGGAGATAGGCTTGGGATACAGATAAATGCCAAAACGAAGAAAAAAAGATGAATGTGGGTGTCGTTTTATAGTGGGAAAGTCAAAATCTCGTGATGCATATGCAAACGGGTGCCACGTAACCATATTTTGACATTTCACTTCGGATATTTATCTCTAGTACCACAACATTTGTCTCGTGGTTTGATTTTCATATGTACCATATAGTACGTGGTCATTTTTTTCAGCTTGGAAATCGTACCAATCTATTTCTCTTTTAATATTTTAATCTAAATTACAAAAGAATGTTCCTACAATTTACTTTCATTGAAATACTTAATTTTTTCAGCATATCATCATGTTATATTTTATTTTTAATATAAAATAAAAATAATATAAAATGTACAGTCTTTACAAAAAATACTACAATATATATACTCCCTTTAATCTTTAATATAAAATATAATTCATTAATTTAAATAAATTTAAAAAATAATTAATTATAATAAATATGATAGACAATCTCTCCTAAAATATTTATATATATAATTAGATTATATATATAAGTCTATAAATTTAAAAAATAATAATAAATAGAAAATATATTAAAATTTTAGATTAATGATCAAATTTAAATTATCAATTAGTTTCTATATATTATTGTATGATCAAATTTAAATTATCAATTAGTTTCTATATATTATTGTAATATATAATACTCATTGGAAGATTGCATCCTTCATTCCGTACAGGTCCTCCTCCAATACTTGACAATTAAATTGAGAAACTTACAGCTTATCGTATCTATTTTTTAAAAAACGTTTTCTATCACACATATTAATACTTTTTAAATTTTAATATAAGAGTTATTTAATTTTTTTAAATAAATTAAAAAAATTAATTAATTATAACAAAATTCACTTCTCAAGATAAATTTATATTATATACTCTTTAATATACTAAAATTAATCGACTAACTATTATATTAGTTATAATTAATTAATTTATTTTTATTTAATCTATTTAAAAAAGTCTATTAGCTCTTTATTAAAGATCGGAAGAGTAATAATTAGCATATCTATTTGTAATTAATTTTTTCTCCCAAAATTCTCTATAATTTTTCTATTTATAAATCATGGGTTGGAGATATCGAACTTGAGTTGGTAATTGCTTATTACATATAGGTGATGAGCTAATATGGACCGACCAAGCTCTATGATTATTAATCGATCAATTTCATCATATCTCTTATTAGTAATATAATTCATTTCCATGGAAGATTAATTAATAACAACATCTTTAATAACGATTAACTTAGCAAAAGCTATACGTCGTCGTGTCATAATCATACCGGACCCTCCTTCCATTTTCTTCGCATGCATTTGCAGAGACTTTATCATATGACTCAAAGTCTCTCGTAGTACGTGTCGTTTATTGGAACCTTACTAGCTCCTTCGTCTTTCTCATTTTTCATCGTTATTTTGTCAAACACTCTCTACATCAATAATTGACTATATATATAACAACACGCGTTGGTTCAGTGAAAGATTTTGACCATTTAGACACATACGACATGATGTTTTAAATTTAAGTCCGTATAAATATAAAAAATAATTTTAGAGAGCTAACCTAATTAAATTTGATAATATTTAAATTTGAGTTAGTAAGATATTCATATAAAAAATAGTCCATTATATATAAAAACTCTTATGAATTAAATCATGGTCTTCACGGACAAAATTCTACATAATTAATAGATGACTGGATATTTTAAATATGACGTACTAAGTTTAAACCAAACCTTATGTATATATACAAAACGTTTTATTAAGAGAGTTAAAACTCAACCGTATGTATATATACAAAAGGTTTTATTAAGAGAATTAAAACCCACTTCAGGAATATTTATATTTTAGGATGATCAATCTCTAGCTATAGGTTGAAGATGATGTTTAGACTTTAAAATAAATATCACTATCTTCATTTTGAACTAATATTGATTGTTAAAAGCCACGATTCTCATTTTGAGGACTTTCGGCCTCCCTTCCTTTAATTTCTTTTGGAACTATATAATTTTGCATTAATAATATTAGATATATATATATATAGTCAATAGCCATATTAAGCCTTTAATTTGATTGATGATATGGCAATCAATCATTAATCATATTATTATTGTTAAGTTAACCCATCTGGTACGATCTCTCCTAATTTGTAGGAAATCGCTGGGTTGACCCCCTGACCATATATTTTAGAGATTGATCTCTGTCACATCTTATGGTTCCACATATTTGTCAATAGCCTAACTAACTAAAATGGCTCTCTCAGTATTACAAGGGAAATTTTCTAATTTTCTAGAATTGAAGTAGTTTTTTCAACCCCGTACACTTACTTGTACAAGATGATAATTAGAAACACTCATGAGTACAATGCAGTGTACTCTATGTAAACCTTTTGTCTTCATTTTGCCGTCTTCTTTCTTCAATTTTGATTATGACAGGCATGAAAAAGGAGATGAAACACCACGGAAATGGGATACATATACAAACACCTTGTATTTTCCTCCACTAATTCGGATATTTGTTAATAATTTCTAATTAATCATGTTTATAATAACATAATAGAACTTACGTCTGTTTGCTTTACATTAATTAACAAGTTAGCTTTTAAATACTTATGTGACTTCTTTCTATCAAAATAAAGAGAGATATACACATAGGTTCATACATTTCCTTCTATACCAAACCAGAAGTTACAAGGCTTTATTTTTATTTTTAGAAAAATTAACCATTTAATAATTTCTATAATCTTGACCTGGTTATAACTTAAACTTGCACCTGATGCAATTATTTCAAGAAATATTAATGGCATGATTGAAAAGATAGATGTAGAAAGAACATAACGAAGTTTCAAATGCATTTTTTTGGCGGTGTTATGATATTGTGAAAGTCCTCAGACAAAGGAATTTTTCACACGAAGTTATTAAATTCAACGCGAATTATAATTGTCAATGGCTATTTGAATTATTACTATGGCTTTTGTTATGATATGAATAGTCGCCAATGACTTTATTGAAAACTAAAGTCTTGAAAAGGAAATTCACATCTTCCTTTATCACATCATGAAATTAATGATCTTTGCCCTATAGTGCCAGCCAGGATTTAATTTGATGCATTAAGAGCAACTAATATATATATATATATATATATATATATATTAATGCATGGATTTTTTCAACCGTTAATATCAACAGTTCAAAATAGATATGAATGATGCATATTTTGTACATATAACATCTACTCTTTGTATATATCTTGAAGCTGATAGGAGCGGAAATATGTCAGCTTATTAAGGACTTACAGCTTATATTACTTTGAGTTCAACTAGGTGTGTGTTTGGATTGTTGAGAAATTTAAGTTTTAAAAGAGTTTTTAGCCTAATCTTTGGTTTTAAAAAATTTTAAAATAAATAATTATATTTATTTAAAAAAATTCTAGATCAATTTATAATTTAAAACTAAAATTTTGAATAAACTCTTAAAATTAACTTATAGAATAGTAAAATAGTTTATAAACTACCTAATTACTATTTTACCTCTATTTTTTTTTACATTTTCTCTCATCTCTTCTCCCTTTTCTCTTTATTTTCTTCTCTCTTTACTTTTTCTCTTCTCTCTCTATAGTCTCCGTTCTTCTTCATTTCTTTTGAGTTTTTAGTTGTTCGGACTTCAGAAGAGGGAGATAAGGGAGGAGGGATGATAGTGGTAGTCAATTGTTTGAAGAAGGGAGGCGATGAAGGAGGTAGACGAGTGGAGGAGGGAGACAATGAACAATACATTTTTATTCCTTTTATAGTATATATTTTTTAGTAATTTATTAATAACTAAAATTTTTCTGGTAATAACTATTAAAATATTTATTTATTCATAACTATTTTTTTATATAAGTTATTCTACAAAAAAAATTCTAAAAATTATCCAATTTTTTTTAAAAAAGTCTATCTAAATACGCCATCAATCTATTTAGTAAATAAGCCTTAAGAAACGCAGGCCTATTGCCAACCCTAACTTAATTGCGAGCATTATAGGCAAACCTTTTTAAGTTTTCGTGTGTGTGTGTGTGTGTATTTAAATTATATTATTATTTAATAGTTAAAGTTAATAGTTAATATATGTACACATATGCATAATATATTATTGAGTAGGCTTTGAAAGCCTATTTAGCGTATAACCTTATTTTAAATAATTTTACGTTCTAAGAGGTAAGTAAATATGTGAGAGAATAAAAAAACCACATTTAAGGAGTTTCTCAAACAAGTACTTATTAGAAAATATATACGCGATTCATCATTCATCATAAGTAAAGAGTTGGAATTGTGTGAATTAAATATGGTGAATAGTATATATATATAAAAAATGGAAACTACATACATACAATAATACAACTACATATACCAAAACTAGTACTATTAACGATGTACGAAAAGTAGGCGATTATTTATTTTAAAAGAATTAGTCATCTAAAATATATACGTTGAACGGGTGGACTGGCCTGCTTAATTACAACACCAAAATGAACGTTTGTCTAATTCTGTTGAATCATATCGTGACAATATTTATGGTACAACCGTGTATAATCAATGGGAACGTATACCTTAATAATATCATGATGAGACGAAAGGAGAAAAGTATTTTAATTTTGTCCACAAAAGAATGAAACGAGAAAAGTAGAGTATTTGAACGGAACAATTCCGAGATTGTTATACCTTGAAGTCCTAAATGGTGTCATTAAACTATTAAATAAGAGAAAATGATGTTATTATTATTTTATTATAAGCTACAGATATGCACAAGTCAGCCCTCATGACTTGACCTTACCCTCTCAGACGACTCTGATCTCTCTCTCTCTCTTCATAATCGAAGGTTCTCCGATTTGTTGAAATTGCTCTACGACTTTACTCTTCTTCTCAAATAATTTAAAGGGGGAGAGAGAGAGAGGAAAGGCAAAAATTAACATATACAGAGAGATAGAGAGAAGCTGATATGGGTGGCGAAGAAGATCAATTGAGGAAGAAGGAAGAGTTTATGGAAGACGATGATTATGATGATGAAGTTGAACTTCCAGGATTTCGGTTTCATCCAACAGATGAAGAACTCGTTGGTTTCTATCTTCGAAGGCAGCTCGACAAGAAACCAATCAGAATCGAACTCATCAAGCAGATCGATATCTACAAATACGACCCTTGGGACCTTCCAAGTATATATCTTCCTTTGCACTCTCAATTATTACATATCTCTGTTTAATTATCTGATTTCTTCTCTTCGATTCATCTTCATCGACACTGGCTTTGACACACACACACACACATATGAACCAGAAAAAAGATGATAAAGTGGGGTTTTAATTATTAAACTCCTAGCTTTCCTTTTTATACGTCCATAGTGGATGCACATGCTTATTAACTCAGGTATCTCTGTCCAATAAAATTTTTAAATAGGGACTTAATACTAATTTTCCCTTTCTATTTTCATATGATGATTTTCCTTCTCTCAAATATGTCACTGATTCGATGAGAGGTTGTATCTCTCGAAGCAATACATATAGCTGATGATTATTCATGCAAACACACGCACGCACGCATGTATATGTGCGCGCAAAAGCATATGGAGATGTTAACAATGTAATGAATTCGTATATATCAGAAGCGAGCTGCACAGGAGGGGAGAAGGAGTGGTACTTTTTCTGCAAGAGAGGGAGGAAGTACAGGAACAGCGTAAGGCCGAATAGAGTGACAGGATCAGGGTTTTGGAAAGCTACAGGGATAGACAAGCCTGTGTATTCTATTGCAGGACAAGGCAGTGATTGCATTGGCCTCAAGAAAACTCTTGTTTACTACAGAGGCAGTGCAGGTAAAGGCACTAAAACTGATTGGATGATGCATGAGTTTCGCCTCCCTTCTCATCAAGACCACGTCGCCGCCGCCAACACCAGCACCACCTGCACCCCCATGGCCCAAGAAGCCGTAAGCAACCTTACTATTACTTTCCACCATTCCTTTATTACATTTATTCTCTCGGTCTCGAGATCTTGATCTCTCTAGATGAATACAAAGTACTATTATTTATGTACGATCACCTCGAGAGATCAGGACAAAGATATCTGGAGACTGTTGTTAGTCATCTCACATTAGAAAGCCTCACAAGAGAAGTATACTGTACACGTTTAAAAGGTTTTTCCACCAAACAGACTAGTTTTTTAAGATGATCTCTTCCTCTCAAGATGAGCCTCACAACCTGTGCCTTATTCATCCCATTATCGTCCTTTATCTACCAGCCAACTTAAAATATCAAATGAAAATATTTTGAGTCGTATTTCATGTACA
Organism: Leucaena leucocephala; assembly: GCA_037074615.1. Lineage (NCBI taxonomy): Eukaryota > Viridiplantae > Streptophyta > Magnoliopsida > Fabales > Fabaceae > Leucaena > Leucaena leucocephala. The sequence goes on from CM073525.1 coordinate 4,735,949, forward strand.
AGGGTGCTATAATGTTCTTACATTCGTTGTTTGGCTCAATATGCAAGTTTAGGTGTTTTATATACAATCCATTAAGATTGGGGTCTGTGTGTGTGTGTATTCTGGTATATATCCAAGATGATCATTTCTAAGAAAATGTGATAGATTTATGTTTCATCGAAGTTTGTGTGTGCTTCCTGGCTAGCCTGTAATAATTCTTATATAGGATTATATGTGCAGGAAATCTGGACACTGTGTAGAATTTTCAAGAGAAATGTTCCACCGAGGAAGCACTTAACAGACTGGAGATCATCACAACACGCAGGTACCAAACGCCAATATTCTTCAGTAGTCAACAATAATAACACATCATCGAGACTTATTACTAGCACTGTGGAGAGTGATCATCATACTAACTACTACAATGATAACAAAGAAGCTTACATCAATTTTGGAGGAAGCAATACTGATCATCACCATCATCATCATGGCCATTATTACTATTCTCAGGTTGATCATCATCGTCATCATCATGAGCAGAAACCAGCAGTCTTCAATAATACTAACATTGATGAAAGGAATAATAATAATCAGTTCATGATGATGATGAACTCCCAGCAAGCAGCAGCACAACAACAACAACAACAACAACAACAGCCACAATTATTCACTGCTTCATCTTCATCTTCTTCTTCTAACTTGTGGATTAATCATAACCCTAATTCTGCTGCTGCCAACGACTTCCTCACCTATGAGAACTGGGATGAACTTGGATCAGTTGTCAAGTTCGCTTATGATCCCTCTATCATGTAAATATATCTATATCCGTATATTTATATGTAATTAACCATCTTCGTATAGTTTTAGGTTTAGCTGATAGAGTTTCATTATTTAGATTGGATTTGTATTTCATAGCAGACTCGATCCTTATATATGTATGATCTTATTAAACATATTTTGAATAAAATTTATTTATAATTATAATTTTGAGATTAAATTTTGTTAATCTGGTATATAAATAGCTTACAATAAATCTATGCTTTTACCGCAGCAATAACTTATTTTGAATAAAATCCAAATAGTTATGTACAATTATAGTCTTTTACATTGCAGATTAACTTCTGACAAAAATAATATGGAGATAATCTAGCTAAGTATGATTGAAGTTTGAAGAATTCTTATTTGTGCGCCAAAACGTGAGAATATGTTTTTGTATTATTATGTATTGTGAAGAAAAGTGAATAGTTCTTTTTCTTTGGAAGGTGAGTTCTATCAAATGAAAATCACTCTATAGATAAATTAATTCAAAGATCCACATACACATACGTTGACGAAGCAATATTCAATATCAATGTACCACAGAAAATGCTACCGTTACATGAAAAACATGAATTGTTTCAAATTCCTATAATGCATATAAAAATTATTGTCCAATTGATATATTAATACTAACCTCGGCATGCAGTTAGCATATTTTTTTTGGTACGATAATATTAAAAAATAAATTTATGTTCCACCTAGTGGTAAGAATTGATCATTCCAATAATTGTCGAATAAATATAAATTGATTAAGGTTAATCATGCATAAACTTTCGTTATGTTCAAAGTTCAAACAGTATCATTTACCATATTAAGAATATAGTTATCCCGTGGGTCTTTGTTGTCATTCTATATTTTATAAAATTGTGAAATGATCAAATCAAATATCTGGATTTTGATTTGAAATCAAAACCTTTTAGCCTATTAGTCAAATATCCATAAACTTAATTGATGAATACTTCATATCCTATATGTCCCACCGATCCAATCACAAACTTTTAGGCATTGTTTAGTTGAGGGGTTTTGGAAGGGAGAGGAGAGAAGGAGAAAATGTGTTTGGTTGGGAAAAATTGAGGGGAGGAAAAGGGAGATTTTTTGTCTTTATGTGTTCCCCTCCCCTCCGCTATAAAATGGGGGGGTTTTGGAAGGGAGAGAAATTTTTTATCCCTTTTTGACCAAATTACCCTTTATGTATTTTTAATATTTCAATTATACCCTCAAGCCTTTTTTTTATTTTTCTCACACCTAATTTTTTTTAATTGCTAAAACTTAATAAACATAATAAATTATTTATATAGTATATTAAAATATATAATAATTATAAAATTAATAAAAAATAATATTAAAATTTTATCATTTTTTTAATTTTTTTTAATTTTATTATATATATAAATGAGATAAAAAATTTTAAGATTTATAAATTTAAAAAATAATAATTTTGATATGAATATTATAAATAAAGAGTAAATAAATTTAAATAAAGAGATAAAGGTATATTTATCAACTTTTAATTAACTCCCCTCCTCTCCTCTCCTGAATCAAATAAAAAATATCATTAATTAACCTCCCCTGCCTTTCCCTACCTTCCTCAAATTAATCTAACCTACCCTCCCCTTAGCTGAACCAAACAATGCCTTAAGCTTTGATTTTGAAACTGTTCCCTTTTTATTGTTTTTAATAGAATATATAGTGTTCAACTTCCAATCAAAACATATGGCTTTCAACGTTACTATCAGTAGAGAGCTAGTTAGCTAGCTTCCTTGACTTCATATATTTACAACAATTAAATTCAATGTATTTGAAAGTGTTAAAAAGGATGACAATATGTGGATATGTAATATGAGTCTTAAACACGATATTACCTTTTTTTTTCTTTTGGAAATACAAGGAGTATACTTCATCAGCGACAGAGTCCAATCTTTTCCATGGTACCAAGCAAAAGACATACATTTCTCAACTCAGTTGTTGCATACACAAAAATGATTCATGCTCAAATTTCAATCACTTGTTAAAGTGACGAAAGCCTTTATCACCCACTTCATTTGAATCGGTAATATAATATTACAGTGTGTTTTTGTTGAGTTTATGAATTCATACATTTAAAGAACCTAATCTGTTTGAATTATTTTTTCAAAAAAAAAATTAGACGAAAGATAAGTTATCATCATATATATTACAAATTTAAATATCAATTAAAGGTTAGATATTAAATACACTACATATTCAAGAATATCCTTAAAATTTTGCAATTAGTAAAGTCTAGTTTTAAGTTAATCTTTATCTTGCAATTAATCTGGATAATTTATTCTTTTAAAAAATTAATATATATAATTGGGAAATATAGTTGAAATAGCTAATATTATTCAAAAATTAAAATTGTGCCTGGTCTAACATTAAGAGAATTTATGTTAAAATTATATTGGCCACTAATACAATTGATTTTAGACTTTTCAAGCGTGAATTGTATGTACGTATGTATTGAATTATACATTAGAATGACATGTGCATATTTCAATTATGGCTGCTAATTAAAAAATGATTTTGTTTTCCTGTTTTCAGCATTTGTTCTAGATAAGAGATGAAAACTTCAAAAGTCAAAGTTACCTAAAACTGTGAGCGTTTGACTGAAATTATTAAATGGCCCATACACATCACTTCTCTAATCAAAACCCAAAAGTGACGGCTGACTTTTTCCAATACCAAAATTGGGCCTTGAACATTGATAGGTCTTGAACATGGATTCTGGCAAGACATTCAAGTATTTGTTTTGTTAATTAAAAAATCATATTGAAACTTAATGCAATTAAATATTGTCTTCAACAGGATTTGAGTTAACTATCATTCCTTTAGTTGAATTAATGAAAAAGATTGAAACATATAATTATTTAGAATATATTTAATTTTTAAAGAATATTATTTTATTATAATTTAAATTATGTATTTAGAAAGATATCTTAATTTTTAAATACTTAGATTTAGGTATGAGAATAATTAATAATTCGTTATGTTTAATATTAGTATCATGTAAAAGGAATAGAGATTTTGTTATAGTTTTAGATTTAAGTTTGAGTTTTCTAAATGTATAAAAACGAAAGATATAATTTTTAGTTAATTAAAATTTCTCTAGTTTGATTAATGCTTAAACATTGACTTAAAACAACTCAACCCTTATATTTTTGTATAGTTAAAGAATTATATATATTGATTTTGAGTATAAGAAATTCTAAAAATTGAGTTATTATGAGTAAGTAAATAATATAAGAATTGAATTGTTTCAAATCAAAATTTAAAAATTAAATTAATAATTAAAATAAAGTTTAGGTGCTAGAAGTTGTATTTTATGGAAATAAAAAATATCACTAAAAAATATTATGTAAATCTCCTTTGTAAATTTTGAAAATATATTGACATTTAAAAATATTTTTTTGATATGACTATTCGACTTCATAATATTCGAATATTGCCATAATTATTTGAGAATGATTCTTTTAAAAATATTTTTTATATTTATATATATTTGAATTGAGACTTTGTACTTAAGCGGCTAAAGTCACCCGCAATTTAATACATATTTTTTTTATAAATAGAGATATCCTCCAAAAATACTATTTAGTATTAAATGTGAGTACTTTAACAAGAGTTTAAACATTTATTTGTTATATTTTAGGCGGTATCACATAGTCGATAGTTAGAGATTGATCATCCTAAAATATAAATATCTTCTAATAAAATATTTTCTATAGATACAACTAGGGCTATGTAAGAAGCCCATGGCCTAAAGATTTCGCACAAAAAATACCCTACCTAACCCGCTAAAAAATGACTCGATGTAAAATGGATAATTTTGAGCAGGCCAAGCATTGGGCATAAGTTGTTGCCTTGACCAGTTAATTACCTTTTTATATATTAAAATTTATAGATTACAATATTTCATATAGAATAAATATGATAGATACTGGTGATTAAAGAGTAATTTTATAAATATGAGTAGTCAAGTAGGTAATTAATCATTCAAAATTTATAACTAAATTGATTTATTTCTTTATTTTTTTTAAACTGTAGTAACCGTCATATATTTTTTTCTAGATGTTTCATCTTTGTTAATTTTGAGGAGATTGATGCAAAGTTATAATTGTAAACTATTTAGACTTGAAAACTTTTTTTTATATACCTTAGATTTTAAAACTTTAATTATTATCTTTTTGTTAATTTATTATTTACAAATTATATATATTATTTAACTCTTGAATATATATGAATATAATATTATTTTATAAGTTTATAATTGTAAATTTTTTTTTTTACAATATGAGAAGAGCAACACGACTTAGGCATATCTAACCCGCCTATACCCAACGTAAAATAGTTAGAGTTTTTATCGAGTAGGGTCGGATATTAGGTTATAAAATATAACTCATATTTTTTTAGATAAGATACCGGATAAGGAGATTATCCTTCTTAATCTACATATGCACACCCCTAGATACAGCCTCATTCGTATTTATTTGATTTATCTCATTTAAGGAACTAACATCTTAGCTACACCAATGTCATTGCTAAAACATTTTCTTTTTGTAAAATAAACTGTTTTTTAGTATCATAGCCTTCGGCCTCTGATCCATAATTAATCTGTCCTCTGTTGGGCCTGGAACCCACGGGCCTGAGCTAAGCCTTCCCCATCTGAAGCTGGCAGCTTCGTCTGTTTCCTCCACGGACGACGACGCCGATCTACCCCAATATTCTTAGTTCTATGGTCCGCTTACTTCACTGAAATCTGACGAGCGCAAAGGTAAAATGAGATTCCTTCCTTCTCTCATTCTCATTTTCTTTTCCTGTTTCGCAATTCCCCAAACTCTACCATCTGATCTATCTTCCATTTCAAATTTTCTTCGTGAACTTCAATAAATTCTCTTCTAAAAACAGTTTAAATTTTTAAATTTTGACAAGTAGATTAATAAGCCACGCAAGTTCCATCTGAAACAACCTTTTGAACCGATGTTACCTTGGGGTTACTTCAAAAATTTAATCTAAGGATTGCGTATAGTGCAACCTCGGGTCGTTCTCTCTGAGGAGCCAAAATGGGAAATTAAATTCCTAAGTAACTAAATGCAATGCAACCTAAATTAGAAAATGGGATTTGTTTTGATTGACTAACAACTAAATGCAATGAATTAAAATAGATTTAAAGAAAATATTTTTTGGTATTTTTGGTTTAAAGAACGGAATAATGAATGATAATAAGTGAAAAGAATTAATTCAAAGGTGATTAATAATAATAAAAGCAATCCTCTAATTCAATAACGCAGGCAATCATAGCTTCAAAAGATATGGGAATTATAAACAATGAATTAAGAATTATAATTAAGCTTTTAATCCAACAACCGAGCTACCTCGAATTGTCACAAAATATTTTCCAAGTCCTAATTTATTAACTGCCACCAGAATAATAAAATAGGACTAAAGATATTAAAAACCAATGCTCAATTATAACTCAATAATTCATAAAATAGAATTTAAGCCAACAAGAGACACAATGATCCAATAATTCAAGCCACCTTGAAAAATCACAAATTATTCACAATAATCTCAATTCAATGTCTGACCCAGATCAAAGTAAATGAAATTAAAGTTAATTAAAGATTAATGTCAAATGTCAAGCAAAAATTCAGTCACAATAATCCTCAATAAATACAAATAAATCATTCTAAACATCCCCAATAATTATAAAATTAATCCTAAGACCTAGGAGTCATAATAAAATTATTAGGTAGAGAATTAGAGTAACTTATACTCCCCTTTGAGATCCCAAACTCATGTCTTTGCTATTGAATTAGAGAATTAGGAATAATTAGCCACGCATAGTTGTCACAGATGATGGTTCATTGAGCTTTTCCATTCCTCTCCTGTGCGTGAATTTCTTTCTTCCTCAATTCAATTTGCGGCGTCATTCTCCTCGCATGCGTGTGTGTGTTGCTTCTCAATTTAATTCAGCTTTTCTGGCTGCCACGCTTCAGTTTTGCATCTCCTCTCAATTCACCTTTTCAATTCCTTTCAATTAATGCTCCCTGGCCGCGTGTGTGTGAGTGCTTTGTTTCTTTTTTTCCAATGGCTTGCGGCGTGCTTTCCTTGTGTGTGCGCGTCTCCTTAAAAGCAAAAGGCAAAAAAGCAAAAAGTAAAACCTAATGGGCTAAACTATAAGGTTTGGCCCATGGGTCCTCATTTGCAATTTATGAATCTGTAGTCCTTGGTTGTCATTTGTAAGTTCCAATTTCTCCTAAATTCCTGAAATATAAAATTATAAAAATGTAATACATTTTATTCCAAAAATAATTATTTAGGAGAAATCATAAAATTATGACAATTATGCCCCTATTAAACAATAATTCAATATAAGTCATATTAATTCAATTAGTGCATAAATAATAAAATTAAGGACCACAATGTTGACAAAAACCCACTAAAATGATATGAATTAATATATAAAAATATGGATTTGTCAACTCCCCCACACTTAGCCTTTTGCACTCCTGGGCAAAATATACTCAAAGGAATCCCAACAGTTATACTCAATGCAAATAAACATGAAACTGTCAAGGTAAGAATATATAATTAACTCAAGTAACTCCTATCCCAAATCAATCAACAGTCATAGAATGTTTTGATGCAAGGAAAGTAACACAAGACATAACAAGATAGAGGAAGGGAAACATAATAGATCTCTCATAGATATAAGTGTTTCACTCAACTCTCAAGTATAGGGAATTTCCACTCAATCCACCTAGATTAGCACCTACCATAGGCTTGTAAAGATTCTACTATCTCCACTACTAATATACCATAGACTCATGATCAAGAGGACTTTATTGGGTTGTAATGTTGGTGAAAGGCTAATGAATAGATGGAATGAAATGTAGAACAAGTTTAATGCATGAATATTGAGAAGTAGCTCAAAGTAAGATAACATGTGACTATCAATTGAACAATAAACTTAAATCTTCAACTACTAAAGGGTGCCTTATTGCCAATTTTTCTTTTCCTTTTCTTTTTTTTCCTTTTTTTTTCTTTTTTGCACTTTTTCTTTTTCTTTTTCTTGTCTTTTCTATTTCTTCCCCTTTCTTTTTCTTGGCAAAGCTAACTAAAAAAAATAAAGATAGTAACTTTCAATAGTACACAGTTAATCATAACGAACATAATATAACTCATGCAAAGCACTTGTTCAAAATCAATGGAATGAAATAAAAGTGATGGGCTCAAAGGGGTAAGCAAAGGTTAATTGAGATGGCTTGTGTTTGGGTAAAAGGGTTTAGAATTGAATGCCCCTATCATGCTCACAATTCTAGGTATTAATGCAGTTTTGAAAAAGAATCTAGACAAGTTCTAGAGGTTAACCAAAATTAGGTGGAAATCACACAAGTTAAGAAAGAAAATTAAGGCTCAATAATCCTTCCAACAAGGCTTTCTCTAATATGTTTCCTCCCTACGATAAAGTTATGAAACAAGGTTAATAACATTGCATCAAAGACACTCCACTTTGCTAACTAATTAAGAATAAAAACTACATAAGTCAAAATTATATTCTCACCTAGACATGCCAATGTTCACATGCATAAAGAAATAATGATTTGAAAGTAAAGCCCAATGATTGCAAAAGTCAAGTGGAAGGTAAGAATCACAGAAACAATTCGCTCATACAGCATCAAAAAATCTAGTCAATTAAGCTCAACAAGTTCAAAATTTTTTAATTTTTCATATTTTGGCAATGCAAGCAATGGCAACATAAATTAGCAAAAGCAATCCCTCCCCCACACTTAAACCATGTGTTGTCCTCAACGCATCACTAAAGAATATATCAAAGGGGGAAGGGAAAATGATTAAAGAGTCATGAGCTAGAAGGGAAGGAAGTTTTATTCAAAGAAAAACTAACCTAAAACTAAGAAATCTTTAAAATGCAACCTATTCTAAGAATTTGTTAAAAGACAGAAAGCAAATAAATCTAAAACTACTGTGATGGTCCCTTCCCCACACTTACTCCTAACTATCTTAGCAAACAGATATTATCAGCTATAAAAGAGAAAATAAAGGAGAAAGGTGGAAAGGAACAACCGTGCAATTAGGGAGGTCTCTGATTCTCATGGTAGTGCTTAAGCAGATGACCATTGACTTGTGAAACATGGCCTGTCGCTTCATCCACCAGCTCTACTGTACCAAAAGAATGCACTTTGGTAACTCTAAAAGGGCCCTCCCACTTGGTGACAAACTTCCCGGGCATCAACTTCAACCGGACCTTGAACTTTAGAACTTTGTCACCTTCATGGAATTGTTTTCTCAAAATCTGTTTGTCATGAATCATTTTCAGCTTGTCTTTATAGATTCTGGCATTATCATAGGATTCAAGTCTCATCTCTTCAAGCTCTTGGAGTTGCATCGTTCGGTTTTCAAGTGAGGATTCAAGGTCTGCATCGCATGACTTGATCGCCCAATAAGATTTGTGCTCAATCTCCATAGGTAGATGACAAGACTTACCATAAAGCAGCCGAAAAGGACATGCCTATAGGGGTTTTATAGGCAGTCCTATAAGCCCATAGTGCCTCCTCAAGCCTTTCACTCCAATCTTTACGGGATGGTTTCACAATCTTTTCTAGTATTCGTTTGACTTCCCGATTAGAGACTTCAGCTAATCCATTTGTCTGAGGGTGGTAAGGAGTTGCCAGCTTGTGATTAACTCCATGTTTAGGAAGTAGAGACTTTATGGTCGTATTGCAGAAATGTGTTCCTTGGTCACTAATGATTGCTCTTGGAATGCCGTACCTACAAAAGATATGAGAGCGTAAGAATTTGGCAACAGTAGAAGCATCATCTTTCCTAGTTGGCACTGCCTCTACCCACCTAGACACATAGTCTACTGCAAGTAATATATATGAAAACTCAAATGACGGAGGAAAAGGACCCATAAAATCCATGCCCCATACATCAAAAATTTCACAAAAATGCATAGGTTTTAAAGGCATTTCATGCTTTCTACCTAAACTCCCAAACCTCTGGCACTTATCACAAGACTTATAGAAAATATAAGCATCTTTAAATAAAGTAGGCCAGTAAAATCCACATTCTAAAACCTTCATAGCAGTCCTATTAGTACTAAAATGTCCCCCACAAGATAAAGAATGTGCAAAGGTAAGGATAGAGTGAATCTCATTGTTAGGAACACATCGTCTGATGATCTGGTCACTGCATTGCTTCCAAAGAATTGGAGAATCCCAGATATAATATCTTGCCTCCCTCTTCAGCTTATCAACCTGAAACTTAGACATAGAAGGTGGTGCAAGATTAGTGACAACATAGTTAACAATATTAGAGTACCAAGGCTCCTGAACAGCTAAGGCAAAGAGTGCAAAATCAGGAAAGGAATCAACAGTAAGATCAGAGGAGTCAACTCCTTTGGTGCCTTCAGGTAACCGACTAAGGTGGTCAGCCACATGATTCTCTGCTCCAGCTCTATCTCTAATTTCAATATCAAATTCCTGTATCAATAAAGCCCATCTCAGCAGTCTTGGTTTAGACTGAGGCTTCTTGAACAAGTAACGCACTGCTGCATGATCTGTAAAAATAACCACTCGAGAGTTTATCAGATATTGTCTAAACTTATCTAAAGCAAAGACTATAGCAAAAAGTTCCTTCTCAGTTGTGGTGTAATTCACTTGAGCGGGGTCAAGTGTCTTGGAGGCATAGGCTATCACTCTAGATCATTTATCCTCCCTCTGACCAAGCATAGCACCTACTGCAAAGTTAGAAGCATCACAAGACAATTCAAAAGGCAAATCCCAATTAGGTGCAGTGAGAATAGGAGGTGAAACAAGTAAGGATTTCAATGAGTCAAAGGCATGTCTACACTCATCATCAAAGTGAAAATCAACATCTTTTCTCAAAAGCGTAAAAAGGGGTAAAGCAATTTTACTAAAATCTTTTACAAACCGTCGATAAAACCCAGCATGCCCCAAGAAAGATCTCAAATCTTTAAGACAAGTAGGATAGGGAAGTGAAGAAATGACTTCAATCTTGGCTTTATCAACCTCAATCCCCTTTTGAGAGATGCGGTGACCTAGCACTATGCCACTATCTACCATGAAATGACATTTTTCATAATTCAAGACCAACTTTTTCTCAATACATCTATCAAGAACATGCTCAAGACTAAGTAAACAATCATCAAAGCTATCACCATAAACGGTGAAGTCATCCATGAAAACTTCCATATTACGCTCCAATAAATCACTAAAGATCGACATCATACACCTTTGAAAGGTGCCTGGAGCATTACACAACCCAAATGGCATCCTTCGATATGCATAGGTGCCAAAAGGACATGTAAAAGTAGTCTTGTCTTGATCTACAGGTGCAATCGGTACCTGAAAATAATCTGAAAAACCATCCAAGAAACAATAGTGAGATTTACCAGATATTCTTTCCAACATTTGATCAATGAAAGGTAATGGAAAATGATCCTTCCTAGTCGCTTCATTCAACTTCCTATAGTCTATACACATTCTCCAAGCATTCTGAACTCTTGTTGGAATAAGTTCATTATTCTCATTTTTCACTACTGTGATACCGCTCTTCTTTGGTACTACATGTATCAGGCTCACCCACTCACTGTCTGAAATTGCATATATGATCCCAGCACTCAGTAATTTAGATATCTCCTTCTTAATCACATCATGAATAAGAGGATTTGACCTCCTTGGCGGCTGTTTAACTGGCTTTGACCCTTCAGCTAAAAGGATCTTGTGTGTGCAAACCAAGGGATCAATCCCTGGTATGTCCCCTAAAGACCAACCAATAGCCCTTTTATACCTTTTTAACACTGAAATTAGTCTCTCTTCTTCAGAACTACTCAAAGAACTGGAAATAATAACAGGCAATTTACAGTCATCAGCAAGAAAGACATATTTCAAGTTAGAGGGAAGGGGTTTTAATTCTAAATCAGGGGGTTGTACAATAGAAGGAATCATCTTTGTTATATCAAGTGCATTCAGAGCGATTGGTGTGTCCATGTGGCTTGGGGAAGGAGATATAAGCTCAGAGTGGTATGTATTTTCTCCACTTCCCGACTCAGTGCCACCATCAGATAACCTAGAAATATGAGAGTTAGGGTCAGTCTGATCAATAGAAAAAGAAAATAAATTAGAAGAGAGAGTGGGATTAGAAAGGACTAAGGCAGTAGCAAAATCACTGCTATCATCTTCTAATGTTCCAGCGCCACTCAATGGGGAAGCTATATTCGTAGCTTGTGCATCATCCTCCTTATCATCAGTTCCTACAAAATCAAGCAATACACCTTTCTCAAGGCTATCAAGTGTAGAATCAGCAGTAATATCAAAGTCAAAGCAACATGATACATCAAAATTATGAGTAGATGAAAGCCAACTATCTATCTCTAAACAATAGGCACATGATATGCCACCTTCACATGCACAGACATAAGAAGAGTGGGAGGAAGATAGACAAGTAAAAGCACCATCATGCTTCACAACCATGTCACACAAGTGAGGTACATTCATATTAGTCTCATGTAAGTAGTCCATGCCATGACATTCAATTGAACTAATTCCCAAATAAGAGCAATCTTCATAACCATGATTCATAGCTTCTGAAAGATTGAATTGCACTTCTTGATCCCCAATCCCCATAGTGATAAGACCCTTTTTCATGTTAATTATTGTCTCAGCAGTTAAAAGGAAAGGTCTACCTAGAATCAAAGTGCTCTCAGCGGGAAGGTCATTAGTCATATCAAGAACATAAAAGTCAGCTGGAAAAACAAGACCTTTTACTTGCACAAGAATGTCCTCAAGAATACCTTTAGGGTATCTCACCGTCCTATCAGCTAGGCCAAGCACTACACTAGTGTCTTTCAAAGCTTTAATACCCAAGGTCTTATAAACAGAGGTCAGCATGACATTAATTGCTGCACCTAGGTCCAATAGGGCATGTGAAATTGAAGTTCTACCTATGGTACAAGGAATAGTGTAGGAACTCAGGTCTTTGCATTTAATAGGCAACTGTGGCTTAAATAAGGCACTAACACTCAACCCCAGTTGGATTCTCTCACTATGCCTATACTTTCTCTTGTTTGTACATAGGTCTTTCAAGAATTTAGCACATTTGGGCATCTTTTTAATCAATTCAAGCAATGGCACATTAACCTCAAGTTTGCTAAACATTTCAAACAATTCATCATTATCTTTCTTTTCAACAATCTTTTTACTAACCAAATAAGAATTTGGAAAAGGCAAGTCATGAATATTTACCTCATCACCTTTAGAGTTGGAAGGTGATCCTTTCTCCATTGGTCCCTTTATGATAGTTGTTGCCTCTTCATCATTTTGCACCATTGGTTGTTTCAGACACTTCTCTAAGAGCTTCTTTTCTTGTAGGACTTCAGATTGGATAGAAGCTTCTTTCTCAGCTTGGGAAGTTTCTTGAGTAATTTTGGTAGGAGGAGACTCAACTTCTATTTCCTCATCAACCTGCTCTTCATCCTCTTCAAGTTCTTTGAGTTGTACATTCTTCGGCCCAATTTTCTTACCACTTCTCAGTGTGATTACATTCAAAGATTTAGGATTTATCACTGTGTTGGAGGGTATAGAACCACTGCTCTTTGCTTGTTGTACACTCAAGTTGTTGGAGAATTGCGAAACAAAAGCATTCAAATTCTCATACTTAGTCTCCATTTGCTCCAATTTAGAGAACACATTTTGTAGATATGAATCCATCTTATTCTCCATAGCATGTAACTTTGCCTCAGTTTGTGACTTCTAATTGTCAAACTTTGAATTGAGCTCAGTAATACCTTTCACAATCATACCAAGTTCATTACCTCCAGAAAAAGAAGAAGATGCCCCTTGATTAGGTACCACTTGATTTGAGAAATTTCCTTGAGGATTGCCTTGATTTCCACCCCATCTAAAGTTAGGATGATCTCTCCAACCTAGATTATAAGTGTTAGAGTAAGGATCCCTCTTTTGATATGGACCATTCCTATTCTGGTATAGGGAAGAAACCTCTTCATATCGAGAACAAGCATTAGAGGCGTGTATCATTGACCCACAGTACTCACAACCAGCGACTATAGCTTGAGAGTGACTCATTGAATTAACTTGCTTGGCATTCACATTATTTTCCAAAATACTGAGTCTTTTCTCCATTCGGTTCCCCAAAGCAGCAATCTCAGCAAGAATATCTTGGGAAGAAACCGAAGAGGTATTATACACTTTTCTTGTGTCTCCAGATTGAGAGTCATTGGTAGCCATCTTTTGAATTAAGTCCCATGCAGCATTAAGACTCAATTCTCTAAGAGAACCATTTGCAGCAGCATGAATTGAGGGCTTATGATGTGGAAGTAGCCCTTCATAGAAAGAATTAACCAGATCATTCTTCGAAATATTATGGTGTGGGCACTGAGCTAGAAGTGTGATGAACCTGGTCCAATACTCATGCATGGATTCATTATCTCGTTGGACCACACTAGTTATCTCTTTTTTCAGCCTTGAAGTTTTAGATGCAGGGAAATATTCATCCAAGAATGCTCCTTTCAACTGATCCCAAGTCAATGTAGTAAAATGTTGAGGTAGCGTGTACAGCCACTCCTTAGCCTTGCCTTCTAAAGTAAAATGAAATGCTCTCCTCAATACATCTTGAAGATTAGCTGTAGGTGATTTCATGGAAGAGCACACCATATGCATAGTCTTCAAATGCCTGTGTGGATCATCACCTGCAAAGCCATGAAATTTAGGTAAGGAAGAAATTAATGCTCCTTTAATCTCAAAGTTCACATTATCAGTATAAAAGCCATAAGGATCATAATCAACATTAGAATTATTAATCTCCCTCATGCTTCTATCATCCTCACCATTATTTCCTAAGTTATTCTCACCATGTCCGTTATTCCCATTAAGCCCATTATAACCATTGTTACCGTTAGGACCATCCATGGTTTCTTGTTCTAATTCAAAAGCACTAACAGACACGTGTTCACTAGAGGTAGCTCTCTCACTAGACTCTTGTTCACTAGATGACAAACTTGACTCTTGTGAATTATGCCCCTCCTCGACAATAACTTGACTTCTACCCTCTAATCTCTTCTTTCTTCTAATCTTTTTCACAGACTTTTCAATTTCAAGATTTAAGGGAATCAGAGGTAAAGCCCTATCACTTCTAGGCATAAACAGTAGCAGTCAGATGAAAAGAATCTAAAATAAAAGAAAAACCAAAGAAAATAAACTTTTTTTGTTTTTTTATAGATAATGCAAGCAACAATGCAAATGCAAATGTTATGCAAATTAACTAAAACTGGCTCAGCAATTGAATTAATCCCAAAAAATGTTACTTGACACGTAGTTACTAGATTCCAATTTCTCCTAAATTCCTGAAATATAAAATTATAAAAATGTAATACATTTTATTCCAAAAATAATTATTTAGGAGAAATCATAAAATTATGACAATTATGCCCCTATTAAACACTAATTCAATATAAGTCATATTAATTCAATTAGTGCATAAATAATAAAATTAAGGACCACAATGTTGACAAAAACCCACTAAAATGATATGAATTAATATATAAAAATATGGATTTGTCACCATCCATCTATATTTTCTTTATAATTCTATGTCTGAGCTTTGCTTCTTGTTGGATGGACTCTTGTACTCGTAGGTTCTATGTGAGTTCATCACTGCGGTCTCTCTTCTTCTTCTTCCTCCTCCTCCTCCTCCTCTTCTTTCTTGTTCGATAATTGAGTTATGCTGTTATGCGTGGTTGATCAGGAGGTGTACTTGTACCTCTTCAGTAGCATCTGCATTATTACTAGCACCTAGTTTTTTTTGGCTGAACCTGTTTTTGTAACCTTCGGGTTTGAACCTTTCGGAACCAGATGTTCGATCGTTATTCGATTGCTCTCTTACTGATATTGTCCTGGTACATTGTGGGATTAAATGCAAGTGCTGGTGATGCTAATCCACATTATAGGTACATCATCTCTGATCTTTGTATTTGACTACATGTCAACCTTTTTTTTTTTTAATGTCAATCTTCGTTTTTATTTGGAATTATTCTCTCGGTGAAAATTTATCTTTCTTAGAATTGGTATGCTGAACGATTTATGGGGTGCATTGAGCTTGACATGGCCATTCCATGGTAAGTTAACATCTTAGTGTTTTTAACTTAAAATGTAATTTTGGAGGATTTCTATTAGAAGTTGGCTTTCTTGATTGTACTTTTCCTACTGGAAGGAAATCAAGCTACTAAAATATGATATTCTTTTGAAGATAATCCAGAAAACGATCATCTTCAATTTTGTTGGTGGATCCTGTTTTGAGGTTCAGTTGGTGATTTCCAAATCGTGTTTAATGTGTTTCTTAGTTGAAAGGACGCTTAATTGGATATTTTAATATGAAAATTTGGTAGCTTGTTAAGCTCATAACTGTTAGATGAAGGATAAGTTTGCAATCTTTCATGAAAGCATAATGCCTTTGGTAACTCACTAACTCGTGCTATTTGTTTTGCCCCCAATTTTCTGGACTTTTCATGATTAAACTGTGTCAGTAAATCTTCATTTAATCCGATTTGCTTTATTTTCAGGCCAATTACAGTAAGATTCGAGCTTTCCAAACCCTTTCTTTAAAAATCAGGGATTGTGTGAAACAATGTGAGGAAACAGGATGTGCAGGACAAATATGCTTTGCAAACTGTAAATTTTCTGGAGATGACCCCTCGCATGGTCCCTGGTACAAGCAAGAGCCGCTTTACCTGCAGTGGAAAAAATGGGATTGCCTAAGTGATTGTCGGTACTTCTGTATGGTTGTTATAGAGAGAGAAAAAGAATTAAATAATGGTGTTCCAGTCAAATATCATGGTAAATTGCCCTTCAGGCGTATCTATGGAATGCAGGTTTGTAACAGATGAAGCACTGCATCCTAGGCTATCATTTGGAGTTAGTGTTTAATGACATCAAAGTATTTTGTTTAGAAAACTGAAACATCACATATCATCAATTAATTCAGGAGCCTGCTTCTGTGGCTTTCTCCGTTCTCAATCTTGCTGCACATTTTCTTGGTTGGGTATCCTTTTTCATTCTTTTATACTATAGACTGCCTCTAAAAGAAGGGAAGAAGCCATATTATGAGTATGTTAGCTTGTGGCATGCCTATGCGCTGTTATCAATGAACTCCTGGTTCTGGAGCGCTGTTTTCCACAGTCGGTAAGTTATTTATGCAGATATACTAACTTGTATTGCTTTACATAATTTTATGTGTTTTGCTACATCAATCCCCTCTGTTCATTCTAAGAATGCTTACCTTATTATTTGACCTTAAGAATTATTGCTTATACATTCTATCAAGCCTATATAAATAAGTGGTTAAATAATTGCAAATTGTTGGGTAGTTATACTTCTTGCTTTGGAGTCTGAATTGCCTGATTACATAGTAGGTGCATTAGTTCAATTAAATTCTATCAATTTATAATATGCTTACAAAACTTGAAGCGTATACTGGTAATTTCCCCCCATTTTAAGATTACATATATTTCTAGTCTGCCTCTCAAGTTCTTAATCGAAATTTTTATCCCCTTCTCTTTCAGCCAGATTCGGATATATGAATTGATGTGTTTGTTTTGGACTTTCCAACTCTCACTCAAAAGTCATTTTTCTCACTGCATAAAATGATAACTTGATTTTATTGAAGGTAATGTTGGCAGTGCTCTCCCTGAATGGTAATGCTTCTATTGTCTGCCCAGAAAATATGAGAAACAACCTGTTTTCTTGCCCATTAAGTAGAGAAATGAAGATTTCTTGACTTTTTGATGTGCATTTTCTCTCTTCCTGTCTCTTCTCTTTTAGCATAGCTTCATAATTTCTGTGCTTTATTGAACTGCAGAGACGTTAATTTGACAGAGAAATTAGACTACTCATCTGCAGTGGTTTTCCTTGGATACTCACTCATTTTGGCCATATTACGAAGTTTCAATGTTAGGGATGAGGCTACCAGGGTTATGATTTCTGCTCCACTAATTGCTTTCGTGACCACCCAAATACTGTTCATCAACTTTTATAAGCTAGATTATGGTACATCCTGTCATTTACACCCTTATATTAATAGTTATGATTACTATAGTTGCATCGAAAACCAATGTTTTACATTTTGGAGATAATCTTACCTTGAACTGTCTGTTAAATATCTACATTCACAACTTCTGTGCCTATTGTCTTCTTATCATATTATTGACAATGCTTAGCGGGGATTGAGGAATGTGTAAATGGGATCGAGTTTTTAATGATATTTACTTTCCAAAATAATGTGGTTCTGGCTATATTGTCAATATCCTAATGTGTAAAATTGTAAGGGAGGTCTACTATTCCAACTTGGATTATTCTCCAATGTTTCTGTCTTTCTCAGTCGTTCCTTTTTATGTTTCCCTTTTTGTGATCGTTTTGATAGCCTCTAATCCACTTTGCAGGATGGAACATGAAAGTTTGTGTAGGGATGGCTGTGACCCAACTCATCATTTGGGCTGTTTGGGGCAGTACTAGCCGCCATCCCTCACGGTGGAAACTATGGCTACTTATTTTTGCAGGTGGCCTGGCAGTGCTCCTAGAACTATATGACTTCCCTCCATATAAATGACTTATGGATGCTCATGCTCTTTGGCATGCAACTACTATTCCTCTAACATACATACGGTGGAGTTTCATTAGGGATGATGCTGAATTTCGAACCTCAAATGTTGTGAAGAAGGCCAAGTAGCATGGTTTTTTCTCTTGCGGTGATAAACTACTGGGAAGGGCATTTTCTGTCCCTGATTTTATATATAAATGTGACTTTTTCTACTAGGGATTTCAATAGGGCAAAGGTTATTAATTATTATTGGATCTTGCTTCTTGTTTGACATTTCTTTCTCAGCTTAAACGAATGTGTAGAAAACAAAAATTTGTTGGCCTAATTCTGTCATTCCAATTTGAAAGAGTTCCAATTTTTGTACTCATATTCTTGCGAAACGCATTATGTCTATGAAATTAATAGATATGTTTGTTAGCATATTTTTAAGAGTTATTAGTTTATTTTCTTTTACAAATAATAAAGAGATATTATTTATAAATATCACAATTAGGCTTTGTTTATTATTAGTCAATGTTGGTTAGGTTCTAGTTTATTTAATTAGTTTATTTTAAATATTTGATGAGAGATTTTATAAATTAAAGGATTCATATTGATATTGATACGATCCAGGAGATTTTAAAAATTATTTTTATATTTTATTTTATTATTTTAATGTAATTTCATTTTATAAATAGTCTAGCCTTCATTTCTTTTGTTTGGACTTTTGAAATTGTAATTGATTATTTTTTTAGTAAAAGAGAATTGAGCGAAATATTTACTCTCTGTCTCTTATTAAATTTTTTTTTACTCATCATCTCTTTTATGAAGTTATGTTGCGCATAATTTAGTAGAGACCTCTCTTCTCTATTTTTGACAAGTTTTAGAAATCTTGTTTTCCTGCTTAAAATTAATCAGATAAAGTTGGCACTTCACATAGAGAGATTAGAGTTGTTTTGTTCGGTTATATTTATAGCGGAAGGAAGACCTTGTGAAGTTGTGACCTTTTCTTTTATCTATCCGATTTACTAGAATTTTATCCTGATTACATTTAGATCTGACTCACGTCGTACACTTGATTATGATGGGTAAATCTTTCAATATGAATTTTTTATATACGCTAAGACTCAAATTCAAAATTTCGCTTAAATAATATTGAATAGCTTAACAGTCATACTAACTCATGATGATTGTAAAGTCTAACTCATGATGATTGTAAAGTTGTGACTTAATAATACTATGTTCAACCTTTGTAATGTGGATCGGTTTGATCTCGTTGGATTTTTCTTGTCCCCTTAGAAAGAAAATTTATATTTTCATGACCTACAAAAAAAATATAATTTCTTATGCTTTCATGGAAACTATAAAAGTTGAGGGATCTTAAGGTATGCATGAGAGATGATTTCTTGAGGATATGAATATTTAATTCTTAAGATGAATATGAGAAAATATATATTTAAATAAATAAATGTGAGAAGCTTCAAAAATTCCCATACCACATAGATATTATATCAAGATTATTACGCTGCATTTTTAATAAAAAATGAGCGAATTAAATCAATTTATAATTATTTTTTTATATAAAATATTTTAGGTAGGTTTGACACCGGTCTTCCACTAAAAATAAGATACAATTCAGGGATCATAAAACGCTTATAGAGGAATTTACAAAATTGTATATAAAAAAATCTTTATAATAATAATAAAAATTAAATTTATATTCTTATAAAATATATATATATATATATTTTATTATTTATATCAATTTTTATTGGTAATTAATAATTAGTAATTTATAGTACTTTTTAACAATTTTTAGGAGGCATTTTCGGTCAATCGCTCGAATAGTTGGGCCAAACGAAGCCCAAATTCTAGAAATCTGAGCCCAAACAAATCTCATTTCAGCCGAAAACCTCACTTGGGGGAGTATAAAGGATATACTTCCCCCACTTCACTCATCCTTTTACGGCCAATAGAGGGTTGCAACTTTGTTCCGCCATACCCTCCCTCTGTCTCTTGTACGTTTTCCTGTTGCATTTCTGTGTTGTCTATCTAATTTATCATTCTCTTTTCGATCGTTTCTACCTTTCTTTGCACTCTCCAGTAGATGTTTTGGATTTCTTCTTGTTAAATTCGCCGTAGATCTGTGTTTTAGTTAAACTGTGTGATATTTCAGCCAAAAAAAAGCGTGTTATATGTGAGAACTGCATCTATTTCAACATTTCTAGCTTTAAGGATGTAACTCAACATCTTATGATTTTTCCAGCGAATTAATGTAAACAGATATTTTTATGTTGTAGAAATCTAACGGCTGTGCCGACAATCTGTTTTAGCTATGGGTATTATCCTTTTTGATATTGATTTGATCTATATTTGCTGATCATTGCTTTATGGTGCCATCTGAGGGAATTTGAATCAATCACGTCTATGGAAAACGATTTTTCTTCTTTGCTCTATGTTAGTATATCTGGAATTAAACATGATTAAGCCTTACTGTTTTCTGCTTTTGTGCTATCCAATTATTTGACTAATTTCATTGTTTTTTAGATTCATATCACTTCAACGTTAAACGACTGATTTTTTGTGCGGACAATAAGGAACAATCAAGATGGTAAGTAAGCGAACTTTAATTCTAGTAATTGAGTTAGAATTTTCATTGGTTATAGATCATTGACATTGAAAATTGTGTCCATGCGTTCAGGTGAAGTTCACAGCAGAAGAGCTTCGTCGTATTATGGACCGCAAGCACAATATTCGTAACATGTCTGTGATTGCACATGTCGATCACGGTATGGACTGATTTGTACTGCATTTATCTGTTATAGTTTTTACTTTCTCTGTACCCTTAAAGCCATTATGTTATCTTCCCCTCTTTTATATGAGGGTTATGATATAGTTGCATTTTTCTTGCAAGTTTCAAGCTATCATATTGGTGTTATTCCCTGTGGATTCATCTTTACAGGATATCCTTTTATATTCTCTGGTGAAACATCCATTCAAAATTTCTCAGAAACTCCTGTTATATTCACTGGGGAAACATCCATTCAGAATTGCTTCAATGCTTTCACGCATAATAAAAGCTGCCTTACGTTGGAATTTCAAGATACTTTTGTCGATTTATTATTATATATAATTTCCATATTTTTCTTGCGATATAACTATTTATTCTCTGGTATTTTAATCGCAGGAAAATCCACTCTCACTGATTCCCTTGTGGCTGCTGCCGGTATTATTGCCCAAGAAGTGGCAGGTGATGTCAGGATGACTGATACTCGTGCAGATGAAGCAGAGCGTGGCATCACCATTAAGTCCACAGGTATCTCCCTCTACTACGAGATGAGTGATGATTCCCTCAAGGCCTACAAGGGAGAGAGGAATGGGAATGAATACCTGATCAATCTGATTGACTCTCCCGGGCATGTGGACTTCTCATCTGAGGTCACAGCTGCTCTTCGTATCACTGATGGGGCCCTCGTGGTGGTGGATTGCATTGAGGGCGTATGTGTGCAGACTGAAACTGTGCTTCGGCAAGCTCTGGGAGAAAGAATTAGGCCTGTTCTGACTGTCAATAAGATGGACAGGTGTTTCCTTGAGCTCCAGGTGGATGGAGAGGAGGCTTACCAGACTTTTCAGAGAGTTATTGAGAATGCCAATGTGATCATGGCCACATATGAAGATCCTCTCCTGGGTGACTGCCAGGTTTACCCAGAGAAGGGGACAGTTGCCTTTTCAGCTGGTTTGCACGGTTGGGCTTTCACTCTAACCAACTTTGCTAAAATGTATGCTTCAAAATTTGGAGTTGACGAGGCAAAGATGATGGAAAGGCTGTGGGGTGAAAACTTTTTTGATCCGGCCACCAAGAAGTGGACCACCAAGAACACCGGTTCTCCTACCTGCAAGCGCGGGTTTGTTCAGTTCTGTTATGAGCCCATCAAGCAGATAATCAACACTTGTATGAATGATCAGAAGGACAAGCTGTGGCCCATGTTGCAAAAACTCGGTGTGACCATGAAATCTGATGAGAAGGATCTGCTGGGCAAACCTCTGATGAAACGTGTGATGCAAACCTGGCTGCCAGCAAGTAGTGCGCTATTGGAAATGATGGTATTCCATCTTCCGTCGCCAGCAACAGCTCAGAAGTATCGTGTTGAGAACTTGTACGAGGGTCCACTCGATGATCCTTATGCTGCTGCAATCAGGAGCTGTGATCCTGAGGGACCTCTCATGCTTTATGTCTCTAAGATGATTCCGGCGTCTGACAAGGGAAGGTTTTATGCCTTCGGCCGTGTCTTCTCTGGTAAGGTTTCTACTGGTTTGAAGGTCAGAATTATGGGACCGAATTATGTGCCGGGAGAGAAGAAAGATCTGTATGTGAAGAGTGTGCAAAGAACTGTTATCTGGATGGGAAAGAGGCAGGAAACTGTTGAGGATGTGCCCTGTGGCAACACGGTTGCCATGGTTGGTTTGGATCAATTTATTACCAAGAATGCCACCCTAACAAATGAGAAGGAGACAGATGCTCACCCAATCAAAGCTATGAAGTTTTCTGTGTCACCTGTGGTGCGTGTTGCTGTTCAGTGCAAGGTTGCATCAGATCTTCCCAAGCTTGTTGAAGGTCTGAAGCGGCTGGCAAAGTCAGACCCTATGGTTGTTTGTACTATTGAGGAGTCAGGTGAGCACATTGTTGCTGGTGCGGGAGAACTTCACCTTGAGATCTGTTTGAAGGACTTGCAGGATGATTTCATGGGTGGAGCGGAGATTATTAAATCTGACCCCGTCGTGTCCTTCCGTGAGACTGTGTTGGAGAGATCGTGCCGTACTGTGATGAGCAAGTCGCCCAACAAGCACAACCGTCTTTACATGGAAGCAAGGCCCATGGAGGAAGGACTCGCTGAGGCAATTGATGATGGCAAGATTGGTCCAAGGGACGACCCCAAAGTTCGATCTAAAATCTTGTCAGAAGAGTATGGTTGGGACAAGGATCTTGCCAAGAAAATCTGGTGCTTTGGGCCCGAGACACTTGGACCAAACATGGTGGTGGATATGTGTAAGGGAGTGCAGTATCTGAATGAAATCAAGGATTCAGTTGTTGCTGGGTTCCAGTGGGCTTCGAAGGAAGGTGCATTGGCTGAAGAGAACATGAGGGGCATCTGCTTTGAAGTGTGCGATGTTGTTCTCCATGCTGATGCCATCCACAGAGGTGGTGGGCAGATTATTCCAACCGCAAGGAGAGTCTTCTATGCTTCCCAACTGACTGCCAAACCCAGACTTCTGGAACCAGTTTACCTTGTGGAAATCCAGGCTCCTGAGCAGGCTCTTGGAGGCATTTACAGTGTTCTGAACCAGAAGCGTGGACACGTATTTGAGGAGATGCAGAGGCCTGGTACACCTCTTTACAACATCAAGGCATACCTACCTGTCATTGAGTCATTCGGGTTCTCAAGCACTTTGAGAGCTGCAACATCCGGTCAGGCATTCCCTCAGTGTGTGTTTGATCACTGGGACATGATGTCCTCAGATCCAATGGAAGCTGGATCCCAAGCTGCACAGCTTGTTGCTGACATTCGTAAGAGGAAGGGTTTGAAGGAGCAGATGACCCCACTCTCAGACTACGAGGACAAGCTTTAAATTTTGTTCTGTTCCCACTTTTTTCATTAGTTTTTCGCTAAGAAGTGCTGTTTCTATGTTCTGTTTATGTACGCGGCTGAAGTTTTATTTCCTCAGTTATTTTGACATTTAAATACTCTAAGGACTCTTGTAGCATGTATTGATGAACTCGGGATTGTCAGGTTTCACCTATAGATGTGTAACGTAAAATACATTGATGATTTTTGGTGCCGTGGCATTTTGGTTGAGCTATTTTAGCTGACTTTGCTCGGAATGTGGTGTTGTTATTACCATCCATCATGTGATGATTTCTTGTTCCTGTTTCTTTGTTGTCTCCTCTTGAAGTGCAATCGCAGGTTCGCTGTTGCGCGTGGTTTTGCTTTCATCTCCTGTAGGGTATGAGCTGATTGCTGAGTTGTGGGGGAATGATAATAATGTAATTTCTACGTTTTGTTTTTAATGATATGCTATTCAATGTTTGCGTTCATCTCCCTCTGCAGTTCTGCCCTTCATCGAGCTTTTACATGATAGGTTACTGTTATATTATATCTTAGGCTCAGTTCTTTACATGCTTGGATATGTAAAATAATCAACTCCAATAAATCTATGGAGAGCCGAACAAAGCAGAGAGGCACATGGACTTTAGACGTAGCCTCTTCTGGTCCTGGAAGGCAGAGTTTCATCTTTAATTTCCAATTCATTAACTTGTTAATTAGATATTTATTAATTATTAATGCTAGTGATAATCTCCTCACACACACGGAGGATGATAAAAGCCCGTCAATTTCTTACGTTAAGGGGTGATGCCGTAGTATATTATTTTCATGTGATTTGTAACATTATTCAAAGTAGTTTATTCAAGTGAGTGAATTCTGTTAATGCTTTTCATTTATTAATTAATAAAGTAGTTTATTCAAGTGAGTGAATTCTGTTAATGCTTTTCATTTAGTGCCTCTTGTGCCTCGTGGTATCCAAGATAATAATATTCTTGCTTATCCTTTCAAGCATGCCTGCCAACATTATTAATAATATCATTATTAAATTAAATAAATCATATCAAGTTACAGAAGTCTTTGATCCAACAGCAGGGGCTCATACTTTTGAGAAAAACAAAGAAGAAGAAAAGAGACTTTTTCACGCTCCTTTTGTTTTTATATAAAAGCCACCATTAGAATGTGAAAAACAAAAATTAGGCTGGTTATTGACATTCTCATGATAACCTTTATGAACAAGTCAATAAACACAGCTATTAGTTTTCATTGATATATGGTTGAAGGAGAATAAAGCTGAAGGCATATATATTGAATAAAAAAATGAATGGATACTTGAGAAGTTACATTATTCACAATGATTTATGAATATATTTGTTTCCTGTAACTTTTATTTTTAATACTGATATTGATGGATATTAATAATGATATTGGGGTTTGAAAATAGGTTTATCCACAATCCACATGGAGAAGAAACCCAAAAGCTTATTTGTTATTATCTAAATTTTTACTCCAACATGACTAATATACTAAAAAAAAGGAGTCATTCTTTAGAGAGAGATGTTCCAGTTGCACTTTTCAATTTCTTACTATAAATATAAACTGTCAGATTCAGAATTTTTTTTGGGGGGGGCAAATTTTAAAAATATTTTTGTAGTGTAAAAGAATGTGAATCTAACCATTCACTTGTATAGTGGATGGAAAGTTGATGAGATGGAAACTGGAGAGAACTTAACATCAGTTTTTCCACAAACTTGGGGAACTACTAAGCTCTTGTTGCTTTGTGTGGATGTCGGGTTTTCATTTAGCTGCAATAGCTTTAAAGAAGTGCTCGAAAGATTTAGTCACTCTACCCCTTCCATCTTTCAAGTCTATTTTAGCTAAGGATTTGTTAAGCTTTAGGAACTCTTTCTGGTGGTGCTTTCATTCTTTTCTTTTTGTTAATCTGTTTCATTTGCTCTTCTTCATCATGTTGATGTTTCTGTTATTGATGTCTATCCTTCTGTAATAAGTTTGTGAATAGATAAGTTTATTTGTCTAGGTATAGAAATATTTTATAGTAAAAATATGTTATAATTGATAAATTTTTATTTTAGTTAAAAATTTAAAATATTATAAAAATATGAAATTTGATCTATAAAAGATTTTAAATCTCCACTTTAATCCATTCAAGTAGGTATCAAAATCTTTGAAAAATTAAAATTAAATTATTAACTGTGATTATTGATTATAGTTTACAGATAAATGAATTAAAAATATTGAGTTAGATTGATAAAGATTCATATTTAATTGAATTGAGTATTATAATATTTTAAGATTTTAAAAATATAATTATTAAAAGTTTAGTTGATGATTTAGCTTTTTCACACAAAAGGATGGATACTGTTAGAAGAAAAAGTGACATCTTTTTAAGTTTTAGAAAGATTAGAAAAACGAAAGTTGTGTAAAATTAAATTAAAATTGTCCGCAAGCAAATCTCTTAAAAATAGATAATAATTTTGTTCCACGAGTATATAGAATTATATTTAAAAGATAAATTTTATAATATTGGATATTTTTGATTAATTATAATTAAATTTTAAATTTGTTAACATATTTTATTAATTTTCAGGAAAATGTTGATTTATTAATACGAATGGGACAGAAATATTCAAGATCTTGAACCAAAACGAGATTTTTTTTTCTTTTGGGTACAATGAACCAAAACGAGATGATACCATTACAAAGATCCAAGGTAAGAACTTTAACCAGAAATCAAATCCGAGGTAAGAAAATAGGGTTGCGCTCAAACCGGGTCATGACCGGCCCAATAAAACTCAAAACCCGGATCGCGAGGTATATGCCTTGAAATATCTTTCCTCATCAAATCTCTCCACTTATATACGAACGAGTGAGGCTGCTTCATTACCCTCGCCGCCTCTACCTCTCTCTCTCTGGTACGGTTTCTTTCTGCCTCTCCTCTCGATTCTCTGTTCCTATGTGTAGATCTCTGAGATTCATTCTTTCTACTTTTCATTTCGATTGGCTCACTTATCTGTTTGCTTCAGTTAAATTCTTCGGTTTCACCTGAGAGCTTCATATATTTCACATCTCTTAATTCTAGGATTGTGAGAATGCTTTTTTCTTTCTCGTTCTTTTTTTTCAAATAGATGTTTTGCG
The DNA here is from genome assembly GCA_037074615.1 of Leucaena leucocephala. Taxonomy (NCBI): domain Eukaryota; kingdom Viridiplantae; phylum Streptophyta; class Magnoliopsida; order Fabales; family Fabaceae; genus Leucaena; species Leucaena leucocephala. The sequence goes on from CM073525.1 coordinate 4,763,152, forward strand.
GTGGAAATGGTGTTTTTTTGTTCTTTGATAGTTTGCTTGATTACTCTATTCTATTTTTAACGTTTCTGCTCGATTATTCTTTCGCTCGCGACATGTTTGTACAGCACTTTGTTTTGAGCTTGAATTTGCTATCATGTAATTTTAGAGCCAACATTTGATTTAGTTATTGACATTTTTTGGGGAGGTTGATAGGTTTTTCTGACGTGTACTGATTTTCGTTCACTGACAATTGTTGATGCTTATGCTAACTCTTTTTAATAAATAGGTCTCGGTTTAACGTACATATTTTTGGGCTGTAGCCTCGTAGTATATATTTTAGATCCATTATTCGGTTCTCTTCCCAATAGAAGAGGATAATCAGTATCTGGTTGTTGTTGTTGGTCGCTTTTTATTTTGTATTATTAGCGGTGTTTTCATTCCGTATCCTTGACACTATTTATGAATTGAGATTCTAACTTTTTTATATTTTTTTTGTAGCTTTAGTCATTTTTGTTTTGCGGGAAATAAAGACAAGTCAAGATGGTAAGTTGAATAACGTTGCTTCTTGAATTGGGTTTTTGAAGCTTCATTAGATGTGCATCTCTGAAAATGAAAATTGTATTGTTATGTGCAGGTGAAGTTCACTGCAGAAGAGCTTCGTCGTATTATGGACCACAAGCACAATATTCGTAACATGTCTGTCATTGCACATGTCGATCATGGTATGGACTGGTTTGTACTGCATTTATCTGTTATAGTTTTTACTTTCTCTGTACCCTTCAAGCCATTATGTTATCTTCCCTTCTTTTCTGTGAGGGTATGATATAGTTGCATTTTTCTTGCAAGTTTCAAGCTATCGTATTGGTGTTATACCCTATGGATGCATCTTTACAGGATGTCCTTTTATATTAACTGGGAAAACATCCATTCATAATTTCTTCAATTCTTTCACGCATAATAAAAGCTGCCTTACATTGGAATTTCAAGATAATTTTGTCGATTTATTATTCTATATAATTTCCATATTTTTCTTGCGATATAACTATTTACTATCTGGTATTTTGATCGCAGGAAAATCCACTCTCACTGATTCCCTTGTGGCTGCTGCTGGTATTATTGCCCAAGAAGTGGCAGGTGATGTCAGGATGACTGATACTCGCGCAGATGAAGCAGAGCGTGGCATCACCATTAAGTCCACAGGTATCTCCCTCTACTATGAGATGAGTGATGATGCCCTCAAGGCCTACAAGGGAGAGAGGAATGGGAATGAATACCTGATCAATCTGATTGACTCTCCCGGGCATGTGGACTTCTCATCTGAGGTCACAGCTGCTCTTCGTATCACTGATGGAGCCCTCGTGGTGGTGGATTGCATTGAGGGCGTATGTGTGCAGACTGAAACTGTGCTTCGGCAAGCTCTGGGAGAAAGAATTAGGCCTGTTCTGACTGTCAATAAGATGGACAGGTGTTTCCTTGAGCTCCAGGTGGATGGAGAGGAGGCTTACCAGACTTTTCAGAGAGTTATTGAGAATGCCAATGTGATCATGGCCACATATGAAGATCCTCTCCTGGGTGACTGCCAGGTTTACCCAGAGAAGGGGACAGTTGCCTTTTCAGCTGGTTTGCATGGTTGGGCTTTCACTCTAACCAACTTTGCTAAAATGTATGCTTCAAAATTCGGAGTTGACGAGGCAAAGATGATGGAAAGGCTGTGGGGTGAAAACTTTTTTGATCCGGCCACCAAGAAGTGGACCACCAAGAACACCGGTTCTCCTACCTGCAAGCGTGGGTTTGTTCAGTTCTGTTATGAGCCCATCAAGCAGATAATCAACACTTGTATGAATGATCAGAAGGACAAGCTGTGGCCCATGTTGCAAAAACTCGGTGTGACCATGAAATCTGATGAGAAGGATCTGATGGGTAAACCTCTAATGAAACGTGTGATGCAAACTTGGCTGCCAGCAAGTAGTGCACTGTTGGAAATGATGGTATTCCATCTTCCGTCCCCAGCAACAGCACAGAAGTATCGTGTTGAGAACTTGTACGAGGGTCCACTCGATGATCCTTATGCTGCTGCAATCAGGAGCTGTGATCCTGAGGGACCTCTCATGCTTTATGTCTCTAAGATGATTCCGGCGTCTGACAAGGGAAGGTTTTATGCCTTCGGCCGTGTCTTCTCTGGTAAGGTTTCTACTGGTTTGAAGGTCAGAATTATGGGACCGAATTATGTGCCGGGAGAGAAGAAAGATCTGTATGTGAAGAGTGTGCAAAGAACTGTTATCTGGATGGGAAAGAGGCAGGAAACTGTTGAGGATGTGCCCTGTGGCAACACGGTTGCCATGGTTGGTTTGGATCAATTTATTACCAAGAATGCCACCCTAACGAATGAGAAGGAGACAGATGCCCACCCAATCAAAGCCATGAAGTTTTCTGTGTCACCTGTGGTGCGTGTTGCTGTTCAGTGCAAGGTTGCATCAGATCTTCCCAAGCTTGTTGAAGGTCTGAAGCGGCTGGCAAAGTCAGACCCTATGGTTGTTTGTACTATTGAGGAGTCAGGGGAGCACATTGTTGCTGGTGCGGGAGAACTTCACCTTGAGATCTGTTTGAAGGACTTGCAGGATGATTTCATGGGTGGAGCGGAGATTATTAAATCTGACCCCGTCGTGTCATTCCGTGAGACTGTGTTGGAGAGATCGTGCCGTACTGTGATGAGCAAGTCGCCCAACAAGCACAACCGTCTTTACATGGAAGCAAGGCCCATGGAGGAAGGACTCGCTGAGGCAATTGATGACGGCAAGATTGGTCCAAGGGACGACCCCAAAGTTCGATCTAAAATCTTGTCAGAAGAGTATGGCTGGGACAAGGATCTTGCCAAGAAAATCTGGTGCTTTGGGCCCGAGACACTTGGACCAAACATGGTGGTGGATATGTGTAAGGGAGTGCAGTATCTGAATGAAATCAAGGATTCAGTTGTTGCTGGGTTCCAGTGGGCTTCGAAGGAAGGTGCATTGGCTGAAGAGAACATGAGGGGCATCTGCTTTGAAGTGTGCGATGTTGTTCTCCATGCTGATGCCATCCACAGAGGTGGTGGTCAGATTATTCCAACCGCAAGGAGAGTCTTCTATGCTTCCCAATTGACTGCCAAACCCAGACTTCTGGAACCAGTTTACCTTGTGGAAATCCAGGCCCCTGAGCAGGCTCTTGGTGGAATCTACAGTGTTCTGAATCAGAAGCGTGGACACGTGTTTGAGGAGATGCAGAGGCCTGGTACACCTCTTTACAACATCAAGGCATACCTACCTGTCATTGAGTCATTCGGGTTCTCAAGCACTTTGAGAGCTGCAACATCCGGTCAGGCATTCCCTCAGTGTGTGTTTGATCACTGGGACATGATGTCCTCAGATCCAATGGAAGCTGGATCGCAAGCTGCACAGCTTGTTGCTGACATTCGGAAGAGGAAGGGTTTGAAGGAGCAGATGACCCCACTGTCAGATTACGAAGACAAGCTGTAAGCATTCTTCTCACACCCATATTTCGGATTCATTTCTGCATTTCGCGTGTCAGAACTTGCTATCGTTTTTTAGAGTTGAGTATCTCGAGTTTTGTTTCAGTGTATTTTATGGTATAACTCAATCGTATTCTTGAGCACTTACCATGCTGTATACGGCTGGACAAATTCCCTTTAGAATTGTAGCTTAATCATAATTTCAGTGATGTGATATGTTCTCAGGCATTTTCTTATTTACGATGAGGATTAGTTTGTTTACAAGACTTTGTCGTCTGAGTTTAATGCAAATTCAGCTGTTTAGGATACTATTGTTTTGAAAAGCAATGGTGGGTAATATGCTGTAAGCACAAGATCTTGTTATGCCCCTTGATACCTTTCTATACGAACTAGCCAACGGAATTGTTAACAGTTTGATGACGACGACTTTTAATTATCATGTTTGATGTAATAAATAAGCATTTATCTCCGAATATTTATTTTTCGTAAATTATGGAGTTCCTGAAAATATGGTAGTTAATCGGAAAGCGAGTACTGATATAAATCATATGATATATGTCGTGTTAGTATATAATTTAAGTGCAGTTTATTCGAAATTGTATCTCAATAGAAGTCTAACATGGGTGTTTAATTAAATTTAAAAAATTAGGCAATCAAATAAACTTTGCTATATAAACCTATATATTTTTGAAAAAAAAAAACTTGTATTCGTAATGAGTTTTAAATTAATAATAAATTAGAAAAATTATGTATAAAAATTTTATCTATTGTAATTCGATTGAAACAATTCCCTGTTCTCGTTTGAGGATCCAAGTTTTTGTTTTGCTAATTTGAATTCTCTATTATAATTATAATTACTTGTTTTAAATAGTTTTGGAATCTTGTTATCATAATGCCCAATATATAATACTCCCTTCTATAATTTTTATAGATAACTTGTAATATTTTTATGGTATCCAACGACTTAAAACACATACTACATTTTGCAATGAACAAAATTTTCTATTTTACTCTTGTCAAAATCTTTCTTTGAAAAGCTGAAATCCCAATTTTAGAAAACATAAACCAATATTGAATAATGAAATAAGAGCAATACGAGAGAATTTTAAATGTTGTAATGTACCTTACAAAAATGACAAAAAAATCCTCAAAATACCAAGAAAAAGGGTTGGAGGTAGGGCTATGTAAGAAGTTTAGAGCCCGCAAAGTCCACTCGAGCCCGTACTAAATATACCCTGTTCAACTCAATAAAAAGTGGTCCAATATAAAATGGACAATTTCGGGCAGGGTTAATATTCGGGCCAGGCCGGGCATCAGGCAGGGGTTGTTGCTCTGCCCATTTGGCCCTACCCAGTTAATTATTTTGTATATATCAAAATTTATAAATTATATTATTTCACATATAACAAATATAATAGAGACCGGTGATTAAATGATAATTTTATAAATATAAGTAGTCAAGTAGGTAATTGTATTCTTTAAAATTTATAACTAAATTAATTTTTTCTTTATTTTTTTTTAAAATGTGGTAACCGTCATATATTTTTTTCAAATGTTTCATCTTTATCAATTTTGGAGAGATTGATGTAAAGTTATAATTGTAAACTACTTAGACTTTAATATTTTTTTTATGTTATGAATTTTAAAACTTTAATTACTATCTTTTTATTGTCTTATTCTTAATAAATTATGTATATTATTTAATTTTTGAAAATATATGAATATAGTATTATTTTATAAGTTCATAACTACATATTTTTTTCACAATATGAACAAGGCATTACGATTTATGCATGCCTAACCTGCCCATGCCTAACCCAAAATAATTAGAGTTTTTACCAGGTAAAGCCAAGTATCGAACTACAAAATGCAGCCCATATATTTTTCGGGCAGAACACTGGGCTGAGAGATTACCCTGCCATGCACACCCCTAGTTGGAGGGTTGTGTGTGTGTATATATACGATGATTTCATTTTTTGTATAAAAATATTGATATTATTATTATGTTTAATCCATCAAACAGGATTAATTGATATATAATTGGACATTGAAGAGACATGTGAATTCATACATTGACGTAAATAATCTCCTCACACATTTAGATATAGAGGAGAGCACAAACAAAATTATCCCTTATGTTATAAAAAAAAAATATTTAGGTTTAGTTATTTTGAACTAAAAAATTATTCATTTTAATAAGTAAAAAGATCGGTACTTCTCATCAAAAAATGAAAAAGGGAAAAGAGAGACAAATAACAAAAAGCCTCAACCCTCTAATTCCAAATGCTAAAACATAAACTTCAAATGTACAAATTCCTGAATCAAGATTCTAAGATTTTTCATTTTCAGTTCTTAACAAAGTCAAGGATATGAAAGCCCCAAAATAACAAAAAGCTCATTTTTTTCTACCGAAGGAGATTCCTTTAAAACTGTTATACTCAGTCAACAATAGGTAGATGTTTGGGCCCCTGCTACTTTCTGCTTTTCCTATTTTGTTGAAGAAGAGAACCGGCAACTTCTGATTATAGTTAACCTCTAACTTTTGATATAGCCTGAGAATTTCAAATACTCTGCTTAGTTTCACATGAATACATTATGCCAAGAAGCAGCAATTAAACAGGCGAGAAAGAATTTGTTTCCATTGTGAATCACAGATGTGATTGGGATTATGAACAAGATGAACAGAACAGAACAGAACAGAAGAGGGAACTTGCCTCAGTTATCAATGGCTTTGCATGTTCTTCCCATTCTGTAGTCCACCTTGCTGAAGAACCTATTTCTAATGCCCCATTTTTTAAGACCTTTAGAGCATCGCATTGGTCAGGAAATCCCTTGAAGAGCATCTATGCAGATTCAGCAATACCAGGACTTAGGGAGGCATGTCTTATGAATCAATCAAGTTCAACTTGATATTATTTAAACCGCAAGTTTAGCAGTTACATAAAGAAGCCTAAATAATACTCATTCATGCATCAAATAAGGTAGTTAAAGATCTAATACCAATCTGTGTGCAGAAGTACATTTGTAAAGTTTGGTGAGAAATACAATCTAATACCAGGGCATGTTTGGTTATCCCAAGTCCTTTATATAAAAGTACATTTGCAAAGTTCTTTCCATAAAAGAACCTCCAAGTTACTTTTTCCAAATGAACTTTCTTGTTGGTTTTTGTCGTCTTCAAATGGCCTTTTAAAAACTATTCTAACATATCCAAATAATAGGTTGTCAAAAGTACTTACCGAAAGTCATAACCAAACACATGCAGTTTGAGAAAGAAAAGATTATACGGACAACACATAGTAGAACATATCAAACCTACGAAATTATTTCAAGCTGTGTTGCTAACAAGAAAACCTTAGAAATTATATTTTACTTTTTTCTCAAAAAAAAAACCCACTAAAAAGATCTTGCCAAGCTAGAGGAGTTTGCACACAATTCAGAAGGTAATGAGATGAAAATAAATCACTCAAAAACTTACCAGGAGTTCATCGGCTAACTCTGAAGATGAAGAGAAGAGAAGACCGTTTTTGTCTACTCTAACAAGTTCTTCAATGCTTAGAGGGAAACAAAAGTTCACCAATAAATAAAAATAATATATTGTTTGAATAGAAAAGGAAACAGAAGTAGATTACAAGCTTTTTTTCATTTGAAATAAAGGCATCACGTACCAAGAGTATGAAACAGCACAAACAGGCAATCCACAACCAAACATATCAACCACCTAGTAGAGCCATAGCAAAGGGATTTAGAAATAAAAAGAATAAAAAATAATAATTTCCTAAAAATTTAACTTTGTAATAGATACCTTCATGGGAAGGTCTAGTCCTGATGATGAAGTATGTAGACAAACACCCAAATCAGATGATCCTGAAATTACCCAAACGTGGATATAATGTCATTCACGAAATGTAAGACCTTCAAATAATTCATTGAAAACAATATACCCAGCAGCAATGGATAATCTTCAGCTGACAGCCACATGGTACGGAATGCCACCCGTTTAAGATGTAATCTCTTTATTTTCTCTTCATACTTTTCTTTTTCTGGACCTTTACCTTTATCGTTTAAAATCCGCGTTAGTAAGTTCCAAATGAAAGCAAACACTTACAGAACGAAAGGAACAAGCTGTACCAGTAATGATGAATAACAATCTGGGATATAAACATTGCTTTGCATCGGATATATCTTTCCACATGATCTCCTCATCAATTGAATCATCTTCATTTAATATAGCAGCAACACGTCTATCATACATAACTGCAGCTTCTAGGAGAATACCAAAATCTTCATCCGGGGTCCTAAAAGCAGATAATGAAAACATGCAAACTACCTTTTTATGTTTCAAATGAGCGCAATTCATGATAAAGGAAACTTACCAGCTTGTACTGCTTACAACAAGTGCAGGCCGGTTTGGCTTCAAATATATGCTCGAGCCAACCTCAGTTGTAAATAGAGTCTCACTTTGGCAATGGCTATCCACAGATGCAGTACCTGTAAGATGCAAAATCTTAAATAAACAAGATGCTAATAAAAAAAATGTATATATTTAACAATTGTAAGAATGATCATACCATTAATAATGCAATCTCGAATGCCAAGTGGCTGACTGAGATCTTTATTTAATCTACAAAACAACTACAACCTACCCACATTATATATTGGAATCTTCAAGAATGCTTAATGAGCAAGAACAATCAATAACTAGACAACAAAGCGACTAAATCACCTTATGCCTCTCCTCAAGTGATCCAGGATGAAAAAAGTCAGGAGGCCGATCATACAGAACCGTGGCTCTATAAAGTAATAGTAAACATTAAATTAATTGTTTGTAGCAATATTTTCATATTACACAAGCTATCTCTGAATTTTGAGCTGACTCCCTTACTTAATTCCCCAGTTTTGATCCAATTCATGCTGCATTGCTCTTGTTACACATAGAGAAGCATCTGCCATTTTCCCATAATGCTTCTCAAACCTACACAGAACCAAGAAAAAGAATTGCATCAGCAGCTATTCTGAAAAAAGCAACGTCAGTACCCACCAAAAGGACAAACCCATGTTGGCATTGTTAAAACTGAAGGCTAAACTAGTACCACTTGTATGCAGAGACAAAATGACTATTCCTTCCAAGGGATAGACCAAGCAGTGTATATCCAAAATTATGCCAATCAATGACAAATGATGAATGCCTCAACCAGCTAGCCCATTTAACAGCCACCAGAGTGGGCACTGAAGGAGGATTCTGTACAAACAGAATGAGTAAAAAAAGGAAGCATGAAAGACCCGTTAAGAACCAATAGAGTATGATAATAGAAGCCTCCACATACATATTGATGCATATTATAACATCCAGTAAAATATGAGATCAAATGTAAGACTAATTTTACGATGGGAAAAATCAACACAGCAAAGATCTAAGATCTCTCTTGTTATCCCCATTTTAGTCTAAAACCTGCTTGAGATCTTTTGGCTACATTCATTGTTCTTACTTCACCATTCAGTTTGCTCAGTTCAATCAATAACAAGTCTGCTTCAATACTAAAACTGGTAGAAAATAATATTACCCTTTCCAGAGTTGAGTAATTTACATCGTATACGCAATATAAGTTCTGCTGCTTTTAAAGTGCCACTGCACTTAAACAATATTAACCAACATTGGTCTACCATAAACTTTTTGCAAATTTAATTTAATTATTGATTTTGCCTATGGAAGCAGTGGTTCTCAAACTGTACCACAGGTGATAACAACCATTAGGTTTTCATAGAAGGAGAAGACAACAGCAAGTCTGACTTGTATATTAAAAGCCAAATAAGCTATCAAATAAATCACGAGATTAGCAAGTTAACGTTTTCTTAGAGAACAGCAGTATTACAGAGAAAGCTAACCTGGACTATAAAAATATCAGGCTTAGGTATCTTTATGCAAAGAAACCAAAGAAGCATACAAAATTGAACCAATGGCTTCAACAAAAGAAATATGGGCTGAAGTATCTTTGGTAAGCTTTGATGGGCTGTTGGCCACTGTTTCTGAAAGAGAAGGTACAACATTACATAACTTAAAGTGATGGTGTGAGTATAAATTGGCTGGAAAATATCGGTCCATATCCATACCATTCTGTAAATATGAATATGTTTGTTGTCAAGAATAGCATTATGAGGCTCTGAACCTGTAAAAGAAACAGAGAAGTAATAAATTAGAAAATTCACTTGAGAAACAGTAACTCAAACTTCATAATTAGCTCCATGAATTACCATAGTAGTGAAAACTAACTCAAATAATCTATTATGAAAAACTATTCTGATAAAAGAAGTACCTCCATATGCGATAATGTCTACCTCTAGGCAAGCCTGCAACGGTATATAATAAACCAGAAGATCAATCAATTGAACAATTTTAAAAATATTTAATCAGAAACACATATTGCAGTTCCGTTAAAACTACATGAAAAGTGAACGGACTTCACAAGCTACTAGAATTTAAAAACCAAATTGTTACTAGTTTACAAGGCTTATCCCAAAGCGAATAGAAATACAAGTGAAGTTCTGAGTATCAACTGAGTCACAAAAAATGTATTAGTCTCTTGGGGACTACAAGATAAGACTAAGGAAATCCAATTTTAAGAGGAGATAACACATTCATAATGCCATTTCATCATCAGAGCAATTGTGCCTAAGAACTTCGTATTATAAAAGGCAATTTGAATGGTGAATTCCAAAATACAAGAGTCGATAACATGATTGATTCACACTCGATTATAAAACTTCTTAAATTTCTGATTAAATGAACAATATTTGCTATGATCCATAAGCTCGCAAAATTAGACCCAACTCGGATTGGGGTCCTAAAGACAAAGTAAACTAAATTATTTCGTAGATTTGCAGAAATGGATAAAATACCTGATTGGCGAGAGAAAGAGCATGGTACTGCATTCGAGGACTGCGGCCTACGTCGCCTAAAACTACAACACATGCCCTCCCTCTTCTTTCCTTCTCTTCTTTGCTTTTTTCTTGGATCACAATGTAATTTCAGAACACAAACAAAATCCATTCAACAAAAATTATTCCTTTCCAATTCATTTCATAAAAACATGAAGAAAAGCAAATAGTTCGAATCGATTTTCCTAGAGAAGTAAGCTTAGGGGAAAAATACCAGCCATTATATTGATCAGTGCAATCAAATTCTTCCTTTTCTTGCAGAGTACTGTAGTCGCGATTAAGTAGTGAGTCACCAAACCCACACGAATGTTAAAAAAGGATTGCCATAGCTCAAGCCTCCCAGCTTTTTCTCTGCTGTCAGCCTCTGTTCAAATCACAAAATACAGGCCAGGACTAGAAAGAAGACTAGGAAGACGATGCATTTAAAGCAACGGACGGCCATGATGTTCAGGAAAGAACGGTCCAGATTAATACCTCATAAATGCGACGGCGTTTTGAAGGAGCCGTACTAGATAATGCTGCAGAGGAACCGAACCCAGTAAAATCCCTCTCGTAAGTCGCAGGTGACTTTAAATTAGAGAGAGCTGAAAAATGAGTGTGCTTCCCAGAATTTGTGAATGCAGATGATGGATCGCAAAGAGAATCAATCTCCACAAGGTTTAAAATTGACCAATAAATTCTTTTTTTTTATTTGGAAAATTGTTTTCGAGTTCTCATGATTCCTTCAAAATTTGCAGGCCGAACAGCTAGAGTTTTGGTTGAATTTTTAGAAGTGGCCATTACGGCTGTTGTTTTTCTCAAAGGAGTGTATCCTTCTGGTAGATTCTTGCATATTCACTGATTGTTCTTAGCTCTCTTTTTTTCCTTCCTTGGCTTCTTTCTCAAAAAAGTTTCTTTTAAAAAAAAAATTTGCTGATTTTGGATGTGGAAAAGGTGCTTTTGAGAGGACGCGATATATGAATGTGGTGGTTCAAAGGGCTCGCCATCCTCAGCTCAGATATTATATACAGGCTGCTGTTTCAGGACTTCTTCCCTTTTTACAGCAGGTAAAGCTCTCTTCAATAATCTGATATTCTCAATCTAGTGTAAGTAATGCAATGAAGATTAGTTGTTACCAATATACCTGTCGCTTGTTTTAATTATATTGAGGTCGCTTTAGTGTCAATTAGAATTCAAATTGTTTACGATTATAAGTAATGCAATGAACATCTAAGATTACATCTTGTACCTCCTACTTGGTCTTGAGCGGATCTGATGACATTTCCTGTTGTTTCTGTGTGCGGGAATTTCATTGGTAGATTCGTTTCTTTCTTGATTCCCGTAAATTGCATTCTTATTAAGGCAATCCGTAGAGAAAAGGCAAGTGAACTTATGAGGATTTCCTGCAACCCAACAAGTATTTACACTGATTTTGTCACCCCTCGATATTGAACTTCCAAATGCAAAATAAAAGCATATATTAAATCAAAGCATCTAGTACTTTGCTCATGTCACTGAAGTTATAATAATATAATGTAAAACTAAATATTTGCATATACTAGGTTCCAGTTTCTTGATGCTATGAAAACTTACCATCTCACTTTATGCGGACAATGTGTTGTGTTATACAAGATTTCTCACATGCCTCTGGTCTTGGGAAACATAGCTACAATTGAACCTTAAAGTAACTACAACTTTTCCTGGAAAATTTTGGTTATCTGTATTTCATCTTGTGTTAGACTGCATAGAAGATATAAACCTTGTTTACGGAGATATATGAACACTTGTTTGCTTCTAACAACTCTCCCCTTACCCACATTTGCTAGGGAATGGTGGAGAGAGTAGCGGTTATATTCTACAAAGCTGATGATGTTCCACTGGAAAAATTTATATTTAAGCTTGCAGTGAACCAATCTTATGGCTCAAACGTGGACGAGGGCAACCTGGAGCTCTCTCTTAGATCCTTCCTGATAAAGCTTTCAGTCTCAGAATCTCTTACAAAGGATCTTCCCCAGGGTAAATGCAAGTTTAATCATTCAGTACATTATTCTTTTTCTTTTTGACTTCATCTATTCCCTTTATGTCATAATCTTTCTTTTCTCCCTCTCTTCCCCTTCCCTAATGAATTCTACCACCACCCACCCACATATGCACACTTAAAAATTATAAATTCCCATCATTATCCATTCTGCTTTCAGCTCTTATGGATGCTATATTTAAGCAAAATGGTTTGGTACTTTGTACTTTGCTGCATTATTCAATCATATTTTAAATTTGTTTGGCAACTGGAACAGTCAATTCTTTCTTTTCCCTCTCTCAACAGATTGCAAGTGGGAGATAACTGCTTACTTTCGATCCCTTCCTGAGGCTAGTATGAGCAAGGAAGCAGAGTTATGGATCCCAACCGACACCAAGCAATGGCACCAGCCCCCACTTATAACCCCTATCAGGTCAATGAGTAGTGAACATCTATGTCTGCAGCTATACTTGGAACATCCGAGTTTATCTGAATCAATACCATGGGAAGGGAACCCAGTGCTGTAGTGCATACAATAAAGTATATACATAAGCATACAATTAGAAGGTAAGCATAAATTATTTTAGTGACTCAATGCCCTTTTGAAGTGAACTTGTCCTTCATTCCAAGTTTTGACCAGTTGACTTGCATACCTGTTATTGGAGATACTTCCTTCTTTTCCACACGCTAGTTGTTTGGAAGACTGAATATTTATGATAGAATTCAACAGTCTGTCCTCTGTATGGTAGACTATTGCTTTAAATAAAATTGAAAGCAAAAAGATTAAAGGACAACTAGCCAAACAGCTTTGATAGAACGAGGACATTCAGGATTTTGTGGTCTAGGATTTGGAAAATCTGGTTAGAAGGTCATCAATACTCCACTTATATTGTAGGTAATAATTTTCCTTAATGTGATTTAACCATGTACTAGCTAATATAAGGAATAAGATGGCAATATGTTGGGCTACTCAATCGAAGGTACTATTGTTGTCCATAGAAGAAAATAGGTAGGACACCATTACCTAGAGAATTGAACGTAGCTAATTTCTCATATTGAATATAAAATTGAATGTAATTTGTTTCTCGTACCACAAACTTTTTTCTATGCTTGATGTTTCTTTACCATTTACAATTGCCCAGGCACAGATGCTTTTCATACATTAGACGACAACCTTCAGACATCTTTAGACAAGTCTCTTATGTGTATCTGTTTGTTTTGGAATATATGTGCCCATTCTTGTCTTATATTCCGTAGTCTTAAATTATCAAAATTGTCTTGATGGGAATTACTTGATGGACTATTTCCTCTTGCTACAGTGAAATTAAACCATATCGCCTGCCCAATGTGCAATGAAACATGAATGGACAGATACTATCAATTTGTTGCACCTGACCAGTTGATCAAATTTTCTGATATGCTGCAGAACATTGAAAACCCCTTTTCCATCTGAACCTGTCCGTTAGAAATAATGGAAAGAGAATGGAAATTCCAGCTAAAACCGACTGCTGCATCACAAGATACAATGCAGAGTTAGGGGAATTTAAAAGAGAACGTTTACTCCCCTGATGTGGGGGTGAAATATCATCAAATGGTTTAAAAATCTAATCTAAAATGTGGTGGTCATTCTCATGTATATACTCACCCCAATTACTGCTCTTAAATTGATATCTTTTTCATAGGTGGTCAAGTGCCACTTTTATTGAATGCTTTTGCTTTTGCTTCCTAGGCCCTCAATGTCATTTCTCTCTTATTTTACAAATTTTCTTCGAGGTTATGCCCTTCTTGCCATTATCTTGAACAATTGCGTATGTCAACATTTCCCCCAAGCACGAGAGTCATGGAATTATGTAAAATTCCATCCTTGATTCTATTTGTTCTAGCCCAATTTTCAATCTCAGAAGAAGTAATCCATCCTTTTCTTGACATTGAAAAACATGTTAGGTTTGTTCAGAAATGGAATTCCACACATTCTAAATAGGGATATCCCTTGGTTTTCCTTGTCGATGCTGGTAACAGAGCACAAACAATGAGAAGGCCAGAAAGGGTGCCACTGAAGAAGCTGAGGCTAACAAGTTTATGGCGCCCATTTTCCTTAACAACTGAAAGTTTTTCTATGTTGCCCGCGAATTGCATTAAGATTACTTTAATGACAGATTACTTTAAGACTTCGTTGATGCCCCCAGAACTCATTTCGTATGATGGAAAGATGTCAATGAAGAGCTTATCTTCATTTTGAAAATTGATACACTCCGTATGCTGCCACGGCCCAGGAGACCAGGCTAGCAAAGGAGGGAATTTAGAAGCTTGCTAGTTGTCCAAGGAGGATTATAATTTTAAAAGATTGGAGCTATATGGATTAAAGTGGTGGAAAATGGAGTTTCCTTCTCTCTACTTTTTTTTTATACAACAAAATTTTAAAAAATGTTAGGCTCATTTACGATTGAAAGACAGGGTGAAGTTTTTATTCTTTGTAGGTTATACTAATATTGAATAAGGCGAGTTATTTATTACCTTTAGGTATAAATTTAGATATTTAGGATATAGAATACTTTCTTAAATGCTGTAACTATAATCATAATAAAATAGTATTATTTAAATGAAACATTCCTTCTCTCTACTTGAATACAATAAAGAGTTGGCTGAAGATCCAAAGGCTTTCGCGAACATGCTTTGGGCTGTGGCAGTGCTTCATGGACAAAAATATCTTTTGCCATCTAAACTATGTCTTCGGTTAATGAAGCATCATTGGAATCTTTTACCTCGCAGATATGGTGGCAATGCGGATCAACCCGCCAGATACGGGTTAGCCCGCTGCGGGTTGACCTAAAAGCGGGCCAAAATTAACCGGCCCGCTTTCAGGCGGGTTGGTGAAACACCAACCCGAGCCCGCCATGGCGGGTTGACGGGTTAGCCCGCCAACCCGCCAGTTTTTTTTTTTAAATTTATTTTTAAAAAAAAAATATTTTCATATATATATTTTTTTAAATAATTTAGATGTATCAATATTAATTGAAAGTATGATCTAAAATTGTCAAAATATTTATTTTTTTAACTTTATCACTATCCATATATAAATCTGTTACAAGTAAAATAATAATAAAATAAAATATATATTTAAAGAAATCACTTGATAAGATAAAGTTAGCATAAATTAAGTATAATGTAAACTTTAATTTGGTTAAAACTCTAAAATTAATAAAGTGTAATATAAATAATAAAAATTAATTTTTTTTTTAAAAAAAAAAAAGCGGGTTAAGCAGGCTAACCCGCTAACCCGGCGGGTTAGCCTGCCGCGAGTTCAGGCTTGGCGGGTGCGGGTCAAAAAGACCCGCACCAAAATAGGTTGCCAAACCCGCCAAATTTCCACCTCTCGTCCTTTGTAGCACCAAACCTTTTCAAGACCATTGAATTATTACCCATTTGTAAAAGTGTGCAGTAATCAGGCATGTCATTCAGAAATAGAATCTCCATAGATGAACCATAATTGATTATTTTTCCCAATCGTTTCACAACTCTCTTATCAGTGTAAGCATTATATTTTTCTAAACAAAAAAAAAAAAAGGCAAGCAACTAAGCATTGTATTTGTCTCTTCAGAAGAAATAAGTTGAAAAGAAACGTATCCGATTTTGAATTGTCAAGATGTTAAGGATATGCAATCTGCTTGGAGAGCGGTCATGTGATAATTATTCGCAAGCCGTACATTTTTCGCCAAATCTTTTGGATAAATAACTATCAATGTCCCTCGTAGGAAATTGTTCCAACTACTTATAAGATTTTGAATTTTAGTTCATGTGAATGTTAAAAATATCTTTAAAAGAGTTATTAGGACTTTACAATATTTAAATTAATAAGAGAATATAAAAAAATTACCAATACATTGATATTTAAATCTACATTTCTATTTCCTAGGGATATAGATTGCAACTTTGTTCTGTAATAGATCATTAAAAAATTTAGATTAGAGGTGGGTAGGTGGATTGTACTTGTAGAGTTCACATTTTTTTTTTTTTGGTGATAAGTAGAGTTCACATTTTTACAGTTCTTCGTAATGGACTTTGGTATTTTTTTATTATTATTATTATGATATGCAGTTTAAACTTCAAACTCAAACTCAAACTCAAACTCAAACTCAAACTCAAACTCAAACGGCGCCAGTTGGTTAGAACTGTAATTTCCACAGTTCCTTATAGCTGTAGTATACTATTATTCACTATACATTCAGAAGTCATTTTCAATCATGCAGAAACATGA
The DNA here is from genome assembly GCA_037074615.1 of Leucaena leucocephala. Lineage (NCBI taxonomy): Eukaryota > Viridiplantae > Streptophyta > Magnoliopsida > Fabales > Fabaceae > Leucaena > Leucaena leucocephala. The sequence goes on from CM073525.1 coordinate 4,779,820, forward strand.
TATTATGATCTATTCCATTATCTCATTATGCCAAATCTTCCAGAACTATATACAAGCACTAGCGGCTGCTAGGTTCAACTCTCCCGTATTGAAATAGTTGCCTACTTTTTGGTTTGATTTGAAACATTTAAATGAGGGTAGAACATAGTAAATTTTTCCTGTGTATAAACAGTAGTTAGAGCATCATGATTGTTCTTCCCTGTTTCACTTGATCTTCAATGGGAGCTCCCAATTTCAAGATTCATTCTTATAAGCTTATCAGCTCATCAATCAACATTTGACATCTAAGAAGAACAAATACAAGATACAATATATTAATCACCATCATATATAATGGGAGAATGATTTTAAAAATATATAATGGTAATTTTTAAGTTGAGTTTGGGGTTTCAATTTATCATAATTAAATAGAAAATTAAGAAAGATGATTAAAATATTTTAAAAAATATATATTATATTAATTAATTTAAATAATATTTTTAATCTAATTTAATTAATTAAATATATTTTATATTAAACATTAAAGGAATATCATATTCAAACGTCTAACATGGCATGCTACATTTTCCAAATATTGATGTTTCATGGTCTAACCACACAGATTTATAGTGCTCTAGAAATGACATGGCAGGCTCCATTTGTTGCACATGTTAAAGATAACATATTCAGATGCCTCAGCAGCCACTCTTCTGGTACATTGGGTGGCAGTATTGCGCCATCTTAGCTTCATTTCTTGGAGGACCATTTCTTTTTTCTGATAATTATGTCTAAGCAATGATACCTCTTTGTCTGTGTGACCTTAGTAATCTCCATCAATCACTATAGCTTCTACCCAAATAACTATTCACAAGTGGGGAATCCTAGTAATCTATAGGGGCTAGCAAATGGCCAACACAAATCCATGTGCTGCTACACTTTGCTTACAAAAACTGTCCATTCTTGTTTATAACTCTTAGTCTGCATACATGGTACCAGTTCATCCATCTGTTCTCTTGTTCGTTATTCCCAATTTTTCTCACCCACCTCTTCCTCACAAAAAGAAGAAGATGCTATTTTTATTTATATTCTCAGAGTAAACTTATTATAGAGTTGAAAATTACAGGTTGATCAGGGATCTGGAAGAATCACTATCTCTGAATATTTTCACATTCATCTGAACCAAACTTCCAGAAGAGGTTACAACAAAAAAAATAGTTACAGAATAGTTATGTTTGTGATTGATATGTGGTGGGTATTTGTATTGTAGTATCACATCAGATTTATTATGCTCTTTAACAAGATGCAGAACTCTTTAACAAGTTGCAGAATTAGAAATGGCAGGTTGGCCAAACATAATTTTTTAACGGGTGAAAGAAAGACCTATAAATGTGACATGACATAAGGATTGCTGAGTAGTCAATCCCTGGAAGACTTTGATTTGAATAATGTTAAGGTCTTGAACTTTGTCAATGAGCTGGTAACTGTTAAACCTCATTAAATGCTGAGGATTGAATATCATCATCTCAGCGTCAAACCTAACATATATCAATGATCATCAATTGCTTTTTTCATCTTTGCATGTGATGATTGAAGATTTTTCTACTTAGTTTAAGCACAGTACATTACTATAAATTGTTGCTGGAATCTTATACTGTAAAATGACTCAACAAGTAGTGAATATTGCTCTTGCATGACATAACACTAAAAGAAACATACTTTTACTGAATTTAAACCCATCCCTTTTCCTTAAATGAACCACATGGACTAAGATAGATTTGTCCTTGATATATTTACATACTTATTTACCAAATAAACTTGAGTTAAGCCACAAATTTGTCTCTAAAATTTGCTTAAATTTAATGTTTCTTTAAAAATTTTAAAACCTAACAATATTGTTTCACTCTATTCAAAAATTAAGGTTAATTATAAAAAATTAATATTAATTGTTAACTTTTTTAATTATATGGGTAATGTTGTTTATTTTTAACATTTTGAGTAATATTTACATTTTAACCTAATAAACTTCAAGCTATATTTAGGAGCATCTGGTCTTTATGATGCTAGAATGAAGTAGGGACTTGTGCATGTTCTTTTGCTTGGTGGAGTAATGGATCTTTAAATCTCATCGACTATGTTTTGATTATACTTAATAGCATAGAAGACTGTTCTTTTCCTTCTCATTCTAGGTTATCTTTACAAAACTAGGTATGTATGGATCTCTAGATCTGCATTTTCTGTCCACCATTATTATCGAGTGTTTATTATTTGACTCCCAACTTCACTTGTAGCAGTGGTTGATTGATCTAACCCATATTGTCAGAAGTGAATTGACATTTCAATTCAGTGGTGAGATATTAGCCTTCAGTTACTATGCCATCCAATATGTGTCTGTCTAATCTTCTGTACAGCATAATTTTCAATGCCCTTCTCTCAAACATCACCATTTATGCCTCCTTTTCAAAGTGGACCTCATCAAAATGGTCACATTTCAACAACTACCAACAGCTTCACCATCAAATGTACTAGAGAGACTTTTATCTGTCTCCTGAGATCTTGTTTTGCAGATTAATTTTGGGATTTATTATAAGAAAACCCCATAAAGGATCGTACTCAGAAAATGTACCTTTACCTTGCGTATATCTTGGTTTTTTGCTAGGATTCAACATTAAGGATATGACACTTGAATCCCATATCAGAAATGAAATTTGACGTAAAATATTTTTTACTCTTGAATTCTCTAAATCTTAAAAAAATTATTATAAGATTTCAAAAAATATATATAATCATTAAAAATTCCTACAATAAATAATCATTATATAATGATAAATTTTATTCTAATATAAAAAAATAACAATAAATCTATAGTTATTCATTTATTTTTTAAAAAAATGTGATAAATTATATATATTTTTTAAATTTCATAGTAATTTTTTGAGTTAGGTAATTTTCTCAAATCTCAAAGTTTTTATCTTGCTGGTATTAAATGTTAAATGAGTGATTCCCAACATGATGATAAAATCCCTTTCATGTCTGAAAGGAATTAATTTTTCTGGTTGAGGCGTTGAGGAACTGATGACACAGGTGGGGGAGTGATAAGAACGTGTCCTTAATGAAAAGGTCAGGAACACATGCAAGAAAGTTGTCATGACCAATATGAAGGATAAAAACAAGCTTCCAGTTCACACTTTGATTTATTATTACTAATTTATATAAACACCTCAAAGTGTTGTATTATTATTTATTGCATGAATTTTCTGGTATGGACATCATCAGTGGCTCCCAATATTAATGTTGTTCAATCAAAGTCCCATTAGTTGTGGTTGGTCATAAAACACTTAAGTGCTTTCAAGTCCTTTCCCACTCTCAATCAAACCTCTTCATAAAATATTACTCTTAAAAGTTCCAATGGCATAAGAATTCTTGCTTTTACTATTCCCTACCACCAATCAACTCATTGTTCAATGCCCACCCAATAGATTAGTACTTCATATATGAATTTGAGCTGATGCTTGGAGAATTATAATAAAATTATAAATAATAAAAAAATAATTATTTAAAAGTCTTAATAACAATTGAAAAATTAATAATAACAAATTATAATATAAAAATTGATAAATTTTTATTGTTTAGAATTTTTTATAATTAAATGTTTATCTTAAAATCTCACAGTAATTACCAGATCGTTTGTTTTTAGAAAAAAAAAAACTTTCTTTTCAAGCCTTTTATCATTACACATGCAAGAGGGGTGGGACAATATTTATCAAAAATCCATGACTTCTTTTTTCTGTTCTTTTATGGAGGTGGTGCAAATGTGGGGTTGCCTTCTGATATAAACTACTTGTCAGTTTGTGGAAAAAACAAACAAATATTAAATAAAAGTAAAAAAAATAAAAGTGTCATGAAGAAAAATGGTGGGGTAAGCACAGCCATATAACATCAATGAATGATAGGCACATGGAGAGTGTAAACCTCATATTACAACACATACTGGGAGAGAGAGTAGGAGGTGGGGACAGGTCTAAGCTGTAGAGTCACTATCAATAATTCCATTATAAGTCTGAAAGGATCAGATCTTAGTAAAACAGGGACATTGGCTTGATCAAATAGGTCAGATTGTTATTAACGCTAAAGTGGATTCTAGGGCACGATACAAATAATAATAATAATATTAAATGGCTTGCTTTTCTGATATGGTCCTACCTTGGATGTTTTGTCAGATTTGGAGGGGTTTGAGATGGGCAGTACATGAACTGACTTTTTAGGTTGCTGCAACCATCATTAGAAGCCATCAAGTGGCAAGTGGTACTGCTCCTCAATTATGGCTCAATTTAAAAGTCTTGAAAACTATTGAGTGCTCTGGATTCAACATACTTTTTTAAGGTAAAAATATTTTAGCCTGAGTAAGTTTAAGAAGATGGGGAATTACTCTGACATTCAAAATATTATAGATTTATTATTAATTTATTATTATTAATTCCTCAATTATTAATAAAATTTTTAAATAATTATTTTTTTTTAATTTTGTTATAATTTTTTTAAAAGTTATAATTACTAAAAAATTTATAATAATTGAATAGCATAAATTTAGTATTATTTTTTATATTATAACTTGTTATTATATATTATTGACTTATTATAAAAAAATTTAATGATTATATTCCTTTTTTATAATTTTATAGTAATTTTTTTAACAAAATTTTTTTTATTTAAATCAGAAATACTATTAAAAATAATTCTTTAAGAGAAAAAACAGGGGTGGGAATTGAAAATATATTGGATAGGATTAGGAAGAAAGAAGGCAAAATAAATGGAGTATGCTTGCGTTTCAACACATCTATTTCCTCTCTACTACGGCATCATCCCCACTTGACCCAAAAGGGGAAACATAATAATATTATTGAGAACATGATTAGGGTCTTCTTTTTTTTGTCATTTAAAGGTAATTGCTATCATCAATAGAGCTTATTCAATTTTACTGAGACATATATAGCTATTATTTGTGGATCAACTTTCCTTAAAAATGCCCTAAAGTTTAGGGTTTAATTGAGTATAGCCCTTCACCCAAAGACAAAAGACATTATTTAGAGGTAATTTTTAGATGATTGCGTTTCAGTTTGCCCTACATGTTATTATATCACTTTGACTCATAATTGTAATAATACTTATCCATTATAACTATATCATTATATATAAAATTAAAACCATAAATAGGTTAAAAACTTGACAGATGAAATCATGAAAAAACCAAAAAGACCAATCAAATGTTAAAAGTCTTGATTAACAATAGTTATATATTCATATATCCTTTTGGATAATCTAGAATCATGCCTACAACATATACAGTTGTTTACACAGAAAGAAACAAGGAAGATGCTGATACCAATCTAGTTAATAAATAAATGTGCCACACACAAATGATGGACCTTTTTTTAATTTTTTCTTTTTTCTTTATGTTGATTCCCCACTAATTATTGAGTTATTATGATTTGATTGGACATGCTAATAGTGGAAAGAAAAGAAATGAATAAGCTCTCTTAAAAAGCATGGAGAAAAAAACTGGTGGTGCACATGCTTTTTTTTTTAAATAAGAATTATTATTATGTGCCTTGTGGCTTCTTCGACATCTTCTTCTTCCACTTTATCCCTACCAAGGGAAAAGAAAAGTGAGAAACAGAAACTTGAATGAGTATTGTAGAAATCCCCTAAAGGGAAAGGCATATAGCAGAGTCAAACACTATAATCAAATTGGAGTTTTGATTCCAACAACATGAAAAAGACTTAATTCATGAATGGTCCATCATTGTCATCTCTGTGTGTTGTGGGCCTCATCTTCCTCATTCATAAGATCGACTGTGGACAGCACAATATGATTCACTCACCATTTTGATGATAATAGCAAATACCCTTCTTTCTTTTCTTCTCTTTCTCTCTTTCTTCTTTTTACCATATATTCTGTTCAAAGTGATAGCTGATATTGTTCTGTAATGTCACTCGCAAATTGTCCAACTCGTGTGTCATCACTTACAGAATGTGCAACTTTCAAAAAGGAGATTGACTATAGTGGGAATACATACACACATTCACACACAAATATATATACAAACACTGAAACACTATTATTTTTCCCCTGTGGAAAGAACTAGAGAGGTTTAATTAGCTTACGCAGGTTAATTAAGTATCATTTTATTTTGTCAACGTGGTTGTTTATAGGAAGAGATCATTATATATTTGAGGTTTTCCATGGAGAGATTAGGGAGTTGGATTTGCAAGCACAATCTCCAAGAATCCATTAATGCGGATGAGTAAGATAGGTATTAGGTAACTTGGATAAAGCAAGTGGGAGAAGCTGATGTTTACACTTTTCACACACCAATCTGTCCCAAGTTGGCAGAGATATATATATATATAGAGAGAGAGAGAGAGGAAAAAGAAAACTCACAAAATGTTCTCCCTTTGTTACTGTTTTTCTGTGTTTCTTGAAGGCACTTTCTTTTTCCATGTGTTGATCTATCATAGTGGGGTGGTGTGTATTTTGCATTTCAAAGCTGCAATAATAAAAACAATGTCCCTATTGCATAAATATCTTTATCCTTACTCCTCCACCACCCACACATCACACCAAAACCAATATATATATAAATACTTGTAAAAGTAGATTTATGTCATGGCTGGTCACTGAAATTCCCCCCATTACAGTAAAGGAGAGAAATATGATTTCTTTCTAGGTGAATGGTTTGTGTTAAGCCTTCTCTTTCTTTTGGGAGGTTGTGGATTCTTATCTTGACCCACCTTGGCCTTTTCTCCTTACAAAGTTGCACTAGAATTAGAGAATATGAGAAAAGAAAAGATATATAGCAGCCAGCTACACCTTTCTTTTTCTTAATTAAAAAATATTAATTAATAAGAGTTGCATCATCTGAAAGTAATGCTTCATCTTGGAGCAAAAGTGACATGTATACAATAATTAAATAAAGCAAGCATGCAATCCTAGATCATTAGGGATATGATCATTTATCATTTTTATTTATCTATATATTTCCTTCATACTTTATATATTAAGTTTATATGGTGATCATGCAATTCAAAGTTAGGCCAAAACCTTAAATAGCAATAATAATATGTGATTGAAAGCAAAAGAGAGAATTATTTGTTTTGAATATATATATATATGGAGAGATAGATGATGAATTTCACTGTGCTACCTTTAGACTTTGTGAATCACATTGATTATGGAGATATGATGTTTGAATTCAATTGTATCTACACTTATAGGTCTAATCATGTTTTTAATTAATTTCATTATCTTCCAAGTATGGGACAAGTGATATGGGAAATAACTAGTGGGGTCCTCTATATATTTAAAGAGGGAGAATTGCATTAGGATAGGGAACAAAAGTGAAGCAACAAAACCCAATTAATAATTAATTAAAATAAATCAACTGAAAGATGATGGAAATGGAATAGTACTAAATAATTAAAGAAAGAAAGAAAATTAGGGTTTCCCCATCATGGTGATTATGGCCTCCCATCTCCTTCTTCCCTCCTCTATTGAGATCCATATTCTATGCCCTTGGATTGTCCCAACATCTCTAATTTTGGAATATATATATATATATATATATCCTATTTTCCCCTCCGAATTATCAAATATATATATATATACACACTACATATTATTATATTAACTTACATGGGACTAGATACTAAGAAAGCTTATTTAACCCTTTAGGTCCTCGAGAACACAGACACACACATATATACACAGATACATATGTATAAGCATATTAGTTATTCATTCACATTGAAATTTCCAAAGTCTAAGTTCAAATCCATCGTCACGTACACATCACGCACACTGCTCACCCATCAAGAAATCGACACTTAACCCTATATATGCCTCTCTCTGTCTCTCTCTCTTCTATATGTGTGTGTGTGTGGAGCAGATGTTAAACAAGAAATGTTTATTGGCCAAATGAATGAATTTACTTTGGAAGAAGACAAAGAAGGTGGGGAGGAAGGAGGAAAGGTTAGGACCCCACATGAAACGGATGTGGGACTCTGCATTATATATCTATAGAGAGAGAGAGAGAGTTAGGGTTAATATATATAGAAGAGGCCTCTATCTTAAAATGGGAATGGACACGAAGAGATATAAAAGCAGTGTGGGGGTGGTGGGTTGGTGTTTTTTTTTGCCTTTCTCGTTGCCTGTAACTTTCATATTGGACTTTGTGTTTCTTGTTCTTTATTTTCTTCTAAGCTTTATACAATTAATTAGCAGTTTTATTCTAATGAGATTTAATCTAATGGAAATAACTAATTTCAAACAATATAATAAATTAAGGCTCAAATCATTATTGAAAGAGGTATTAATATTTAATATATAATAATATTTTAAATATGATTATTTTACTAGAGGATACAAAAAAAATTAACAGTGTTCTTAGGTTAATATTTTATTATAATTAAAAACTTATGAAATCCAAACTTAATTTCTGCAAATGACATAAATTAGACAATAGATATCTATAAAAATGTTATTTCATGAGATGGAGCCATTTAACAAATTGGTACTTAAAATTTCTCCGTGACAAGCCCTACTGTCATTAAATGCATTGCTTTCAAGAAAGTTAGCTCCTTTGCCTTAATCAACAGATTTTGTCTAATTAACTTTTTAGTGTAAATTAATTGACGATTAATCAAATGTTACACCATCGCCATCAATCCAATTCGATGGTGTTTTATGAAATGGGACCCACAGTCATAAACGTGGATGCACTAAATAAGGGATTATGCTCCCCTTGTGTAATCCAATTAATTGGCCTTCTCAATAACAATTCAATTAAAGTACATTCCAAATTTTTCTATTCAACCATAATTGTGCCTCACCTTATTATATATATTAAAGTTTTTAATTTTGAATATAACTAATTAAACTTGACCCAAAATTTTAAAAAAATTAGTTTTATTATATATTAAAATGGAGGGTGACATAAGATTAAAGAATAAAATTATTTATATATATCTATAAATAATTTTTGTTCCTTAATTTTTTGTTTATATTATTTATAATCAATTCATGTGATTGTGAAAAATTTGAAATCGTCCATTTGAGAATAATAGGATCAAAGGTCATTGTTTGTAGCCACTATGAGGGGTCCATGGAGTTTTCAAAACGCTTTAATAAGTAAATAACGTAACTTGTGGAGCTAAATGTTGAAAACATATCAAATGACTTTTTTTTTTTAATTTCACCAACTTCTTCATATTCTAAGAAAAAGGAAAAAAACCTAAAATTAAATAATCCTTTTATTTGTTCTATTTTTTTAATAATTTTTCTGAGAGATCCTTATCAGCATTATATTAATGGCTTAACTACTATAATCACTTAATTAAGTCAATATATTCATATATCATTATTGGATATGCTTATCAATATTATACTATATCTTTTAACTTGTCTAGATCTCCTTCTTCTTCTTTTTTTCTTTAATTATTTATTGTGTATTGGTTTTCTAAGTCATTATAAGACAAGCATATGACATTGTGTGAGAAAGACCTATCAGTTTCTAAGTACATAATGCGAGTTGGAAAATCCTAAAGAAAACACAAAATAAATAAATAAATTATTAAAAAAAATGTCACAAATGGAGACTATGACGTGTAACGCTACAAGATTCCTGATTTCTGATGTGCTTTAAATGAATGAAGACAAATTCAGTAAAATCAGTCAATTTTCATGAATCTTGCCATATCAAAATAGGAGAATTACAAAAAAATATTATTTAAAATTTTAAATCAATTTATTTATTATATTTTATAAGTTACGGGTTACTATTATAAAATAAATAATAACATATGTTTATAGTAATTATTAATTTAAAATTTTAAAATTTAAATAGTATTTTTGAAAAAAAATTGTATTAAAATCGTTCTTTCCTTACAAAAAAAAATATATAACAAAAATATTATATTTATATTCAATCTAATACATGCATATGTGAAATGTCTATATTATTTAGGTTGTGACTTTCCTTTCATGTTTGATTAATTTATTCAGTTTGGGTTTATGAGAATCGCGAGAGGCAAAAAGTTATCCCAAGGAGCAATCAAATTCCACACGCTAAATTGATAGAGAAGCAGAAAATTATATATCGTACAAGGTAATGTCATCATATTTTATTGACAAATAATAAAAAAAATCTTTTTTCTTTATTAGTGCCTAAGCATATATATATATATATATATATATATATGGTCAAATCCATAAAGATATTATTCTTGACATTGATACGGGGATGTGCATGAATTATTATCTCTAAGGGAACAACAGGCTTTATGTTAAAATTCTAGAGAGAAAAAAATATTCGAATATTATTATTATTATTGTGTTACAATTCAACGTTTTAGAGAATGCAAACCAAAGTGGAAAAGGATGTAAACCAAATTCAAAGGGAAAAATTATTATTTTATTTTATCATTTATAGAAAAAGAAAGATATTTCGGCATCAGAGACCATGTTCACTGGTCCTTGAGGAACCATTCCATTATGTGTCTGAATTTAGAAGCCTAGCTTAAATATATAATTGTAGAAAAAGAGAAATAAAAAAAAACAATATACGAAAGGGAATCATTTTCTCTAATTTTAAAAAAAAAATTACTAACTTTTGGGTAGATTCATAGGTACAAACATATCCTTACTGTATTTTATTTTATTTTTAAAATAGTCAGGTGGAAAAGTCTAACTCCACTAGGTCATGATGCTTATCAATTCGATGAATGGTTGAGTTCTTTTATATTTATTGTAATTTTGGCATGAATATTATGTCTTATCCTTAAAATTTTAAATAATAAATTAATTCAAACAATGAATGGTATCCTATTAAAATATAGTTTCTTGTGCTTTTTTGACATAATATTTTTAGGAAAATTATATTATATGTGAAAGCACATAGGATTTCCATTATAGAAGTTACTATGTTTGTAAAATATACCTATCATGTTATAATTGAAAATTTTTATATGAAATTATGAAAAAATAAGCTAAAAAAAATTGTATATACTTTTATTTTTTATAATTATATGATAATTAGTACTATTGAGTCAGATTTAAGATTTTATATTGTAATACATATATCTTTTTAATTGAAAAATGATACTTTTGACTTTAGGTAGAAATTAAAGTCCCTAAATATGGAATTTAAAATTTTTTTTATAAAAACCAATAAGATGGAGTAATTTTATCTAGCACTATTTTTTAATAAAATTAATAGGCAGAAGAATAGGGGTATGCATATATGAGACTGGGGGAATCAGATTCACGTGTGAAGAGATGCGTGCTGGTCATAAAGGGACAACTGGAGGTGATGCGGGGTGGTGGGGCCCACAATTGGTGCAAGAGATCCCATTCCGCTCTCATTAAATGCGCGCCTTTGCTCCTTGTTTTGTAGCCTACCGTACTCCCCCCACCCTCCCCTGGTGGACTCCTCCTTCCTCCTATCCCTCCAATTCCCTTCCCTTCCCTTCCCTTGCCCCACTATAATTTATGGTATGTTCGGTGGTGTGAAGGTGGAGGTAAGAAAATAGAAGTGGGGTCAATTTTTATATTTTTTTATTTAATATGATAAAAATTATTTTTATTTTTAATATTTTAAGTTATTTTAATTTTATTAAAAAATTTAAAATTAAGATAATAGAAAAATAAATAATTTTTTTAAATAATTTTATCTCAATTATAAATTTTTTAGATAATTTTAATCTTTCATAAATATAAAAAAATACTTTAAATTATTTTACCTCAAGTTATAAAAATAAATATATATCAATTTCATATTTATTTTCATTCTACTAAACAAATTTTTAAAATTTATTTACAACATAATTCTACTTCCACTTCTCCTTCTGTTTCTCTACAAAATTCTTCCATTCTATCAAACATACCCTTACTTTTAACATTTTTTTAATCGGGACAAAGAAACTCATGGAATAAAAATTGCTGAGAAATATTTTTAAGTAATAATAATAATGTAAAAAAAAATCAGATATTCATAATTCCTATAAAAAAAACTTTCAAAATAAAATTGGATGCTGGATAGAATAATAAAAATGAAAGTTGTTTTTAACTAAATTTTAGTTGGCATTTGATCAATTTTCAAATTTCAAGTGGATCGATATCTTCAAATATTATTATTCTTCCTTGCAAGATCTCAAGGCTAAGTATCAATTAGTTTGGAAACTTCACTTGCTATATATTTCATGCCAATTCCAACTCCAACTCCAACTCCAACTCCAACTCCAACTCCAACTCCAACTCCCCAGATTTTAAAATTATAAATAAAAAATAATTATGTCGAAAGAGCTTTATTTTCTATATAAATATTTAGATGCCATCGTACGAATTGGAATTAGTTCAATCACAATATGAGTGTGTGTGTGTATATATAATCCTCACAGAACTGTACTGTCACGCTTTGAATAGCAATTCACATCAATTAAGAGATCAGATAAATCATTTCATCGAACCCTTTTTCTTCTTTTGTAAGTGGGCGACACTGTTCATACTATTTTCAGTGAACTCATATGTCTGTGCCATGACGTGTACCCTAGCTAGTGTTTGATCGCGACCACCTTAAATTTATTTAAACACCATTCATTTTACATAAATACTAAATATTATTAAATTTAATTAGAGATAATTTTTTTAAAAATAATTTTTAATTCACATCAACTTTAAATTTTAATTTAATTTTTAAACTTCTAAAATTTCTTCAAGTCATGTTTGTTCGAAGCTTGATTCCTACATGTGAACTTCACATCTGTTTCTTCATTAGTCTATTCACGTTTATCTATCATTTTGTGAGTTTAGTGAAAAATAAAATATATTAATTATTTAAAATATATTTAATTTTTTAAAAAAATACTATTTTATTATAGTTATAATCATAATATTTACAAAGACATATTAATTCTTAGATATATAAATTTACGTTTGAGAATAATTAACGGTTTGACTTATCTAATATTAATATCGCCTATATAATATAGAGATTTTATTCTATTTTTAGATCTTGAGTGAGTCTAATATCTTTAAAAAAAATTGTATGACAAATTCACATTCACATTTATAGAAATCTTAATTATCTTTATATTAAAATTTTGTTTTTATTAAAAATAAAATTATGTATAAAAGATATCACATGCTTTGGCGAATTGTATCTGAAAAGGCTTTATATATTATTGGATTGTCTAAATTTAAATAAAATATTATTATTATAATGTGCTGTACGGTAGCCATGTATATTTACTGGTTCTATTTTTTTTTCTTTTTAATTGGGACCGTTTTAACTAAGGGTGTATTTCAATAGGATTTTAGAAATAGATTTATAAAAAAAGAGTTTTTAGACAGCTTATAGAAAATAACTTTTGGAGAAAAATTTATAAAAAAAAGTGATTTTAAATAAATGACTGTTTGGATAATTATTTTCAGAAATACTTTTATTATTGGTAAATTATGAAAAAAGGTATGAATATTAAATGAGGAGATGAGAGATGAGAGGAGAGAGGGTGTAAAAAAGAAAAGATAGAGGATGTAAGAAAAAATAAGAGAGAGGATAAAGGGTGTAAGAAAAAGTAAGAGATAGGATATAAGAAAAAGTAGAGGTAATATAGTAATTAGTTAGTTCATAAGTTATTTTACTGTTCTATAAGTTATTTTGACCAATTTATCTAAAATTTTGGTTTTAAACTATAATTTAGTCTAAAAATTTATTTGAATAAATATGACTGTTTATTTTAAAAAATTTTTAAATCTAAATTTTAAATTAAATTTAAATTTTAAATTTAAATTTGAGAATTAGTCAAAGGCACTAAATATAAAATTTGATATTAATGTTCCAGTTTCAAGTTTCAAGACATGTACACGAAAATCAAATTTATTGTGGCTAAACTTTTTTAAAAAATTGGGGAACATAATTTATGAATCTTAGAAATAAAGATATAATAAAGTAAATCCGTTTGTCCATAACTAGTTTTTTCCCCACGACTGATTTGGAAATTCTCAAAACAAATTAAAGTTGTTTAAAAGAGAAGGGACATTGATTAGAAGTCAATCGCACACTTTCAGAAACATAAAAGCTCTCTTGCCACATTACATCGCTCATCACGAGAAAGAAAGAAATAATAAATTAATAAAAAAAACAAAAAGAAAAGAAAAAGAAAAAGAAAGATCATCCAGTTGAGATTTAATTTAATCTTTGTTATATTACCAGTATATCACGGTTTTCTGTTCCTTTACTATTTGGAAAATCATGTGCCTCGCGTGAACACTAATCACTATCCTCCCATCACAAAAAAAAAAAAAAACTCCTGATAACTAATTGAATTTATCACAGCAGAAATTCAACATGAGCGTGAATATTTTTATTACATTCTATTATTTCTGCCGAACGATCATTGACGGGAGAGTGAAAGCAAGAAAGAATAAAGAAATGGACCACTCACGTGCACGTCACATGCATGCAACAGAAACACCATCTCGTTTCACTTATATATTTCTGAAACAAAAACCAGTATTATATTATTATTATTATTCTGTCAGAAACCAAACATGAAACAGAGAGCGGTAAACAAAAAATACAAAAAAAAGATTAAATTATTTCACCACAAGAAAATCATCATGAGGAACCAGTCTGGCTTTCCGATTTTAACCGCATGCCGTGATATCTCAACTGCCACCTGCATCTTTTTTGTAACATACATTCACGACACCCAGTACTATTCTCTTGCCTCGATTCTCTCCTTTTTCCTTTTTTCTTTTTCCATTTTTAACCTCATCGTGAGAATATTATAATTATTAGAATAAAGAACGCCGTCGTTTTCGGCGCACTCAATATACGTTCATCATGAACCGTACCAGTTCACCTGACTTTTTCCTGCGGTTTTCTTTGGAACTTCCAAGAAAGTTAATATTTTAATTTTAAAAACAATGATTATTTCTTTTCCTTTTTATTTGATATTTGAATTTTTTTGGAGAGGGGCTAGCATCAGCATTTAGCAATCCCCGGTTATCGTGTCGGTTTGTGTTTTGGCTTTTGGTCTAAAGGCTAAGCTCTGAAGTCGACGACAGACGCATAAATGGAGAGAGAGAGAGAGAGTTTGAAAAGAAAGGGGATTGAGGAAATGGCCGTTGCAGGCACTCTTCAGCAACAGCGACATTTGCGCGCGTCCTACGTGTCAGCTTTTCTCTCACACCTGTCCTTTTCCGTCTGTACTCGTTGACTCCACGCGTACTCCCCCTCGCGTACACTCACGCTCCTCCATCTCTTATCTCCTTTTCGTACCTTGTTTTGGGCAGAGAGTACTACAACTATCTGTCGGGTAGAGTAGATGCCCCCTGGGCCCCACCACCCCCCAACACCCACGTAAATTTTGCTTCCCCCATGCGCCCTTACCAAATCCCCACCCCTTATCCATAATTTATCAACAAGAAAAGCAAACACACATTGCTCCAACAAACTAATCCAAATCTTAACAAAAGATAAGAGAAACTGAAATTACTCGGATTTGGAAATGGAAAGGAAGAAAGAAATTACTCATTTTTTCGAATCCTCTATGCAATTTGGGGTTTTCTTCATTCACTGTTTGATTTGTTGTTGTAGGTGAACATTTTCTTTTTTGGTGTGTAGTAGTAAATTTCAGGACATGTTGACATGGACACTTGCATTTTTGAAGGATTTACAGACGGGACAAGTGTGGAGGGTAGACCCACAAACAGTACAGAGACAGAGGTGCCTGCACGGCAAGATCAGCACGCACGATTCCTCTTTCCCACAGTTCCTGCACAATCTTCTGCTCTTCCTGCCGCCACCACCACCATTTGTACCTTCTTCGTCCTTATCCTTCCCCACCGGCGCTACCACCGTCCGCCAACAACCATCCATCGTCGCTTGTCTTGTTTCGTTTTGCTTGTGGTCATTTGCGTCGTCGTCTTCATCTCCACCGGCGGTGCTTCCGCAGCATGATTGGGCGTCGTCGATGAGTGGTGCTGGTCCTGCGGGGGCGTCGGTGGCGTCCTCCTTGTCGTCATCGTCGGCCGCGACGGCGAGCGTACGGTCGCCCTCGACTTGGGCTAGTACTTGCTCGAGGTTTGTGCGGAGGGCATTGGCGGTGGCTTCGTTGGTCTGTGCCAAATCCCTCCATATTTGGTTTTCGACGCAGAGGGACTTGACTCGCTCTTCCAGAGCCCAGTTCAGTTTGCCCATCTTCTCTATCTCTTCCTCCTTCGCCTTCAGCCTCTTCATCATCCCAATCTCTATTGCCTCTATTATCCTTCTTGCCTGCCTCTTACGCTTCTCTTCTAATTCCATCCTCACCTTCTCCATCTGTAACGGAAACGGATCAGAATCACATTGAAATAAAAAAAATAAATCCATGAGTAACATACTTGGATTTTATTAAATACTCACATGCTGGGAAATGAGGAGGTCGACATCAAGTTGCTGTTGATGAATCTGGAGAGAAATGTCTTCACCAAGAAACGAGAAGAATCCACAATTCTTGTGAGTCTCAGAAGAGACTGGGTAGGAGAGAACAGGAGGGTAATTGATTGAATCCCTCGATCGCTTTCTTGGTACGGGAACGTTATAGGTAGTGAGGCCGCTTTCGGATTTCAGAGTGGTTTTCTGAGGAACAGAATCGACGATCGAAGAATTGTAAGCGGCAGCCACCTGAAGAGGAGTCTCGGTGGCCGTGGTGGTTCCAGATAATGGCAGAACAGAGGAGTAACCCATCTGAGCATTGAAGGGATTAACATTCGCTTCAATGGGATTCAACATCTCCCTGGAAAATTCAAGCAAAACAACTCCAACATTAACAAACGGAGAGATAAGATACAAGAAGGTGAGAAGGAGGAGAGAAAAGACGTTAGGACGTCGTACCGATTGGGAATGAGTTGTGGAGGGAAGACATGGAGATGGCGAGCTTCAACAGCCATGAAAGGAGGATGATGAGAAGGGAGATCTCTCTCTATGTCGCTCTCTACAGGTACTAGTCTTGCGGTTTCCTTCTTTGTCTCGGGCTTGTCTCGAAGAATTCTTTCATCTATGCGTTTTTTGGAGTGTGGTTCTTATTTTGAGTCTTGGTTCAGTTGGTTGGGAGAGCGAAGAGAGAGAGAGAAATGAATCAAAAGGCATGCCACTGAGGTGGCGAAACTGGCTATGTGGGGGGGTTATTTAGGGTTGTCTCGGTAAACTAAACACTGACTTAAACTTTAAATAATAATAATAATGAAATAATTAAAATCTACTGAGCCTCAGAGATTCCGACCTTACTATATCCGTAACCCGCTGGCCGCAGTTTGATCATGCCGTAATTCCCGCCAACTCCCAGGGTCATTTCCGTCATAACAGGTGCCCATGTCGTAACCGTACATTACCTCTTTTTTTTTAACCTATAACGTCCCACTAAATAGTAAAAAAATAAAAAAGGCTTTATTTATTTTCAAAAATAAAAATTTGCCAGGGAAGTCGTAACATGTGTTAGCAAAAGCTCGGCTAGTTTAGCTAGAGTCCAAGAGAACCATATTTTTCCTCTCATACTTTTCGTATTTTCCTTTTTTGCGCCTCTGGTCCAAGAGCAACGTGATGGGGAGTGGGGCCCGGCGGGGGAAACACGTGTGTGATTGTGCTGTGGGGAACAACAGTGGTAGTACGCCCGCACAGGGGTAGTGCCGGTGGGCACGTGCGACCTGCCAGCGTGGAGTGGAGGGGAACCTGTTATGGGACCCGCGAGGTTGGGAGGGAGGGAGGGAGGGGGTTATTGACTGTGGACCCGGCCCAGTGTGCCCCGTTGTCCTTTTGATTCGCAACTCTTTCTTGCTTTTGAGGTACAGGTTAACTGCTTTGGAAAAATCTAAACCTTAACTTTAAATTAAGGTTTAGCTCAAAATTTAGGTTTAGAGAAATTTTAAAACAAACAGTTATATTTGTTCAAACGGATTTTTGAACTAAACTCTGGTTTAAAACCAAGGTTTCAGAAAAGTTGGTCAGAGTAGCTTTTAGAACAGTAAACCACGTTTAAACTAACTAATTACTATATTACCCCTACTTTTTCTTACACCCTCTCTCCTACTTTTTCTTACACCCTCTCTCCTCTCTCCTATTTTTTCTCTATTTTCTTTCTTACACCCTCTCTCCTCTCTCCTCTTATCTCTTATCTCTCCTCATTTAATACTCATACCCTTTTTCGTAATTTACCAATAATAAAATCCCTTCTATAAATAACTATCCAAACACTCATTTATTCAAAACCATTTTTTTTTCATAATCTCTTCTTCAAAAGCCCTTTTCTATAATCTGTTCAAAAGTTCTTTTTTTTCATAAACCCGTTTTTAAAATCTTATCCAAACGGCCCTAAGTCATGTTCGTGGCGTGAGGAAACGTTGCTTGTGCCATTAACCCAAAAAAACAACCAAATAAAAAAAAAAGGAAAGATAGAAAGAGGCTTATGGCTATGGCTTGTGCCTCCAACTGTTACCAGCCACGTGTCGGTCTACTTTCAACTAATCGGACATGTTGTTTGCTGGTCCACAGACCTTACCCTACACTACACCCTTAAGAAGATGTCGGCCGTCAGATCGTAACTAGACATTTTTATCTGATTTCCTATTACTCCCAGATTAATTTGTAAACAAATTATTTTGTTTCTTTTCAAGAAGGTTTAGGTTCATGAAATTTCCATCCTTCATAACTTTTACCCATATTTTCTTAAAAAATCACGTTACACTTGTCAAACACGTCTCATCAAACATCAAATAATCAGATAAAATATTACTAGTGTTTATATAGTTAAAATTTTGATGATTGATAAATATATACTATTTGTTTTATAATAATTATTTAAAATTCTTAAATGCCTTGATTCACATAATTTTCATAGGGGTCCAAGTTCCAACCCCTTGCACATATAATCAAGAGTGTACAGATAAGGTGCTTGGAATATGTACACAAAATTTTAGACAATTCAAAGCATGTACGGCTTGTTTTGTCAAAAAATTGAAAGCCTTAATAATTAAAAGACACGTTTATATTTTAAAAAATGTCATATCATATGGACTTGAACATTTTTAGGCCAAGTGAATTGGTTCTTAATTTCTCATTCATTTAGATTGTTTTGACAAGAATGGTTCAAAATCTTCCCTTATTTAACAAACCAAATATAAAGAAACAAAAATCAATTAACCCATTAATTACAGGTGAAATGAAGTAGAACATGGCAAATAGTAATAATTAATCACCCCTAAAGTAATTAATAAAAGGGCAATCAATGAGTCATGCTATAATAACGAGACTTAACCCCACAAGCTTCTGAATTTTGAACAGTGGAAGTTAATTACAGACACAAATGTTGTTGGAGACAATTGAATAAGAAGGGCCTTTAATTAGGTGCTTAAAATAGGTGGACGTTATGATCACAACCAGAGAGAGATGTAGCTTTCATGAAAAGTTATTTGATTTCATATGCTTTCTCTGATTATTTTTGATATGGGAGGCACAAGGACAAAGGCAGCAACGCTGCCATCATAATTTCAATTTACTGCTCATTCCAATGTCACCTCTTTCTCTTATCAAAAAATTAAAGAAAAAACAAGAATAAGAAGAAACAGAACATAGTCAGTAGTGAGATGTTGCTTGCATGCATAAACTTTTATTTATTTATTTATTTATTTTTTTGTTTGGCTGGTTACTTCGTTAGCACTTTATATTTGTTCTTACATATTCAATTTTATTATTAGGCATTGTAGCTTGCTTTAAGGAGGCAAAATGACAAACACTTGAGTTACTTAATTATGACTGATTATGCCTCAAATAATTCATTCATTCATTCCCAACTCTTTATATATGTGTACGTACGTAATTGGATTTGATCTATATTATCACAACATGTTGTATCCGACTCTTGATATTTTCTCAAGGAAAAATCATTTTCAAATTGTGGGTCATGCTCAAAATTTTCACTTTGAATATGTCTAATGAAGTTGATCTCTTAAGGTTTTCTCGGTTCTATGCAAAGATTAGATACCATTTTTTAATTATTATTATGTAAAAAAAAATAATTATTATTTTTGAGTAAACCATAAAAAAATACAAGCTAAAAAGGAAAACTATTAATTATTAGAAGCATGGTAGTATTACATTTAATTATTACCATTATTATAAGATTAATATAAGGAAGAGGTACAAGTATTAATTAATATCCATGATTTGGAAAAGGAAAACTATATAATTATTATTGCTTGGGGTCATGGCCATGTGCATTAATTAATTAATTAATTAAATATATATATAAGAGAACCTTCAAAACCAAATTACTCAGGCAAGTATATATTTGATAATTGAGAGAGGGTTAAAGTTAAATCATGGAGTTTCTTTAGAAAGAGAGAGAATAATTAAAAGAATTAGTTAATGGAAAGATGAGTAGATGAGAAGTTGCTAGATTGATTCCACGCCCTCTCCTCTTCCAACTTTTTTCACATTTCCTTGGATTGATGTTCTAGCTATTACTTTAATTTAAACAATAAATTTGAGAAAAAAATAAATATCTTTAACATTAACTACACTCACAACTTTCTCATACTATAATTAGATCAAATATCAATCTTAAAATTAATATAAAATTGATGTATATTTTCATATTTAATTTGGTTCCTCCTGAGCTTTAGTCCATAAAAATGTTCATATAATGTTTCACTATTGAATTGAAGGCACTAATTATAGATTTATTATAATTTAGTAGAATTACAATCAATTCTAAATAAGATATTTAATTAATCAAAAGTCTTCATGAAAACTAAGGAGCCAATAATAATAAGTTTTAATATAGAAATTGATAATAAATTTATATTATTTATAACTTTTTAGTAATTAAATATTTTTCTCGAAACCTCGTATTAATTTCCCCTTATAATTTAATTAATATATGATATTATGATTTTTAGTAATTTAAATGATTTTTAACTACAAACTCTTAAACTTTTTAAAGTTTTTGGTATTATTTAAGATGTCATTTGTGGGTAAATTAATCAAATTAGCATGTCTAATTGGATTCTCATAAAACTGTTTAATTTGTATTAATTGTAATTTGTAAATGAAAAGTATATTATTAGTGGGATAAGGATATTAGAGGGAAATCATGTGTATTTGTGCTTTGTCCCACTTTTGAGGGAAAACCTTTTGCATCTTGACTCGTGGAAATAGTTTCTTTATATCTCTTTTTCTCCATTTCAACTTAAAGCTAAAGTTCTTACTATTATTGTCATTATTTATTATTCCTTATTCTTCATATGCATCTAAGTCTCTGATCTTACGCATTCCAAGTATCTCTCTCTCTCTCTCTCTCTTATCTCTTTCTTTGTTCCTCTTTTTCATAAGAATCTCTTTCGTTTCCACAATACAAGCACATACAACCAACCCTTTGAATATTTCAATCCTCCTTTTCCTTTCTCTCTCTATCTCTCTCTATGTCAGAGAGAGAGAGTGACGTTGATAGATAACGAAGAATGAGGTTCTTTCTCCTTCATCTTCCTCTTGTTCCTGCTGAACAGTGTCTTCCTTTTTACTTAGAGCTACATTTTTTTCTTGTATTGGAAACATACCTTACTTCGTGTGCTTAGGATACTCAAAACCCTAGCTTTATATATATATGTGTGTGTGTGTGTGTATCCATTACTTATAAATATTCTCAACTAAACAAAAATTGACCGTTAGGTTTGGACAAGTGACTGCATGAGATATTGCATTCATTTCGTAGACCCCTTCGAATAAAGCTACCACACACTATTGCATGATTCCTTTTTTTCTCATAATAGTAATATTTATTTATTTTAACATTTGGAGGTATCTTTAATTTTGCTGATATGATTCATATTTATAGTATTAGGTTGGATCAGCTTCAGGATTTTGATGACCTCTGTCTGTGAAACTTCAGCATCAGAGAGTTGCGTATCTCAATTAGGGTGAAAGGGGAAAGTGCAGGTTTTAGGAGTTGTGAGTAATTAA
Organism: Leucaena leucocephala; assembly: GCA_037074615.1. Lineage (NCBI taxonomy): Eukaryota > Viridiplantae > Streptophyta > Magnoliopsida > Fabales > Fabaceae > Leucaena > Leucaena leucocephala. The sequence goes on from CM073525.1 coordinate 4,801,848, forward strand.
ATATGGTCAATGTGGAAATTTTGGTAATAAATATCTGTCATATGTCAAAAAAAGAAAATACAAAAGTAGAAAACTGGGATGATCTTTTGAAGTTTCTTGAAGTAATTATATGTTTAGTCGTTATATTTGTTAGGCTTTTCAAAATATAAATGTAGCACATGTCTGAGTTGAAAAATAAAATGTAGATACGACATACCAATAATATATATGCACCGATATGTCTTTATATCATCAGTAAAGTTTAATGACAACACAAAAATATTAATCTTCAACAAATTTTGCATATTTTCCATTTCCATTTGCATTAACATGTTTAATTTATTATATATAGCGGGGTGGTTAATTTTCAAATTCTTATAATTTTAACTAATTTTTTTATTAAGTTCTTGTAGCTTTTATTAGGTTTTTATAGTTTGAACTAATTTTTAACTAAGTCTTTGCTGTTCAAATTTTTTAAAAATTGATTAATTTTCTCCAATTTTATGTGATTGTTTTTTTAAAAAAGATTTCTCATTAAAAATTCAGATAATTAATTCCTAGGTCAATAAATATAAAAAAATATATATTGTCTAATTTTTTTAGTGGACTCATAAGGCATATTAATATGTCAATTTACTTGGGCTAACAAGGTTTCCTCCATTTACTAAATTGAAGATGCGATCTACGGTTTACAGTTGGAAGTTAGCGGTTGTTAGGATAGCAGGATAAAAGGATTCGTTGACAAGCTTTGATGGGCTTGGACTTCAACCTTCTATTTTTTGTACCAAAAAACATATTAAACTAACTCAGTACCGAAAAAAAAAAGAAATTAAACTAACTAAACTAACTATTAGATTTATACTGCAGAAGTAAATGACGGTTAACTCTACTTAATATTAATATTAGTATCGTTTAAGAAGAAAAGAGATTTTATACTACATTTAAATTGTAAATAAATTTAATCTACTTCTAAAAATCTATATTTGCTTATACTAACGATTGAATTTAGTAGAAGGGATTATTTCTTATAATAAGCGGACCAAAATTTAAATTATCACTAATAAATGTTCCTATATTTATTGTCTCATAGTGCTTTGATGTAAGACTCACAATAACATTAACTTGTTAACATATATACTCATCTGATTTTTAATATATGACTTAATTGAGAAATTGACCTTTATTTTAAATATAAAATATATTTTCTATATTTATCAATTTTTTTTAAACTATTCTTATTGGTACTATGTCCACAATAATCAAGTAAGTGAGTAAGTTAAAGAAGATAATTATAATATTTTAGAAAGAATATATCATATTAATTAATTTAATTAATTTTTTAATATAATTAAATTAGTTAAATATGTGATAAATTAAATATAGGTTGAGTAACATGTTGTCATGCAAACATGTCATAAAATGTTGATTAAACAAATCAAACACAGATATAAATTATCTTGAGGAAACAAATCCCATGTAACATCATCAATAAATATTAGAAACTTGCTCATTGCTTTTACCAAAAACACAACCTAAAACTGGTTGTTTCTGGCCAAGTACGTCCGCGGTTGATTATGTCAGGCTTTGATATTTCCTCTTTTCTCTCTTTTATTTCTGGGCTTTCTGCAAATTCTCTTTATTAGAACCTCAAATTCCTGGCTCAATATCCGTGTGGGACCCTTTCAAAGAAATTAACCACAAAAAAAAAAATCATAACTAATTACCCTTGGCTTTATTCTTCTTTTCATCTTCATCCATTCAGACCAAATATCTATAATTGCCTCTCTCTCTTCTCTGTCTTCCTCTATCCAGTGCATAACCTTTAACAGATATATGATGAGGTAACACAACTAAGTTTTAGGTTTTTGTATAATTATATTATTATTTAACTTAATCAGTTTCTTGCCGTATTCTTTACATATTAGTTTTCCCTGAGAGAATATCATTATTTTGGGTTAAAAACTATTCTCCCCAACTTATACAAAAATCAAGGTTATATGGGTTAAAATTATTTATGAGTTTTGGCTGAGTGTTTTGTTACGCTACTTTTAAAATCTTGAATTGCCCAAAACTATAATTTTAAAGTTTCTTTCAAACAGACTAAGACAAGTAAACGCATAGAAAACTTCAGAATTTAGACATATAATTTACTCGATTCCCTTTGACGGGGCATAGTTTGTTTATATGTGCAGAAATGTCAAGAGCAGATGAATTGATTTTGAATATAATAAAGCTTAATGTGTGGGGAACATTAATTGTTATCATATGTCAAGATCGTCTTAAATCCCAACGGTGTATTTTGGGGCAAGAAATCTTCTTTTTCTAATCTGTTCCCATCGTGCAGAAGATAATCAACCATGTCTTTGTATCTGGGCACTACCTATAATTATATGTCTTTGTGAGTGCATGGGATTATTAACACATGTTAGCTCAATTAAAGTTATAAAAGCGTAAGATTAGATATAAAAATAGATGAAAATAATAGGTTCTATCAAGGATGGAGCATGGGTGGGCAGATGTGTTATCCTTGGCTAATGAAGTTCAACTGCAAATTCGGTTTAGATTAAAATTAGCCATAACATTTACAGATAAACGTATGGAAAGTTTGAGGCGTGTAGTTTACTTTTGACTTGGCTTCATGCACTGATTTTGAATGGTTGAGATAACTTTTTTGGAAAGGGATTGGGCTCATATATAATCTAAAAGTAGGGTAAAGTCTCCATTTCTCCTAGACGACACTAATGTCGGGTAGGGCGAGCCATCTATTACCCTCAGACATAAATCTAGGTACCCAGGAGCTAGGATATCTCCTTAAGCGCTGCGACTGGAACTACAACAAAGTAGTACTCCCAAATGATTAAATATACTCCAAATAGTCACATGTCTCACCCTTTTACCAGCTGAACCTATAGACGATTGGTAATAGTTGAGATAACTGATAAGAATAGCAAGTGTCATGAAAAAAAATTGAGAGGTTTGGCCCAATCGTGCAATTTGGGGCAATTAATCTTCATCTTTTTTTTCTCATTTTTCACACTAAACGACTATATAAATAATCTCTTTTTAATTTCCAAAGATTTCTTATTTCAAGATAAAACTAAAATCAAACCAATATTTTATTGTTAGAAACAGTCAAAATCGATCATAAATCCCAATCATGTTCTTTGGGGCAAGCTAAAGAATATTGTTCTTTTTCTAATCTTCCACACTAAACGACTACACACTAAGTCTGTGTCAGTTAATCTTCTTTTCTAATTTTTCAAATATGACAAAATCTACATATGTCAGACATATGAAGTGGATCAGCTTTATTTTGACGCAAAGAAAAAGGCCAAAAAAAAAAATCTCCTTACTGGCTTTATATATAGATGGACAGTACATAATCGAAGACATGCATAGCCAAGAGAGGGAGCATATATACTGAGAAATGGGGTATTCAGTGAGAGAACAAGAACCGTGATGAGTGATGGCCATAATCATATTATTATTATTATTAGGGTTTTGTGGAAGAAGAGCTGAGGGATGCTTGAGAGAAGAGGGAGAAGCCCTTATGAGAGTGAAAGAAGCTTTCAATTGCCCAAGTGGCAATTCTCTTCCTTCATAGGATAACCTTACGACCTCCTCTGTTTGCTGCTCTTGGGAGTCTGTGGAGTGTGACAACTCCACTCATAGAGTCATAAGCCTTCCTCTGAACGACACAAGGGCTCATGAGTTGAGAGGTATCAAATGGTCTCTCAATGCTTCTTCTTTTCTTCCTTTCCACCAACTTGAAGCATTGGATTTGTCTGGGAATTACTTCTCTCAATGCTTCCATTTCCATTTGCAATTTGATAGATCTTTCTCATTCACATAATTTAGAGACGCTGCGGCTTAATTATAATTTATTGGGGGTAGTATTCCAGAGTTTATTATGTCTCTTACTTTCTTCACATGGTTGGGATTAAACAGGAATAACTTGATTGGGTCACTCCACAACCATGTACGTATCATATTTATAGCATCTACAATATAAAAATATTTATTTATAATTTATTTCATGTTTTGTTCATGAAATTTTTAGTTTAAAATTAAATATGGTCAAAGCAGATATCGATTAACAAAATAATAATATAGTTTTCATTTTCATGAACAGGCTAAATCAAAATAATAAAACAAAATCCCTTTAATCCTTCATTTTCTCTATATTTATGTTTAATACTTAGTTCTCCCATATTCAAATATATCCTATCAGTTGACATACATTTTTGTGCTCATTTCTGGGCCCAATATTGATTTAAATACATTTGTTAAGCTGAACTAATTTAGCCCACTCTACAAGTTTTAATGATTTTATATTGATACAATATTTAAACTTTTTATAAAAGAATTCATATGTTGCAGGAGGCTTGTGTGATTTGAAGAATCTTGTAGCATTGGATTTTCTTTACAACAAACTCGAGAGGCAACTTCCTGCGTGCCTTAGCAATTTGACGTCACTACGTCTATTTGGCCTTGCAGAAAATCGTTTTGAAGGAACCTTTCCTTCATCACCCTTCCATTCTCTGAGGTCCCTAACAGCAATTTCTCTTTCTGATGACTATTTCAATGGCTCATTCTCACTCTCTTTCTCTTCTCTTGAATTCATTGAATGTGAATTCAATGAAATTTTTTGCTTTAATGCCAATCTCAAGCTTGAAACTGAGAATCCCCTTTTATCCCTTGCTTTCAATTGAGGCTCTTCCGCGCCCACAACTGCACTCTCAATGAAGCCCATAATAACTCAATACCTACCTTCCTTCTTCATCAGTATGACTTGCTATCTCTAGAACTTAGCCACCTTAACATTTCAGGAACCTTCCCATCCTGGCTTTTGACAAACAACACAAAATTAAATACATTCAATCTCACTCACAACTTGTTCACCGGTGCCTTTGAACTCAATTCTACCTTAAAATTGCTTCAAATGCAATTCTTTAATGTTTCCTCTAACCCTATCAGGGATGAAATGCCTCCTCATATTGGCTTTATTTACTCTGGCTATGCCTTCGTTTTCATTGCATGGTTAGCTTCCGGCTTCAATAGGTGGAATTAGACAACTGAATGATCTTGACTTGTCAAAAAATAATTTATCTGGTTACTTGCCCCAAGGAAAATTTCAAGGTGATTGGTTCATCAGTGCTACTCAGTTACAAATGTTGGATATAAGTACCAACCAACTATTTAGTAAAATACCTAATTGGATTGAAAATTTTGAACATATTAGTAGCCTCATTTTGTCCAAAACTTCTTTAATAGGTCCACTACCAGAAATTTTTATAACTTGACTAACCTTATATATTTAAACCTTTCTCACAATAAATTCAATGGTTCTTTGCCAAATTATCTGAATATGTCATTGTTGAAGCACTTCCACTTGCTTGAACATTGAGCACAAAAATGTATGTCAACTAATAGGATATATTTGAATATGGGAGAAATAAGTATTAAAAATAAATAAATATAGAGAAAATGAAGGATTAAAGGGATTTGTTTTATTATTTTGATTTTGCCTGTGCATGAAAATGAAACCTATGTTATTATTTTGTTAACCATTATCTGCTTTGACAACATTTAATTTTAAACTAAAAATTTCATAAGCTACACTAGGGGTGTTCATAGTGCCCGGTGGCCCGGTCCGCCCGCCCGAGCCCGGTAAAAAATCGCCCGGCCCGGCCCTAAGAAAAATGCCCAAAATATATTTGGGCAGGGCCGGGCCGGGCCAGTTGTCGGGCCGGGCCGGGCACCGGGCAGGGCATGCTGCCCTGCCCATTTGGCCCGGCCCTATATATATATATTTATTATTTTTTTAATTTTTTTCTTAACTTATTTTATTTGTAATTTTACACTTTTCACTTTAGCTGGCAACTCTCCTTGCTCATTTTTAAAATATTAAACATAACTTTTATATTTATGTAGATACCAAAGTTGCTCCTCTGCTTTACTTGCCAAGTATTCAATTTTTTGTGTTGCAATAACGCTACAAATATCCGACCTCTATATATTTTAATATTTCTTTTTTATATATGTAATAGACTTTGAGACTTTAATTACTATTTTTTTGATACCTTATTCTTAGTGAATTATATATATTATTTAACTCTTAAAAATATAAATATGATATTATTTTATAAGTTCATGATAGCAGATTTTTTTCTCACAATATGAGCAGGACATCACTATTTGGGCATGCCCAGCCCGCATATGCCCAGCCCGAATTGGTTAGGGCTTTTACCGGGCAGGGCCGGACATCGGGCTGCAAAATGCAGCCCATGGTTTTTCTGGGCAGGGCACCGGGCAGGGGGACTGCCCTGCCCAACCCGGCCCATGCACATCCCTAAGCTACACATGTAATAGATTGTAAATAAATATTTTTACACTGCATAAGCTATAAATATGATACGTACATTGTCGTGGTAGTGATCCAATCAAGTTATTCTTGCTTAATCCCAACCATGTGAGGGAAGTAAAAGATCTAATAGACTCTGGAATACTATCTTTCAATAAATTAGAATAAAGCTGTAGTCTCTTCAAATTACGTGAATGAGAAATATCTGTTAAATGCCAAGTAGAAATATATATTAAGCTGATTGGATGGATAATTTATGTATATAAAATGTTTTAATAAATTGTCTTCCTATATATAGTCCTATTACTTAGTTTTTATGCATTGTCAAAATTTATTGGTCATTTATTTGTTTTCTTCATATGCTATGTAAAAAATCGATATCTTATTCAACTCTCAAGAATTTTGAAAGTTTGACCGACCATTCAATTCTCTGAATAATAAATTATAAGTAAATTTAATATCAATTGATTTCTAAATAGAATTAATTAAGAACAAAAACTTTCATAGATTTAATGGTCAAAAGTTGTCTAAATATCTCTTTTAGCATTTTTTTTAAATCATGGCAATCTATCTCTCAAATTTGATCAAATTTTAATGCACAACTCAATAGTTAAATATGCCATATTTAAAAGAATATAGAAAATGGAGAGATTTATCACTGAATGATGGAAATTCTGTAAGCTTATTATCTTCTAAATAAAACATTTTGAAGTTGGGCAACCTAATATCGCTAAATAGCCCTGCTCCTATTCTACACACATGTGCATGGTCAGTGACTACGAATGTTAGTGGATAAAAAGAATTATCCTATATTAACTTGTTTTCTAAAATTTAACTTTTTATATCAGTGAAGCCCTCTAATTTTTCATAAATAATTTTATATTGTTATCTGATTTCATCCGACCAATAAATTTTATTTGTGTGTGTGTGTATGCATGAATGATAAAATAGTTAAAAGAAAGAGGATGACCTGACAAGTAATTTCCTTCCAAATACAATTCTTCAAGGTGGTGGAAAGGGAGAAAAGAAGAAGTATTGAGTGGCATTTTGATGCCTCAACTCGTGAGCCCTTCTGTCGTTGAGTGGAGTTGTCACACTCCACAGACTCCCAAAAGCTGCAATCAGAGGAGGTCGTAAGGTTATTCCAAGAAGCAAGAGAATTGCCATTTGGGTAATTGAAAGCTTCTTTCACTCTCATAAGAGCTTCTCTCTCTTCTCTCAAGCATCCCTCAACCCTTGTTCCATGAAACCCTAATAATAATAATATGATTATGGCCATTCCCCACCACAGTTCTTGTTCTCTCACTGAATACCCCATTTCCAGTATATGCTTCCCTTAGATTTGTAATGAGTTCAATCTATATATAAGGAGTATGGGGTTTGGTCAGTGTGTTCCAAAGCACACAAGTTGGGGAACTACACGATTATATGGGACTTGACCTCTCATCTAATTAATGATCAAAAGTTGCTAATTAACCACACAATTATTGAACTATTTAGGCCTTTGTCTCAAGTTTCTATAGATCTACCCAATTCAAAAAGCATTCTCTCAAGTGCTCCACTTCATAACTGACACAGACTTAGCTTGTGGTCGTTTAGTGTGGAAGATTAGAAAAAGAACAAGATTCCTTAGCTTGCCCCAAAGTGCACGATTGGGATGTATGATCCATTTTGACAGTTTCTAACAATAGAATATTGGTTTGATTTTGGTTTTCTCTTAAAATAAGAAATCCTTGCAAATTAAAAAGAGATTGTTTATATAGTCCTTTAGTGTGAAAGATGAGAAAAACAGAGGAAGATTCGTTGCCCCGAAACGTACGATTGGGCCAAACCTCTCAATTTCTGATCCTAACACTTGATATTCTTATCAGTTATCTTAAGTATTCAAAATCAGTGCATGAAGCCAAATCAAGAGTAAACTACACGTCTCAAGCTTTCTATACATTTATCTGTAAATGTTATATCTTAACCAAGGATAACACATAAGACTTTAGGAATATTCTTATGAAATTGATTAGTTAGTTATTATTAGACGAGACTGCAGAGCACTATACATGGTGAGCACTTTCTGGAACTCACAGCTTATTGCAATAGAAAATCAAAATAGCATACATAAAACTTTGATATTTTGAACTCTCATGATCTCATTACAAAGTGAACAGTACATTATTTTGTTCTGATAAGTTATTTCGATTTTCCTCAGCATAACAAATCAATAACTTTGTTCTGATAAGTTATTTCCAATGTTCACTTTAATCTGTAAAATTAGTGTTATGTTACATGCAATACATAATATCATGGTCGCTCTGTGGAACACTTTGTTGGGTATACTCCATTTTGTGAACATAATATCATCAATTAGTATTGTTAATAATCCCATGCACTCACAAAGACATAATTTGGTCTGAATGGATGAAGATGAAAAGAAGAATAAAGCCAGGGGGTAATTAGTTATAATCCCATGCACTCACAAAGACATATAATTATAGTTAGTTCCCTGACATGGTTGATTATCTTCTGCACGATGGGAACAGAAGCAGAGAGGTTGCTTAATGCCTCGTTTTCCTCTGTTAGTTTAATTCCCTTGTTAAACGAGCACGATTATGACAAGTGATAAAGTTGGTGATGAGCAGAGAGGTCTTTGTCTCAAGTTTCCATAGATCAACCCCTCTCAGGTGGTCCACTTCATAACTGACAGCGACTTATAGTCGTTAAGTCAGAAAGATTAGAAAAAAAAGAACATTCCTTGCCCCAAACTACGCGATTGGGATATGATCCATCTTGACAGATGCTAACAATTAATGTTCACCACACAATAAGCTTTATTATATTTAAAATCAGTTCATCTGTTCGCTCTTAACATTTCTGCATTCAAACAAACTATACCCCGTCAAAGGGAATTAAGTAGATTATACGTTTAAATTCTGAAATTTTCTATATGTTTACTTGTTTGAGCCACTTCTAAAATTATAATTCTGGTCAAACCAAAGATTTAAAAAGCCAAGAGTAGCAAAACACTTATCCAAAAGCCAAAACTGATTTTAACCTATATACTTTGGTTTTTATATAAGTTGGAGAGAATAGTTTTTAACCCAAAATCATGGTTATCTCTAAGGGAAAACTAATATGTAAAGAATACAGCAAGAAACTAATTAAGTTGAATAATAATATAATTATACAAAAACCTGAAACTTAGTTGCGTTGACCATCATGTATGCGGACGAATAGGCTAAAGAAAAGGTCCACACTATAGTTTGGGCTCGGGTCTATAGGAACAAAAAATAAAAGGTTTAAGTGGAATAGGCTAAATGGGCCCAATATTGATTTAAATACATTTGTTAAGCGGAACATAATCACAAATTGATTTCTGCAAGTTTTAATGATTTTTTATTGATACAATATTTAAACACTTAATAAAAGAATTCCTATGTTGCAGGGGGCTTATGCGATTTGAAGAATCTTGTAGTATTGCATCGTCGGTACAACAAACTTCCTGCGTGCCTTGGCAATTTGACGTCACTGCATAAGCTTCGTCTTGAAGGAAATCGTTTTGAAGGAACCTTTCCTTCCTCACTCTTCCATTCTCTGCGGTCCCTAACACACGCATCTCTTTCAGATGACTATTTCAATGGCTCATTCTCACTCTCTTTATTTGTCAACCACTCCAACCTCACAATCATTGACATTTCATGCTCTAACGCCAATTTCAAGCTTGAAACTGAGAATCCCCCTTTTATCCCTTCCTTCCAGTTGAGGCTTTTAATCATCCACAACTGCACTCTCAATGAAGCCTACAATAACACAATGCCTACCTTCCTTCTTCATCAACATGACTTGCTAGATCTAGACCTTAGCCTCCTGAACATTTCAGGAACCTTCCCATCCTGGCTTTTGACAAACAACACAAAATTAAATAATTTTGATCTCACTCAAAACTTGTTCACCGGTCCCTTTGAACTCAATTCCACCTTAAAAATGCTTCAAATGCAATTCTTTGATGTTTCCTCTAACCCTATCAGGGATGAAATGCCTCCTCATATTGGCTCTATTTTTCTCAATTTGATTTCTCTAGATATGTCCTCTTGTTCATTAAAAGGTTACCTTCCAGCTTCAATAGGTGAAATGAGACAACTGAATGATCTCGATTTGTCAAATAATAATTTATCTGGTTACTTGCCCCAAGAATTCGGTCATGGTAATAATGAATTGAGGATTTTGAAGTTATCAAACAATAACCTGAGTGGTCCATGTCTGCCCATAAGATCAAATTTCACAAATTTGTTGATTTTTGATCTCAGCAACAATAACTTCAAAGGAAAATTTCAAGGTGGAGGGTTCATCAATAGTACTAAATTAGGAATGTTGGATATAAGTGACAACCAACTATTTGGTGAAATACCTAGTTGGATTGGAAATTTTCAACATCTAAGTTACCTCATTCTGTGTAAAAATTCTTTAAAAAGTCCACTACCAGAAAGCTTTTGCCACTTGACTAACCTTATATATTTAGACATTTTTCACAATAAATTCAATGGCTCTTTCCCAAATTGTCTGAATATGCCATTGCTGAAGCACTTACACTTGCAAAGTAACATTTTCATGGGACCTCTACCTTCTACTTTGGTCAATTCTCCCTTATTGTTGACATTGGATTTGATGAACAACAATTATTCAGGTCCAATTCCAATATTGTTGAGTTTATTTTTGAATTTAAGGGTTCTTATATTGAAAGAAAATAGACTTGAAGGATCTATTCCTACATATTTATGTGGGCTCAAGAACATAAGCTTATTAGATCTTTCTCAAAACAAGCTTTCTGGAACCATACCGTATTGCTTGAATAACATCACATTTGGAAGGATGGATGCGCCAAGGGAAAACGAAATAGGTAGTTTTAGAGTGTCATGGACCACAAGGATCTCAGTTTATTACATTTACATTGATACCAGTGACATTATTGTTGATGAAGCAAAAGAGGATGTTACTTTGTATAAAGACCAAGAAGTAGATTTCACATCGAAAAGAAGGGAAGAATCTTACAAAGGAAGTATTTTGAATTTTATGTCTGGGTTGGATCTCTCAAATAATGAATTGACAGGTGAAATCCCTTCACAAATTGGATTCTTAAACACTATCCACGCATTAAATTTGTCATACAATAATTTCAAAGGGCTTATTCCAGAAACGTTTTTCAACTTTAAACAGGTAGAAAGCCTTGATCTTTCACACAACAAATTGACGGGCCATATTCCTACACAACTGACTCAACTGTACTCCTTGTCTGTCTTTTCTGTGGCTCATAATAATCTATCTGGGAAGTTACCTGACATGAAAAATCAATTCGCAACTTTTGATTCAAGTAGTTATAAAAGGAACCCTTTTCTGTGCGGTCCACCTCTACAGCAAAATTGCTCGTCCATAGGACAGATAAACAAGCAAGCGCACCATGTGAAAGTAGACGATTTTTGAGAGGCCTTCTTATGGAGTTTTGGTGGAGCTTTTGGGGTGTTTTTTCTAGGTGTCATTATAGTTCTTTATTTGAACCCTTACTTTTGCAATTACAAGCTGCTCATATTAGAGAGAGCTATATATAACAAGTTATTTGTATGAGAGTACTGGTGGTAAAAAAAAACAGAGAAAAGCCTTTTAATAGTTCAGATGATTTTGATCATGTAACATATGGCGATGAACTCTAGAGATACAATAATGAAAAGATTGCCAGTTTGAAGTCTTGTCACGGGAAGAAGAAATTCAATTGAAATATTCGAACCATTACTTAGTTGTTGACTATATGATGAATGGTCCAAGTTTTTTTTTGGTACGAAAATTTTAGGAAAAGAGTTAGATTTACCCACAATCTAAAGGTAGGGTAAAATTTCCTTTTCTCCTAGGTTATACCAATATTAGACAGGGTGAATCAGCTATTACCCTCAGGCGTAAACCTAGGTACCCAAGAGTTAGGATACTTCCCTAAACGCCGCGATTGAAACCACAATAAAGTGATACTCCCTAAGAATTGAATACGCTCCAATAGGTTATATGTCTCACCTTTTGCCAATTAAACCCATAGACGATGGGTTGAATGGTTCAAGTTGAATATGAATCGGACTTTCTCGTCAACTTGGAGAGGAAAACACAAAGCATTAAACAACTTTTGTCATGGAAATGTCGATTCCCCCGAATCTGCCTTCTACCACGAGCTTTTCACATATATTGGAAGTTAATTGAAGTTATGAAATTACCAAAACCAGTTCTGCTCTTTTTCTCAAGAGTTCGAGGTTCAGGAACATACCATCTCTTTCTGATGAAAAACAGAAAATTGTCAACTATCAAGATATGACAAAATTTCCTATATATATACTCCTATGGTCCTATTTAGAAGGTGGAGAGGGAAGGATTTCTTTGGTTCTATTTATAAGTTAGATATTTTTTTTTTCATAAATGTATAATTTTACTTTTTATTTATTATTGTGTTGATTTTATTCCCACGGAAGAGTGTAATATATATTAATTAAAGATAAAATTAAAAAATTATTAACTTTTAAGATAGAGTTAATAATTCATAAATAGGAAGAAAGAGTATATTGTAATCTAGAGGAAAGTTATATATAGAAGATATCTTTTGTATATAGAAACATAGGGAGCACTTGAGTTGTCTTTGATTGTTCACACACATCTTCCTTCACTCGCTTTAACCATATTCGAACCTTCCATTAAAATCACAGGTCATGATTAAAATCTCCCTGTTTTTAATTTACTTTTATCAACTCTTAATTTTTCTTCGCATCAAGTCCTAATATGTGCTATGTTCTGTCTCTTAATTGCAGTTGTGCAACTCTGTGCTGCTATTTTTTCTGGGATTGTTGCTAACGTTGAGTATCAGAATAGTTGGTTTGAGTAACATAACACAAGAAAGAAAATAAAGACAGAAAAGAAAGAAGGAGCATTTGGGGTGTTTTTTCTAGGTGTCATTATAGTTCTTTATTTGAACCCGTATGTTTGTAATTACAGGCTACTCGTATTAGAGAGATTTATAACGAGTTATTTGTATGATTGGCGGAAAAAGAGAAAAGCCTTTTAATGTTTCGTAAGAATTTGATCATGTAACAGATGTGATATATGTATGTGTGTGTGTATAGCTCAGCAATGTCTATCTCAAAATCCTTCATTACATATTATCTCTGCCTCTCTCTATCAGTACCATCCACAATAACCACCTGGTAAGTAAACTGCTATATGTCTCATATATGGTTTGGGATCAAGTTACTGTTTTGCCAAATGTAGGTTAATTTGGAAGAGAATTTAGGAGCTATTTGTAAGGGTAGATGTAAGAAAGAAAACCTCTGTTCATGGGGAACACTAGAATTAGTGTTAATGGAAGGTAGCCAGTTTGAGGCATCGTAGGATCAGAATAGACATTATACCGAAATATTCAACCCACTACGAATGTCATGATCTCCCGTCGAAAATATCTCGATGCAATGCAATACTAATTGAATAATTAAATATTGAATTCATCAGAAGGTATAGTGCGTCTGAAGCCAAATCCAAATCATATAACATTTGACAGCAAACACAGGAAGGAAGAGGAACAGGATAAACTAACCACCCACCTCTGTTTCACTCGATCGCTTCCACGTTTTGTGTGTGGAAACCTCGGAAACAAGGAATTGGTCCTCTCAATGTGTTTCACGCTTATTCCGTATGCATTGCTAGTTGATGTGAAAGTGACATTTGTACGTACACTTACCATGACAAGTTCTTGTTAATATACTGAGGAAATCGACAAGCTTATTAGATGAAGCAGTACCTTAGCTATAATTGTATTGCTCTCTCTGAAATGAGATCTTGAAAGTTCATAATATTAAAGTTCTACGTATGCTATCTTCTATGTATTGAAATAAACCCGAGCTTCAGAAAGTTCATAATTTCATAAGAATATTGCAAAAGCACATGTTGTCTATCGCAACGTATATGCTTTTTCAAAAAGATAATATTGGAAAATAGGATTGAGCATGGGGTGGGCAGATAATTAAAAATTGTTTGATTATTATTTTTCTTAATTATTTAAAAATTCATTTATATATTTTTCAGAACGTATATTATCCTGAAATATTCAACCCATGGTCTTATTCTACGTGGCAATAAAGTTTATTAGATATATTACTACTGATATTTAATATAAGAGTTAATTGATTTAGTTATATAAATTAAGGAAACTAAATAATTAGTTAATTATGATAAAATCTAAACTCTTAAGAGAAATTTATATTATATACTTCTTAATCTGCCTAAATTAGTATATTATCTTTTTATATTAGTTATAATTAATTAATTAATTTAATTTCTTTAATATATTTAAATAAAGTAATTAGATCTTTTATTAATTAATGATGGGGTTAGTAGGATGTAGTATTGTACATATATATATATATATATATAAAGCTTGGTGAGGTGGACATTGCCAACAACCATTGTCAAAATCGAGCATAAATCCAAATCGCGTATGGGGCAAGGAAATCTTGGTCCTTTTCTCTTTTCTTTGTCTTTCTGAGTAAACTTCCACAAGTCTATGTCAGTTATGAAGTGGAACACTTGAGAGAATGCTTTTTAAATTGGGTTGATCCATAGAAACTTGAGACAAAGGCTTAAATAATTGTGTGGTTAATTATCAACTCTCGATCATTAGTTAGACGAGAGGTCAAGTCCAATATAATCGTGTCTTTTGTGTAGAAGGAATCTTAATCTTCTTTTTCTCAACTTTATGACTTGTCATAATCATGACATATTCAACAAGGAAACTACACGTTCAATTCATCTCGCAATTGTTGCAAATTATGGATTGGTGTGAATGTGTAGTACATCTCTAACGGCGGTTTTTAGGTTTTTCTTGAAAACCATTGTTACATTTTAAACCATTAACGGTAGTTTTTGACAAAAATTACAATTAAAGTCTTATATTTCACTGTAGTTTTTTAACTACTGATAAAATATAAATTTATAACGACAATATATTTACACCAGTTAAAAAATTACCATAAAAAATAATTTTTAACTGACGTTGTAGACTTTAATAGTATGAGTATGGTTCACTGTTGTTATTATGCATCAATAAGTATAATAATAAAAGGTTAATGCTTTAAGTTATTTTGGTAAGTAGAATCTGAATTTTGTTACTCATAGCATGATTTTAAATTTCGGAATTTATATCAAATAATTAAGATTAACATTATTTATGGGGACTAGGGAATAGTAAATTAACAAATTTTATTCTTGTTGAAATACCAAACTAGAATTAAATTAAGGAATGTAACTTTTATAAGTAGACTAAAGGTTATATAAAAAACATGACAATTAACATAAAAATTCATACAAATATAAAGAGTCTAAAACCATAGTACAAGACCAACAAATTGAGTGAAAACATTTTTTTTTATTTGAAGTGGTTTCTATGCGTCTTTCTTTTTTATTATATTATATCATATTGCCCTTCTACATGGCCTTTTTGTTGTTGTTGTTGTTGTATTATTGTTGGTACATAGGAGTCTTTGACCACTAATGAACTATATCTGAGTGATCAAGAGCATGCTTAGATTATATTTTAAAAAAAAAAGATTTTAGAGAAAACTATGATTTTGGATTAACAACTATTCTTTCCAACTTATAAAAGCTAAAATTCTAAGGGTTAAAATTACTTATAAGTTTTGGATTAGTGTTTTGCTATTCTGTTCTTAAAATTTTGATTTGAGTCAAAATCATAATTTTAGAAGTTATCTCAAACAGGCTCAAACAAATAAACGTATATAAAACTCAAGAAATTAGACGTAAATTTTACTCTCCTTTTTTTTTTTATACAAAAGAATTTAGGTAGGTTCAGTATCGGTTCCCTACTAAAGTCAAGATATAGTCTCAGGGCTTAGAGAGTATTTATAGGAAACTTATGAGATTATCTACTAAAAGAATCCTCATGACAATAGCGGGAATCGAATTCACATTCTTATAGGATGCGGGCTCGTTCTTTATTATCTGTGTTAACTCTCATTGACAACGTATATCTTACTTGATTCCTTTTGACTCGACATAGTTGATGTTATGACCTAGGAATTTTAATTAATAGATATATGTATATTCATTGCAGAATATCTCGCAGTGGAATGCTTTAGTTGGATGGTTCAAAGGGCGGAAAGAAAAATACTTTGCCAGTGTTCGAGACCTGGCCAGTGTAGAAGGAATGAATTATTTTCTTTTTCTCAGTTGTGAAATTACCATTTTACCCCTGCTTCCTTATACAATCAGACGCAGTACCTCCCCTCCATCATTCTTTCTGGTCTTCACGGCAGAGCAGGAGCTCAGAATGGAAGTCTTACGCTATCGATGCCTTGCGGTCAGTCATCGCAGTGTATTGTCAATCTCCTATGCTGTGCCATCATCCTAGAAGCGGCGCATCACATGATTTCTACTCGCCTTTAAGTGTTGAAAGCAGGGAAAAATCGGAGGGGAGCGAAGGAGGGGCGAGAGGTTAAGCGGGAGGGAGCATCGACATTAAAGCAGTGACTTCCTTCTGGCATAAAGCAGGGTAAGTGCGAGGAAGAAGGCAGAGCAGAGATCAAAATCTGAAAAGGGGAAATATGCGATTGAGCCGAGGGTGAAACGGCGAGTGTGATGGAGGAAACAGAGGAAGTGGGCATTGAAGCTTAGAGTAGCAGGGTTGCTGTTGGGTTGTGAATGATGCCCTTTATGTCGAGTCACCGTCGCTATAGCCGTGGTACTACTGTTGCCACTGTAGCAAGTCTATACTTTCAACTTCCTTCTTCCTGTCACCGTCACTATGAAGGGTAGAGCTTTGTGCGTTGAAGGAACTGGTGAACGAGGAAGGATTAAGTATGAGAATCAGTGGTCGTGAAGTGTGATGAGGTTCTGCTGGGGCATCGACAGCCAAGGTGAGAATTTGGTTATGTTATGTTTTCAGAGATTCATGGTTGTTGCTGGAAAATGGTTTCCCCATTGGTCTTCTCACTTGTTGCCGTGAGTGAAGTAAGAAAGTATTACAATTTCTGTTGAGTGTATTTCTCAGTTATGGTCGCCGACTCCTCTGTTTTATGCCAGTAACCATGTAATTGATTCCATTGCTCTCTGCTTGATTGAATCCTGTTTAGTATTGGTGAGAATTAAATTGTGGGTATGAGTTAGCATGTTATAGCGATGTCCAATTTGCAAATTTCCCCTGTTTGCTGTTCTTATATTCGTATTGTTGTCGCTATATTGTTATGGGTGGTACTGATGTGAACTAATATGAAGTGGGACTGTGATGGCTGGTTGTAAAGGAAGAGGAACAGATGTCTGTTGTTGCGTGGGTGTTGCAGCTAGTGGGTTAATCCTTTAGATTGAGTAGGAATGGTGGATAGTGTGCTGTGTTGTTTTGATCTCTTAGTTTTCTTTTGAAAGTGATCCTGACAGTTTTAAATCAAAGTTAAGTGTGAACAGAATGCATATATGAGTTTGAACGAGGTAGTTACAAATTGATGGATTTTGTGTTGATAAATACTGTACAACTTTGTTCTTTTGGGGGAAACCGAGTGGTTTAATGCTGGAATATCATGTATTACAGAGTAAGTAAGGCTATATGATATCTTTGATCATGACAATTCATGCGTAAAGGGTTCTATGCGATATTTGGTAGCAATGGAATTGAAATATGTGGATTTGTATTCCTCCATGTTTTTATTCAGCAACTTGTTAAGTATGAAGGAGTAGAGTTTAGGTGACGTTTTTATATGGGATATTGGTCCTAAAGTAAACTTGAAATCAATAGAAATAAGAATATAAAGTTGAAGTTTAAGCGATAAGTAAAAGTGGAAATGAATTTAGCAATTGATATGGGATGTCACGGTTTATGGATGAATTTAGTGAATGAAGAAATTTGAGTAATAGTTTGGTCTTAAGTGGAATCTGAATTAAGTGTGTAATGTTGTTTAGCTTGAAGGGAAGATGGGAATTGTTGCTGATATGCATATATATGTGTAAGTGAATTGGGAAGCTAATGGAAGTTAATGAGTTTGTAAATATCTTCCAGTGAGGGTATTAATCAAAAGTACTTGGTATGGAAGAGGTGAATTACATTTCTTTATGGAATAGGGAGTTTGAGAAATGTGATGAATTTATTTGTCTATGGATGTTCATTAAGTGTGATAGAATAATAGATTAGGACAAATAGACATAATTGGGTAAAGATTAGTCAAATTTAATATGGTTGTAAGGTTTGAAAGTTTTCATAGTCAAGGGTTATGGTTTTTCATATTTCAAGTGTTATGTAAAGGAAATAGTCTTCCGTGCTAATGAGATGTATAGTAATCATTGATGGAACGTTTTATTTTCAGAAAACTTGGGAAAAAATAAAAATAAAAGGGAGAATGGTATTCGATAGCTTAAAGCAAAAGTCTATTGGTGGAGCGTTCCAGGTGAGTGAATAACGTTCCCTACAAATTTACATTTTCAAATGCATTGTTATTTCAAATGATGAATTTCAAATATGGATTTCGAAAAGCAAGTTTTATGAAAGTATGGTTTAAATCGTTAGAAATGATTTTCTTTCGATCGATTTACAAAAGATTATGATTATGCATGAAAATGGATAAAGAGACTTTAGAAAAAGATTTAACAGTGAACTGATGTTATTCATGAAATATTCCTATGTTAATTGCATATGTTTTTACAGTAAACTTGATTTTGAATGTTCATGCTGGGGTTTTTGAAATTCAAAGTGGCTTTATCAATGATTATGGTATTTGAAACGATTGAGATCATTACATGTGAAAAGGACCCCACGCATGATGGAAATGTTTTAGGACAGAATACAGAACGCTGGTTGCTAACAGCAGTACTGTTAGTCCTTGGTGCACCTTGGTATTCGAGCTCGACAGTTTGTGGCATAGCCACCAGAATTATTTCGTGGGATTCGTTCTCGCGACAGTTTGTGGCCTTGAGCCACCAGAATTATTTCGTGGGATTTATTCTCGCGACAGTTTGTGGCATAGCCACCAGAATTATTTCGTGGGATTCGTTCTCGCGACAGTTAGTGGCTTCGAGCCACCAGAATGGTTAGTTACCCTCGTGGACTGTGTGTCCACGTCTGTTTTTGTTCTGTTGAAGTCCTACAGAAAGATTATGGTTTAGAAAGGATTGTTTTACAACAATTGATCTAAAATAGTTATTTCAGATTGATTTGAAACGGTTACTGCAGATTGTTATTTTCCTTGAAATACAAATGTTTACGAAAAGGTTTTCAATAGATTACGAAGTGTTATGAAATACATTTTCAATAGAATTATGCATTGTTTATTTCCGCATTCTTTAAGTCATGTTTTTGGGACATTATTCACGAGTAGATTATTTGGCTTCAGATAGTGCAGGTGACCCTAATCCTCCCGCTGAGCAGTAAAGAGCCTCGTCGTAGATCCGAAGCGTTGTTTTTGAACAAGATTGATTTTAATCTATATTAAGTACTTGTGTTATTTTGAATAAAAAGGTAAATGCTCCACATAGACCTTAGAAAAGATTGGGTTTATTTTGAAAAACATTATGAAAACTTTAAACGATGTATTTGAGGTTTTAGGCTTTCGGAATATGAAACTATTCATATTCCGTGCCGGTCACGGTCCAAATTTTGGGTCGTGACAGTTGATCAGAATCTTTTTTTCTCATCTTCCGCACTACATGACTATACAAACAATCTCTTTTTAATTTCCAAGAATTTCTTATTTCATGAGAAAACCAAAATCGATCATAAATCCCAATCGTGTACTTTGGGGCAAGCTAAGGAATCTTGTTCTTTTTCTAATCTTCCACACTAAACGACTATAAGCTAAGTTTGTGTAAGTTATGAAGTGGAGCACTCGAAAAAATACTTGTTGGAATGGGTTAATCTACAGAAACTTGAGACGACAAAGGCCAAAATCAAACAAAAACTAAACTAAAGTTTTAGGGGTAAAATCACTTATAGGTTTTGGATGAGATGTTAGATAAAGAATTGGTCAATCAAGGGCCAAACACTCCCTTAATTTGGTAGATTGTGCAAGAAGCCAAGAGTACAAAGCTTTTGGGTAGATTTTTATTAGTCATTATAAGAATACAAAGCTTGTCGTCTACATCAGAGAAAGAAAGCCTAAGCCCTATCGTGCATTTTGGGTAGTTAATTTTAACCTCTTCCTAATCTTTCAGACTAAACGATGACTAAGTCTATATCAGATATGAAGTAATAGAGCTTTCTACTTTGCCTCTCTTCCTTTTCTCCACAAATAAAACAATTTGTGTTTTGGATCACCATACTGCCCAACTTTTGAGTTGAGTCTTTGAGGCAAAAAAGAACAAGGGCATAACAATCTCCATACTGGCTTTATATGTTGATGGACAATACATAATGGAAGACATGCATAGCCAAGTAAGGAGGCATATATACTGAGAAATGGGGTATTCAGTGAGAGAACAAGACCTATGGTGGGGTGATGGCCATAATCATATTATTATCATTAGGGTTCCATGGAACAAGAGTTTAGGGATGCTTGAAAGAAGAGAGAAAAGCTCTTATATGCTTGAAAGAGTACTACGCTTGGAAATGCCATAAATATGTTATATAGAGTCTGTGTAGATAATAGTTTAAAAAAGGGCTTATGAAAAAAAAAATTTGGTCAGGTTTTATAAAAGAATTTATAGAGAAGAGCTTATAAAAAAATATTTTAACTAAATTAGTGTTTGGATAGTTATTTCTAGAAATACTTTTATTATTGGTAAATTACTAAAAATGGTATGATTTAATTAAAAGTAAGAAAGGAGAGAGGAGAGAGGATATAGTAGATAAAGTGAAAAAGAAAGAAGAGAGATGAGAGAGGGTAGAAAATATATAAGATAGAGGAGAGAGAAAAGAGGAGAGAGGGGATGGGTGAAAAGAGAGAGGAGAGTATGTGTAAGAAAAAGTAAGGGTAAAATAATAATTGGATAGTCCTAAATATTTTTACTGTTCTAAAAGTTATTCTTAATAGCTTATACAAAATCTTAGTTTTAAATTATAGTTTAATCCAAAAGACCGTTTGAATAAATTTAGCTATTTGTTTTAAAAAAAATTTCAAACTAAAATTTGAGCTAAATGCCTTTTTAAAACCTTAGATTTTCTTTCAAAGCAAACTGACTCATATATTGATAATTAATTTACAAGTTTTTATAATTTCAACTTATTTCTTCTTTTTATATGGTCCTTGTAGTTTTTTATTAGGTTTTTATAGTTTTACCTGATTTTTAATTAAGTCATTGCTCTCATTTTTTTTAAAAAAATAATTAATTTTCTCAAATTTTATGTGATATTTTTAATAAATGAATTCTCATTAAAAAATTCACATAATTAATTCCTAGGTCAATAAATATATATAAAAAAATATATTGTCTAATTTTTTAGTGGACTCATAAGATATATATTAATATGTCAATTTACAATGATCATAATTAATTTCTTGTTTGGCTTAAAAAGTTTCCTCCATTTACTAAATTGAAGATGCGATCTTCAGTAGTTTATAGTTGGAAGTTAGCAGTTATTTTTTATAAAAAATTTTAAAAACAAATTAGACTCACACGCAATCTATAATTTAGTCTATTCATCTACATACATATATACATACTCACATACGGGTTTTCACTTCAATATTAAACTAATTACTACATTAATTGTACTAACTGTGTTAGGTTTAATAAAAAAAAAGGCTAATTCTTTATAATATAATATACCAACATTTAAATTCTTACCAAAAAAGGTACTCATATTTTCAACGAGTGATGCAATAATCTAGATTGACAAGAGTTAGTACAATTCCAATCCTTTAAACTTTGATAAATTTTAATTTTAATTTTTCAAATTTTAAACTATAAATATTAATTTTAAAAGATAAAATAGTCTATATTTTTATTAAATTTTATATACTAATGTTTTAATCAAAGAGAAACTTGATGAACAAAGCCATATAATTTTAAAATTTGACGAATTAAAATAAAAATAAAAATAAAGTAGAAATTGTTTTCATCCAATTGAAACTTATATGTATAGGATAATGTAAGTTTAGAAACTAAAAAGCGATTTTTTATTCTACAAAAGAAATAGAGGTACAATTTTATATTAGTGTATAAATATGAACTCTTCATCAATACATCCCAATCGTGCACTTTGGGGCAAGATAAGGAATCTTGTTCTTTTTCTAATCCTATACACTAAACGACTACAAGCTAAATCTATGTGAGTTAGGAAGTGGAGCACTTCAAAGAGTGCCTTTTGGATTGGGTTGATCTATAGAAACTTGAGACAAAGGCCTAAATAGATCAATAATTGTGTGATTAATTAGCAACTGTCAATTATTAATTATTAATTAAATGAGAGGTCAAGTCCAATACAATCGTGTATTTCCCCAACTTATGTGCTTTGGAACACAGTGACCAACTTGAGTACGTCCCCATACTCCTTATATATAGATTGAACGCACTACAAACTAAGGAAAGCATATATACTGAGAAATGGGGTATTCAGTGAGAGAACAAGAACTGTGGTGGGTGATGGCCACAATCATATTATTATCATTAGGGTTCCATGGAACAAGAGTTGAGGGATGCTTAAAAGAAGAGAGAGAAGCTCTTATGAGACTGAAAGAAGCTTTCAATTACCCAAATGGTAACTCTCTTACTTCTTGGAATAACCTTACAACCTCCTCTGATTGCTGCTCTTGGGAGTCTGTGGAGTGTGATAACTCCACTCATAGAGTCATACGCCTTCTCCTGAACGACACAAGGGCATATGAGTTGAGAGGCATCAAATGGTCACTCAATGCTTCTTCTTTTCTACCTTTCCGCCTACTTAAATCATTGGATTTGTCTGGGAATTACTTGTCAGGTCATCCTCTTTCTTTTACCTATTTTATCATTCATGCATATATATATATATATATATATATATACAAATAAAAATTTTTGGTCCGATGAAATCAAATAACAAAATAAAATTATGTATGAAACTTGACAGGGTTTGATTGATATAAAAAATTAAATTTTAGAGAACAAGTTAATATAGTATAATTCTTTTTACCCACTAATATTCGTAGTAACTGATCACACATATGTGTATGGAACAGGAGCAGGGCTATTTGGCGATATTAGGCTGCCCAACTTAAAAATATTGTATTTAGAAGATAATAAGCTCACAGAATTCCCATCTTTCGGTAATAAATCTTTCCATCTTCTATATTATTTTAAATATGACATATTTAACTGTTGAGCTGTGAATTAAAATTTGATCAAATTTGAGAGATAGATTGCCATGATTTAAAAAAAAATGCTAAAAGAGATATTTAGATAACTTTTGACCATTAAATCTATGAAAGTTTCTGTTCTTACTTGATTTTGTTTAGAAGTCAATTGATATTAAATTAACTTATAATTTACTATTTCTACGTGTCTTTATTCAGAGAATTGAACGATTGGTTAAACTTTCAAAGTTCTTGAGAGTTGAATAAGATGTCAATTTCTTACATAGCATATGATGGAAACAAATAAATGACCAATAAATTTTGACAATCTATAAAAACTAAGTAATAGGACCATATATAGGAAGGAAGACAATTGATTATTCATTCATACAGCTTATTGTACATTTATATTTGGCATTTCACAGATCTTTCTCATTCACGTAATTTGGATACTCTATGGCTTGATTATAATTTATTGGAGAGTAGTATTCCAGAGTCTATTAGGTCTCTTACTTCCCTCACATGGTTGGGATTAAGCAACAATAACCTCACTGGATCACTGCCACAACAAGGTACGTATCATATTTATAGCATCTATAGTATAAAAATATTTATTTGCATTCTATCTTATGTTTTGTTCATGAAATTTAGTTTAAAATTACATGCGGTCAAAGCAGATAATGGTTAACAAAATAATAATATAGGTTTCACTTTCATGCACAGGCTAAATCAAAATAATAAAACAAAATCCCTTTAATCCTTCATTTTCTCTATATTTATTTATTTTTAATACTTATTTCTCCCATATTCAAATATATCCTATTAGTTGACATACATTTTTGTGCTCAATGTTCAAGGTTTTTTCTGGGCCCAATATTGATTTATATACATTTGTTAAGTGGAACATAATCACAAATTAATTTAGCCCACTCTACAAGTTTTAATGATTTTTTATTGATACAATATTTAAACATTTAATAAAACAATTCATACGTTGCAGGAGGCTTGTGCGATTTGAAGAATCTTGTAGCATTGGATCTTAAGTACAACAAACTTGAGGGACAACTTCCTGCATGCCTTAGCAATTTGACGTCACTACTTGCGCTTCGTCTTGAAGAAAATCGTTTTGAAGGAACATTTCCTTCCTCAATCTTCCATTCTCTAAGGTCCCTAACAGAAATTACTCTTTCCGACGACAATTTCAATGGCTCATTCTCACTCTCTTTACTTGCCAACCACTCCAACCTCACAATCATTGACATTTCATGCTCTAACGCCAATCTCAAGCTTGAAACTGAGAATCCCCCTTTTATCCCTTCCTTCCAATTGAGGCTCTTAGGCATCCACAACTGCACTCTCAATGAAGCCCACAATAACACAATGCCTACCTTCCTTCTTCATCAACATGACTTGCTAGATCTAGAACTTAGCCTCCTGAACATTTCAGGAACCTTCCCATCCTGGCTTTTGACAAACAACACACAATTAAATACTTTGAATCTCACTCACAACTTGTTCACCGGTCCCTTTGAACTCAATTCCACCTTAAAATTGCTTAAAATGCAATTCTTTGATGTTTCCTCTAACCCTATCAAGGATGAAATGCCTCCTCATATTGGCTCTGTTTTTTCCAATTTGATTTCTCTAGCTATGTCCTCTTGTTCATTGAAAGGTTGCCTTCCAGCTTCAATAGGTGAAATGAGACAACTTAATGATCTTGACTTGTCAAATAATAATTTATCTGGTTACTTGCCCCAAGAATTAGGTCATGGTAACAATGAACTAAGGATTTTGAAGTTGTCAAACAACAACTTGAGTGGTCCATGTCTGCCCATAAGATCAAATTTCACGAATTTGTTGGTTTTGGATCTCAACAAGAATAACTTCAATGGAAAATTTCAAGGTGGGTTCATCAATAGTACTGAATTACGAATGTTGGATATAAGTGTCAACCAACTATTTGGTGAAATACCTAGTTGGATTGAAAATTTTCAACATCTGAGTTACCTCATTTTATCCAAAAATTCTTTAATAGGTCCACTACCAGAAAGCTTTTGTAGCTTGACTAACCTCACATATGTAGACCTTTCTCACAATAATTTCAATGGCTCTTTACCAAATTGTCTGAATATGCCATTCCTGAAGCACCTGCACTTGCAAAGTAACATTTTCATGGGACCTCTACCTTCTACTTTGGTCAATTCCCCCTTATTGTTGACGTTGGATTTGATGAACAACAATTATTCAGGTCCAGTTCCAATATTGTTGAATTCATTTCTGAATTTAAGGGTTCTTATTTTAAAAGAAAACAGAATTGAAGGATCTATTCCCATATATTTATGTCAGCTCAAGAATATAAAGTTATTAGATCTTTCTCAAAACAAGCTTTGTGGAGCCATACCATATTGCTTGAATAACATCACATTTGGAAAGATGGATGCGCCAAGGGAAACTGAAATAGGAAGTTTTAGAGTGTCATGGACCACAAGGATCTCAAGTTATGAAATTTACTTTAAGACCGGTGACATTATTGTTGTTGAAGCAAAACAGGATGTTACTTTGCATAGAGACCAAGAAGTAGATTTCACATCGAAAAGAAGGGAAGAATCTTACAAAGGAAGCATTTTGAATTTCATGTCTGGGTTGGATCTCTCAAATAATGAATTGACAGGCGAAATCCCTTCACAAATTGGATTCTTAAGCTCTATCCATGCATTAAATTTGTCATACAATAATTTTAAAGGGCATATTCCAGAAACGTTTTCCAACCTTAAGCAGGTAGAAAGCCTTGATCTTTCACACAACAAATTGACGGGCCATATTCCTACACAACTGACTCAACTGTACTCCTTGTCAGTCTTTTCTGTGGCTCATAATAATCTATCTGGGAAGTTACCTGACATGAAAAATCAATTTGCAACTTTTGATTCAAGTAGTTATGAAGGGAACCCTTTTCTTTGGGGTCCACCTCTGCAGCAAAATTGCTCATCCCTAGGACGGATAAACAAGCAAGCTCACCATGTGGAAGCAGATGATTTTCGAGAGGCATTCTTATGGAGTTTTGGAGGAGCATTTGGGGTGTTTTTTCTAGGTGTCGTTATAGTTCTCTATTTGAATCCTTACGTTTGCAATTACAAACTAGTCATAATAGAGAGAGCCATATATAATAAGTTATTTGTATGAGAGTACTGGAGCCGAAAAAGAGAAGCCTTTCAATAGTTATATGATTTTAATAATGTAACAGATAGGGATAAACTCTAGAATTACAATAAACAAAAGATCGCCAGTTTGAAGTCTTGTCTTGATCAGAAAGGAAGTTAAATTAAAATATTTGAACTATTACTTTTGTCTTTCTGTACGTTTGTAGTCCACTTTGAAGTCTTCTTCCACTCTCCTTCACACGGTTCATAGCGGCCCACCACCCACCCACCCACCTATACCTATACATATATATGACTTGTCATAATCATGACTCATTCCACAATGAAGTTAAGTACGTTAAATTCCTCTCACAATTATAAATATCATTATTGCTGATTAGAAATTAGTGTGAATATGTGTACATCCGGGAATGAATTAATTAATCCCTATATATATCGTGCATTTTGTGGAAGCAATTAATCTTGACCTCTTCCTAGTTTTCATATTAATTAAACAGTTATTACTCTATGGGCTCGTTGAGATTGGCTTTTAGAGAATGACTTCTGAAAAATATATTTTTAAAGTAC
This sequence comes from Leucaena leucocephala, assembly GCA_037074615.1. NCBI lineage: Eukaryota > Viridiplantae > Streptophyta > Magnoliopsida > Fabales > Fabaceae > Leucaena > Leucaena leucocephala. Next base: position 4,829,192 of record CM073525.1, read on the forward strand.
TTTTGGATAAATTATTTTGAAGAAGAGCTTATAGAAAAAAGTAATTTTAAATAAATGAGTGTTTCAATAGTTATTACTAAAAGGACTTTTATGATTAGTAAATTACTAGAAAGTGTATAAGATAAAAAAATTCAACTAGCTGTGATCACTGTTCACTCATCACAGAAGAAGCTGTCGTCCCTCCTCCACCATCTCTTTCCTCCACCATCGTCGTCGCCTCAGATTTGGAAGAAGACGAAGACCATACCCGAGCTTCTGGAATATCGTCGCCGTATATTTGGACGGAATTGAAGAAGACTAGAAGAAGTCAACGGTAGCTCTATGACGGCAATATGTGATTATCCAACGACCCACGCAATGTCCTGACCATATCTTCAAGAGGAGGATGACAGAGAAATAGCAGGGGCGACGAGCAGAGGGAGGAGAAGAGGAGAGAGAAGAAAGAGTGGGTAAAAATGGTAATTGGACAATCTATAAGCACTTTTCCTGTTTCAAAAGCTATTCATAGGAGTTTATTTAAAACTATGATTTTAAATTATAGTTTGATTCATAAACTATTTTAGACAAATATAACTATTTGTTTTAAATTTTTTCTAAACTAAAGTTTACGCAAGAAATCCTTTTAAAACTTTAGTTTAGGGCTTACTAAACACACACTATGTCAGACATGATGTTGATTTAGAGGAGCTTCTTATTTTCTTCAAAGATTTATGTTATTTTTATTATTACATCTTATTCATTTCTAATGATGATCATCTTGTTCTAATATTTGTCTATGTGTGTCATAGATTCTTCTAATCACACCGAGAACGCTGAGGATTCATAAGTCTTTACTTTATTATTTTCTAATTATTTAACGATATTCATTTTATAGATAAAATATTAATTCTATTCTTTCATAAGTCCATTTATATTGCACCCTATTATCATATCCTAAAATTTGGACCGTGACAGGCACATAATATGAATAGTTTCACATTCTGAAAGCCTAAAATCTGAAATGCAATGTTCAAAGTTTTCGTAATATTTTCCAAAGTAAACATAATATTTTCTAAGGTCTATGTGGAGCATTTACCCTTTTATCAAAGTAACACAAGGACTTAATAAAGATAATTATATTAAAATCAATTTGTTCAAAAATGCTTTGGATCTGCGACGAGGCTCTTCACTGTTTAGCAGGAGGATTAGGGTCACCTGCACTATTTGAAGCCAAATAATCTACTCTTGGATAACGTCCTAAAAATAATGATTAAAAATGCGAAAATCAATAATGCATAATCATGCTGAAAATATATTTCATAATATTTCATAAATTGACGCAAACCTTTCCGTAAACATTTGTTTTTCAGAGAAAACAACAATCTGAAATAACCATTTTAAATCAATATGAAATAACCATTTCAAATTAATCTCAAATAACCATTTCGAATCAATAGTTGAACAACAATCATTTCAAAACTATAATCTTTCCGTAGGACTTCAACAGAACAAAAACAGACATGGACACATAATTCACGAGTGTAACTAACTAATCTGGTGGCTCAAAGTCACTAATACAGACGTGGACACACAGTCCACAAGGGTAAATAACCATCAGACGCAGCCGAAGCCATGAAACAGATGTGGACAAACAGAGTACAACTAAACGCGTAATCAGATGGTTGACAATGTAGACTCCAACTCAGGCAACCAGAAACAAAAGGGGCTAGAGTTTGAAGATTTGCTATAGTACCAGAGCGCACTTGACAGCGACAACCCATAGTGCGATGGTGACAACTCAAATACAAGGAGCAGCGTTGACTACCCAGCAGCAACTCACAGACGCAGACCCCTTAGCACAATCTCTCTGTTCTCATTCTCCCTCCCCTCCAACTGAAGCCAATACTGGGAAGATATAATAACAGAGAGTCGGTGGTGATGGAACAAGACAATCTTTTCACGCTGCTAAAACTAAAAAGATTTCCCTTCCTGCAGCTTCTGGAAATCGAACACAGCTCACTTAAGTCACAACTCTTACCTTCAACCACTCAGCTAACACCTCCTTATTGAAATTTTTTGTAACAACTAAATATATATTCTTTGCTAACGGGATATAATATATGCGAAAATTTCAGAGTCATAACACCTATTTTGCTGTGAATCAATTTTGGATTTGGGCTCTCTAATATGCCTCCTTCTAATACTCTCCAATACCATTTGTAATACCCTTACTTCCCAAATGTTTGTTTCTTCCCTTTTTGTCATTAAATTTTACATAAAATAAATGATGTTAAGATATCCTATAAGCATTAAATAGTCCCGTTTGCAATTTTTTGTGAAAAAAAAAATCAAAACAACATAATTTTAGAGTACTTTTCTATGAATGACATTATGATATCCTATAAGAGGAATATGAATATGAATCTTTTTGTCAACTTTGAGAGGGAAACACAGCATTAAGCAACCTTTGATATGGAAAGGTCGATTCCCAAATCGGCCTTTTTTCCACGTGCTTTAACACTGTTCATAGCTGATGGACCCACCTATAACTATATACTCCTTTGGTATCTTTAGAATGGAGAGAAAGTTCATTTTAGTCCTATATATATATATATAAGAGAGAATTTTTTATATAAATGAACTAGTTTATCCTTAATTTATTATAATATTGATTTTGTTTCTGTAAAAGTATAATGATATTAAATAAATATAAAGATAAAAAATTATTAAATTTTATAGCATAGTCAATAAAGTTTAAATTTTTTTTATAATTTATATGAAATATGTTAAAAATAATTTATAAATAAGACTAAAGAAATACGTATGTATTATATATAACATGTTAATCTCATTCATATAGTTCATAAGATCATCTTCAACTTTATTATTAATCAGCAACCATGAATCATCATTACCATCGACAACATCCTCCCAATCAGTTTTTTCTCTTACAATAAGCTGCTATTAAAATATGACAAAATTTCTTATAAATATACTCCTATGGTCCTATTTAGAGGGTGTAGAGGGAAGGAGTTTTTTGGTTCTATTTATAAGTTGCATCATTAACTTTTTTTTATGAATGTACAATTTTAACTTTTATTTATTTTTGTATTGACTTTGTTCTCATGTGTTTTGTTCTGTCTCTTAATTGCAATTGTGCAACTCTGTGCTGCTGTTTTTTCTGGGATTGTTGCTACGTTGAGTCTCAGAATATTTTTACTCTAGCTCTCAGAGCTTCCTGTTCTTCCCCTTGCTTGTGTTAATTTGGTTTGAGTAACATAACACAAGAAAGAAAAATAAAGAGAGAAAAGAAAGGAAGGAGCATTTGGGGTGTTTTTCCTAGGTGTCATCATAGTTCTTTATTTGAACCCTTATGTTTGTAATTACAGACTACTCGTGTTAGAGAGATATATAACAAGTTATTTGTATGATTGGAGGCAAAAGAGAGAAGCCTTTTAATAGTTCATAAGTTTTGATCATGCAACAGATGTGATATATGTATGTGTGTATATAGCTTAGCAATCTCTTTCCCAAAATCCTTCATTACATATCATCTTTGCCTCTCTTTGTCACTACCATTCACAAGAACCTCCTGGTAAGTAAACTGCTATATGTCTCTCATATATGGTTCGTGATCAAGTTACTGTTTTGCCAACTTAGTTTAATTTGGAAGAGAATTTAGGAGTTATTTGTGTAGGTGAAATCTGCAAAATAATAAAATTTATAGTTCGAGTCGCGTTCGAGGACACTGTCCTTAAGAGATATTTTGTGACTCCTCATCAAATTTAGAAGCGAATCTCTCCAGGATTAAGCGAACTCTTCCTGTAAAAATACAGGGCAACATAACTGGTGGAAGATAAAGTAATCTCAGAAGATTGGTGTATCATTCTATATGTTTCTCTATATATTTCTATATACTTATTCTTCATCAAGAAGCCCTTTTTATAGATTGTGGAAAGCCACGAGACATGTCTTTTAGACATATGTCCCTTAGATTCAAGAGTTATGTTAGAAAGACTCTTCTTTCTCCAACATACCCTTTCACAATGAAGAGTTATGTTAGAAAGACTCTTCTTTCTCCAACATACCCTTTCACAATGAAGAGTTATGTTTAGAAGGACCCTTCTTTCTTTGACACACCATTTCACAATATTTAAAATATTTTTAACAATTTGTAAGGGTAGATGTAAGAAAGAAAAACTCTGTTCATGGTGAACTCTAGAATTAGTGTTAATGGAAGATAGCCAGTATGAGGCACCGTAGGATCAGAATAGACATTATACTGAAATATTCAACCCATTACGAATGTCATGATCTCCTTTCGAAAATATCTCGACGCAATGCAATAGCAATTGAATAATTAAATATTGAATTCATCAGAAGGTAACTATATTGCATCTGAAGCCACATCCAAATAATATAACATTTGACAGCAAACACAGAAAAGAAGAGGAACAGGATAAACTAACCACCTCCCCACGTTTTGTGTGTGGAAACCTCGGAAACAGGGAATTGGTCCTCTCAATATGTTTCACGCTTATTACGTACGCATTGCTAGTTAATGTGAAAGTGACATTTGCGCGTACACTTACCATGACAAGTTCTTGTTAATATTCTGAGGAAATCGACAAGCTTATTAGATGAAGCAGTACCTTAGATATAATTGTATTGCTCTCTCTGAAATGAGATCTTGGAAGTTCCTAATATTAAGGTTCTACGTATGCTATCTTCTATATATTGAAATAAACCCGAGCTTCAGAAAGTTCATAATTTTATAAGAATATTGCAAAAGCATGTTCTCTATGTACTCCTCTGCTTTGGCTGCTGTTACAACAAATTTTTACTTCAAAAACGTAGCATTGGAAAAACAACGTAGAGAACTTATAGAATAGGATGGAGCATGCAGTGGGCAGATAATTAAAAATTGTTCGATGCATTATTTTTTAATTATTTGAGAAATTTAACCGTGTATGTGGATACTTTTTTCTGTTTTATAATCGTTGGTTAATCAAGTTGAACTGCAAATTTATTTTAGATTAATATTTAAATTATCATAATTGGCCATAATATTAAGAAGGGAGAGATGGATTCTTTAACAGATCCACTGCTAAAAATCTTTTGCAAATTCACTTAAATTCAAGTGCTCTTTACCAAGCTGTTTGAATATGCCATTGTTAAAGTACTTGCGATTGCGGAGCAACCATTTCATGGGACCTCTACATTCTATTCTGGCCAATTCCCCCTTGTTGTTGAATGTTGACCTCCCCACAAATTTATACCAAAGCTAATAAACAAAAAAAAAAAATACTTCTACAGTGGAGCTAGTTTCCTGTTAAAGGAAGATGCAATATATAAACAAAAAAAAGTTCAAATGAGAGAAATGAATAATGAAAAGAATGATCTGTGAGATATGAATGTCGCCACACACACACAGCCTTTATAATCAGAAAAAGAAAAGAAAAAGCTATAGACGTGTAGTTTACTTCTGGTTAATCAAGTTCAACTGCAAATTTGGTTTAGATTAATATTTAATCCACTGGGTTATATCATATATTAGCCATAACATAACATTTACAGATAAACATATAGAAAACATTAGACGTGTAGTTAACTTCTGGCTTATTCACAAGCACATGCACTGATTTTGAATAGTTGTGATAACTGAGATAAGAATAATATTATTATCGCTGTCAGCAACAGTCAGATCAGAAATTAAGAGGTTAGTCCCAAATACGTGTATTTTGGGGCAAGGAATCCTCATTCTTTTTCTTATCTTTCACACTAAACGTCTATAAGTCTGGAAGATAATACGATTTATGTTTTGTTATAATCGTGACTCGTTCAACAAGAAACTAGGTTAAATTCATCTCACAGTAAGCTGTGACAATTTTATTTGTCTCCCTATTTATGTGTATATATATATATATATATATATCTTCATGGTAAATATTATTGATGCTGCTGATAGGTTTGATGAGAAATTAGTGTGAATGGGTACAGAGATACTTATAGCCGCCATCCATGACCTTAAGTGTTTGATAGAATTGGTCGGACCAAGCATTCCCTTGTGTACACAATGTCAAGGGGCACACAATGTTTTTCACAAACAAGACGACTCGCGTATGGGAAAACGTACGTGATCAGCTGGAGTCTCCTTACAGATATGGGCCAAAATAATAAAACATAAAAAATAAAATAAAATATAACCCTTCCTGCCTATATATATAGTAGATAGAGAGGACGCAATGGAAGACATCGACAAGTAAGGAAGCATATGTACTGAGAAATGGGGTATTCAGTGAGAGAACAAGAACTGTGGTGGGTGATGGCCACAATCATATTATTATCATTAGGGTTCCATGGAACAAGAGTTGAGGGATGCTTGAAAGAAGAGAGAGAAGCTCTTATGAGAGTGAAAGAAGCTTTCAATTACCCAAATGACAATTCTCTTCCTTCTTGGAATAACCTTACAACCTCCTCTGATTGCTGCTCTTGGGAGTCTGTGGAGTGTGATAACTCCACTCATAGAGTCATACGCCTTCTCCTGAACGACACAAGAGCTTATGAGTTGAGAGACATTAAATGGTCACTCAATGCTTCTTCTTTTCTCCCTTTCCACCACCTTGAAGAATTGTATTTGGAAGGGAATTACTTGTCAGGTCATCCTCTTTCTTTTAACTATTTTATCATTCATGCATATATATATATATATATATATACAAATAAAATTTATTGATCCGATGAAATCAAATAACAAAATAAAATTATGTATGAAACTTTAGAGGGCCTGATTGATATAAAAAATTAAATTTTAGAGAACAAGTTAATATAGTATAATTCTTTTTACCCACTAATATTCATAGTAACTGATCACACATGTGTGTATGGAACAGGACCAGGGCTAGTTGGCGATATTAGGCTGCCCAACTTAAAAATATTGTATTTAGAAGATAATAAGCTCACAGAATTTCCATCTTTCGGTGATAAATCTTTCCATCTTATATATTATTTTAAATATGACATATTTAACTGTTTAGTTGTGCATTAAAATTTGATCAAATTTGAGAGATAGATTGCCATGATTTAAAAAAAAAATGCTAAAAGAGATATTTAGATAACTTTTGACCATTAAATGTATGAAAGTTTCTGTTCTTACTTGATTTTGTTTAGAAGTCAATTGATATTAAATTTACTTATAATTTACTATTTCTACGTGTCTTTATTCAGAGAATTGAACGATTGGTCAAACTTTCAAAATTCTTGAGAGTTGAATAAGATGTCAATTTTTTACATAGCATATGATGGAAAAAAATAAATGACCAATAAATTTTGACAATCTATAAAAACTAAGTAATATGACTATATATAGGAAGACAATTGATTATCCATTCATACAGCTTATTGTACATTTCCATTTGGCATTTGATAGATCTTTCTCATTCACGAAATTTGGAGACTCTGTGGCTTGATTATAATTTATTGGAGAGTAGTATTCCAGAGTCTATTACGTCTCTTACTTCCCTCACATAGTTGGGATTAAGCTACAATAACCTCACTGGATCACTGCCACAACAAGGTACGTATCATATTTATAGCATCTATAGTATAAAAATATTTATTTACAATCTATCACATATTTTGTTCATAAAATTTTTAGTTCAAAATTAAATGTGGTCAAAGCAGATAATGTTAACAAAATAATAATATAGTTTTCATTTTCATGCACAGCCTAAATCAAAATAATAAAACAAAATCTATTTAATCCTTCATTTTCTTTATATTTATTTTTAATACTTAGTTCTCCCATATTCAAATATATCCTACTAGTTGACATACATTTTTGTGCTCAATGTTCCCGCTTTTTTCTGTGCCCAATATTGATTTAAATACATTTGTTAAGCGGAACATAATCACAAATTAATTTAGCCCACTCTACAAGTTTTAATGATTTTTATTGATACAATATTTAAACATTTAATAAAAGAATTCATACGGTTGCAGGAGGCTTGTGCGATTTGAAGAATCTTATAGCATTAGATCTTGAGTACAACAAACTTGAGGGGCAACTTCCTGCGTGCCTTAGCAATTTGACGTCACTACGTGGCTTTTCTATTGAAGAAAATCGTTTTGAAGGAACCTTTCCTTCCTCACTCTTCCATTCTCTGAGGTCCCTAACAGCAATTTCTCTTTCCAACGACAATTTCAATGGCTCATTCTCACTCTCTTTACTTGCCAACCACTCCAACCTCACACTCATTGACATTTCATGCTCTAACGCCAATCTCAAGCTTGAAACTGAGAATCCCCCTTTTATCCCTTCCTTCCAGTTGAGGCTCTTCCGCATCCACAACTGCACTCTCAATGAAGCCCACAATAACACAATGCCTACCTTCCTTCTTCATCAGGATGACTTGCTATCTGTACGCCTTAGCCACCTGAACATTTCAGGAACCTTCCCGTCCTGGCTTTTGACAAACAACACAAAATTAAATACTTTGAATCTCACTCACAACTTGTTCACCGGTCCCTTTGAACTCAATTCCACCTTAAAATTGCTTCAAATGCGATTCTTTGATGTTTCCTCTAACCCTATCAGGGATGAAATGCCTCCTCATATTGGCTCTGTTTTTTCCAATTTGATTTCTCTAGCTATGTCCTCTTGTTCATTGAAAGGTTCCCTTCCAGCTTCAATAGGTGAAATGAGACAACTGAATGGTCTTGACGTGTCAAATAATAATTTATCTAGTTATTTGCCCCATGAATTCGGTCATGGTAACAATGAATTGAGGATTTTGATGTTGTCAAACAACAACGTGAGTGGTCCATTACCAAAAAGCTTTTGCAGCTTGACTAACCTTACATTTGTAGACCTTTCTCACAATAAATTCAATGGCTCTTTGCCAGATTGTCTAAATATGCCATTGCTGAAGCACTTACACTTGCAAAGTAACCTTTTCATGGGACCTCTACCTTCTACTTTGGTCAATTCCCCCTTATTGTTGACATTGGATTTGAGGAACAACAATTATTCAGGTCCAATTCCAATATTATTGAGTTCATTTCTGAATTTAAGGGTTCTTATCTTAAAAGAAAACAGATTTGAAGGATTTATTCCTATATATTTATGTCAGCTTAAGAATATAAGCTTATTAGATCTTTCTCAAAACAAGCTTTCTGGAGCCATACCATATTGCTTGAATAACATCACATTTGGAAGGATGGATGCGCCAAGGGAAACTGAAATCGGTAGTTTCAGAATGTCATGGACTAAAAGGATCTCAATTTATAAAATTTACTTTGGTACCGGTGACATTATTTTTGATGAAGCAAAAGAGGCTGTTACTTTGTATATAGACCTAGAAGAAGAAGTAGATTTCACATCAAAAAGAAGGGAAGAATCTTACAAAGGAAGGATTTTGAATCTCATGTCTGGGTTAGATCTCTCGAATAATGAATTGAAAGGTGAAATCCCTTCACAAATTGGATCTTTGAGCAGTGTCCATGCATTAAATTTGTCATACAATAATTTCAAAGGGCCTATTCCAGAAACATTTTCCAATCTTAAGCAGGTGGAAAGCCTTGATCTTTCACACAACAAATTGACAGGTCATATTCCTGCACAACTGACTCAACTGTACTTCTTGTCCGTTTTTTCTGTGGCTCACAATAATCTATCTGGGATATTACCTGACATGAAAAATCAATTCACAACTTTTGATTCGAATAGTTATGAAGGGAACCCTTTTCTGTGCGGTCCACCTCTGCAACAAAATTGCTCATCTATAGGAGAGATAACCAAGCAAGCTCACCAGGTGGTAGCTGATGATTTTTTAGACGCGTTCTTATGGAGTTTTGGAGGAGCATTTGGGGTGCTTTTTCTAGGTGTCATTATAGTTCTCTATTTGAACCCTTGAGTTTGCAATTATAAACTAGTCATAATAGAGAGAGCTATATATAACAAGTCATTTGTATGAGAGTGCGGGAGGCAAAAATGAGAAGCCTTTCAATAGTTAATATGATTTTGATCATGTAACAGATTGTAAATATCATTATTGTTGATTAGAAATTAGTGTGAATATGTGTACAGGTATACTTAGCCATCCCGTAATAAAGTAATTAATCCCTATATATTTATTCCTAATGATCATTTTCTTATTCTAAGATTTGTCTCGATGTGTCATAGATTCTTCTAATCACACCCTGAACGCTGAGGATTCACAAGTCTTTATCATTTTCTAATTATTTAATGATATCCATTTTATGGATAAATATTAATTTTATTCTTTTATAAATTTATTGACTATTTTACCCCTATTTTGTTGTGACTCAATTTTGGGTTTGGACCCTCTAAGATGCCTCCTCTAATACTCTCTAACACTATTTGTAATATTTTTACTATTTAAATATTTTTTTTCTTTTTTATAGTTAGATTTTAAATAAAATAAATGACATTTTAATATTCTATAAAAATTAAATGTTTCCGTTTTAAATTTTTTGTAAAAAAATAAAAACGACATAATTTAGAATACTTTTTCTATAAAAATTATAAAAAATTAAAAACCAAATCATTTAATACATAAAATATCAAAATATTATTTATTTTATGTAAAATCTAATGATTAAAAAAGTATTTTGGGACATTATAAAGAACATTAGGGGGAGGCATACTAGAGGCGCCAAATTAAACCCCTCAAGTTTCTAGTCTTGGTTGTTGGCCATTGATTATGTGTTCTGTTAACTTATTCTCCCCCCCCCCCCAAGCTTAGAAATGCCATTAATATATTATATATAGAGAGATAATTAATCTACAAGTTCTTATAATTTCAACTAATTTTTTTATCAAGTCCTTATACTTTATTATTAGGTTTTTATAGTTTAACCTAATTTTTAATGGCCCCTATTAGTTTGTGGGAAAAAAATGATAAACTTTGGTCCTTTCATTTTAGTTGCTGTATGCATGTATGGGAGTTAATTAAGAGTAAGCACGAAACACGTTTTAGTTTCCCCTAAATTATTATATACTCTTTACAAGGTAGAGCTGGTAATATATATGGGTTAGGCCCCGCCAAAAAATGGCTGGTTGAGTTGATAAAATGTAGGATTCTTTTTACGGGACTCCTTTCAACCAACACCCGCGGCTATTTTTTTTTAATTTTATTATTATTATTATTTATTTTATTATTTATAATAAAATTTATTATTATTATATTTAAATTTGATTATTATCCGTATTAGTTCAAATTTAGTATATTTTAAAAAATAAAAAAAGTAAATTAAAAAAAATTAGTGGGTTAGTGAGTTAGGGGTTGGTGAAATATTAACTCGCCAGGAGATGAGGCTTTTTAAATTGGTCCACTTCTAGCCCAATCTACCATTGACCAATTCATTTTTAGCGGGTTGACCCATATTACTACCCATATTACAAGGTATCCTACGAGAGAGACGAGTTGAGTTAGGCTCGCCGTTGTTATTATGCATCAATAAGCATAATAATAAAAGGTTAATGCTTTAAGTTATTAAGATAAGCAGAATTTGAAATTTGTTACTCATCCCATGATTTTAAATTTCGGAATTTATATCAAATAATTAAGATTAACATTATTTATTATAGGGACTAGGGAATAGTAAATTAACAAATTTTATTATTGTTGAAATACAAAACTGGAATTAAATTAAGGAATGTAACTTTTATAAGTAGACTAAAGGTTATATAAAAAACATGACAATTAACATAAAAATTCATAAACAAATAAATGTTTTGCGTGCATAAACATACCAAATCTCATATCGTTGGGGGAAAATACCAGGGAATCAGTTAATAATTCCTTTTTTTCTCATTTTAGGAGTGATCGACTACAAAAAAGATGCGACTCCAATATTCTGTAATATTAATTCTTTCATATCTTGAAACATGAAAGGCTTGAATAACAACATTAAATGACAATAAGAAGGTTTAAAGACACCTTACAACAATTTTTGACACACGATCCATGGTTAAAAATATAAAGTCAAGAATAAACAGAGTCTAAAACCAAAGTAAGATACCAACAAATTGAGAGAAAATATTGTTTTTTTGTGAAGTGGTTTCTATGCGTCTTTCTTTTTTATTATATTATATTATATTATATCTTATTGCCCTTCTATATTGCCTTTTTTCTTGTTTTCTTTTTCAAACTTCTTGTTGTATTATCTTGGTACCTAGGAGTCTTCGGCTAATGAACCATGTCAGAGTGACCAAGAGCATGCTTAGATTTTGGAAAAAAGATTTTAGAGAAAACCATAATTTTAGGTTAAAAACTATTCTCCCCAACTTATAAAAACCAAGGTTCTAGGTGTTAAAATCATTTATAGGTTTTGGATGAGTTTTTTGCTACTCTTGCTTTTAAAATTGGAAAAATTATATTTAAGTCCCATGTAAAAAATCTAATTGTAGAAAAATCCTAGGAAATCATAAAAAAAAATGTAAAGTCCCACAAGATCTAGATTAATTTTTTTAAAATGTAAAATGAAGGAAGTGACCCTGGGAAAAATAACTCAAACAATAAGAATGACAACACGATAGGAAAAATAATAACTCAAACAAGAAGAAGAAAAATAACAACTTCAACAATAGGAATTATAACTCCCGAAAGAAAACATAACAACTAGAGGAAAAAACACAATTGAGGTATTTTTTTAAGGGTAGTTCTATCATTTTACAATTTAAAAAAAATGATCCTAAATCCCGTAAAACTTTATAGTCGTTTGATTATTTCCTAAAACTTCTCTATAATTAGATTCATTTTATGGGACTTAATTGTATTTTTTTCCTTTAAAATTTTAATTTGGGCCAAAACCATAATTTTAAAAGTTCTTTCAAATAGGCTCAACATATAAATATATAGAAAATTTCAGAATTTAGAAGTGTACTTTACTTGATTCCCTTTGATGGGATATAGTTTTTATCATCTTCTACACCAAATGACTATATAAAATTTTTTGAAAAGATTGAGCATGGGGTGGGCATATAATTAAAAATTATTTGATGTATTATTTTTTTAATTATTTGAGAAATTCATTTATATATTTTTTAGAATGGTTATTATCCTCAAATATTCAACCCATTACTTGGTCATATTCTACGTGATAGTCAAGTTTATTAGATATATTATCAATGGTCTTTAACATAAGAGTTAACTGATGACTTATTTAGGTATATTAAGGAAGTCAAATAAATCATTTAATTATAAAAAATTAAAACCCTTAAGGCAAATTTATATTATATACTGATTAAGGAAGTCAAATAAATCATTTAATTATGAAAAAATTAAAACCCTTAAGACAAATTTATATTATATACTCCTTAATCTATCTAAATTAGTTAACTAGCTTTTAATTAGTTATAATTAATTGATTTGCTTAGTTTCTTTAATTTATATAAAAAAATCAACTAGCTTTTATGTTAAGTACTCGAGCTAGTACAATGTAGCATTATACACACACAAACACACAAATATATATATATATATATAAAGCACTCGCACTCATTTTCCTTTTTTTTCTTTTTCTTTCTCTCCACAAGTCTCTGTCAATTATGAAGTGGAGCACTTGAGAGAATGCTTTTTGAATTGGGTTGATCCATAGAAACTTGAGACAAAGACCTAAATAATTGTGTGGGTAATTAGTAAATGTCAATCATTAGTTAGATGAGAGGTTAAGTCCAATATAGTCGTGTCCTTCGTGGAAGGAGTCTTAGGGTGTGTTTGGATTAGCTTTTGGAGAATAGATTGTGGGAAAAATAGATTCTGGAGAATAGATTCTGAAAAGAATAGATTTTAGGGAAAAAGTGATTTTGAAAATTAATGTTTGGATGAATAATAACATAATCACTTTTGCATAGGTAATTTACTAAAAAGGACATAAACTAATATCATAATTACATAAAGAATAAATTTGATTTTCAATGTTTCCATTTAAGTGATTAAAAATTAATACTATATATATGTATTTGACCAAGGTAAACATTTATAATATTCACTTGAATTTTAATTTTAGACCCACTGAAATAGTACTTTTAAATTTAATTTGTGTGGATAATTTAAAAAATTATTTAATAAATTAATATATGTATGTACAAATGAGAAACATATAATATGATTGATTAATATAGAGATATGATGTTGCACGAATAAGGGACAACTAAATTTCATTAGTTGGGTGTTGCAGGGGGCATAAAATAAATGTAAAATGTACTACTATTGGTCTTGTCTGTAATAAATAAGTTGATCTTGTATGAAATCACGACAACGAGCCATTTCAGATGAGGAGGTTATAGATAAAGGTATCTGTGAAAAATCACACTCATCATAGCCATCATCATCTTCGTCCTGTGACGCGAAATCAGGGTCAGTAATAGAGATTTTTCTAATGAAATTGTGTATTGCCATCGTTGCACAAACAATCTTCACTTGTGTTTGATAGTCGTAGCTGCGCATGCGTTGTAATATTGCGAACTTATTTTTCCATATCCCAAAAGTTCTTTCTATCGTGCATCTCAAACTTGAATGGGCATAATTGAAAACTTCATTAGGGTTCACCAATCTAGCTGACCGTCAAAAATCGGGAAGATGGTAACGCTCACGTTGGTATGGACCTAGATATCCAATTGGTATTGGATAACCAGTATCAACTAAATAATATTTACCTGCATGAAAGATAATTTATTATTTTGAATATTTGTATGCACATATAAAGAGAAACCAATTGAACATATTACAAACATACCCTGAGGCAGATGAGGGAAGTTCATTGAAGGAGTTGTCAAGGCATGACTGAATATACGGGCATCATGTGCACTACCTTCCCATCCAGCCAAGACAAAGGTAAAGCACATGTCCCAATCACAAACCGCCATTACATTTTGAGACCTGAAGCCCTTTCTACCAATATATTTTGCTTGTTCATTGGAATTGACAATGCAAGGAATATGTGTGCCATCGATCGCTTCAATCGCATTTTTGAAAAATGGCCAATATCGAGGGTCAAGTTTGATTTTGCTATGTACATTTTGAAACGTTGGATCTTGGGGTTTGATGATTGAAATTGCAAGTCCACAACAAGATAATAAGACATCATGAAAGTGTCTGTGAATCGTCTCTCCTGAGTGTTGAAACCTTTCTTGCATCATCCTACTGGTCTCCCCATGTCTAACAATATTCAAAAAATTGCTACCTTTTCATGTATTCCAACGTTCTGACTTTGTTTAAGCCCTTATTACTGCAATGCAATGCAAAGGTCGAAGAACACACGTGGTTCCATTCTGAAATGTTCATAACAACGCTTTGGATGACCGCATAATACTTCATCGACCCATTTGCTACTTGTGTGATCACTAGTGCGAATTGGTTGTTTAGACAAATATTGTGCTGTATAACTGCCAACCAATTTGCCAAGTTTTTTAATCCTCTTTAACCGCCACTTATAAGCTTCTGTCAAGTTTTGTTTTTTGTCCCCCATACTTGTTTAACCTGTGCAGAGAGAGCTTAATTTTAGATTAATCAAATTCACTGAATACGGTGATCGTTATGAAATGACTATCATAAAATGCAAAGAAAATAATACAAAAATAGCGAAAATAGTCATCAATAGTCATAAATATGTCCATACATACAACACGCATGCATAAATAGTCATAACATTAATGTCTCAATCTCCATAACATAAGTGCCATAAAATTAGTAACAGTTGCTTCTTCGTTCCCATTTGTGAAACATACATTTCCCTCATTACAGGATCTAGCATGAGTTTTGCACATCGTACAAACCAATCATCATCAGCGACAACTTCATCAAGTTGGCTTAGTTGTGTCATGACTTCCGTAATAGATGGTATGTTAGCAGATGCTTGATCTGCCCTTTTGTGAGCATGTTCGACCTCTGCCTTAGTTAAATCAACAATTTCACTTAGTGCATCTGCTATCCTAGTTGATGCAGGTCCTTTCTTCTTCTTTTTCATCCCTCCACTCCTCTTCCTAACCCCTAATGAGCCGCTTCTAGACATTGGCTCCTTCCCCCTCACGCTACCTTCACCACTGGTCCCTTAAGATATATTGAAAGTCATTCGATTCATATCCCTACTTATGCCTGTTGGAGCCACCAAAACTTCATCGCTATCTCTCAACCCTTCTTCCAGATCTATGTTATCATCATTGTCGTATCCTATTATCTGTTCTGTTAGAAGTGTCATGGATGATGGCGCCCATGCATTTGCCCCTGTAGCTGCCACATTACTAAACAGTTAATCTAACTCCGCCCTGAACGAGAGACCTTTTGTTCTAAATTTCTCATATTGTGGATTTTCCTGCACATGTAACAACAATCAAAAACGACAATTATATGTGATACGGGTTGAAAATATAGCGTATTATCAAATATCCTTCTCGTACCATTTTTTTCTTTTCCCATCACTCATCTTCCGCTTGTACTGTATTCTGCTCCATATTCCATCCTACACCTGTCTCATTAATCAATTTGTTCCACATCTGCCATTCCTTTCGTAGGGAATCATACTTGTTTTTAAACTGCATTTTCTCATAGACTTTCCCAGTCCTTGTTGTGAACCCATCACAAATATTGGTCCATGCTTTTTTTGTATACACAGTACCCTTTCTATCACCTTTGCGAAGTTGTTCAATCATGAGGTCAATGAACACCTTAGTGGTGCTGGCATCCCATGAAGCTTTACATTTATCCTTCCCCATTGAACTAGACACAAGTGACAATTAATTTTCACAATCGGATATGAACAGCAGAAATGCACGCACATAACAACACTTCACAGATTAAAACATTATTTATAAGTGTGTGTTCATGAAACCCCAAAATTTAAAAATGTGATTTCCACAACATCGGAACAGAACACACACCCTTGCAGCGCAAAATGATTCAAACTAAGCATATCCAAACAAACACTCAATTGAAGCATAGCAATGAACCAACTGTTATTATAGGTCATTCAACATATCAGTGGAGACTTGAGAAAAGGCATGCTACAATAATATTTAGATATATTAACCTCAAGTACAACCTGAAAGATGCCACCTATGCATTATAATTTATAACTTGTGAATCATGTATTGGCAATCATATGGGGGCATAACAAGGCAATGACAAAAGTAATATACCTGACTGTTTGAAGTTCAGTATGTGCCTTCGAATTTCTTCTACTTTACCCTAACCATAACTCAAAATATTAGCCCGAAGATAGACCCCAGAAATACAAGGATCATATGCTGCTTTCAAAAAGTTCTAACAAATATGAGGTACAGATAATCCCCGAGAGAATCTACTCTTTATTTGATCCGATATCTGAAAACATGAGAGAACAACGCGTTTATACTCCAAAACAAAAAAAATTCGAAGCTAATTCTAGCTTTATACATGCAGCAGTTGATTCAGAGATTGAAATGTAGAAAGCAATATTGGCAGCGCTTTGCACCACTTTTCTAGTTTCTAAGTCGTACTAAGCTATCGTATACCTTTTATATTTCCTCTAATAAAATAGGAAAACGCCTAAAAACAATTCCATAGAAGATCATCATTGTGAGGACGCTGCCCTTGCGAACACGCTCCCAAGGGAAGGCAACCAGCATCTTAAGCTTCACTAGAAATCCTCCCCACCCCGTAATGGGTTCAAATTCAAATTCCCCGGTGGGATAATCCTCATCAGCAATTTTAACAAACAGATCATCAGTTCCATCCTTCCCGACAGCTTCTTCCTCCAGGTCTTTAGTCTCTGATGATGAAGAATCAAAAGCACAAACTGATAGGTCTCTACGAGACTGAAAGGGACATATACTTTGAAAAAGCGATTCAGAAGAAATTGAAACAGAGGAGCGGCTTCAAAAATGGAGGTGACAAACGGAGGCAATAGAAGCAGAGAAGGGAGGGGCATAGAGGGCGATACATTGGTGAATAGAGCAGAGATGAGAACGGTGGAGAAGCAGCTTCGACATTTGTGGGATGAAGGAGGTACAGTTCATAACTATGACGATGGCAATTGACAACTTAACCAGTATTTATAAATTTTCTAATTGCTGTTCGGCTCATACTCAATCATACTTTGAGAACTTAAACAAGGAAAACAAGTCACGCAGCCTAACAGACCAAGAACTCCCAAACCCACAAAAACTATAGAACACCAATTCACAGAATCAAACACGGGGGGACAAATAAGCACAACAATAGAGTTCCCAATTCACAGACACATAATCAAGTCTAATAAAATAGACACACACATATACATGATCCACGCCGAAATTGGAGAGTAAAAGGAATCCCAGATGAGATTTCATGAAAAAGATGGAACTTGCATTGAAGAAAGAGGTGAGTATTTGGGGCCTCCATGAATGAATGAGGTGAGAACCCAACAACATCCATATAAGAAGAGAAGATGTTACCTTCTGTGTTGTAGTTGCTCACCTATGGAAAACACAGCGTTAGCACACCAGCGATTACAGCAGGATGGAGATCGATGGCTAAGGACCACGATGACGCCTCAAATGTGCGGATCCACCAAGCCAACCATCAAGGCTCACCACGAAAGCAGGGTGTTGCTGGAGATCGAGTCCCAAGCGATAACACAGCAAGGCACGACACCGAGAATGTCTTCAGATGGGTTTTTGAGAGCAGATCAGGCCACCTAACACTGAAGACGCAGGACGTGATCAGAGGCGAGCTCCGCAGGGCGGAAGGAGCAGAGCACCTGGTCGGGAGGAAGCACAGGCTAGCACGGTGAAAGCGCAGCGGCGCTGGTTCGAATGGAAGGCGACAAGCACAGGAGAGAAGAGAAGCGGAAGCTGTGCACGCGAGGAGAAGAAAAGGGTTAGCCTGGACGGTATGAGGAAACGTGATCTCTGAAAAAAAATGGATAGGACTGTAATATATTCTCTAGAAACTGTAATGGTGCCAACGGTAACATGCCAACAACACAGGAAAAAGCTGCAGAGTGATAACTTTTTTGAAAACCGTGGTTTGAAGCTCAAACTATGGTTTGCAGTACAAAATCGATTTTCATATATTTTATACTGTTTGGCATTCAGGAAATGAAATCATGATTTTGAGAATAATCCATTCCTAAACGCTATTGCCAAACACACACTTAATCTTCTTTTCTCAACTTTATGACTTGTCATAATCATGACTCATTCAACAAGGAAACTGCACGTTTAATTCCTCTCGCAATTATTGCTCATACTTGTTAGGATCAGAAATAAAGAGTCTACTAAGTTTTCGTTTAAATTGTAATTTATTTATTTTTAAAATAAATAAATATATTTATTTAAAAATATTTTTAAATTAAACTATAATTTAAAATTAAAATTTTAGATAAACTATTGAGATTAATTTTTTAAACAGTAAAAAAAATTATAGATTACTTAATTACTATTTTACTCTTATTTTTTTACACATTCTCTCCTCTCTTTTTTCTCATATCTCATACATCATTTCTCCTATCTCTTCTCTCTTTACTCTTCTCTACCCTCTCTCCTCTCTCTTATCTTTTCTTCACCTTCTCTATTCTCTCCTATTTTTAATAAAACCATACTCTTTTTAATAAATTTCTAATTATAAAAGTTTTTTTAGTAATAACTATCTAAATACTTATTTATTTATAATTATTTTTTTCTATAAACTGTTCTCTAAAAATTATTTTTTAAAAATTTATTTTTTTATAATTTTTTTTATAATTTTTATCTAAACATGATCTTAATAAAAAAAAGATTTTGTCAACAAAAAAAAAAGAATTGATTCCCTACTATTATTGTAGTGGCCTAATGTCAGCAAAATTTCACAAAGTTCCAAGATTGATCCATTTGTATTTCTTTTACAACCTTTTCCTTGTGTTCTCAATTCAGCCGTCAGATACATCAACGATCTACATTAAAAGGTCGTTACTTTATATTAAAGATTATATGACACTTAATATTTTTATTTTATTTTTATTTTTATTTATTATTATAATTTTATTTATGGTATATATTTATTTATAATTTTTTTAATTTAATATAATTTTATTCATAATTTTTTTAATCTAATATAATTATTAAATGCATATGAAAAATAATATCAGGATATTGAGTAATATATAACCCTTATATTAATACTCATTGATTCATTATGAAAAAAGAATTAGCGTGGTTAATTCTATGTGTAGATGAGAAGAAAACAAATTTAAAAAACTGGGGTAAAGAAAAAATAAAAATAAAAAAATAATTAATTTTGCAATTAATAAAAGTTGGCATAAGAGAATGGACTAATCATTTAGAATATGTCAAATTAATGTTTATCTCAACTATATCTTGAATTAGATTATTTTCAATAATATTTTATTGGAACAAAAAATTATACTCACGTTGAAAAATATGTGAGCCCCATATTTTTTTTATTATCTTTTAAGAAAATTTTGAAAAGCAGCATTATTTCTCACATCTCTCCACCCTTTTTTATATAAAAATTTGCGGAAAGGCGTGAAAATTTTTAGAAAGAGCAACTACAGGAAGCACTATGACATACTCTGGAATCAAACCATCTCCTTTTAGTAAGAGCGATTAACCCTTCGACTACTAAACCACTGACTAGGAGTAACGTCTCTCTACGTTTGATAAAAGTAATACTTTTTTTTTGGTGATAAAAGTAATACTTTGAAGACAAAGCGTATGGCTATTTTCTTCTTTCCCTGTTTTCTTTTGCTATCCAAACGAAAAGGAATTATTTTTCTTCTTATTTTCTCTTATAATTTTATCTCCTTTCTATTATGGTAAATACTCTAAAACTTTATTTTTCTCCTATTTATCTTCTTTTTATTAATGTTAAGTTTTCTTAAAATTGAAGTCGAATTTAATTTAAATATGGATTAGTTTATAGTTCTAAATTTCGATTGACTTGGTAGAAAATCATTTAGCCTTTTCTAACCTAAGCTAATTAGATATAGTGCTTGTTTGAGAAACTCACAAACTAGAGTTTTAAAAGTCTTTTGACCCAAATTTTAGTTTGGAGAAATTTCAAAATAAAATATCATATTTGTCCAAAAGTATTTTTGGACTAATCTATAGTTTAAAATTAAAGTTTTAGATAAACTACTGAGATTAGCTTCTAGAACAGTAAAAGAGCTTATAGACTACATATTTATTATTATACCCTTATTTTTTCTTATACTCCATCTCCTATCACTCCTTTCTTTTTTACCCTCTCTCCTCTCTCTTCTATTTTCTCTATCCTCTCATCTCTCATTTTTAATAAAACATACCCTTTCTGTTAATTTTCTAATTACAAAAGTTATTTTGGTAATAAATATTCAAACACTCATTTATTTAAAATAATTTTTTTATAAACTCTACTCCAAAAATTATTTTTTAAAAACTGTTAAAAAAAAATAATTTTATGAACCCTTTTTCAAACTCGTAATCAAACAATTCTTAAGTCTTGGGATCGTGCCATTGACTATTTGCTGTGTTTTCTAATTATTCCCCAACTTGTGTGCTTTGGAACACACTGACCAACTTGAGTCCCCATACTCCTTATATATAGATTGAACGCATTACAAACTAAGGAAAGCATACACTGAGAAATGGGGTATTCAGTGAGAGAACAAGAACTGTGGTGGGTGAGGGCCATAATCATATTATTATTATTAGGGTTTCATGGAACAAGAGTTGAGGGGTGCTTGAGAGAAGAGAGAGAAGCTCTTATGAGAGTAAAAGAAGCTTTCAATTATCCAAATGTCAATTCTCTTCTTTCCTGGAATAACCTTACGACCTCCTCTGATTGCTGCTCTTGGGAATCTGTAGTGTGTGACAACTCCACTCATAGAGCCATAAGCCTTCTTCTGGACAACACAAGGCCCTATGAGTTGAGAGGCATCAAATGGGCACTCAATGCTTCTTCTTTTCTCCCTTTCCATCAACTTCAAACATTGAATTTGGATGGGAATTACTTATCAGGTCTCTCTCTCTCTCTTTAAAAATTATTCAGAATGCCTGAATCTAGTTTTTAAATGGGATAATGAAATTTTCGGTCCCTCAAGGTTGTTTCAATTATAATTTGATCCAATTTGAAGTTTTAATTTTTATCAATCAAGTCTCTAAAATTTCATAATCATACATAATTAGTCCACATAATTTGAAGATCTATAATAATACCAAAGACACATGTGATCTACCCATTAACTTAAAGATGATATAGCCTCTTCATGGATTATAGAAAAAATTTTTGACCCGGTGAAATCAATCAAAGAAGAATATAAACTTGGTCTATAAAGTCTTAGAGACTTGATTGATAAAAAATAAATTTTAAGAACTAAATTAATAATTAATACAAATTTTAAGGAGTGAAATTTTCAGTATCCCTAGTATAATCAAGTAAGATATTTTAGAATGTGAGAAACCAAATGTTGGGTTGTGTTTTAAATTTCCTTTTAAAAACCCAAAACAAATAAATTATTATTTTTTAATTATTTTTTACCCACTAGCATTTATAGTAACTCACCATACATTGCTTTCTGAACAGGGCTATTTGGCGATATTAGACTGGGCAATTTAGAAAGGTTGTATTTATATG
Source organism: Leucaena leucocephala (assembly GCA_037074615.1). NCBI lineage: Eukaryota > Viridiplantae > Streptophyta > Magnoliopsida > Fabales > Fabaceae > Leucaena > Leucaena leucocephala. The sequence goes on from CM073525.1 coordinate 4,851,766, forward strand.
ATAATAAGCTCACAGAAGTCCCATTTTTCGGTACTAAATCTGTGTCTTCTATATTCTTTTAAATGGCATATGTTAATTGTAAATTATATTATATTATAAATATAATACCATCTTCTACATATGCTACATGCCATGTCTATATATATATTATACCTCTTTTTATCTTTAACATAGGAATTAGTTAATTAAGTCTTAAATATAAAATATTAATATACTTTATCTCTTATAATTATATTTTTTTATAATTAAATTTTTTAATTATTTATAAACTAATATATAATATGATATTATATAATATTATTTTAAATAGATCATATTGCGTTATCATGGAATTTGGACTTGGCTGGTTGAGCACATTCATACATTAGACGTTCAGCCTTAACAGTACATTTATATTTGGCATTTGACAGATCTTTCTCATTCACACGGTTTGAAGGAGCTATTTCTTGGTTATAATTTATTCAAGGGTAGTCTTCTAGAATCATCTATTATGTCTCTTACTTCTCTCACCATCTTGTCAGTAACCAGCAGCAACCTCACTAGATCATTGCCACTACAAGGTACGCATAAATAACTTTCCATATTTAATTATTTATAGCATCTGCAGTAAGAAATTAATCCATTAATTGAGCTTTTTCACCAATAACAATAATTCATTCATAAAAATTGTTAGTATTTACAATCTATCACATGGTTTGTTCATTAAGTTTCATTTTCATGCACTGGCTAAATAAAAATATAATAAAATAACTATGCATTTTGTATATTATACCTTAATTGCCGAGACCTACTTATTTTTAAAACTTATACACACATATATATTGAAATTAAAAAAAAATACATAACCCATATCTGTCTTCTATTTTTGAAATTCTATTTCTATCACCGAACTAGCATTGTTTGTGCCAAAATACCCTTTAGTGACATAAATGCTATTTAAAAAGTCAAAAGTTTAGGAGTCAAATTTAACCGTCAACTATCCATTTTGCTAGACGGAATTTTTTTTTCTCTAGATCAAACATGATGGATGGAAATAAAATTACAAAAATATAAAAGAGGTTTATGTAACATATATTTTTATTTTAAGGAAGGTTCATATAGATTTTTACAATTGAGAAGATGTTTGTGTAATTAAAGTAAAAATGATGAATAGTTGGTGTATTGTACTCATAAATTTAATAAAGAAAAATGGTATATTGCAGGAGGCTTGTGCAACATGAAGAAGCTTTTACTATTGGATCTTTCCTACAATGAATTAGAGGGGCAACTTCCTGTATGCCTGGGCAATTTGACGTCTCTACGTACACTTTTTATTGTAGGAAATCGTTTTGAAGGAACCTTCCCTTCCTCACTCCTCCATACCATGAGGTCTCTAATAGCAATTGCACTTTCCGATGACTATTTCAGTGGCTCATTCTCACTCTCTTTGCTCTCCAACCATTCCAACCTCAAAATCATTGACATTTCATGCTCTAACGCCAATCTCAAACTTGAGACTGAGAATCCCCCTTTTATCCCTTCCTTCCAGTTGAGGGCTTTCACCATCCACAAGTGCATTTTGAATCAAGCCAACAATAACAAAACGCCTACCTTTCTTCTTCATCAATATGACTTGCGATTTCTACAACTTAGCCTCTTGAACATTTCAGGAACTCTTCCATCCTGGCTTTTGACAAACAACACAAAATTAAAACAATTCAATCTGACCCACAACTTGTTCACTGGTCCCTTTGAACTCAATTCCACCTCAAAATTGATTCACATGGAATCTTTTGATATTTCCTCTAACCCCATCAGAGGTGAAATGTCTTTTCGTATTGGTTTCAATTTTCCCAACTTGATTTCTCTTGATATGTCTTCAACTTCATTGCGAGGTTACTTTCCAGCTTCAATAGGTGAAATGAGACTGATGAATGATCTTGACTTGTCAAATAACAATCTATCTGGTTATTTGCCCAAAGAATTCGGTAAAGGGAACAATGAGTTAAGGTATTTGAAGTTGTCAAACAACAACTTGAGTGGCCCATGTTTACCCATTCGATCAAATTTCAGAAATTTGTTGTTTATGGATCTTAGCAACAACAACTTCAAAGGAAAATTTTCAAGTGCTGGGATAATTAATAGTACTGAATTAATAATGTTGGATTTAAGTGGATTGGAAATTTTCAACGTCTAAGTTACCTCATTTTGTCCAGAAATTATTTAACAAGTTCAATGCCAAAAAGCTTTTGCAACTAGATTGAACTTGTATATTTAGACCTTTCTCACAATAAATTAAACGGCTCTTTGCCAAGCTGTCTGAATATGCCATTGTTGAAGTATTTGCATTTGCAGAGCAACCATTTCATGGGACTTCTACCTTCTACTTTGGCCAATTCCCCCTTGTTATTGACTTTGGATTTGATGGGTAACAATTTTTCAGGTCGCATTCCAAGACTGATTAACTCATCTTCGGGTTTAAGGGTCCTCATGTTAAATGAAAACAAATTTGAAGGCTCTATTCCTACATATTTATGTGAGCACAAGAATATAAGTTTGCTAGATTTGTCTCGAAATAAGCTTTCTGGAGGCATACCAAATTGCTTGAATAACATGGCATTTGGAAAGATAGATGCACCAAGGGAAACTGAAATAGGAATTTTGTGTGTGTCGTGGACTACAAAATTGTCACAGTATTCATTCAACTATTTGACTGGCGAAGTTGCTGCAGATGAAGAAAAACAAAATGTTACATTGTACAGAGACCAAGAGGTAAATTTCACAACAAAAAGAAGGTATGAATCTTACAAATGAGATATTTTAAATATCATGTCAGGGTTGGATCTCTCAGATAATCAATTGAAAGGGGAAATACCTTCACAAATTGGATCTTTAAACACAATTCATGCACTAAATTTGTCAAACAATTATTTGAAAGGGCCTATTCCTGAAACTTTTTTCAACCTGGAGCAAATAAAAAGCCTTGATTTTTCACACAACAAATTGACAGGCCACATTCCTGCACAACTGACTCAATTATACTTCTTGTCTGTTTTTTCTGTGGCTCACAATAATCTATCTGGGATGGTACCTTATATGAAAAATCAATTCGCAACTTTTGAATCAAATAGTTATGAAGAGAATCCTTTCCTTTGCGGTCCACCTTTGCAACGAAATTGCTCATACATAGTAGGGAGAAACAAGCAATCTCATCCTCAAGAAGTAGATGATTTTCGAGAGGCCTTTTCATGGAGTTTTGGTGGAGCATTTGGGGTCTTTTTTCTAGGTGTCATTATAGTTCTTTATTTGAACCCTTGCGTTTGCAATTACAAGCTGCTCATATTAGAGAGATTTATAACAAGTTATTTGTACGAGTGGAGACCAAAAAAGAAAAGCCTTTTAATAGTTAATATGATTTTGATCATGTAACACATGGTGATGAACTCTAGAGATACAAAAATGAAAAGATCGCCAGTTTGAAGTCTTGTCATGATCAGAAAGGAAATTGAATTGAAATATTCGAACCATCACTTAGTTGTTGACTATACAATGAATGGTCCAAGATTTAGTTACAATGATTTGATGTTTTCATTTAACGTTTCACCATTGAATCGAAGGCACTAATTACATATTGCTTATACTTTGGTAGAATTACAATGAGATTCTAAGTAAAAAATTTAATTATCTAAAAATAATTATCTAAAAATCCGAATAAAAATTGAGGAGCCAATAATAACTAGTTTCAATATAGAAATTGATACTATATATTGCTTGAGACTTTTTGATAATTAAATGTCTTCCTTGAAATCTCATAATAATTTCCCCTTATAATATAATTAATATATGATATTGTAATTTATAGTAATTTAAATGATTTTTAACAACAAACTCTTAAACCTTTTAAAGTGTTTGGTATTATTTAAGATGTGATTTGTCGTTAAATTAATCAAATTAGCATATTTAATTGGATTCTCATAAAAATGCTTAATTTGTATTAATTGTATTTGTGCTTTGTCCCACTTTTAAGGGAAAACCTTTTGCATCTTGACTCGTGGAAATTGTTTCTTTATATATATTTTTCTCTTCTTCTCCATTTCAGCTTAAAGTTAAAGTTCTTACTATTATTGTCATTATTTATTATTCCTTATTCTTCATAGACATTTAAGTCTGTGATCTTACGCATTCCAAGTATCTCTCTCTCTCTCTTCTCTCTTTCTTTGTTCCTCTTTTTCATAAGAATCTCTTTCGTTTCCACAATACAAGCACATACAACCAACTCTTTGAATATTTCAATCCTCTTTTTTCTTTCTCTCTCTCTATCTCTCTCTGCGTCAGAGAGAGAGAGACGTTGATAAATAATGAAGAATGAGGTTCTTTCTTCTCCATCTTCCTCTTGTTCCTGCTGAACAGTGCCTTTCTTTTTACTTAGAGCTATCATTTTCCTTGTATCGCAAACATACCTTTTTTCGTGTGCTTTGGATACTCAAAACCCTAGCTTTTGTATGTATGTATGTATGTATGTATGTATGTATGTATGTATGTATGTATGTATGTATGTATGTATGTATGTATGTATGTATGTATGTATGTATGTATGTATGTATGTATGTATGTATGTATGTATGTATGCATTACTTATAATTATTCTCAACCAAAACCATTGACCGTAGATATTGGACTCATTTGGTGGACCCCTACGAATAAAGCTACTACACACTATTGCATGATTCCTTTTTTTCTCATAATAGTAATATTTATTTATTTTAACATTAGGGCGTATCTTTAATTTTGCTGATATGATTCATATTTATAGTATTAGGTTGGATCAGCTTCAAGATTTTGATGACCTCTGCCTGTGAAACTTCAGCATCAGAGAGTTGCGTATCTCAATTAGGTTGAAAGGGGAAAGTGCAGGTTTTGGGAATTGTGAGTAATTAAATATGGTCAATGTGGAAATTTTGGTAATAAATATCTGTCATATGTCAAAAAATATATATAAAGGTACAACACTGCGATGATCTTCTGAAGTTTCTTGAAGTAATAATATGTTTAGTCGTTATATTTGTTAGGTTTTTCAAATGATATATGTAGCATATGTCTGAGGTGAAAAATAAAATGTAGATACGACATATCAATACTATATATGCACCGATACGTCTTTATATCATCACTAAAGTTTAATGACAACACAAATATTAATCTTCAACAAAATTTGCATATTTTCCATTTCTATGTGCATTAACATGTTTAATTTATTCTCCCCACACTTGCAAATGCCATTAATATATTATATATAGGGATAATTAATCTATAAGTTCTTATAATTTTAACTATTTTTTTCTTTTTATCCTGTTCTTCTAGTTTTTTTTTTATAATTTTACCTTATTTTTAATTAAGTTTTTATTGCTCCTTTTTTTAAAAAAATTAATTAATTTTCTCAAATTTTATGTTATGTTTTTTAAAAAAATGAATTCTCATTAAAAAAATTCACGTAATTAATTCCTAGGTCAATAAATATAAAAAAAAATATATTGTCTAATTTTTTAGTGGACTCTTAAGATATATTAATATGTCAATTTACGATGAACATGATTAATTCCTTGTTGGGCTAAAAAAATTTCCTCCATTTACTTAGATTGAAGATGCTATCTTTGGATTACAGTTGAAAGTTAGCAGTTGTTAGGGCCGGGTAGCAGGATAAAAGGATTCGTTTGCAAGCTTTGATGGGCTTGGGCTTCAACTTCTTATTTTTTGTTGATATAGACCCGAGCCCAAACTATGGTTTGGGCCTTTCTTTTGCTTATTATATTAGTCTCCCCATTCAATCTTTAGGGAAGTATTTTATTATAGTTTCAGTCATAGTATTTGGGAAGATATCATAGTTTTTAGGTACCTAGGTTTATACCTAAAAGTAATAGACAGCTCACCCTACCTGATATTGGTATAGCCTAGGAAGAAATGAGAATTTGTCCTGTCTTTAGATCGTGGGTGAGCTCAACCCTTTTTTAAAAAGTTGTATACCAAAAAAAAAATAAAGGTTTCCACTTCAATATTAAACTAACTATATTTGATTGTACCAACAGAAGGGTTTAGTATAAGGTGCTAATTCTTTATAGTATGGATCAGTTAACATATATACTATTTTAATTCTTAATGTAAGACCTAATTGGGGGGTTGAACTTAGTCCTCAATATAAAATCTATTTGTTATATTTATCAATTTTTTTAAATTACCCTTATTGGTACTTCATCCATAACAATAAAGTAAGGGAGAGAGTTAAGGAAGATGATTAGTATATTTTAAAAAAAATATCATATTAATTAGTTTAACTAAATTTTTTAATATAATTAAATTAGTTAAATAAAATATAATGACTGAAAAAGTAGCATGTTATCGACAAAATAAGGTCGTGGATGTTGATTAAACCAATCAAACACAGATATAAATTATATAGAGGAAAACAAATCCCATGTAACATCATCAATAAATATTAGAGCTATATTTCTAACTTTCTGAGGAAACTGGCTCGTTGCTTTTACCAAAAACACAACCTAAAACTGGTTGTTCTGACCAAGTATATACGCGGTTGATTATTTCAGGCTTTGATATCTCATCTTTTCTCTCTGGTTTCTTTCTGGGCTTTCTGAAAATTCTCTTTATTAGAATCTCAAATTCTTCGCTCAAGATCCGTGTGGGACCCTTTCATAGAAATCAACTACAAAAAAATTATAACTAATTACCCCTGGCTTTATTCTTCTTTTCATCTCCATCCATTGAGACCAAATATCTATAATTGCCTCTCTCTCTTCTCTTTCTTCCTCTGTCCAGTGCATAACCTGCAACAGACATATGATGAGTCAACACAACCAAGTTTCAGGTTTTTGTATAATTATATTATTATTCAACTTAATTATTATTGCTGTTTGCCTTATAGAATATATTGTTTTGTTGAGATTGATTTATAATGATTGTGTGTTCATGCAGAGGCTTATCCTCCGCCGGGTCAGGCTTATCACCACCACCAAACACCACCAGTTGGATATCCCACCACCGTGCAAGCTGCTCAAGATTCATCACAGAATATCGCAGAGACCAAAAGTAAGGGTGAAGGTTTCTGGAAAGGATGGTAGGTTTCTCTCTCTTCACTTTCTCATCTATTTATGTATTTCCTACAGAAAACACAATAAATCCAACTTAATTTGTAACTGTAGATTCTATATATTAATCGGTATGTTTTGTTTGATAATTTATTCAAAGATTCACTTATTGATAGAACAGAATAAAACTGTATAATATATGTAGCCGACGTCACACTTAATAGGATAAAACATGCTATGGTGGTTATAGTCTTGTTTGATAATTTATTAATTTATGCTATTTTGCTGTGCAGTGTTGCTGCGTTATGCTGCTGTTGGGTCGTGGAATTTTGCTGTGGATGTTGATGAGAGTTAATGGCTACTATTATTTTATGAGAAAAAATGATGAACTTTTTTCCTTTCCATTTTAGTTGTTGTATGGGAGTTAATTAAGTGATTAAAGCAAAAAAAAAAAAAAAAAGCGTTTTAGTTTCCCCTAAATTATTATCTACTCTTTACAAGGTCTCCTCTTTGACAGAGACGGGTTGAGTTAGACTCACAGTTGTTATTATGCATCAATAGGTATAATAATAAATGGTTAAGGCTCTAAGTTATTTAGGTAAATAGAATCTGAATTTTGTTACTCATCGCATGATTTTAAATTTCAGAATTTATATAAAATAATTAAGATTAACATTATTTATGGGGACTAGGGAATAGTAAATTAACAAATTTTATTCTTGTTGAAATACCAAACTCGAATTAAATTAAGGAATGTAACTTTTATAAGTAGACTAAAGGTTATATAAAAAACATGACAATTAACATAAAAATTCATAAAAATATAAAGAGTCTAAAACCATTGTACAAGACCAACAAATTGAGGGAAAATATTTTTTTTATTTGAAGTGATTTCTATGCGTCTTTCATTTTTATTATGTTATATCTTATTGCCCTTCTATATAGAATTTTTTTTTTATTGTTGGTACATAGGAGTCTTTGACCACTAATGAACTATATCTGAGTGATCAAGAGCATGTTTAGATTATATTTTTTTTTAAAAAAAGATTTTACAGAAAACTATGATTTTGGATTAAAAACTATTCTTCCCAACTTATAAAAGCTAAAATTCTAAGGGTTAAAATTACTTATAAGTTTTGGATTAGTGTTTTGCTATTCTGTTTTTAAAATCTTGATTTGAGTCAAAATCATAATTTTAGAAGTTCACTCAAATAGGCTTAGACAAATAAACGTATATAAAACTCAAGAAATTAGACGTATATTTTACTCTCTTTTTTTGGTATAAAAAAATTTAGGTAGGTTTAATATCGATCTTCCACTAAGGTTAGTATATAGTTTTAAAGTTTAGAGAATGCTTATAGAAAATTTACGAGATTACTTACTGAAAAAATCCTCATGACAATATCGAGAATCGAATTCGTGTTTTTATGGAATACAAACTCGTCTTTGTACTATCTATGTTAACTCCTATTGACTACGTATATTTTACTTCATTCCTTTTGATTGGGTATAGTTGATCGGAATCTTTTTTTTCCTCATCTTTTGCACTACATGACTATACAAACAATCTCTTTTTAATTTCCAAGAATGTCTTATTTCAAGAGAAAACCAAAATCGATCATAAATCCCAATCGTGTACTGTAGGGCAAGCTAAGGAATCTTGTTCTTTTTCTAATCTTCCACACTAAACGACTATAAGCTAAGTTTGTGTAAGTTATGAAGTGGAGTATTCGAAAAAAATACTTGTTGGAATGGGTTGATCTACAGAAACTTGAGAGGACTAAGGCCAAAATCAAATAAAAACTAAAGTTTTAGGGGTTAAAATCACTTATAGGTTTTGAATGAGATGTTAGATAAAGAATTGGTCACTCAAGGCCCAAACACTCCCTTAATTTGGTAGATTGTGCAAGAAGTCAAGACACATACACTGATTTTTATTAGTCATTATAAGAATACAAAGCTTGTCGTCTGCATCAGAGAAAGAAAGCCTAAGCCCTATCATGCATTTTGGGTAGTCAATTTTAACCTCTTCCTAATTTTTCATACTAAACGATGACTAAGTCTATATTAGATATAAAGTAATAGAGCTTTTTACTTTGCCTCTCTTCCTTTTCTCCACAAATAAAACAATTTGTGTTTTGGACCACCATACTGCCCAACTTTTGAGTTGAGTCTTTGAGGCAAAAAAGAAAAAGGGCATAAATATATTATATAGAGTCCGTGTAGATAAGAGTTTGGAAAATAGTTTATAAAAAAAGAGTTTTTAGGCATCTTTTAGAAAAAGACTTATGTAGGAGAGTCTATAAAAAAAGTGATTTTAAATAAATGAGTGATTAGATAATTATTTTCAGAAGTACTTTTATTATTGGTAAATTATTAAAATTGATATGATTTAATTAAAAGTAAGAGAGGAGAGAGAAGATGGGTGAAAAGAGAGAGGAGAGAAGAGAGGAGAGAGTGTGTAAGAAAAAATAAGGGTAAAATAGTAATTGGATATTCTATAAGCTATTTTATTATTCTAAAAGCTATTCTCAATAGCTTATATAAAATCTTTGTTTCAAACTATAGTTTGATCCAAAAATCAATTTGAATAAATTTGGCTATTTATTTTAAAATTTCTTCAAACTAAAGTTTAAGCCAAAAGCCATTTTAAAACTTTAGATTTCCTTCAAACCAAATAGACACATATATTGGTAATTAATTTACAAGTTTTTATAATTTCAACTTATTTCTTCTTTTTTATAAGGTCCTTGTATTTTTTTATTAGTTTTTTTTTATAGTTTTACCTGATTTTTAATTAAGTCATTGCTCTCATTTTTTAAAAAAACTAATTAATTTTCTCAAATTTTATGTGATATTTTTAATAAATGAATTCTTATTAAAAAATTCACATAATTAATTCGTAGGTCAATAAATATATATATAAAAATATATTGTCTAATATTTTAGTGGACTCATAAGATATATTAATATGTCAATTTACAATGAACATAGTTAATTCCTTGTTTGGCTTAAAAAGTTTCCTCTATTTACTAAATTGAAGATCCGGTCTTCAGTTTATAGTTGAAAATTAGCAATTGTTTTTTGTTATCTGCATACATATATACTCACATATATACGTACTCATATACAGGTTTTCACTTCAATATTAAACTAACTACTACATTAATTGTACTAACGGTATTAGATTTAATAAAAAAAGGTTAATTCTTTATAATATGGTATACCAATATTTAAATTCTTACTAAAAAAAAGTACTCACATTTTCAAAGAGTGATGCAATAATCTAGATTAACAAGGGTTAGTACAATTCCAATCCTTTAAACTTGGATAAATTTTAATCTTAAGTTTTTAAATTTTAAACTATAAGTATTAATTTTAAAAGGTAAAATAGTTTATATTTTTATTAAATTTTATATAATAAAATTTTAATCAAAGAGAAACTTGATGAACAAAGACATATAATTTTAATATATGACGGATTAAAATTAAAATAAAAATAAAGTAGGAATTGTTTTGATCGAATTGAAACTTATATGTATAGGATAATGTAAGTTTAGAAACTAAAAAGCGATTTTTTATTCTACAAAAGAAATAGAGGTACAATAAATATTAGAGCTATACTTGTAACTTTCTGAAGAAACTTGCTCATTGCTTTTACTTAAAACACCACCCAAAACTGGCTGTTTTTGACCAAGTATGTACGCGGTTGATTATGTCAGGCTTTGGTATCTCATCTTTTCTTTCGTTTCTTTCTGGGCTTTATTCAAATTCTCTTTATTAGAACCTCAAATTCCTCGCTCAATATCCGTGTGGGACCCTTTCATAGAAATTAACCGCAAAAAAAAAATATATCATAACTAATTACCCTGGCTTTATTCTTCTTTTCATCTTCATCCATTGAGACCAAATACATATAATTGCCTCTCTGCGTTCCTCTTTCCAGTGCATAAATGATATATGATGAGTCAACACAAACCAAGTTTCAGGCTTTTATATAATTATATTATTATTCATCTTAATTAGTTTCTTGCCGTATTCTTTACATATTAGTTTTCCCTCAGCGAAAACCGTAGTTTTGGGTTAAAAACAATTCTCCCCAACTTATATAAGAACCAAGGTTCTAGGGATTAAAATTACTTATGGGTTTTGGATGGTGTTTTGCTACTACTCTACTTTTAAGATCTTGGTTTCAGGCAAAACTATAATTTTAAAAGTTCTCTTACGTGTGCTCAGACAGGTAAACGTATAGAAAACTTCAGAGTTTAGATATATACTTTACTTGATTCCCTTTGACGGGCATAATTTGTTTGGATGTGCAAAAATGTCAAGAGCAGGTTAACTCATTTTGAATATAATAAAATTTATTGTGTGGTGAACATTAATTGTTAGCATCTGTCAAGATGGATCATATCCCAATCGTGTACTTTGGGGCAAGGAATCTTCTTCTTTTTCTAATCTTTCTGACTTAACGACTACAAGTCGCTGTCAGTTATGAAGTGAAACACTTGAGAGGGGTTGATCTATAGCAACTTGAGACACAGACCTCTCTGCTCATCACCAACTCTATCACTTGTCATAATCATGACTCGTTCAACAAGGGAATTAAACTAACAGAGGAAAACAAAGCATTAAGCAACCTTCTCTGCTTCTGTTCCCATCGTGCAGAAGATAATCAACCATGTCTGGGAACTAACTATAATTATATGTCTTTGTGAGCACATGGGATTATTAACAATACTAATTAACGATATTATGGTCACCACCAATGGAGTATACCCAACAAAGTGTTCCACAGAGCGACCTTCATATTATGTATTGCATGTAACATAACATTAATTTTACAGATTAAAATGAGCATTGGAAATAACTTATCAGAACAAAGTTATTGATTTGTTATGCTGAGGAAAATCGAAACAACTTATCAGAACAAAATCATGTTGTTCACTCTGTAAAGGGATCATGAGAGTTCATAATATCAAAGTTTTATGTATGCTATTTTGATTTTCTATTGCAATAACCTGTGAGTTCCAGAAAGTGCTCCCCATGTATAGTGCTCTGCAGTCTCATCTAAGAATAACTAACTAATTAATTTCATAAGAATATTCCTAAATTCTGATGTGTTATCCTTGGTTAAATGTATAGAAAGCTTGAGACGTGTAGTTTATTTCATGCACTGATTTTTAATAGCTGAGATAACTGATAAGAATATCAAGTGTCAGGACCAGAAATTGAGAGGTTTGACCAAATCGTGCATTTTGGGGCAACGAATCTTCATCTTTTTTTCTCATCTTCCACACTAAACGACTATATAAACAATCTCCCTTCAATTTTCAAGAATTTCTTATTTCAAGAGAAACCCAAAATCAAACCAATATTTTATTGTTAGTAATTGTCAAAATCGATCATAAATCCCAATCGTGTAGTTTTGGGCAAGCTAAGGAATCTTGTTCTTTTTTTAATCTTCCACACTAAAGGATTACAAGCTACTAGGGCAAAAAAATCTCTTTACAGGTAGAACTGATAAAATAGGCTTAATATACTTTTTATATATATATAAAAAAAAGAGGCAGGCTTAGGCTAATATTTGGGAAGGGTTGTGCCCGTTTGCTTTTTTTTTAATTTTTTTATTATTTATTTTATTTAAGTATTACTTTAAATATTTTTATAATCAAATACTAGTAAATATAATTACTTATTTATTGATATGTATTAACATATTATAATTTATTAATATTATGTTAATATTTATTCACATTTATAGTTATAAAATTTGATATTTTTTTAAAAAATAAAAATTTTTAAGTGTATAGAAAAATAGAGTTGTCGACTTTCCCAGCTCTATTTAGAGGCTTTATATATAGATGGACAGTCTGTAATTGAAGACATGCGTAGTAAGTAAAGAAGTATATATACTGAGAAATGGGGTATTCAGTGAGAGAACAAGTCCTGTGGTGGGTGATGGCCACAATCCTATTATTATCGTTAGGGTTCCATGGAACAAGAGTTGAGGGATGCTTAAAAGAAGAGAGAGAAGCTCTTATAAGAGTGAAAGAAGCTTTCAATTACCCAAATGACAATTCTCTTCCTTCTTGGAATAACCTTACGACCTCCTCTGGTTGCTGCTCTTGGGAGTCTGTGGAGTGTGAGAACTTCACTCATAGAGTCATACGCCTTCTCCTGAATGACAAAAGAGCTTATGAGTTGAGAGACATTAAATGGTCACTCAATGCTTCTTCTTTTCTCCCTTTCCACCACCTTGAAGAATTACATTTGTCAGGGAATTACTTGTCAGGTCATCCTCTTTCTTTTAACTATTTTATCATTTATGCATATACATACATACATATATATATATATATACAAATAAAATTTTTTGGTCCGATGAAATCAAATAACAAAATAAAATTATGTATGAAACTTTACAGGGTTTGATTGATATAAAAAAATAAATTTTAGAGAACAAGTTAATATAGTATAATTCTTTTTACCCACTAATATTCGTAGTAACTGATCACACTTATGTGTATGGAACAGGAGCAGGGCTATTTGGCGATATTAGGCTGCCTAGCTTAAAAATATTGTATTTAGAAGATAATAAGCTCACAAAATTCCCATCTTTCGGTGATAAATCTTTCCATCTTCTCTATTATTTTAAATATGACATTTAAATGTTTAGTTGTGCATTAAAATTTGATCAAATTTGAGAGATAGATTGCCATGATTTAAAAAAATGCTAAAAGAGATATTTAGACAACTTTTGACCATTAAATGAATGAAAGTTTCTGTTCTTATTTGATTTTGTTTAGAAGTCAATTGATATTAAATTTACGTATAATTTACTATTTATACGTGTCTTTATTCATAGAATTGAATGACTGGTCAAACTTTCAAAATTCTTGAGAGTTGAATAAGATGTATATTTTTTACATAGCATATGATGGAAACAAATAAATGACCAATAAATTTTGACAATCAATAAAAACCAAGTAATAGACTATTGATTATCCATTCATATAGCTTATTGTACATTTATATTTGGCATTTAATAGATCTTTCTCATTCACGTAATTTGGACATTATGTGGCTTGATTCTAATTTATTGGAGGATAGTATTCCAAAGTCTATTACGTCTCTTACTTCCCTCATATGGTTGGGATTAAGCAACAATAACCTAACTGGATCACTGCCACAACAAGGTACATATCATATTTATAGCTTCTACAGTATAAAATATTTATTTACAATCTATCACATGTTTTGTTCATGAAATTTTTAGTTCAACATTAAATGTGGTCAAAGCAGATATCGGTTAACAAAATAATAATATAGTTTTCATTTTCATGCACAGGCTAAATCAAAATAATAAAACAAAATCCATTTAATCCTTCATTTTCTCTATATCTATTTTTAATACTTAGTTCTTCCATATTCAAATGTATCCTACTAGTTGACATACATTTTTGTGCTCAATGTTCCCGCTTTTTTCTGGGCCCAATATTGATTTATATACATTTGTTCAGCGGAACATAATCACAAATTAATTTAGCCCACACTACAAGTCTTAATGATTTTTATTGATACAATATTTAAACATTTAATAAAAGAATTCATACGTTGTAGGAGGCTTGTGCGATTTGAAGAATCTTTTAGCATTGGATCTTGAGTACAACAAACTTGAGGGGCAACTTCCTGCGTGCCTTAGCAATTTGACGTCACTACGCTCCTTTTCTATTGAAGAAAATCGTTTTGAAGGAACCTTTCCTTCCTCACTCTTCCATTCTCTAAGGTCCCTAATAGAAATTAATCTTTCCGACAACAATTTCAATGCCTCATTCTCACTCTCTTTACTTGCTAACCACTCCAACCTCACAGACATTTACATTTCATGCTCTAACGCCAATCTCAAGCTTGAAACTGAGAATCCCCCTTTTATCCCTTCCTTCCAGTTGAGGCTCTTCCGCATCCACAACTGCACTCTCAATGAAGCCCACAATAACACAATGCCTACCTTCCTTCTTCATCAGCATAACTTGCTATCTGTACGCCTTAGCCACCTGAACATTTCAGGAACCTTACCGTCCTGGCTTTTGACAAACAACACAAAGTTGAATGAATTCAATCTCTCTCACAACTTGTTCACTGGTCCCTTTGAACTCAATTCCACCTTAAAATTGCTTCCAATGCGATTCTTTGATGTTTCCTCTAACCCTATCAGGGATGAAATGCCTCCTCATATTGGCTCTGTTTTTCCCAATTTGATTTCTCTGGCTATGTCCTCTTGTTCATTAAAAGGTTGCCTTCCAGTTTCAGTAGGTGAAATGAGACAACTGAATGATCTTGATTTGTCAAATAATAATTTATCTGGTTACTTGCCCCAAGAATTCGGTAATGGTAACAATGAATTGAGGATTTTGAAGTTGTCAAACAACAACCTGAGTGGTCCATGTCTGCCCATAAGATCAAATTTCACAAATTTGTTGATTTTTGATCTTAGCAACAATAACTTCAAAGGAAAATTTCAAGGTGGTGGGTTCATCAATAGTACTGAATTACGAATGTTGGATATAAATGACAACCAACTATTTGGTGAAATGCCTAGTTAGATTGGAAATTTTCAATATCTGAGTTACCTCATTTTGTCCAAAAATTCTTTAATAGGTCCACTACCAGAAAGCTTTTGCAGCTTGACTAACCTCACATATGTAGACCTTTCTCACAATAATTTCAATGGCTCTTTACCAAATTGTCTGAATATGCCATTCCTGAAGCAGCTGCACTTGCAAAGTAACCTTTTCATGGGACCTCTACCTTCTACTTTGGTCAAATCCCCCTTCTTGTTGATGTTAGATTTGAGGAACAACAATTATTCAGGTCCAGTTCCAATATTGTTGAGTTTATTTCTGAATTTAAGGGTTCTTATATTAAAAGAAAATAAACTTGAAGGGTCTATTCCTACATATTTATGTCGGCTCAAGAATATAAGCTTATTAGATCTTTCTCAAAACAAGCTTTCTGGAGCCATACCATATTGCTTGAATAACATCACATTTGGAGGGATGGATGCGCCAAGGGACGCTGAAATAGGTAGTTTCAGAGTGTCATGGACTAAAAGGATCTCATTTTATAAAATTATCGTTAATACTGGTGACATTATTGTTGATGAAAGAAAAGAGGATGTTACTTTGTATAGAGAACAAGAAGTAGATTTCACATCAAAAAGAAGGGAAGAATCTTACCAAGGAAGCATTTTGCAGTTCATGTCTGGGTTGGATCTCTCAAATAATGAATTGACAGGTGAAATCCCTTCACAAATTGGATACTTGAGCAGTGTCCATGCATTAAATTTGTCATACAATCATTTCAAAGGGTCTATTCCAGAAACATTTTCCAATCTTAAGCAGGTAGAAAGCCTTGATCTTTCACACAACAAATTGACGGGCCATATTTCTACACAACTGACTCAACTGTACTCCTTGTCTGTCTTTTCTGTGGCTCATAATAATCTATCTGGGAAGTTACCTGACATGAAAAATCAATTTGCAACTTTTGATTCAAGTAGTTATGAAGGGAACCCTTTTCTGTGCGGTCCACCTCTGCAGCAAAATTGCTCATCCATAGGACGGATAAACAAGCAAGCTCACCATGTGGAAGCAGATGATTTTCGAGAGGCCTTCTTATGGAGTTTTGGTGGAGCTTTTGGGGTGTTTTTTCTAGGTATCATTATAGTTCTTTATCTGAACCCTTACGTTTGCAATTACAAACTGCTCATATTAGAGAGAGCTATATATAACAAGTTATTTGTATGAGAGTATTGGAGGCAAAAAAGAGAAGCCTTTCAATAGTTAATATGATTTTGATCATGTAACAGATGTGATATATGTATGTGTGTACATATGGCTTAGCAATGTCTATCTCAAAATCCTTCATTACATATCATCTCTGCCTCTCTCTGTCAGTACCATCCACAAGAACCTCCTGGTAAGTAAACTGCTGTATGTCTCTCATATATGGTTTGTGATCAAGTTACTGTTTTGCCAAACTTAGTTTAATTTGGAAGAGAATTTAAGACTTATTTGTAAGGGTAGATGGAAGAAAGAAAACATCTGTTCATGATGAACTCTACAATTAGTGTTAGTGGAAGATAGCCAGTTTGAGGCATCGTAGGACCAGAATAGACATTATACGGAAATATTCAACCCATTACGAATGTCATGATCTCCTGTTGAAAATTTCTCGAGGCAATGCAAAACCAATGGAATAAATAAATATTGAATTCATCAGAAGGCAACTATAGTGCGTCTGAAGCACATCCAAATCATATAGACTAGCCACCCACCTCTGTTTCACTCGATCGCTTCCACGTTTTGTGTGTGGAAGCCTCGGAAACAAGGAATTGGTCCTCTCAATGTGTTTCACGCTTATTACGTATGCATTGCTAGTTAATGTGAAAGTGACATTTGCGCGTACACTTACCATGACAAGTTCTTGTTAATATGCTGAGGAAATCGACAAAGCTTATTAGATGAAGCAGTACCTTAGCTATAATTGTATTGCTCTCTGAAATGAGATCTTGAAAATTCATAATATTAAAGTTCTACGTAAGCTATCTTCTATTTATTGAAATAAACCCCGAGCTTCAGAAAGTTCGTAATTTCATAAGAATATCCTCTGCTTTGGCTGCTGTTACAACAAATTTATACTTCAAAAACATAGCATTGGAAAAACAACGTAGAGAACTTATAGAAGAGGATGGAGCATGCAGTTGAACTGCAAATTTATTTTAGATTAATATTTAAATTATCATAATTAGCCATACCATTGAAGAAGAGAGAGATGAATTCTTCGTATTGAGTTTTGGGGGAGCATTTGGGATGTTTTCTCTCGGTGTCATTATAGTTCTTTACTTGAACCCTTATGTTTGCTGTTACAAACTAGTCATATTAGAGAGAGCCATATCGAACAAGTTATTTGTATGAGTGGTGGCGAAAAAGAAAAGCATTTTTAATAGTTGATAAGATTTAGATCATGTAAATGGTGATCACAAAGCATTAAGCTACCTTAGCAATGCAAAGGGACATGTTCCTTTAGGGTAAAATCCTGCTCACGAATTAACACAGCGAAACAGAGCACTAAGCAACCTTCTCTGCCTCTCTGTTCCCATCCTTCAGAAGATAATCAACTTCATCGAAGTATATTCCCCCTCCCAATAATTACCAAAAACAGTTGAAGTGATTCCTTGAAGCTTCTTGAAGTGGTTGTTAACTATAATTATCATTATTATATATGTCTTTGTGAGTGCATGGGGTTATTAACAATACTAATTAATGATATCATGTTCACCACCAATGAGGTACGCCCAACAAAGTACTGTTGCACAGACGACCACAAGTAAAAGTGAGATTGTGTATTGCATTAGTGGAAATAACTTAACAGAACAAAGTCATTGACTTTTTTTATGCTGAGGAAATGGACAAGCATACTATTGGATGAAGTAGTACCTTAGCTATACTTGTGTTGCTCGATCACTCTTTAATGAGATCATGAGAGTTCATGATATGAAGGTTTTATGTGTGCTATTTTCTATATATTGAAATAAGACCCGAAAGTTCATAATTTCATAAGCATATTGCGAAAGCACATGTTGTCTGTTGCAACATATACGCTTTTTCAAAAGGATAATATTGGAAAATAGGATTGAGCATGGGGTGGGCAGATAATTAAAAATTGTTTGATGTATTATTTTTTTGAATTATTTGAGAAATTCATTTATATATTTTTCAGAATGAATATTATCCTCAAATATTCAACCTATTACTTGGTCCTATTCTATGTGGTAGTAAAGTTTATTAAATATATTATCTCCGATTCTTAATATAATAATTAATTAATTATCTATTAAGGTAGATTAAGGAAGCCAAATAAATCATTTAATTATGATAAAATTTAAATTCTGAAGACAAATTTATATTATATACTCCTTAATCTACCTAAATTAGTTAACTAACTCTTACATTAATTATAATTAATTAATTTACTTAGTTTCTTTAATATATTTAAAAAAAATTAATTGTCTATGATATTAAGAACCAGTGCTAGTACAATGTAGCATTACACACACACACATATATATATATATATAAAGCACGCGCACTGATTTTGAATATATAAAACTCAGGGAGGTGAACAATGCTAACAACCGTTGTCAAAATCGATCATAAATCCAAATCGCGTATGGGGCAAGGAAATCTTGGTCCTTTTCTCTTTTTCTTTGTCTTTCTGACTAAACTTCCACAAATTTTGAAGATCTATAATAATCCCAAAGACACATGTGATCTACCCATTAACTTAAAGATGATATAACCTCTTCATGGATTATAGAAAAAGTTGTTGACCCGGTGAAATCAATCAAATAAGAATATAAACTTGTCTATGAAGTCTTAGGGAGTTGATTGATAAAAATTAAATTTTAAGAACTAAATTAATAATTAAGACAAATTTTAAGGACGGAAATTTTTAGTGTCCCTAGTATAATCAAGTAAGATATTTTAGAATGTGGGTTGTGTTTTAAATTTCCTTTAAAAAACCCAAAACAAACTTAAGAAAAGGGTTGTATTTATATAATAATAAGTTCACACAAGTCTCATCTTTCAGTACTAAATATGTGTCTTCTATATTCTTTTAGATGGCATATGTTAATTGTAAATTATATTATAAATATAATAGCATCTTCTACATATGCTACATGCCATGTGTCTATATATATATTATACCTATTTTTATCTTTAATATAGGAAGTAGTCAATTAAATCTTAAATATAAAATATTAATCTATTTTATCTCTTATAATTATATTTTTTTCACAATTAATTTACTTAATTATTTATAAATTGATATATAATATGATATTACATAATATTATTTTAAATAGATCATATTGCGTTATCATATAATTTGGACTTGGCTGGTTGAGCACATTGCTATGAATTGTTTAAATATAAAAGTTATTATCGGTCCTTAATATAATAGTTAATTGACTTATTTAAATATATTAAAAAAACTAAATAAATCAGTTAATTATAACTAAATTTAAACTCTTAAGAAAAATTCATATTATATACTTTTTAATTTACCTAAATTAGTTAATTAATTCTTATATTATTTATAATTAATTATTTTATTTAACTATTTTAATTTATCTAAAAAAGTCAATTAACTCTTATATTTATATTAAGAACTAGAGTTAGTACGATGTAGCATTGTACATATATATAAAAAAGCACAAGCACTGACTTTGAATATATAAAGCTTGGTGAGGTCTGAGGTGGACATTGCTAACAACAGTTGCCAAAATCATAAATCCAAATCGCGTAGGGGGCAAGGAAATATTGGTCTTTTTCTCTTTTTCTTTCTGACTAAACTTCCATAAGTGTGAGTCAGTTATGAAGTGGAGCACTTGAGAGAATGCTTTTTGGGTTGGGTTGATCCAAAGAAACTTGAGACAAAGGCATAAATAGATCAATAACTGTGTGTTTAATTAGCAACTGTCGATCATTAATTACATGAGAGGTCAAGTCCAATATAATCGTGTATTTCGTGGAAGGAGTCTTGATCTTCTTTTCTAATTTTTCAGATACAACCAAGTCTATATATGATTAAATAAATTATTTTCAAATATTAAACCTATTACTTGGTACTATTCTACGCTGTAGTAAATTTTATTTGATATATTACTTCCTATTATTAATATAAAATTTAATTAATTTTTTTAGATAGATTAAAAAAACTAAATAATTAAATTAATTATTATCAAATACAAATATTGGAGACAAATTTATATTATATACTTCTTAATCTACACAAATTAATAACTAGCTCTTATATTATTAATTATAATTAATTAATTTATTTTTTTTAATCTATATTATATACTCGTTATGTCCTATAAAATCTTTCTTTCAAGGTCATCCTCTTGATATAAAACTCATGAGAATGTGTTCAAATAATAACATTTGAGAATGCAACATGATAAATTAACCACCTCTGTTTCACTTGATAAGCTCCAGATTTTGTGTTGAAACCTCAGAAACAAAGGAATTGGATCCTCTCAATAGAAAAAATTAGAGTCATTTTGGTTAGAATTGGTATGCAGGAGTGTCTGGCAGATTTATTGATTAGATTAATTCACTCCTAATTAATTACAACTTCGATTGAGACTCCCTTTTAGTGTCAAACACATGAATTTATAGGAATAAATTAAATTTGTTTTGGGGGTTTAAATCATTAAATATGTTTGGAAATAAAAATTTTCAAATTTATCCATATATATTTAAAATCATGAATTACATCACTTTTTAGTTAATTTGCCCGACTAAATGACTAAGTCTTTGTCAGATAGTCGCTTAGGCTTTTCAAAATATATATGTAGTGCTTGTCTGAGGTGAAAAATAAAATGTAAGATACGACATTCCAATAATATATATGCACCGATATGTCTTTATATCATCACTAAAGTTTAATGACAACACAAAAATATTAATCTTCAACAGAATTTGCATATTTTCCATTTCTATGTGCATTAACATGTTTAATTTATTCTCCCCCACACTTGCAAATGCCATTAATATATTATATATAGGGATAATTAATCTGTAAGTTCTTATCATTTTAATTAATTTTTTCTTTTTACCTTGTTCTTATAGTTTTTTTATAGTTTTACCTGATTTTTAATTAAGTTGTTATTGCTCCTCTTTAAAAAAAAATTAATTAATTTTCTCAAATTTTATGTTATGTTTTTAAAAAAAATGAATTCTCATTAAAAAATTCACATAATTAATTCCTAGGTCAATAAATATAAAAAAAAATATATTGTCTAATATTTTAGTGGACTCTTAAGATATATTAATATGTCAATTTACGATGAACATGATTAATTCCTTGTTGGGCTAAAAAAGTTTCCTCCATTTACTTAAATTGAAGATGCGATCTTCAGATTACAGTTGGAAGTTAGAAGTTGTTAGGATCGTATAGCAGGATAAAAGGATTCGTTGACAAGCTTTGATGGGCTTGGGCTTCAACCTTTTAGTTTTTGTTCCTATACACCCAAGCCCAAACCATGGTGTGGGCCTTTCGTTTAGCCTATTCATCCGCCTACAAACATACTCACATATAGGTTTTCAATTTAATTGACGAAGGGTGAGATATATGACTATTTAAAATATATTTAATCTATAGAAAATATTACATTGTTATAGTTCTATTCACAGTACTTGAGGAGGTATCCTAAATCTTAGATGTTTAAATTTATACTTGAGAGTAATTGATTGTTCGCCCTAATCGATATTGATATTGTTTAGAAGGGAGGGAGACTTCGTTTTGCTCTTAGATCGTGAGTAAGCCTAACCCCTCTTCAAAAATTTTTATATAAAAAAAAGGTTTTCACTTCAATATTAAACTAACTACATTTGATTGTAGCAAAGGTTTGAGTCTAATATAAGTGACTAATCTCTTATAACATAGTAGATCAAAATTTAAATTCTCACTATAAAGGTTACCTATGTTTAGTATATCACAGTACTTTAAGTAGAATTTAAGACTCACAATAGCATTAACTTGCTACATTAAAGAATCAAGATTCACTATGGGTCAGTTCTTCAGTATTTAATATAGGGTTTAATTAGAATTTGAATTTAATTCTAAATATAAAATTTATTTTTTATATTTATTAATTTTTTTCAATTACCCTTATTGGTATTACATCCATAATAATCAAGGAATAGAGTTAAAGAAGATGATTAATGTATTTTAAAAATAATATATCATATTAATTAGTTTAATTAAATTCTTTAATATAAATAAATTAATTAAATATATTATATATTAATGATCTAATAGCATGTTGTTGTCCAAACATGTTGTGGATGTTGATTAAACAAATCAAACACAGATATAAATTATCTTGAGGAAACAAATCCCATGTAACATCATCAATAAATATTAGAGCTATATTCCTAACTTTCTGATGATGAAATTGGCTCGTTGCTTTTACCAAAAACACAACCTAAAACTGGTTGTTTCTCACCAAGTATGTACGCGGTTGATTATTTCATGCAATGATATCTCGTCTTTTCTCTTGTTTCTTTCTGGGCTTTCTGTAAATTCTCTTTGTTAGAACTCATATTCCTGGCTCAATATCCGTGTGGGACCCTTTCATAGAAATTAACTACAAAAAAAATTATAACTAATTACCCCTGACTTTATTCTTCTTTTCATCTTCATCCATTGAGACCAAATATGCATAGAGTCCATTTGCATGTAGGCTTTTAAAAAATAACTTACAAGAAAAAGACAATTTTTAGATAATTTTTAGAAAATGACTTTTAAAAAAATTATAAAAAAGTAATTATTAATAAATAAATATTTATATATTTATTACTAGAAGGATTTTTGTTATTAAAAAATTATAAAAAAATATGATTTTATTAGAAATAAGAGAGATGAGAGATGAGAGAAGAGAGAGGAGAGAGTGTGAGAAAAATTAAGAGTGAAATAGTAATGAGATAGTCCATAAATTCTTTATTATTTTAAAAATTATTCTCAATAATTTATACAAAACTTTAGTTTTAAACCACAGTTTAATCCAAAAGCCATTTTGAATAAATATAATTATTTATTTTAATTTTTTTTAAATCAAGGTTAGAACTAGAAGCCTTTTTAAAATCATAATTTAAATTTAGAGGTTACCCAAATATAAATCTAGACATAATTGCCTCTCTCTCTTCTCTATCTTCCTCTATCCAGGGCATAACCTTTAACTGATATATGATGAGGCAACACAACTAAGTTTCAGGTTTTTGTATAATTATATTATTTTTTCAATTTAATTATTATTGCTGTTTCCCTTATAGAATATATTGTTTTGTTGAGATTGATTTATAATGATTGTGTGTGCATGCAGAGGCTTATCCTCCGCCGGGTCAGGCTTATCACCACCACCAAGCACCACCATTTGGATATCCCACCATCGTGCATGCTGCTCAAGATTCATCACAGAATATCGCAGAGACCAAAAGTAAGGGTGAAGGTTTCTGGAAAGGATGGTAGGTTTCTCTCTCTTCACTTTCTCATCTATTTTTGTATTTCCTACAGAAAATACAATTAATCCCACTTAATTTGTAACTGTAGATTCTATATATTAATCGGTATGTTTTGTTTGATAATTTATTCAAAGATTTAATTATTGATAGAGTATAATAAAATTATGTTATATATGTAGCCGATTTCACACTTAAATGGATAAGATATGTAATTGTGGTTATTGTGTTGTTTGATAATTTATTAATTTATGCTGTTTTGCTGTGCAGTGTTGCTACGTTATGCTGCTGTTGGGTCGCGGAATTTTGCTGTGGATGTTGATTATTAATGAGAGTTAATGGCCACTATTAGTTTATGTGAAAAAATGATGAACTTTTTCCATTTCATTTTAGTTGTTGTATTCTTGTATGGGAGTTAATTAAGAGATTAAAGCAAAAAAAAAAAAAGTGTTAGTTTCCCCTAAATTATTATCTACTCTTTACAAGGTCTCCTCTTTGACAGAGACGAGTTGAGTTAGGCTCACCGTTGTTATTATGCATCAATAAGTATAATAATAAAAAGTCAATGTTTTAAATTATTTAGGTAAGCAGAATCTGAATTTTGTTACTTATTGCATGATGTTAAATTTCGAAATTTATATCAAATAGTTAAATTATAGGGGCTAGGGAATAGTAAATTTACAAATGTTATTCTTGTTGAAATACCAAACTGGAATTAAATTAAGGAATGTAACTTTTATAAGTAGACTAAATGTTATATAAAAAACATGACAATTAACATAAAAATTCATACAAATATAAAGAGTCTAAAACCAAAGTTCAAGACCAACAAATTGAGTGAAAACATTTTTTTTTATTTGAAGTGATTTCTATGCGTCTTTCTTTTTTATTATATTATATCTTATTGCCCTTCTATATCGCCTTTTTTTTTTGTTGTTGTTGTATTATTGTTGGTACATAGGAGTCTTTGACGACTAATCAACTATATCTGAGTGATCAAGAGCATGTTTAGATTATATTTTAGAAAAAAGATTTTAGAGAAAATTATGATTTTGGATTAAAAATTCTTCCTCCCAACTTATAAAAACTCAAATTCTAGGGGTTAAAATTACTTATAAGTTTTAGATTAGTGTTTTGCTATTCTGTCCTTAAAATCTTGATTTGAGTCAAAATCATAATTTTAGAAGTTCTCTCAAAGATCAGACAAATAAACATATATAACACTCAAGAAATTAGACGTATATTTTACTCTCTTTATTTGGTATAAAAAAGTTTAGGTGTGTTTGGTATCGGTCTCACACCAAGACTAGAGCATAGCTCTAGGGTTTATGGAGTATTTATAGGAGACTTACGAGATTACCTAATAAAGGAGCCCTTATGACAACGCGAGAATTGAACTCACATCCTTATGAGATATAAAATTATTTTTTATTATTTGTGTCAACTTTCATTGAAGACGTATATTTTACTTGATTCCTTTTGACTGGGCATAGTCGATCAGAATATTTTTGTTCTCATCTTCTGTACTACATGACTATACAAACAATCTCTTTTTAATTTCCAAGAATTTCTTATTTCAAGAGAAAACCAAAATGGATCATAAATCCCAATCGTGTACTTTGGGGCAAGCTAAGGAATCTTGTTCTTTTTCTAATCTTCCACACTAAACGACTATAAGCTAAGTTTGTGTAAGTTATGAAGTGGAGCAGTCAAAAAAATACTTGTTAGAATGGGTTGGTCTACATAAACTTGAGACGACTAAGGCCAAAATCAAACAAAAACTAAAATTTTAGGGGTTAAAATCACTTATAGGTTTTGAATGAGATGTTAGATAAAGAATTGGTCAGTCAAAGGCCAAACACTCCCTTAATTTGGTAGATTGTGCAAGAAGTCATTACATATGCACTAATTTTTATTAGTCATTATAAGAATACAAAGCTTGTTGTCTGCATCAGAGAAAGAAAGCCTAAGCCCTATCGTGCATTTTGGGTAGTCAATTTTAACCTCTTCCTAATATTTCAGACTAAACGATGACTAAGTCTATATCAGATATGAAGTAATAGAGCTTTCTACTTTGCCTCTCTTCCTTTTCTCCACAAATAAAACAATTTGTGTTTTGGACCACCATACTGCCCAACTTTTGAGTTGAGTCTTTGAGGCAAAAAAGAAAAAGGGCATAAATATATCATATAGAGTCTGTATAGATAAGAATTTAGAAAATACTTTATAAAAAAAGGGGCTTTTAGGCATCTTTTAGAATAAGACTTATGTAGAAAATTTTATAAAAAAAAGTGGTTTTAAATAAATGAGTATTTGGATAGTTATTTTCAGAAATACTTTTATTATTGGTTAAGTACTAAAAATGATATGATTTAATTAAAAGTAAGAAGAGAGAGGAGAGAGGAGAGAGGAGATGAGTAAAAATAGAGAGGAGAAAGGAGAGAAGAGATAGGAGAGAGTGTGTAAGAAAAAGTAAAGGTAAAATAGTAATTGGATATTCTATAAGCTATTTTATTGTTCTAAAAGTTATTCTCAATAGTTATATAAAATATTGGTTTTAAACTATAGTTTGATCTAAAAGCGAGTTTGAATAAATTTAGCTATTTGTTTTAAAAAAATTTCAAACTAAAGTTTAAGCTAAAAGTCCTTTTAAAATCTTAATTTTTTTTCAAACCAATAAGGCATATATATTGATAATTAATTTACAAGTTTTTATAATTTCAACTTATTTCTTGTTTTTATAAGGTCCTTGTAGTTTTTTTTATTTTTTTTATAATTTTACCTAATTTTTAATTAAGTCATTGCTCTCATTTTTTTAAAAAGATTAATTAATTATCTCAAATTTTATGTGATATTTTAAAAAAATGAATTCTCATTAAAAAATTCCCATAATTAATTCCTAGGTCAATAAATATATATAAAAAATATATTGTCTGATACTTTGTCATCTAATATTTCAAGATGTGTCAACATTTAGGAGCGAAAATTGTTTGGTTTGAAGAGTCATGATCACCATGTGTTATTGCAAGAGATCTTCCCAATTGCAATACGTGGGTTATTACCTTCTAAGGTGTGTGAACCAATTATAGAGTTGAGAAGATTTTTCAAAAATCTTTGTTCGAAGTCTTTGTCTTGTGAAGTGCTTGACAAACTCCAAAGTCAGATAATATTGACTTTATGTAAGTTAGAGACGATCTTCCCACCTGCTTTCTTTGATGTGATGGTTCACTTGCCAATACACTTGGCAAGGGAGGCAAAAGTTGCTGGACCAGTTCAATATCGTTGGATGTATCCAATAGAAAGGTAACATTCGTTAATTGCATTTGTATATTTATAATTCATATTTATGGAATGTTGATGACTTTTAATGCATTAGGTATTTACGGACACTCAAATTGTATATTCGTAATAAAGCTCGGCCTGAAGGATCAATTGCAGAAGGATACTTGGCAGATGAAATTCTCATATTCTGTTCAAGATATTTGAAAGATTTTCCTACAAAGTTTAATGTGCCACGTAGGAATGATGACACCAACGATGATATGAACCCTGAGTTTACAATATTAAGATAAATGGGCAAGCTAGGGGGCATTGTCAGTCAATTTCTCTTCCCTATGAAGAATATTGTCAAGCAAGAATGAATGTGCTACAAAATTGTGAACAAGTTTGGCCATTTATAGAGTAACTTGCCTGACTAGCGCAAAAATGTACTTGTCATATTGCATTTTTATCTTACTGATATCATATAATATAGGGAATATGCAACAGAGCTTGAAGCGCATGGATTAAGGAGTGAGCAAAGCCAATATGAGTTTCCTTAATGGTTTCATTCACGAGTAAGTTATAATATTTTGAGCCTTAGTATTTCTAGCAATTACATTTATATGAAATATCTAACATATAACTTTTGTCCTAAAAGGTGACATCATTATCTACACAGAGCCATGTTAGTGATGAACTCATAAGTTTATCAATTGGTCCATTGATGATGGTGAATCGCTATTCCATGTTCATAGGCAATGGATTTCGTTTTCACACAAAAGACCGTGCAACAGGAAAAAGAACCCAAAACAGTGATATTCTAGCTAAGGATGATGACACTAATGCTGACAAAGAATATTATGGTGTGTTAGAGCATATTTATGAGTTGTCTTACATAGGCAACAGAAAAGTATATTTGCTTAAGTGCCATTGGTGGGATGTGGCTCACTATGACAAAGGATATAAGATTGATAAGTACGGGTTCATAAGTATCAATACACGATAATCATTACAAACAAATGAGCCATTTATTCTAGCATCTCAAGCTGAGCAAGCTTTTTATGTGGATGACATTGTTGCACCCGGTTGGCTCGTTGTTGTCAAAATAAACCCACACGACTTGTTTAATGTACCAACTGGCAATGCTATTGATGATGGTGGGGTTCATGATCCTATGGTTGATACAGAACCATATCAACAATTGGTGGTAGACTTAAATATTTATTGTGCGAGTCCAACACAACTTGATGATATTATCATTGACTTATGTGGAGAAAATGGACAAACGCAGATCTTAGCTCAAGGAGAACCATCACAAATTCATCAAAGTAATGCCATTAATACTGGATCTATTGATGAAGAGGATTTTCTTAACGACTTTGATAGTGAAGCTGAAGCAGAAAGTGACACAAACATTGAAATAGAAGAAACAGATGAATCACAAGACATTGATGAAAGTGATAATACGTTGGAAGATTCAAATGAATGAAATTAATTGATATGGTACATTTTATCTATATTGACTATGGTTTGATTCATTATTTTTTTTCTAAATGAAATGTATATTTTTATAGGATATGTCAGGATTAAAGAGAGGTAGAGGTGGAAAAAATGTTTCTATTAGATCTAATGACAACACAAATAGTGGAGGTACATGCTTTACACCTCAATCAAGATCTGCTATGTCACCTCTATTACTGCAATAGCAACTTCAAGAAATGCCTGGCAACTCTCCTCCTACTCCCTATACTCAAAATAGTAGTGCAGGTAAATTTTTTTTAATTTTTTAATAATTGATTTACATCGCTTGTAACATTCAATTGTTCTAATTCAACTACAATAGTAGGGTCTTCTACTGCAATCAACAAGCGCAGAGGAGTTTACAAGTCTATTAATGTGAATTTAAAGACCGCACAAGGAACGAAGATTCAAGTCAAATTTTCAGATTCCATGTCAAGAGCAATTGGTCTAAAAGCAAGAGATTTTTCTAATTACTGTGGTTTGACTCTTAACCACAATCTCTTTCAGGGATGGTGGAGGTAGTTGGAAGAATATTTTTGAAAAATATGGTCAAGATATAATTTTAAAAATAAAGGTATTTATGTCAAATTTGTATACTTATTTTAGTTTATTTGTATTATTATATAAAGTGTTTACATTTATTTGTTTCAGGATAAATTTGAATCTACTGATGAAATTAGTGAAGAAAATTTTCATATAGCTATATCAATTATTTTACAAAATGCATTCAGAAATTGGAAGAACAATTTGCACTCTCACTACAAGAAATATGAGACTAATGAGGATAGGTTGGTTGATCCTCCTCAAACTATTAGTTTTCATGATTGGAAGTGGTTGTTAATATATTTTAAGTCTGACATATTTAAGGTATCTCACTATCCTTCTAAATAAATTATATTTTTTCAATTATTAAATTCTTATTATTTAGTATATTTTGTTGTAGAACAAAAGTATAAGGAACATGATAAATCGCGAAAAACAAATGACTAAACATACTTGTGGTCCTCGATCATTTGCAGAGATTGAGTATGCTATAGTAAGTTCAATCTATCATCACTATAATTTAAACTTTCAATCATTTTGTTCAAATCTAATTTTTGTATTTTCTTGTATGTTATTACTTTTTAGAAAGATCCTACTACTGGACGACCGATTCCTCCTGACCAGCTGTAGGAGATAACGCATACTAGGAAGACATTAGACGGACAAGCAGTATGGGTTGACCCACACTCTAAACAGCTTCATGTACGCATTGTTATTTAATATCTTATTTTCATTTACTTTTATTTTTAATCTAATAGTTTTATGTTTTTATTATAGAGTCGTATGCACGAACTTTCTCAACAACAAGACCAAGATTTAGAGAGTAATGCTCGAATGACGTCAGAGAAAATATTGGCGATAGTTCTTGGTGAGAGGTCAGGGTATGTAAGAGGGAAAGGGTATGGAGTAGAACCTTCAAGGAAGAGAAATCGCCCTAAATCTACTGATAGTTCAGTTGTGGAGAGTGTGCGTGCCCAACTGCAGGAAGAGTTTGATAAAAAAATTCAAGAGGAGAGAGAAAAATGGAGGCTGAGCGTGCAGTAGAGCGTGCAAAGATGGAAGAAGAGCGTGAAAAGATACAACAAGAGCGTGTTTAATTCGAGCAAAGACTAATGGAACAAATGGAGCAAAGAATACAAGCTCAATTCGCTGCATTGATGCAGAAGGGACAACCACATACGGCTACTTCTAATCATAGTATTGAACCTTCTATATAAAATTTATGTACAAATTAAATACTTTTATTTAAATTTTAAATATGTCTTATTTTATATGATAATGAAAATATTTATTAATATTATTATATTATAGTTTATTTAGTTATTTATTATTATATTGTATTTTTCATATTACATAAATTATGGAAAAAAATTTAAAAAATAATATTAATTTCAGAATAAACTTTAGGCGGCGACATTTGTGTCACCGCTAATTACACTTTAGGTGGCGACAAAGTGTCGTCGCAGAATAACCTTAAGGCGGTGACAGTTTTGACGCCACTAATTCCTATTTATGCGGCGACTTTATATTATCGCCGCTAATATGTATAGGCAACAGTCTCATAGGTAGTGACTTAGCGGCGACAAAATGTCACCGCTATAGGGAGTCGGCGGCGACTTTTAAACCTCGCCGCTGAAAATCATTTTTTTTTTGTAGTGTAAGTAGACTAAAGGTTATATAAAAATCATGACAATTAACATAAAAATTCATACAAATATAAAGAGTCTAAAACCAAAGTACAATACCAACAAATTGAGTGAAACATTCTTTTTATTTGAAGTGATTTCTGTGTCTTTCTTTTTTTATTATATTATATCTTATTGCCCTTCTATTAGGGCTGTTCAAGATGCCCATGGCCCGGTGCGCCCACCCGGGCCCGCCCAAAAAATGCCCTGCCCAGCCCGAAAAAAAATGGCCCAATTAAAAATGGGCAAGTTCGGGCAGGGCCAATATTCGGGCAGGGCCGGGCATCGGGCAGGGGTTGCTGCCCTGCCCATTTGGCCCTGCCCGGTTATGTAATATTTACTTAATATATACATATCACCTATCGGTTATCACTTATCACAATACACAAAAGGGGGCTTCGCTTAGGGTTCATCTCATTTGTATGCCTTGTTCTTTCCCTGAGCTCACCGCTTCTGCCTCCAGTTCAGCTCAAGCTCGACTTCTGCCTTCCAATTCAGCTATTTACCCACGCTCAAGATCTGCTTCTTCTTCCTTCCAATTCAGCTCTTTACCCACTCTCCAGCTATGCCAAAACCTCCTCTTCCGGTCGGTAGATCGCTCATGCGCCATATCTACACGAATCATTCAAAGGAAAGAGAGCTCAATTTTGCGACTGAATCCTTTGTTTTGCGACAGTTGTGTGACTGAATCCTGAGTTTACCGACATTTCTTTCTTATCGCGGAGTGCTTTTTTTGGTTCTATATCCCTCCTCCCCCAATCTGATGTAAATATGTAGTTTTTTCTTTGTCGCACGAGGAAGCAAACTTCATTCTTTCTCAGACAGCCATTGCTGTATTTGGATTAAGGTTCATAGATATCGAGTCAGGTTTACTTGCTTGCTTAGCTTAACTTCCTGTGATTTGAGCAGAAAGATTCCTAATTTTCCACTCATTCGTATGATTCACATGTTGTCGTTTCAGGTACAGTGGAGACTAGTTAAGGATTGGAGTGATTACCCCACAGACTGAAGAATTGCTAAAGATTGCAGCCTTTGTAGTGGTTCCCTTGTATGTCTTTCTCATCATTTCTATTACCGAAGAAGCGAATGCTTGAGATTTTTCAGTTTGATGTGATCAATTTAGCTGTAGATCATATATGTTATTCCTTTTAACTGATGTTTGATTTCTTTTTTATTTATCTACTGGTTTGGTGATTAACTGATAATTGAGAATCATAGTGATGTCTAGTTTAGTGATTGGGTATAATTTTTCATGGTTTTAATTATTTGTGTCTGCAAATCAAGAGAAAATTATGAAGAACTTGGCTATTTTTTAATTCCTATCAGTACAGGGGAAATGATTCTGTGCTTTATGTTTGTACTTAGTATCAAATTTCTCCTGAATGATTATCATTCAAAGCTTACTCTCGACTTATATCTTGATATTATCAAAGCGCTAGGCATGTTTCAATTTTTAATCATTTCTTTGTGTTGTTTGTAGATTGAGGTCAATGATGTGAGTAAGGAGATGGACTTAGATATTATCAAGCAAAATAGTCAGGTTTGTTTTTCTGCATTTTATGACTTTGATCTTTCAATTCTCTTTGTTTTATGATGCAGTGCATCTAATTTAGTTATGATTTGTATTTTTAGGTGGAAAGAATCATTGCAGATAGAATCAGCTATCAATGAAAGTTGGTATCAACCAATGGAAGGGGCTGTTTGGTCGATTCGATTAGGAAGGAAATTTCCCAACTTCCATTATAGATCCTGAACCAATGGGGAAAGTTGGAATATGCTTCCATCCTGATCAAGACAGGATCCTTACAGTTCGAGAGTGTACTCGATCTCAAGTAAGTATATTTACTTGTTAACTATTGCCTTTAATGCCCCCACATGTATCTGTTGACTCTATAATGTGCAAATGAAAATTCCACAAGGTAAATGTTAAGTGTAGGCTATTAATATTAACCGTAGGCAGTAATAAACTACTTTCTGCATGAAAAACAGAAAATGATGTGTCTGTCTCAAGTTAACTACAGTTCCAAAAATGGCTCAAGTTAGGACATTTTTATTTGGGCATGCCCAGCCCGCCCATGCCCAGCCCGCTCATGCCCAGCCCGAAATAGTTAGGGCTTTTACCGGGCAGGGCTGGGCATCGGGCTGTAAAATGCAGCCCATATTTTTTTCGGGCAGGGCACCGGGCAGGGGGGTTGCCCTGCCCAACCCTGCCCATGCACACCCCTACCTTCTATATGGCCTTTAGTTTTTGTTTTCTTTTCAAACTTCTTGTTGTTGTATTATTGTTACTACATAGGAGTCTTTGACGACTAATGAACTATATCTTAGTGATCAAGAGCACGATTGGATTAGATTTTAGAAAAATATTTTTAGAGAAAACCATAATTTTAGATTAAAAACTATTCTCTCCATCCTATAAAAAAACAAGGTTCTAAGGGTTAAAATCACTTATAGATTTTGGATTAGGGTTTTGTTAATCTGCTTTTAAAATATTGATTTGAGCCAAAACTATAATTTTAGAAGTTCTCTCAAATAGGCTCAGACAAGTAAATGTATAGAAAACTCAAGAATTTAGAAGTATACTTTAATTGATTCCTTTTGATAGGGTATAGTTTATCAAGTGTCTGATCTGAAATTGAGATATTGGCCAAATTACGCATTTTGAGGCAAGCGAATCTTCATCTTTTTTTCTTATCTTTCACAGTAAACCACTTTACAAACAATCTCTTTAATTTCCAAGGATTTCTTATTTCAGGAGAAAACCAAAATCAAACCAATATTTTATTGTTAGCAACTGTCAAAATTGATCATAAATTCCAATCGTGTAGTTTGGGGCAAGCTAAGTAATCTTGTTCTTTTTTCAATCTTTTACACTAAACGACTATAAGTTAAGTTTGTGTAAGTTATGAAGTGAAACACTTGAAAAAAATACTTGTCGTATTGTGTTGATTCACAGAAACTTGAGACGACAAAGGCCTAAATCAAACAAATACTTAACTGCATGTATCCAGATGAAACTGCATATTTAGACTTTATTTCAAAATTTAAACAAAGATATAAAAGAATCACACGTGCACAAAACATATAATTAGTTGTTAATTAACAACGTTGAAGTTCACTGATGAATCAAAACTCCAGTTTCCTTCATTTGAAGATATGACGCGTACTTATGATATATATATATATATATATGCCATTCACATAATCCTCTTTGCTCATCACCAGCTTTATTGATCAATTGTCATAATCATGACTCGTTCAACAAGGGAATTAAACTAGGTTAAATTCCTCCCACAATTTGTCTCATTATAAACTCTATGGTAAATATCATTCTTGCTGATGAATTAGAACTTAGAGCGAGATGTTAGGTAAAGAATTGGTCAGTCAAGGGCCAAACGCTCCCTTAATTTGGTAGATTGTGCAGGAAGTCAAGGCACATGCACTGATTTTTATTAGTCATGATAAGAATACAAAACTTGTCGTCTGCATAAGAGAAAGACAGCCTAAGCCCTATCGTGCATTTTTGGCAGTTAATTTTAACCTCTTCCTAATATTTCAGACTAAACGACGACTAAGTCTATGTCATATATATATATATATATATGAAGTAGTGGAGCTTTTTAGTTTGCCTCTCTTCCTTTTCTCCATAAATAAGACAATTCGTGGCTTGGACCACCATACTGCCCAACTTTTGAGTTGAGCCTTTGAGGCAAAAAAGAAAAAGGACACAACAATCTCCTTACTGGCTTTATATATAGATGTATAGTACGTAATTGAAGACATGCGTAACCAAATAAAGAAGCATATGTACTGAGAAATGGGGTATTAAGTGAGAGAACAAGAACTGTGGTGGGTGATGGCCATAATCATATTATTATTATTACGGTTTCATTTAACAAGAGTTGAGGGATGCTTGGGAGAAGAGAGAGAAGCTTTTATACGCTTGAAAGAGTACTATGTAACATCCCTATTTTTATTTTAAAATTTAAGTAGTATTAGAAAGAATTAATTTATAGTAGATAAAATTTTTATTTAATTATATAAGTGAAGAGAGTTTATCTAGAAATATTATTTTTATTAAAAGTATAAAAAAAATATTTATATTAGAAGTAGGAAAAAGAAAAAAAAAAGACATATCTAATCTCGGGGAATATATATATATATATTATAAAAAAAATGAAAGAAGGCAATACGTAATAGAAAGGGAAACATTAATTAATTAATAAAAAAAAAGAGAGAGAAGAAGACGCATATGCATGACTTTGTAATAATAAATATATAATATAATATAAAAAACAAATGGCGGGACCCACAGTTTTTTTTATAGGGTATACACACATAGAACGCGGCGTCTTCTCTTTCCCTTTCTCCTTCGCCATTTTCGTTCGCGTTCCAGCGCCATTTCCTTCCATCTTCAGATCTATTAGAGTTTTGTTCTTTCTCCTAAAATCTTCCAACTATAATAACTAGTTCATAAATATTTCTCTACTCAATGAGAGCTCTTCAGAGATATAAGTTTTGTTGGGAGCAAACCAAGTTTGAAGATTAGGGCATGAAACAAGTGTAGATTTTCAACAAATGAGAACCATAGAATTGTAGAGGTAAGTAAATACTTGCATTTAATCGGTTTAGAATTTTTCTATTTGCATTATTAAGTGGTTTAGAGTTAGGTTTTAAATGTTAGAGAGTAGAGATGAATTAATATGAAAATGTTGTTGATTTAATTTGAGTTTAATGATTGAGTTATATTTATTGGAGGTAAAATTGATATTTAATCGGTTTAGATTGTGGTTAGAGCTTGTAAATTAAAAATGGGTAGTTTTGTTGAAACCCTAGATTAGATAAATTGGGAATTTTGATTAAATTGAATAATTATAGGTTAATTGATGGTGCAAATAAGTTATTGAAATTTAGGAATGATGTGATTTAATATTGAAATGAATATTTAGATATTGTGAGTGAGATTTGGAAATTAAAAGTAAAAAGTAGGAACTTTAAATTTATGTAATTAAATTGATTATTTGTTTAGCAATTTGATTGGTGATGAAACTCAATGTTTAGTATATTGAATGGTAATTATAAGTTAAGGGATTTGAGGATTTTGTATAATTGGAGGATTTAGTAGTTGATTTAAGTAAATTAAAGTTAGAGTTTGATTGAAAATTATAAATTGTGCTTTTGAGGTTGATTATGAAATGTGAACATTGAAAAATTTAGGTAAAACTTTAAGGTTGTAAATTTGGGAATTTTGGATTGTTTGAGGAGTTTGATGTTAAATGAGAATTTATATGAGTAGAATAAAGTTAAGACAATATAAGATTATCATTAGAATGAAAATTTGAGAAATCGCTTGAATTATAGTTATTTTTCTTTAGATTAAAGTGGGCAAATTATGGGATTTTATGATGGTTTGGTGAAAAATTTGAAGTTATAAAGTTATTGGATGATAGAGTTGTGATTGGGGTAAATAAAATTAAGTTATTGTATTGAGCTAAAAATTTATAAATAAAATAGAATTAAAGGATACAAGTAAATATTTATTTAAAAGTATATGTTATGTTCAATTAATAACTTATTGATGCACATTTAACAAATGTTGTAGATTGATTAGTGAACTGTGAACTAAGCACGGGGCTCCTCATTTATGGTACTTTTATTATCTTTGGCGAGAGGTAACCACTTTCCACTCATTGTGTTGCTAATATGATGTTTGTGAGTGATTTGATATATATAAATCTACCGATGATGATATGATTATATTGAGAAAAGTTGATTGCTAATTTTATTGAAAATTTGTCTTGTGGGATTTGGAAAGTTTAAATAGAGATTAAAAACTTATTATATATCGAGATTGGAATTTAAAGAAAGTTATTATTTTGAGTAAAACTCGATTATGTCATTTATTGATGTTATTGATTATTGGACTATTGAGATCTTGATTATTATGAATATCTTGATAATTATGCATTGGGAATTGGTGATGATGGAGTTGTATTTCTACCACGTGGTATAGCCTCTATTGGAGCTCGATGGTTAGCTTTTGTCCTACCAGTTTACCGAGAGACTTGCCCCACCAGTTTACCAAGGGGGAATGAACCCATGGTCCAGTCTTGTGCTCTGTGGATTTTGCCAATCCATAACACTCGACCGGTTAGCTTTGTGAGTGGCCATTCATATGGTAGTTATCACTAGCCCATGGGTTCGGTCGGCAGGTATAAGGCGGTTCGGTTGGTTTGATGGGAGGAACTGGGTTGATATTTTGATTTAATCATATTATGATGTATTATTTTCTATATCGTGTATTTTATTAACTGTCCCACCTGACACCTCACGAGGACATGTTAGTATGCATGATGAGTAAGATTGTTGGTTACTGAGACATTTGTCTCACCCCGTGGTTATTAATATTTTTCAGGTGATAGTTTTGCGCTATGACATCAGGGAAGGCTTCAGAGGCTTGAGTTGTGCTATATTAATTGTATAGCCTCTTCCTCTTGATTTATGTGTGAAATATTTATATATTGCCACAATAGGGCTCATTTTATATATCCTTATATGATGTGATATTTTATTTAGATTTTATGCTGGGAATGCGTGCTGGTAGTGGGTTTAAGGCCATTGACTACTGCTTGTGATTTGTTGATTGTGGATCCACTATTTAAAATGTGGGATATTGAGAATTGATTCATGAATGAGGATTTTACCAGATATTGTTTGTGAAGTGGGTTTATGTAATGTTATTTGTGAGTTTGATGCCTAAAGGCAAATTCGAGATGATTGTGAGGATAACTGTGATGATAGGGTTAATAGAGGGTTTGGACTCTATAACCATGTTAGTGGGGTCGAATCATTTCTAACATGGTTTTATATGCAATTATTGTGTAAAGTTTTTATATCCATGATAGTACCTTTATATAAGTTTTACTCTTTTCTATCATGGATAACCTTTTCAAAATAGTTGAATTCTTTTAACCATGATAGTACTTGAGGGTAGCTTTATCTTTTTCTATCATGGTTAATTCTTTAGAAGTAAAGTTTTCTTTCTTTAGCCATGATAAATTTCAAATGGTTAATAAAATTTATTTCTATCTTAGTTAGTGTGTAACTCATTTTGGTAAAAATGATTTAAGGTAATTAATTATTGTTATGAAAAGGAGAATTTTACAACTTGGTATCAGTTTCAAGGTTTCTAGAATGTGTTGCATTGCATAGTTGTGGCAATA
The DNA here is from genome assembly GCA_037074615.1 of Leucaena leucocephala. Lineage (NCBI taxonomy): Eukaryota > Viridiplantae > Streptophyta > Magnoliopsida > Fabales > Fabaceae > Leucaena > Leucaena leucocephala. The sequence continues at coordinate 4,890,168 of CM073525.1, forward strand.
TATATTATTCACACTTATCCTTCCTTATTAGTATATATATTACTAATTACCTCCTATGGTAGGTTGTAGCCTTTGGAGGGGAGAGATGTTATGAAACTAAGCAACTTAACACATTATTATGCATTGTATGCCTAAAAATAGTGTAATTTTGTAGCAAATAAGGGAATAATGTTAAACTTCAGTGAGAAAAATTAAATGTTTTGTTCAAAAATGAGTAAAAGAGAGGCCAAAGAAAGAAAGATGATGATGTATTTAAAATGTATATGATTAAAGCAATTGAGTTATAGGAATAAAATATATAGTGAGTATTTAGTAGAGCCTAAATTCTATTTGTAAAGAGTACAAAGTATCATAAATGATAAAGCTCTAGATGAGAATTGAATATAAATTGTAAGATATTAAATTAGGAAAGCTATAGTTTGGACCGAAGTGTGCTATTTTGAAAAGAATAGATGTTCCTATAGTTTCTAAAACGATTGATGATTGAACTGGAAAGTGAAAAATTGACATGAATAGTTGTTTTGTTAGGTTTCTTGAGGTTAAATTATAATAGGAATTATATGTTATTGGATTATGTTTTAAGATAAGAGGAATGATGATTTAATTTGATTATATTAAACATGAGAGTTTGAAGGAATGACTGTTTTTAGGTTAGTAATTATGTATTAAGTGATGTGGGCATAAATATATAGTGATTAAGATTAAACTAGCAATTGGAGTTGTTTTGAGAATATTTGATTGATCCATGGATATTGGGGGTATCGTGAGGGTGATTTGAGTGTTGCGTTTGAAGATTAATAGTTAAAAAGTTTGTTGTTACCATAAGTTTGAATGGAAATATTAAGTTACAAAATGGTGTTTGAGGATGATAGATGATAAAGATATGCATATGTCATGGACAAAGGCTTTAGACTGAAGGATTAGCGTTAGTAGTTATATATAAAAGCTATTAGCATCAAGTGTATGAAGAATTGTTTATGCGATTTGGCTTAGGGATTGAAATTCGGAAGAATCTTGTGTGCAAAATATAATAGTTAAGCTTCATATTACATTTAACGAAAAAAAAAATTTACATGAGAAAATATACATTTTAATGTAAATCTATAACTCTTGTTCATGGAAATACTGTATTATAAAGGATAAATAATTGTTTATAGAAATTGTTTGTCTGGCTAAACTATTTATGAGATAAGTAGTAAATATATGGAAACAAAAAAAAATGTTTATCTTACTGTTTAAGACCTATAAGAAGGGTGGATAAAAGGAATAATTATAGCTTGAGAATTTTTTATAATAGAAAGAGATTATATTTTTGGAAGCACAATTTCAAAGATGGAAAAATAAAATTGTAAACATTCTTATATGTTAGAAATTTAGAAGTATGGAAACAACATAAAGAAAAATATATGAAGTGTTTCAATTGTGGAAAGTCAGGCTACATCTCGAGATTTTATAAGTACTAAAGTGGGATAGGGAGTGAAAGCTAAAAGAATGAATAGACTCTTGAGCTTAAATTGTAAAAAAAAAAAAAGTTTAGTAAGCATGCTTAATATAGTTTTAAGAAAAGAAACCGGTAAAATCTTGTAAATGACCTTTATAAGGGTATATAGAAATTCTAGGAGATAAAACTTGTATTAAGTGATGGACTTTTCTATAAATTTAAATGTATTAACATAAGGATTTTATGAATATTATTGTTATTTTTTTTGAAATCTATTTTCTTTAAGTGAAGAGTTCCTACAAATTATATTTTTACAAGTAATATACTATAGACAAATATCTTTTTCTGATGATAAGTTTTTCCCATATTTTGCAAACTTGAAGCATTGTTGAATTTACTTGAGGATTTAAACAAGGTGGAAAAAAAATAGAGAGAGTTTCATGAGGTGTTTAAAATCTTGTTGAGAAATAGATATTGTGTGTGGTTATAAAAGAAAATGTTTGTGAATTGTGGTTATTCAAATAGAAAATACTTACAAAAATATGTTTTTGTACTTTGAGAAACCTTGGTATTATCAAAACGGTTTAGTTACTCTCTTTTCATAATATTTTTGTAAATATTTGTACAATAGGGAGTACAGAAAGGCTATAAAAAGATATTTTCAAAAATATTAAATTACTTTTATAAGGAATTTTTTTAAAGTAATGAGTTTACAAATTCTCAACTTACTTAAAAAGAATGAGAAGATTAAGGTAAGATGCTAGTGGGGTAATTAATGTCAATGGTTATGTGAAACAAAAGTCAAGAGGGAGTTGATGTTTTGATTAAGGATATAGAAATTGAGTAAGCATATGATTGATTTTTGTTGGATATCCATTCAAAATAAGAAAGTTTCATTAGAAGATTGCAGAATAAGATTTAACTAATTAGATTTTAAGATGAATTCTTGATGATTCTGGAGGTAAAGAAAGGTTTATTTATGATCTTAGTTCGTGACTAGGATTGTCTGCACACACAAAAAAAAATATCTATAGAATTTTGATGTAAGATTATAGGTAGGTTCAAGAGCTATAAAAGTTATTGGTGAAGAATAAGGGTGTATAAATAAATAAGGTTCTTAGTTACCTAATAATATAGAATAGGTAAATATATATATATATATATATATACCAGTGTTGGAATGTAGAATTGATGAAATAGTTTAACAATAATATTAACTTTACTTTCTTTAATAGTATTTTATAGAGGATTAAAGATTGTGGTATTTAGAAAGAGATACTCACACTTGCATATTGAGAACTATTATGAGTACATGGATATGAAACTATATCGTTGAGATTAGCACAAACAAGTTAAAAAGGAAAGGATTAAATTGATCGAGGAGTATAATAAAATGGTATAATCGTAAAACAAAATTTTGTGAGTTGATAATAGTTTTAATTGGAGGACAATAGCTTAAAAAAAAATTATTATGCACATATTGAAAAATCATGTAATGAAATAGAGTGGTGTAGCAAAATTATGATATAGAATTACACGAGATTGCAATTGCTTTACACAGTTATGTGGAAGTGAGATACAGAAATATCATGAGATAACAAGGGAAAAAAAACAGAGAGAAAATAAGGAAGCTTATAGTTTGTTGAATTTTGGGGACAAAATTCCTTAAAGGAGAGGAGAATTGTAACATCCCTATTTTTATTTTAAAATTTAAGTAGTATTAGAAAGAATTAATTTATAGTAGATAAAATTTTTATTTAATTATATAAGTGAAGAGAGTTTATCTAGAAATATTATTTTTATTAAAAGTATAAAAAAAATATTTATATTAGAAGTAGGAAAAAGAAAAAAAAAAGACATATCTAATCTCGGGGAATATATATATATATATATTATAAAAAAAAATGAAAGAAGGCAATACGTAATAGAAAGGAAAACATTAATTAATTAATAAGAAAAGAGAGAGAAGAAGACGCATATGCATGACTTTGTAATAATAAATATATAATATAATATAAAAAACAAATGGTGGGACCCACAGTTTTTTTTATAGGGTATACACACACAGAACGCGGCGTCTTCTCTTTCCCTTTCTCCTTCGCCATTTTCGTTCGCGTTCCAGCGCCATTTCCTTCCATCTTCAGATCTATTAGAGTTTTGTTCTTTCTCCTAAAATCTTCTAACTATAATAACTAGTTCATAAATATTTCTCTACTCAATGAGAGCTCTTCAGAGATATAAGTTTTGTTGGGAGCAAACCAAGTTTGAAGATTAGGGCATGAAACAAGTGTAGATTTTCAACAAATGAGAACCATAGAATTGTAGAGGTAAGTAAATACTTGCATTTAATCGGTTTAGAATTTTTCTATTTGCATTATTAAGTGGTTTAGAGTTAGGTTTTAAATGTTAGAGAGTAGAGATGAATTAATATGAAAATGTTGTTGATTTAATTTGAGTTTAATGATTGAGTTATATTTATTGGAGGTAAAATTGATATTTAATCGGTTTAGATTGTGGTTAGAGCTTGTAAATTAAAAATGGGTAGTTTTGTTGAAACCCTAGATTAGATAAATTGGGAATTTTGATTAAATTGAATAATTATAGGTTAATTGATGGTGCAAATAAGTTATTGAAATTTAGGAATGATGTGATTTAATATTGAAATGAATATTTAGATATTGTGAGTGAGATTTGGAAATTAAAAGTAAAAAGTAGGAACTTTAAATTTATGTAATTAAATTGATTATTTGTTTAGCAATTTGATTGGTGATGAAACTCAATGTTTAGTATATTGAATGGTAATTATAAGTTAAGGGATTTGAGGATTTTGTATAATTGGAGGATTTAGTAGTTGATTTAAGTAAATTAAAGTTAGATTTTGACTGAAAATTATAAATTGTGCTTTTGAGGTTGATTATGAAATGTGAACATTGAAAAATTTAGGTAAAACTTTAAGGTTGTAAATTTGAGAATTTTGGATTGTTTGAGGAGTTTGATGTTAAATGAGAATTTATATGAGTAGAATAAAGTTAAGACAATATAAGATTATCATTAGAATGAAAATTTGAGAAATCGCTTGAATTATAGTTATTTTTCTTTAGATTAAAGTGGGCAAATTATGGGATTTTATGATGGTTTGGTGAAAAATTTGAAGTTATAAAGTTATTGGATGATAGAGTTGTGATTGGGGTAAATAAAATTAAGTTATTGTATTGAGCTAAAAATTTATAAATAAAATAGAATTAAAGGATACAAGTAAATATTTATTTAAAAGTATATGTTATGTTCAATTAATAACTTATTGATGCACATTTAACAAATATTGTAGATTGATTAGTGAACTGTGAACTAAGCACGGGGCTCCTCATTTATGGTACTTTTATTATCTTTGGCGAGAGGTAACCACTTTCCACTCATTGTGTTGCTAATATGATGTTTGTGAGTGATTTGATATATATAAATCTACCGATAATGATATGATTATATTGAGAAAAGTTGATTGCTAATTTTATTGAAAATTTGTCTTGTGGGATTTGGAAAGTTTAAATAGCGATTAAAAACTTATTATATATCGAGATTGGAATTTGAAGAAAGTTATTATTTTGAGTAAAACTCCATTATGTCATTTATTGATGTTATTGATTATTGGACTATTGAGATCTTGATTATTATGAATATCTTGATAATTATACATTGGGAATTGGTGATGATGGAGTTGTATTTCTACCACGTGGTATAGCCTCCATTGGAGCTCGATGGTTGGCTTTTGTCCCACCAGTTTACCGAGGGACTTGCCCCACCAGTTTACCGAGGGGCTGCGACACCCCCACCAGTTTACCGAGGGGGAATGAACCCATGGTCCAGTCTTGTGCTCTGTGGATTTTGCCAATCCATAACACTCGACCGGTTAGCTTTGTGAGTGGCCATTCATATGGTAGTTATCACTAGCCCATGGGTTCGGTCGGCAGGTATAAGGCGGTTCGGTTGGTTTGATGGGAGGAACTGGGTTGATATTTTGATTTAATCATATTATGATATATTATTTTCTATATCGTGTATTTTATTAACTGTCCCACCTGACACCTCACGAGCACATGTTAGTATGCATGATGAGTAAGATTGTTGGTTACTGAGACATTTGTCTCACCCCGTGGTTATTAATATTTTTCAGGTGATAGTTTTGCGCTATGACATCAGGGAAGGCTTCAGAGGCTTGAGTTGTGCTATATTAATTGTATAGCCTCTTCCTCTTGATTTATGTGTGAAATATTTATATATTGCCACAATAGGGCTCATTTTATATATCCTTATATGATGTGATATTTTATTTGGATTTTATGCTGGGAATGCGTGCTGGTAGTGGGTTTAAGGCCATTGACTACTGCTTGTGATTTGTTGATTGTGGATCCACTATTTAAAATGTGGGATATTGAGAATTGATTCATGAATGAGGATTTTACCAGATATTGTTTGTGAAGTGGGTTTATGTAATGTTATTTGTGAGTTTGATGCCTAAAGGCAAATTCGAGATGATTGTGAGGATAACTGTGATGATAGGGTTAATAGAGGGTTTGGACTCTATAACCATGTTAGTGGGGTCGAATCATTTCTAACATGGTTTTATATGCAATTATTGTGTAAAGTTTTTATATCCATGATAGTACCTTTATATAAGTTTTACTCTTTTCTATCATGGATAACCTTTTCAAAATAGTTGAATTCTTTTAACCATGATAGTACTTGAGGGTAGCTTTATCTTTTTCTATCATGGTTAATTCTTTAGAAGTAAAGTTTTCTTTCTTTAGCCATGATAAATTTCAAATGGTTAATAAAATTTATTTCTATCTTAGTTAGTGTGTAACTCATTTTGGTAAAAATGATTTAAGGTAATTAATTATTGTTATGAAAAGGAGAATTTTACATACTACGCTTAGAAATGCCATTAATATATATTATATATATGTGTGGATAATTCATTTACAATTTCTTATAATTTCAACTAATTTTTTTTATCAGGTCATTGTAATTTTTTTTAGGTTTTTATAGTTTAACCTAAATTTTAATTAAGTCCTTGCTGCTCATTTTTTAAAAAAATTAATTAATTTTCTCAAATTTTATGTATTTTTTAAAAATGAATTCTCATTTAAAAATTCAGATAATTAATTCCTAGGTCAATAAATATATAAAAAAATATTGTCTACTTTTTTAGTGGACTCATAAGATATATTAATATGTCAATTTACAACGAACATAATTAATTCCTTGTTGGGCTTAAAAAGTTTCCTCCATTTGCTAATTTTGTTTTTGGTATATAAAAATTTAGTTGATTCGACACCAGTCTTCCACTAAGGCCAAGACATAGTTCCAAGGCTCAAAGAGAACTTATAGGAAATTTACGAGATCGCACACTAAAAGAGTTCTCACGACAATAGCGGAAACTGAACTCTCGTCTTTGTAGGATACGAGCCAATTTTTTACTATTTATCCTAACTCTCATTGGCTCCATTTACTAAATTTTTTTATATAAAAATTTTTAGAAAGAGGTTGGGCTCACCCACAATCCAAGAGTAGAGTGGAGTCTCTCTTCCTCCTAAGCGATACCAATGTCGAGTAGAGAGTACCACTTTATTGTAGTTTCAGTCATAGTACTTAGGGAAGTATCATAACTCCTAGGTGTCTACAGCTTCATTTACTAAATTGAAGATGCAATCTTCGGTTTATAGTTGGAAGTTAGCAGTTGTTAGGATCGGAAACCAAGATAAAAGGATTCGTTGACAAGCTTTGATAGTTTTGGGCTTCAACCTTTCATTTTTTATTCCTGTAGACCCAAGCCCAAACTATAGTGTGGGCCTTTCCTTTAGCCTATTTGTCCGCATACAGATATACTCCCATACATACATACATACTCACATACTGTTTTTCACTTCAATATTAATCACAAATTAATAAGCATGATACCATCTATGGCAGAGGCTGAAAATGATTTAATATTATGGAATGCTACAAATGAAAGAATTTTTACTATTAAAAGTGCCTATTATCTTGTTGAAATGCAATCTGAGAATAATTTTTGCTCTATCTACAAAGATATTTGGAAGTGGGAGGGTGTGGAGAGTATTAGAGATTTATGTGGAAAGCATTTAATAATTGCTTTCTAACGAATGTTTGGAGAAGCAAGTGGTCTTCATCTAGTTCATTATGTCAATACTGTAGTGAGGATATAGAAGATACTCTGCATATTCTCCGGGATTATTCTTATGCTAGTCAACTTTGGCATAAATTAATTTGTCCCGGATTTTACTCTTCCTTCTTTAAAGCTTATTTAAGAAATTGGTTTGCTTTAAACCTTAAAAAAGAGTTAGGGATGGATGGTAGTAGCAATTGGAGTCTAATATGGGGAGTTTCCCTATGGAAGTGGAGAAATAAATTTACATTTGATCAGGATTTAGATAAACCTTTAAACCCTTATTTAGTGATTATGCAAACATGGGCAAGATTTGTGCAGATTCAACAAACTCAAGTGAATAATGATTTATCAGTATTAATGTCAACTGATTGATAGCATCTCCCTTTAGGATGGGTTAAATTAAAATGTTGATGGAGCTCTTACTAAATTTCAAAGTACGGCGGGCTATGGTGGAGTTATTCGAGATCATATAGGAGGATGGATTATTGGATTTACAAATAAACTGGGTTCATGCAGTGTTATTGAATAGAACAATGGGCTGTTTATAAAGGGCTAAAAATAGCTTTTGAGTTAGGAATTAAGAATATCATTCTTGAATCTGATGCAAAAAATATTGTTAATATGTTATTAAGTTTAAATGGAAATAGATACAGTCTATTGTTATCACAGATACACAGTCTTATTCAACTTCTATGGGAATTGAAAATTCAACATATATCTAGGGATCAGAATAGATTAGCTGATGCTCTTGCAAAAGAAGGTTTGATGACTACGATAATGTTATATTATTGTCCTTCACAATTAAGACATATTGTTACTACTTAAAGTTTGGGAGATAATCCCTATGTAGATTAGTTTTCGTAATTTATTTTTGGGCTTTTGCCCTCCTTTGTACCCAAAAAAAACTAACTACTACATTTGATTGGACCAACGCTGTTAGGGTTAGTATAAAGAGCTAATTCTTTATAATGTATGTTTGTATAGGATTTTAGAAAATGGTTTATAAAAAAAAGGGTTTTTGGACAACTTATGAAAAATGGCTTTTAGAGAAGAGTTTATGAAAAAAAATGAATTTGAATAAATAAGTGTTTGGATAGTTATTTTTAAAATAATTCTTTTGTATTTGTAAATTACTAAAAATGGTATGATTTTATTAAAAAGATGAGAGAGAGTGAAAAAGGGAGAGGAGAGAGGGTGTAGAAGATAGAAGAGAGATGAGAGATAGTAGAAAAGATAGAAAAGAGGAGAGATAGTGAAAAATATAAAAGAGAGAGTAGAGGGGTGTAAGAAAAAATAAAGATAAAATAGCAATTGAGTAGTCTACAAGCTCTTTTACTGTTCGAAAAACTATTCTGACTAGTTTATCTGAAATCATGGTTTTAAACCATGGTTTGATCCAGAAACCCTTTTGAACAAATATATCCGTTGGTTCTAAACTTTTCCTAAACTAAGGTTTAGGACAAAAGCCCTTTTAAAACTATAGTTTAGGGGTTTCCCAAACACACCCATAATATGACAGATTAAAATTTAAATTCCCACTAAAAAATGTATCTATATTTAATGTTTGATAGTATCTCGAATATGATATAAAACTCATAATATCATTAACTTGCTACATCAATGAATCAAGATTCAGTATAGGTCAGTTAACATATATATTCATCTTATCCTTAATATATGTTATAATTAGAGAGTTAATATTAGTTTTAAATATAAGACATATTTTCTATATTTATTAATTTTTTTTCAAGTTACCCTTATTGGTACTCTATCCACAATAATCAAGTAAGAGAGAAAGTTAAGGAAGATGATTAAAGTGTTTTAAGAAAAAAATGTCACATTAACTAATTTAAATAAATTATTTAATCTAATTAAATTAATTAAATATATTTTATATTAAGAACAGAAAAAATTAGTATGTTATCGTCCAAACAGGTCGTAAATGTTGATTAAATAATTCGAACACAAATATAAATTATCATGAGGAAACAAAATCCCATGTAACATCAATAAATATTAGAGCTATACTTCTAACTTTCTGGTGAAACTTGCTTATTGCTTTTACTTAAAACACCACCCAAAACTGCCTGGTTTTTACCAAGTATGTACGCGGTTGATTATGTCAGTCTTTGGTATCTCATCTTTTCTCTCGTTTCTTTCTGGGTTTTCTGCAAATTTTCTTTATTAGAACCTCAAATTTCTCGCTCAATATCCGTGTGGGACCCTTTCATAGAAATTAACCACAAAAAAATCATACCTAATTAACCCTGGCTTTATTCTTCTTTTCATCTTCATCCATTGAAACCAAATATATATAATTGCCTGTCTCTTCTCTTTCTTCCTCTATCCGGTGCATAACATGCAACAGATATATGATGAGTCAACACAACCAAATTTCAGGCTTTTGTATAGTTATATTATTATTCAACTTAATTAGTTTCTTGCTGCATTCTTTACATATTATTTTTCCTTTAGAGAAAACCATGATTTTGGGTTAAAAACTATTCTCCCCAACTTATATAAAAACCAAGGTTATAGGGGTTAAAATCAGTTATGGCTTTTGGATAAGTGTTTTGCTATTCTGTTTTTAAAATCTTAGTTTGGCCAAAACCATAATTTTAGAAGTTATCTCAAACAGGCTCAGATAAGTAAACGTATAAAAAATTTCAGAATTTAAACGTATAATTTACTTGATACACTGTGACGGGGCATGGTTTGTTTGAATGTGCAGAAATGTCAAGAGCAGATGAACTGATTTTAAATATAATAAAGCTTATTGTGTGGTGAACATTAATTGTTAGCATCTGTCAAGATGGATCATATCCCAGTCGTGTATTTTGGGGCAAGGAATCTTCTTTTTCTAATCTTTGTGACTTAACGACTACAAGTCGCTGTCAATTATGAAGTGGAACACTTGAGAGGGGTTGATCCATTAGCAACTTGAGACACAGACCTCTCTGCTCATCACCAACTTTATCACTTGTCATAATCATGACTCGTTCAACAAGGGAATTAAACTAACAGAGGAAAACAAAGCATTAAGCAACCTTCTCTACTTCTGTTCCCATCGTGCAGAAGATAATCAACCATGTCTGGGAACTAACTATAATTATATGTCTTTGTGAGTGCATGGGATTATAACTAGTTATCCCCTGGCTTTATTCTTCTTTTCATCTTCATCCATTCAGACCAAATTATGTCTTTGTGAGTGCATGGGATTATTAACAATACTAATTAATGATATTATGGTCACCACCAATGGAGTATCCCCAACAAAGTGTTCCACAGAGCGACCTTGATATTATGTATTGCATGTAACATAACACTAATCTTACAGATTAAAGTGAGCATTGGAAATAACTTATCAGAACAAAGTTATTGATTTGTTATGCTGAGGAAAATCGAAATAACTTATCAGAACAAAATCATGTACTGTTCACTCTGTATTGAGATAATGAGAGTTCACAATATCAAAGTTTTATGTTTGCTATTTTGATTTTCTATTGCAATAAGCTGAGTTCCAGAAATTGCTCACCATGTATAGTGCTCTGCAGTCTCATCTAAGAATAATCAATTTCATAAGAATATTCCTAAATTCTGATGTGTTATCCTTGGTTAAATGTATAGAAAGCTTGACACGTGTAGTTTACTTCTGGCTTGGCTTCTTTGAATAGTTGAGATAACTGATAAGAATATCAAGTGTCGGGATCAGAAATTAAGAGGTTTGGCCCAATCGTGCAATTTGGGGAAACGAATCTTCATCTTTTTTTCTCATCTTCCACACTGAACGACTATATAAACAATCTCTTTTTAATTTGCAAGGATTTCTTATTTTAAGAGAAAACTAAAATCAAACCAATATTTTATTGTTAGAAACTGTCAAAATTGATCATAAATCCCAATCGTGCACTTTGGGGTAAGCTAAGGAATCTTGTTCTTTTTCTAATCTTCCACACTAAACGACTACAAGCTAAGTCTGTGTAATTTATGAAGTGGAACACTTGAAAGAATGCTTTTTGGATTGGGTTGATCCATAGAAACTTGAGACAAAGGCCTAAATAGATCAATAATTGGGTGGTTAATTAGCAACTGTCGATCATTAATTAGATGAGAGGTCAAGTCCAATATAATCGTGTCTTTTTTGGAAGGAGTCTTAATCTTCTTTTCTAATTTTTCAACGACAAAGTCTACTTACTTATGTCAGATATATGAAGTGGATCAGTTTATTTTTAGGCAAAGAAAAGGGGAAAAAAATCTTCTTTCAGGCTTTATAGGCCTGTTTAGAATTAGGTAAACATAATTTTAAAAGGGTTTCTGATCTAAATTTTAATTTAGAAAAATTTTAAAATAAATAGTTATATTTGTCTATAAATATTTTTAGGTTAAATCATAGTTTAAAAGTATAATTTTAAATAAGCTACTGAGACTAATTTTTGAAACAGTAAAAGAGCTTATGGATTATCTAATTATATATTACCCTTACTTTTTCTTACAATATATCTCCTCTCTCCTCTCTTTTCTCCACTTTCTCTTCTCTCTTCTCCACCCTCTTTTTTAATAAAATCATACCCTTTTTAATAATTTACCAATATAAAAAGTTATTTTAAAAATAATTATTTAAACACTTATTTATTCAAAATCATTTTTTTCATAAGCTCTTTTTTAAAAGTTATTTTCTAAAATCTATTCAAAAGTCATTTAGTAAAAGTTTATTCCAACACAATATATATAGATGCAAAGTACGTAATGGAAGACAATAGCCAAGCAGCGAAGCATATGTACTGAGAAATGGGGTATTCAGAGAGAGAACAAGAACTGTTATGGGTGATGGCCATAATCATATTATTATTATTAGGGTTTCATGAAAGAAGAGCTGAGGGATGCTTGCGAGAAGAGAGAGAAGCTCTTATGAGAGTAAAAGAAGCTTTCAATTACCCAAATGGAAATTCTCTTCCTTCCTGGAATAACCTTACGACTTCCTCTGATTGCTGCTCTTGGGAGTCTGTGGAGTGCAACAACTCCACTCACAGAGTCATACGCCTTTTTTTGATCGACACAAGAGCTTATGAGTTGAGAGGCATCAAATGGTCACTCAATGCTTCTTCTTTTCTCCCTTTCTCCCAACTTGAAGAATTGTCTTTGCGAGGGAATTACTTGTCAGGTCACCTTCTGTCTTTTACCTATTTTCTCATGCATATATATATATATATATATATATGTCCAAATAAATTTTTTTTGGTCTGAAGAAATCAAATAAAAAATATAAAATTCTGTATGAAACTTTAGAGGTTTGATTGTTATAAAAAATTAAATTTTAGAAACCAAATTGATAATTGAGACAAAGTTAGGAGACCAAAAGATTTATTATATCTTTTTACCCACTAACATTCATAGTAACTGATCACACACATGTGTGGAGCAGGAGCAGGGCTGTTTGGCGATATTAGGCTACCCAACTTAATCAGGTTGAATTTACTACATAATAAGCTCACAAAATTTCCATCTTTCGGTAATAAATCTCCCCGTCTTCTATATTCTTTTAAATATGGCATATTTAACTGTTGAGTTGTGAATCAAAATTTAATCGAATTTGAGAGATAGATTATCATGATTTTTAAAAAAATGCTAAAAGAGATACTTAGACAACTTTTCTCTATGAAATCCATGAAATAAAGTTTCTGTTTACTTGATTTTGTTTGGAAGTCAATTGATATTAGATTTACTTAGAATTTACTAGTACGTGTATTTAATCAGAGAATTGAATGGTTGGTCAAACTTTTAAAATTCTTGAGAGTTGAATAAGATGTCAATTTTTTACATAGCATATGATAGAAACAAATAAATAAACAATAAATTTTGAATATATATAAAAACTAAGTAATAGGACTATGTATAGGAAGGAAGACAATTGATTAAAACATTTTATATTACATAAATTATCCATCCAATCAGCTTAATGTCTATTTTCATTTGGCAATTGACAGATCTTTCTCATTCACATAATTTGGACATTCTGTGGCTTGATTATAATTTATTAGAGGGTAGTATTCCAGAGTCTATTATGTCTCTTACTTCCCTCACATGGTTGGGATTAAGCTGGAATAACTTGACTGGATCACTGTCACAACAAGGTACGTATCATATTTATAGTTTCTGCACTCTACAATGTAAAAATATTTATTTACAATCTATTGCAGCTTATGAAATTTTTAGTTTCAAATTAAATGTGGTCAAAACAGATAACAGTTAATAAAATAATATTATAGGTTTCATTTTCATGCACAGGCTATATCACAATAATAAAACAAAATCCCTTTATTCCTTCATTTTCTCTATATTTATTTTTAATACTTAGTTCTCCCATATTCAAATATATCCTATTAGTTGACATACATTTTTGTGCTTAATGTTCCAGCTTTTTTCTGGGCCTAATATTGACTTATATACATTTGTTGAGCTGAACATAATTACAAATTAATTTAGTCCACTCTACAAGTCTTAATGATTTTGTATTGATAAAATATTAAATAAATTTAATAAAAGAATTCATATGTTGCAGGAGGCTTGTGCGATTTGAAGAATCTTGTATTCTTGGATCTTGAGTATAACAAACTTGAGGGACAACTTCCTGCTTGCCTTAGCAATTTGACGTCACTACATGCGCTTCTTCTTGAAGAAAATCGTTTTGAAGGAACCTTTCCTTCCTCACTCTTCCATTCTCTGACGTCCCTAACAGAACTTGATCTTTCCGACGGCAATTTCAATGGCTCATTCTCACTCTCTTTACTTGCCAACCACTCCAACCTCACACTCATTCGCATTTCATGCTCTAACGCCAATCTCAAGCTTAAAACTGAGAATCCCCCTTTTATCCCTTCCTTCCAGTTGAGACTCTTCCGCATCCACAACTGCACTCTCAATGAAGCCCACAATAACACAATGCCTACCTTCCTTCTTCATCAACATGACTTACTATCTCTAGACCTTAGCCACCTTAACATTTCAGGAACCTTCCCGTCCTGGCTTTTGACAAACAACACAAACTTCAATGAATTCAATCTGACACACAACTTGTTCACCGGTCCCTTTGAACTCAATTCCACCTTAAAATTGCTTCAAATGCAATTCTTTGATGTTTCCTTTAACCCTATCAGGGATGAAATGCCTCCTCATATTGGCTCTGTTTTTCCCAATTTGATTTCTCTGGCTATGTCCTCTTGTTCATTGAAAGGTTGCCTTCCAGCTTCAATAGGTGAAATGAGACAACTGAATGATCTTGACTTGTCAAACAATAATTTATCTAGTTACTTGCCCCAAGAATTCGGTCATGGTAACGATGAATTGAGAATTTTGAAGTTGTCAAACAACAACCTGAGTGGTCCATGTCTTCCCAGAAGATCAAATTTCACAAATTTGTTGGTTTTGGAACTCAGCAACAATAACTTCAAAGGAAAATTTCAAGGTGGTGGATTCATCAATGGTACTGAACTACGAATGTTAGATATAAGTGCAAACCAACTATTTGGTGAATTACCTACATGGATTGGAATTTTTCAACATTTGAGTTACCTCATTTTGTCCAAAAATTCTTTAATAGGTCCACTACCAGAAAGCTTTTGCAGCTTGACTAACCTTACATATTTAGATCTTTCTCACAATAAATTCAATGGCTCTTTGCCAGATTGTCTGAATATGCCATTGCTGAAGCACTTGCACTTGCAAAGTAACCTTTTCATGGGACCTCTACCTTCTACTTTGGTCAATTCCCCCTTATTGTTGACATTGGATTTGATGAACAACAATTTTTCAGGTCCAGTTCCAAAATTGTTGAGTTCATTTTTTAATTTAAGGCTTCTCATCTTAAAAGAAAATAGACTTGAAGGGCCTATTCCTATGTATTTATGTCAGCTCAAGAATATAAGCTTGTTAGATATTTGTCAAAACAAGCTTTCTGGAGCTGTACCATCTTGCTTGAATAACATCACATTTGGAAGGATGGATGCGCCAAGGGAAAACGAAATAGGTAGTTTTAGAGTGTCATGGACCACAAGGATCTCATTTTATTACATTTACCATTATACCGGTGACTTTATTATTGATGAAGCAAAACATGATGTTGCCCAGTATAGAGACCAAGAAGTAGATTTCACCTCAAAAAGAAGGGAAGAATCTTACAAAGGAAGCATTTTAAATTTCATGTCAGGATTGGATCTCTCAAATAATGAATTGACAAGTGAAATCCCTTCAGAAATTGGATTCTTAAGCACTATCCATGCATTAAATTTGTCATGCAATAATTTCAAAGGGCCTATTCCGGAAACATTTTCCAACCTTAAGCAAGTAGAAAGCCTTGATCTTTCACACAATAAATTGACGGGCCATATTCCTACACAACTGACTCAGCTGTACTCCTTGTCCGCCTTTTTTGTGGCTCACAATAATCTATCTGGGAAGTTACCTGACATGAAAAATCAATTCGCAACTTTTGATTCAAGTAGTTATGAAGGGAACCCTTTTCTGTGCGGCCCACCTCTGCAGCAAAATTGCTCATCCATAGGACGGATAAAAAAGCAAGCTCACCATGTGGAAGCAGATGATTTTCGAGAGGCCTTCTTATGGAGTTTTGGTGGAGCTTTTGGGGTGTTTTTTCTAGGTGTCATTATAGTTCTTTATTTGAACCCTTACGTTTGCAATTACAAGCTAGTCATAATAGAGAGAGCCATATATAACAAGTTATTTGTATGAGAGTACTGGTGGCAAAAAAGAGAAAAGCCTTTTAGTAGTTCATATGATTTTGATCATGTAACATATGGCGATGAACTCTAGAGATACAATAATGAAAAGATTACCAGTTTGAAGTCTTGTCATGGTAAGAAAAGAAATTAAATTGAAATATTCGAACCATTACTTAGTTGTTGACTATATGATGAATGGTCCAAGTTGAATATGAATCGGACTTTCTTGTCAACTTGGAGAGGAAAACACAAAGCATTAAACAACCTTTGTCATGGAAATGTCGATTCCCCCGAATCTGCCTTCTCCAACGCGCTTTTCACATATATTGGAAGTTAATTGAAGTTATGAAATTACCAAAACCAATTGAATAAATAAATATTTAATTCATCAGAAGGCAACTATAGTGCGTCTGAAGCCACATCCAAACCATATAAACTAACCACCCACCTCTGTTTCACTCGATCGCTTCCACGTTTTGTGTGTGGAAGCCTCGGAAACAAGGAATTGGTCCTCTCAATGTGTTTCACGCTTATTACATACGCATTGCTAGTTAATGGGAAAGTGACATTTGCGCGTACACTTACCATGACAAGTTCTTGTTAATATGCTGAGGAAATCGACAAGCTTATTAGATGAAGCAGTCAGTACCTTAGATATAATCGTATTGCTCTCTCTGAAATGAGATCTTGAAAGTTCCTAATGTTAAAGTTCTACGTATGCTATCTTCTACATATTGAAATAAACCCCGAGCTTCAGAAAGTTCATGATTTGATAAGAATATTGCAAAATCATGTTCTCTATGTACTCCTCTGTTTGGCTGCTGTTACAACAAATTTTTACTTAAAAAACATAGCATTGGAAAAACAACGTAGAGAACTTATTGAATAGGATGGAGCATGCAGTTGAACTGCAAATTTATTTTAGATTAATATTTAAATTATCATAATTAGCCATAACATTGAAGAAGAGAGAGTGAATTCTTCGTATTGAGTTTTGGGGGAGCATTTGGGGTGTTTTCTCTAGGTGTCATTATAGTTCTTTACTTGAACCCTTATGTTTGCAATTACAAACTAGTCATATTAGAGAGAGCCATACAGAACAAGTTATTTGTATGAGTGGGGGCGAAAAAGAAAAGCCTTTTTAACAGTTGATAAGATTTAGATAATGTAAATGGTGGTCACAAAGCATTAAGCTACCTTAGCAATGCAAAGGGACATGATATGAAGGTTTTATGTGTGCTATTTTCTATATATTGAAGTAAGCCCCGAAAGTTCATAATTTCATAAGCATATTGCAAAAGCACATGTAGTCTATTGAACCATATATGCTTTTTCAAAAAGATAATATTGGAAAATAGGATTGAGCATGGGGTGGGCAGATAATTAAAAATTGTTTGATTTATTATTTTTTAATTATTTGAAAATTCATTTATATATATTTTTCAGAATGGATATTATCCTCAAATATTCAACCCATTACTTGGTCCTATTCTACATGGCAATAAAGTTTATTAGATATATTAATACCGATATTTAATATAAAAATTAATTGATGTATTTATGTAGATTAAGAAAATTAAATAAATTAGTTAATTATGATAAAATCTAAACTCTTAAGACAAATTTATATTATATACTCCTTAATCTGTCCAAATTAATATATTATCTTTTATATTAGTTATTATTAACTGATTTATTTAATTTTTTAAATTTATTTAAATAAATTAATTAGCTTTTATATTAATTAATAAATGGTTAGTAGGATGTAGTATTGTACATATATATAAAAAGCACACGCATTGATTATCAATATATAAAGCTTAGTGAGGTGGATATTGCCAACAACCGTTGTCAAAATCGATCATAAATCCAAATCGCGTATGGGGCAAGGAAATCTTGGCCCTTTTCTCTTTTTCTTTTTCTTTCTGACTAAACTTCCACAAGTCTATGTCATTTATGGAGTGGAGCACTTGAGAGAATGCTTTTTAAATTGAGTTGATCCATAGAAACTTGAGACAAAGGCTTAAATAATCGTGTGGTTAATTATCAACTCTCGATCATTAGTTAGATGAGAGGTCAAGTCCAATATAATCGTGTCTTTTGTGGAAGGAGTCTTAATCTTCTTTTCTCAACTTTATGGTATGGCATAATCATGACATATTCAACAAGGAAACTACACGTTCAATTCCTCTTTCAAGTGTCGCTGATTATGGACTGGCGTGAATCTGTAGTACACCTCTAACACCGGTTTCCAAGTTTTTCTTGAAAACTGTTGCTGCATTTTAAACCTTTAACAGTAGTTTTGACAAAAAAAATCACAATTAAAGTCTTACATTTTACGGTAATTTTTTTAACTATCGTTAAAATATATACTTACAATAATAATAAAATTCACGTTAATCCAAAAATTATCATAAAAATTATTTTTAACTGACATTATAGGGTTTTTTTTAGTAGTATGAGTCGGGTTTACCGTTGCTATTATGTATCAATAAGTATAATAATAAATGGTTAATGTTTTAAGTTATTTAGGTAAGTTGAATCTGAATTTTGTTACTCATCCCATGATTTAAATTTCAGAATTTATATCAAATAATTAAGATTAACATTATTTATAGGGACTAGGGAATAGTAAATTAACAAATTTTATTCTTGTTGAAATACCAAACTGGAATTAAATTAAGGAATGTAACTTTTATAAGTAGACTAAATGTTATATAAAAAACATGACAATTAACATAAAAATTCATAGACAAATAAATGTTTTGCGGGCATAAACATACCAAATCTCATATCGTTGGGGGGGGGGGGAATATCGGGGAATCAGTTAATAATTCCTTTAATTCTCATTTTAGGAGTGATCGACTACAAAAAAGATGCGACTCTAGTATTCTGTAATATTAATTCTTTCATATCTTGTAACATGAAAGGCTTGAATAACAACATTAAATGACAACTAGTGATTTTTCTTGTTTTCTTTTTCTCGGTACCTAGGAGTCTTCGGCTAATGAACCATATCTAGTGACCAAGAGCATGCTAGGATTTTGGAAAAAGGATTTTAGATAAAACCATAATTTTAGGTTAAAAACTATTCTCCCCAACTTATAAAAACTAAGGTTTTAGGTGTTAAAATCATTTATAGGCTTTGGATGAGTTTTTTGCTACTCAGCTTTTAAAATTAAGAAAATTGTATTTAAGTCTTATGTAAAAAATTTAATTGTAGAAAAATTTTAGGAAAATATCAAATAACTGTGAAGTTCTATGGGATTTTGGATTAATTTTTTTGAATTGTGAAATGAAGAAAGTGACCATGGGAAAAACGACTCAAGCAATAAGAATGACAACTCAATGGAAAAAAATAACAACTTAAACAAGAAGAAAAAAAATAACAACTCAAGTAATAGGAATTATAACTCCCACAGAAAGCAATAACAACTAGGAAAAAACACAATTGAGATTTTTTTAAGGATAGTTCTATCATTTTATAATTTAAAAAAATTAATCTCAAATCCCATAAGACTTCATAGTTGTTTAATTATTTCTTATAATTTTCTGTAATTAGATTCATTTTGAGCTAAAATTATAATTTTAGAACTTCTTTCAAATAGACTCAGACATATAAACGTATAGAAAACTTCAGAATTTAGACGTATAAACGGGGCATAGTTTTTATCATCTTCTACACTAAATGGCTATATACATTTTTTTGAAAGGATTGAGCATGGGGTGGGCATAATTAAAAATTGTTTGCTTTATTATTTTTTTTAATTATTTGAGAAATTCATTTATATATTTTTCAAAATAGATATTATCCTCAAATATTCAACTTATTACTTGGTCCAATTCTATGAGGTAGTAAAGTTTATTAGATATATTATCTCTTGCTCTTAATATAAGAATTTATTGATAATTTATTTAAGTAGATTAATGAAATTAAATAAATAATTTAATTATAATAAAATTTAAATTTATAAGATAAATTTATATTATATACTCCTTAATTTATCTAAATTAATTAACTAACTCTTATATTAGTTATAATTAATTAATTTACTTAATTTTTTTAATCTATATATAAAAAAATTAACTGATTTTTTATATTAAGGATTATAGTTAGTAGAATGTAACATTATACATATACATACATACATACATATATATATATATATATATATATATATATATATATATAGCACGCGCACTGATTTTGAATATATAAAGCTCAGTGAGGTGAACAATGCCAAAAACCGTTGTCAAAATGGATCATAAATTCAAATCGCGTATAGGGCAAGGAAATCTTGGTCTTCTCCTCTTTTTCTTTTTCTTTCTTACTAAACTTCCACAAGGCTCTATCAAATATTTTTTTAGTTACTCACCCGATTTATCAGAATTTTATTCTAATTATATCTAGATTAAACCCGCATTGCATACCTAGCTATAATAGATAAATTTTCTAACAGATATTTTTTTCATATGCTAAAACTCGAACTCGAGATTTTTTTTAAATGATATTAAATTGTTTACCATTCAGATTAACCCCGTTAATAAGTCTCTGTCAATTATGAAGTGAAACACTTGAGAGAATACTTTTTGGATTGGGTTGATCCATAGAAACTTGAGACAAAGGCCTAAATAATTGTGTGGGTAATTGGTAACTGTCGATCATTAGTTGGATGAGAGGTTAAATCCAATATAATCGTGTCTTTCGTGGAAGGAGTCTTAATCTTCTTTTCTCAACTTTATAACGTGTCATAATCATGACTCATTCAACAACGAAAGTACACGTTCAATTCCATTCGCAATTATTGCTCATACTTGTTAGGATCAGAAATAAAGAGTCTACTTTAAATTTTATTTTTTTAAATAAATAAATATATTTATTTAAAAATATTTTTAAATTAAACTATAATTTAAAATTAAAATTTTAGATAAACTATTACGATTAATTTTTTAAACAGTAAAAAAATTTATAGATTACTTAATTACTATTTTACTCTTATTTTTTTACACTCTCTCTTCTCTCTTTTTTCTCCTCTCTTGTATCTCATTTCTCTTCTCTCCTCTCTCTTTACTCTTCTCCACCCTCTCTTCTCTCTCTTATCTTTTCTTCACCCTCTCTCTTCTCTCATATTTTTAATAAAATCATACTCTTTTTAATAAATTTCTAATTATAAAAGTTTTTTTAGTAATAACTATCTAAACACTCATTTATTCATAATCACTTTTTTCTATAAATTGTTTTCTAAAAACTGTCTAAAAATTTAGTTTTTTATAATTTTTTTTTAAATTTTTATCTAAACATGATCTTAACAAAAAAAAGAAAGATTTTGTCAACCAAAAAAAAGAATTGATTCCCTACTATTATTGTAGTGGCCTCAGAAAAATTTCACAAAGTTCCAAGATTGATCCATTTGTATTTTATTTACAACCTTTTCCTTGTGTTCTCAATTCAGCCGTCAGATACATCAACGATCTACATTAAAAGGTGGTTACTTTATATTAAAGATTATATGACACTTAATATTTTTATTTTATTTTTAGATATATTTAGTATTATAATTTTATTTATGGTATATATTTATTTATAATTTTTTTAATTTGATATAATTTTATTTATAATTTTTTTAATCTAATATAATTATTAAACGCATATTAAAAATAAGATCAGGATATTGAGTGATATATAACCCTTATATTAATACTCATTGATTCATTATGAAGAAAAAAATTAGCATGGTTAATTCTATGTGTAGATGAGAAGAAAACAAATTTAAAAAACTGGGGTTGAGAAAAAATAGAAATAAAAAAATAATTAATTTTGCAATTAATAAAAGTTGGCATAAGAGAATGGACTAATCATTTAGAATATGTCAAATTAATGTTTATCTCAACTATATCTTGAATTAGATTATTTTCAATAATATTTTATTATTTTATTGGAACAAAAAATTATACTCACGTTGAAAAATATGTGAGCCCCATACTTTTTTTATTATCTTTTAAGAAAATTTTGAAAAGCAGCATTATTTCTCACATCTCTCCACCCTTTTTTATATAAAAATTTGCGGAAAGGCGTGAAAATTTTTAGAAAGAGCAACTACAGGAAGCAGTATGACATACTCTGGAATCAAACCATCTCCTTTTAGTAAGAGCGATTAACCCGTCGACTACTAAACCACGGACTAGGAGTAACGTCTCTCTACGTTTGATAAAAGTATTACTTTTTTGTTTTTGGTGATAAAAGTAATACTTTGAAGACAAAGCGTATGGCTATTTTCTTCTTTCCCTGTTTTCTTTTGCTACCCAAACGAAAAGGAATTATTTTTCTTCTTATTTTCTCTTATAATTTTATCTCCTTTCTATGATGGTAAATACTCTAAAAATTTATTTTTCTCCTATTTATCTTCTTTTTTTACTGTAAAGTTTTCTTAAAATTGAAGTCGAATTTAATTTAAATATGGATTAGTTTATAGTTCTAAATTTCGATTGATTTGGTAGAAAAATTATTTAGCTTTTTCTAACATAATCTAATTAGATATAGTGCCTGTTTGAGAAACTCACAAACTAGGGTTTTAAAAAGGCTTTTAGTTTAAATTTTAGTTTAGAGAAATTTTAAAATAAAATATCATATTTGTCCAAAAGTTTTTTTTGACTAATCTATGATTTAAAATAAAGTTTTAGATAAACTATTGAGATTAACTTATAGAACAGTAAAAGAGCTTATAGACTACATATTTACTATTGTGCCCTTACTTTTTCTTTCACTCCATCTCCTATCACTCCTCTCTTTTTTACCCTGTCTCCTCTCTCCTCTGTCTTCTCTCTTCTATTTTCTTTATCCTCTCTCATCTCTTATATTTTTAATAAAACTATACTCTTTTGTATAATTTTCTAATTACAAAAGTTATTTTAGTAATAAATATTCAAACACTGATTTATTTAAAACAATTTTTTTTCTAAAAACTCTTCTCTAAAAATTATTTTTTAAAAACTGTTTAAAAACTTTTTTTTTCATGAACCCTTTCTCAAACCATAATCAAACAATTCTTAAGTCTTGGTATCGTGCCATTGACTATTTGTTTTTCTAATTATTCCCCAACTTGTGTGCTTTGGAACACAGTGACCAACTTGAGTCCCCATACTCCTTATATATAGATTGAACGCATTACAAACTAAGGAAAGCATACACTGAGAAATGGGGTTTTCAGCGAGAGAACAAGAACTGTGGTGGGTGAGGGCCATACTCATATTATTATTGTTAGGGTTTCATGGAACAAGAGTTGAGGGATGCTTGAGAGAAGAGAGAGAAGCTCTTATGAGAGTGAAAGAAGCTTTCAATTATCCAAATGGCAATTCTCTTCTTTCCTGGAATAACCTTACGACCTCCTCTGATTGCTGCTCTTGGGAATCTGTAGTGTGTGACAATTCTACTCATAGAGTCATAAGCCTTCTTCTGAACAACACAAGGCCCTATGAGTTGAGAGGCATCAAATGGGCACTCAATGCTTCTTCTTTTCTCCCTTTCCATCAACTTCAAACATTGAATTTGGATGGGAATTACTTATCAGGTCTCTCTCTCTCTCTCTCTAAACATTATTCAGAATGCCTGAATCTAGTTTTTAAATGGGATAATGAAATTTTCAGTCCGTCAAGGTTGTTTCAATTATCAATTTGATCCAATTTGAAGTTTTAATTTTTATCAATCAAGTCTCTAAAATTTCATAATCATACATAATTAGTCCACATAATTTGAAGATCTATAATAATCCCAAAGACGCATGTGATCTACCCATTAACTTAAAGATGATATAACCTCTTCATGGATTATAGAAAAAGTTGTTGACCCGGTGAAATCAATCAAATAAGAATATAAACTTGTCTATAAAGTTTTAGAGACTTGATTGATAAAAATTAAATTTTAAGAGCTAAATTAATGATTAAGACAAATTTTAAGGACGGAAATTTTCAGTATCCCTAGTTTAATAAAGTAAGATATTTTAGAATGTGAGAAACCAAATGTTGGGTGGTGTTTTAAATTTCCTTTTAAAAACCCAAAACAAATGAATTATTATTTTTTAATTATTTTTTACCCACTAGCATTTATAGTAACTCACCATACATTGTTTGTGGAACAGGGCTATTTGGCGATATTAGACTGGGCAAATTAGAAAGGTTGTATTTATATGATAATAAGCTCACAGAAGTCCCATTTTTCGGTACTAAATCTGTGTCTTCTATATTCTTTTAAATGGCATATGTTAATTGTAAATTATATTATATTATAAATATAATACCATCTTCTACATATGCTACGTGCCATGTCTATATATATATATATATATATTATACCTCTTTTTATCTTTGACATAGGAATTAGTTAATTAAGTCTTAAATATAAAATATTAATCTACTTTATCTCTTATAATTATAATTTTTTCATAATTAAATTTTTTAATTATTTATAAATTGATATATAATATGATATTATATAATATTATTTTAAATAGATCATATTGCGTTATCCTAGAATTTGGACTTGGCTGGTTGAGCACATTCATACATTAGACGTTAGGCCTTAACAGTACATTTATATTTGGCATTTGACAGATCTTTCTCATTCACACGGTTTGAAGGAGCTATTTCTTGGTTATAATTTATTCGAGGGTAGTCTTATAGAATCATCTATTATGTCTCTTACTTCTCTCACCATCTTGTCAGTAACCAGTAGCAACCTCACTGGATCATTGCCACTACAAGGTACACATAAATAACTTTCCATATTTAATTATTTATAGCATCTGCAGTAAGAAATTAACCCATTAATTGAGCTTTTTCACCAATAACAATAATTCATTCATAAAAATTGTTAGTATTTACAATCTATCACATGTTTTGTTCATTAAGTTTCATTTTCATGCACTGGCTAAATAAAAATATAATAAAATAACTATGCATTTTGTATATTATACCTTAATTGCCGAGACCTACTTATTTTTAAAACTTATACACACATATATATTGAAATTAAAAAAAAAATACATAACCCATATCTGTCTTCTATTTTTGAAATTCTATTTCTATCACCGAACTAGCATTGTTTGTGCCAAAATACCCTTTAGTGACATAAATGCTATTTAAAAAGTCAAAAGTTTAAGATTCAAATTTAACCGTCAACTATCCATTTTGCTAGACGGAATTTTTTTTTTCTTTAGACCAAACATGATGGATGGAAATAAAATTACAAAAATATAAAAGAGGTTTATGTAACATATATTTTTATTTTAAGGGAGGTTCATATAGATTTTTACAATTGAGAAGATGTTTGTGTAATTAAAAAAAATGATGAATAGTTGGTGTATTGTACTCATAAATTTAATAAAGAAAAATGGTATATTGCAGGAGGCCTGTGCAACATGAAGAAGCTTTTATTATTGGATCTTTCCTACAATGAATTAAAGGGGCAACTTCCTGCATGCCTGGGCAATTTGACGTCTCTACGTACACTTTTTATTGTAGGAAATCGTTTTGAAGGAACCTTCCCTTCCTCACTCCTCCATACCATGAGGTCTCTAATAGCAATTACACTTTCCGATGACTATTTCAGTGGCTCATTCTCACTCTCTTTGCTCTCCAACCATTCCAACCTCAAAATCATTGACATTTCATGCTCTAACGCCAATCTCAAGCTTGAGACTGAGAATCCCCCTTTTATCCCTTCCTTCCAGTTGAGGGCTTTCACCATCCACAAGTGCACTTTGAATCAAGCCAACAATAACAAAACGCCTACCTTTCTTCTTCATCAATATGACTTGCGATTTCTACAACTTAGCCTGTTGAACATTTCAGGAACTCTTCCATCCTGGCTTTTGACAAACAACACAAAATTAAAACAATTCAATCTGACCCACAACTTGTTCACTGGTCCCTTTGAACTCAATTCCACCTCAAAATTGATTCACATGGAATCTTTTGATATTTCCTCTAACCCCATCAGAGGTGAAATGTCTTTTCTTATTGGTTTCAATTTTCCCAACTTGATTTCTCTTGATATGTCTTCAACTTCATTGCGAGGTTACTTTCCAGCTTCAATAGGTGAAATGAGACTGCTGAATGATCTTGACTTGTCAAATAATAATCTATCTGGTTATTTGCCCAAAGAATTCGGTCAAGGTAACAATGAGTTAAGGTATTTGAAGTTGTCAAACAACAACTTGAGTGGCCCATGTCTACCCATTCGATCAAATTTCAGAAATTTGTTGTTTATGGATCTTAGCAACAACAACTTCAAAGGAAAATTTTCAAGTGCTGGGATAATTAATAGTGCTGAATTAATAATGTTGGATTTAAGTGCCAACCAACTATTTGGTGAAATACCTAGCTGGATTGGAAATTTTCAACGTCTAAGTTATCTCATTTTGTCCAGAAATTATTTAACAAGTTCAATGCCGAAAAGCTTTTGCAACTTGATTGAACTTGTATATTTAGACCTTTCTCACAATAAATTAAACGGCTCTTTGCCAAGCTGTCTGAATATGCCATTGTTGAAGTATTTGCATTTGCAGAGCAACCATTTCATGGGACTTCTACCTTCTACTTTGGCCAATTCCCCCTTGTTATTGACTTTGGATTTGATGAGTAACAATTTTTCAGGTCGCATTCCAAGACTGATTAACTCATCTTCGGGTTTAAGGGTCCTCATGTTAAATGAAAACAAATTTGAAGGCTCTATTCCTACATATTTATGTGAGCACAAGAATATAACTTTGCTGGATTTGTCTCGAAATAAGCTTTCTGGAGGCATACCAAATTGCTTGAATAACATGGCATTTGGAAAGATAGATGCACCAAGGGAAACTGAAATAGGAATTTTGTGTGTGTCGTGGACTACAAAATTGTCACAGTATTCGTTCAACTATTTGACCGGCGAAGTTGCTGCAGATGAAGAAAAACAAAATGTTACATTGTACAGAGACCAAGAAGTAAATTTCACAACAAAAAGAAGGTATGAATCTTACAAAGGAGATATTTTAAATATCATGTCAGGGTTGGATCTCTCAGATAATCAATTGACAGGGGAAATACCTTCACAAATTGGATCTTTAAACACAATTCATGCACTAAATTTGTAAAACAATTATTTGAAAGGGCCTATTCCTGAAACTTTTTTCAACCTGGAGCAAATAAAAAGCCTTGATTTTTCACACAACAAATTGACAGGCCACATTCCTGCACAACTGACTCAATTAGACTTCTTGTCTGTTTTTTCTGTGGCTCACAATAATCTATCTGGGATGGTACCTTATATGAAAAATCAATTCGCAACTTTTGAATCAAATAGTTATGAAGAGAATCCTTTCCTTTGCGGTCCACCTTTGCAACGAAATTGCTCATACATAGTAGGGAGAAACAAGCAATCTCATCCTCAAGAAGTAGATGATTTTCGAGAGGCCTTTTCATGGAGTTTTGGTGGAGCATTTGGGGTCTTTTTTCTAGGTGTCATTATAGTTCTTTATTTGAACCCTTACGTTTGCAATTACAAGCTGCTCATATTAGAGAGAGCTATATATAACAAGTTATTTGTACGAGTGGAGACCAAAAAAGAAAAGCCTTTTAATAGTTAATATGATTTTGATCATGTAACACATGGTGATGAACTCTAGAGATACAATAATGAAAAGATCGCCAGTTTGAAGTCTTGTCATGATCAGAAAGGAAATTGAATTGAAATATTCGAACCATTACTTAGTTGTTGACTATACGATGAATGGTCCAAGATTTAGCTACAATGATTTGATGTTTTCATTTAATGTTTCACCATTGAATTGAAGGCACTAATTACATATTGATTATAATTTGGTAGAACTACAATGAGGTTCTAAGTAAAAATTTAATTATCTAAAAGTCCTAATAAAAATTGAGGAGCCAATAATAACTAGTTTTAAT
Organism: Leucaena leucocephala; assembly: GCA_037074615.1. NCBI lineage: Eukaryota > Viridiplantae > Streptophyta > Magnoliopsida > Fabales > Fabaceae > Leucaena > Leucaena leucocephala. Next base: position 4,918,474 of record CM073525.1, read on the forward strand.
ATAAAAATTGACACTATGTTTTATTGCTTGAGACTTTTTGATAATTAAATGTCTTCCTTGAAATCTCATAATAATTTCCCCTTATAATATAATTAATATATGATATTGTAATTTATAGTAATTTAAATGATTTTTAACAACAAACTCTTAAACCTTTTAAAGTGTTTGGTATTATTTAAGATGTGATTTGTCAGTAAATTAATCAAATTAGCATGTTTAATTGGATTCTCATAAAAATGCTTAATTTGTATTAATAGTAATTTGTAAATGAAAGTAATATTATTAGTGGGATAAGGATATTAGAGGGGGGATCATGTGTATTTGTGCTTTGTCCCACTTTTAAGGGAAAACCTTTTGCATCTTGACTCGTGGAAATTGTTTCTTTATGTATATTTTTCTCTTCTCTATTTTTCTCCATTTCAACTTAAAGTTAAAGTTCTTACTATTATTGTCATTATTTATTATTCCTTATTCTTCATAGACATTTAAGTCTCTGACCTTATACATTCCAATTATATATATATATATATATATATCTTTTTCTCTCTTTCTTTGTTCCTCTTTTTCATAAGAACTTCCTTGGTTTCATCGCCACCTCCACAATACAAGCACATACAACCAACCCTTTGAATATTTCAATCCTCTTTTTTTCCTCTCTCTATCTCTCTCTGCGTCAGAGAGAGAGACGTTGATAAATAATGAAGAATGAGGTTCTTTCTTCTTCATCTTCCTCTTGTTCCTGCTGAACAGTGCCTTTCTTTTTACTTAGAGCTATCATTCATTTTTTCTTGTATCGGAAACATACCTTTTTTCGTGTGCTTTTGATACTCAAAACCCTAGCTTTATATGTATGTATGTATGTATGTATGTATGTATGTATGTATGTATGTATGTATGTATGTATGTATGTATGTATGTATGTATGTATGTATGTATGTATGTATGTATGTATGTATGTATGTATGTATGTATGTATGTATGTATGTATGTATGTATGTATGTATGTATGTATGTATGTATGTATGTATGTATGTATGTATGTATGTATGTATGTATGTATGTATGTATGTATGTATGTATGTATGTATGCATTACTTATAAATATTCTCAACTAAAACCATTGACCCTTAGTTTTGGACGAGTGACTGCATGTGATATTGCACTCATTTGGTGGACCCCTACGAATAAAGCTACTACACACTATTGCATGATTCCTTTTTGTCTCATAATAGTAATATTTATTTATTTTAACATTAGGGCATATCTTTAATTTTGCTGATATGATTCATATTTATAGTATTAGGTTGGATCAGCTTCAAGATTTTGATGACCTCTGCCTGTGAAACTTCAGCATCAGAGAGTTGCGTATCTCAATTAGGTTGAAAGGGGAAAGTGCAGGTTTGGGGAATTGTGAGTAATTAAATATGGTCAACGTGGAAATTTTGGTAATAAATATCTGTCATATGTCAAAAAAAGAAAATACAAAAGTAGAAAACTGGGATGATCTTTTGAAGTTTCTTGAAGTAATTATATGTTTAGTCGTTATATTTGTTAGGCTTTTCAAAATATAAATGTAGCACATGTCTGAGTTGAAAAATAAAATGTAGATACGACATACCAATAATATATATGCACCGATATGTCTTTATATCATCACTAAAGTTTAATGACAACACAAAAATATTAATCTTCAACAAATTTTGCATATTTTCCATTTCCATTTGCATTAACATGTTTAATTTATTCTCCCCACACTTGCAAATGCCATTAATATATTATATACAGGGATAATTAATCTATAAGTTCTTATAATTTTAACTAATTTTTTCTTTTTATCCTGTTCTTATAGTTTTTTTAATAGTTTTACCTGATTTTTAATTAAGTTTTTATTGCTCCTTTTTAAAAAAAATAATTAATTTTATCAAATTTTATGTTATGTTTTTTTAAAAAAATAAATTCTCATTAAAAAATCCACATAATTAATTCCTAGGTCAATAAATATAAAAAAAAATATTGTCTAATTTTTTAGTGGACTCTTAAGATATATTAATATGTCAATTTACGATGAACATGATTAATTCCTTGTTGGGCTAAAAAAATTTCCTCCATTTACTGAGATTGAAGATGCTATCTTTGGATTACAGTTGAAAGTTAGCAGTTGTTAGGGTCAGGTAGCATGATAAAAGGATTCGTTTGCAAGCTTTGATGGGCTTGGTCTTCAACTTTTTATTTTTTGTTGATATAGACCCGAGCCCAAACTATGGTGTGGGCCTTTCTTTTGCTTATTCGTCTCCATATTCAATCTTTAGAGAAGTATTTTATTGTGGTTTCAGTCATAGTGTTTGAGGCGATATCATAACTTTTGGATGTCTAGATTTATACCTAAAAGTAATAGATGGCCCACCCTACCCGACATTGGTATCGCCTAGAAAGAAATAAGAATTCATCATGTCTTTAGATCGTGGGTGAGTTCAACTATTTTTTAAAAAATTGTATACTAAAAAAAACAAAGGTTTTCACTTCAATATTAAACTAACTATATTTGATTGTACCAACAGAAGGGTTTAGTATAAGGTGCTAATTCTTTATAGTATGGATCAGTTAACATATATACTATTTTAATTCTTAATATAAGACTTAATTGAGAGGTTGAACTTAGTCCTTAATATAAAATCTATTTATTATATTTATCAATTTTTTTAAATTACTCTTATTGGTACTTCATCCATAATAATCAAGTAAGGGAGAGAGTTAAGGAAGATAATTAATATATTTTAAAAAAATATCATATTAATTAGTTTAACTAAATTTTTTAATCTAATCAAATTAATTAAATAGATCATAATGACTGAAAAAGTAGCATGTTATCGGCAAAACAAGGTCGTGGATGTTGATTAAACCAATCAAACACAGATATAAATTATATGGAGGAAAACAAATCCCATGTAACATCATCAATAAATATTAGAGCTATATTTCTAACTTTATGAGGAAATTGGCTCGTTGCTTTTACCAAAAACACAACCTAAAACTGGTTGTTCTGACCAAGTATGTACGCGGTTGATTATTTCAGGCAATGATATCTCATCTTTTCTCTCTTGTTTCTTTCTGGGCTTTCTGAAAATTCTCTTTATTAGAATCTCAAATTCTTCGCTCAAGATCCGTGTGGGACCCTTTCATAGAAATCAACTACAAAAAAATTATAACTAATTACCCCTGGCTTTATTCTTCTTTTCATCTCCATCCGTTGAGACCAAATATCTATAATTGCCTCTCTCTCTTCTCTTTCTTCCTCTGTCTAGTGCATAACCTGCAACAGACATATGAGGAGTCAACACAACCAAGTTTCAGGTTTTTGTATAATTATATTATTATTCAACTTAATTATTATTGCTGTTTCCCTTATAGAATATATTGTTTTGTTGAGATTGATTTATAATGATAGTGTGCGCATGCAGAGGCTTATCCTCCGCCGGGTCAGGCTTATCACCACCACCAAACACCACCAGTTGGATATCCCACCACCGTGCAAGCTGCTCAAGATTCATCTCAGAATATCGCAGAGACCAAAAGTAAGGGTGAAGGTTTCTGGAAAGGATGGTAGGTTTCTCCCTCTTCACTTTCTCATCTATTTATGTATTTCCTACAGAAAACACAATAAATCCAACTTAATTTGTAACTGTAGATTCTATATATTAATCGGTATGTTTTGTTTGATAATTTATTCAAAGATTCACTTATTGACAGAACATAATAAAACTGTATAATATATGTAGCCTACTTCACACTTAATAGGATAAGACGTGTTATTGTGGTTATTGTGTTGTTTGATAATTTATTAATTTATGCTATTTTGCTGTGCAGTGTTGCTGCGTTATGCTGCTGTTGGGTCGTGGAATTTTGCTGTGGATGTTGATGAGAGTTAATGGCTACTATTATTTTATGAGAAAAAATGATGAACTTTTTTTCCTTTCCATTTTAGTTGTTGTATTCTTGTATGGGAGTTAATTAAGTGATTAAAGCAAAAAAAAAAAAAAAAAAGCGTTTTAGTTTCCCCTAAATTATTATCTACTCTTTACAAGGTCTCATATTTGAGAGAGACGAGTTGAGTTGGGCTCACCGTTATTATTATGAATCAATAAGTATAATAATAAAAGGTTAATGGTTTAAATTATTTAGGTAAGCAGAATCTGAATTTTGTTAATTATCTCATGACGTTAAATTTCAGAATTTATATCAAATAATTAAGATTAACATTATTTATAGGGACTATGGAATAGTAAATTAACAAATTTTATTCTTGTTGAAATACCAAACTCGAATTAAATTAAGGAATGTAACTTTTATAAGTACACTAAAGGTTATCTAAAAAACACGACAATTAACATAAAAATTCATACAAATATAGAGTCTAAAACCAAAGTACAAGACCAACAAATTGAGTGAAAACATTTTTTTATTTGGAGTGGTTTCTATGCGTCTTTCTTTTTTATTGTATTATATCTTATTGCCCTTCTATATCGCCTTTTTTTTGTTGTTGTTGTATTATTGTTGGCACATAGGAGTCTTTGACCACTAATGAACTATATCTGAGTGATCAAGAGCATGTTTAGATTATATTTAAAAAAAAAAGATTTTAGAGAAAATTATGATTTTGGATTAAAAACTATTATTCCCAACTTATAAAAGCCAAAATTCTAAGGGTTAAAATAACTTATATGTTTTGGATTAGTGTTTTGCTATTCAGTTCTTAAAATCTTGATTTGAGTCAAAATTATAATTTTAGAATTTCTCTTAAACAGGCTCGAACAAATAAGCGTATATAAAACTCAAGAAATTAGACGTATATTTTACTCTATTTTTTTGGTATAAAAAAGTTTAGATAGGTTCAGTATCAGTTCTCCACTAAGGTCAGGATATAGCCGCAGGGCTTAGAGAGCACTTACAGAAAACTTATGAGATTACCTACTAAAAGAGCTCTCATGACAATATCGGGAATCGAACCCGTATTCTTATATGATATGATCTCATTCTTTATTATCTATATTAACTCTCATTGACTACATATATTTTACTTGATTCCTTTTTATTGGGCATAGTTGATCGGAATCTTTTTTTCTCTTTTTTGGCACTACATGACTATACAAACAATCTCTTTTTAATTTTCAAGAATTTCTTATTTCAAGAGAAAACCAAAATCGATCATAAATCCCAGTGTACTTTAGAGCAAGCTAAGGAATCTTGTTCTTTTTCTAATCTTCCACACTAAACAACTATAAGCTAAGTTTGTGCAAGTTATGAAGTGGAGCACTCAAAAAAATACTTGTTGAAATGGGTTGATCTACATAAACTTGAGACGACTAAGGCCAAAATCAAATAAAAACTAAAGTTTTAGGGGTTAAAATCACTTATAGGTTTTGAATGAGATGTTAGATAAAGAATTGGTCACTCAAGGGCCAAACACTCCCTTAATTTGGTAGATTGTGTAAGAAGTCAAGACACATGCATTGATTTTTATTAGTCATTATAAGAATACAAAGCTTGTCGTCTGCATCAGAGAAAGAAAGCCTAAGCCCTATCGTGCATTTTAGGTAGTCAATTTTAACCTCTTCCTAATTTTTCATACTAAATGATGACTAAGTCTATATCAGATATAAAGTAATAGAGCTTTCTACTTTGCCTCTCTTCCTTTTCTCCACAAATAAAACAATTTGTGTTTTGGACTACCATACTACCAAACTTTTGAGTTGAGTCTTTGAGGCAAAAAAGAAAAAAAGGGCATAAATATATTATATAGAGTCCGTGTAGATAAGAGTTTGAAAAATAATTTATAAAAAATGGCTTTTAGGCAGTTTTTAGAAAAAGACTTATGTAAAAGAGTTTATGAAAAAAAGTGGTTTTAAATAAATGAGTATTTGGATAATTATTTCCAAAAATACTTTTATTATTGGTAAATTACTAAAAAGTGTATGATTTAATTAAAAGTAAGAGAGGAGAGAGGAGAGAGAAGAGAGATATGGGTGAAAATAGAGAGGAGAGAAAAGATATGAGAGAGTGTGTAAGAAAAAGTAAGGGTAAAATAGTAATTGGATATTCTATAAGTTATTTTATTGTTCTAAAAGATATTCTCAATAGTTTATATAAAACCTTATTTTTAAACTATGGTTTGATTTAAAAGCCAGTTTGAATAAATTTGGCTATTTGTTTTAAAATTTCTTCAAATTAAAGTGTAAGCTAAAAACCCTTTTAAAATCTTAGTTTTCTTTTAAACCAAACAGACACATATATTGATAATTAATTTACAAGTTTTATAATTTCAACTTATTTCTTCTTTTTATAAGGTCCTTGTAGTTTTTTTAGTTTTTTTTTTATAGTTTTACCTTATTTTTAATTAAGTCATTGCTCTCATTTTTTTAAAAAAAATAATTAATTTTCTCAAATTTTATGTGATATTTTTAAAAAATGAATTCTCATTAAAAAATTACCATAATTAATTCCTAGGTCAATAAATATATATAAAAAAATATATTGTGTAATTTTTTAGTGGACTCATAAGATATATTAATATGTCAATTTACAATGAACATAATTAATTCCTTGTTTGGCTTAAAAAGTTTCCTCCATTTACTAAATTGAAGATGCTCGGTTTATAGTTGGAAATTAGCAATTGTTTTTTGTTATAATTTTTTTTTTTAAAAAATTAGACTCACACACAATTTATAATTTAGTCTATTTGTCTTCATACATATATACTCACATATATACATACTCATATATGGGTTTTCACTTCAATATTAAACTAACTACTACATTAATTATACTAACGGTGTTAGATTTAATAAAAAAAGATTAATTCTTTATAATATGACAAACTAACATTTAAATTCTTATTAAAAAAAGTACTCACATTTTCAAAATAAAGTAGGAATTGTTTTGATCCAATTGAAACTTATATGTATAGGATAATGTAAGTTTAGAAACTAAAAAGCGATTTTTTATTCTACAAAAGAAATAGAGGTACAATTTTATATTAGTGTATCAATATGTACTCTTCATCAATAAATATTAGAGCTATACTTGTAACTTTCTGATGAAACTTGCTCATTGCTTTTACTTAAAACACCACCCACAACTGGCTGTTTTTGACCAAGTGCGTACGCGGTTGATTATGTCAGGCGTTGGTATCTCATCTTTCCTCTCTAGTTTCTTTCTGGGCTTTATTCAAATTCTCTTTATTAGAACCTCAAATTCCTGGCTCAATATCCGTGTGGAACCCTTTCATAGAAATTAACCGCAAAAAAAAAAAAACAAATCATAACTAATTACCCCTGGCTTTATTCTTCTGTTCATCTTCATCCATTGAGACCAATCGTGTATAATAAAATTTATTGTGTGGTGAACATTAATTGTTAGCATCTGTCAAGATGGATCATATTCCAATCGTGTACTTTGGGGGCAAGGAATCTTCTCCTTTTTCTAATCTTTCTGACTTAACTACTACAAGTCTCTGTCAGTGATGAAGTGGAACACTTGAGAGGGGTTGATCTATGGCAACTTGAGACACAGACCTCAAACTGCATACTTAGACTTTATGTGAACAAAATTCATCTCAAAATTTAAACAAATATGTCAAAGAATCACATATATAATTTGCTGTTACCAACGTATAACCTCACTTATGAAACAAAACTCTAGTTTCCTTCATTTGAAGAGATGACCGCACGTGTGATATATATATATATATATATATATATGTATATGCCATTCACATACTCTCTGCTCATCACCAACTTTATCATGACTCGTTCAACAAGGGAATTAAACTAACAGAGGAAAACAGAGCATTAAGCAACCTTCTCTACCTCTCTGTTCCCATCGTTCAACGTATGATTTTGAATTAGTTAAGATAAATGATAGGAATATCAAGTGTCAGGATCAGAAATTGAGAGGTTTGGCCCAATCGTGCATTTTGGGGCAACGAATCTTCATCTTTTTTTCTCATCTTCCACACTAAACAACTATATAAACAATCTCCCTTTAATTTCCAAGAATTTCTTATTTCAAGAGAAAACCAAAATCAAACCAATATTTTATAGTTAACAATTGTCAAAATCGATCATACATCCCAATTGAGTAGTTTGGAATCTTGTTCTTTTTTTAATCTTCCACACTAAATGACTACAAGCTCCTAGGGCAAAAAAATCTAGGTAGAGCTAGTAAAATAGTCTCAGTCTACTTTTTATAAAAAAAAACAGAGAGAGACAGGCTCAGGCTAACATTTAGAAGGCTGTGCCAGCCTACTTTTTTTTTTAAAAAAATATTTTTATTTATTTTACTTAAATATTACTTTAAATATTTTTATTATCAAATACTAGTAAATATAGTTACTTATTTGTTGATATGTGTTGATATATTATAATTGATTGATATTATGTTAATATGTGTTTAAATTTATAGTTATAAAATTTAATAATTTTTTTAAAAATAAGAATTTTTAAGTGTATAAAAGAATAGAGTTGTCCGCTTTCCCGGATCTATTTAGAGGCTTTATATATAGATGAACAGTCTGTAACTGAAGACATGCACAGTAAGTAAGAAGCATATATACTGAGAAATTGGGTATTCAGTGAGAGAACAAGAACTGTGGTGGGTGATGGCCACAGTCATATTATTATCATTAGGGTTCCATGGAACAAGAGTTGAGGGATGCTTGAAAGAAGAGAGAGAAGCTCTTATGAGAGTGAAAGAAGCTTTCAATTACCCAAATGGCAATTCTCTTCCTTCTTGGAATAACCTCACGACCTCCTCTGATTGCTGCTCTTGGGAGTCTGTGGAGTGTGACAACTCCACTCAGAGAGTCATACGCCTTCTTTTGAACGGCACAAGAGCTTATGAGTTGAGAGACATTAAATGGTCACTCAATGCTTCTTCTTTTCTCCCTTTCCACCACCTCGAAGAATTGTATTTGTCAGGGAATTACTTGTCAGGTCATCCTCTTTCTTTTAACTATTTTATCATTCATGCATATATATATACACACACACACAAATAAAATTTATTGGTCCGATGAAATGAAATAACAAAATAAAATTATGTATGAAACTTTAGAGGGCTTATTGATATAAAAACTCAAAAGACCAAAAGATTTATTATCTCTTTTTTCCGGTATAATTCTTTTTATCCATTAACATTCATAGTAACTAATCACGCACTGTGTGTAGAGCAGGAGCAGGGTTGTTTAGCGATATTAAGTTGCCCAACTTAGAATCGTTGCAATTACAACAAAACAAGCTCACAGAATTCCCATCCTTCGGTGATAAATCTATCCGTCTTCTATATTCTTTTAAATATTGCATATTTAATTCTTGAACTGTGCATTAAAATTTGATCGAATTTGAGAGATAGATTGTCATGATTTTTTAAAAAAAAATACTAAAAGAGATATTTAGACAACTTTTCTCTATGAAATCCATGAAAGTTTCTGTTTTTAGTTGATTTTGTATGAAATTCAATTGATATTGGATTTACTTATAATTTACTATTTTTACGTGTCTTTATTCAGAGAACTGAATGATTGGTCAAACTTTCAAAATTCTTGAGAGTTGAATAAGATGTCAATTTTTTTACATAGCATATGATGGAAACAAATAAATGACCAATAAATTTTGACAATCTATAAAAACTAAGTAATATGACCATATATAGGAAGGAAGACAATTGATTGTTCATTCATACAGCTTATTGTACATTTATATTTGGCATTTAACAGATCTTTCTCATTCACGTAATTTAAAGACCCTGTGGCTTGATTATAATTTATTGGAGAGTAGTATTTCAGAGTCTATTACGTCTCTTACTTCCCTCACATGGTTGGGATTAAGCAACAATAACCTCACGGGATCACTGTCACAACAAGGTACATGTCTACAGTATAAAAAAATTTATTTACAATCTATCACATGTTTTGTTCATGAAATTTTTATTTCAAAATTAAACGTGGTCAAAGCAAATAACGGTTAGCAAAATAATAATATAGGTTTTATTTTTATTCACAGGCTAAATCAAAATAATAAAAAAAACCCCTTTAATCCTTCATTTTCTCTATATTTATTTATTTTTAATACTTATTTCTCCCACATTCAAATATATCTTATTAGTTGACGTACATTTTTCTGCTCAATGTTCAAGCTTTTTTCTGGGCCCAATATTGATTTAAATACATTTGTTAAGCTGAACATAATAACAAATTAATTTAGCCCACTCTACCAGTTTTAATGATTTTTTATTGATACAATATTTCAACATTTAATAAAAGAATTCATACGTTGCAGGAGGCTTGTGTGATTTGAAGAATCTTGTAGCATTGGATCTTAAGTGCAACAAACTTGAGGGGCAACTTCCTGCTTGCCTTAGCAATTTGACGTCATTACGCGCCTTTTCTATTGTAGAAAATCGTTTTGAAGGAACCTTTCCTTCCTCACTCTTCCATTCTCTGAGGTCCCTAACAGCAATTGATCTTTCCGACGACAATTTCAATGGCTCATTCTCACTCTCTTTACTTGCCAACCACTCCAATCTCACATTCATTTACATTTCATGCTCTAACGCCAATCTCAAGCTTGAAACTGAGAATCCCCCTTTTATCCCTTCCTTCCAGTTGAGGCTCTTCCTCATCCGCAACTGTACTCTCAATGAAGCCCACAATAACACAATGCCTACCTTTCTTCTTCATCAACATGACTTGCTAGTTCTAGCATTTAGCCAACTGAACATTTCAGGAACCTTCCCATCCTGGCTTTTGACAAACAACACAAAATTACATGCTTTCAGTCTCACTCACAACTTGTTCACCGGTCCCTTTGAACTCAATCCCACCTTAAAATTGCTTCAAATGCAATTCTTTGATGTTTCCTCTAACCCTATCAGGGATGAAATGCCTCTTCATATTGGCTCTGTTTTTCCCAATTTGATTTATCTGGCTATGTCCTTTTGTTCATTGAAAGGTTGCCTTCCAGCTTCAATAGGTGAAATGAGACAACTGAATGATCTTGACTTGTCAAATAATAATTTATCTGGTTACTTGCCCTATCAATTCGGTCATGGTAACAATGAATTGAGGATTTTGAAGTTGTCAAACAACAACCTGAGTGGTCCATGTCTGCCCATAAGATCAAATTTCACAAATTTGTTGCTTTTGGATCTCAGCAACAATAACTTCAAAGGAAAATTTCAAGGTGGGCTCATCAATAGTACTGAATTACAAATGTTGGACATAAGTGTCAACCAAATATTTGGTGAAATACCTAGTTGGATTGGAAATTTTCAACATCTGAGGTACATCATTTTGTCCAAAAATTCTTTAATAGGTCCATTGCCAAAAAACTTTTGCAAATTGACTAACCTTATATATCTAGACCTTTCTCACAATAAATTCAATGGCTCTTTGCCAAATTGTCTAAATATGCCATTGTTGAAGTACTTGCACTTGCAAAGTAACCTTTTCATGGGACCTCTACCTTCTACTTTGGTCAATTCCCCCTTATTGTTGACGTTGGATTTGACAAACAACAATTACTCAGGTCCAATTCCAAAATTGTTGAGTTCATTTTTTAATTTAAGGGTTCTCATCTTAAAAGAAAACATACTTGAAGGGCCTATTCCTATATATTTATGTCAGCTCAAGAATATAAGCTTATTAGATCTTTCTCAAAACAAGCTTTCTGGAGCCATACCGTATTGCTGGAATAACATCACATTTGGAAGGATGGATGCGCCAAGGGAAACTGAAATAGGTAGTTTCAGAGTGTCATGGACCACAAGGATCTCCGCTTATTCCATTTACCCTGATACCGGTGACATTATTGTTGATGAAGCAAAACTTGATGGTACTTTAAATAGAGACCAAGAAGTAGATTTCACCTCGAAAAGAAGGGAAGAATCATACAAAGGAAGCATTTTAAATTTCATGTCAGGGTTGGATCTCTCAAATAATGAATTGACAGGTGAAATCCCTTCACAAATTGGATTCTTAAGCACTATCCATGCGTTAAATTTGTCGTACAATAATTTCAAAGGGCCTATTCCAGAAACATTTTCCAACCTTAAGCAAGTAGAAAGCCTTGATCTTTCACACAACAAATTGACGGGCCATATTCCTACACAATTGACTCAGTTGTACTCCTTGTCCGCCTTTTTTGTGGCTCACAATAATCTATCTGGGAAGTTACCTGACATGAAAAATCAATTCGCAACTTTTGATTCAAGTAGTTATGAAGGGAACCCTTTTCTATGCGACCCACCTCTAAAGCAAAATTGCTCATCCATAGGACGGATAAACAAGCAAGCTCATCATGTGGTAGCAGATGATTTTCTAGAGGCCTTCTTATGGAGTTTTGGTGGAGCTTTTGGGGTGTTTTTTCTAGGTGTCATTATAGTTCTTTATTTGAACCCTTACGTTTGCAATTACAAGCTAGTCATAATAGAGAGAGCTATATGTAACAAGTTATTTGCATGAGTACTGGTGGCAAAAAAGAGAAAAGCCTTTTAATAGTTCATATGATTTTGATCATGTAAAACATGCCGATGAACTCTAGAGATACAATAATGAAAAGATTGCCAGTTTGATAGTCGCGACGTGGTAAGAAAAGAAATTAAATTGAAATATTCGAACCATTACTTAGTTGTTGACTATATGATGAATGGTCCAAATTGAATATGAATCGGACTTTCTTGTCAACTTGGAGAGGAAAACACAAAGCATTAAACAACCTTTGTCATGGAAATGTCAATTCCCCCGAATCTTCCTTCTCCAACGCGCTTTTCACATATATTGGAAGTTAATTGAAGTTATGAAATTACCAAAACCAGTTCTGCGCTTTTTCTCAAGAGTTCGAGGTTCAGGAACATACCATCTCTTTCTGATGCAAAACAGAAATTTGTCAACTATCAAGACAAAATTTCCTATATATATACTCCTATGGTCCTATTTAGAAGGTGAGAGGGAAAGATTTCTTTGGTTCTATTTATAAGTTAGATCTTTAAATTTTTCTCATAAATATATACTTTTACCTTTTATTTATTATTATATTCACTTTATTCTCATGTGTAATATATATTAATTAAGAATAAAATTAAAAAATTATTAAATTTTAAAATAGAGTTAATGACTTAGAACTAGGAAGAAAGACTATATTGTAAATTAGAAGGAAGTTATATATAGAAGATATCTTTTGTATATAGAAACATAGGGAGTACTTGAGTTGTCTTTGATTATTCATACACATCTTCCTTCACTCGCTTTAACCATATTCGAACCTTCCATTAAAAGCACAGGTCATGATTCAAATCTCTCTGTTTTTAATTTACTTCTATCAACTCTTGATTTTTCTTCGCATCAAGTCCTAATATGTGCTCTGTTCTGTCTCTTAATTGCAGTTGTGCAACTGTGTTGCTATTTTTTCTGGGATTGTTGCTACGTGGAGTCTCAGAATATTTGGTTTGAGTAACATAACACAAGAAAGAAAAATAAAGAGAGAAAAGAAAGAAAGGAGCATTTGGGGTTTTGGTGGAGCATTTGGGGTGTTTTTTCTAGGTGTCATTGTAGTTCTATATTTGAACCCTTATGTTTGTACTTACAGACTACTCGTATTAGAGAGATTTATAACAAGTTATTTGTATGATTGGCGGAAAAAGAGAAAAGCCTTTTCATGTTTCATACGAATTTGATCATGTAACAGATGTGATATATGTATGTGTGTGCATATAGCTTAGCAATGTCTATCTCAAAATCCTTCATTACATATCATTTCTGCCTCTCTCTATCAGTACCATCCACAAGAACCTCCTGGTAAGTAAACTGCTGTATGTCTCTCATATATGGTTTGTGATCAAGTTACTGTTTTGCCAAACTTAGTTTAATTTGGAAGAGAATTTAAGACTTATTTGTAAGGGTAGATGTAAGAAAGAAAACATCTGTTCATGATGAACTCTAGAATTAGTGTTAGTGCAAGATAGCCAGTTTGAGGCATCGTAGGATCAGAATAGACATTATACGGAAATATTCAACCCATTACGAATGTCATGATCTCCTGTTGAAAATATCTGGATGCAATGCAATACCAATGGAATAAATAAATATTGAATTCATCAGAAGGCAACTATAGTGCGTCGAAGCCACATTAATATAACAGTTGACAGCAAACACAGAAAGGAAGAGGAACAGGATAAACTAACCAACCACCTCTGTTTCAAACCTCAGAAACAAGGAATTGGTCCTCGCAATGTGTTTCACGCTTATTACGTAAGCATTGCTAGTTAATGGGAAAGTGACATTTGGACGTACACTTACCATGAAAAGTTCTTGTTAATATTCTGAGGAAATCGACAAGCTTATTAGATGAAGCTGTACCTTAGCTATAATTGTATTGCTTTCTCTGAAATGAGATCTTGAAAGTTCATAATATTAAAGTTCTACGTATGCTATCTTCTACATATTGAAATAAACCCCGAGCTTCAGAAAGTTCATAATTTCATAAGAATATTGCAAAAGCAGGTTCTCTATGTACTCCTCTGCTTTGGCTGCTGTTACAACAAATTTATACTTCAAAAACATAGCATTGGAAAAACAACGTTGAGAACTTATAGAATAGGATGGAGCATGCAGTGGGCAGATAATTAAAAATTGTTCGATGTATTATTTTTTAATTATTTGACAAATTTACCCGTATATGGATACTTTTTTCTGTTTTATAATCGTTGCTAATCAAGTTTAACTGCAAATTTATTTTAGATTAATATTCAAATTATCATAATTGGCCATAATATTAAGAAGGGAGAGATGGATTCTTTAACAGATCCACTGCTAAAAATCTTTTGCAAATTCACTTAAATTCAAGTGCTCTTTACCAAGCTGTTTGAATATGCCAATGTTAAAGTACTTGCGATTGCGGAGTAACCATTTCATGGGACCTCTACATTCTATTCTGGCCAATTCCCCCTTGTTGTTGAATGTTGACCTCCCCACAAATTTATACCAAATCTAATAAATAAATAAAAAATCACTTCTACAGTGGAGCTAGTTTCCTGTTAAAGGAAGATGCAATATATAAACAAAAAAAGTTCAAATGAGAGAAATGAATAATGAAAAGAATGATCTGTGAGATATGAATGTCGCCACACACACACACACACACACACACATAGCCTTTATAATCAGAAAAAGAAAAGAAAAAGCTATAGACGTGTAGTTTACTTCTGGTTAATCAAGTTCAACTGCATATTTGGTTTAGATTAATATTTAATCCTCCGGGTTATATCATATATTAGCCATAACATAACATTTACAGATAAACATATAGAAAACATTAGACATGTACTGATTTTGAATAGTTGTGATAATTGAGATAGGAATAATATTATTATCAGCTGTCAGCAACAGTCAGATCAGAAATTAAGAAGTTAGGCCCAAATTCGTGTATTTTGGGGCAAGGAATCCTCATTCTTTTTCTTATCTTTCACACTAAACGTCTAGAAGTCTGGAAGATAATATCATTTATGTTTTGTTATAATCATGACTCCTTCAACAAGAAACTACGTTAAATTCATCTCACAGTAAGCTGTGACAATTTTATTTGTCTCTCTATGTACATATATATATATATATCTTCATGGTAAATATTATTGATGCTGCTGATAGGTTTGATGAGAAATTAGTGTGAATGGGTACAGAGATACTTATAGCCGCCATCCATGACCTTAAGTGTTTGATAGAACTGGTCGGACCAAGCATTCCCTTGTGTACGTCAAGGGGCACACAATGTTTTTCACAAACAAGACGACTCGCGTATGGGAACACGTACGTGATCAGCTGGAGTCTCCTTACAGATATGGGCCAAAATAATAAAACATAAAAAATAAAATAAAATATAACCCTTCCTGCCTATATATATGATGAGTCAACACAAACCAAGTTTCAGGCTTTTGTATAATTATATTATTATTCAACTTAATTAGTTTCTTGCCGTATTCCTTACATATTAGTTTTCCTTCAGAGAAAACCGTAGTTTTGGGTTAAAAACTATTCTTCCCAACTTATATAAAAACCAAGGTTCTAGGGATTAAAATTACTTATGGGTTTTGGGTTTAAGATCTTGGTTTCAGGCAAAACTATAATTTTAAAAGTTCTCTTACATGTGCTCAGACAGGTAAACATACAGAAAACTTCAGAGTTTAGATATATACTTTACTTGATTGTTATAAAATTTATTGTGGTGAACATTAATTGTTAGCATCTGTCAAGATGGATCATATCCCAATCGTGTACTCTGGGGCAAGGAATCTTCTTCTTTTTCTAATCTTTCTGACTTAACTACTACAAGTCTCTGTCAGTGATGAAGTGGAACACTTGAGAGGGGTTGATCTATGGCAACTTGAGACACAGACCTCAAACTGCATACTTAGACTTTATGTGAAAATAATTCATCACAAAATTTAAACAAAGATATCAAAGAATCACATGTATAATTTGCTGTTACCAACGTATGACCTCACTTATGAAACAAAACTCTAGTTTCCTTCATTTGAAGAGATGAAACGTACGTATGATATATATATATATATATATGCCATTCACATACCCTCTGCTCATCACCAACTTTATCATGACTCGTTCAACAAGAGAATTAAACTAACAGTGGAAAACAGAGCATTAAGCAACCTTCTCTACCTCTCTGTTCCCATCGTGCAGAAGATAATCAACCATGTCTTTGTCTCTGGGCACTACCTATAATTATATGTCTTGAGTGCATGGGATTATTAACAATACTAATTAATGATATTATGGTCACCACCAATGGAGTATCCCCAACAAAGTGTTCCACAGAGCGACCTTGATATTATGTATTGCATGTAACATAACACTAATTTTACAGATTAAAGTGAGCATTGGAAATAACTTATCAGAACGAAGTTATTGATTTGTTATGCTGAGGAAAATCGAAATAACTTATCAGAACAAGATCATGTACTGTTCACTCTGTAATAGGATCATGAGAGTTCATAATATCAAAGTTTTATGTATGCTATTTTGATTTTCTATTGCAATAAGCTCTGAGTTCCAGAAAGTGCTCCCCATGTATAGTGCTCTGCGGTCTCATCTAAGAATAACTAACTAATTAATTTCATAAGAATATTCCTAAATTCTGATGTGTTATCCTTGGTTAAATGTATAGAAAGCTTGAGATGTGTAGTTCATTTCTGGCTTGGCTTCATGCACTGTTTTTAAATAGTTGAGATAACTGATAAGAATATCAAGTGTCAGGACCAGAAATTGAGAGGTTTGACCCAATCTTGCATTTTGGGGCAACGAATCTTCATCATTTTTTCTCATCTTTCACACTAAACGACTGTATAAACAATCTTCCTTTAATTTCCAAGAATTTCTTATTTCAAGAGAAAACCAAAATCAAACCAATATTTTATTGTTAACAATTGTCAAAATCGATCATACATCCCAATTGAGTAGTTTGGAATCTTGTTCTTTTTTTAATCTTCCACACTAAATGACTACAAGCTCCTAGGGCAAAAAAATTTAGGTAGAGCTAGTAAAATAGTCTCAGTCTACTTTTTATAAAAAAAAACAGAGAGAGACAGGTTCAGGCTAACATTTAGAAGGCTGTGCCAGCCTACTTTTTTTTTTTTAAAAAAATATTTTTATTTATTTTACTTAAATATTACTTTGAATATTTTTATTATCAAATACTAGTAAATATAGTTACTTATTTGTTGATATGTGTTGACATATTATAATTGATTGATATTATGTTAATATGTGTTTAAATTTATAGTTATAAAATTTAATAATTTTTTTAAAAATAAGAATTTTTAAGTGTATAAAAGAATAGAGTGGTCCGCTTTCCCGGATCTATTTAGAGGCTTTATATATAGATGAACAGTCTGTAACTGAAGACATGCATAGTAAGTAAGAAGCATATATACTGAGAAATGGGGTATTCAGTGAGAGAACAAGAACTGTGGTGGGTGATGGCCACAGTCATATTATTATCATTAGGGTTCCATGGAACAAGAGTTGAGGGATGCTTGAAAGAAGAGAGAGAAGCTCTTATGAGAGTGAAAGAAGCTTTCAATTACCCAAATGGCAATTCTCTTCCTTCTTGGAATAACCTCACGACCTCCTCTGATTGCTGCTCTTGGGAGTCTGTGGAGTGTGACAACTCCACTCAGAGAGTCATACGCCTTCTTTTGAACGGCACAAGAGCTTATGAGTTGAGAGACATTAAATGGTCACTCAATGCTTCTTCTTTTCTCCCTTTCCACCACCTCGAAGAATTGTATTTGTCAGGGAATTACTTGTCAGGTCATCCTCTTTCTTTTAACTATTTTATCATTCATGCATATATATATACACACACACACAAATAAAATTTATTGGTCCGATGAAATGAAATAACAAAATAAAATTATGTATGAAACTTTAGAGGGCTTATTGATATAAAAACTCAAAAGACCAAAAGATTTATTATCTCTTTTTTCCGGTATAATTCTTTTTATCCATTAACATTCATAGTAACTAATCACGCACTGTGTGTAGAGCAGGAGCAGGGTTGTTTAGCGATATTAAGTTGCCCAACTTAGAATCGTTGCAATTACAACAAAACAAGCTCACAGAATTCCCATCCTTCGGTGATAAATCTATCCTTCTTCTATATTCTTTTATATATTACATATTTAACTATTGAACTGTGCATTAAAATTTGATCGAATTTGAGAGATAGATTGTTATGATTTTTTTAAAAAAAATACTAAAAGAGATATTTAGACAACTTTTCTCTATGAAATCCATGAAAGTTTCTGTTTTTACTTGATTTTGTATGAAAGTCAATTGAGATTAGATTTACTTATAATTTACTATTTTTACGTGTCTTTATTCAGAATATTGAACGCTTGATCAAAAATTTGGGATTCTTGAGAGTTGAATAAGACGTCATTTGTTTTTTATCTTAGCATATGATGCAAACATGACTACACAAATAAATGACCAACAAATTTTGACAGTATATAAAAGTTAGTAATAGGACTATTTATGGGAAGGAAGACAATTGATTAAAACATTTTATACACATAAATTATCCATCCAATCAGCTTAATGATAATTTTATACACATTTTATACACAATTTCCATTTGGTATTTGACAGATTTTTCTCATTCAAGTAATTTGAAGACTCTGTGGCTTTATGATAATTTATTGGAGGGTAGTATTCCAGAGTCTATTACGTCTATTACTTCCCTCACATAGTTGGAATTAGGCAACAATAGCCTGACTGGATCACTGCGACAACAAGGTACGTATCATGTTTATAGCATCTGCACTGTAAAAATATTTATTTACAATCTATCACATGTTTTGTTCAAAATTAAATGTGGTCAAAGCAGATAACGGTTAATAAAATAATAATATATTTTTCATTTTTATGCACAGGCTAAATCAAAATAATAAAACAAATTCCATTTAATCCTTCATTTTCTCTATATTTATTTTTAATACTCAGTTCTCCCATATTCAAATATATCCTATTAGTTGACATACATTTTTGTGCTCAATGTTCCAGCTTTTTTCTGGGCCCAATATTGACTTATATACATTTGTTGATCTGAACATAATTACAAATTAATTTAGTCCACTCTACAAGTCTTAATGATTTTGTATTGATAAAATATTAAATAAATTCAATAAAAGAATTCATACTTTGCAGGAGGCTTGTGTGATTTGAAGAATCTTGTAGTATTGGATCTTGAGTCCAACAAACTTGAGGGGCAACTTCCTGCGTGCCTTAGCAATTTGACGTCACTACGCACCTTTTCTATTGTAGAAAATCGTTTTGAAGGAACGTTTCCTTCCTCACTCTTCCACTCTCTGAGGTCCCTAACAAAAATTAGACTTTCCAATGACAATTTCAATGGCTCATTCTCACTCTCTTTACTTGCCAACCACTCCAACCTCACAATCATTAAAATTTTCTGCTCTAACTCCAATCTCAAGCTTGAAACTGAGAATCCCCTTTTTTCCCTTCCTTCCAGTTGAGGCTTTTAAACATCCACAACTGCACTCTCAATGAAGCCCATAATAACACAATGCCTACCTTCCTTCTTCATCAGCATGACTTGCTATCTCTAGACCTTAATCACCTTAACATTTCAGGAACCTTCCCATCCTGGCTTTTGACAAACAACACAAAATTAAATGAATTCAATCTCACTCACAACTTGTTCACCGGTCCCTTTGAACTTAATTCCACCTTAAAATTGCTTCAAATGCAATTCTTTGATGTTTCCTCTAACCCTATCAGGGATGAAATGCCTCCTCATATTGGCTCTATTTTTCCCAATTTGATTACCATGGCTATGTCTTCGTGTTCATTGCAAGCTTGCCTTCCAGCTTCAATAGGTGAAATGAGACAACTGATTGATCTTGATTTGTCAAATAATAATTTATCTGGTTACTTGCCCCAAGAATTCGGCCATGGTAACCATGAATTGAGGATTTTGAAGTTGTCAAACAACAACCTGAGTGGTCCATGTCTGCCCATAAGATCAAATTTCACAAATTTGTTGATTTTTGACCTTAGCAACAATAACTTCAAAGGAAAATTTCAAGGTGGTGGATTCATCAATAGTACTGAATTACGGATGTTAGATATAAGTGACAACCAACTATTTGGTGAAATACCTAGCTGGATTGAAAATTTTCAACATCTGAGTTACCTCATTTTGTCCAAAAATTCTTTAATAGGTCCACTACCAGAAAGCTTTTGCAGCTTGACTAACCTCACATATTTGGACCTTTCTCACAATAATTTCAATGGCTCTTTAGCAAATTGTCTGAATATGCCATTCCTGAAGAACCTGCACTTGCAAAGTACCCTTTACATGGGACCTCTACCTTCTACTTTGGCCAATTCCCCCTTCTTGTTGACGTTGGATTTGATGAACAACAATTATTCAGGTCCAGTTCCAATATTGTTGAGTTCATTTCTGAATTTAAGGGTTCTTATATTAAAAAAAAATAGACTTGAAGGATTTATTCCTACATATTTATGTCAGCTCAAGAATATAAGGTTATTAGATCTTTCTCAAAACAAGCTTTCTGGAGCCATACCATATTGCTTGAATAACATCACATTTGGAGGGATGGATGCGCCAAGGGAAGCTGAAATAGGTAGTTTCAGAGTGTCATGGACCACAAGGATCTCATCATATAAAATTTTCATTGATACCGGTGACATTATTGTTGGTGAAGAAAGACATGATGTTACTTTGTATAGAGACCAAGAAGTAGATTTCACATCGAAAAGAAGGGAAGAATCTTACAAAGGAAGCATTTTGAAGTTCATGTCTGGGTTGGATCTCTCAAATAATGAATTGACATGTGAAATCCCTTCACAAATTGGATTCTTAAGTACTATCCATGCATTAAATTTGTCATACAATAATTTTAAAGGGCATATTCCAGAAACGTTTTCCAACCTTAAGCAGGTAGAAAGCCTTGATCTTTCACACAACAAATTGACAGGCCATATTCCTACACAACTGACTCAATTGTACTCCTTGTCTGTCTTTTCTGTGGCTCATAATAATCTATCTGGGAAGTTACCTGACATGAAAAATCAATTTGGAACTTTTGATTCAAGTAGTTATGAAGGGAACCCTTTTCTATGCGGTCCACCTCTGCAGCAAAATTGCTCATCCATAGGACAGATAAACAAGCAAGCTCACCATGTGAAAGCAGATAATTTTCGAGAGGCCTTCTTATGGAGTTTTGGTGGAGCATTTGGGGTGTTTTTTCTAGGTGTCATTATAGTTCTTTATTTGAACCCTTACGTTTGCAATTACAAGCTGCTCATATTAGAGAGAGCTATATATAACAAGTTATTTGTATGAGAGTATTGGAGGCAAAAAAGAGAAGCCTTTCACTAGATAATATGATTTTGATCATGTAACAGATGTGATATATGTATGTGTGTGCATATAGCTTAGCAATGTCTATCTCAAAATCCTTCATTACATATCATCTCTGCCTCTCTCTATCAGTACCATCCACAAGAACCTCCTGGTAAGTAAACTGCCATATGTCTCTCATATATGGTTTGTGATCAAGTTACTGTTTTGCCAAACTTGGTTTAATTTGGAAGAGAAATTAAGACTTATTTGTAAGGGTAGATGTAAGAAAGAAAACCTCTGTTCATGATGAACTCTAGAATTAGTGTTAATGGAAGGTAGCCAGTTTGAGGCATCGTAGGATCAGAATGGACATTATACGGAATATTCAACCCATTACGAATGTCATGATCTCCTGCTGAAAATATCTCGATGCAATACAAAACCAATTGAATAAATAAATATTTAATTCATCGGAAGGCAACTATAGTGCGTCTGAAGCACATCCAAATCATATAAACTAACCACCCACCTCTGTTTCACTCGATCGCTTTCACGTTTTGTGTGTGGAAGCCTCGGAAACAAGGAATTGGTCCTCTCAATGTGTTTCACGCTTATTACGTAGGCATTGCTAGTTAATGGGAAAGTGACATTTGCGCGTACAAGTTAGATGAAGCAGTACCTTAGCTATAATTGTATTGCTCTCTCAGAAATGAGATCTTGAAAGTTCATAATATTAAAGTTCTACGTATGCTATCTTCTATATATTGAAATAAACCCCTAAGTTCATAATTTCATAAGAATATTGCAAAATCATGTTATCTATGTACTCCTCTGCTTTGGCTGCTGTTACAACAAATTTATACATAAAAAACATAGCATTGGAAAAACAACGTAGAGAACTTATAGAACAGGATGGAGCATGCAGTTGAACTGCAAATTTATTTTAGATTAATATTTAAATTACCATAATTAGCCATAACATTGAAGAAGAGAGAGATGAATTCTTCGTATTGAGTTTTGGGGGAGCATTTGGGGTGTTTTCTCTAGCAGTCATTATAGTTCTTTACTTGAACCCTTATGTTTGCAATTACAAACTAGTCATATTAGAGAGAGCCATATAGAACAAGTTATTTGTATGAGTGGGGGCGAAAAAGAAAAGCCTTTTTAATAGTTGATAAGATTTAGATCATGTAAATGGTGATCACAAAGCATTAAGCTACCTTAGCAATGCCTAGGGACATGTTCCTTTATTGTAAAATCCTGCTCACGAACTAACACAACGAAACAGAGCACTAAGCAACCTTCTCTGCCTCTCTGTTCCCATCCTTCAGAAGATAATCAACTTCATCCAAGTACATTCCCCCTCCCAATAATTGCCAAAAACAGTTGAAGTGATTCCTTCAAGCTTTTTCACGTGGCTATTAACTATAATTATCATTATTATATACGTCTTTGTGAGTGCGTGGGGTTATTAACAATACTAATTAATGATATGATGTTCACCACCAATGAGGTATGCCCAACAAAGTACTGTTGCACAGACGACCACAAGTAAAAGTGAGATTGTGTATTGCATTAGTGGAAATAACTTAACAGAACAAAGTCATTGACTTTTTATGCTGAGGAAATGGACAGGCATATTATTGGATGAAGTAGTACCTTAGCTATACCTGTGTTGCTCGATCACTCTTCCATCCTGGCTTTTGACAAACAACACAAAATTAAAACAATTCAATCTGAGCCACAACTTGTTCACTGGTCCCTTTGAACTCAATTCCACCTCAAAATTGCTTCACATGGAATCTTTTGATGTTTCCTCTAACCCCATCAGAGGTGAAATGTCTTTTCGTATTTGTTTCAATTTTCCCAACTTGATTTCTCTTGATATGTCTTCAACTTCATTGCGAGGTTGCTTTCCAGTTTCAATAGTTGAAATGAGACCGCTGAATGATCTTAACTTGTTAAATAATAATATATCTGGTTATTTGCCCAAAGAATTCGGTCAAGGTAACAATGATTTAAGGTTTTTGAAGTTGTCAAACAACAACTTGAGTGGCCCAAGTATACCCATTCGATCAAATTTCAGAAATTTGTTGTTTATGGACCTTAGCAACAACAACTTCAAAGGAAAATGTTCAAGTGCTGGGATAATTAATAGTACTGAATTAATAATGTTGGATTTAAGTGCCAACCAACTATTTGGTAAAATACTTAGCTGGATTGAAAATTTTCAACATCTAAGTTGCCTCATTTTGTCCAGAAATTCTTTAACAAGTTCAATGACAGAAAGCTTTTGCAACTTGGTTGAACTTATTTATTTAGACATTTCTCATAATAAATTCACGGCTCTTAACCAAGCTGTCTGAATCTGAATATGCCATTGTTAAAGTATTTGCATTTGCAGAGCAACCATTTCATGGGACCTCTACCTTCTACTTTGGCCAATTCCCACTTGTTATTGACTTTGGATTTGATGAGTAACAATTTTTCAGGTCGCATTCCAAGACTGATTAACTCATCTTCGGGTTTCAGGGTCCTCATGTTAAATGAAAACAAATTTGAAGGCTCTATTCCTACATATTTATGTGAGCACAAGAATATAAGTTTGTTAGATTTGTCTCGAAATAAGCTTTCTGGAGGCGTACCAAATTGCTTGAATAACATGGCATTTGGAAAGATAGATGCCCAAGGGAAACTGAAATAGGAATTTTTCACAGTATTCATTCAACTTTTTTACTGGTGAAGTTGCTGCAGATGAAGAAAAACAAAATGTTACATTGTACAGAGATCAAGAAGTAAATTTCACAACAAAAATAAGGTATGAATCTTACAAAGGAGATATTTTAAATATCATGTCAGGGTTGGATCTCTCAGGCACAAATTGGGTCTTTAAACACAATTCATGCACTAAATTTGTCAAACAATTATTTGAAAGGGCATATTCCTGAAACATTAAATTTTCTAAACTTAAGCAAATAGAAAGCCTTGATCTTTCACACAACAAATTGATAGGACACATTCATGTACAAATGACTCAGTTGTACTCCTTGTGTGTCTTTTCTGTCGCTCACAATAATCTATCCGGGATGATACCTTATATGAAAAATCAATTCACAACGAAATTGCTCATACATAGTAGGGCGAAACAAGCAATCTCAACCTCAATAAGTAGATGATTTTCGAGAGGCCTTTCATGGAGTTTTGGTGGAGCATTTGGGGTCTTTTTTCTAGGTGTCATTACAGTTCTTTATTTGAACCCTTACGTTTGCAATTACAAGCTGCTCATATTAGACAGAGCTATAATAACAAGTTATTTGTATGAGTGGAGAGCAAAAAAGAAAAGCCTTCTAATAGTTAATATGATTTTGATCATGTAACAAATGGTGATGAACTATAGAGATACAATAATGTAAAGATCGCCAGTTTGAAGTCTTGTCATGATCAGAAAGGAAATTGAATTGAAATATTCGAACCATTACTTAGTTATTGACTATATGATGAATGGTCCAAGATTTAGTTACAATGATTTGATGTTTTCATTTAATGTTTCACGATTGAATTGAAGGCACTAATTACAAATTGATTGTAATATGGTGGAATTATAATGAGGTTCTAAATAAGGGATTTAATTATCCAAAAATTCTAACAAAAATTGAGGAGCCAATAATAACTAGTTTTAATATAGAAATGGATACTATATTTATGTTGCTTGAGATTTTTTGGTAATTAAATGTCTTCCTTAAAATCTCATAATAATTTCTATTTATAATTTAATTAATATATGATATTGTAATTTATAGTAATTTAAATGATTTTTAACAACAAACTCTCTTAAACTTTTTAAAGTGTTTGGTATTATTTAAGATGTGATTTGTCGGTAAATTAACCAAATTAGTATGTTTAATTGGATTCTCATAAAACTGCTTAATTTGTATTAATTATAATTTGTAAATGAAAAGTAATATTATTAGTGGGATAAGGATATTAGAGTGGGGATCATGTGTATTTGTGCTTTGTCCCACTTTTTAAGGGAAAACCTTTTGCATCTTGACTCGTGGAAATAGTTTCTTTATATATCTTTTTCTCTTCTCTCTTTTTCTCCATTTCAACTTAAAGCTAAAGTTCTTAATATTATTGTCATTATTTATTATTCCTTATTCTTCATAGACATCTAAGTCTCTGATCTTATACATTCCAAGTATATATATATATATATTCTCTCTTTCTCTTTTTCATAAGAACCTCCTTCATTTCATCGCCGCCTCCACAATACATGCAGATACAACCAACCCTTTGAATACTTCAATCCTCTTTTTTCTTTCTCTCTCTCTATCTCTCTCTGCGTCAGAGAGAGAGAGACGTTGATAAATAATGAAGAATGAGGTTCTTTCTTCTTCATCTTCCTCTTGTTCCTGCTGAACAGTGCCTTTCTTTTTACTTAGAGCTATCATTTTTTCTTGTATCGGAAACATACCTTTTTTCGTGTGCTTTGGATACTCAAAACCCTAGCTTTGTATGTATGTATGTATGTATGTATGTATGTATGTATGCATGCATGCATTACTTATAAATATTCTCACGTAAAAAAAATTGACCGTGAGGTTTGGACAAGTGACTGCACGAGGTATTGCATTCATTTGGTGGACCCCTACGAATAAAGCTACCACACACTACTGCATGGTTCCTCTTTTCCTCATAATAGTAATATTTATTTATTTATTTATTTTAACATTTGGACGTATCTTTAATTTTGCTGATATGATTCATATTTATAGTATTAGGTTGGATCAGCTTCAAGATTTTGATGACCTCTGCCTGTGAAACTTCAGCATCAGAGAGTTGCGTATCTCAATTAGGGTGAAAGGGGAAAGTGCAGGTTTTGGGAATTGTGAGTAATTAAATATGATCAATGTGGAAATTTTGGTAATAAATATCTGTCATATGTCAAAAAAAAGAAAAAGAAAATACAAAAGTACAACACTGTGAAGATCTTTTGAAGTTTCTTGAAGTAATAATATGTTTAGTCGCTATATTTGTTAGGCTTTTCAAAATATATATGTAGCACTTGTCTGAGTTGAAAAATAAAATGTAGATACGACATATCAATAATATTATATGCACCGATATGTCTTTATTGTTGGAAATCGTGCCCTAGGGGCCAATCATTGTCTTATGAACATTATTGATTTATGAATTTATTAATTGAGTTATCATATTATTTGCATGTTTACTATGATGACCATCCTTGGATAATTCATGATATTATCCTAAATGTCCCTGGTCGATCATCTATGTGGGAGCACAGATGAAATAAGACCAGTATGACTTTGAAGATGTATAGAGATATAAATCAAAGTCATAAGCACATGTAAGAGTACAGGGTGTTGGACCGACCCGCTATGAGAGAACTGCATGGGTAACGTCATAAGCTTCTCTCATATACAAACCATGTCAATATGCCCTTTGACCTGAGATCATCATGGATTCCTACATGACAAAACGCTCAGCTTTGACCTAGTCAAAAGTCACTTTTGACCGAGTGATCATAAAGACTATGTTCGGGCTTAGTGGTTTTTCATGCGGAGGAATGTGAATGGTCAAGATGGAATTTGTCCCTCACATTCGTGGAGAGATATTACTGGGCCCCTCGATGAGTGAGTCTGAGAAATGTATGGCCATACTGTAATGGAAAGGTAGTTCCATTTCTATAGTCAGACTACTCAGGGATCGAGAAAGTAACGGTCGGGAATAGGAGGATGACATTATCCATGCCTCATCCATGACCAAAATATCGCGTGACAGAAGGGACATGATATGGTTGTATAAAAGGTTACATCGTTTATCGATCCTCATATGATTTGGGTAGTTGTTATGTCTTGCTAGAGACCGCTTGCGACTTGTGGGCTAGTATAGCAAATGGCCCACTGCCAACTTCATATGGGCCTACAGGGTCGCACACAAAATAGCCCAACACGAGCTATGATGTCCAGATTCATTGAATCTAAGACATGTCCAGATTCAATGAAAGATCCAGGTGAATGTATATATATTTATTTATATTCGTATATATATAAATTCGTATATATATATATATATTATATATATGAGATATATGAGATTTAATTTATAAGGATAAATTAAATCCCTATCACGTTTGAATTCGAAATTCAAATTGATAGGATATCTCATATAAGAGATATTTATAAGATTTAATTTATAAGGATAAATTAAATCTCTATCACGTTTGAAATTCGAAATTCAAATTGATAGGATATCTCATATAAGAGATATTTATAAGATTTAATTTATAAGGATAAATTAAATCTCTATCACGTTTGAAATTCGAAATTCAAATTGATAGGATATCTCATATAAGAGATATTTATAAGATTTAATTTATAAGGATAAATTAAATCTCTATCACGTTTGAAATTCGAAATTTAAATTGATAGGATATCTCAAATTTGATTTATGGGAATAAATCAAATATAACTCAGTCTCATCTTTATTTAAAGTTAAATAAATAAGTAATTAAATCTGTGGGACGGATTTAATATTATTTTATTTAATTAGTTTCTTATAAAATTATACAATATATGATATTGTATCAATTCGGAATTAATATAAGATTAACTCCAAAATCCAATTAGGTCAAGTGGAAAAACGCATAGCATCCTCTATATTTGATTGGAGGAGCTACGTTTGAAAATAACACAGAACACAAAAGGCCGAACGGAATCTGCAAAAGGTTTGCAGACAAGAAACTGCCGAAATAGAGACGGAGACTTGTGAAAGCCTTGGAGGGACAGGAGACGCTAGCACGTCGTTCGTGGTTGGAACGCTGTTCGTGTGGATACCAGTAGAGGAAGCCGACCTGAGGCGTCGACTTCTTGTGATCGAAAAGAGACCACCGTCCGCGGAGAGAATCTGTGAAGGTCGCTGAGGAACACTCCATCGATTTCTTGCGATCAGAAAGAGATCACCACCCACGTAGAGAAGCTGTGAAATTCGCTGAGCAACACTAAGGGTAATGATTCTTTCCACTTGACTTAAACACATACGGTAGATCCTGGCAAGGAATGGAAAATTTTTAAAGTTTATTTCCGCTGCGTGTCTTCCAATTCCTTACATTTATATCATCACTAAAGTTTAATGACAACACAAAAATATTAATCTTCAACAAATTTTGCATATTTTCCATTTCCATTTGCATTAACATGTTTAATTTATTCTCCCCCACACTTGCAAATGCCATTAATTTATTATATATAGGGATAATTAATTTGTAAGTTCTTATAATTTTAACTATTTTTTTCTTTTTATCATGTTCTTATAGTTTTTTTTATAGTTTTACTTGATTTTTAATTAAGTTCTTATTGCTCATTTTTTAAAAAATATTAATTAATTTTCTCAAATTTTATGTTATGTTTTTTTTAAAAAAAATGAATTCTTATTAAAAAATTTACATAATTAATTCCTAAGTCAATAAATATAAAAAATATATATTGTCTAATTTTTTAGTGGACTCATAAGGCCTATTAATATGTCAATTTACGATGAACATGATTAATTCCTTATTTGGCTTAAAAAGTTTCCTCCATTTACTAAATTGAAGATACGATTTTCGGTTTATAGTTGGAAATTAACAATTGTTTTTTGTTATAATTTTTTTTAAAAAAAAATTAAACACACACACAATCTATAATTTAGTCTATTTGTCTGCATACATATATTATTATGATGAGTCAACACAAACCAAGTTTCAGGCTTTTGTATAATTATATTATTATTCAACTTAATTAGTTTCTTGCCGTATTCTTTACATATTAGTTTTCCCTCAGAGAAAACCATAGTTTTGGGTTAAAAACTATTCTCCCCAACTTATATAAAAACCAAGGTTCTAGGGATTAAAATTACTTATGGGTTTTGGATGGTGTTTTGCTACTACTCTACTTTTAAGATCTTGGTTTCAGGCAAAACTATAATTTTAAAAGTTCTCTTACCTGTGCTCAGACAGGTAAACGTATAAAAAACTTCAGAGTTTAGATATATACTTTACTTGATTCCCTTTGACGGTGTTTGAATATAATAAAATTTATTGTGTGGTGAACATTAATTGTTAGCATCTGTCGAGATGGATCATATCCCAATCGTGTACTTTGGGGCAAGGAATCTTCTTCTTTTTCTAATCTTTCTGACTTAACTACTACAAGTCTCTGTCAGTTATGAAGTGGAACACTTGAGAGGGGTTGATCTATGGCAACTTGAGACACAGACCTCAAACTGCATACTTAGACTTTATGTGAAAATAATTCATCTCAAAATTTAAACAAAGATATCAAAGAATCACATATATAATTTGCTGTTACCAACGTATAACCTCACTTATGAAACAAAACTCTAGTTTCCTTCATTTGAAGAGATGACACGTACGTGTGATATATATATATATATATATATATATATATATATGCCATTCACATACTCTCTGCTCATCACCAACTTTATCATGACTCGTTCAACAAGGGAATTAAACTAACAGAGGAAAACAGAGCATTAAGCAACCTTCTCTACCTCTCTGTTCCCATCGTGCAGAAGATAATCAACCATGTCTTTGTATCTGGGCACTACCTATAATTATATGTCTTTGTGAGTGCACGGGATTATTAACAATACTAATTAATGATATTATGGTCACCACCAATGGAGTATCCCCAACAAAGTTTTCCACAGAGCGACCTTGATATTATGTATTGCATGTAACATAACACTAATTTTACAGATTAAAGTAAGCATTGGAAATAACTTATCAGAACGAAGTTATTGATTTGTTATGCTGAGGAAAATCGAAACAACTTATCAGAACAAAATCATGTACTGTTCACTCTGTAATGAGATCATGAGAGTTCATAATATCAAAGTTTCATGTATGCTATTTTGATTTTCTATTGCAATAAGCTCCGAGTTCCAGAAAGTGCTCCCCATGTATAGTGCTCTGCAGTCTCATCTAAGAATAACTAACTAATTAATTTCATAAGAATATTTCTAAATTCTGATGTGTTATCCTTGGTTAAATATATAGAAAGCTTGAGACGTGTAGTTCATTTCTGGCTTGGCTTCAAGCACTAATTTTGAATAGCTGAGATAACTGATAAGAATATCAAGTGTCAGGACCAGAAATTGAGAGGTTTGACCCAATCGTGCATTTTGGGGCAACGAATCTTCATCATTTTTTTTCATCTTTCACACTAAACGACTATATAAACAATCTCCCTTTAATTTGTAAGAATTTCTTATTTCAAGAGAAAACCAAAATCAAACCAATATTTTATTGTTAGCAATTGTCAAAATCGATCATAAATCCCAATCGTGTAGTTTGGAATCTTGTTCTTATTTTAATCTTCCACACTAATCGACTACAAGCTACTAGGGCAAAAAAATCTAGGTAGAGCTAGTAAAATAGTCTCAGTCTACTTTTTATAAAAAAAAAAGATAGGCTCAGGCTAACATTTAGGGGGCTGTGCCGGCCTACTTTTTTTTTAAAAAAAATATTATTATTTATTTTATTTAAATATTACTTTAAATATTTTTATTATCAAATACATAATAAATATGGTTACTTATTTGTTGATATGTGTTGATATATTATAATTGATTAATATTATGTTAATATTTGCTTAGATTTATAGTTATAAAATTTAATATATTTTTTTAAAAATAAGAAATTTTAAGAGTATAAAAAAATAGAGCTGTCCGCTTTTCCAGCTCTATTTAGAGGCTTTATATATAGATAGACAGTCTGTATGCATAGTAAGTAAAGAATCATATATACTGAGAAATGGGGTATTCAGTGAGAGAACAAGAACTGTGGTGGGTGATGGCCACAAGCATATTATTATCATTAGGGTTCCATGGAACAAGAGTTGAGGGATGCTTAAAAGAAGAGAGAGAAGCTCTTATGAGAGTGAAAGAAGCTTTCAATTACCCAAATGGCAACTCTCTTCCTTCTTGGAATAACCTTACGACCTCCTCTGATTGCTGCTCTTGGGAGTCTGTGGTGTGTGACAACTCCACTCATAGAGTCATACGCCTTCTTCTGAACGACACAAGGGCTTATGAGTTGAGAGGCATCAAATGGTCACTCAATGCTTCTTCTTTTCTCCCTTTCCACCACCTTGAAGAATTGAATTTGTCAGGGAATTACTTGTCAGGTCATCCTCTTTCTTTTAACTATTTTATCATTCATGCATATATATACAAATAAAATTTATTGGTCCGATGAAATCAAATAACAAAATAAAATTATGTATGAAACTTTAGAGGGCTTATTGATATAAAAACTCAAAAGACCAAAAGATTTATTATCTCTTTTTTCCGGTATAAAAAATAACAAAATAACCTTTAGAGGGCTTGATTGATATAAAAAATTAAATTTTAGAGAACAAGTTGATAATTGAGACCAACTCGAGAGACCAAAAGATTTATTATCTCTTTTTACAGTATAATTCTTTTTACCTATTAACATTTATAGAAACTAATCACGCATGTGTGTGGAGCAGGAGCAGGGTTATTTGGCGATATTACGCTGCCCAACTTAAAATTTTTGGATTTAGAAGATAATAAGCTCACAGAATTCCCATCTTTCGGTGATAAATCTCTCCATCTTCTATATATTTTTTTAAATATGTCATATTTAACTGTGTAGCTGTGCATTAAATTTGATCCAATTAGAGAGATAGATTGCCATGATTTAAAAAAAAAATACTAAAAGAGATATTTAGACAACTTTTCTCTATGAAATTCATGAAAGTTTGTGTTTTTACTTGATTTTGTATGAAAGTCAATTGATATTGGATTTACTTATAATTTACTATTGTATGTGTCTTTATTCATAGAATTGAATGGTTGGTAAAACTTTCAAAATTCTTGAGAGTTGAATAAGATGTCGATTTTTTACATAGAATATGATAGAAACAAATAAATGAACAATAAATTTTGACAATATATAAAAACTAAGTAATAGGATTATATATAGGAAGAAAATTTATTAAAACATTTTATATGCATAAATTATCCATTCAAACAATTTAATGTATATTTTCATTTGGCATTTGACAGATCTTTCTCATTCTCGTAATTTGGATAAACTGTGACTTTATGATAATTTATTGGAAGGTAGTATTCCAGAGTCTATTACGTCTCTTACTTCCCTCACATGGTTGGGACTAAGTAGTAATAACCTCACCGGATCACTGCCACCACAAGGTACGTATCCTATTTATAGTATGTGCAGTGTAAAAATATTTATTTACAATCTATCACATGTTTTGTTCATGAAATTTTTAGTTCAAAATTAAATGTGGTTAAAGCAGATAACGGTTAACAAAATAATAATATAGTTTTCATTTTCATGCACAGGCTAAATCAAAATAATAAAACAAAATCCATTTAATCCTTCATTTTCTCTATATTTATTTTTAATACTTATTCTCCCATATTCAAATATATCCTATTAGTTGACATACATTTTTGTGCTCAATGTTCCCGCTTTTAATGATTTTTGTTGATACAATATTTCAACATTTAATAAAAGAATTCATACGTTGCAGGAGGCTTGTGCGATTTGAAGAATCTTGTACTATTGGATCTTGACTCCAACAAACTTGAGGGGCAACTTCCTGCTTGCCTTAGCAATTTGACGTCACTACGCGCCTTTTTTATTGAAGAAAATAGTTTTGAAGGAACATTTCCTTCCTCACTCTTCCATTCTCTGAGGTCCCTAACCGCAATTTCTCTTTCCGACGACAATTTCAATGGCTCATTCTCACTCTCTTTACTTGCCAACCACTCCAACCTCACAATCATTGACATTTCATGCTCTAACGCCAATCTCAAGCTTGAAACTGAGAATCCCCCTTTTATCCCTTCCTTCCAATTGAGGCTCTTCCGCATCGACAATTGCACTCTCAATGAAGCCCACAATAACACAATGCCTACCTTCCTTCTTCATCAGTATGACTTGCTAGATCTAAAACTTAGACACCTAAACATTTCAGGAACCTTCCCGTCCTGGCTTTTGACAAACAACACAAAATTAAATACTTTGAATCTCACTCACAACTTGTTCACCGGTCCCTTTGAACTCAATTCCACCTTAAAATTGCTTCAAATGCTATTCTTTGATGTTTCCTCTAACCCTATTAGGGATGAAATGCCTCCTCATATTGGCTCTGTTTTTCCCAATTTGATTACCCTGGCTATGTCTTCGTGTTCATTGCAAGCTTGCCTTCCAGCTTCAATAGGTGAAATGAGACAACTGAATGATCTTGATTTGTCAAATAATAATTTATCTGGTTACTTGCCCCAAGAATTCGGCCATGGTAACAATGAATTGAGGATTTTGAAGTTGTCAAACAACAACCTGAGTGGTCCATGTCTGCCCATAAGATCAAATTTCACAAATTTGTTGATTTTTGATCTTAGCAACAATAACTTCAAAGGAAAATTTCAAGGTGGTGGGTTCATCAATAGTACTGAATTACGAATGTTGGATATAAGTGACAACCAACTATTTGGTGAAATACCTAGCTGGATTGGAAATTTTCAACATCTGAGTTACCTCATTTTGTCCAAAAATTCTTTAATAGGTCCACTACCAGAAAGTTTTTGCAACTTGACTAACCTCATATATGCAGACCTTTCTCACAATAATTTCAACGGCTCTTTACCAAATTGTCTGAATATGACATTCCTGAAGCACCTGCACTTGCAAAGTAACCTTTTCATGGGACCTCTACCTTCTACTTTGGTCAATTCCCCCTTCTTGTTGACGTTAGATTTGATGAACAACAATTATTCAGGTCCAATTCCAATATTGTTGAGTTTATTTCTGAATTTAAGGGTCCTTATATTAAAAGAAAATAGACTTGAAGGATCTATTCCTACATATTTATGTCGGCTCAAGAATATAAGCTTATTAGATCTTTCTCAAAACAAGCTTTCTGGAGCCATACCATATTGCTTGAATAACATCTCATTTGGAAGGATGGATGCGTCAAGGGAAGCTGAAATAGGTAGTTTCAGAGTGTCATGGACTACAAGGATCTCATTTTATAAAATTTTCATTTATACCGGTGACATTATTGTTGATGAAGCAAAACATGATGTTACTTTGCATAGAGACCAAGAAGTAGATTTCACATCGAAAAGAAGGGAAGAATCTTACAAAGGAAGCATTATGAATTTCATGTCTGGGTTGGATCTCTCAAATAATGAATTGACAGGCGAAATCCCTTCACAAATTGGATTCTTAAGCTCTATCCATGCATTAAATTTGTCATACAATAATTTTAAAGGGCATATTCCAGAAACGTTTTCCAACCTTAAGCAGGTAGAAAGCCTTGATCTTTCACACAACAAATTGACGGGCCATATTCCTACACAACTGACTCAACTGTACTCCTTGTCTGTCTTTTCTGTGGCTCATAATAATCTATCTGGGAAGTTACCTGACATGAAAAGTCAATTTGCAACTTTTGATTCAAGTAGTTATGAAGGGAACCCTTTTCTCTGCGGTCCACCTCTGCAGCAAAATTGCTCATCCCTAGGACGGATAAACAAGCAAGCTCACCATGTGGAAGCAAATGATTTTCGAGAGGCCTTCTTATGGAGTTTTGGTGGAGCTTTTGGGGTGTTTTTTCTAGGTGTCATTATAGTTCTTTATTTGAACCCTTACGTTTACAATTACAAGCTGCTCATATTAGAGAGAGCTATATATAACAAGTTATTTGTATGAGAGTATTGGAGGCAAAAAAGAGAAGCCTTTCAATAGTTAATATGATTTTGATAATGTAACAGATGTGATATATGTATGTGTGTGCATATAGCTTAGCAATGTCTATCTCAAAATCCTTCATTACATATCATCTCTGCCTCTCTCTATCAGTACCATCCACAAGAACCTCCTGGTAAGTAAACTGCCATATGTCTCTCATATATGTTTTGGGATCAAGTTACTGTTTTGCCAAACTTGGTTTAATTTGGAAGAGAAATTAAGACTTATTTGTAAGGGTTGATGTAAGAAAGAAAACCTCTGTTCATGATGAACTCTAGAATTAGTGTTAATGGAAGGTAGCCAGTTTGAGGCATCGTAGGATCAGAATAGATATCTCGAGGCAATGCAAAACCAATCGAATAAATAAATATTGAATTCATCAGAAGGCAACTATAGTGCGACTGAAGCTACATCAAATCATATAAACTAACCACCCACCTCTGTTCCACTCGATCGCTTCCACGTTTTGTGTGTGGAAGCCTCGGAAACAAGGAATTGGTCCTCTCAATGTGTTTCACGCTTATTACGTATGCATTGCTAGTTAATGTGAAAGTGACATTTGCGCGTACACTTACCATGACAAGTTCTTGTTAATATGCTGAGGAAATCGACAAAGCTTATTAGATGAAGCAGTACATTAGCTATAATTGTATTGCTCTCTCTGAAATGAGATCTTGAAAGTTCATAATATTAAAGTTCTACGTAAGCTATCTTCTATATATTGAAATAAACCCCGAGCTTCAGAAAGTTCATAATTTCATAAGAATATTACAAAAGCAGGTTCTCTATGTACTCCTCTGCTTTGGCTGCTGTTACAACAAATTTATACTTCAACAAATTTATCATAATTAGCCATAACATTGAAGAAGAGAGAGATGAATTCTTCGTATTGAGTTATGGGGGAGCATTTGGGGTGTTTTCTCTAGGTGTCATTATAGTTCTTTACTTGAACCCTTATGTTTGCAATTACAAAATAGTCATATTAGAGAGAGCCATATATAGAACAAGTTATTTGTATGAGTGGGACATGTTCCTTTACTGTAAAATCCTGCTCACGAATTAACACAGCGAAACAGAGCACTAAGCAACCTTCTCTGCCTCTCTGTTCCCATCCTTCAGAAGATAATCAACTTCATCGAAGTATATTCCCCCTCCCAATAATTGCTTGAGAGAAGAGAGAGAAGCTCTTATGAGAGTGAAAGAACCTTTCAATTATCCAAATGGTAATTCTCTTCCTTCTTAGAATAACCTTACGTCCTCCTCCGATTGCTGCTCTTGGGAGTCTGTGGAATGTGACAACTCCACTCATAGTCATACGCCTTCTTCTGAACGACACAAGAGCTTATGAGTTGAGAGACATCAAATGGTCACTGATCTCAATGCTTCTTCTTTTCTCCCTTTCCACCAACTTGAAGAATTGTATTTGCCAGGGAATTACTTGTCAGGTCATCCTCTTTCTTTTAACTATTTTATCATTCATGCATATATATATAATTTATTTGTCCGACGAAATCAAATAACAAAATAAAATTATGTATGAAACTTTATAGGGCTTGGTTGATATGAAAAATTAAATTTTAGAGAACAAGATAATTGAGGAAAACTCGAGAGACGAAAAGACTTATTATCTCTTTTTATAATATAATTCATTTTACCCACTAACATTTATAGAAGCTGATCACACACGTGTGTGGAGCAAGAGCAGGGATATTAGTCGATATTAGGTTACCCAACTTAAAAATTTTGGATTTAGCATATAATAAGCTCACAGAATTTCCATCTTTCGGTGATAAATCTCTCCATCTTCTATATTTTTTTAAATATGTCATATTTAACTGTTGAGCTGTGCATTAAATTTGATCGAATTTGATAGATAGATTGTCATGATTTTAAAAAAAAAATGCTAAAAGAGATATTTAGACATTTTTTTACCATTAAATCCATGAAAGTTTCTGTTCTTCCTTGATTTTGTTTAGAAGTCAATTGATATTAAATTTAATTATAATTTACCATTTCTACGTGTCTTTATTCAGAAAATTGAATGAATGGTCAAACTTTCAAAATTCTTGAGAGTTGAATAAGATGTTAATTATTACATATGATATGATGGAAACAAATAAATGACCAATAAATTTTGACAATGTATAAGAACTAAGTAATAGGACTATATATAGGAAGACAATTGATTGAAACATTTTATATGCATAAATTATCCATTCCAACATCTTAATGTACATTTCCATTTGGTATTTAACATATTTTTCTCATTCACGTAATTTGAAGGATTTGTTGCTTTATGATAATTTATTGGAGGGTAGTTTTCGCGAGTCTATTACGTCTCTTACTTCCCTCACATGGTTAGGATTAAGTAGGAATAACCTCACTGGATCACTGCCTCATCAAGGTACGCATCATATTTATAGTGTTTGGACTGTAAAAATATTTATTTACATTCTATCTCATGTTTTGTTCATGAAATTTAGTTTAAAATTAAATGCGGTCAAAGCAGATAACGGTTAACAAAATAATAACATAGGTTTCATTTTCATGCACAGGCAAAATCAAAATAATAAAACAAAATCCCTTTAATCCTTCATTTTCTCTATATTTATTTTTAATACTT
The DNA here is from genome assembly GCA_037074615.1 of Leucaena leucocephala. NCBI lineage: Eukaryota > Viridiplantae > Streptophyta > Magnoliopsida > Fabales > Fabaceae > Leucaena > Leucaena leucocephala. The sequence continues at coordinate 4,956,887 of CM073525.1, forward strand.
AGTTCTCCCATATTCAAATATATCCTATTGATTTAAATACATTTGTTAAGCGGATCATAATCACAAATTAATTTAGCCCACTCTACAAGTTTTAATGATATTTTATTGATACAAGAAGTCGGTAATGGTAACAATGAATTGAGGATTTTGAAGTTGTCAAACAACAACATGAGTGGTCCATGTCTGCCCATAAGATCAAATTTCACAAATTTGTTGATTTTTGATCTTAGCAACAATAACTTCAAAGGAAAATTTTAAGGTGGTGGGTTCATCAATAGTACTAAATTACGAATGTTAGAGATAAGTAACAACCAACTATTTGGTGAAATACCTAGCTGGATTGGAAGTTTTCAACATCTAAATTACCTCATTTTGTCCAAAAATTCTTTAATAGGGCCACTACCAGAAAACTTTTGCAGCTTGACTAACCTCACATATGTAGACCTTTCTCACAATAATTTCAATGGCTCTTTACCAAATTGTCTGAATATGCAATTCCTGAAGCACCTGCACTTGCAAAGTAACCTTTTCATGGGACCACTACCTTCTACTTTGGTCAATTCCCCCTTATTATTGACGTTGGATTTGATGAACAACAATTTTTTAGGTCCAGTTCCAATATTGTTGAGTTTATTTCTGAATTTAAGGGTTCCTATATTAAAAGAAAATAGACTTGAAGGATCTATTCCTACATATTTATGTCAGCTCAAGAATATAAACTTATTAGATCTTTATCAAAACAAGCTTTCTGGAGCCATACCATATTGCTTGAATAACATCACATTTGGAGGGATGGATGCGTCAAGGGAAGCTGAAATATGTAGTTTCAGAGTGTCATGGACCGCAAGGATCTCATTTTATAAAATTTCGTTGATACCGGTGACATTATTGTTGATGAAGCAAAACATGATGTTACTTTGCATAGAGACCAAGAAGTAGATTTCACATCGAAAAGAAGGGAAGAATCTTACAAAGGAAGCATTTTGAATTTCATGTCTGGGTTGGATCTCTCAAATAATGAATTGACATGTGAAATCCCTTCACAAATTGGATTCTTAAGCATTATCCGTGCATTAAATTTGTCATACAATAATTTCAAATGGCATATTCCAGAAACGTTTTCCAACTTTAAGTAGGTAGAAAGCCTTGATCTTTCACACAACAAATTGACGGGCCATATTCCTACACAACTGACTCAACTGTACTCCTTGTCTGTCTTTTCTGTGGCTCATAATAATCTATCTGGGAAGTTACCTGACATGAAAAATCAATTTGCAACTTTTGATTCAAGTAGTTATGAAGGGAACCCTTTTCTGTGCGGTCCACCTCTGCAACAAAATTTCTCATCTGTAGGACGGATAAACAAGTAAGCTCACCATGTGGAAGCAGATAATTTTCGAGAGGCCTTCTTATGGAGTTTTGGTGGAGCTTTTGGGGTGTTTTTTCTAGGTGTGATTATAGTTCTTTATTTGAAACCTTACGTTTGCAATTACAAACTGCTCATATTAGAGAGAGCTATATATAACAAGTTATTTGTATGAGAGTATTGGAGGCAAAAAAGAGAAGCCTTTCAATAGTTAATATGATTTTGATCATGTAACAGATGTGATATATGTATGTGTGTGCATATAGCTTAGCAATGTCTATCTCAAAATTCTTCATTGCATATCATCTCTGCCTCTCTCTGTCAGTACCATCCACAAGAACCTCCTGGTAAGTAAACTGCTGTATGTCTCTCATAAATGGTTTGTGATCAAGTAACTGTTTTGCCAAACTTAGTTTAATTTGGAAGAGAATTTAAGACTTATTTGTAAGGGTAGATGTAAGAAAGAAAGCCTCTGTTCATGATGAACTCTAGAATTAGTGTTAATGGAAGGTAGCCAGTTTGAGGCATCGTAGGATCAGAATGGACATTATACGGAAATATTCAACCCATTACGAATGCCATGATCTCCTGTTGAAAATATCTCGATGCAATGCAAAACCAATTGAATAAATAAATATTGAATTCATCAGAAGGCAACTATAGTGCGTCTGAAGCCACATCCAAATCATATAAACTAACCACCCACCTCTGTTTCACTCGATCGCTTCCACGTTTTGTGTGTGGAAGCCTCGGAAACAAGGAATTGGTCCTCTCAATGTGTTTCACGCTTATTACGTATGCATTGCTAGTTAATGTGAAAGTGACATTTGCGCGTACACTTACCATGACAAGTTCTTGTTAATATGCTGAGGAAATCGACAAAGTTTATTAGATGAAGCAGTACCTTAGCTATAATTGTATTGCTCTCTCTGAAATGAGATCTTGAAAGTTCCTAATATTAAAGTTCTACGTATGCTATATTCTACATATTGAAATAAACCCCGAGCTTCAGAAAGTTCATAATTTCATAAGAATATTGCAAAAGCAGGTTCTCTATGTAGTCCTCTGCTTTGGCTGCTGTTACAACAAATTTATACTTCAAAGACATGGCATTGGAAAAACAACGTAGAGAACTTATAGAACAGGATGGAGCATGCAGTTGAACTGCAAATTTATTTTAGATTAATATTTAAATTACCATAATTGGCCATAACATTGAAGAAGAGAGAGATGAATTCTTCGTATTGAGTTTTGGGGGAGCATTTGGGGTGTTTTCTCTAGGTGTCATTATAGTTCTTTAGTTGAACCCTTATGTTTGCAATTACAAACTAGTCATATTAGAGAGAGCCATACAGAACAAGTTATTTGTATGAGTGGGGGCGGAAAAGAAAAGCCTTTTTAATAGTTGATAAGATTTAGATCATGTGAATGGTGATCACAAAGCATTAAGCTACCTTAGCAATGCAAAGGGACATGATATGAAGGTTTTACGTGTGCTATTTTCTATATATTGAAATAAGACCCGAAAGTTCATAATTTCATAAGCATATTGCGAAAGCACATGTTGTCTGTTGCAACATATACACTTTTTCAAAAGGATAATATTGGAAAATAGGATTGAGCATGGGGTGGGCAGATAATTAAAAATTGTTTGATGTATTATTTTTTTAATTATTTGAGAAATTCATTTATATATTTTTCAGAATGGATATCATCCTCAAATATTCAACCCATTACTTGGTCCTATTCTATGTGGTAGTAAAGTTTATTAATATATTATCCTCAGTCCTTAATATAAGAATTAATTGATGACTTGTTAAGGTAGATTAAGGAAGCAAAAGAAATAATTTAATTATGATAAAATTCAAATCTTTAAGACAAATTTATATTATATACTCTTTAATCTACCTAAATTAGTTAACCAACTCTTATATTAGTTATAATTAATTGATTTATTTAGTTTCTTTAATCTATCTAAAAAAGTTAGCTATGATATTAAGAACCAGTGCTAGTACAATGTAGCATTACACACACACACACACATAAAGCACGCGTACTGATTTTGAATATATAAAAGTTAGGGAGGTGAACAATGCTAACAACCGTTGTCAAAATCGATCATAAATCCAAATCGCGTAGGGGGCAATGAAATCTTGGTCTTTTTCTCTTTTTCTTTTTCTTTCTGACTAAACTTCCACAAATTTTGAAGATCTATAATAATCCCAAAGACGCATGTGGTCTACCCATTAACTTAAAGATGATATAACCTCTTCATGGATTATAGAAAAAGTTGTTGACCCGGTGAAATCAATCAAATAAGAATATAAACTTGTCTATGAAGTCTTAGGGAGTTGATTGATAAAAATTAAATTTTAAGAACTAAATTAATAATTAAGACAAATTTTAAGGACGGAAATTTTTAGTATCCCTAGTATAATCAAGTAAGATATTTTAGAATGTGGGTTGTGTTTTAAATTTCCTTTAAAAAACCCAAAACAAACTTAGAAAACACTACATCAGGCTGACCAATTATTATTTTTTAAGAGAATGGTGACATTAATTATATGAATTATTATTTTTTAACTCTTTTTTACCCCATAGCATTTATAGTAACTCACCATACGTTGTTGTCTGTGAAATAGGGTTATTTGGCAATATTAGGCTGACCAATTTAAAGGGGTTGTATTTATATAATAATAAGCTCACAGAAGTCCCATTTTTAGTACTAAATATGTTTTCTATATTCTTTTAAATAGCATATGTTAATTGTAAATTATATTATATTATAAATATAATAGCATCTTCTACATATGCTACATGCCACGTGTCTATATATATATTATACCTATTTTTATCTTTAACATAGGCAGTAGTCAATTAAATCTTAAATATAAAATATTAATCTACTTTATCTCTCATAATTATATATTTTTTCACAATTAATTTACTTAATTATTTATAAATTCATATATAATATGATATTACATAATATTATTTTAAATAGATCATATTGCGTTAGCATAGCTGGTTGAGCACATTGCTATGACTTGTTTAAATATAAGAGTTATTATCGATCTTTAATATAATAGTTAATTGACTTGTTTAAATATATTAAGAAAACTAAATAAATCAGTTAATTATAACTAAATCTAAACTCTTAAGACAAATCCATATTATATACTCCTTAATCTACCTAAATTAGTTCATTAGTTCTTATATTATTTATAATTAATTAATTTATTTAATTTCTTTAATTTATCTAAAAAAGTTAACTAACTCTTATATTTATATTAAAAACTAGAGCTAGTACCATGTAGCATTGTACATATATATAAAAAAGCACACGCACTGATTTTGAATATATAAAGCTTGGTGAGGTGGACATTGCTAACAACCGTTGTCAAAATCGATCAAAAATCCAAATCGCGTAGGGGACAAGGAAATCTTGGTCTTTTTCTCTTTTTCTCTTTTTCTTTCTGTCTAAACTTCCATAAGTCCGTCTCAGTTATGAAGTGGAGCACTTGAGAGAATGCTTTTTGGGTTGGGTTGATCCAAAGAAACTTGACACAAAGGCATAAATAGATCAATAACTGTGTGGTTAATTAGCAACTGTCGATCATTAATTAGATGAGAGGTCAAGTCCAATATAATCGTGTATTTCGTGGAAGGAGTCTTAATCTTCTTTTCTAATTTTTCAGATACAACCAAGTCTATATATGATCAAAGAGATTATCTTCAAATATTAAACCCATTATTTGGTACTATTCTACGCTGTAATAAATTTTATTTGATATATTACTTCCTATTATTAATATAAGAGTTAATTTATTTTTTAAACAGATTAAAAAAATTAAATAATTTGGTTAATTATTATCAAATACAAATATTAGAGACAAATTTATATTATATACTCCTTAATCTACACAAATTAATTAACTAGCTCTTATATTATTAGTTATAATTAACTGATTTATTTAGTTTATTTAATCTATATTATATACTTTTTATGTCCTATAAAATCTTTCTTTTAAGGTCATCCTCTTGATATAAAACTCATGAGAATGCGTTCAAATAATAACATTTGAGAATGGAACACGATAAATTAACCACCTCTGTTTCACTTGATCACCCCCACATTTTGTGTTGAAACCTCGGAAACAAAGGAATTGGATCCTCTCAATAGAAAAAATTAGAGTCATTTTGGTTAGAATTGGTATGCAGGAGTGTCTGGCAAATGTATTGATTAGATTAATTCACTCCTAATTAATTACAACTTTGATTGAGACTCCCTTTTAGTGTCAAACACATGAATTTATAGGAATAATTAAATATGTTTTGGGGGGTTAAATCATTAAATATGTTTGGAAATAAAAAATTTCAAATTTATCCATATATATTTAAAATCATGAATTACATCACTTTTTAGTTAATTTGCCCGACTAAATGACTAAGTCTTTGTCAGATAGTCGCTTAGGCTTTTCAAAATATATATGTAGTGCTTGTCTGAGGTGAAAAATAAAATGTAAGATACGACATTCCAATAATATATATGCACCGATATGTCTTTATATCATCACTAAAGTTTAATGACAACACAAAAATATTAATCTTCAACAAGATTTGCATATTTTCCATTTCTATGTGCATTAACATATTTAATTTATTCTCCCCCACACTTGCAAATGCCATTAATGTATTATATATAGGGATAATTAATCTGTAAGTTCTTATAATTTTAACTAATTTTTTCTTTTTATCCTCTTCTTATAGTTTTTTTATAGTTTTACCTGATTTTTAATTAAGTTGTTATTGCTCCTTTTTTTTTAAAAATAATTAATTTTCTCAAATTTTATGTTATGTTTTTTAAAAAAATGAATTCTCATTAAAAAATTCACATAATTAATTCCTAGGTCAATAAATATAAAAAATATATATTATCTAATTTTTTAGTGGACTCATAAGGCCTATTAATATATCAATTTACGATGAACATGATTAATTCCTTGTTGGGCTAAAAAAGTTTCCTCCATTTACTTAAATTGAAGATGCGATCTTCATAAAACAGTTGGAAGTTAGAAGTTGTTAGGATCGTATAGCATGATAAAAGGATTCGTTGACAAGCTTTGATGGGCTTGGGCTTCAACCTTTTAGTTTTTGTTCCTATACACCCAAGCCCAAACCATGGTGTGGGCCTTTCGTTTAGCCTATTCATCCGCCTACAAACATACTCACATATAGGTTTTCAATTTAATTGGCGAATGTGAGAAATATGACTATTTAAAATGTAATTAATCTATAGAAAATATTATATTGTTATGGTTCTATTCACAGTACTTGAGGAGGCATCCTAGATCTTAGATACTTAAATTTATACCTGACAATAATTAATTACTCGCCCTACTCGATATTGATATTGTTTAGAATGGAGGGAGATTTCACTTTGCTTTTAGATTGTAAGTGAGCATAACCCCTCTCCAAAAATTTTTATATAAAAAAAAAGGTTTTCACTTCAATATTAAACTAACCACGTTTGATTGTAGCAATGGTTTGAGTTTAGTATAAGGGACTAATATTTTATAACAAGATAGACCAAAATTTAAATTCTCAGTATAAAGGTTACCTATGTTTAGTATATCACAGTACTTTAAGTAGAATTTAAGACTGACAATAGCGTTAACTTGCTACATCAAAGAATCAAGATTCATTATGGGTCAGTCAACAAATATACTTTTTCCATATTTAATATATGATTTAATTAGAGGTTGAACCTAATTCTAAATATAAAATTTATTTTTTATATTTATCAATTTTTTCAATTACCCTTATTGGTACTACGTCCATAATAATCTAAGAATGGAGTTAAAGAAGATGATTAATGTGTTTTAAAAATAATATATCATATTAATTAGTTTAATTAAATTCTTTAATCTAAATAAATTAATTAAATATATCATATATTAATGATCTAATAGCATGTTGTCGTCCAAACATGTCGTGGATGTTGATTAAACAAATCAAACACATATATAAATTATCTTGAGGAAACAAATCCCATGTAACATCATCAATAAATATTAGAGCTATATTCCTAACTTTCTGATGATGAAATTGGCTCGTTGCCTTTACCAAAAACACAACCTAAAACTGGTTGTTTCTCACCAAGTATGTACGCGGTTGATTATTTCAGGCAATGATCTCTCATCTTTTCTCTCTTGTTTCTTTCTGGGCTTTCTGTAAATTCTCTTTATTAGAACCTCATATTCCTCGCTCAATATCCGTGTGGGACCCTTTCATAGAAATTAACTACAAAAAATTATAACTAATTACCCCTGACTTTATTCTTCTTTTCATCTTCATCCATTGAGACCAAATATGCATATAGTCCATTTGCATGTAGGCTTTTAAAAAATACTTTTGGATAGCCTTAGAAAAATTGGTTCTGAAACAAAAATTATAGAAAAAAGTGATTATTAATAAATAAGTATTTAGATAGTTATTACTAGAAAGATTTTTGTTATTAGAAAATTATAAAAAAATATGATTTTATTAGAAATAGAAAAGATGAGAGAGTATGAGAAAAATTAAGAGTAAAATAGTAATTAGATAGTCCATAAATTCTTTATTATTTCAAAAATTATTCTCAGTAGTTTATACAAAACTTTAGTTTTAACCTATTGTTTGATCCAAAAATAATTTTAAATAAATATAATTCTTTATTTTAAAATTTTTTTAAATTAAAGTTTGAATCAAAAATCTTTTTAAAATCGTAATTTAAGTTTAGAGGTTGCCCAAATACAAATACAGGCATAATTGCCTCTCTCTCTTCTTTTTCTTCTTTTGTCCAGTGCATAACCTGCAATAGACATATGATGAGTCAGCACAACCAAGTTTCAGGTTTTTGTATAATTATATTATTATTCAACTTAATTATTATTGCTGTTTGCCTTATAGAATATATTGTTTTGTTGAGATTGATTTATAATGATTGTGTGTGCATGCAGAGGCTTATCCTCCGCCGGGTCAGGCTTATCACCACCACCAAACAACACCAGTTGGATATCCCACCACCGTGCATGCTGCTCAAGATTCATCACAGAATATCGCAGAGACCAAAAGTAAGGGTGAAGGTTTCTGGAAAGGATGATAGGTTTCTCTCTCTTCACTTTCTCATCTATTTATGTATTTCCTACAGAAAATACAATTAATCCCACTTAATTTGTAACTGTAGATTCTATATATTAATCGGTATGTTTTATTTGATAATTTATTTAAAGATTTAATTGTTGATAGAGTATAATAAAACTATGTTATATATATGTAGCCGACTTCACACTTAAAAGGATAAGATGTTATTGTGGTTATTGTGTTGTTTGATAATTTATTAATTTATGCTGTTTTGCTGTGCAGTGTTGCTACGTTATGCTGCTGTTGGGTCGCGGAATTTTGCTATGGATGTTTATTATTAATGAGAGTTAATGGCAACTATTAGTTTATGTGAAAAAATGATGAGCTTTTTTCCATTTCATTTTAGTTGTCGTATTCTTGTATGGGAGTTAATTAAGAGATTAAAGCAAAAAAAAAAAAAAACGTGTTAGTGTCCCCTAAATTATTATCTACTCTTTACAAGGTCTCCTCTTTGACAGAGACGGGTTGAGTTAGGCTCACCGTTGTTATTATGAATCAATAAGTATAATAATAAATGGTTAAGGCTTTAAGTTATTTAGGTAAATAGAATCTGAATTTTGTTACTCATCGCATGATTTTAAATTTCGGAATTTATATCAAATAATTAAGATTAACATTAATTATAGGGACTAGGGAATAGTAAATTAAAAAAATTTATTCTTGTTGAAATACCAAACTAGAATTAAATTAAGGAATGTAACTTTTATAGGTAGACTAAAGGTTATCTAAAAAACACGACAATTAAAATAAAAATTCATACAAGACCAACAAATTGAGTGAAAACATTTTTTTTATTTGAAGTGGTTTCTATGCGTCTTTCTTTTTTATTATATTATATCTTATTGCCCTTCTATATTGCCTTTTTTTGTTGTTGTTGTTGTATTATTGTTGGTACATAGGAGTCTTTGACCACTAATGAACTATATCTGAGTGATCAAGAGCATGTTTAGATTATATTTAAAAAAAAAAAAAAGATTTTACAGAAAACTATAATTTTGGATTAAAAACTATTCTTCCCAACTTATAAAAGCTAAAATTCTAAGGGTTAAAATTACTTATAAGTTTTGGATTAGTGTTTTGCTATTCTGTTCTTAAAATCTTGATTTGAGTCAAAATCATAATTTTAGAAGTTCCCTCAAATAGGCTCAGACAAATAAACGTATATAAAACTCAAGAAATTAGACGTAAATTTTACTCTCTCTTTTTGGTACAAAAAAATATAGGTGGGTTTAGTATCGATCCTCCTACTAAGGCCAAGATATAGTCTCAGGGCTGAGAGAGCATTTATAGGAAACTTACGAGATTACTTATTAAAAGAGCCCTCATGATGATAGTGGGAATCGAACTTACATTATTATGGGATATGAGCTCGTTTTTTATTATCTGTGTCAACTCTCATTGGCAACGTATATTTTACTTGATTCCTTTTGACTCGGCATAGTTGATCGGAATCTTTTTTTTCTCGTCTTCTTCACTACATGACTATACAAACAATCTCTTTTTAATTTCTAAGAATTTCTTATTTCATGAGAAAACCAAAATCGATCATAAATCCCAATCGTGTACTTTGGGGCAAGCTAAGGAATCTTGTTCTTTTTCTAATCTTCCACACTAAACGACTATAAGCTAAGTTTGTGTAAGTTATGAAGTGGAGCACTCGAAAAAATACTTGTTGGAATGGGTTGATCTACAAAAACTTGAGACGATTAAGGCCAAAATCAAACAAAAACTAAAGTTTTAGGGGTTAAAATCACTTATAGGTTTTGAATGAGATGTTAGATAAATAATTGGTCAGTCAAGGGCCAAACACTCCCTTAATTTGGTAGATTGTGCAAGAAGTCAAGGCACATGCACTGATTTTTATTAGTCATTATAAGAATACAAAGCTTGTCGTCTGCATCAGAGAAAGAAAGCCTAAGCCCTATCGTGCATTTTGGGTAGTCAATTTTAGTCTCTTCTTAATTTTTCATACTAAACGATGACTAAGTCTATATCAGATATAAAGTAATAGAGCTTTCTACTTTGCCTCTCTTCCTTTTCTCTGCAAATAAAACAATTTGTGTTTTGGACCACCATACTGCCCAACTTTTGAGTTGAGTCTTTGAGGCAAAAAAGAAAAAAGGGCATAAATATATTATATAGAGTCCATGTAGATAAGAGTTTGAAAAATAGTTTATAAAAAAATAGCTTTTACGCAGCTTTTAGAAAAAGACTTATGTAAAAGAATTTATGAAAAAAATAATTTTAAATAAATGAGTGTTTGGATAGTTATTTTCAAAAATACTTTTATTATTGATAAATTATTAAAAAGGGTATGATTTAATTAAAAGTAAGAGAGGAGAGAGGAAAGAGAAGAGAGATATGGGTGAAAATAGAGAGGAGAGAGGAGAGAAAATATATGAGAGTGTGTAAGAAAAAGTAAGGGTAAAATAGTATTTGGATATTCTATAAGTTATTTTATTATTCTAAAAGATATTCTCAATAGCTTATATAAAACCTTATTTTTAAACTATGGTTTGATCTAAAAGCCAGTTTGAATAAATTTGACTGTTTGTTTTGAAATTTTTTCAAATTAAAGTATAAGCCAAAAGCCCTTTTAAAATCTTAGTTTTCTTTTAAACCAAACAGGCACATATATTGATAATTAATTTACAAGTTTTTATAATTTCAACTTATTTCTTCTTTTTATAAGGTCCTTGTAGTTTTTTTAGTTTTTTTTTATATTTTTACCTGATTTTTAATCAAGTCATTGCTCTCATTTTTTTAAAAAAAATTAATTAATTTTCTCAAATTTTATTTGATATTTTTAAAAAATGAATTCTCATTAAAAAATTCCCATAATTAATTCCTAGGACAATAAATATATAAAAAAAATATTGTCTATTTTTTTAGTGGACTCATAAGATATATTAATATGTCAATTTACAATGAACATAATTAATTCCTTGTTTGGCTTAAAAAGTTTCCTCCATTTACTAAATTGAAGATGCGATCTTCGGTTTATAGTTGGAAATTAGCAATTGTTTTTTTATTATAAAAATTAATTTTAAAAGATAAAATAGTCTATATTTTTATTAAATTTTATATACTAATGTTTTAATCATAGAGAAACTTGATGAACAAAGACATATAATTCTAAAATCTGATGGATTAAAATTAAAATTAAAATAAAATAGGAATTGTTTTGATCCAATTGAAACTTATATGTATAGGATAATGTAACTTTCTGATGAAACTTGCTCACTGCTTTTACTGAAGGGTATGTTTGGCTCAATAGAGGGGAGGGGAGGGGAAGGATTTTAATAGAGGAAAAGGGAAGGAGAGGAATTTTATTATTACCTTGTTTTGATTAAGATTAAGAGAGGGGAGGGGAGGGATTTTTATATTACCTTGTTTGGTTCAGGAAGAAAAATGAGGGAAAATATTTTTATATAAATAAATTTATCTTATATTATTTTATATAATATTTTAATAAAATATAATATAGGGATAATATTGGGATATTAAAAAAATTATGGGTATATTAATATTATAAAATAATAATTTTATACTTTCCCTCCAAATTTCCCCAAATTTGGAGGGGAGGCAAAGTTGGGGAGGGGAGGGAAAATTTAAAAAAAATTCCCCTCCCCTCCTAAATAGTTTATGAAGCCAAACAAGGGGAGGGGAGCAAAATCCCTCCCTTTCTCTCCCCTCCCCTCCAAATTCCTCATACCAAACAAGCCCTAAAACACCACCCAAAACTGGCTGTTTTTGACCAAGTACGTACGCGGTTGATTATGTCAGGCGTTGGTATCTCATCTTTTCTCTCGTTTCTTTCTGGGCTTTATTCAAATTCTCTTTATTAGAACCTCAAATTCCTGGCTCAATATCCGTGTGGGACCCTTTCATAGAAATTAACCGCAAAAAAAAAATCATAACTAATTACCCCTGGCTTTTTTGTGTGGTGAACATTAATTGTTAGCATCTGTCAAGATGGATCATATCCCAATCGCGTAGTTTGGGGCAAGGAATCTTCTTCTTTTTCTAATCTTTCTGACTTAACTACTACAAGTCTCTGTCAGTTATGAAGTGGAACACTTGAGAGGGGTTGATCTATGGCAACTTGAGACACAGACCTCAAACTGCATACTTAGACTTTATGTGAAAATAATTCATCTCAAAATTTAAACAAAGATATCAAAGAATCACATATATAATTTGCTGTTACCAACGTATAACCTCACTTATGAAACAAAACTCTAGTTTCCTTCATTTGAAGAGATGACACGTACGTGTGATATATATATATATATATATATATATGCCATTCACATACTCTCTGCTCATCACCAACTTTATCATGACTCGTTCAACAAGGGAATTAAACTAACAGAGGAAAACAGAGCATTAAGCAACCTTCTCTACCTCTCTGTTCCCATCGTGCAGAAGATAATCAACCATGTCTTTGTATCTGGGCACTACCTATAATTATATGCCTTGAGTGCATGGGATTATTAACAATACTAATTAATGATATTATGGTCACCGCCAATGGAGTATCCCCAACAAAGTGTTACACAGAGAGACCTTGATATTATGTATTGCATGTAACATAACACTAATTTTACAGATTAAAGTGAGCATTGGAAATAACTTATCAGAACAAAGTTATTGATTTGTTATGCTGAGGAAAATCGAAACAACTTATCAGAACAAAATCATGTACTGTTCACTCTGTAATGAGATAATGAGAGTTCATAATATCAAAGTTTTATGTATGCTATTTTGATTTTCTATTGCAATAAGCTCCGAGTTCCAGAAAGTGCTCCACATGTATAATGCTCTGAAGTCTCATCTAAGAATAACTAACTTAAGGGTATTCATAAAGTCCGCGGCCCCGTATGTCCACCCGAGCCCGCGAAAAAATAGCCCTGCCCAGCCCGATAAATATAGGGCAGGGCACCGGGCTGCAACATGTCGCCCATACTTTTTTCGGGCTGGGCACCGGGCAGGGGGTTGCCCTGCCCTGCCCTGCCCATGGGCACTTATTCTTTTTTTTTTTTACTTTTCTCCCTAGATACTACATTTGGAAGGGAGAATATGATAGTTACTGATGATTAAATGGTCATTTTAAAAATCTAAGTAGTTAAATGAGTAAGATACGTCTTTTAATATTTATAACTATATTGATTTTTTTCTTTAATTTTACTAATCATAATATTATTATATTATAAATTATAATTATTTATTTTATTTTTTTAGATGCTTCATCTTTGTCAATATTTAAAAAATTTATACAAAGTTACAATTACAAATTATTTAGATTTTAAAACTTTTTTTATATGCAATGAATTTCAATACTTTAATTATTATCTTTTTGTTACCTTATTTTTAGTAGATTATAGATATTATTTAACTCTTGAAGACATATGAATATGGTATTATTTTAAAAGTTTATAATTACAGATTATTTTTCCCAACATGAGTAGAGCATCACAACGGGCACGCCCAGCCCGCCCATGCCCAGCCCAAAATGGTTAGGACTTTTATCGGGCAGGGCCGGGCATTGGGCTATAAAATGCAACCCATGCTTTTTTTGGGCAAGGCACTGGGCAGGGGGGTTGCCCTGCCAAACCCTACCCATGAACAGCCCTAAATTAACTAATTAATTTCATAAGAATATTTCTAAATTCTGATGTGTTATCCTTGGTTAAATATATAGAAAGCTTGAGACGTGTAGTTCATTTCTGGCTTGGCTTCAAGCACTAATTTTGAATAGCTGAGATAACTGATAAGAATATCAAGTGTCAGGACCAGAAATTGAGAGGTTTGACCCAATCGTGCATTTTGGGGCAACGAATCTTCATCATTTTTTTCATCTTCCACACTAAACGACTATATAAACAATCTCCCTTTAATTTTTAAGAATTTCTTATTTCAAGAGAAAACCAAAATCAAACCAATATTTTATTGTTAGCAATTGTCAAAATCGATCATAAATCCCAATCGTGTAGTTTGGAATCTTGTTCTTTTTTTAATCTTCCACACTAATCGACTACAGGCTACTAGGGCAAAAAAATCTAGGTAGAGCTAATAAAATAATCTCAGTTTACTTTTTATATATATAAAAAAAAAAAGATAGGCTTAGGCTAACATTTAGGGGATTGTGCCGGCCTACTTTTTTTGCAAAAAAAAATATTATTATTTATTTTATTTAAATATTTTTATTATCAAATACATAATAAATATAGTTATTTATTTGTTGATATGTGTTGATATATTATAATTGATTAATATTATGTTAATATTTATTTAGATTTATAGTTATAAAATTTAATATATGTTTTTAAAAATAAGAAATTTTAAGAGTATAAAAAAATAGAGCTGTCCGCTTTTCCAGCTCTATTTAGAGGCTTTATATATAGATGGACAGTCTGTATGCATAGTAAGTAAAGAAGCATATATACTGAGAAATGGGGTATTCAGTGAGAGAACAAGAACTGTGGTGGGTGATGGCCACAATCATATTATTATCATTAGGGTTCCATGGAACAAGAGTTGAGGGATGCTTGAAAGAAGAGAGAGAAGCTCTTATGAGAGTGAAAGAAGCTTTCAATTACCCAAATGGCAACTCTCTTCCTTCTTGGAATAACCTCACGACCTCCTCTGATTGCTGCTCTTGGGAGTCTGTGGAGTGTGACAACTCTACTCATAGAGTCATACGCCTTCTTCTAAACGACACAAGAGCTTATGAGTTGAGAGACATTAAATGGTCACTAAATGCTTCTTCTTTTCTCCCTTTCCACCACCTTGAAGAATTGTATTTGTCAGGGAATTACTTGTCAGGTCATCCTCTTTCTTTTAACTATTTTATCATTCATGCATATATATATATATATATATACACACACACACACAAATAAAATTTATTGGTCAGATGAAATCAAATAACAAAATAAAATTATGTATGAAACTTTAGAGGGCTTGGTTGATATAAAAAATTAAATTTTAGAGAACAAGTTAATAATTGAAGTAAACTCGATAGACGAAAAGACTTATTATCTCTTTTTATAATATAATTCATTTTACCCACTAACATTTATAGAAACTGATCACGCATATGTGTATGGAGCAGGAGCAGGGCTATTTGGCGATATTAGGTTGCCCAACTTAAAATTTTTGGATTTAGAAGATAATAAGCTCACAGAATTCCCATCTTTCGGTGATAAATCTCTCCGTCTTCTATATATTTTTTTTAAATATGTCATATTTAACTGTGGAGCTGTGCATTAAATTTGATCCAATTAGAGAGATAGTTTGCCATGATTTAAAAAAAATACTAAAAGAGAGATTTCGACAACTTTTCTCTATGAAATTCATGAAAGTTTGTGTTTTTACTTGATTTTGTGTGAAAGTCAATTGATATTGGATTTACTTATAATTTACTATTTTTACTTGTCTTTATTCAGAATATTAAATGCTTGATCAAAAATTTGGGATTCTTGAGAGTTGAATAAGACGTCATTTGTTTTTTATCTTAGCATATGATGGAATCATGACTAAACAAATAAATGACCAACAAATTTTGACAGTATATAAAAGATAATAATAGGATTATATATGGGAAGGAAGACAATTGATTAAAACATTTTATATACATAAATTATCCATCCAATCAGCTTAATGTACATTTCCATTTGGTATTTGACAGATCTTTCTTATTCAAGTAATTTGAAGACTCTGTGGCTTTATTATAATTTATTGGAGGGTAGTATTTTAGAATCTATTACGTCTCTTACTTCCCTCACATGGTTGGGATTAGGCAACAATAACCTCACTGGATCACTACCACAACAAGGTACGTATCATGTTTATAGCATCTGCACTGTAAAAATATTTATTTACAATCTATCACATGTTTTGTTTATAAAATTTTTAGTTCAAAATTAAATGTGGTCAAAGCAGATAACGGTTAATAAAATAATAATATAGTTTTCATTTTCATGCATAGGCTAAATCAAAATAATAAAACAAAATCCATTTAATCCTTCATTTTCTCTATATTTATTTTTAATACTTAGTTCTCCCATATTCAAATATATCCTACTAGTTGACATACATTTTTGTGCTCAATGTTCCAGCTTTTTTCTGGGCCCAATATTGATTTAAATACCTTTGTTCAGCTGAACACAATCACAAATTAATTTAGCCCATTCTACAAGTCTTAATGATTTTTATTGATACAATATTTAAACATTTAATAAAAGAATTCATACGTTGCAGGAGGCTTGTGTGATTTGAAGAATCTTGTAGTATTGGATCTTGAGTCCAACAAACTTGAGGGGCAACTTCCTGCTTGCCTTAGCAATTTGACGTCACTACGTGGCTTTTATATTTTCGAAAATCGTTTTGAAGGAACCTTTCCTTCCTCACTCTTCCATTCTCTGAGGTCCCTAACAGCAATTTCTCTTTCCGACGACAATTTCAATGGCTCATTCTCACTCTCTTTACTTGCCAACAGCTCCAACCTCACAATCATTGACATTTCATGCTCTAACGCCAATCTCAAGCTTGAAACTGAGAATCCCCCTTTTATCCCTTCCTTCCAATTGAGGCTCTTCCGCATCCACAACTGCACTCTCAATGAAGCCCACAATAACACAATGCCTACCTTCCTTCTTCATCAGCATGACTTGCTAGATCTAAAACTTAGCCACCTGAACAAGTCAGGAACCTTCCCATCCTGGCTTTTGACAAACAAAACAAAATTAAATACTTTGAATCTCACTCACAACTTGTTCACCAGTCCCTTTGAACTCAATTCCACCTTAAAATTGCTTCAAATGAAATTCTTTGATGTTTCCTCTAACCCTATCAGGGATGAAATGCCTCCTCATATTGGCTCTATTTTTCCCAATTTGATTTCTCTGGCTATGTCCTCTTGTTCATTAAAAGGTTCCCTTCCAGCTTCAATAGGTGAAATGAGACAACTGAATGATCTTGATTTGTCAAATAATAATTTATCTGGTTACTTGCCCCAAGAATTCGGTAATGGTAACAATGAATTGAGGATTTTGAAGTTGTCAAACAACAACCTGAGTGGTCCATGTCTACCCATAAGATCAAATTTCACAAATTTGTTGATTTTTGATCTTAGCAACAATAACTTCAAAGGAAAATTTCAAGCTGGTGGGTTCATCGATAGTACTGAATTACAAATGTTAGATATAAGTGACAACCAAGTATTTGGTGAAATCCCTAGTTGGATTGGAAATTTTCAACATCTGAGTTACCTCATTTTGTCCAAAAATTCTTTAATAGGTCCACTACCAGAAAGCTTTTGTAGCTTGACTAACCTCACATATATAGACCTTTCTCACAATAATTTCAACGGCTCTTTACCAAATTGTCTGAATATGCCATTCCTGAAGCACGTGCACTTGCAAAGTAACCTTTTCATGGGACCTCTACCTTCTACTTTGGTCAATTCCCCCTTCTTGTTGACGTTGGATTTGATGAACAACAATTATTCAGGTCCAATTCCAATATTGTTGAGTTTATTTCTGAATTTAAGGGTTCTTATATTAAAAGAAAATAGACTTGAAGGATCTATTCCTACATATTTATGTCGGCTCAAGAATATAAGCTTATTAGATCTTTCTCAAAACAAGCTTTCTGGAGCCATACCATATTGCTTGAATAACATCACATTTGGAGGGATGGATGCGCCAAGGGAAGCTGAAATAGGTAGTTTCAGTGTGTCATGGACCACAAGGATCTCATTTTATACAATTTTCTTTGATACCGGTGACATTATTGTTGGTGAAGCAAAACATGATGTTACATTGTATAGAGACCAAGAAGTAGATTTCACATCAAAAAGAAGGGAAGAATCTTACAAAGGAAGCATTTTGAAGTTCATGTCTGGGTTGGATCTCTCAAATAATGAATTGACAGGTGAAATCCCTTCACAAATGGGATACTTGAGCACTGTCCATGCATTAAATTTGTCATACAATCATTTCAAAGGGCCTATTCCAGAAACATTTTCCAATCTTAAACAGGTAGAAAGCCTTGATCTTTCACATAACAAATTGACAGGCCATATTCCTACACAACTGACTCAACTGTACTCCTTGTCTGTCTTTTCTGTGGCTCATAATAATCTATCTGGGAAGTTACCTGACATGAAAAATCAATTTACAACTTTTGATTCAAGTAGTTATGAAGGGAACCCCTTTCTGTGGGGTCCACCTCTGCAGCAAAATTGCTCATCCATAGGACGGATAAGCAAGCAAGCTCACCATGTGGAAGCAGATGTTTTTCGAGACGCATTCTTATGGAGTTTTGGTGGAGCTTTTGGGGTGTTTTTTCTAGGTATCATTATAGTTCTTTATTTGAACCCTTACGTTTACAAACTGCTCATATTAGAGAGAGCTATATATAACAAGTTATTTGTATGAGAGTATTGGGGGCAAAAAAGAGAAGCCTTTCGATAGTTAATATGATTTTGATCATGTAACAGATGTGATATATGTATGTGTGTGCATATAGCTTGGCAATGTCTATCTCAAAATCCTTCATTACATATCATCTCTGCCTCTCTCTATCAGTACCATCCACAAGAACCTCCTGGTAAGTAAACTGCTGTATGTCTCTCATATATGGTTTGTGATCAAGTTACTGTTTTGCCAAACTTAGTTTAATTTGGAAGAGAATTTAAGACTTATTTGTAAGGGTAGATGTAAGAAAGAAAGCCTCTGTTCATGATGAACTCTAGAATTAGTGTTAATGGAAGGTAGCCAGTTTGAGGCATCGTAGGAGCAGAATAGACATTATACGGAAATATTCAACCCATTACGAATGTCATGATCTCCTGTTGAAAATATCTCGACGCAATGCAATACCGATGGAATAAATAAATATTGAATTCATCAGAAGGCAACTATAGTGCGTCTGAAGCCTCATCCAAATCATATAAACTAGCCACCCACCTCTGTTTCACTCGATCGCTTCCACGTTTTGTGTGTGGAAGCCTTGGAAACAAGGAATTGGTCCTCTCAATGTGTTTCACGCTTATTACGTTTGCATTGCTAGTTAATGGGAAATTGACATTTGCGCGTACACTTACCATGACAAGTTCTTGTTAATATGCTGAGGAAATCGACAAAGCTTATTAGATGAAGCAGTACCTTAGCTATAATTGTATTGTCTCTCTGAAATGAGATCTTGAAAATTCATAATATTAAAGTTCTACGAAAGCTATCTTCTATATATTGAAATAAACCCCGAGCTTCAGAAAGTTCATAATTTCATAAGAATATTGCAAAAGCAGGTTCTCTATGTACTCCTCTGCTTTGGCTGCTGTTGCAACAAATTTATACTTCAAAAACAGAGCATTGGAAAAACAACAGAGAGAACTTATAGAATAGGATGGAGCATGCAGTTGAACTGCAAATTTATTTAAGATTAATATTTAAATTTCCATAATTAGCCATAAAATTGAAGAAGAGAGAGATGAATTCTTCGTATTGAGTTCTGGGGGAGCATTTGGGGTGTTTTCTCTAGGTGTCATTATAGTTCTTTACTTGAACCCTTATGTTTGCAATTACAAACTAGTCATATTAGAGAGAGACATGTAGAACAAGTTATTTGTATGAGTGGGGGCGAAAAAGAAAAGCCTTTTAATAGTTGATAAGATTTTGGCCCATGTGAATGGTGATCGCAAAGCATTAAGCTACCTTAGCAATGCAAAGGGACATGATATGAAGGTTTTATGTGTGCTATTTTCTATATATTGAAATAAGCCCCGAAGGTTCATAATTTCCTAAGCATATTGCGAAAGCACATGTTGTCTGTTGCAACATATACACTATTTTAAAAGGATAATATTGGAAAATGGGATTGAGCATGGGGTGGGCAGATAATTAAAAATTGTTTGATGTATTATTTTTTTTAATTATTTGAGAAATTCATTTATATATTTTTCAGAATGGATATTATCCTCAAATATTCAACCCATTACTCAGTCCTATTCTATGTGGTAGTAAAGTTTATTAAATATATTATTCCCGATCTTTAATATAAGAATTAATTGATAACTTGTTAAGGTAGATTAAGAAAATTAAATAAATCATTTAATTATGACAAAATTCAAATCCTTAAGACGAATTTATATTATATACTCCTTAATCTACCTAAATTAGTTAACTAACTCTTATATTAATTATAATTATTTGATTTATTTAGTTTCTTTAATCTATCTAAAAAAATTAATTAGCTATAATATTAAAGACAAGAGCTAGTACAATGTAGCATTACACACACATATATATATATAAAGCACGCGCACTGATTTTGAATATATAAAACTTAGGGAGGTGAACAATGCTAACAACCGTTGTCAAAATCGATCATAAATCCAAATCGCGTATGGGGCAATGAAATCTTGGTCTTTTTCTCTTTTTCTTTTTCTTTCTGACTAAACTTCCACAAATTTTGAAGATCTATAATAATCCCAAAGACACATGTGATCTACCCATTAACTTAAAGATGAGATAACCTCTTCATGGATTATAGAAAAAATTGTTGACCCGGTGAAATCAATCAAATAAGAATATAAACTTGTCTATAAAGTCTTAGAGACTTGATTGATAAAAATTAAATTTTAAGAACTGAATTAATAATTAAGACAAATTTTAAGGACGGAAATTTTTAGTATCCCTAGTATAATCAAGTAAGATATTTTAGAATGTGGGTTGTGTTTTAAATTTCCTTTAAAAACCCAAAACCAACTTAGAAAACACTACATCAGACTTTAAGTTCATGTTAAATATATTAAGAGAATGGTGACATTAATTATATGAATTATTATTTTTAATTCTTTTTTACCCACTAGCATTTATAGTAACTCACCATACATTGTCTGTGGAACAGGACTATTTGTCGATATTAGGCTGGCCAATTTAGAAGGGTTGTATTTATATAATAATAAGCTCACAGAAGTCTCAACCTTCAGTACTAAATATGTGTCTTCTATATTCTTTTAAATGGCATATGTTAATTGTAAATTATGTTATAAATATAATAGCATCTTCTACATATGCCACATGCCATGTGTCTATATATATATATTATACCTATTTTTATCTTTAACATAGAAAGTAGTCAATTAAATCTTAAATATAAAATATTAATTTACTTAATTATTTATAAATTAATATATAATATGATATTACATAGTATTATTTTAAATAGATAATATTGCGTTATCATAGAATTTGGACTTGGCTGGTTGAGCACATTGCTCTTACTTATTAGATCACAAATTCTAATTAAAGACGCTAATATCATACATTAGACGTTCAGCCTTAAAAGTACATTTATATTTGGAATTTGACAGATCTTTTTCATTTACACCGTTTGAAGGAGCTATTTCTTGGTTATAATTTATTGGAGGGTAGTCTTCCATAATCATCTATTATGTCTCTTACTTCTCTCACCATCTTGTCAGTAACCAGCAGCAACCTTACTAGATCATTGCCACTACAAGGTAGGCATAAATAACTTTCCGTATTTAATTATTTATAGCATCTGCAGTAAAATATTAATCCATTAATTGAGTTTTTTTTACCAATAACAATAATTCGTTCATAAAAATTGTTAGTATTTACAATCTATCACATGGTTTGTTCATGAAGTTTCATTTTCATGCACTGGCTAAATAAAAATGTAATAAAATAAACTATGCATTTTTGTATATTATACCTTAATTGCCGAGACCTAATTATTTTTAAAACTTATACACACATATATATTGAAATTAAAAAAAAATACATAACCCATATCTGCCTTCTATTCTTGAAATTCTATTTCTATCACCCAACTAGCATTGTTTGTGCCAAAATACCCTTTAGTGACATAAATGCTATTTAAAAAGTCGAAAGTTTAGGACTCAAATTTAACCGTCAACAATCCATTCTGCTGGACAGATTTTTTTTTTTCATTTAGACCAAACCGGATGGATGTAACATATATTTTTATTTTAAGGAAGGTCCATATAGATTTTAAAAATTGAGAAGATGTTTGTGTAATTAAAGTAAAAATGATGAATAGTTAGTGTATTTGGCTCATAAAATAAAGAAAAATGGTATATTGCAGGAGCTCTTGTGCAATATGAAAAATGGTCCATATATTAGTGTTTTGCTATTCTGTTCTTAAAATCTTGATTTGAGTCAAAATCATAATTTTAAAAGTTCTCTCAATCACACAAATAAACATATATAAAACTCAAGAAATTAGACGTATATTTTACTCTCTCTTTTTGGTATAAAAAATTTAGGTGAGTTCGGTATTGATCCTCTACTAAAGTCAAGATATAGCTCCAGGGCTCATAGAGCATTTGCTGGAGACTTATGGGATTGCCTACTAAATAAGCCCTCATGATCACAGCGGAAATCGAACTTACGTACTTGTGAGATACGAGCTCGTTCTTTATTATCTATATTAACTCTTATTGGCAACGTATATTTTACTTGATTCCTTTTGACTCGGCATAGTTGATTGGAATCTTTTTTTTCTCATGTTCCGCACTACATGACTATACAAACAATCTCTTTTTAATTTCCAAGAATTTCTTATTTCATGAGAAAACCAAATTTGATGATAAATCCAAATCGTGTACTTTGGGGCAAGCTAAGGAATCTTGTTCTTTTTCTAATCTTCCACACTAAACAATAATAAGATAAGTTTGTGTAAGTTTGTAAGTTATGAAGTGGAGCACTCGAAAAAATACTTGTTGGAATGGGTTGATCTACAGAAACTTGAGATGACTAAGGCCAAAATCAAACAAAAACTAAAGTTTTAGGGGTTAAAATCACTTATAGGTTTTGAAAGAGATGTTAGATAAAGAATTGGTCACTCAAGGGCCAAACACTCCCTTAATTTGGTAGATTGTGCAAGAAGTCAAGACACATGCATTGATTTTTATTAGTCATTGTAAGAATACAAAGCTTGTAGTCTGCATCAGAGAAAAAAAAAATTATAGAGCTTTCTACTTTGCCTCTCTTCCTTTTCTCCACAAATAAAACGATTTGTGTTTTGGACCACCATACCCAACTTTTGAGTTGAGTCTTTGAGGCAAAAGAAAAGGGCATAAATATATTATATAGAATCCATGTAGATAAGAGTTTAGAAAATGATTTATAAAAAAAGGCTTTTAGACAGTTTTTAGAAAAAAGGTTATGTAGAAGAGTTTATGAAAAAAAGTGGTTTAAAATAAATGAGTATTTGGATAGTTATTTCCAAAAGTACTTTTATTATTGGTAAATTACTAAAAAATGTATGATTTAATTAAAAGTAAGAGAGGAGATGGGTGAAAAGAGAGGGAAGAGAGGAGATATGAGAGAGTGTGTAAGAAAAAATAAGGGTAAAATAGTAATTGGATATTCTATAAACTATTTTATTGTTCTAAAAGCTATTCTCAATAGCTTATATAAAACCTTGATTTTAAATTATAGTTTAATCCAAAAGCCAGTTTGAATAAATTTAGCTATTTGTTTTAAAATTTCTTCAAACTAAAGTTTAAGTTAAAAGCCATTTTAAAACCTTAGTTTTCTTTCAAGCCAAACAACCACATATATTGATAATTAATTTACAAGTTTTTATAATTTCAACTTATTTCTTCTTTTTATAAGGTCCTTGTAGTTTTTTTTAGTTTTACCTGATTTTTAATTAAGTCATTGCTCTCATTTTTAAAAAAAAAATTAATTAATTTTCTCAAATTTTATGCGATATTTTTAAAAAATGAATTCTCATTAAAAAATTCCTATAATTAATTCCTAGGTCAATAAATATATAAAAAAAATATATTATCTAATTTTTTAGTGGACTCATAAGATATATTAATATGTCAATTTACAATGAACATAATTAATTCCTTATTTGGCTTAAAAAGTTTCCTTCATTTACTAAATTGAAGATACGATTTCCGGTTTATAGTTGGAAATCAACAATTGTTTTTTGTTATAATTTTTTTAAAAAAAATTAGACTCACACACAATCTATAATTTAGTCTATTTGTCTGCATACATATATTATTATGATGAGTCAACACAAACCAAATTTCAGGCTTTTGTATAATTATATTATTATTCAACTTAATTAGTTTCTTGCCGTATTCTTTACATATTAGTTTTCCCTCAGAGAAAACCATAGTTTTGGGTTAAAAACTATTCTCCCCAACTAGGGATTAAAATAACTTATGGTTTTTGGATGGTGTTTTGCTACTACTCTTCTTTTAAGATCTTGGTTTCAGGCAAAACTATAATTTTAAAAGTTCTCTTACATGTACTCAGACAGGTAAACGTATAGAAAACTTCAGAGTTTAGATATATACTTTACTTGATTCCCTTTGACGGGCATAATTTGTTTGAATGTGCAAAAATGTCAAGAGCAGGTTAACTCATTTTGAATATAATAAAATTTATTGTGTGGTGACCATTAACTGTTAGCATCTGTCAACATGGATCATATTCCAATCGTGTACTTTGGGGCAAGGAATCTTCTTCTTTTTCTAATCTTTCTGACTTAACTACTACAAGTCTCTGTCAGTTATGAAGTGGAACACTTGAGAGGGGTTGATCTATGGCAACTTGAGACACAGACCTCAAACTGCATACTTAGACTTTATGTGAAAATAATTCATCTCAAAATTTAAACAAA
Source organism: Leucaena leucocephala (assembly GCA_037074615.1). Lineage (NCBI taxonomy): Eukaryota > Viridiplantae > Streptophyta > Magnoliopsida > Fabales > Fabaceae > Leucaena > Leucaena leucocephala. The sequence goes on from CM073525.1 coordinate 4,982,142, forward strand.
GATATCAAAGAATCACATATATAATTTTCTGTTACCAACGTATGACCTCACTTATGAAACAAAACTCTAGTTTCCTTCATTTGAACAGATGACACGTACGTGTGATATATATATGCCATTCACATACTCTCTGCTCATCACCAACTTTATCATGACTCGTTCAACAAGGGAATTAAACTAACAGAGGAAAACAGAGCATTAAGCAACCTTCTCTACCTCTCTGTTCCCATCGTGCAGAAGATAATCAACCATGTCTGGGAACTAACTATAATTATATGTCTTTGTGAGTGCATGGGATTATTAACAATACTAATTAATGATATTATGGTCACCCCCAATGGAGTATCCCCACCAACAAAGTGTTCCACAGAGCGACCTTGATATTATGTATTGCATGTAACATAACACTAATTTTACAGATTAAAGTGAGCATTGGAACTAACTTATCAGAACAAAGTTATTGATTTGTTATGCTGAGGAAAATCGAAACAACTTATCAGAACAAAATCATGTACTGTTCACTCTGTAATGAGATCATGAGAGTTCATAATATCAAAGTTTCATGTATGCTATTTTGATTTTCTATTGCAATAAGCTCCGAGTTCCAGAAAGTGCTCCCCATGTATAGTGCTCTGCAGTCTCATCTAAGAATAACTAACTAATTAATTTCATAAGAATCTTCCTAAATTCTGATGTGTTATCCTTGGTTAAATGTATATAAAGCTTGAGACGTGTAGTTCATTTTTGGCTTGGTTTCATGCACTGATTTTGAATAGCTGAGATAACTGATAAGAATATCAAGTGTCAGGACCAGAAATTGAGAGGTTTGACCCAATCGTGCATTTTGGGGCAACAAATCTTCATCATTTTTTCTCATCTTCCACACTAAACGACTATATAAACAATCTCCCTTTAATTTCCAAGAATTTCTTATTTCAAGAGAAAACCAAAATCAAACCAATATTTTATTGTTAACAATTGTCAAAATCGATCATAAATCCCAATCGAGTAGTTTTGGGCATGCTAAGGAATCTTGTTCCTTTTTTAATCTTCTAAACTAAACGACTATAAGTTACTAGGGTAAAAAAATCTTAAGTAGAGCTAGTAAAATAGACTCAGTCTACTTTTTATATACATAAAAAAAGAGGCAGGCTCAGGCTAATATTTGGGGGGCTTTGCCAGCCTGCTTTTTTTTTAAAAGAAAATAATAATTATTATTTATTTTACTTAAATATTATTTTGAATATTTTTATTATCAAATAGTAGTAAATATGACTATTTATTTGTTAACATGTGTTGACATATTATAATTAATTAATATTATGTTAATATTTATTTAGATTTATAATTATAAAATTTAATATTTTTTTTAAAAAAAATTAAGTGGATAAAAAAAATAGAGTTGTCCGCTTTCCCAGCTCTATTTAGAGGCTTTATATATAGATGGACAGTCTGTAATTGAAGACATGCATAGTAAGTAAAGAAGCATATATACTGAGAAATGGGGTATTCAGTGAGAGAGCAAGAACTGTGGTGGGTGATGGCCACAATCATATTATTATCATTAGGGTTCCATGGAACAAGAGTTGAGGGATGCTTGAAAGAAGAGAGAGAAGCTCTTATGAGAGTGAAAGAAGCTTTCAATTACCCAAATGGCAACTCTCTTGCTTCTTGGAATAACCTTACGACCTCCTCTGATTGCTGCTCTTGCTGCTCTTGGGAGTCTGTGGAATGTGACAACTCTACTCATAGAGTCATAAGCCTTCTTCTGAACGACACAAGAGCTCATGAGTTGAGAGACATTAAATGGTCACTCAATGCTTCTTCTTTTCTCCCTTTCCACCAACTTGAAGTATTGGATTTGTCTAGGAATTACTTGTCAGGTCATCCTCTTTCTTTTAACTATTTTATCGTTCATGCACATATATATAAATATATATAATTGATAATTGTGATAAACTTGAGAGATCAAAAGATTTATTATCTCTTTTTACAATATAATTCTTTTTTGCCTACTAACATACGTAGTAACTGATCACGCACTGTATATGGAGCAGGAGCAGGGTTGTTTGGCAATATTAGGCTGCCCAACTTAAAATGGTTATATTTACCAAATAATAAGCTCACATAATTCCCTTCTTTCGGTGATAAATCTCTCCGTCTTCTATATTCTTTTAAATATTGCATATTTAACTGTTGATATGTGCATTAAAATTTGATCAAATTTGAGAGATAGATTGTCATGATTTTTTTAAAAAAAATACTAAAAGAGATATTTTAGACAACTTTTCTCTATGAAATCCATGAAAGTTTCTGTTTTTACTTGATTTTATGTGGAAATTAGTTAATATTATATTTACTTATAATTTACTATTGTATGTGTCTTTATTCAGAGAATTGAATGGTTGGCCAAACTTTCAAAATTCTCGAGTTGAATAAAATGTCGATTTTTTACATAGCATATGATGGAAATAAATAAATGACCAATAAATTTTGACAATATATAAAAACTAAGTAATAGGACTATATATACGTAGACAATTGATTAAAATATTTTATATACATAAATTATATATTCAAACAATTTAATGTATATATTCATTTGGCATTTGATAGATCTTTCTCATTCACGTAATTTGGAGACTCTGAAGCTTTATGATAATTTATTGGAGGGTAGTATTCCAGAGTCTATTACGTCTCTTATTTCCCTCACATGGTTGAAATTAAACAACAATAACCTCACTGGATCACTGCTACAGCAAGGTACGTATCATATTTATAGCATCTAAAGTATAAAAATATTTATTTACAATCTATCTCATGTTTTGTTCATGAAATTTAGTTTAAAATTAAATGCAGTCAAAGCAGATAATGGTTAACAAAATAATAATATAGGTTTCATTTTAATGCACATGCTAAATCAAAATAATAAAACAAAATCCCTTTAATCCTTCAGTTCTCTATATTTATTTTTAATACTTAGTTCTCTCATATTCAAATATATCCTATTAGTTGACATACATTTTTGTGCTCAATGTTCCAGCCTTTTTCTGGGCCCAATATTGATTTATATACATTTGTTAAGCTGAACATAATCACAAATTGATTTAGCCCACTGCAAGTTTTAATATTTTTATTCATACAATATTTAAACATGTAATAAAAGAATTCATACGTTGCAGGAGGCTTGTGCGATTTGAAGAATCTTGTAATATTGAATCTTGAGTCCAACAAACTTGAGGGGCAACTTCCTGCGTGCCTTAGCAATTTGACGTCACTACTTGTCTTTCTTATTGAAGAAAATCGTTTCGAAGGAACCTTTCCTTCCTCACTCTTCCATTCTCTGAGGTCCCTAACAGCAATTTCTCTTTCCAACGACAATTTCAATGGCTCATTCTCACTCTCTTTACTTGCCAACCACTCCAACCTCACAATCATTGACATTTCATGCTCTAACGCCAATCTCAAGCTTGAAACTGAGAATCCCCCTTTTATCCCTTCCTTCCAGTTGAGGATCTTCCGAATCCACAACTGCACTCTCAATGAAGCCCACAATAACACAATGCCTACCTTTCTTCTTCATCAACATGACTTGCTATATCTAGAACTTATGCACCTTAACATTTCAGGAACCTTCCCATCCTGGCTTTTGACAAACAACACAAAATTATATGCTTTCAATCTTACTCACAACTTGTTCACTGGTCCCTTTGAACTCAATTCGACCTTAAAATTGCTTCAAATGCAATTCTTTGATGTTTCCTCTAACCCTATCAGGGATGAAATGCCTCCTCATATTGGCTCTATTTTTCCCAATTTAATTACTCTGGATATGTCTTCGTGTTCATTGAAAGGTTGGCTTCCAGCTTCAATAGGTGAAATGAGAGAACTGAATGATCTTGACTTGTCAAATAATAATTTATCTGGTTACTTGCCCCAAGGAAAATTTCAAAGTGGTTGGTTCATCAATACTACTAAGTTACGAACGTTGGATATAAGTACCAACCAACTATTTGGTGAAATTCCTAGTTGGATTGGAAATTTTGAACATATGTGTAGCCTCATTTTGTCCAAAAATTCTTTAATAGGTCCACTACCAGAAAGCTTTTGCAATTTGACTAACATTATATATCTAGACCTTTCTCGCAATAAATTCAATGGCTCTTTGCCAGATTGTCTGAATATGCCATTGCTGAAACACTTGCACTTGCAAAGTAACCTTTTCATGGGACCTCTACCTTCAACTTTAGTCAATTCCCCCTTATTGTTGACGTTGGATTTGATGAACAACAATTTTTCAGGTGTAGTTCCAATATTGTTAAGTTCGTTTCTGAATTTAAGGGTTCTTATGTTAAAAGAAAACATATTTGAAGGATCTATTCCCATATATTTATGTCAACTAAAGAATATAAAGTTATTAGATCTTTCTCAAAATAAGCTTTCTGGAGCCATACCATATTGCATTAATAACATCACATTTGGAAAGATGGATGCGCCAAGGGAAACTGAAATAGGAAGTTTTAGAGTGTCATGGACCACAAGGATCTCATTTTATTATGTTCACTTGACCGGTGACATTGATGTTGATGAAGTAAAACAAGATTTTACTCTATATAGAGACCAAGAAGTTGATTTCACATCGAAAAGAAGGGAAGAATCTTACAAAGGAAGCATTTTGAATTTCATGTCTGGGTTGGATCTCTCAAATAATGAATTGACAGGTGAAATCCCTTCACAAATTGGATTCTTAAGCACTATCCATGCATTAAATTTGTCATACAATCATTTGAAAGGGCGTATTCCAGAAACATTTTCCAACCTTAAGCAGGTAGAAAGCCTTGATCTTTCACACAACAAATTGACGGGCCATATTCCTACACAACTGACTCAACTGTACTCCTTGTCTGTCTTTTCTGTGGCTCATAATAATCTATCTGGAAAGTTACCTGACATGAAAAATCAATTTGCAACTTTTGATTCAAGTAGTTATGAAGGGAACCCTTTTCTGTGCGGCCCACCTCTGCAGCAAAATTGCTCATCCATAGGATGGATAAAGAAGCAAGCTCACCATGTGGAAGCAGATGATTTTCGAGAGGCCTTCTTATGGAGTTTTGGTGGAGCATTTGGGGTGTTTTTTCTAGGTGTCATTATAGTTCTTTATTTGAACCCTTACGTTTGCCATTACAAGCTATTCATAATAGAGAGAGCTATATATAACAAGTTATTTGTATGAGAGTACTGGTGGCAAAAAAGAGAAAAGCCTTTTAGTAGTTCATATGATTTTGATCATGTAACATATGGCGATGAACTCTAGAGATACAATAATGAAAAGACTGCCAGTTTGAAGTCTTGTCATGGTAAGAAAAGAAATTAAATTGAAATATTCGAACCATTACTTAGTTGTTGACTATATGATGAATAGTCCAAGTTGAATATGAATCGGACTTTCTTGTCAACTTGGAGAGGAAAACACAAAGCATTAAACAACCTTTGTCATGGAAATGTCGATTCCGCCGAATCTGCCTTCTCCCACGCGCTTTTCACATATATTGGAAGTTATGAAATTACCAAAACCAGTTCTGCGCTTTTTCTCAAGAGTTCGAGGTTCAGGAACATACCATCTCTTTCTGATGCAAAACAGAAATTTGTCAACTATCAAGACAAAATTTCCTATATATATACTCCTATGGTCCTATTTAGAAGGTGGAGAGGGAAAGATTTCTTTGGTTCTATTTATAAGTTAGATCTTTAAATTTTTCTCATAAATGTACAATTTTATTTTTTATTTTTTATTGTATTCACTTTATTCTCATAGAATAATATATATTAATTAAGAATAAAATTGAAAAATTGATAAATTTTAAAACAGTTAATGACTTACAAATAGGAAGAAAGACTATATTGTAAATTAGAGGGAAGTTATATATAGAAGATTTCTTTTGTATATAGAAACATAGGGAGTACTTTGAGTTGTCTTTGATTATTCATACACATCTTCCTTCACTCGCTTTAACCATATTCGAACCTTCCATTAAAATCACAGGTCATGATTCAAATCTCTCTGTTTTTAATTTACTTCTATCAACTCTTAAATTTTTCTTCGCATCAAGTCCTAATATGTGCTCTGTTCTGTCTCTTAATTGCAGTTGTGCAACTCTGTGCTGCTATTTTTTCTGGGATTGTTGCTACGTGGAGTCTCAGAATATTTGGTTTGAGTAACATAACACAAGAAAGAAAAATAAAGAGAGAAAAGAAAGAAAGGAGCATTTGGGGTGTTTTTTCTAGGTGTCATTATACTTCTATATTTGAACCCTTATGTTTGTACTTACAGACTACTCGTATTAGAGAAATTTATAACAAGTTATTTGTATGATTGGCGGAAAAAGAGAAAAGCCTTTTAATGTTTCATACGAATTTGATCATGTAACAGATGTGATATATGTATGTGTGTGCATATAGCTTAGCAATCTCTTTCTCAAGATCCTTCATTACATATCATCTCTGCCTCTCGCTATCAGTACCATCCACAAGAACCTCCCGGTAAGTAAACTGCTATATGTCTCTCATATATGGTTTGTGATCAAGTTACTGTTTTGCCAAACTTAGTTTAATTTGGAAGAGAATTGAAGACTTATTTGTAAGGGTAGATGTAAGAAAGAAAACCTCTGTTCATGGTGAACTCTAGAATTAGTGTTCATGGAAGGTAGCCAGTTTGAGGCATCGTAGGATCAGAATAGACATTATACCGAAATATTCAACCCATTGCGAATGTCATTATCTCCTGTCCAAAATATCTCGATGCAAGGCAATACCAATTGAATAATTAAGTATTGAATTCATCAGAAGGTATAGTGCGTCTGAAGCCACATCCAAATAATATAACAGTTGACAGCAAACACAGGAAGGAAGAGGAACAGGATAAACTAACCACCCACCTCTGTTTCACTCGATCGCTTCCACATTTTGTGTGTGGAAACCTCGGAAACAAGGAATTGGTCCTCTCAATGTGTTTCACGCTTATTCCGTATGCATTGCTAGTTGATGTGAAAGTGACATTTGTACGTACACTTACCATGACAAGTTCTTGTTAATATACTGAGGAAATCGACAAGCTTATTAGATGAAGCAGTACCTTAGCTATAATTGTATTGCTCTCTCTGAAATGAGATCTTAAAAGTTCATAATATTAAAGTTCTACGTATGTTATCTTCTATATATTGAAATAAACCCCGAGCTTCAGAAAGTTCATAATTTCATAAGAATATTGCAAAAGCACATGTTGTCTATCGCAACATATATGCTTTTTCAAAAAGATAATATTGGAAAATAGGATTGAGCATAGGGTGGGCAGATAATTAAAAATTGTTTGAATATTATTTTTCTTATTTATTTAAAAATTCATTTATATATTTTTCAGAATGGATATTATCTTAAAATATTCAACCCATGGTCTTATTCTAGGTGGCAATAAAGTTTATTAGATATATTACTATCGATATTTAATATAAGAGTTAATTGATTTAGTTATGTAAATTAAGGAAGCTAAATAATTAGTTAATTATGATAAAATCTAAACTCCTAAGAGAAATTTATATTATATACTCTTTAATTTGTCTAAATTAGTATATTATTCTTTATATTAGTTATAATTAACTGATTAATTTAATTTTTTTAATGTATTTAAACAAAGTAATTAGCTCTTTTATTAATTAATGGGGTTGGTAGGATGTAGTATTGTACATATATATATAAAAAGCACACGCACTGATTTTCAATATATAAAGCTTAGTGAGGTGGACATTGCCAACAACCATTGTCAAAATCGAGCATAAATCCAAATCGCGTATGGGGCAAGGAAATCTTGGTCCTTTTCTCTTTTTCTTTGTCTTTCTGAGTAAACTTCCACAAGTCTATGTCAGTTATGAAGTGGAGCACTTGAGAGAATGCTTTTTAAATTGGGTTGATCCATAGAAACTTGAGACAAAGGCTTAAATAATTGTGTGGTTAATTATCAACTCTCGATCATTAAATAATTATGACATATTCAACAAGGAAACTACACGTTCAATTCATCTCGCAATTGTTGCAAATTATGGATTGGTGTGAATGTGTAGTACATCGCTAACGGCGGTTTTTAGGTTTTTCTTGCAAACCGTTGTTACATTTTAAACCATTAACGGTAGTTTTTGACAAAAATTACAATTAAAGTCTTATATTTCACTGTAGTTTTTTAACTACTGATAAAATATAAATTTATAACGACAATATAATTTATACCAGTTAAACAATTATCATAAAAAATAATTTTTAACTGACGTTGTAGACTTTAATAGTATGAGTATGGTTCACTGTTGTTATTATGCATCAATAAGTATAATAATAAAAGGTTAATGCTTTAAGTTATTTTGGTAAGTAGAATCTGAATTTTGTTACTCATAGCATGATTTTAAATTTCGAAATTGATATCAAATAATTAAGATTAACATTATTTATGGGGACTAGGGAATAGTAAATTAACAAATTTTATTCTTGTTGAAATACCAAACTCGAATTAAATTAAGGAATGTAACTTTTATAAGTAGACTAAAGGTTATATAAAAAACATGCAATTAACATAAAAATTCATACAAATATAAAGAGTCTAAAACCAAAGTACAAGACCAACAAATTGAGTGAAAACATTTTTTTTATTTGAAGTGGTTTCTATGCGTCTTTCTTTTTTATTATATTATAGCTTATTGCCCTTCTATATCGCCTTTTTTTTTTGTTGTATTATTGTTGGTACATAGGAGTCTTTGACCACTAATGAACTATATCTGAGTGATCAAGAGCATGCTTATATTATATTTAAAAAAAAGATTTTAGAGAAAACTATGGTTTTGGATTAAAAACTATTCTTCCCAACTTATAAAAGCTAAAATTTTAAGGGTTAAAATTACTTATAAGTTTTGGAATAGTGTTTTGCTATTTTGTTCTTAAAATCTTGATTTGAGTCAAAATCATAATTTTAGAAGTTATCTCACACAGGCTCAGACAAATAAACGTATATAAAACTCAATAAATTAGACGTAAATTTTACTCTCTTCTTTTTGATATAAAAAAATTTAGGTAGGTTTAGTATCGGTCCCCTACTAAGGCCAGGATATAGTTTCAGGGCTTAGAGAGTATTTATAGGAAATTTACGAGATTACCTACTAAAAGAGCCCTCATGATGATAGCGGGAATCGAATTCACATTCTTATGGGATGCGAGCTCGTTCTTTATTATCTGTGCCAACTCTCATTGGTAACGTATATTTTAGTTGATTCCTTTTGACTCGGCATAGTTAATCATAATCTTTTGTTCTCATCTTCCGCACTACATGACTATACAAACAATCTCTTTTTAATTTCCAAGAATTTCTTATTTCATGAGAAAACCAAAATCGATCATAAATCCCAATCGTGTACTTTGGGGCAAGCTAAGGAATCTTGTTCTTTTTCTAATCTTCCACACTAAACAACTATAAGCTAAGTTTGTGTAAGTTATGAAGTGGAGCAATCGAAAAAATACTTGTTGGAATGGGTTAATCTACAGAAACTTGAGAGACGACAAAGGCCAAAATCAAACAAAAAGTAAACTAAAGTTTTAGGGGTAAAATCACTTATAGGTTTTGGATGAGATGTTAGATAAAGAATTGGTCAATCAAGGGCCAAACACTCCTTAATTTGGTAGATTGTGCAAGAAGCCAAGAGTACAAAGCTTTTGGGTAGATTTTTATTAGTCATTATAAGAATACAAAGCTTGTCGTCTACATCAGAGAAAGAAAGCCTAAGCCCTATTGTGCATTTTGGGTAGTCAATTTTAACCTTTTCCTAATTTTTTAGACTAAACAATGACTAAGTCTATATCAGGTATGAAGTAATAGATCTTTCTACTTTGCCTCTCTTCCTTTTCTCCACAAATAAAACAATTTGTGTTTTGGATCACCATACTGCCCAACTTTTGAGTTGAGTCTTTGAGGCAAAAAAGAACAAGGGCATAACAATCTCCATACTGGCTTTATATATTGATGGACAATACATAATGGAAGGCATGCATAGCCAAGTAAGGAGGCATATATACTGAGAAATGGGGTATTCAGTGAGAGAACAAGACCTATGGTGGGTGATGGCCATAATCATATTATTATCATTAGGATTCCATGGAACAAGAGTTTAGGGATGCTTGAAAGAAGAGAGAAAAGCTCTTATATGCTTGAAAGAGTACTACGCTTGGAAATGCCATAAATATGTTATATAGAGTCCGTGTAGATAATAGTTTAAAAAAGGGTTTATGAAGAAAAAAATTTGGTCAGGTCTTATAAAAGAATTTATGGAGAAGAGCTTACGAAAAATAGTTATTTTAAATAAATTAGCGTTTGGATAATTATTTTTAGAAATAATTTTATTATTGATAAATTACTAAAAATGGTATTATTTAATTAAAAGTAAGAAATGAGAGAGGAGAGAGGAGAGAGGATATAGTAGATAAAGTGAAAAAGAAAGAAGAAAGATGAGAGAGCAAAAAAAATATAAGATAGAGGAGAGAGAAAATAGGAGAGAGGGGATGGGTGAAAAGAGAGAGGAGAGAGTGTGTAAAAAAAATAAAGGTAAAATAATAATTGGATAGTCCTAATCCCTTTTACTGTTCTAAAAATTATTCTTAATAGCTTATACAAAATCTTAGTTTTAAATTATAGTTTGATCCAAAAGACCGTTTGAATAAATTTAGCTATTTGTTTTAAAATTTCTTCAAACTAAAATTTGAGCTAAATGCCTTTTTAAAACCTTGATTTTCTTTCAAACCAAACTGACTCTTATATTGATAATTATTTACAAATTTTTATAATGTCAACTTATTTCTTCTTTTTATATGGTCCTTGTAGTTTTTTATTAGGTTTTTATAGTTTTACCTGATTTTTAATTAAGTCATTGCTCTCATTTTTTTAAAAAAATAATTAATTTTCTCAAATTTTATGTGATATTTTTAATAAATGAATTCTCATTAAAAAATTCACATAATTAATTCCTAGGTCAATAAATATATATAAAAAAATATATTGTCTAATTTTTTAGTAGACTCATAAGATATATATTAATATGTCAATTTACAATGATCATAATTAATTTATTGTTTGGCTTAAAAAGTTTCCTCCATTTACTAAATTGAAGATGCGATCTTCAGTAGTTTACAGTTGGAAGTTAGCAGTTATTTTTTATAAAAAATTTTAAAAATAAATTAGACTCACACTCAATCTATAATTTAGTTTATTCATCTCCATACATATATACTCACATATATACATACTCACATACGGGTTTTCACTTCAATATTAAACTAATTACTACATTAATTGTACTAACAGTGTTAGATTTAACAAAAAAAAAGGTCTAATTCTTTATAATATAATATACCAACATTTAAATTCTTACTAAAAAAGGTACTCATATTTTCAACGAGTGATGCAATAATCTAGATTGACAAGAGTTAGTACAATTCCAATCCTTTAAACTTTGATAAATTTTAATTTTAATTTTTCAAATTTTAAACTATAAATATTAATTTTAAAAGATAAAATAGTCTATATTTTTATTAAATTTTATATACTAATGTTTTAATCATAGAGAAACTTGATGAACAAAGCCATATAATTTTAAAATTTGACGGATTAAAATAAAAATAAAAATAAAGTAGGAATTGTTTTCATCCAATTGAAACTTATATGTATAGGATAATGTAAGTTTAGAAACTAAAAAGTGATTTTTTATTCTACAAAAGAAATAGAGGTACAATTTTATATTAGTGTATAAATATGAACTCTTCATCAATACATCCCAATCGTGCACTTTGGGGCAAGATAAGGAATCTTGTTCTTTTTCTAATCTTCTACACTAAACGACTACAAGCTAAGTCTATGTGAGTTAGGAAGTGGAGCACTTCAGAGAGTGCCTTTTGGATTGGGTTGATCTATAGAAACTTTAGACAAAGGCCTAAATAGATCAATAATTGTGTGATTAATTAGCAACTGTCAATTATTAATTATTAATTAAATGAGAGGTCAAGTCCAATACAATCGTGTATTTCCCCAACTTATGTGCTTTGGAACACAGTGACCCCATACTCCTTATATATAGATTGAACGCACTACAAACTAAGGAAAGCATATATACTGAGAAATGGGGTATTCAGTGAGAGAACAAGAACTGTGGTGGGTAATGGCCACAATCATATTATTATCATTAGGGTTCCATCACTACAAAAAAATGAGTTTCAGCGGCGACATTTGTCACCGCAGAAGGTTTAAAAGTCGCCGCTGAATCACTATAGTGGCGATATTTTATCGCTGCTAAGTCGCCGCCTATAAGACTGTCGCCTATACATATTTGCGGCGACAAATAAAATTCGCCGCCTAAAAGTGGAATTAGCGGCGACAAAGATGTCGCCGCCTAAGGATGATTCTAAGATACAAAAATGAAAATTATTTTTTATATTTTTTTCAATAATTTCTGTAATAAGAAAAAATATAATATAATAAATAATTAAATAAACTCTAATATAATAATATTAATAAATATTATTATTATCATCTAAAATAATAAGATATTTAAAATTACAATAAAATTGTTTAATTTATACATAAATTTTATGTAGAAAGTTCAATACTATGACTAGAAGTAGCCCCATGTGGTTGTCCTTTCTGCATCAAGGCAGCGAATTGAGCTTGTATTCTTTGCTCCATTTGTTCCATTAGTCTTTGCTCGAACTGCACACGTTCTTGTTGTATCTTTTCACGTTCTTCTTCCATCTTTGCACCCTCTACTGCACGCTCAGCCTCTATTTTTTTCTCTCTCCTCTTGAAATTTTTTGTCAAACTCTTCCTGCAGTTGGGCACGCACACTCTCCACAACTGAAGTATCAGTAGATTAAGGGTGATTTCTCTTTCTTGAAGGTTCTGCTCCATATCCTTTCCCTCTTACATACCCTGACCTCTCACCAAGAACTGTCGTCAATATTTTCTCTGGCGTCATTCGAGCATCACTCTCTAAATCTTGATCTTGTTGTTGAGAAAGTTCGTGCATACGACTCTATAATAAAAAAATAAAACTATTAGATTAAAAATAATTAAAAATCAAAGTAAGATATTAAATAACAATGCGTACATGAAGCTGTTTAGAGTGTGGGTCAGCCCATACTACTTGTCCGTCTAATGTTTTCCTAGTATGCATTATCTCCCACAGCTGGTCAGGAGGAATCGGTCGTCCAGTAGTAGGATCTCTCTACAAAGTAATAACATACAAGAAAATACAAAAAATAGATTTGAACAAAATGATTGAAAGTTTAAATTATAGTGATGATAGATTGAACTTACTGTAGCATACTCAATCTCTGCAAATGATCGAGGACCACAAGTATGTTTAGTCATTTGTTTTTCGCGATTTATCATGTTCCTTATACTTTTGTTCTACAACAAAATGTAGTAAATGATAAGAATTTAATAATTGAAAAAAATATAATTTATTTAGAAAGATAGTGAGATACCTTAAATATGTCAGACTTAAAATATATTAACAACCACTTCCAATCTTCAAAACTAATAGTTTGAGGAGGATCAGCCAATTTATCCTCATCAGTCTCATATTTCTTGTAGTGAGAGTGCAAATTGTTCTTCCAATTTCTGAATGCATTTTGTAAAATAATTGATATAGCTATATGAAACTTTTCTTTACTAATTTCATTAGCAGATTCAAATTTATCCTGAAACAAATAAATGTAAACACTTTATATAATAATACAAATAAACTAAAACAAATATACAAATTTGACATAAATACCTTTATTTTTAAAATCATATCTTGACCATATTTTTAAAAAATATTCTTCCAACTACCTCCACCATCCCTGAAAGAGATTGTGATTCTAAGAGTCAAACCACAATAATTAGAAAAATCTCTTGCTTCTGGACCAATTGCTCTTGACATGGAATATGAAAATTTGACTCGAATCTTCATTCCTTGTGCAGTCTTTAAATTCACATGAATAGACTTGTAAACTCCTCTGCGCTTGTTGATTGCAGTAGAAGAGCCTACCATTGTAGATGAATTAGAACAATTAAATGTTACAAGCGATGTAAATCAATTATTAAAAAATTGAAAAAAATTTACAAGCGATGAAATCCATCACTTGCTAAACCCAGTCGAACACTTCTTGGATCAGCAGAGAAGTTAGGATACTGGTTGTCAAAGTGTTTCCAAGCTAGAGAATCAGCCGGATGCCTCATTACCTCGTCATTTGAGTGTTTCTCCTTGTGCCACCTCATTTCTTTGGATGTATCTCTTGACATATACAGTCTTTGTAGCCTTGGTGTTATGGGAAAATGCCTCAAGACTTTATGTGGAACCTTCTTCCCTTTCTGTTTGTTTAAATTCCATCTAGGCATATTACACTTAGGACATGATTCTGCATTTGTGTACTCCCCCCAATACAATATGCAATCATTCTCACAAGCATCAATTTTATGGTAATCTAAACCCATATCACGAATTATCTTCTTAGCTTCATAGAATGAGTTTAGCACTAAAGCCCCCTCTGGGAGAACTTCTTTCAACAAGCCCAACAACACATCCATAGATTTATTGCTCCAATGGTTAAGACATTTCACTTGAAGCAACTTTACAATGAAAGAAAGTTTGGACATCTTGACACAACCTGGATAAAGTTCAGTTTCAGCATCTTTTAACAAGTCAAAGAACCTTTTAGCCTGCAGATTAGGCTTTTCACTCTCACAGTCACTAGTATTTGTATAATTCACACATGGAACTCCATATGCATCGCATACCATCCTTGCAAAATTTTCATTATCAGTAGCACTTTCTACATCGTTACTAGAAGTTCTACAATCTGTCTGAAATCTTCTAATTTCCTCATGCAACTCCCACATCGTATAACTATTCCAGAAACCCTTACTCAATAAGTCTGTCCTAACATCTCTTCTCACTTTAAATATAACATTCATGCATCTTTTATAAGGGCAACGTATTTGATTTACCACGCCAGGTTGACTAAATGCCCAGTCTAAAAAACCATCTACTCCTCTAATATATGATATGTTGCCTCTGTCTCTAATATATAACCAGCTTTTATCCATTTATATTCCCTAAACATACAACAATAAAAGCCAACAAGCATATCAGTATATAAATAATATATATATTAATATGATAAATAGTATTAGGAGCTTCCTAAATAGTATATCACTAAATCTAACAGATGATAGTCTCTTTGTCCTTCTCACATACACAATATCTATGAAATCTAGTCATATTAGACTTAAGGAAATATTACAACAGGCTTATTTTAGTTACTTTCTATACTCTTGTAGTAAGCATAAATTAACATGCATCTAAGTAGATACCTTTTAAAGTACTTAATTATACAATTTTTATACTAGCCAAAACGAAACTAAAAATACAAAGCTAAATCCAACATCAAAGCCACACCCAATTGTATAACAATTGTACCTACTGATGCTTAGTTTGAACCCAAAGCTTATCTTATATAACCATACATGTACTTACACTAGAAAAGAAGATAGCCACAATCAGTTTTTGTATCTCCCGCCCAAAAAGATAGAAGGAAGATATTTCTTATATTGTATAAATGAGTGTCGGCACCGGATTCATTTCGAATTCAACACATTAAATATGAAAATATCTAGTTTTTACTGTCATTTCTTTTATACATGTCATTCATAAATGACAAGTTATACTTAACTAAGGAAATAAAATCTTTAAAGAATCATTTTACTAGTAAACTTAACTAAATACATTGTTCTAATATATTTGCTTACAGCACGTCTCTGGTATGAGAAAAAGCATTTTGAAAAGCCTTGGTCATAGAAAATGTTGCTCTATATAATGTAGAATTTGATCAACACACACCTCAAAATAGATCTGTTTGATCTGTTCAGTTGCAACAATATAGAAACAATATAGAATTTGATCTGTTTGATCTGTTCAGTTGCAACAAATTTTTATGAAATGAAAATTGCAGAGAAACCTCCACGGACAAGCACCGCGTCGGTGTAGAAGATTGGAGGGAGAGAGGAATCAGTACCTGAAGGATGCCGACGTGAGGAACCAGTACCTCAACAGCACTTTCTTCCTCAACCGCCGTGAGGGACGCCGACGCTCTGCTAGGGCATAGAAACCACTAAATGGAACAGAGGAGCAATGAACCTAACCTCAACGCACGAGTGCACCGCCGCCCTTTTTGTCGCCGCTAAAAATTCTTTCAGTGGCGACCCTTTTTGTCGCCGCTGAAAGTCTTTTTTTTTTTAAATAATTTTTAAAAAGTAATCCACTTTTAAAGTAACAATATTTTCCCCCAATAGCTTCTTCAACTTATTAAACAATTTTCATAAAAGGTTTTAGGTAAATAATTATTTCTAACTATTTTTCTTAAATTATCTAAGAAAATAGGCATTTATTTCCCAAAAAATAACTACTCAAGCAATTATTTCTCTTTTAAGTAAATAAATTGTGTCATGAATTTCAAGTAACAAAATGCTCATATTATGATTTCTTTCTTCATTTTTCTTAACTCCAAAATATTTTTAATAATTATTATTTTCTTTATTATTTATCTAAAATTTTATTTTTAAAATTTTAGAAAAACACTCTTAAACTCAGAAATACCTTATAAATCGTTATTATAAAAGCCGGGATGCTATATGAAATGTAGCAACAAATAACAAAAGCAATAGTAATTAGGAATATATATATATACAATTTACATCTATTCTTTCTCTCGATCTCACACACACACATCTCCCTCTCTCTATCTCCTCTCCTATATTGTTTCTGATAAACAAATACTAACTCTCAAACTCATTGACATACATTTATAATATCTCTTTCATACATAGACCCTTGCTTCATTTTCTTCTTCCGTAGACATCATAATAATATAATTTTATATATTAGATAGTTATTTTAGTGAAGTGTGGAAAGAATGTATGACTTTTAGCGGCGACATTTGTCGTCGCTGAAGGATATAAAACTCGCCACATAAACTTTTCATTCCCACATTCGGCGGCGACAAAGAAAGTCGCCGCAGAAAGACAAACTTTCAGCGGCGACAAAATTATGTCGCCGCTGAATGTATAACTTTCAGCGGCGACTTAAATTGTCGCCGCTGAAAGTCTAACTTTTAGTGGCGACAAAAAATTGTCACCACTAAAAGTCATTTTCAGCGGCGACTTTTTTTGTCGCCGCTGAAAAGTCGTGGCCAAATCTATATTTTTTTGTAGTGCATGGAACAAGAGTTGAGGGATGCTTAAAAGAAGAGAGAAAAGCTCTTATGAGAGTGAAAGAAGCTTTCAATTACCCAAATGGTAACTCTCTTGCTTCTTGGAATAACCTTACAACCTCCTCTGATTGCTGCTCTTGGGAGTCTGTGGAGTGTGATAACTCCACTCATAGAGTCATACGCCTTCTCCTGAACGACACAAGGGCATATGAGTTGAGAGGCATCAAATGGTCACTCAATGCTTCTTCTTTTCTACCTTTCCGCCTACTTAAATCATTGGATTTGTCTGGGAATTACTTGTCAGGTCATCCTCTTTCTTTTACCTTTTTTATCATTCATGCATATATACATATACAAATAAAATTTTTTGGTCCGATGAAATCAAATAACAAAATAAAATTATGTATGAAACTTTACAGGGTTTGATTGATATAGAAAATTAAATTTTAGAGAACAAGTTAATATAGTATAATTCTTTTTACCCACTAATATTCGTACGTAACTGATCACACATATGTGTATGGAACAGGAGCAGGGCTATTTGGCGATATTAGGCTGCCCAACTTAAAAATATTGTATTTAGAAGATAATAAGCTCACAGAATTCCCATCTTTCGGTGATAAATATTTCCATCTTCTATATTATTTTAAATATGACATATTTAACTGTTGAGCTGTGTATTAAAATTTGATCAAATTTGAGAGATAGATTGCCATGATTTAAAAAAAAATGCTAAAAGAGATATTTAGACAACTTTTGACCATTAAATCCATGATCTTACTTGATTTTGTTTAGAAGTCAATTGATATTAAATTTACTTATAATTTACTATTTCTACGTGTCTTTATACAGAGAATTGAATGATTGGTCAAACTTTCAAAGTTCTTGAGAGTTGAATGAGATGTCAATTTTTTACATAGCATATGATGGAAACAAATAAATGACCAATAAATTTTGACAATATATAAAAACTAAGTAATATGACCATATATAGGAAGGAAGACAATTGATTCTTCATTCATACAGCTTATTGTACATCTATATTTGGCATTTAACAGATCTTTCTCATTCACGTAATTTGGAGACTCTGTGGCTTGATTATAATTTATTGAAGAGTAATATTCCAGAATCTATTATGTCTCTTACTTCCCTCACATGGTTGGGATTAAGCAACAATAACCTCACTGGATCACTGCCACAACAAGGTACGTATCTACAGTATAAAAATATTTATTTACAATCTATTCCATGTTTTATTCATAAAATTTTTAGTTCAAAATTAAATGTGGTCAAAGCAGATAACGGTTAACAAAATAATAATATAGGTTTCATTTTCATGCACAGGCTAAATCAAAATAATAAAACAAAATCCATTTAATCCTTTATTTTATCTGTATTTATTTATTTTTAATACTTAGTTCTCCCATATTCAAATATATCCTATTAGTTGACATACATTTTTGTGCTCAATGTTCCAGCTTTTTTCTGGGCCCAATATTGATTTATATACATTTGTTAAGCTGAACATACTCAAAAATTAATTTAGCCCACTCTCCAAGTCTTAATGATGTTTATTGATACAATATTTAAACATTTAATAAAATAATGCATACGTTGCAGGAGGCTTGTGTGATTTGAAGAATCTTGTAGCGTTGGATCTTGAGTCCAACAAAATTGAGGGGCAACTTCCTGCGTGCCTTAGCAATTTGACGTCACTACGTGGCTTTTCTATTGAAGAAAATCGTTTTGAAGGAACATTTCCTTCCTCACTCTTCCATTCTCTGAGGTCCCTAACAGCAATTTCTCTTTCCGACGACAATTTCAATGGCTCATTCTCACTCCCTTTACTTGCCAACCACTCCAACCTCACAATCATTGACATTTCATGCTCTAACGCCAATCTCAAGCTTGAAACTGAGAATCCCCCTTTTATCCCTTCCTTCCAGTAGAGGATCTTCCGCATCCACAACTGCACTCTCAATGAAGCCCACAATAACACAATGCCTACCTTCCTTCTTCATCAACATGACTTGCTAGATCTAGATCTTAGCCAACTGAACATTTCAGGAACCTTCGTCCTGGCTTTTGACAAACAACAAAAAATTAAATACTTTGAATATCACTCACAACTTGTTCACTGGTCACTTTGAACTCAATTCCACCTTAAAATTGCTTCAAATGCTATTCTTTGATGTTTCCTCTAACCCTATCAGGGATGAAATGCCTCCTCAAATTGGCTCTGTTTTTCTCAATTTGATTTCTCTAGCTATGTCCTCTTGTTCATTGAAAGGTTCCCTTCCAGCTTCAATAGGTGAAATGAGACAACTGAATGATCTTGATTTGTCAAATAATAATTTATCTGGTTACTTGCCCGAACAATTCAGTCATGAAAATAATGAATTGAGGATTTTGAAGTTGTCAATCAACAACCTGAGTGGACCATGTCAGCCCATAGATTAAATTTCACAAATTTGTCAGTTTTGGATCTCAGCAAGAACAACTTCAATGGAAAATTTCAAGGTGGGTTCATCAAAAGTACTAAATTACGAATGTTGGATATAAGTGACAACCAACTATTTGGTGAAATACCTAGCTGGATTGGAAATTTTCAACATTTGAGTTACCTCATTTTGTCCAAAAATTCTTTAATAGGTCCATTACCAAAAAACTTTTGCAACTTGATTAACCTTACATATCTAGACCTTTCTTACAATAAATTCAATAGCTCATTGCCGAATTGTCTGAATATGCTATTGCTTAAGCACTTGCACTTGCAAAGTAACCATTTCATGGGACATCTACCTTCTACTTTGGTTAAGTCCCCCTTATTGTTGACGTTAGATTTGATGAACAACAATTTTTCAGGTCCAATTCCAATATTGTTGAGTTCATTTCTGAATTTAAGGGTTCTTATTTTAAAAGAAAACAGACTTGAAGGATCTATTCCTATGCATTTATGTCACCTCAAGAATATAAATTATTAGATCTCTCTCAAAACAAGCTTTCTGGAGCCGTACCATATTGCTTGAAT